>RSEE01000006.1:0-1216435 GCA_003971905.1 Moniliella sp. 'wahieum' | reverse complement strand
GGGCCGGGGGCTGTCTGCGGCAGCCACTCGTAACCGGGCGCGTTATGGCGGCGGGTGAGTTGTTTGGGCTTGTGGGATCGGCCCCTCCCTCGCGGGGAGGCTGGCTGGAGTAGGTTGTGGATGGGCTGCCGTTGGCTTGTCCTGACACTGTTGGATTGTGACGCTGGGGGGCGCAAGCTCCTTGGCAAGCATTGGTTGCCGCGCTGACTCTCGCGGGTCGGCGGGGGCAACTGAGGGATCGGGCTAGGCTGCGGTGTTGGATTGAGTGGGAACGTTTGCTGTGAACAGGGGTGTGCCTCTTTGGCGCGCCGCCTGGGCGGAGTAGCTACCTGGTTGATTCTGCAGTAGTCATATGCTTGTCTCAAAGATTAAGCCATGCATGTTTAAGTATAAGCACATTGTACAGCGAGACTGGAATGGCTCATTAAATCAGTTATAGATTTGATGGTACATGCTACTTGGATAACGGTGGCAACCTAGCGCTAATATGTCATTACTGCCTGACGCAAGAGGGCGGGACTTTATTAGGTTCAAACCATCCGGGGCAACCCGTGTGGCGAGTCATGATAACGTATCGAATCGCATGCCTTGTGCCGCGATGCTTCTTCAAATATCTGCCCTATCAACTTTCGATGGTAAGGTCGTGCTACCATGTGACAACGGGTAACGGGGAATAAGGGTTCGATTCCGGAGAGGGAGCCTGAGAAACGGCTACCACTCCAAGGAAGGCAGCAGGGCGCGAATTACCCAATCCCGACGGGGAGGTAGTGGGACAATAAATAACGATGCGGGGCCTCTGGTCTCGCAATTGGAATGGTACAATTTAAATCCTTAACGAGGAACAATTGGAGGGCAAGTCTGGTGCCAGCAGCCGCGGTAATTCCAGCTCAATAGCGTATATTAAAGTTGTTGCAGTTAAAAACGCTCGTAGTGTGAACTGGGGCTCGGCGGTTGTGGTCCGCCTCACGGCGTGTACTGCGTGTGTCGGGCTCTGTGGGGGATGGTGCTTGCTCTCCTTCTGGGAGGGTGAGGGCGGCCCCCGGTTACTTTGGGAAATTAGAGTGTTCAAAGCAGGCGCTTGTGCCGGATAGATTAGCATGGAAATAAAATAGGACGATTGTGGTTCTGTTTTTTGGTTGGACGACGGAACTGCCGTAATGATGAATAGGGACAGTTGGGGGCATTTGTATTGACACGCTAGAGGTGAAATCTTGGATTGTGTCAAACAAACTACTGCGAAAGCATTTGCCAAGGATGTTTTCATAATCAGGAACGAGGTCGGGGGATCGAAACGATTAGATACCGTTGTAGTCTCGACAGTAAACGATGCCGGTCGGGATTGGCCCTTGACATTTGTCAACAGGGTCAGCACCGTTTCGAGAAATCAAAGCTTTGGGTTGGGGGGAGTATGGTCGCAGGCTGAAACTTAAAGAAATTGACGGAAGGGCACCACCAGGAGTGGAGCCTGCGGCTTAATTGACTCAACACGGGAAAACTCACAGGTCCAGACATGGGAAGGATTGACAGATTGATAGCTCTTTCATGATTCTATGGGTGGTGGTGCATGGCCGTTCTTAGTTGGTGAAGTGAATGATTGTCTGGTTAATTCCGATAACGAACGAACCTTCTCCTGCTAACTAGCCCCTTGGCGCATGTTCGCTGTTGGTGGTTCTTAGAGGGACTGTGCTGCGGTATAAGCGCACGAAGTTGGAGCAGTTGGAGGCAATAACAGGTCTGTGATGCCCTTAGATGTTCTGGGCCGCACGCGCGCTACACGACAGAGCCAGCGAGTAGGTTTGCCTGTGCAGACGCTCCTTGTCCGGAAGGGCTGGGTACTCTTGTGAAACTCGTGTCGTGCTGGGGATAGAGCATTGTAATGTTGCTCTTCAACGAGGAATTCCTAGTAAGCGCAAGTCATCAGCTTGCGTTGATACGTCCCTGCCCTTTGTACACACCGCCTGTCGTTACTACCGATTGAACGGCTTAGTGAGCCCTTGGGACTGGCCGTGCTGTGCCCTTACCGGCGCGGCGCTTGGCTGGAAACTGTGCAAACTTGGTCATTTAGAGGAAGTACAAGTCATAACAAGGTTTCTGTAGGTGAACCTGCAGAAGGATCATTCTGGGAACCATGTCCTTGGGGCTCGCCCCATGGTCCACCTGTGAACAACGAAAACCCACTGTAAGGAAGGAAGTACTACGATTGTGATACAACTTTTGGCAATGGATCTCTTGGTTCTCCCATCGATGAAAGAACGCAGCGAAACGCGAAAGTAGTGTGAATTGCAGAACCGTGAACCATCGAGTCTTTGAACGCATCTTGCGCCAGGGGCTATTCCCCGGCATGCCTGTTTGAGTGTTGTGAATCCTTATCATTCGGTGGAATGGATATGGGAGCTTGATCATCGGGGACTCTCCTGAAAAGTACGAAGGTACCACTAGGAAGCGACGTTGTAGTGGGAGGCCGATACGAACACCCCCCCCGATTCGACCTCAGATCAGGTAGGACTACCCGCTGAACTTAAGCATATCAATAAGCGGAGGAAGAGAAACAAAATGGATTCCCACTAGTAGCGGCGAGCGAAGCGGGATGAGCCCAGATTTGAAAGCTCCCTTGCGGCGCCATTGTAAGCTGGAGACGTGCCTCGTGCGGTGCGGCTGGACGCAAGTCTGCTGGAAAGCAGCATCGAGAGGGTGAGAATCCGTGCTTGGTCTGGCCTGGTGCCGTGTTGTGGGGTGCGCTCGACGAGTCGCGTTGTTTGGGAATGCAGCGCAAAGAGGGTGGTAAAGGCCATCCAAGGCTAAATATGGGGGAGAGACCGATAGCGAACAAAGTACCGTGAGGGAAAGATGAAAGCACTTTGGAAAGAGAGTTAAGAGTACGTGAAATTGCCAAAAGGGAAGCGTGGAAGTCAGTGCCGGAGCGGCGCTCGTCTGCCCCTCTCGGGGGGTGTATGTGGCGGCCGTGGGGCCCATGTCGGTTGCGTGGGGGTGGGGGAGAAGGCGGCGCGGAAGGGCTTCCCTCTGGGGGAGTGTTATAGCGCGCGTGGATGCCCCGCGTGCGACCGAGGACTGCCGTTGGTGGACATGGGCTTAATGGCTTTCAGCGGCCCGTCTTGAAACACGGACCAAGGAGTCTAAATGTATGCGAGTATGTGGGTGGCAAACCGGCGTGCGAAATGAAAGTGATGTGGGTACGAACCCTCGGTGCAGTACCGGCGGCATGCGTGTGCGCACAAGATGGGTCTGAGCAAGAGCATACTGTTGGGACCCGAAAGATGGTGAACTTTGCCTGGCTAGGATGAAGCCAGGGGAAACCTGGGAGGTCCGTCGCGGTTCTGACGTGCAAATCGATCGTTTGAGTGGGCAAAGGGGCGAAAGACTAATCGAACCATCTAGCTGGTTCCTGCCGAAGTTTCCCTCAGGATAGCAGAAGCTCGTGTGAGAACAATTTTATGAGGTAAAGCGAAGGATAGAGGCCTTGGGACGAATGTTCTTAACCTATTCTCAAACTTTAAATGCGTAAGAAGCACTTGCTGCTTGGTTGAGCTTGTGCGTTGAATGTGAGTTTCTAGTGGGCCATTTTGGTAAGCAGAACTGGCGATGCGGGATGAACCGATCGTGGTTAAGGAGCCAGAGTACACGCTCATGAGACCCACAAAAGGGTGGTACATCTAGACAGTTGGACGGTGGCCATGGAAGTCGGAATCCGCTAAGGAGTGTGTAACAACTCACCAACCGAAGTACTAGCCCTGAAATGGATGGCGCGAAGCGTGTCTCCCATACCACACCTTTCGTGCCAGAGTTGTGCGAAAGAGTAGGCAGGCGCGGGGGTTTGTGCCGAAGCGTTGGGCGTGAGCCTGCGTGGAACGGCCCCTGGTGCAGATCTTGGTGGCAGTAGCAAATATCAAGCGAGTAACCTTGAAGACTGAATGGAGAAAGGTTCCATGGTAACAGCAGTTGGACATGGGTGAGCCGATCCTAACCGATAGGCTGATGCTGATCCATAGCACCCTTTTGGGGGTGTGGTTCGGGAAAGGGAAGACGGTTAAGATTCCGTCGCCGGGATGAGGATGTATGGAGCGGTAACGCAAGCAAGCCAGGAGACGCTGGCGAGTACCCAGGAAGAGTTTTCTTTTCTGCTTAACCATGCTGAGAATGCGCGTGGAATCGGGTTATCCGGAGAGACGGTGCGGGGCGTGGGAAGAGGTGCTGGCGCTACGCTGGCATCTGGTGTGTGCTCGACGGCCCGTGAAAATCCTGGTGCGTGTCTAGTCTCTCGCCCGGTCGATGATCACCGCAGCAGGTCTCCAAGGTGAAGAGCCTTAGTTGAAACGAGAACGTAGGTAGGGAAGTCGGCAAATTTGATCCGTAATTGGGAGAAGGATTGGCTCAAGGCTTGGGTGCTGGCCGGGCGTGCGGGGGGGCGGCCTGGGCTGCGGGGGCGCAAGCTCCTGGCGGCTGGGCGGCGCGCTGCGCGCGGTCCGAAAGGTGCGCTGAACAAGCGACTTGGAAACTGGTACGGACGCGGGGAATCTGACTGTCTAATTAAAACATAGCATTGCGATGGCCTAACGTGGTGTTGACGCAATGTGATTTTGCCCAGTGCTCTGAATGTCAAAGTGAAGAGATTCAACCAAGCGCGGGTAAAGGCGGGGAGTAACTATGACTCTCTTAAGGTAGCCAAATGCTCGTCATTTAATTCGTGACGCGCATGAATGGATAACGAGACTCCACTGTCCCATATCTGGTTAAGGTCTGTCGCCGCTCGGATGAACGAACACATAATCGGTTCTTCTGCTTCCCCCCTCCTCTTCGGAAGGGGGGGGCGTTTGTCCCCCCAAGGCAACCTACCGAACCATACGACAAATTGGCAAAGAAAAAAGAGTGGAACAGAAAGTGAATTTGCCTTTTGATCCCCTCCTCCCTTCCCCTGTCTCCTATCTGTTACGAAACCCCTCTGTAAGGATCCGACTTGTGGATAACTGACCTTCTTCCGATTGTACGTATGACCCCTCTGCAGATGCTTGACTTGTGAATATACTGTTCAGGTAGGCGCTGGGCAGAGTGTCACTGCCTCCCCATCCCCCCACAGATCAATGCATGCCCCTCATATCCCTCTACTCTACCACCCCCCACATCCACCGCCATAGAAGAACTGTGAATGCACCCCATCCCGTCCGATCTGCGACAGCCACCACAGCATTACCGGTCAGTATTTACCGCGATGGAAGATGAGCCCCGCATGGGAATCTCGGCGCCGCCATTCTTTCTGCATCCTCCCCTCTCCAGGTGCCAGCCCCACACCTCTTTCTCCCCACACATAGCCCCCTTCCAGAGCCCTATTCTTCCTAGTATGAGACGCCCCGCACCGCCCACTCTGTGAGCAGCTGCACCGCATAGTACCACCCAACTTTGCACCTGACCCTGCCAAACGATCGACCCCCCCCCCCCCCCCCCCCCCCCCCCCCCCCCCCCCGTCGCCACCCTACACCCAGTGGTACTCTTACTCACCCTCTTCATCTTGTACTAATCCCACTTGGACGTAGCACTAACCATGCTGGAGTTTAACCGTCGTTCCCTGAGAGACGTTAATAGTGTGGCTACGGATATATTGCTAACCCTAGTGCCATACCGTGCACGTGCATCTGCAACGTTGACACATCACATGTCACAATTGGTCTGGCCTGTAGCCGCCTGCTCCCTTGCTCCACCACCACCACGACCACGTATGCCAAGTCATTGTTCTGGCCAGCACTTTCAGCATGTGCGTTGTGCCGGCTGACTTCGGCTGGGCGACCAATATGCGGCCTTTCGCGGAATCGTGGGTGTAAAGCACCGGCTCGATTCGTCGAAGCCAGCGCTCAATCCTCTCTCTCTCGAAACAAACAAGATAGAGGGATGCCCACAGGGATGTTCATTTGTAGGGTGGCTGTTGAGCGCTTCAATCCTCCCCGGCGCTACGTTCAACTCTTGGTATCAACCCGGCGGGAAGGATCGGGACATCTGCATTCCTTTCACGCCCCCCCCGGCCCCCTACACGTCCAAAAAGGACATACCGAACGTCAGCTTGTTATTAGCTGCATACATGGAGAACTTGCAGTAAGTCCTCACCTTTGCTTCTTTTGTTCATCACTGATTTCGCATATGAAAACAGGATGCGCATTACAATGTGCAGTCCACTAGCTTCGACCCAAACGAGCTGGGAAGACAAGGGACCCGCTACAACTCAGGTGCACTCGGCGCGTCTAGGAAGGGGGAGGTGGCATGGTCATTAAGAAACACCATCATCACTTGATCACATAGGTTTTCCCTGTACGATGTTTTCCTTGTCGACTGATGGGAAAAAAGATGGCCAATGTGCTCTCGAGCCTTGCTAGCACATCGCCTGGTCATCTGTTTCCTTTGTCGCCCCGCGAAGTGCACGTTTACCGTACATGTTTTTGATGTTGGGTGGGGCTATGTGCGATACGGGGATTCAATGGAGGGACATGCATGTGTTGGCCGCTGCCTTCAAACGCCGGCGAAAGGAATACGTGATGTTCGATTGCTGCCTGTCTGGGCTTCTACTTTTATACCAACTCTTCCAAGAAGCAGCGCCCCTCAAAGTGGAAGTCCCTTCTTTGGTTGGTACAGTGAGGCATAACGTTCGATACGCCTCTCAGTGCTTCATCCCGTGCGGCCCCATCTTGCTTGCCCCAGCCGCGAGGCACCCGTCTGTCGTCATAACGTATGCAATGCTGCTACCATCTTTGTTCGCTTTGTGGCCCTAGTACTGTTTCCGTGTAGGGCCGTATGCAATGTCCATGCCCTAGGACGGTGGCTCGACGTCCCGCAGCTTCCAACAATGCGATCAGCTGTCATCGAAATGGGCGGCATCTCACCAACACTTGGTGCGCACATGGGTTCGATGAAGATTACTAGCCAAAATTGTGGTGATGGCACGTTGTCCACGCTCTTTTGTGCTCTTTGTGCTCTCTTGTGCTCTCTTGTGCTTTCTTTGGGTGGGAGTTACTGACAGCAGATGCCGGCTAGCCGTTCCCAGCGACAATTGCGACGTACACTTACTTACACGACAAGGGAACTGGGCTGCATCAATGCCTCTATCCACAGGCATGCGACGCGTACTCGGTAAAAGTGCGGGCACTCCTGTACTTGACGATAGGCAGCCGCCCTCTCAAGGCAAATACGCGCACTGCCCTGCCTTCGGTGTGGTCGTACGACCGGCCTTAGTTGGTGTTTGCCTGGAAGGGACGCACGAAAAACTGTATCCGAGCTTCACCCGCCTGCTTCAGCAGCCGTACGCTAACCATTCGTGTCCCATCTCGGTCGCTTCCCTACCGCCTTACAGCCATGCTCAAGGACTAGACGTGTGAATGCACTTTCACAATATCTTGCGCGACGTTGGCGCCGCTATACTCAGTGGTAAATAATCGCCCTATGCTAGCTGCCGAGGCTTTCTCTCCGCACCAAATAAACAACCCCCCGAGCAGCGGCAACCTGGGATGATGGCGGGGCATGCTTAACAGAGACCGGGAGCGTTCCAGATGAAAGCAAGGAACGAGCTTGGCAAGGGCTTGAGGACCAGGGGCGGGATGGGGGGGGGGCGCCTGGAGCATGGAGGCAGCAGGCATACCCGTCGCCAGGCGGAGCGGCGGGGGCTTCGGCCCTTCTGGACGCCGCTTGAATATTCAAGCTCGAAGCCTGAAGCTTTGACGTTTGAAATTTAAAGCTGGAAGCGGCAGATTAGGATGGATATCGCCGGGTGGCGTCAGACCCTGAGATTACAACCAGCCGCCGCCGCCACTATCGGTCGGATCAGCAAGCCAACGCCCTGCCCCCGCCACCACCCCCACCCGTACCCCCACCCCCATGCTGCCCACCACGCGCGCCGTTCTACCCGGCGGCACATCTGTCCGGACGCTTGTCCGCCCGCTCTCTGCGCCCCTGCACGCCTCTGGTGCCCGCCGCACCCTCGCCCTCGCCGCCACGCGCCCAGCCCTCGCCCTTGCTGCCGCCAACCCGCACGCGCCCCACCAGCTCCGTCCCAGCTACATCGCCCTTTCCGGTGCACCGTCACTGTCCCTCAGCGCTGGCACCGACACCCACCAGCGGTAGTTCCACTGGTTCTGGCGACAGCGCCGACGGCAACGGCAACGGCAACGGCAACGGCAACGGCAGCAAGCCCCCCCTCCCCCTCAGCCAGAGACATTCCCACAAGTGCTCGCGCTGCCCATCACCAGCCGCTCTCTTTCCCTCCCACCGCAAGGTCGTCGTCGTCACCGACCCCAAGGCCATGGCTGCACTTGAGAAGGTGGCCAATCTCCCGAGCCCTGGGTCGGTGCTTTTCTGCTGAAAGACGACGGCGAGGACACGGACATCATTACCGCTCCCGAGCAGGTGCACGATGTGGGTGTTTTGTGTCGCATCACTTCCACCTGGCGCTCGCGCCCCGTAACACCCAGTGAGAGTGGGTCTCCGTCTTCGTCCCCGCCCCGGCCACTACGACCACCCCTCCCGAAGGGGACAAGCTCTCTGTACTGCTCATCCCGATGCGGAGGATCGCGATTGAGGATGTGTTCCAGCCAGGGTCTGTCGTGCTTCCCGCGTTGCGTCCGAGAGTGAGGCAGCGGATCGTGGCAGCACTGAGTCGACTCCTGTTCCCGCGCCAGAGGGGGTACGGCAGGCGGAGACGGGCCAGGTGGCGTTGCTACACGATGACCCTGTGACAATGGTGCAAGTGCATAACTTTCCGCTGGCGCCATACGAATTGACCACCCTGATGAAGAACAAGATGAACGAGATTATTTCCACCCTCAACTCGTATTGGAACCTGACCTCTCGCACTCCAGCGTCCGACACCAACTTGGCGCTATACAAGAACGAGATCTCGCCCGAGATGGTCGACCCTGAGCGGTTGTGCGACTTTGTGGCTGCCATTAGTGGGATCGAGGCCGGGGAGGAGTTGCAAAAGTTGCTCTCTGCGCGGCACATTGAAGAACGCTTGACCCTGGCCTTGGCTACGGCGCAAAAGGACCTGATGAACCTTGAGATGCAGATCCGCTTTTCACGCGAGACTGACCAGAAAACCCAGAAGCGGCACAAGGAGTACGTGCTGCAAGAGCAGATGAAGCAGATCAAGAAGGAACTGGGCACAGAGGCCGAGAAGGAGACGTTGGTGGCCAAGTTCCAGGCCAAAGCGGATTCGCTCGCGATGCCACCCGACGCACGGAAAGCATTCGACGAGGAACTGAGCAAGTTCCGGTCTCCCGAGAGCCAAAGCCACGACTCGAACGTTTCGCGCAACTACCTTGAATGGCTTACCTCCCTCCCTGGGGGATCACGACCAAGGAGCGCTTGTCGACCAAGAATGCGCAAGCGGTTTTGGACAAGGACCATTATGGCCTGAAGGACGTTAAAGATCGCATTCTCGAGTTCCTTGCCGTCGGTCAGCTCAAGGGGTCGATCCAAGGAAAAATCATCTGTCTCCATGGCCCACCAGGAGTGGGCAAGACGTCCATTGGCAAGTCGATCGCGCGGGCGACTGACCGCAAATTTTTCCGCTTCTCCCTAGGTGGGCTAGGGGATTATGCAGAGATCAAAGGTCATCGGCGAACGTATGTGGCAGCAATGCCCGGAAAGGCGGTGCAGGCCCTGAAAGCGACGCAAAGTGAGAACCCAGTGATCCTTCTGGATGAGGTGGACAAGGTAGGGGCGGGGCGAGCACATGGTGGCGACCCTTCTGCTGCGCTGCTGGAGATGCTTGACCCAGAGCAGAACCACAACTTCCTGGACCACTATCTGGACGTGCCTGTGGACCTGTCGCGGGTTCTGTTTGTGTGTACTGCGAACGACCCATCGCGTATCCCACGACCGCTGTGGGACCGGATGGAGGCTATCCCAGTCAGTTCTTATACCCCTGCTGAGCAATTCCAAATCGCCAAAGGCTACCTGATTCCCAATGCAATGGAGGAGAACGGGTTGCAGGGAGGCAACATCACCATGTCCGATTCGGTCATCACCCATATTCTCGAAGGTTACATTCGGGAATCTGGGGTGCGTGGGTTGCAAAAGACCCTCAACAAGGTGTACCGCAAGATTGCATACCGCCTCGTGACGCAGTATGGCGACGTGCTTGAGGAGGCGGCCCAAGAAGCGGACAAGGCTGATGCCTTGAAACGGAAGGCCACTTCTGAGGATGAAGCGGTCAAACCCGCCTCGACGGAGAGTAGTTCTGTGGAGCAGGACGTGGCGAAGAATACGGCCCCGGCTGAGGAGAAGAAGGTGGTGCCATTGATTCAACGCCTCCACCTGCCTTCTGACTTCTCCTGGTTATCAGTGAGGCTGATGTGCACGATTTCCTGGGCCCGCCCTACCCCAACACCGACCGGCTCTTCCCAACGGTTATGCCATCGGGTGTGTCGAATGGGCTGGCATACACCGAGTCAGGCGCCGGATCGTTGACGCCGATTGAGGCGACGCTTATGCCAGGCACAGGCCAGGTTCGGCTGACAGGGAGCCTAGGACAGGTGATCCAAGAGTCAGCGCAGCTTGCCCTGAGCTGGGTCAAGTCGAATCGCGTGCTGGGAGTGGACCCGGCGTGGATGGAGAAGCAAGACCTGCATGTGCACATGCCCGAGGGCCAGACGCCCAAGGACGGTCCTTCGGCCGGAGTGGCGTTGATCACTTGTCTCGTCTCTCTGGTCTTGCAGCGGCCCGTGCCCCATACACTCGCCATGACCGGGGAGGCGTCATTGCGCGGAATGGTTCTGCCAGTGGGCGGACTGAAAGAGAAACTGATCGCGGCGCACCGAAACGGGATGAAGACATTGGTTTTGCCCGCGGCGGTGCAGCCGCGGGTGGAGACGGATGTGGCCAAGGAGGTGCGAGACGCGATGGAGATCCACTATGTGCACGATGTTTTCTCGGCCTTGCATCATGTCTTTGGCCCAGGCCCCTGGTCAGTCGAGGCGGCCCGGCTGGCAGGGGAGCGTGTGAAGGAGTCGCCTACACTCTTTACCACCCCAACCTCCCTCCCCCCTCTTGATGTCCCGCCCCCTCCACCAGCAGCTTGATGTCTTTCCATTTGCACGTCTCTAACGCACCACTTGAATCTGTTGCCCCTTAGTGCTATAACTCCCACCAAAATCTGGATCGTAGCGAGATAGTACAGGATTCCCACAGCGTAAGAATGAGAGGAGAATACAAGATGGCAAGGCTCAAAATGGTCAGAGCCTGGGGGCGGGGAAGGGGGCAGAGAAACACCCAGCGACCTGGGGGACGGCGGGAACAAGGCACGGGCGCGCAAACAAGGGCGTGTATTTCAGTGTGTTCTCTCACGCCGTTGGTTGGCCCAAGGCGGGGCTAACCCCATAAGTTGGTACTCTCACCACCCTCGCTCCCGTCTTGGGCACCCTCGCTTCCGCCTTGGGTGCCATTCAGCTGGTGGTCAACCTCGTTGGGGGGCGCTGTGCCGGCATCTCATCGCTCTCGGTAGCTGAGCGCGCCTCAGGCTGCCGGGGCGCGGATGCATCCAAGGCAGCAGCCGGCGTGTCGCTGGGGGAGGGCGTGCAGCGGCACGGGCAAGGAGATCAATGTACCCAGCCGCCTCGCGCCGCGCTGCGATGAGCGACGCCAGCAGCGCCACCCGCTCGTCCAGCTGGGCTTGGGCCCGGGGCCCGAGGGGCGCAGGCGGAGGCGCAGACGGGGTGCCGGACGGGTGCGGGTGCCGGTGCGGTGGTGGTGTGGTGCTTGGCGCAGGGGCAGTGCCCGAGGCGGCAGTGGCAGGCTCTGGAGCAGAAGGCGCTTGCGGGGAAAGGGTGGCGGCGCAGTGGCCGCGGGGGCGCTGCCTCGAGGCGGGGGCGCCGGGGCCAGGCAGAGGGACACACTCAGCGCGCGGCTGAGGGACACCAAGGACGTCGCCGCACGGACCATCGCGTCGGCCTTGGGGCCATGGCGAGATTGTCCTCCAGGACCAGATGGTCCGCCTTGTCGCCCACCTGCAACAACGAACGAGAAGGTCAGTGGGGGGTGGCCGACGAGTCGGAGGGGCGGCGTACACTTGTCAGCTGCACCAGCGCGCCCATGCTGTCGACGAGCGTCTCGATGTGTGCATCGACGGTGCGCAGCGTCTGCTCGGAAGCCTGGTCGAGCGTGTCTTGGCGTGCTTCGGCCGCGACGGCGGCCGCGCGGAGGGAAGCGGCGTTCTTCCGCGCGGAGGGCCTTGCGTGTTGGCGGCGGCAGCGGCAGGCGGCAGCGGCACGCCCGGCGGCGGTACGCGCCCATCCGGCCCGTGTCGAGCCGGGCGCGGCGCCGCACATCCGTCGACACGCCAGCACCCGCATGGGGCTCCGGCCCAGGTCCAACGCCCGACATGGTGGAGGCGGTTGTTGGCTGCGCCCAGCTGCCGCCAGCCAGCCACCGAGCGCTTGAGCCGCAGCACCGATGAAATTTGTAATTCTGCGTGTTGCACCGGCTGGTGAGTGTCCCCCACCTCCGCCCAGCACCCGAGGCAAAAAATATTCCCCGACCGGGAGTCGAACCCGGGTCTTGACGGTTCCGCGCAAGCCGCGTGAGAGCGTCACATCATAGCCGTTGGACCATCGAGGACTGGTTGATTGGGAGGTGCCTTGAGCTATATTCATATCTAAGCTGAGATATGCTCGCCACCGAGAGTGATCCTGGCACTTGAATACGGCACTTGAAGCACTCTGCTCCACCGGTCCGCTCAGCAACTCTGTCCTCCCATAAGATTCGGTTAGCGGCTCTTACTCCAATCCCTAATGGAGACCCATTGTGTCCGCGCTTCCCAAAACCTCTCACACCACTGGGAGGGTTAGGAGATTTCCACAGCAACTGAGCTGAGCATCCGGGCCCCGCCCTCTTTCACCTATCGGAGCACACTACAGTAGTGCCGCCGCCCTTGTCCAGGGTTAGAGGTACAAACATACACCAAACGTCCTACACTGCCGCAGGGGCAACACGAGCCTGCTCCTCCAGGCGACGAATGGTGTCCGCCAAAGTAGAGGAGGAGGTGCGAGTGGCCGTAGCCGTTCCCGGCTCGACGTAGCTGTCGCCAACGGGCGCTGCCACGGCCGACAGGCGGGATGATATGGGGGCCGAGGCCAGCTCCTTGACCGAGTAGTCGGTGCGCTTCAGCAGGTACGGCCGCAGCAGCGGCGGTCGATGGAGGCAAGGTGGGACTCCTGCATGTACTGAGCCAGCGAGGCAGGCTGGACAATGAACAGGTTGCCCAACTGGCGCAGCATCTCAAATCGCTCCCCCAACGCAGCGATGCCAAACTTGGCCACCGCATCTTGGTACTTGGCCAGGTCTTTGCCCAGCACAAGGCCGCCAGCCGCACTGACAGGGTATTTCTTGAGATGCTCCAGCAGCTGGGCATGGAATACGACCCCCACCTCGGCTGCCAGCGTGTCGTGGTTGGCCGGTGCGAGGCATGTTTTAAATGCATCCTCCAAACGCTCCAGCAGTTCCACACACGCCACACAGGCATCCGTGTTGCTCTTGCTAAACACAATGTCATCGTTCTTGGGGTTAAAATCGGTTTTCTTCTGCAGTTGCGATAAGCGTGCATGCAGAGCAATGATGATGCCTGTAGTGGGAAAGGAAGTGGGCGGGAAGGGGAGGGGCAGGGGGGTCAGCAGAGCCTGGAGGAAAGTGGGATGCGAGTAGGACGTACTGTCGACTAGCTTCTGGGTTAGTTTCTCACACTTGCCCTCGATTCGTAGGCGGTTGTGGTGATTGAACACTGCCACTCCCTGCGAACCGTCATAGAGGTAGTGACGAGAGGGAGGATGGCTGTGGCAATGTAATGTTGCCACAGGGAGCAGATCAGCTCCACCTGGTGCAGCACCTCGAGTGCAGCGACAAATGTGTCCCCCGCCACATTGCTTAACAGGTCCGACGTACTACCGGTTGCGATAGCCGAGACAGAGAGGAGGGCACTCTCCAGGGAGACCTCAACCCAATGTTTGTTGAAGTATTCCGCCAAAACCTGAACAAGAGCAAACACATTCTTGGGCACATCGGCAGCGGGGCTCAAATCAACACATCGTCCAATCGCCTCTGCGTGCCACTGCAACATCCGCGCCGCCTGTTCCATATTCAAGAGCGATTCGTCGGCAGTGACAGCAGTGTCCTCCGAGGTCACGGTGGCGGCCGTCGAGGCTTCCTCTGGAGTGGGGGAATCCCCGGAGCTGGGCTCGCACTGGCTGTGCGCATATTCATGAATCCCTGTAACTTGGAGAAGGCGCTGCCGACATTTTTACCTGCGCTTGCACCAATCGCCGGCATGCCTGTCGCCCCTCGTACGCGTCCCAGCAAGCCACCGGCCTGTCGGCTCTTGGCTAGCGCGCGATGGGCTTCAGCAAACCTCTCCAGGGCCGAGCTGTAGAGGTCGACCAAACTCCTCTGCTCGCGGTCAACGTACGAGCTGCCCTCGAGATACGTGACAAACAGTTCCTCCGCACTCGAGTCGAGCATGGTACTGAGAGTGGCACTGCGCGCTGTCGCTGCGCCCATGTTGCCCCCATTCTCCCCCATGCTCGAATCCAAGCCCGACGTCTCCGGTACGGTCTCGGCTTTGGCATCGTACTGCTTTAGTGCCTCGACCAGTTCCAGCACCTTATCGCGCGCGAGCTGGAGCACACGAAGGACAGCCAAATCAGAATGAGAAGAGCGAGTGACGTCGGATTCGGAGGGGGTGGATTCCTGCGCGCGTTCGAGGAGAAGCTCGACGTGGCCTTGAATGCATTGGGCAAAGACGCGCTGGAGGAACGTTTGCATTACTACCCCTGGGCTGGGGAAGACGGCAGCGATGATCTGTGCCTCCATGTCCACCGTCTTGCGAATCTCGTCCAGCAGTAAATCAAGGGATGGGTCGTTCCTGGGCGCCGGAGCGGAGGGATCGGTGATGGTGGCCCAAATGGGGGAAGCGGACACCCGGTTCATGTCGCGGATCTGCTCTGTATTGATGAAAAATCGTGCTGGTTGACATAGAGGTTGATGGCGCTGTGACCGCCATTGAAGTTCTGCAGCACACGGGCAATGTGGGCCATCATGCGTGGGTCGGAGCGGCGATAGTACTTGTCAAAGATGCGCAGCATATCGCGCTCAAACCGCTCGCAGTACACATCAATCGCGTCCCGCGTCTTCTCCCCCCGGGCACATCGATCTCGCGCGAGATGGCCTGGAGGCGGCGAGCAATCACGGCCGTTCGCAGCCGACCGTCCTTGCCGCCGTCTTTGCGGAGCGCATCGAGCTGGGTGCTGTCGCCTTGGGCAAACTGGTAGTAGTAGCGGATCAAGGCGTGTGCCTCGGTGGCGCGGCGACGCTGGCGGTCCAAGCTGGCCAACTGTCGCCAACACGCACGCTGACGCGGGAGACGTCGCTGATGCGTTCCTCCAGAGCCAAAACTGGTCCCCACCGCATCGAAGTTGCGACCGAGCTCAGAGAGGCGGGCTGAGTACTGGTTGTTGGCCACCTCCGCACTCGCGGCCAGCTCGGCCGTGTCGCGGTCGACATCGGTGCGGAGGGTGCGCAGCTGGGCTTGGGCTGCCTCAAAGGCGGCGATAAACGGCTTGGCATTGAACGGCACCTGCTCTCCCGTCGGCGCCGACCCGCGCTCGGACCGCGCCGCCTCGACCAGACGGCCGGTCAGCGTCTCCATCAGCGCGCTGGGGTTGTATCCATCGCCAAAGGTGAGCGCGGTGCACCAGTTGTCCTCGTCGATTACCGATGCGCCACGCGTGGGCTTGCGCCGGGCTGGCAAGTTGGGCCGCGAGCTGAGCATCGGGAAGGCCGGCCCCGTCGTCGTTGTCGTCGGCGGCCAAGGTGGAGCAGGCGGGGAGACAGCCAGCGGGCCGCGAGGCGGGGCGGAATTCCACGTCAGCACTTCCGCCTGCGTGTGGCTACGGATCTGAGCACGCCTGCGCACGCCCGCTCTGCTATTGCATTGATTGCATTGCGTTCCAGTCTGTTCCGCTGGCGTCGTCATGGCTAAATCATCGATCAATTGGATGGGGGCAGCTCCAGCAGCAGCCACACCCTCGCCCCCGGAACAGCTAGAAACGCACCGCCGACGCCTTCTCCACGCCTTCGATCGAGATCTTGTGTCCGACCAAGTCCCGGATGTTGTGAGGCCGTACCGGATCATGGTCGGGGCGCTCAACGACAGCCCCCAGCCGAGCACATTGACCCCCTCGGGCAGGCCCATCGGCCCCAGCATCTCTGGCCGGAACATGCCCGAGTTGCCAATCTCGACCCATTTCTTGAGCCCCTTGTGGTAAGAGAAGATCTCAAGCGACGGCTCGGTGTAGGGGTTGTAGGCCGGCTTGAAGCGCAGGTCCGTCACGCCCATCTTGGCAAAGAAGATCTGCATAAAGCCAATCAGGTCGCCGAGCGTGATGCCATAGTCGGCCACCACACCTTCCACCTGGTGGAATTCGGCAAGGTGGGTGGCATCCAGTGCCTCGTTGCGGAACACGCGGTCAATCGAGAACATCTTCGCCGGCTTAAAGCCCCCCTCTTGGTTGGCCAGCCGGTACAGCATGCCCGAGGAGATGGCGGTGGTGTGGGTCCGCAGCACATTCTTCCGCGTCACAGACTCGCTGAAAGGGTAGCGGTATCCGATCGAGCCGTAGCCTCCCTCCTCGTGTACATCCTTCACCCGCTGGAGGTACGCCTCGGGGATGTGGGTCGATTGGGGCGGGTCTGGACCTTGGTCAGTTTCCTCCCGGTGTAGTCTCACACAGAAAAATATGGTCGGGAATACGCACCTTTGACAAAGAAGGTGTCCTGCACGTCGCGAGCAGGGTGTTGTTGAGCAACGAAGAGCGAGTCGAAGCACCAGAAAGAAGACTCGACGAACCGGTTCGTCGGCATCTCTGTGAAGCCCATCTCAAAGAAGATCTTGCGGAACTCCTCGCGGACCTTGAGCAGCGGGTGGAAGGCACCCGCGGCGGGGTACCGTGCCCTCGGCCTCGAAGTTGTATGCCTTGAACTTGGCCGTCTTCCATGCGCCGCTCTGAAGCATCTCAGTCGTGATCTCAGTCTCGAGCTGCTCGATGGTGAGCGCAAACTCGGGCCCTTTCTGGATCGAGAAGTAAACAAGCTTGCGCACATCCAGCAGCTTACGCTTCCGCAGGTCGGCTATCTTCTCGTCCCCGCCAGGCGCACGACCCGTCCGAGCAATCTCCGCCAACTCGGTGCGGGAGGTGTCCTGCACCGCATCCACCGCCCGGGCAAACATGCCGTCAGGCAACTTCTTGATCCACTTTTTGCGGAACCCCTGACCCTGGCCAATCTTGAGCGTGTCGGCGGGCAAGACTTGGCGCAGTGCGTCCAACGCCTTTCCCGAGCCATCAGCAGGCAACGCCTCCCATACCCGGGCCTCAGGGAACCGTTCTGAACAATGGCGGCGCTTTCTGGAGTAAGAGCATAGCGGAGTTCGTCCTTGACAGTGTACACGATCATATCACGGCTGCCGAGGCTGTTCAGGACACTCTGCAGGCCGAGCTGCCAAGCCGCATTGGCACGGAAGGCCTCCTCGGACCATTGGCCGTCTTGTCCTCGGCCGGGGGGCCAGGGAGCGTGCGTGAGTCAGGGATGGATCCCTGCTTGTCCAGCCAGAGAGCACCGTTCAGGTGCGGGCGCAGCGGGCGTGCTCATGCTAGCAGTGATGTGGTGGTGGTGAGGCCGCGGGGAGGGGCAGCGGACAAGAACGTTCGAGTCAGTCGCAGCCCTGATGATAGCCCGCAACATTTCAACTTGGGCGCGCACTGCCCCTGTGCCCCTTCTTTCATTCCGCTCGAAGAAATTCCTGACACCCAAATGTTCAAAGCAATGCGGACTAAAGCAAGGTAGAGAGGGCAGATAGCCATCATGCAGATGGCAAGGGCAGAAAGCCCGTATACTCGCGATCCCCACGATGCATGCCTGATGCTATGACACTGATGGTCCATAGCGGTCAGGAATCTGTCGTGTTGAAAGCTGTGGTGAGCTCCGCCCAAGGTGCGCAGCACTCAGCAGCATTCCCCAGGGGATACGTCCACTTCTGGCATGCGCGTTCTCTCAAACAAAAAAAATTGAGGGAAACAACCTATAAAAGCTCTCCGGGGTTCTCGAGGTTGTTCTGGATCTATATACCGCGGTTGGCAGAATGCGCGTATACCATAGGCACCGCGAGGGGGATGCACTGATGCCGATTACATTTTCATCCCTAGCTTCAGGTTGGGACAACAGAAGAAAGAGCTGGCTACTGTAATGCAGGAAACTGTGTGTTGTGTACAGCCACTATTCTCTTGTTCACGGAAAACACATGTAGATTTTGGAGAAGGGGGTACTTATATTGTAAGTGTACACAATCCGTGTGGTAACCATGTTTCCCTTTGTGAAAGATTGCCGGAAACTCCATTAGCCATCCTAAGTTAGTCTCTACCCTGAAATGGCCCGCACAGTTCATGTCCAAAAACGTACTAACCCAACTCATTGCATGGAAGAGGGGGACAAATGTTAGGTGAATTGGCCCACAAAAGGCGTTATTTACTGCAGTTCGTGCCCATTCAATTGGGAGGTCAATGGCATCTATTACAGAAGGTGAGAACGGCCCGCTACTGAGGGTCACAACCAAATTGGATGTAGCGCAAATGTATAGGAAAGAACGTATGGTATAGATGACTTGTGTTTTGTGATGTGGCCGTTTCCAGCCTCTCTTTTCATCTCCATAGTTTTCGCGGGTTTGATGTGGCATTGTATCCGCCCACCGTCATTGTCACAGAGAGGCCGAAAGGCGGATCTTGGATGTGCCACGCTTATTTTACTTCCCACTCTTCTCCCATTCCACTGCGCAAAAGGCGGAGTCGTAACAACACCTTCCCTCACTGTTCCGGAAACTCGACTTCCCCAATAAGGCATGCTACACCTTTCTGAATGCATGACAGTCCTCTCATTTGCCCGTAGCTCCTCAAAACGGGATCCATGTCCATCCTTTCATGTCCATCTACTGTCAGTACCTTTCCCAACATATACTCAACTGTGGTCTGTACGCTTACAAACATTTTCCGTTAGATCGCTCCCTCCACTTCGACACAATCCCGTCCCATTAAAAGCATGTGTTCCTGCTTCCTACCAATGGAGCGCGGCAGCTTGAAATTGGTTTTAGAATGGGCTCTCAAGCTGCCGCACTCTTCATTTGGGTTATACACGGGGACACGCCAAGTTGTGCGCCGACGGTGACATGATGTGTTTCCTTTGACCCCGGGGTTCGCTTCCGGACGGATTTCGGTGGAACTTCAGAGACGAGAGAAAATGGCGGCAGTATAGGTGGGTTATATTCTCTGCGCTATATAAGGTTCTCCATGACACTGTGGATATAGAGCGGAGAGAGGAACACGCGCAGTGCGGTCTCGTCTAGTTACTACAGTAGACGGAGAAAGTGAGTATAGGAAGGCTGCAACATGTCACGGGAACAAAAGATGCCGTTAAACACATGTGGGTTTTAGGCTTGCTTGCATGTGAGCTGTCAACAGATTTTGTCCTCGAGGTGGTTAAACACCCTTCTACTATACTAAGCTGAGCGTTGTCCCCCCCAGTAGTCTCGTTTAATGCTGTGTTCTTCGTGGTCTGTGCACTCTGGGAGGAGTGGGCGGTGGGGTGACATCAGGATGGATGTGGATGAGTCAGGTTCTGGGGTAGAATACCTCTGTGAGTTATGAGAGTGAGAGAGTGGGTGCACACTGGGCGAAGGAGATGGGGGTAGGGTGAGAGAGATTATATGTGGCTGCCGGTTTTGGTGACTGTGGAGAAGTGAGCTGAAGGAAGCGCTGCTTATATACGCAGAGGATTCATGCAAATACGCAGAGGATTCATGCAAATCATGAATCAAGCATCTCAGCCTGAGATCTCAGCCAGCGCCCAGCCCCAACAGCAAGCGAGTCTGCTGTGGATCGGGAGGCGAGTTGTGACATGTGAGGCCTGAGGTCGGCTACTGAGGGGGATAAGGACGGGGGTAGCGCGGCAACGCCTGTGGGAGCGCTGATTTGGCTCTGAGCCGCCGAATGTGTGTGCCCAGTGGGCATCGAACAAAAGTGGGCTACGCTGTACTGCGCAGTGCTGAGTAGAGGGCGGGAGCGCTTAAGGGGAGATCGGTGCAAGTACCCCGCAGGCAGGGAAGGGTTAGGCTGCTCAGCTGATCCGGTGGGCGGCGGAAGCGTTGGGTTTGGGGGCAGCTGGACCTGGCGCTGTTATAAGCCAAGTGGTGTTAGCTATGTAGGCACAGAAACGCACATATGTTCGCGGCGCAGGCAGACGGCCGCCGTGCTGGAGTGCTGCGGATGCGACAGACGATGGCATCGATGACTCGACAGCGCCAGACGCCCCACGCGGCCGCCTGCTGACGCGCTGACGCGTGAGGCTCGGCTGAGCGCTCCGGACGAGGATGCGTGTCCATGCCAATATTCAATCGAGCATCGACGCCGGTGAGGTGCGATGCGTGATCATCGATCAGCTGAACCCCAGACCGCAGCAGCTGCCGGCCGGTGGCGGACGCCGAGAGACAGCGGCGCAGTGCCCCCCCTCGTCGCGTCTCCAGCCGCGGGGGCGGGCTAGAGTAGCGTGCGTCGTTAAGCATCCGCACGCCTCATATGCATGACGCGTGACGGCAGGTGCTTTAAGAGCCCCAGCC
This sequence comes from Moniliella sp. 'wahieum', assembly GCA_003971905.1. Taxonomy (NCBI): domain Eukaryota; kingdom Fungi; phylum Basidiomycota; class Moniliellomycetes; order Moniliellales; family Moniliellaceae; genus Moniliella; species Moniliella sp. 'wahieum'. The sequence continues at coordinate 1,195,737 of RSEE01000006.1, read as the reverse complement.
CCCCGCCTCGGCGCACGTCCCCCCCACCCCCACCCCCACCCCGCCGGCATCGACAGCAATGGCCACCCCCGCCCCCACCCCCGCGACCCGCGCTGCGGTCCCATGCGAAGTGGCCCTGGACATGCTCGCCTCGCTTGGCATGCACGACCTGATGGCCGTCGCCCAAGTCAGCGTGCTCTGGCGCGCATACGCACAGCAAGAGTACCTCTGGCGCCGCCTCGCCCGCCGCTACCTCTCCACACCCGCCGTGTCCGTGACGGAGGCCATGCGTCTGCGCCCGCCCCGCGGATGCAAGAGCGACCCGGCGATGCACCAGCTTGCCCACAGCAGTTGGCGCCGCTTTGTCCAGCTCCACGCCCTCATTGACCAGCAGCTCGTCGACACGCCCTGCTTGCCCCTCAGTCCCTCCATCCGACACCTCCCGTTTCCCCGCACCCCCTGCTGCGTACGAAACGCGATGGTCTCCTACTCCTGAGCTTTGAGGAGGGCGGAATGGAGCTCCAAACCCATACCGGCCGCACCGTCTGGGCTACTCCTCCCCACCTCGTCCCCCCCCATTGCCAACTGGAGTATGGTCACGGATGGCTGGCTGTCATCCATCCGCCTCGAGTTCCCGCAGACCAAGAGGATGGTAGGTCTTCTCCCCAGAGTCTTTTTTCTCTGACGAATCCCTGAGGTCCATCGAAGAAATATGTGACGGCTAACCCGAGATCTGATGATGCCCACAGACCAGGACGAATCCGTCCAGATCGATACGTACCAAAGGAGAGGCGAAGGCTTTGGGCTACTGTTCACCCGGCATGTCCATTCCTTCCCTTCAGACCCGACGCATGTGCGGCAAGTAGGTCCAGACTTGTACCTGCTCAGTCCCTGGCCTTGCACCATTACACTCCTACCAACCACCGCACCCTGGCTTTGGACCATCTTGGCCTGAGGAGCGTCAAGGCTTTTTCCGTCGACCCATTATGTGGCATGTTGGTCGTGGCCTGCAACCTGCCCCACGGCTACCCGGGGACGATCGGAATTCCGAAGCAAGATGGTGCCGACGTTCTGGCGCTCACGGTGCAAACGGGGGAAGTGATCTGGTCGTTGGAGCAAGGTCCCTTCCCCTTTGATCCGGTCCAGCGTGCGCGCTGGGGTACAAACCATCCGACCCGCATTGCCCGCGCTATGCGGAGGGGAATCCGTGGGTGAAGCTGTGCTACGATGGGAAACAGACACCGATGCAGGGCGCACAAGGATCCCGCCCACCCAGTGTACGTTTCCAATCCTTTCAGCATCCTCCTTCGTTCGGTACTAACCATGGAAGCAGATGCATTGGGACGTGCTTCGACGTTATCGGTACCGTGTGGATGGAACATGGTCGAGCTGGAGGAGCGAGTGGAACGATGCTTGCCTCGAGCGGAACAACGCTGCATGTCATGCGGGACTACCGGGCATACTGGACGCGCTTGGCGGCACTTGGCGCTCATCCGCTTCCTTCTTCCCTCCATGGAAAAGAGGGGAAGATGGAGAAGATGATGAATTCCGTTGCTTCCTCCACCGAGGCCGACACTCTCTCACGCCCAGTGCCAAAGACGCTGCTCCTGCTGGAACTTCCCGAGCCGGATTTGGAGCCGTACTCGATCTGGGGTAATTCTCCGTACGAGGACACGATGCGGGAGTGGACAACGGAGTGGTGTCGGACTGGGCTGGATGTTTGTGGAGGGGCGTTTGCTCTGGGGAGGGAAGCGACCGATGATGCTGTGTCTCAAAACGCTCAGTGTGCGTGTCTTGCCCCCCCTTGACTGTGTGAGGAGGATGAAAACGAAATGGGACAAGGGGTAGGGGGGGGCGAGAAGTGTACCCTAGCACCCCTCGTCGTGGTCAGACGTGTTTGACGGACCGGGGAGCGTACCATGTGACGAAAAAGGGGCTTGGAGAGGGTATTTTGCGTCGCAAGTGGACCAATTCGTTCGTGCTGCTTCTGGTCCAGGCGCTGCGTGCCATCAGGTGGATGGAAGAGATTCGCCATCCTACAATCCCAACCAGTTGAGTCACCACCTCTTTAAGTTTCCTCGACTACGGGAAGCAGTTCCAATGGCTAAAACCCGATTGTCGATGCATCCACATTGAAACCTGTGGGCCCGTGCATCGATCCCCAGGGGCACACACCCGTTGCTCATACGAGACGCCGGTCTGCGACATCATCCCTTGCCTTAAGCTTCAAGGTTCTTCCCATCCCATGGCCCATCCCATTCTAGTGCCCGATACATCCCCTCTAGTACTTCCTTCTGTTTTGCTCCCTCGCACATACCCTCAGGTTTACTCGCACCCCTCACCCGCGTCGATGAGACTATTCCAGAATATTATGGTTTGCACGCATCAAAGTGGCACACAAATGTAGAAAAACGGTGAGGGGGTGCAGAAGGGAACGATGGGAATGAAAAATCTGCCACAAAAGGACGGGGCCAGAAGAAGGACAGCAAACACAGCGGAGGCAAGCAAAGCAAACGATTGTCCTCGGTCACGACAGAGGCAAAGACGACGGGGCGTATGCGTGTGTTACAGCAGGGCTGCACCCAGAAGAACCAAAGCCAAAAAGGGCGTGGGGATCTTGAGTCCCGCCGATCCAGAGGTTGTATTCGTCCCGGGCCCGTCTGCTCCGTCGTCACCTACTTCTCCACGGCTACCTACATTGCGTGCGCCGTCAGACGAGGAGGAGGCAGTCGCACGCGGGCTGTGTTTGATGTAGAAGAGGAGCTAGTCGCGCAGAGAGGAGGAGTCGGAGGAGTCGGAGGAGGAGTCGGAGGAGGAGTCGGAGGAGGAGGAGGAGGAATCGCCGGCAGGGGTCGAGGTGACATGATACTTGTTGGTGCCTTGGCGTTTCAGCCTTTAGGCCGCCATCCCGTGGGCAGGTCGCCAGAGGAAAACAGCGCGGCGCGGCCCTCGTCCGAGCCGAATACCAGGTTGGCATCATGGTCTCTTGTTCGATCACAATGAGTCGGTGTGCGATCGAGTGGCCGGGGTAACGTTGCTCCAGTCGGGCAGGTCGCCATAATCGGCGTCAAATCCGGTCAAATCAAAGTTGGTGCGGGCCAAGGTGTTGATGTACTTCCAGTAAGCCAAGTTGCGGTCCCGCCGTTGTTCCCGCCTTGCAACTGCGATGCAGTACTGGTCACCCGAGCTGGCAGTGTCCTGGTACCCCACCATGGACACCACGTCACGCTGCAGTACTGGGCAAAGTACTGGATGGGCGTCAATCCACCCGACGGAACAGCGTCGGTAAAGTTGCTAAACCCATACCGCCAAAAGTCGTACCAGGGGCATGACTTTTTGGACGCGATTGACTTGTCCACCTTGGGCCGGTCCTGGGTAAAGTACAGAGAGCTGGAAGGATCACCGAAATGTAGCGCACATGCACATGCGACGGCGCCGTCTTTCCCACCACGGCGTACCGCTGCATTAGCTGTCCACCGCCACCGTGGCCGACGAGAGTGATGTTTTTCAAGTTGGGGTACTTGTCCTGGTCGCTAACTCTTTGACAAACGCATCCAACACATCAAACCCAGAGGATTTAGTGCCGTCCGGATGGGTCGCCACCTCGCCAGCTTGCACGCGTTCACGTCGCCCCATGCCAACTGGGTCGTTGTAACTGGCCCGAGTTGAACTTGGTCGAGAAGAACTGCGGGGAGGTGACGATCGAATCGTTGCTCGCCCCGGGGTAGTTGTCCTTGACGGCATTAACCAACGCATCTTCCATGGTCTGCCAGTACGTGTTGCCATTGCGCAGACGGCCATGGATCATGACAAGGCCTGCTCGGCACGCTTGTTGCTCGAGCGCTGGGACCAGTAGACTGGGATTTCCTCCTTGTTCGGCCCAACCCCAAGGCTTTTCAGCGACGCTCCCGCAGGGGCACCGACAAGGCGCCGTGCGCCCCCCTTCGCTGTTGGTGCCACCGGACATGACCGTCGAGGCATCACGTTTGCTCAGGTCGGCATCCGCTGCGCCGGCAGGGACCGCGTCGGCGGGTCGCGGAGGCGGGCCTCATGCGCTAGGTTGACAGGGTTGGGGTGGTGGCGCAAGCGCAGTATCTGGTCGTCGGCTGGTGTCCGCCGGCCAGACCGCTGCACCGTGGGCGACGCTGGTGGCGGATAAGGCCAAGAGGGCCAGGGCAAGGAGCGGCGTAGCCCGCGGTTGTTGGCAGCTGGGACCGAGTCGCATGCTACTGTTGGAGGGCAGAGGGCAAGTAGGAGCTGCTGTGGTGAGGTGTGGGGGGGATCGGGAGAGGGAGGAGATGGTCGGAAAGAGCGTGTGGATGGGCGTGCGTCACAAAAGAATATACTCCTCAGGACGTGGAGATTGTTGATGGGCTAAACGAAGGGAGGTGCGAGGAAGAGATGGGACGGAAGAGAGAGGGAAAGGCGGCAGGGAGGAGATGCGAAGGAGCGCATCGCCCGGCGAGTCTCGCAACGACGTCGACGAGCGACATGTCGCTGATGGATGATCGATCGGCGCAGAGGCAAGGCGAGGAGGCAGCCAAGAACACACCCAGACGCCAGGCAACCGGCGCCGGCTGAGCCCCCCAGGCAGCAGCGCCCAGGCCGCCGCCCAGAGCGACTGGTGGCGTGGTGCGCCGAGGGCGCAGGCACGGGGCCACAGTGTGCCCCGCTGTTGATCCTGGCACGGCGGCAGCCTAAGACGCCTTGTGGCGCCCTCCGCCAGTATCAGCGTACTGGACAAATGGATGCGCAGTCGGAGCACGTTCAGCAACTCAACGTTCAGTGAGTACTGAGTGTACTGAGCAGCCCAGACAGACAGAGGCTCAGGCTCGCAAGCTCAAGCTTCAAGGCGCAAGCAGCTGGGGCGCGGTGCCCACCGCACGAACAACACGTACTTCTTGTCCCAGTCCTAAACGGCAAATTGAAGTGTCCTTCAAAAACTCAGCGGCGGGCCAAACTGACACCAGCAAGAAGAAACGCCCCACGTGGGACTCGAACCCACACCGTGAGATGGATCCTGCAGTAAGAGTCTCAAATTCTACCGATTGAAATAGCGAGGCGAGTTGGCATGGTATGAGCCCCAAAACACAGCCAGTGAGCCAACCGGGGCCCAGGCCCAGCCAATTTTCGCGGAAGTAAAAACGACCGCAGCGTATACGAGCGACTGCCCACAGACCATCCGTTTCTACCCATCGATCTCCTTCTACCGACAAATCAACAAGTATGAGGCGACGCACAGCATGAGGTTGCATTTTCCCTAGCGAGCATGAGGCTTGAAGCATGAACTTAGGGTGGGGGGGAGGGAGGAAGACATGGGACAGAGCGCTCAAGCTGCTCAAGGTGCAGCTATACTTTTCAGCCCCACAAGGGGGTGGAGGGGCATGAGATGGCACAAAGTTGGCGCCATGTCGACTGGCAAAAAGGAAGCATGTCGCTCGTCCCATACGACAGATGTAACCCCCTGCCAGGTCGCGTCAACCAAGACAGAGAGCTACGCTCAGACGGTTCAAGTCGCTTACGGAGCGTGGAGGAACTCGAGGAACTTGGGGTTGAGCGCCAGCTTGGCGGGCTTGGCAGCAGGCTTGTAGGTGCCGGCCGCCTTGGCGGCGCGGATCTCGGCCTCGATCTTGCGCTGGACCTTGGCGTACGGGTTGAGGCGGTCCATGACAAACTTGTTGCGCAGCGGGTTCTTCTTTTGGGTGAAGGGGCGCTTGGTCGCCTTGGGGCCCGCGGGCGGAGCACGGCCTGGATCTCCTCCGATGCCAGCAGACGCGAAACGTCCGTGTTGGTAATCTTGGCCCGGGGAAGGACAAAGCCCTTCTTCTGGGACGAGGCGGCATCGTACGTGCCAAAGATCGAGTCGAGCTGCTTGAACGCAGCCTCGGTCCAGATCACAAAGCGGCCGAGGTGACCACCGGGCGCGAGCTGGAGGAGGTTAAGGCGGTGAACCGACACGAGCTCCACACCGGGCAGGTTGCGGAAGGCGCGGTAGATGCCCTTGTCCTCGTTGTAGACAACCAGGGGGCCACGGCGCTGCACGTGGCGACGGTTGCGCAGCTTGCCCTGACCCGCGCGGATCTTGCGCGAGTTGGACACCTTCAGCACATCGTCGTAGGCGTTCAAGGCCTGAGGAGAGCAACAGCCTCCTTGGTCTTCGAGTACGACTCGACCTCGGTGGGAACAACGAGGGGCACCTCAGCCACCTGCTCCACACGTGGCCACGGGCCAGAACAAGCGAAGGGACAGCGGTGGCAGCCAGAGCCGAGGCAGTCGCAACACGCTTCTGGTTCTGGTTGGTCTTCACCCACCAGCGGCGCCACACCTTGGTGGGGGCAAACATGTGACCGCCACGGGCCATGTTACCGAACGCAGCCTGGCCGGCACGGTGAGTGCCCGACCCACCCACACGGGGAATACGAGCGAGGGCGCGGCCAGTGCCCCACGATTCAGCCGACGTCTGGTGGCCAGCCTTGGTGGAAACAGCGTACGGCTGGCGCTTGTTCTTGGCCACCTGGGTGTAGGTAATCTGCACCACGTCCGAACGGATCGGGGCAGTAAGGACAGCGGGCAGAGGCAGGCTCGCACCGCTAGCGCTGCCATCGGCAGCGCGCACACTGACAGTCGCACGCGAGGCCATTGTAATGTTCTCTGCAAGGAACAGAGCCGAATGTCAGCGTTTGGCGGTCCTCATGCTGGCTCCAGTACGTCCCACCCAAAACGTTTGCCATCGAGAGAGCATGCCCCTTCCCCCCCAAAAATTGGGGGGAAACATGCGACCCATCGAATGGAGCAAGAGCGCCATGGTAATAGCCACGCCCAGCAGAGCAAGAGAAAGACTTACTGAGAAGGTCTTGTGACCGTGGTGGGATGCCAACAGAAAGCCCGCCGGCCTTCCCGCTGCCTGCTCCCAGCAGCGACCCACCACGAAAAAGCGCCTAAGCAGTAACCCTATCATCCTTCTGCTTCGCGAGACAGTGGTGCTGTGCGAGTAGAACCTTAAAATTGATTGCGCCAACCCTAGTATCCACTCGGCTGTTGGTCCGCATCGGTGCAACAATTGGTCAGCCGAAGTGTCATTTAAACTACTACCCCATCGGGTGATCCTGGCAAGGGATCCAATTACAGCTCCCTCTCTCCCACAGGCGGAGGGCTGTAACATGCAACAGGCAGTAACTACACTGGCCAATGAATGTGTTGATGCACCCTAAAGCTGGAGGATGCATGTTATGCGCGCCTCAAATTTCCTCGTCTCCTCATCCCCTCCTCATCAGCGTCGTCCACCGCCTCGGGATGGAATACGATCGCTCCGCGGCCCGGGACTGGCGGCTGGGCCGAGCCCAGAGCTTGCTGGGCCAGCTGCTGAGCCGCTTGGTGCGGCAGCACAACCTGCGAACGCTGATCCCTCTGGGACGACGTCTCGGTCAAGTTAAAGGAAGAGCGGCAAGCAAAGCAGCATGGCATCAGCCCCTTGCGCCGTCGACCCCGATCCACCCCCACAGACCACACCGGGCCCGGTAGGAAGAGCCGCGCAGCACCCGTCCTTGGGGGCTGCAGTTCATCCACCGCCTCGTCGGTCAGGGAACAATGGTTAAACCGTCTCTGCTTGCTCCCAGCCCCATGGGTGACATGGCAATCCCAACCACCTCTTCGTCCGCTTTGCCCTGGGGGAACGCGAGAATGAGACCAGTAGCGCAGTGCGTGGGGTCGATGTACACCCGAGTCGCAAGAAGATTGGGAACGGGCAAGGGGCAAACAGATTCGATTGTAGGCCTTGTTTGGGACGGTAACGAAGTCCACCACCCGGGCTGGCTGGGCCGGCCCAAAATCCCTCGCGATGTCAAGGCGCTGAGCAGAGGCCAGACGCGCGGATCGGAGCTCTTAGCTGTCTCCTCTGTCCCTTGGTTGCGTTGGGGCAAAGTAGAGGCAGGGTGAGCGGCAGACGTTGAGCATAGTCCTCTTGGATCACCTGGGCAAACCGAGCGGGGAGAAGGTACGAAAGGGAAACTGTGCCCCCATGTCCTGGCCGATCCTGGCTTGGAAAGATCGGATCCCAGGTCAGAAGCAGAGGAGCTTGCCCATAGTGACGGCGACTGGATGGCTGCAACAAGTTGGAGGTGCGAGACTAAAGTCGGAGTCGGGTCAGAGCTAGGACAAGCCTTCCTTGGCATGTCTGGGGTGCGTTGGTCAGGGGGTTGATCGTGGGTGTCTGAAGCAGAGCCAGGACGTCTCGCACGAGCCGGACGGCGCTACGAATGCCCTGATCTGGGGCATCAAGGAGGGGGTGAAGCGTATCGAACACAATGGTTGTCCTGGCCCCAGGCCTGGCTTGGCGAACACGTTCCAGTCCCGTCCGGATCTGATCCAGCAGCTCATTGAGGTTCCGAGGGCCAGGCAAGGCGGAAGGAGGGTGTACGGATTGCCCCAGAGTGGAGAGAAAATAGTGTGATGGACATGCAGCTGGTAAGACGAAAAATAAAGGGCGGGGTCGCGCGCAAAAGAGACGAGCACGACGGGTTCATCCGTTGAGCAGATTGACCGCAGCACGGGCACGCTCGATTGGATGGGGCTGTCGAGAAGGAGATAGAGGTTGGGGGCGGCACCCGCTGTAGAGGCCGAGGCCGGAGCGAGACGAGGCGTCTCTCCTCCTGGCTGGGGAAGGGAAGCCAAGTGCACATCCGACGGCGGCGCCAGGAGCGACTGGGCAATGGACATGGTTGATGGTGGAGGCCAGGACAGAGGGGGGAAGTGGACCAGCCGGATGGATTGAACCGACAAAAAAGCCATGCCAGTGCGGATAGCAGGCGAAAGCTTGAAGTTTGAAATGTGAAAGGGCGACCTCGTGTCCAACTTTGTCGAATGGGATTCCAGCGCATGCGAGCATTATCGATCACGCATCCGGATCTGCCTCTTCCTCTTCCTCCTCCTCCTCTTCCTCCTCCTCCTCTTCACGTGCCATGCTTCATGGCGCCGTCATCGGACCGGCCAGACCCAGCCCCAGCGGAACTCGCCCCGTCAGCCTGCTCCTGTTCGCACGCCTCCTCGTCACCTCGCGACCTGTGCCTCTGCTGAGCCCATCCGCGCGGCGCCAGCGCCCAGCCAAGTCCAGCGTCCATCTCCAGAGGCCGCTGTTCGCGAGTGGATCGCCTCATGGCCCTCAGGGTATGGCCCTGGCCCTGCATGCGCAGACCCCGGCAGGTGCTGCGTTTCTGCGTCTCCTATTCCCTCTGAAGACGGGGGCCGTCGCTACGGAATGAGCACCAACGTTTGTGCAAGCTGTTGGCGGATGCCCTTGATCTGCTGCCCGATGAGTTGGAGCAACTTGCCAGCCAATCACCTTTCTTGACGATGGGGATGGCACTGCATGCGATCGCGCCGGCATTGGGATCCGTCTCGCTCGCGTCTTGTCGCGCACCGGTCGGGCCCGCAGTCCTGGGCGGCCTGAATCCTTTCTTGGTCCATCCGTTGTAGAAGCCGACGAACTACTTGACCAACTCGCATCCTTGTGCAGCTGGTCGACCTCCCTTCCCACCCCGACTCTGACGCGTTCTGCGCGACCCACCACTACTCCTCATGAGGTACGGGATCGGCGCCTCCAGCTCATAATCCGCCTACTACGCGGTCTGGATCCCATCGAGACGGGACTGGTGGTCCAAGTGCTCATATGCCGAGAGCCGCAATTGGTCTATGGCCTAGGGCTATCCAACATTTCTGCGCTTGCACGTTCTCCCTCATCGTGTCTGGCTTCAAACCTAGGAACCGCCGTGTTTCATCCCGATCCCGTGGCCCCCATTTCGCTGCGGCCATGGCCGCTTGGCATCCCCGCCTGCCGGAAGTGTTTTCGCAGTGTGCCGATTTGCGTCTGGCATGCAGTGCTGTGGAGCAAGGTCGGTCTGTCGCTGAGCTCGCCTGCTCTCGGGTCGGGGTTCAAATTGAGGTAGGTTGTATCGTCCCTGCTTCCATAAGGTGTGTCGTATTGACGTGATGTGACCGCAGTTCCCCAAGTCTCTTAAGGGCACCTCAGTGGCAGAGACTGCCAGAATGTTTGGACCGACTCCCGTTGCAGTGGAGACAAGTACGATGGAGAACGGATGCAGATCCATATTGCCGAACTCGCGATGGAGACGGTCCAAGCGGCTGGGATGTACGCATCTTTTCCAAATCTACCCGAGGCTCGACGTACGAACGAGCTTGTGTCCACGCCGCCATTTTGGGTGGTCTGGGACTGGATCCCGCCTCCTCCACAACTGCCTTTCGCGCAACTAGAGGCACCAGATCTTCCAAACGTTACCCTGCCAACATGCCGATAGCATCCATCGCGTGGAAGAAGCCGTTTCTCTTGCAAAGCGCGCCATGTCGGGAGAACCTTGGGCCAAGAGGCCTCGATAGAGGACGAAATCATCGTCGAGGCCGAGATGGTCCCATGGGATGCCGGGCTGGATGCATCGCACCTTTTATACCCTGGAGCACATCAAAGCTCCTTGGGTGGTCCGTGGACGTGGCTCTACGGAAGGTGGGGCCAAAGACGACGAACGCGCTTGGCAGGGGCCGGCCCCTCTGATCCCCCGCGCCAACGCAGACACCCCCGAGTACTGCTCCACGGACTTGGTTGCCCAGCTGGAAGCTGACATTGCGGACGACACCATCATGGGTTCTAACATTGCAGACCCCCGAACCGAGCTCGTAGCACGGCTGGCAAACCCCCTGCTGGTCCATTCCTACCCCCATGGATACCACCACCTCCCCATGCCCACCCCGCACACTCCACTCGCTCTGAAGCCCATGACCAGACCCAAGAGCAACGCAATCGACCACCCTATCTAATTCAACATCGATTGGACCCTCACTTGGCGGTGTGTCTTTGATCTGCTTTGGCTGGATGGCGTGAGCCTTGTTTCTGCGCCGTACCGAGCGCGGAGAGCGTTACTCTCCAAGTTCGTTCGCCCCATTCCTGCGCACGCAATGATGGGTCATGCTATCTTCCTTGACCTCCAAACCGGTGAGCAGTCCGTCGCTTGTGCCTCGAGTCCGAACTCTTCGCCCAGCGAGGGCCGTTTGGCACTGCCCATTTTCACTGCCCGGTGCCGATGGAAGTGTTCCTGCCATCGCTCGTGAGCTGGCCGCAGCGGCGGTTCTGCAACCAGCGTACCCCCCACATCCTGCCGGATCCAATCCTGCTTTGGGCCTTTCGCTGGCCCCTCCTCCTATGCTCGTCCCGCAGGAGGGATCAGTGCCCTGGAGGACATCTTCTCGCAAGCCTTGGCTCGGAGGGACGAAGGGTTGGTAGTCAAATCAATGGACGCGCCCTATCTCTCCGGGACCTTGCTCATGGCTCGAGGTCTGGACATATTTGCCTGCAGGCCCAGCTCTGTGCTTCAGAGGCTGTCTGCGCAGGGCTTGGAACAGGCCAGGTCCCCAGAAACCTGCCCGGATGGCCCAGACATTGGCGATGCAGCTGACGTGGCTTCCGTCCCTCGGGCGCTCCAGCCATATCCGGGCGCATGGGTCAAGCTCAAGGCGGATTATGCTGGTTGGGCGACTCGTTGGATCTTTGGTGATTGGCGCCTCCCCGGACGCAAAGCGGGCCGCCGAACTAGGCTTGCCCCCCACGTTGGTCAATCTGCACCTCGGGGCGCTGCGCCGCCGTCGGCCTAAGTCCCTCCCAGAACCTCCTCTCGGCCGTCTCCGATCAGCTAACAGTCCGATGTTGTTCTCGTGCATGTGGGGCTGGGGGCTACCGATTGGTCCAATTTACGAACCGGATCCGATCTGGGGAACTGGCCAGCATCCCTTGTCCCCGCCCATCTCCACCTGCGCGCGGGAGACCAAGACCCAGTGACGCCAGCCCTGCTCCTCGCCGTCTCGCCTTCGTCCGACTCCATCGTCGACGGCTTGAACTACGCTTGGTCTTTTATACTGGCTATGTGCGCCTGAGGTGGCTGCTGTGCACACCCCTCTTGGTCGAAGTTTCGGCGCAGGGTTTCAGAAGGTTCAGGTTGCGGCCAACGCAGCTGGGCTGTCTGCTGACCAAGCGCCTACTCGCCGTGGGCGCTTCGGTGGCCTCGCATTGCCCGCATCCATATCTGTCGGGGGACAAGGCGTGGGAGGATGCGATGGAGATGACCGAGATCAATGTCATGGGCAAGACTTTCTCGCGGAGCCGTCAATCGGAAGCCAACGGGGGGTGGATGCGCTGGAGGGACACATGATGGCCAGGTGTCCGAGGCGGAGGCCGGCACGACTACCCCTCCTGCGATCCTAACCGCTGCTGAGCATAAGCGGCTGCTGCAGCAGGTGGACCGGTGGTGATGGCCAAATGCAAGCAAGTCTGGAAGCAGCGATGCATGCTCCCCACACCAAGCGCTGCGGCGCTCGGGCGGGAAGCAAACGGCGAGATCCGTCTCTCGCACGCGACCTTGGCTCAACGGGCGGCGGAGCGACCCAAGAGGTGCGGAGCCGCGCTGGCAAGGGAGCTCAAATGGTGGAAGCGCATGCCCCGCCCCCCGCACACGATGTGTCCATGCCGTCGGTCGTATGCACGCATGCGATGATCCCGCTCCCCTTTCCCCCGCTCCCCAGCCTTCCCCGCGCCATCGGATTGTGTCGAGGCATCGCCACTCCCCGCCAAGCGCAAACGGCTGCCCTGTGCGCCCCTTCTCTGGAGCAACCTGCCGCTCCGGCCCCCGGAGACACAACCCGACCTTCTCGGCCGTTCCCTCAAGCACTTTCGCCTATCCAGGCACCCAATCCCCCATTTGCAAAGACCAAACGAAGCGCCCAAATGCGTCTCGAGCCATCCTTACCGCGGGGGAGGGATCCTCATTAGGTCCCATGCAATTACCCGGTCGGGGATTACTCCCCACGCTGGTAGGGAATTGCAGGGGATGTTGGTCCGAGAGCGCAAGATCGGAAGAACGCAATCTGGCTCGACGGCGGGCTTTGTTGGACCGGTTTGCCCGCTTGGGGACAGTTCGTCGCTCCCCTGGTGGGCTGGTCCGCGATGTGGAGCGGTCGCGCCCCGACTCTCATCTATTTCTACGCCGGGGTTGCAGCGGCGTGTCCGGCTTCGCTCGCCCTGCGAGCAACGTCTCTCCCAAGCTGCAACGCCATCTCCTCTCGACCAGTGGCAGTCGAGAACCCGCCGCCTCTAGCATCGTCATCTTCATCCTCTCCAGTTCGGGCGCCGTTGCGATCCACACCCCTGTATAACCCCGAGCTCGTCCTCCGCCGAGTCGAAAGCGGCGTGCGATGGCGAACCACCTACTCCCCGTGCTTCCCTTCGGATCCCCCATCTGAGCCGCAACCCAGTCCTGCACCATTACCTATCCCCGCTTCTGGAGTACCCACTGCACACAAAGGACGAAGATTATGCCGTTCTTCTCCCCGTCTGTCGGAGTCACTGGTGCATTGCTTTATACCGCACTTGTCCCCCCCCTCTTCGGACCTCGGACTTGCCAGCAACCCAAGTGACCCTTCTTTATCCAATCCAGCCAACATATCTCTCGCTATTGCTACCTTTGAGCAAGCGTTCCTTCCTTCTCAATCGGTGCTTGCATTGGACTGCCTTCTTCAAGTGTTAGGAGGTATATGGGGACGGGTCTACCCCCCTGCCTTGCTGGACACGCCCCCGCACCGAACAACTCGACCTCATGATGTGGTGCCCAAGTCACCATCTGCACCGTACCGCAAAGGTATTGTATTTGTCCATCAAGCCCGTTTGGCCGCCGAGCCTGCAGTTGCTCAGGACCTGTTTGCACGAATCACCCCAGCCAGCCGGGCGACGAGGCGACTATCTCCCGTAAAAAAATCGCCTGTCCGGCTACAGGCGCGACGCGCGCGGGATCCCGCCCTGACCTTCCTACCGTATGGGTAGCGGCGCAAGAGGAGATCTGGCCACGAAGCTAGCGCGAGAAGAGGTCATGAAGGAGTTGTGCCCTGGCACTGCTCTCTTCCTGGTTCGGCAGCCGCCCCCCTGGTAGCGGGGGTGATTGTGTTGGATTGGCACTGGATGCCCTTTGTCCGCTACTTAATGGACATTTGTGCCGCCAAGTGTGGTCGCTTGGCGGAGGAAGAGTCTTCTTCTACTGGCCAAGGAAGAGAGGAAGGGTGTTTCTGCTGCCTCACTTTGATGCGCTCTTGCCTCATGCTATCCTTCCCTCGCTGGACTCCTGAAGGGCGGACCGCCTCCTCATACCTTCATGCTATCATCATTACCATCATATTCGCCTCATCATCATCCACTCTTCCTGCTGTTGGTGGGACTATCTCCATCATGTTGATGATGATCATCACTGCAGCATGTTTGTTATCACTCCCATATCGAAATCTGACATTTACTGGAGAGATGAATCGCAAGCACTGAGTCATATGGTCATAGACTATTCCAAACAACAGGACAAATGCTGCAAATCTGCAGGTGCCCTATCATAATGATGCAAACGCTTACTAGACTCGCTCGCATTTCGCATTCTTATGGTTCTGTCAGCTGTCAGACCAGAAACAGCTCAGGAACGCAACATTGCTGTTCCCAGCAGGACAGGAGGATCCCTTGCCTCGTTCTCTGGCCGAAAGAATTACGAGTATTTTAACGGAGTGCTCTTTCCCGGGGGGACTTCGTAATACAAAAAATCGTATGTAAAAGGATGCGATCCCATCATCATCACCACAACAACTCTGTCAAATAACCATCCTTTCACTTCGTCAGATACACTACTTGTAGGGAGCGCGTCAGCGTATTCATCGTCAACAATGTGGAGAATCTCGGTCACAAAGGAAGGAGGAGATCTCGGAGGCATCGCAGGTCCAACGGGAAAAGAAGAGATAATAAGGAGGGGTAAGAGAGAGGAGGGGTATCGCGAAGCACCCAATAGGGCCTTCGAAAATGGACGCGAGAGACAACAAAAGAGAGAATGGCCCATATTTCGAAGGAAAGGTGTTGGATTGTCTTATTGCCAGCCTGACGAAACCGAGGAAAATTTGGTGAGGCTGTCGCACACATCAAGGATGTGGATAGAGACCCTCTGGGCGCATCGAGCCGAAATAATATAAGCACTCATGCCGGCCATCAGTTCCCTTGTCGTGCTTGAACAGGCTGGTGATCCGACGTAGACTACCCCTGCGGCTTAGGCGGCGACGTAAAGACGACGGAGCCTTGTTAGTGGACTCTGGTTCCTCGGCCGACCACGAGTAAGAGGAATAATCAGTGGCCACGGCTGGAAGGCGAGAGATCGAAGAAGATGTGTCGATCGCTTTCACGTACCGACGCGAGTAGCGACGATTGCGATGGTTTCCCTCGCTGCCCCTACCCGCTTCCATCCCTTCGTCCAAGCTAGATATCAAAGTACGAGGCGCAGGCCGCCTTGGGTTAGTGCGCGCGGCCTCATGCGACCCGGCTTTGCGCCGGCTCTCCCCATGGTGTGCGCTCCGCGTTCGCGCAGAGTGGACGGGGACATCTGCACCCTCCTCGTAGAAACCAGAACGGACGGCCTTGCGATCCTTCTTGGTCATTTCCACGCCTTGGGCTGTAGGCTCCACGGCATCATAAAACACATCATTTTCGGAGTTGTACCCATCCTGCTCTGCCTGGACGAGAGCTGCCTGTTGTGGTTGGCTTTTAACCGGGGAGTTGGGCTTGATATCTGCCTCCTTTCTGTTGCTCGAATGATGTTCGGAACGAGAAAGATGTTTGGTCCGGATTGGACTTGTTGGAACATCAGAAAGAGTCACCTCGGTCGGGGCCGTATCTGAGGATTCGAAGCCCCCTTGTGACTGGGCAGGGAGGAACGCCAACCGCGTGACTTATGGCTATGGTTTCCCTCGTCTTCGGTTGCAGTATCGCGCCGTAAGGACGTAGGAGAATCAGGAAGGGGGGAAGAATTGGAATGTCCCATTTTATGGTGGTGATGATGATGATGGGTGCCCTTTGTTTCTTGTCGACGAGGAGAATTACTGCGTTGAGGGTGGCGACCTTGGCGGTTACTCTTGAACTTCCCACCGCTCCCTTTCAAGGGCCCATTATCTTGAGCCTCATTATCATCCATCCTAACAGACAAGGGGAAGTAAAGTCCATCTTCACCCCCGTCAAAACCCCCGCAGCATCCATATCCTCCACTTCGCTCTCGCCCTCAATTTTGGCCGCAATTACGGGGTCGCCATACAATGCAGTCCAGTCCCGAGCTTCCTCGGCGGCCTTACTTTTGGCCACCGCGTCTTCTGCCGAGAAGCCCAAGACTTGCATCTCGTAGATTTCTCGACGAAGCGCCGATGCACTCTTCCCTCTTCCGACCACGTGTTTGCGAACCACACCGTCTACCACGTAAGTCCAACAAACGCGACCCTGTGTCCCGCACCCCTCCGCGCGTGTAGGGATTGCCACCGCGAACGTACGGCTCCATATCGAAATAAGCAACGCGCAACTTGCGCACAAGCAACGCGCGCTGCTTCTCCACCTCTGGGCTGTCAGAGGTGATGAAAGAGTCGAAATAAGGCAAAAAAGGCGTTAGTATACTGCCATCATCGTCGTTGTGCGTCGGGCAACATGTACGCACTCAGTTCCGTTGACCTCGATCCAGCGCTTGGTGATGTCCTCGTACGCATCGGCCAGATCATGATACAGTTTGACCAACCCTGGCTTATGGATAGTGTCGTTGTGTTTGTCGTTTTCGTCGGGCTTGGGCACGGTGAAGTGGAATGGGTTGGTGTTTTTTCCTCCCAACTCGGAAATGTAGCGCTCGGGGGGAATATGGTCTTCGATGTCCTGGGCACTCTGGAGGAAGCGGACTTTGGAGCGGACCACGGGGTCCAGCATTGGCGATAGGATTTTCCAGATCCCGGAAAAGATCCATGGAGCGTTTTGGACACAGAGAATGCACAGCAATTCGGGGTAGTAGGCCTCCAGGCAGTGAACGATGTACAGGATGCAATGCCAATCCATACTGCCACACAGAAGAAGAGGGGCCCGGGCCATGAACCGTCAGTTAGTACTGCCTCGTGCGCCTGGCAGGGATACTCTCGCATGGGGGAGGCAAGAGAGCTCACCCACTTTCTCAGCCCAAAGTTCTGCAAGGAAAAGATGACCACGGCTGTGTCGGCAGGGGAGGCCATGAGGGTGCGAACTGTTTCGATGACGAAGACAACAAACTTGTTCATTGTTTCGGGAGGCTGACCTCGGGTGAAGTGACGGCCAACGTGAATGTAGATGATGGGTTCGGCGTTGACGGCGGTGCCCATTGCGTACGTCTTGACGGCAAGTTGTTGTTCGAGAAACTTGGGAATCCGGGCCGAGTTGCCCAGATCGCCACCTTCCACGAGGGCTTGCACTTCATTGTCTAGCCGCCATTTGAGGCAACCAGCAAACATACCCATTGCTCGCGCATTGTCCCATTTGCGCGCACGAAGGAAGCGGAGCAAGATCGCATCAGGGTCGTCCATTTGAACGTACTCCCACAGCGATCGCTTCACTGCTTCTCCGCCATACGTCTGGACCAGCGCCTCGAGGTTCTTGCGCTCCAGCCGGATCTTGGCCGCATCGTTATCTTCGTCCGGCTTGGACAAATTCCCCACAGGGGCTTTCCCGTCCTTAGAGAACACGGTCGTGGCCACTGGCTGAGCAGTGCCGGAACCAGTCGCATTAGCGACCCAGTCAAAGTAGGCAGCCCAGAGTTGACGCAATTGAAGCGCGTGCTGCGGTGTCAAGTTGCCTGCAAAGCCAGATGGGATTCTAGGTCAGCAAAACACCTTCACAAATATATCGTGCAAAACAACAGAAGTGTATACGAACCCACACGGCCTTCAGTCACTGGCGGGTCGACGATCTGCATGATTTCGTTGCGCATGGATGGTCTTTGATGGGGGGAAACGTGAATATGCGCCACGTGGTTGTTGCTGAAAAGGGAGAAAAAGAGATGAGGACGATGAGGGAAAAAAGAGAAGCGATCGATCAGAGGAGGGCTGCAGTTATAATAGGATCTGTTGAACCGACAGCCCCTCATGGTGTCAGCGTTCTGCGGCCCTTAAAGGTGTATGCGTGTGGCGATAAAAAAGTGCGGGGAGAAATGCAGAAGAGCTATAGTCTCTCCCACGGCCTTTTACGGCAGAGGGAAGATGCTCTAGAAAACGCCCAGCTGCGCCCCAACATAACCTCTCCGGTTTGCTATCAATATAGACAAACGCTATATTCTCTGCCTACTCCCAGTTCTGTCTTGTACCCCACACACTTTCTTTTGCCCCCCTCCCAGGGGCAAAAGTGGAAGTGGGGTTCATCGTACGTTCATCCTTCATCGAGAGCATGTGCGGGGGGGGGGCTGTGGGACTGGTGATGGGTGACGCGGTGGCGACGGTTGTGCGCCAAACACGGCGACTGAATCCCTAAAACGGGAAGGGTCTCGACGTCAGTAGAGCGTAGCGTTCTCAGGAATTATAGCGCCACATGCAATGGCCTCATATTCCTACCAGCGAGGCGCTCAGGCCGAGCTTCCATCATTCAAAGCGAGGGGCCAGTGAGTTTCTTGTATATGCGAGAAGCACAAGTCATGCTAGCAATAATTGCCACTGCCATCCAATGGGAATTGCCATATTAGTTTTTGACTGATCTCGTCGTTCCCATTTCCAATTTCTTCGTCCCGAGCGTCCCGCTCTTTCCCTGTTTCTTCCACTTCGCACCATGTCCTCTGCTTTTGCTTCTTCCCCACGAACGATTGCTACATCCCTTGACCTAGTCGCGAGACTCTGGTCTCCCTCGCCTTAGCCCCGACTGACAGGAAAATGTGCGCGCCATAATTAGATCTGAGAGCCGCCGCAACCCCCGCACGCACCAGCTCATCCTGCTTGAAAGTTTCCATGACGTCGGTGCACGAGCCACCGACATGGACAGACGTCGGTGCATCAGCGCATCGCCTCCCCTTGCCATGCTGCGTCAGCCTGACGGCTCTCAGCTTGTGCGCCATCACCACCTCCTTGTTCGCAACACCAATCCACCCTGCCCCCACCAACGGCTGCTGAACACCCTTGTCTTCTTGGTCGCCATGCTCGTCTCAGCCCGCTCCCTCCCCTCGGCGGGCGTGCGGATGCCCCACGCTGCCTTTCTGCCTAGATGTCTTGGTCCGCGATTTCCCTTTCCGCCTGTCGCCGTTGCCCGTGCCCCCGCCTCATCTTCGGTGGGCGCGCTAACCACCACTCGGCCGCTCGCCAGCCGGAAGAGATGCGCGCCGTGCTTGTCAAGGGAGGCGTGGGCCCAGCAAGCCACTTGCACATTGCAAACACTGCCAAGCCCCAGCTCACCTCCAACCCCCTGGACGATGGGGCCGGGCCCGAGGTGGTGGTCAAGGTCCACGCGTTTGGCTTGAACCGGATGGACATTTTGCAGCGCGAAGGCAAGTATCCCTTGCCGCCTGGCACGTCCGATATTCTTGGGGTCGAATTTAGTGGTGTGGTCGAGGCCGTCGGTCCCTCGCCGCCTGTTGCAACGTCAACGTCCGCCGCAGCGGAGGAGCTGCACCCCAGTTACCATCCCCGCGTGGGGGACGAAGTATTTGGCCTGGCGCTGGGCGGAGCGTACGCCGAGTACATCAAGGTCCGCGCCTCGCTCCTGTTGCCCAAGCCATCTTTTCTCAGTTGGACCAAGGCGGCTGCGATCCCGGAGAACTGGTTGACGGCATTCCAGGCGCTCCGGACGATTGCCGACCTGCGCCCGCCGGCGGAATGGGATGAAGAGACGAAGCGAGAACGAAGGGAGACTTTGGGTCTCGACCCCCTGGCGGCAAATCATGACGAATTGCAAGAACTGGGGAAGGATGTGTTGGTTCATGCGGGCGCGTCGGGGGTGGGCCTGGCGGCGATCCAACTGGCACGGGACCTAGGCGCGCGTCGGGTATATGCCACGGCCGGTACCGACGAGAAGGTAGCTACGTGCGTGCAGGTGGCCGGGGCAGATGCCGGTGGTGGAACTACAAACGTGCGAGTGGGACGTCGAGTTGGCAGCGCACACCGGTCTGGGTGGCAAGAAGGCCAAGGCGGGCAGCGTGGATGTGGTAGTGGATTTTGTGGCGGGCAGTTACTGGAACAAGAACGTGGCGTCACTGCGGCGGGATGGCCGGATGGTACTGCTTGCAACGTTGGGCGGAGCCAAGAGCAAGGACGCCTTGATCCTTCCGCTACTGTACAAACGTCTGCGCGTCGAGGGATCAACGCTACGCTCTCGATCTTTGGCCTACCAGGGTAATCTCGTCCAAGCCTTTCTGCGCCACGGGATCCTCGACCGCATCCTGGCTGGGCTCGAGGCCCCATCAACGCCAGGCCCGGGCGAAGTGACGCCCCACACCATTTTGCTTCACAAAGTAGCCTCGTGGCGGGAGATACAGGATTTGCACCTGGAGATGGAGGCCAACAAGAACATTGGAAAGATGGTTGCTGTGGTCGACTGAAAAGCGCAGCTCAACGTCGAACTACTGATCCAAAAAATGAAGATGATTTGTTGTGCCGCCGCGATTCACGACCGTGTGCCTGTGAAGAATGAGCGCGGTGTCCTTCATGAGGAAGCGGAGTTGGGAGAGGATGAAGCTTGAAGCTTGAAGCTTGAAGAAGCACCATGAGATCTGAGGTCTGAGGTGTGAGAAGTGTCGCCGCTTTCCTAGCAGCAGACGGAGTTTGGCCGACTTTGATAATAGGTTGACCCTATCCAGGGACCCTGCGCGCTGAGGCTCAGCACTGAGCCTGGGCGGGTTGGGTGGCTGAGGCACTGGGGCCTGAGACTGAGCTATCGGGAGGGGTATCATATAAAGCGTAAGGCGTAAGGCGTAAGCGCGTAAGCGCGTACAAGGCCTAGAAGGCCAAGGGCTTGCACCTGCGGTTCGCTTGGCTGCTCAGTCACAAGACTCGTCACATGTCACAGCCATATGTCACAGCGATTAGTCAAGTGACTGATGGTGACGATGTTGAAGCTTGAAGCTTGAAGCTTGACGCGCTTGACGATCGGTGCCCTTGTGACATTTGGGACAGGCGGCATGTGATGGTGACCTGGCAGCCATCGAAGTTATCGCACCTGTCGAGCCGCATGGAGAGGTTGCATGGAGCAAGTGCTAACAGTGACTAGTGACACTAGTGACAGCCGCGCATCCGACATTTGATACAGCCTGATAGAATCCAGCACTAAACCGCTTGTAGATTACTCAGAACTCAGATCTCAGATCGCACGGTTGGTTACGCGTTCGCGTTATGCGCTAAACATATTAACCGAGGCATAGTGCGCTAGTGCACGCCATCCACCATCGACCATCCCACTCCGGCAAAGGTGAACGCCTCCAGCCATGCACTGCCCCCGTGCTGGTGCGATCGCCCCCACGTGGCCGGCATGCCGGCGCTGACACTGTGCTTGTGCCGGGTGGGCGCGCCGATCCCGTGCCGGCGTGGCGCCGCTTACCGGCACCAGAAGAACACTGTGTGCTGCAGGCGCTACGCCGGCCGGCACGCGTGCCTGCTTTCCTGTCTGCGTTCCTGGCTCTCTGGGCGCTGGCGCGCTGAGGCTGAGTACGCAGTCTCAGCGCCTCAGCACCAGCCCACACCACCTCCTCCACCGGAGTAGGTCCGACGCTCTGCCCTTTCCCATCCGCACTGGCCAGCACACCAGTCTGCGCCATGCCACCGCAGCCGCCTCTGTCTCTCGCGCCGACCCACACCCTCTTTACTGGGCCACGCCCGTTGCACCTTCCCTTCCCCCTCCATCTCCACCACCGTCTCTTGCGCCTCGCCCCGCCCCCCTTCCTCCCTCCCCTCCCCACACGCTCTTTCTTCCTTGACGATGCGTCACCCCTCCAATCGCCGCCGCCTTGCGTTCGTCCACGCCGTCGTCGCAGTTACCAGCTCTGCTGCTCTCGCCGTTGCTGCCGACCCCCACCACCACGCTGGCTTTGAGCACCGCTACACTCACCGCGCCACCGGTGGTGCGCCCAACGGCATCTCCACCAACGGCCAAGCGTTTGACGGTCAGACGTTCGACTATGTGATTGTCGGAGGCGGCAATGCCGGTCTCGTCCTTGCCTCTCGCCTCACCGAGGACGCCACCACCACCGTCGCCGTCGTCGAGGCTGGCCCCAGTGGCGAAGGCCAAACAAGTCTCACGACTCCGGCCGCCAATGTAGGTGGATTGCGCCCTGTTATCGACTCTTCTTGTCCTGCTTCTGATTTGGTGCTAACATCCCCCTCTCATGCAGGTGTACGACTCGGCTGTGGGCACCGACATGGACTGGGCTTACAAGACCACGGCACAGTCCACCATGTACAACCGCGTCCTGCCCTGGCCCCGTGGCAAGACTCTCGGTGGGTCGAGTGCGATCAATGGGTTGTACCTTGTGCGTCAGCCGGCGGCGGAGCAGGACAGTTGGGCCAAGCTGGTGGAGCCCTTGGGGGCCGACGCCCAGGCCACCTGGTCCTGGGCCAACGTGTTGGATGCGATGAAGAAATCCGAGACCTACACCCCCGTCCAGCCGGCTGCCGACCGGATCATTACCGCCGGTGACCCTGGCCGGAAACACTCGCTCGTCCCGTACAACCAAACGTCGCATGGCGAGATGGGCCGGTGCACTACTCGTTCCCCGCCACCTCGTACGCTGATGTGGGTGCCTTCCTCCAGGCCATCACCACTGTCTCGGGCATCTCCCTCAACAAGGATGCCTATGGCGGCAACAACTCGGGTCCCTTTCTCTCGGCCAGTGCGATCAACCCGAGCAACTGGACCCGCTCCTTTTCCCGCACGGGCTACCTTGACCCCGTCGTCTACCGTCCCAACTTGCATGTCTTGACGGGCTACCAGGCGACCAAGATTGTGTTTGACACGTCCGCTTCGACGCCCAAGGCGACCGGCATCCAATTCGCCGCGGCGGCCAATCAGCCCACCTACACCGTCTCTGCCAACAATGAGGTCATCATCTCGGCTGGTGTGATTGGCTCGCCGCAGTTGTTGCAGCTGTCGGGTGTGGGCGATAGTTCGGTGCTGAACCCGCTGGGGATCAAGCAGGTGGCCAACGTCCCAGGCGTAGGGTTCAACCTCCAAGACCATGTCTCGACCGCCGTCACCTTCTCGCCTCAAACAAATGTGACCATGCCTCCGTCCAAGATCACTGGCAACGCAACGGTTGACAGTTACGTCAACTCGGCCACGGCCTACGTGCCGCTGAGCAAGATTGTAGGAGAAAACGCAACGGAATCCTTCATCAGCACCTACCGGTCCAACATTGCGAACTATGTGCAGTCCTACGATGCCCCCGACACGGTCAAGGCGGGCTTTAATGCGACGAGCTACGAGTTGGCCGATACATTGTATCCTCAAGATGTGCCCACGGTTGAGATCCTGCTGGGCAACACGTACGGCAACATTCTTGTCGAATGCGGCCTGCAGCACCCCGTGTCCCGTGGCAGTGTCAAGATCAACTCCACCTCGGCCTTTGACCCGCCGTTGATCGACCCGGCCTACTTGCTGTACGAGGAGGACAAGCAGATCATGCGTGACGGATGTCGGTTTGCCCGGCAGGTGGGCACGGCGGCGCCGCTGTCGCTGTACACCAACGCCGAACTCTCCCCTGGCACTGCGGTGCAATCGGACCAGGACTGGGACACGTTTGTGGCCAACTCGTCGGGCACCGAGTACCACCCCAGCTCGTCCAACAGCATGCTTCCGCTCGAGTTGGGTGGCGTGGTGGACCAAGAGTTCAAGGTGTACAATACGCAGAACCTGCGTGTGATCGATTCCAGTGTCCCGCCGCTGTCCATGTCGCAGCACTTGATGACCATCACCTATGGCCTGGCCGAAATTGGTGCCGAGATGATCCAGGCCACGGCCAAAGGACAGACGTACCAGCCTGTTGGTGCGCCTTCGTCGGGCTCCACTTCGGCCTCCCCGGCCGCGGCCTCGACCAAGGCGGCCCCCTCGGGCGGGAATGGCGCCACCTCCAAGAAGTCCGCGGCATCTCAGCGGACCTTCTCCTGCCTCAGTGGGGTGGCCGTTGCGGCTGTCGTGATGACTGCTACCATGCTGTAATCCCGACCTCACATTACCGTTTTCCCTATCTACTGCAGTCTCCCCTTTTTCCCCTTATTTTTGCTCTCATGCACAACTGCATCGTCCGTCTTCCCCTTGTGGGGGGAAAGATACGGCTGGTGCGCGCCATGCGCAGCTTACGATCGCCCGCCATACTACACAGGTTCATTATCCATGTCTTGGCCCATCCATTTTTCTTGCTTCACGGTCTTCCGAAATCTCCCTCTTTCCTCTTTGCCTTGCTTACGCCCTGAGCGCGTTCTGTATTGCAGCCCCGCTCGGAGTACATCCTGTTTGAGTGAAGATGGGCAAACGTAGGAGTAGGCCCACGTTGCCCCGGCATGGCATATAGGCCCTATTGGATCGAGGATGTGATCTACGTGTGCTTGAGGGAGGGATACGCTGAAGCATTCTGTCATGCTCACATAACGCCCGCGTTCTCAACGGGCACATGCCATTGCACCGCTGTCTGACGGCGATGCTGCAGGATGCATGTGCCATGGAAGCGAGCACTCTGCCGAGGAGCAAATTACTGCAGTAGAGGTGGTTAGGCGATCGGCGACTGGCGATAGGGAGGTTGAAATTACGCGAGGGAAGCAAGGAGCGCCGCAGTGGGGTGCACTGGAGAGAGGACACCAACTGCCCAATGAAATACAAGGAAGAGTGCGTGCAGTGCTGTGATACCCACCAGTGGGCTTCCTGTAGTGGTCTCTGAGTCCCGGCAGCCACCGGCCAAGTTGAACCCAATATTGACACGTCAAAATGCCACGCCTACGGTACTATCATGCGCACCTGCATTCTTCTCGTGGGCCTCATCTCAAGCCTTGCACGACTTGGCAGCAACGAGCTGGGTGCAAGTGGCCGACTCGAGAAAACCAAAAGGCGCCATCCTAGGAAAAAGAATGGTGTGGCAGGACACTTAGGATGAAATGAGGGGCGTGAAGGGCCAAGCACAAGGCACCATGGGACGAGGAGTAGGTGAGTAGGTAGGAGGGAAGTGGAGTCCAAGGGGCCAAGGAGTTGAGGGGAAACGAAACAGGGTGGAGGTTTAGGTGGTTGGGAACATCCCCGTCTTGGCCGCCTTACGATCGGCGCCGCGTTGGCGCGCCACGTTGCCCCTGCGCTCCTTGTTGCGGCGCTCGCGTTCGGACAGGGAGGTTTCTTGTCCCCGTCGTTGGCTTTGGCTTTGCCCTTGGTTTGTGCCCCGCCGCCGCTGCTGCTGTTGCTGTTGCCCTGGCCCGGACCAAGACGCAGGTTGGGATTGCCGCCAGCGGGCAAGCCGGTGCGTTGGTAGGGTGCTAGGAGTGCATCCTTTTTAGGGTTGCGACCCAACATGCTGCTCCACGACTCGATCTGATGATCGTCCCATCGGCCGCCGAGGGCGGCCTTGAGGAGAGATCGGGGCTTGGTTCCGCGGCCCGCCTTGGACAGGTGGTCGGCACTGGCGGCATAGGCGGCCAAGAGGACTTTTTCGTCGCCGAGCTGGATGCCGGTGGGAGCTGGAGCTGGACCAGCTGGGGTAGCCGAAGCGGCGGCGATGGGCGCCTTGGGACCGGGCAAGTCCGTCTCGTCGTCCGAGGAAGCTTGCCAATCGTGAGCGCGGGTGCGCCATTCGTTGACGCCGCGCGGATCGGATGCGCGAACAACCCTTTGACGCCTCCACAAGCCCGTTGGCTCTTGGTCCTCCTCCACGGGCTCTTTCGGCACCACCGCCTCTTCGTCCGACGACGACGTCCCCTCCCCCGTCCTCGACTGCCCGACCAAACGGGTTGACACCAAACGTGCCCAGTGTCGTGCCTTCTTCTTCGTCCTCGCTCTCGGCCAAACCACGCGCCACAATCGCTTTCTTGCTCGCCTCGTCCAGCGCCGACAGGGGCACGTCCCTCCGAAGCCGCTGGGCGCGCAGCAGGTCCGCGTCAGAAAAGATATTGTTGCGTTGGAAGGCGGTGGGGGTGGCGGCGACGGCGGCGGTGATGGCGATCGGGGGGAGCGGGACGGTTGGAGGGAGGTGTACTGGGTTACACTCTCACCCAGGGCCAAGGAGAGGGGAAGGTAGCGGCCCAAGTCCTCGTCTACTTGGCCCGAGGTAGAAAGCGAATGTTGCAGTCCATGTGCTTCTTCCCGCAGGTCCGCCAGGATCTCCAACACGTACGGCGGTGCACGGGCGGATAAGAGCAAGGTGCACTCCAGCACGTCCCACGCCAAAGCCAGGCCCTCCACTCCGTCCTGCTGGCGCGCAAGGTGGTAGAGCCGGACCAGATGGGCAGCGAGGGACATGACCCGTTTCTCCCCCCACTCGAGCGGGGTCCAGACCTCGGATCCTGTCTGGCACGCCCACACGAGGGCCGCGAGCGCGCGCACGCTCTTCCTGTTGGGCAGCGGCGTGCCATCGGCCGAGGACAAGGCCGCCTCGACTTGTCCCAGAACGGTAGGCGGGGCAGCACCTTGCGCGATGCAGCAGCAGCAGCAGTGGTGGTGGGCGCGGCAAGCGCAAGCCAGCGCGCTGCTTGGATGGCAGGGAGGTCGATTGGCATGCTGTGGGCGTGGACGAGGGCGAGCGCGGCTCGCGTGCCGGCGACCAGGCTGGCGTCGTGCAGACAGGTGGGCAGCAGCAGCGTCTCGGCATACGTTTGGGCCGTGAGGGCGAGGTGGGCGCGCACGAGGCCCTCGGCGCCAGGTGGGAACTGGCCAGCGGCCTGCAGCAGGACAAGGCCGGTGCTCAGCTGAGACGCGGGGATGGCGACCATGCGGAAGGCAGGCGGAGAGGGAGGAAAGGCAGGTGGAGGTGGGTGGGCTAGGACGGGTACGACGAGCGGAGGCGAGGCGTCAAGAGAGCAGATTCAAGATTGAAGATTCAATTGAATATTCAAGCTTCAAGTCGCATGGGCGCCTGAATTCCGCTGGGTGGCCAGCCCAGCAAACTGCTAAAAGGGGGTTGCTTATAAACGAGAGGGCCAAGTGAGCGTGCTGTCCACAAGCAGTACGAAGGCATTACCACGAACAGAAAACGAAGGAACCCCCGGACCCAATTACATCAACAGGAGAGGATCACCAACTTCTCCCGTCTCCAATTCCTCTTCGTCGTGTGATTGCTAGTCTATTATACCCAAACCGATGCTTCCTGTGCCTTCGCTCACGGGGTCACTTACTGGCGCTACCCGATTGCTTTAAAGCTCACATTCGGCACCACTCTCTCCTAAGTTTGCATCCTAATATCTTCCCACTCTCCATTTCCGCCCGATCCGCGCAGAGAAAGTAAGGCATATCTACCGTATATCATTCATCCAGCCCGGTAGGATGGCTGGGGGCTATACTAAGCGTATGCAGGTCACGCACAGGGAAAGGCCCGAGACGGAAAGCATACGCCATACTAGGCATTGTGGATCATGGGCAAGGTGGGGCGGTAGGGTAGAATGAAGGGAGGGAGGCAATAGAAGTACAAATTGTCTGTGGCAAAAGTTCAAAGTCCCAAGGATGGGCGGGGGGGGGGAAGGAAAAGGGAGGGGGGAACGAAGTAGTCCATAAACAGGCAAGAGATGTACACGCAAAAAACATGCTTGGGTCGGGGAGGAAGGCGGAAGCTTGCTTTATCCAAGCCGTTCGGTTCGTGGGATGAAAACAGGAGCCACGAAATTGACGGAGTTCATCGGGACCGCTTGGGCGGCGGGTTAGCCGGTACGCTGTCCGCGCCATGTTTCCATGACCCGCGGAAATTGTGGACCAGCTTGGCCTGGTGCCACCGGCGGTGGTCCGGATTGAACCAGGAGGAAGGCGCGATGAGCACGTCGGCCACTTGGACCGGATGCGAAAGGCCGTACAGGTCACGGGGACGGATGCCACCAACGGCATAGAGGTAACTCACCACTGAGTCGGTCCAGACTGCCGGTCCAGTCCACTCCTCCACGCTGAGAGGATGCCAGCCGAATCGAGGCCAGGGCCACATCCATGGCCACAGAGGCCAGCGCAGCCACGCGGGCACGTCGGCCTCCCCCTCGGACAGGCGGGGGTAAAGGGGCATGGGAGGGGTCCATTGCCGCGCGGCGCCAATGTCAGTCCACGGATGCGCGTTGGGGGCGGGCGCGAGACGGGCGCCATCGGCCGCGACGGGGTACGAGACCCGATGGGCATGTTGGACCTGGTAGGCCGAGTAGAGCGTGTCGGCCTTGAGCATCCGGCGTAGTACATCGACCAAGACAGGGTGGCCGCGCCGCCGTGCAGGGCCCACTGGGTAAATTGGACTTGCCTGTGTCGGTTCATGGGCAGATGTGGAGAGATTCGAGCCATCCGCGTGCACTGTGGAGAAAGTACGTCCACGGTTCGCACTCCAGCCCGACCACAAGCCGAATGGGCTCTGGCGGGGCGGGGCGAGGTCCGCAGGAGGACAGTGGCCCTTTGACGAGAGATGCCTCCGATCCTGGTGGGGATCCATCGCGTGTCTGGCTCGGCCCATTTGTCACGATGAGCAAGCGGAGTTACATCCATATCCGCCCATGTGCCGCCTTGGACGAGAAGAAGAATGTAGCGGAGAAAATCAGCGCGGAGGACGCCCCGTGGCAACGCACGCCATGCGTTTCCGTTGCACTGGGCACCTCGGACGTGTTGGCACCAAAGTAGCTGGTTACGAACGCATCGGCCATATCGTCGGTGATGAAGGTGGGGTCGAATCCAAGGTTGCTCCAAGTCGCCTTCCACGCTTCCATCTCCGTGGCTGGCGGGGCGAGGCGATCGGAGCTGAACATCGTGGTGGGAATGGCCGCCGGCAGGTGTCTGCAATGGGGTAGGGCACCGGTTTGGCGGTGCGCAGGGCCGGGCAGGAGCGGGCGGCATCCTCCCTGCCTTGCATCCGGCCGAGAGCTGTTCGAGGTGAGACGCGATGGGGCGGGCCCACTGCTTGCCCTGGCTGGGGGAGAGCTGCTCGTTGTCGACAAAGTCGTGGAGCAGTTGGGCGTAGGCCTGAGGCGCAACGAGATTATAGGGTGGGGCGCGGAAGAGCTGGAGAGGATGCCGAGCGACGACGGTAGTTGCAGCTAAAGACAACAGGGCGACCGACACGGTGCGCCAACACAAAGAACGGGTGGATGATGCGCATGGGGATGGAGGTGGAGATGGGAGGGGCGGAAGGGGGGTGGGCGCCGGGCATGGGTAGGGAGTGTGGGTGACTTTTCCTCGGCCTCATCGTCGCTGTCGCTGGACCCACGGGAGAAGAGAGAGAGGCGGGAGTAGCCCGGGGCGGGGAGCGCCTCCACCATCTGGGCTGCGGGTGGGCGGGAGGCGAGGAGGAGTTGAGGAGGGTGATGGAGTCGCGGACGCCGTCGGTCTCGTCGGCCTCGCTGCTGGGCTCGGTGGGGAGCCAGATGGCAATGGTGGAGGCGGAGCGGGAGCGGGCCGACATGGACAATGGCGGGTGGACAGGAGAGGACAGGAGGGAGAGGAGAAGAGGAGCGGAGGAGAAGAGAAGAGCGGCTGGCTTAAACGCAGCTGCGGCTCGGCTGTGTTTTGCTGCTGCATGCAGGCAGCCGTGGCTGCCAGGGGGCGTCGCAGGGCAGCGCCCTGGCGACATGCGGGCGAAGGAGACGCAGCGGCTGCGACGCACCACCCAACAGCGTCTCCCCAGCTGCGACGGCACGGCTACGGGCGCACGCAGACGGGCACACCGCCTGTGTGGATCGTGGCCAGGCAGCACACGACTGTGCGAGCATCGCCGCCGTCACCAGCAGTGCATGTAACTAGTAACTAATGACTAGAGTGCTAGTGCAACCAGCGCCTTGCAACATGTAACCACCGCGCTTCTCGCCATGTCCCATGTCCCATGTCACACGCACCACGCAAGTCGCCGATGGACACTGGACGGGCGCCTGCCCAGTGGGTACGAGCCGCCCCGCACAGGGGCAGTTCCGACTGCTGTGGCGCTCCTGGGCACGTGTGCTGTTCCCACCATCACATGCATCTCACCCACCCTCTGCCGCGCTCCCCTGGCTGCCCAGAGCAAAGCATTCGGCCGTGGCGGCGACTGCCCTGGCGCGTCTCCACGCTCCCCCGACTGCCCTCCTGCCACCTCCTGCCACCTGAGCACAGGCGGCACGTGGCAGGAGGGTGCGGTGTGGGACTCCACCAACACTGGCCCTGTGGCAGCACCGGAGATCGGCGTAGGAACAACCAGCCGTTCGCGCTCGCGCGCTCGCGCGGCCGCTCGTGCTCTGTCTAAGCGCGAACGATGTTCTACTTTCCCACGCACTACCCAACCGACATAGTCCCCGAATCACCAGTCATCGAGTCATCTCAATCATCTACACCGATACTCGATACCCGCCCATACCCGCTAAGCGCTAAGCGCTACCCGCTACCCGCTATAACCACCACCAGTTAGCTAACCGGTTGCGCTTTCGCATTGGCCGTCGTGCTATTCCCATCCCGCGTCCACATGTGGATATCCGGCGAGCACAGACAAGATCCCAGATCCACACAACGCCCGTACAGCGCCCGCGCGACCTGGCCATCTTTCCAGGCCAGATGGGGTACGTGTTGGCCTCTGCTGGGTGTGTATGGGCTGGGCGTTCTCGATATTGGGCCTTGGCACAAGTGGGCCTGCAAAACGTGCCAAGTCGGGATCTGAAATGGGGCCAGGGTCAGTGAAGTCGCCAGTCGCTGTGTTCCGCAACGTGTAGGCTGCGCCATTATTATACGCGGATGGGGCGCGACCGCTTCCTGGCCTCAGGCCTCACATGTCGCAGACCCGTTACGCGTTAGGTCCGGTGGCTCGGCCGGTCCCGGTCATTAGTTCAACGAGCATTATTCATCTGCACATTGCCCATGGCTCATTAATCATTGGTCATCCGGTCATGGTCATTAGTCGGGCGCAACAAGTGTGGGTGGTGGTTTTTGCGGCTGCTGTGGGTCCGCGCTTCGGGGTTCCGGTAAATTGCATCCTCGACAGGTACCCAACAGGTCATACACACAGCCATGCATGTGCGTGACGTCACGCCCCAGGGCAGGCTGTCTTAGCGGAGCATCGCAGCCATTCGCCCGCTGCAGACTTCCGAGCAACAACACCCAACGACGGCGGTTGGTCTAACAAAACGACCAAAAAGAGAAAGGAAAGACGAAGAAAAAAAGCGCCCCACGTGGGACTCGAACCCACAACCGTGAGATGGACCTCTCTTAAGAGTCTCAAATTCTACCGATTGAAATAGCGAGGCTGTACGCATCTAACAATGCTACGATCCCCCTTGAAGAGGAGTCTGTTCTTTGTTTTTCTTCGGCTGCTCACGAGACAGATTCTCACCCCGTTGCTCTATACCCATGACTAGCATGACTCTGTCATGGCAGGCCTCCGATGACCGAGCGACGCACCCCAGCAGTATACATGCTGTCCTCCCTCGCACCCCCATCCTTGTCGGCGGCAACACCGACAGTGCCGTAGTACTGGGCCATCGACCATCGACCATCGACCATCGATCGCAGGGCGAAGCGAGGACGTTGGATGCCCCTAACCTACGCAGAAATACGACTGACCCCCCTGCCCCCCCGGCCCACGCTGGGTGCGACCAACACATAGATTCTTCCAACGAGGTATGCAACTTTTATCTGGGCAAGGCAGGAGCGTAGCCCCCGCGGGCGTAGGACGTGAATAGGACCTAGCAGGACCTAGTAGTACGCTGTAGTACTTCTCTCGCCACGCTTAGAGTCGAGCTCGATCAGCTCCTCTTTTTCTTCCGACATGCGCGCGTCCGACTGCGTTCGAGTGGGGCGGCGTGTCGTCGGGCTCGGGCTTGGTGGAGGCGCTGCAGGGAGCTGCGCGCTCTCCTCGGCCGTCTGCCCAGGATCATGGTGCTGGCCATCGCCATCGTCTATCGTCATCGCCATCGCCATCGGGTTGGGGGTCCTCGTCAGCCTGCCCTTCGCCCGGTCAGCCTCGGCATGCACGCCACCCTCGTGCTCCGCAGCAACGGGGTCCGGGTGCAGCGCCACCTCCTGCCCCGTGGCCGGTGCCTGTCGGGCAAGAGGAGCGAGCCTGCCTCCATCTCTGGCGAGGCAATCGTCACCAGCTGAGCGTCTGCCTCGGGCTGCGCCAGCTGTTCAAACCCAGGGCCTGGCACGGCGGCCGAGACGGGGTACCAAACGTGCTGGGCTCAGCGGGCAGAGGAGTTGGGTGCGGCCATTGGCAAGGCGGTTCCGCCACCTCGCCTCCAACATTGATCCGCTTGTCCTACCAGCTTCAGCGTCTGTTTCCGTTTCCGCTTCTGCTTCATCTGGCCTCTGCGGGTCATGGTCTTGCAGCACCGCCGAGTCCTCGGTCGTGGAGACAGCGGCAGACAGTTGGCGTCGGGGCGAAGGCGAGGGCTCGCGCATCTCGAGGACAGGCGAGAGGTCCAAGAACTTCCAAGGCCGCGACGGGGCCTTGGCGTGGCGGCGCACAGGCCGCTGATCACGCCGGCCTGGTAAAAGAAGGCACGGAGACTGGCCAGCACGTCGGGCGAGAGGCCGGGCTTGGTGACCAACTCCACTGCCGAAGGGAAAAGCGCGGGGCAAAAAAGGAAAACGTGGAGCGCGGCATCGATTCCTTCGCGGTCGCTGGTGCCTGCTCCTCGTCCGTCAACGCTGCGACACCAGTGAAAATTTCCGCCACGACGGCATCCAGGCATTGATGTTGCGCGATTGGGTCTCCACGTCGAGCGTGAGGAAGTTGCCTGCGATCTCTTCCCCGAGCGGAACAAACCGACCGAGCACTTCGGCTCGCGTGGCCAGATGGCCAGGCCGGTCGTCGCGCAGCATATGCAGCAAGAGCGAGACCAACGTCGAGGCAGCTGTGCTCTCTTGCCGTAGCAAGTTGGGCAGTTGGCGCATAAAGCCCAACCGCCACAGTGTCACTCGCAGGTCCTTGTCGTATTGAACCGCTTGGCAAACGAGTAGCTGTCCTGCAGCGCCCGCAGCAGACGAAGCAATTGGGCGGGGGGATGCGCTGGTAAAATCCAGCGTTTTGCAACAGTTCGTTGACCGTCTCGATGAGCAAGAGTTGCAGAACGCAGCGCATGATGATTTGCTTGAACACCCTGCGCCGTTCCGGGGAGGTGAGCGGACGTTTGAGTCCATTGGACCCTCAACAGCCAAGCGACGCGGGAATGCACCCGACTCCTCTTCTTCCTCTGCTGGGTAGCGGCAGGCGGGGTAGAGGTGGAAGTGGAGATGAGCATTGGATCAAAGAGCTGGTTGGCTGTCGTAGCGTCAAACAGGCGCATGACTGTGTCGACGATCTGCTCCCATTGCGTATCGGTAAAGTGAACGACATTGTCTTGGAGGAGCTGTTGCAAACTGCTCGTGCCAATGCGAGCGATCGTGTCGTTCTCCTGGCAAATGCACGTCTCGAGCAAGTCCAAAAGTCGGCAAAGTAGGGCTGGAGAGTATCAAAGTACGAACTCCACAGCTCGATCAGATTCCGCAACGCTTGGATCATCGTCGTACTCAGCCAGACAGTCGTGTCCTCTTGAGCCGGAAGGTTCTGTCCCTTGTGCACATCAAAGATGGCAAACACAATTCATGGATGATTTTGTCCCAGAACGCGGGGCAAACCCTTGGCTGTGCTTGGAGATGATGTCAAACAGCGAGTCGAGCGCCACCCTGCGTACCTCGAGGTCGGCCCTTCATGACAATCTCGTAGAACGCAGCCATGACGGCGTACCAGTACACCGATTGAGCGTCCTCACCAGTCAAACGCTCCACAACCTCCCCTTCTGCCGACTTGATAAGACGTTGCATGGCCGGAATGACCGAGCGCAGCACACCAATGGCCTGGAGAGATACGCGCTGGGCCCTGCTTTGGGAGAAAGCCGCGAGGCAGGAGGTGAAGTCAGCAAAGCTGTGAAGAGAATGTCGACAAA
Source organism: Moniliella sp. 'wahieum' (assembly GCA_003971905.1). Classification (NCBI taxonomy): domain Eukaryota; kingdom Fungi; phylum Basidiomycota; class Moniliellomycetes; order Moniliellales; family Moniliellaceae; genus Moniliella; species Moniliella sp. 'wahieum'. The sequence continues at coordinate 1,161,855 of RSEE01000006.1, read as the reverse complement.
GTGCGATTCGAAGAGTCCCTGGGCCAGCTCGAATGCTTGCAACATGACTTTTTCTGGGCAAGCGAGAAGGGTCAGTCGAAGAAAAGCAAAACAAGACCAGCCGCACGTACCCGATGTGTCTTGGGCTGCAGCGGAGAGAATGAGGAAAATGGACGCCCATCCCGAGCGCAAATTAGCAGAGCGAGCTTGGACCATCTGCCAAAGGCAGTCAATCACCATTTCCCGCGTCTCCACGTCAGGAATGGCGCATCGCGTACGAAAAGGGACGAAGAAAGTCTTTCTGGAAGGCAAACCCGGCAATTCCTCCTTTTCCAAAAACTTCATGGCCAGCTGACGGAGTGAGTCGACGGCGAACGTGCTAACGCGAGCTGGTTGGTGACCAACACATTGTTAAAGTGCTCGCCCAGAATGGACCAAATCTGGGACCACTCCATCCGAATGCGGTTCATGTTGTAGTACGAATTCGACCAACTTTTGCAGCGAAAACAGGCGGGGCGAGTCGGTCATTCCACTCGACTGGATCTCTTCCCACGACACACTACAAAGCGCTCGGACAAAGTCGACAATCGCCGTACCCGACAGCTGCGGCGTTGACTGAACACCTTATCGCTGCCACGGTCACTTCGGCGCTGGCACCGGCTTGGACTACATCCACCGTTGGAAGACGCGAGGGTTTGGGCTCAGCGATGGCTGTGCTGAACAAGGTGCGGGTGAGGGAGTTGCCGCTGTCGAGGAACGAGACGGGGTGGTAATTCGGCGGCGGCCTAGCTCGGGAAGTTGGCGTTCGTCCACACCCCCTAATGAGCTGGAACCGTTCGAGCTGGGAAACACACTGAGCAGCTCACGCCACGAGCCCTTGAGGTAATTTCCCTCCGCTGGGCAATACCGAGCAAGCACTTGATCGCCTCCACGTGCTTGGGCTTCATCTCGGCCAAATTGCTGAGCAGGGTGAACTTGGCCAAGGTGGTGACAAACGCGTCGCGCTCCAGTTCAAGGTCAAAGAGGCAAGAGATGTGAATCGCATCTTTAAACGCATCAAGGCAGAGCTGGACAATCTCCAGATCGCCCGTCTCTTGCATCGGCCCCGAAATGCCGGCCAGGATGGGCATCCAAGCAACCTCGAACATGGGCTTCACTGATCCATGTGCGAGCAGAGAAGAAGCGCTCCACCACCGCGCGTTGTTCGGGCCCAGCACGACGGCGTGCACGGACCATGGTGCGGAAGAGCGCTTCGGTTGTTGGCCATACCTTCCGTCTGGAGCTCGTACGCCGCCCGGTTCGCGTCCCGTCCCACACCAGCAATAAATCCCGTGATGGCGGGAGGAGCCGGCACAACAGCCAACGACATCTCGTCCTTCATCTTAATCTCGTTGGTCACAATGCTTTCATATACACTTGGCGTTGGTAGTCTTCCGAGAGCGAGTTGCCATCATCGATGCCTTGGTTGTTGCGGATGAACGCTTGGAGTGACATGCGGTTTTTCACTTGGGGATTGTGGGCGTCTGTGTTGAGCATGATGATCGAGTAGGCAAACACATACGCCGTGTCGGCGGTGGCAAAGACGCCTGGGTTCCCCATCACGTACCGCTCAGCAAACTTGAGCATAAAGCGGTCAATCTTCTGCGCCTCGCCAGGCAAACGGAAAGCCTGTAAGAAACGGCGCAAGGCAGCCAAGAAATGCAGGCCCTTGAAGTTCATCAGGTCGACAAAGGCATGCATGGTGGCAATGTTATGCGCATCCCCTTCACCAAGGTACTCCCCGACCTGAGCCTTGGCCAGCCCGTCGGCGTACAAAAGGAAGGGGGCAATGTCTTTGGGCTCCGGGGAGCGAATAAAGCCATTTCGACCAAAAAGGCAACACCACGTTTCGGCTTTTCGTTGAAGAGTCGAATGCCCTCGAGCAGTACGTTCTTCCGAGCCTTGGCCGACTCGAACCGGAAGGGTCGTCTTGCAGCGATTTGTCCACCAACGATGACAAGGATCCGCTGGCGGTGTGCTGGGACGGGCTGCCGGACCCGCCCTCGGTGGGGGTCAGGGCGGGAGTCAACGCTGACACGGATCGATTGAGACGCCAGTTCTTCCTCCAACGATCCACGGCTCGCCCATTGAACGAGAGAGTGGAGCACAGCAACCAGGCACTCGAGGCTTTGCCGCTTAAGGTGCAGCTCCACGGGCAGGGCCGGATCTTGGGGGCATCGACCGGGTGGTGTTGCGGTGCCAAAGCAGCCAGACCAGGCTCGTCTCCTCGCTGCAGCGCGGTAAGAGGGAGTGGCTCGGGAGCACTGAGCGTGGGGCCCGGCTGGTCTGGCTGATGCGAGAGATGATGTTGACCAAGCGCTCGTAAATGTTCTCAAGCGCCGATCGTCGCAGTCGTAGTTGATATAAATCTCCACCAGCGCTTGCGGCGTGCGACACAGACGAATCAGCACGCTGAGCAAAATGGATTTGCGTGGCAGTGGCCGTGCGCATCTCGAGAATGGGGAGGAAGATCTCGTTGAGCAGGACCTCAATCTCTTTCTGCAGAAGAAGAACAAGGTCATCAGTTGCCCACCCCGAAGACATTGGTCAGCCTATCAACATACCTTTAGGAAAGCCCGCAGGCCGTCCATGACAAGCCAGAAGATCTCGACGGCCAATTCAAAATCTGGTTGACTGAGCTGACTGCGTTGCGCTGAGAGAAAGGCAGATGTACTGCTTGACGGCATGGATGAAGGAAGTATGCTCCCCCGTCGAGGTGGAGGTGATGACCACATTGGGGTCGGCAAATACCTCAAGGTGGTTCTTGATGATGACATAAACCAGGTGCAAGGACAAGATTTTGGATCGCATCCCTTGGCTCTTAGGGTCCCGCTCCATGTCAGCCGTCAGAGGCTTCATTGAGAGCTTGCACAGCGTCCGCAAGGTGAGGAAGGCATCCTTGACAAACAACTCGCGAGCGCTGATGCCACTAAGAGTGGCAGCCGTGTCCTTCTCGCTAGCACCTTGGAAGGACTTGCGGCGCTCCAGCGCTTTGAGCGTCATAGGCTCCTCTGCGGGGGGCCCATCCTCGCCGTCTTCCTTGACATTGACCTGTTCACCTCCTCCTCTTGCGGCTCGTCACAAGCGAGGGTAGGGCTGTCCGCATCCGACACAGCAGCCTCCTCTCTCGAATGCGGGAAAAGACGTGATGCACCATCTGAGTCAAACTTGCTTGAGCAACCGCCTGGTTCGCTGGGTTCCGAGAGAAGAGGAAGATGTTGTAGACTGTACGGATGGCCTTGATCAAGCTGCCTTGGTGGACATGGCTCGAGTTGCTTAACACAATCGACAAAAGCGCTTTGATAATCTGTAGCTGGATCCGATCGTCGGCTGATTCAGTAAAAACGTTGCATACCGTGTCAGTCACCAGATCAGCCAAGGCCGTCGGTGGAGGAGTGGAGCGCCCCTCGTGTGCACGGACACGCGCCGTCTCAAAAGGATCTTCCTCGGCAAAGAAGTTGAAGGAGACCAGTTTGCTGATGCAGTCAACCGCGATGGGCACCAAAGTTGGGTTGCCCGTTGCGCAAGCCAAGCGCAATGGCTCCAAAACGATGCGGGGATCGAGAACGCTCTCGGAGCGTCCCAGGCTGCTCAGGTTGTTCGTGCTGGCCGCGGCGGCAGTGGAAGATGAGGCAACGCGCACTAGCTCAAGGGCCCGCTCGGACGCCTTCTTCAAAGCTTCACTCTTGCGAGCTTCTTTGCTCTTGTCAATCGTCTCCAGTGCATTGACAATGAAGACCATCGATCCGCGCGACATGTTGGTAGCTGAATTGCGACCACTGGAAAGGCTGGTGACAGAGCCATTGGAGCCGCTTCGGACTAGAGTCCGACCCGCATCGGATTTGGTCCGCGTATGCCGGTCGCGAGATGGACTGCCGGCCGACTGGCCGTTGGGCTTCGCCTGGCTCACTGAACTTGTGGATGCCGGCTCTGAGGGAAGGGCCTTGTCGGCTGGAGAATCAGGTTCTCCGGCCGAAGCCGCGGTCACCTCCGGGGGGAGACGAGTCCTCGGCTTGCGGAACCTCGCTTTGAGGCACTTCTGGTGCTTCTTCTGTAAGCGCAGAAGATTCTTGGGTGATCGCTTCGGCTTCATCTACAGCAGAAACAGATTTCGGGTCGTTTCCAGTGGTCTGCTCGACGATAGGAGGATGCTCATCCTCGTCCACGCTCACGGGAACCGCCTCCTCAGTAGGAGGGACAACAGGCGTCGCCTCAGGAGTCGTGTTCCCATCCTGCGACTCGTCATGGCGGAAAATCGTCCTTGGCGGGAGAGGTTGTGGAGGTCTCTGTATCGTTGCCATTTTCCGTCTCCTCTGTCTGGGGGCAGAGAAGGGATTGGCTGGGCCACGTGTCCATCAGCCAAGGACGGATCGGAACCGGAGACGGGGAGAGAATCGAGGTGTGCGGGAGGCTCCGAAGACTCGGCAGGGGAGGTACAGAGGCCTCGGTAGCCAGGACACCAGGAGCGAGATCCGGATCGGGCGAGGGGCTGGCGGGATGGGTGGCTGGGCTGGCCGGGGTGGCGGGCGCAACGTCGGCAGCCATGCCGGGGCCAAACACGCTGTCAAACTGGTCTGCAGGGGACGGTGCAGATGCCGTGGTGGGAGCGTCTCCGAAAATATCAACGAGAAGGTTGGCGTCAGGCGCGGTGGCCGGGGTGGAGGCGGGTGGAGCAGCGTCCGGGGTGGGAGCAGCGGGTGGCAGCGTCCGGGGTGCGGGTGTCGGCCAGGGGGCTGTGGGGAGGGAGGTGTCTGGGGGCACAGACATGGCGGGGGCAGGGCGAGGACCAGGCCGGTGGCCGGCAGGAGGAAAGGAGCGGTGGAGGGGGAGGGGGATGGCGGTGGTGGTGGTGGTGGTGCGGGCGCGGCGGCGGTGGCGCCGGGGGGGCTGGATGCGGATGGATGGCTGCCCGCGCGCTGCTGCTACGTGGCACCTCCCCGCCCTCGGCACGCCCACCACGGCGCGCTGTCCTGCGTACGTCAGCCAGGTGGGGCCGACGCAGCCCAGGAGCATCCACGTCCCTTCTCCTTCCGCCCCTTCCGCTCGCGTGCGCAGCAATATACCCCGCCCCATTCCACGGAGCGCCAGTGACAGCCACTGACGCAGCCGCACCTGGCGCATCCTCGCCACCGCCTGCGCCACTTCTCGTAATGCTGGTCCAACGCTGGCCGAAACATAACCCAGCTGCCTCGCCCCAGTCCCGTCTCTGGAGCTACTGTGCCAGCACATAACCCAAACGCGTCAAGCTACGCTCAAATGAGTGAATCTTGCCGGCACCTGCTCTTGTTGGACCAACGTCAAGACAACACTCTATACCACTACGGCCCCACTGAAACGCACCCGCTGAGGCCAACTGAACCACTGAGACGATGGCTGTGTACTGAATAATGAGCGGCTTGGCCAACCAAACCAGAACAGTTGCGCCTGTTGACGTCAACCCTGTTGTGCTACGCATCACCACACGCATGCGCCAACGTTCTGCAGACGGCAACGGCAAGGCCAAAGGTAACACCATGTGACGATTACAGATTTGGGTGTGGGTGCGCTAGCACGAGAATTGGCCAACGAGACGTGGGCTACCGTTGTTTCCCACGATCTCTGTGTGCTGTACAGCAAAGATGGGATCGTTGGCGGCTGTCATGCGGGTGCTCGCATCCCTTTCCTGGCTGGGGACGGCTGATTCGGAACAGTTGAAAGTAGCGGGGAAGGTTTCACATCCATCGCAAGTGCCGCGGTGGAGGACGTAGCTGGCATTTGCCTCTCCCTTTTCTCATAGGTATACTGGTGAGCATGTTTGTCGAAGCATGCTGCATTCATGAGCCAAGTGCGCCTTTTTTTGTATAGCCGTCCTCATTTGATGGGACTGGCGTGTGAGGTATGTAGTAGAGGACACTATTGATGGACAAGGTGATCTTTCGTCTGGTCTCCAGCCAGGGCTTCATTGACCTCCTTACGTCCTTGGGCTTTACCTTTCGCTTGGAAGATGTGCAGGCCAAAACCATCTTTACAAATTGAGTTTGCCAAGAAGGAGAACAAGTTGGTTCGGCCAACCTGGCGGCGCGACCCAAACTGGGACCCGATCCACGCTGAGCAACATATTCCACCAGACCGAGCTGGTCAACAGAGGTGAGACTCTGCTCAAGCCCTGCATCTATATACAAAAATGTGAGGGCGCACATCCATCGATCATTTCCCTCCCGTTGATTATGCAGGCGGTTGTTAACGTTGTTGCTGGGACATGAGTTTGGCTGGAGCAAGCAAAGATAGGGGCGGAAGTCAGTGGCTCGTGTCCCTAGTCACTAGTCACTGAAGATTCACATGCGCGACCCCTTCCCGTGGATGGCAACCCTCCACAGACTAGGGTGGCAATCAAACGTACCGTTTTCTTCCGCGAAGCGTGCCCCACCCGCTCCGAATGTTTGAGGAACTTGGTGGTGCAGTGCTCAACGCACGTGTCCTCCTTAGAACTGAGGGCCTTGCTGGTAAAGTCGTTGCAGCACGACGCAAAGCAGCGTTCGACCAGGCCGGTGTAGAGGTTCATAAAGTCCTTCATCTGCTTCTGCTCAATGATGCGCGTCATCGACGCCTGCTCGGCGGGAGAGAGGTGGGAAACTGAGGGGAAAAGCAGGGTGTCAGCGGCACGGTGTGTATTGGCATATATGCAGCGGCACAAACGCACGATCCATGATGGGCACCGCAGGGACTCGAGTGGCTCAGGGGCGGGATGGTAGTGGTGCGGTTCCAACGGGAAGGTGCCCAGGAGAATGAATGACGGGCGAATGGCCCCGCTTCAAAGCTTCACAGGTCTCGTGCCGGCAGCTGCGAGCGGAACCTGCCCGACGGCGGAACGATCTGCCTCAATTTTTCTCATTTCTTTCGGCGTCCCCCACCCCCCGCCCTCCCGTGACAGGCCCTCAGGCGTCCGCTTTCGCCCAACTGTCTCTGCCCACCACCACTGCCGACCTCTTGGGATCTACACCATGGCCGTCCGCACACGCTTTGAGAACTCATCCGAGATTGGTGTGTTTGCGCGCCTCACCAACTCCTACTGCCTGGTGGCCCAGGGCGGCTCGACCAACTTTTACAGCACGTTTGAGGCGGAACTGGGCGATGTGGTGCCGGTGATCCACTGCTCCATTGCAAGTACGCGCCTGGTCGGCCGCTTGACAGTTGGCAACCGCCACGGTCTCCTTGTGCCCAGCACGACCACCGACCAGGAACTGCAGCACCTGCGCAACTCCCTCCCAGACTCGGTCGCCATCCAGCGGGTCGAGGAGCGGTTATCCGCGCTGGGCAATGTGATTGCATGCAACGGTACGTCGCCTTCGCTACTCTTCTGCTTCCCTGGGTACGGATACTGACTTTGGAGAATGGCGGTTCAGACTATGTGGCGGTGGTGCACCCCGACCTGGACCGGGAAACGGAGGAGATCATTGCCGACGTACTCAAAGTCGAAGTGTTCCGGCAAACGATTGGTGAAAATGTGTTGGTGGGCTCTTACTCGGTGATCACTAACCAAGGCGCGATCGTCAGCCCCCACACGACGATCCAGGACCAAGATGAGTTGTCTTCGTTGCTGCAAGTGCCCGTCGTGGCAGGTACGGTGAACCGTGGGTCGATATTATTGGCGCTGGGCTTCTGGCCAACGACTGGGCAGCATTCTGTGGGATGGAGTCGACGGCAACGGAAATCTCGGTGGTTGAAGCGGCGCTAAAGGTGTCGGGCGAAGGCGGAGCCAAGTCGGTGGACGCGCTGCGCGACGCCCTTGTCGACACGTACGCTTGATACATGGTCCTGCACAGCACTCATTTTGTTGTGGACGGAGCAAGGGTGAAGATAGTGATGTAGCTAGCTAGCTAGCTGTCTGACCATGTGTGATGAAATGGCGACATGGCAAGTTGCTTGTCCCATTTCGACAGGCAAACCCAGGGGCCGCCAGGCAAGGTGAATGAAATCAACCACATTCACATAGGGGAGAGGGTGGGCGGGTGATTTCCACAACAGCCACTGCTAGGGTTTGATTCGAGCCGCGTGGATCAGCCAGCATCGCAAGCACCAGTAGATACGCGCGACCGGCCCACCCCCTCCATCACCATCATCCCCACCACCACCTTCACTCTGCTCCCGGCCCTTCCCCCATACTCCTCCTCCTCTTCCTCCTCACCCCCGATCGCATTCGCTGCGGACACATCCCTCCTCTCCATCCTTCGCCGGCGCGCCCACTCTCCCACCATGGCGCCTGTGCCCGTCCTGGTCGCTCTGATGCTTGCGACCGGGATCACCAACAGTCTTTTGTCCAAGGCGCAGGACCAGGTGTGCGTTGCCAATTGCGACGACCCTGATCCTCGCAAACATGCCGAGTATGCTCAACCCGTGTGGCAAACGCTAGTCATGTTTGTGGGCGAGATGCTCTGTCTCCTCCCCGTTCTCGCCCGGGAAGCTCATGGGGCTCTACTGCGCTATTGGGCTCGTAAGAACGCATATGCACCTATTGCCAGCGGTACGGGCGATCCAGCGAAGGCTATGGCACCATCCCCCCCACTCCGGCGTTGGAACAGACCGATCCACTGGCTGCGAGTCCCCTCGATGAGGCTGGCAAGGAGGACGAGCCCGTGATCCACGGCCGTGCCATGATCCTTTTCTTCCTACCTGCTCTGTGCGACATTATCGGTACGACACTGATGAACGTCGGCCTCATCCTGACCCCAGTCAGTATCTACCAGTACGTCTTTCTTCCCCTCCCTTGGGGCGCCGAGCTAGCATCTGACAGACTCATATTTGTTCGAACCAGAATGACGCGCGGAGCGCTAGTGTTGTGGGTGGGCGTGTTCAGCGTCATCTTCCTTCGTCGGCATCTTCTCGCGTTCCAGTGGCTCTGCCTCGCTCTGGTCATGGTTGGGGTCGGGATTGTAGGCATCAGTGGGTCCTTGCCCCAGCCCGTTCCTGAGGCGGGGCGCTTGGCCGATGACGACGAGGAGCTTCCGGAAGTGGCCCAGTCGCTTCTCGGCGTCCTCCTCATTCTCTTTGCCCAGCTTTTTACCGCATCACAATTTGTGCTCGAGGAGAAGATCATGGAGCAGCACACGGTCGAGCCGCTGGTTGCGGTTGGCTCGGAGGGCTTCTTTGGTTTTGCCACGACCTTGGTCGGTATGATTGTGCTGCACATTTTCCTTGGTCAGACACAAGACGGTCAAGGAGGTGTGTTTGACATCTGGGCTGGCTGGAGCCAATTGGCGTACATTCCGGCCGTGCGATGGTACGCGGTGGCCATCGCCTTCTCCATTGCCTTCTTCAATTTCTTTGGCCTCAGCGTTACCCGCAGCATCTCGGCCGCAGCGCGCTCGACTATCGACACGTGCCGTACGCTGGGAATTTGGCTGGTCAGCCTTCTGTTGGGTTGGGAACACCTTCATCTCGTCCAGGGTTCATTGCAGGCCTTGGGATTTGCCTGCCTTGTCACTGGCACAATGGTGTTCAACGGGATCTGGAAGCCGCCCAAGTTCCTGCGCCCCAAGCCGCCCAGGATAAGCCGCTCCCGTTCCCGCTCTCGCTCCCGCTCTCTCGCTCCCGTTCCCGCTCCCGTTCGCATCGGCAACCGACGTCAGCGCCCGAGCACGAAGCCGAGCATGCCTAACATCCGTCGCTCATCTTAAGTCTAATCTTCATTGCACTCAAATCAAAGGCTTCATGCGTATGTCGGCGCGTTTGTCGTTTGAGTTTGACCTATGCCCATCATTCTATGCATCTGTTCCTTCCTGCACCAACGCCGACGGAAGGCATGTGCAACGTATTGCACACTGAGCCATTCGATGGATGGATGCCACCTCACCTTTTCATTATAGACGACGTAGCAAGAGTACATACAACGATACCACTCCACCTCGTGGGCTCAGCTCACTCTATCTTGATGTCCTGCCTGCACGAACATGACAACAGGACGAGGTTGGGAATTGCATGTCCAACTCTCAGTTCTAACTAATCTGGACTATATGTTGGCGGGATGGCTACACCTCCTACCCTCACCAGCTTCCTCTTTCATCCCCCTTCTCGCCTCTGCTCGCCGCTCACCTCTACCCTTGACAGCACCCGGTCGATACGTGCAGCGTACCACTCATTCACATTGTTCGCTCCCCAACCGCAGGCTAGTCGCGGCGGCACCTTCTTTCATTGCCCTATTTCCCTATAACCATGCCCCCCCTCAGTTCGTCCTCGATACCTAGCAATCGACAGCAATACTGAAACGGCAGGGCAACTGCACTCAAAGCTCGGAGAGCCGCATCGGTCCACAAAGGGTGCATGTTCAGCCTGAGTGTCGACAATGATGGGGAAAGTACAAACTCCGTTGGATACTCTCAGCGCTACCATCAGGGTCATGCATGCGGGTGCCCAGTCGTCTAGTGCAGTCAACGGCAAGTCCCCCCCCCATGAGACCCACTGTGCCCCAAAACAGCTGGCTGTCAGTGGGCATCCGACCAGATCTACCATCTCTGTCCATGGGCTCCCACCACGCCTACCCAGGCTCGTAATCGCTTCGCTCCCCAGATGCCATTCGGAATGCGCCTGCAATGCATCAAGTGAAAGAGCACGCGCAAGGCGACGCACATCGTATACAGCGACCCTGTCCTCTTTCCTGCCCCGCTCAGCAAGCGCGGTTGTCCTGGATGGCGGTCGGGGGGGAATTTACTCCAGGTCGGACGCACACAGATGAATCTTTCATCTTGCGGGTCACTGCGTGTTCCGGGGCGATTTAATTGCGCCTAGAACCCTATTCGGTACTAACCCTAGCCTCCATCCCGGGCTTCCCAGACCGTTGCTCGCGGTGGTGGTGCGCGTCTCCTCCAGCCAAGCACCACTTTGCCCGTCTGTTCGACATGTCTGCCAACGCCGCCACCCTCGCGACCCTCATCCTTGCTGACGAGCACGTCGAGATCTCTGTATGTCATTCTTTCCACTTTCCGTCTCGGTAAAGTGCACTCAATGGTGTGGCCTGCCCTGGGGGGAGGTACGATGTGGTGCCAGGACTGGACCGCCGCTGCATCCGGGACGTTGACTGGTCGCGCCGCCACAACCGGGGTCCCCGACAGGTCCTGGGTGTCTCTACCTTGAGCCCGGAGCTGACTTATCTTCTCTTGTACAGGCTGAGAAGATCACCACCCTGACCAAGGCCGCCAAGGTGGAAGTGGAGCCGGTGTGGGCCACTCTGCTCGCCAAGGCGCTGGAGGGCAAGGACGTGAAGGAGCTGCTTGCCGGCATTGGTGCCGTGGGTGCTGCACCCGCCGGTGCTGCCCCGGCCGCTGCCGGCCGCTGGCGGTGAGGCGGCTGCCCCCGCCGAGGAGAAGAAGGAGGAAGAGGAGGAGGAGTCTGATGACGACATGGGCTTCGGTCTGTTTGACTAAGTGCCCGGTTTCCCTGGTCCCCTTTGTCTTCTCTCCCACCTTCATCCACCTTCCCCCCCCCGATCCTGTGCCGACTAGGCACCTGCCTCAGCTCAGACGTGCGCGTGGGGTGAGGGTGTCGCCGGTGGGCTTGTATGCACCCGGTAACTAGGTTGGCCAAAGCGGCGATCGTGAGGCACGTTCCTTACGTGACGCTGCCTTGGTCAACCCCGTTCGGCCATCTCGGTCGTAGCAAAATATATGCCTCACGGTATGCACCATCTTTTTCTGTAGTTACCGATTATCAAAATCAGTTGCTACAGCCACGAAACCACTCCTGTAGGAACCTGCACCGTAGTGCCCCATCTTCCTCCAACGGTGAGGTTGTTGCCTTTCGACCGCTACCACCACAGATGTGCTTCCGGGAACGCTGCGGAAGATGCACTCCCGTCTTTGGCCACACCCAGACCACAACAGCATTTGGACAGCACGCTTTCTTCAACCGGACCGGCAACCCTCAGGCTAACGCGATTCCTCGCGTTCGTGCGCTCCCTCGTAAGAGAAAATGTATGTGGAAAACCTAATCAACTACAAACTGGAACCAAGCGTGGGGGATGAGAGCATGGTGATACAGAGCCATGAGCGTCCATCTACTTGCGGTACCACAAGACCGACTTGCGGTTCCTGCGCATCTTGCGCTGGAGCTGCATCAGGCCGTACAGCAGCGCCTCGGCCGTGGGCGGGCATCCAGGGACGTACAGGTCGACTGGCACAATGCGGTCGCACCCGCGCACGACCGAGTACGTAGTGTGGTAGTACCCGCCGCCATTGGCGCACGAGCCCATGGACACTACCCACCGTGGCTCGGGCATCTGGTCGTACACCTTGCGCAAGCCGGGGGCCATCTTGTTGGTCAACGTGCCAGCGACAATCATCACGTCCGACTGACGCGGCGAGGCACGGAAAATGATACCCAGTCGATCTTGGTCGTACCGCGGGGTAGAGCAGTGCATCATCTCAATGGCACAGCACGCCAAACCAAAGGTCATGGGCCAGAGCGAACCCTGCCGGCCCCAGTTGACAATCTGGTCCATCTTGGTCAGCACCCACTCGGCCTTGTTCTGGGGCGTCTCGAGGGACTGCTGGTTGGAGCCAGCGTCGGCCATGACGGTCCACTCCTTGGGCGGGGGCGGGATGGGCTCCAGCGCCTGCGCCGGGGCAGCAGAGGTGGACAAGGGGCGAAAGGCGGCCGCGGGGAGCGCGGCGCGAAGGCCAGCACGAGCGGTGCTGATGGCCCCTGGAGGAAGGGAAGAAAGAGCAGGCGGAGTCAGCACGGCACCGGACGCGGAGAGGGGTGGGACGAACCAAGGCGCGGGAGGGAGGAGAGCGCGGGGGCTAGCATCGCCGGCTGGTCCGTCGGTGGTGGGGGGGCAGCAGCAGCCGCAGCAGCGCCAGCCGGCCGAAGCAGCCGCCTCGACCGCCAGGCCGTCCGCCGCGCCATTACTAATTCCACCCCCGGCACCACACCAGTCTGCCTGCGCGCTCCCACCTCCCTCGGCCGCGCCTCGTTTCAAGTTTCAACAGCGTGCCGGCAGCAAGGCTGGCCCCACCGACGAGCAACCCTACAAGGAGCACCCACCTTGCTTTGCACCACACTACCCCCGTCCCGCAGAGGGGACAATTGAACAGGGATCTATTAAGCGTGTACGTCGGATGCCGCTTATCGCGATGGCCTCGCCTCCTCACTCGGGGTCCTCGGCGAGCACGAGCATCCGGGCGCTTCCACCACGACTTTCTGGGGACATTCTGTGGCCCCTCTAGGGGCCTGGTAGATAATAGAGTACGATCGGTGAACTGGATATAGAAACGAAAAAGAGATGTCCAATGGCGCCGGGTTTATCATCCCACAATCTCTTCGTCTTTCGGGGGAAGGACAGGAGATGGAGATGGGGGAACGTATGAGGATCATATTCATCGAGGAGAAAGGAGGCGAGGGAACATGCCAGGGCGATGACACCAGCTATGAGGGAGAGCAGAACCGCGTGCGTAGCCTTAGATGTCTGCCGGCTGAACGTCGCCACGCGCCACGATGCGCCTTTTGACGCGGACGTTGCCGTTGTGCTTGGGCCGGCAGGTTAGAACCCATTCCGTGAGGATGATCTTGACGCCCTCAAACTGGTCGACGGTCGACGGGAAGCAACACGTCACGCATGTTGGCGCGCTCAGCCTCCATTGCCGTACGGAAATCGGGGGCCCATACACTGTCATACGCTGTCCATGGCAGCCGTGTACGTGAAGAGATTAGGGTCCGGATTCGTCGCCAAAAGCGAGGGGGAGGGGGGGGGGGGGGGTGTCACGGTCGAAAAGGGGAGAATAAGTGCGCCGCCGTGGAGTACGGCCGAAGGGATGGAGGGGAGCAGACGTGGGAATGGGGCTGAGCCGCCCCGGGGAAGGGGGCCGTGGCCGCGTCGTCATCGTCGCCCGTTAGGGACTCATCGTGGCGGAAACTTATTTACGCTCTTGGAGCTGGTCGGAGCCCAGTCGGTGTCACAATGAACGCGTGGCCGCCATTTTCTCCGAGTGTGTGTCGTAGCCAACCTGGATGCACTGTTGCGCGCGGCTGACATGGCCCTTGCGGGCAGTGGGGTTGTGCACCCGGGCCAGGCGTCCGAAAGGGTGGAGGGCGGAGCGATCAAAAGACTCGCTTTGGAATTGCTCGGAAGGGGTTGCGTCCGGAAGAGTGGAGAGAGTTGAAGGAGACGTTGGGGACGGCGGCAGCGTGGCAGAGGGCCTCGGGCTACCAGAGTTGGTCCCCAGGCTGGGAGCGGCAGTGGGGGCGGTCACACGGGGATGGTTGGCGCGGTTCGGGCGGGACGTCGAGGCGCGTTGCGGCGCCGATTCCGAGCCTGGGCTAGGGTTGAGGCGGTAGCCCCCGGCTGCGAGCAGAAAGAAGGTTCCGGCCGATACGTGTAGGCTGTGGGAAGGCAGTGGGCTTGAACGGGAAAGGAGCTGGCGGTGTACGCCCTTCTCACCGTCTCGTCGAAAGAGAGGTCACGGCACTGGATCGCAAGCATGTCGTTCCGCATGGCTTCAACGAGCATATGCTGCCATAAGTCGTCAACGTCGCGGAAGGCTGCGTCGAAACGGGCCCGCAGCTCCACAATGCGATGGTGACAGGGACGGGATCTTGGGTAACACGCTAGGTGGCCATGGCGTCGATCAGGGCTTTATGCCCGTCAACGCGGGAGCGACGAACGACCGGACGCACGGGGTTCGAGGAGGGGGGTGGTGCGGTAGGCGCAGTCTCGGGCGCGGGCGCGGGATTGGCGACGCTCGATAGTTTACCAGGTCCTTGAGGTGCGGGAGGAGAGCCTCGACAGTGGCCGCGATAAGAGCTTGTACGTCTGGATCCGCAGGGGGGGTGGGGGAAGTGATCACGGGGGGGAGGGCCGATCCTGAGGGGCGGGGGGGGGGGGGCGCGGAGGTCAACGAAGTATTGTTGGCGTCGGAGAAGTCGTCCATCTCGGGGGTGGGCGTGGTGAGCGCAGTGGCGTGCGTGCGGCTGTTGGACATGGGGTAGGGGGGGGAGGAGATGTCCAACGAAAATGGGGTGGGTGGTTGGGCTGAAAGTGGAAGGCTGAGTGGGGTCAAATTCCAAGCCTGACACATGTGACATGTGACAGGAGATGAAGATGGGAACAGGATGAGGTGATGCGATGTCCTTACCCCTAATCACACCACCCTGTGTAGGCATCATGCATCATCCCTCTTATCCGCCCGGGCGCACCCTCTGCTCCCCGGCACCCTCTGCTATATAAGGTCCTGCCCTTCTCATACCCCAGTACCTCTCCTCAGAACCACGCCCTCCATTCCCTCCTACTTCAGCATCATATTGATCGAGGAGAAAGGAGGCGAGGTACAAGTTAAGTATACCTCGAGAGAAGAGAACATGTGAGCTGTGTGTCACAGGAGACAGAGAAAAGGGGAGGATAGGCAAAGGGAAAAACAGGGTCTATTAGCACAGATCAGAGGGTCCAGCCAACCTGGTGACGGTGTTGTATGACCAGGTGTGGTTGATCCCACGAACCTCGATCGCAATAGGACGCAGAAACCTGATAGATCAGACCCCGCACCTTAATGCACTTGTGGCAGTGGCAGGCGAGCAAGGCAGGGGGTAGAAGTGGGTGTGGATGCAATCAGGGGGAAGGCAGCACGGAGGCACAGCGAAGGGGGCGGAACAGAGGCGAAACGGGGCCGCCTCGCACGGCACTGTGGGATGTGTCGACCCCGCCCAGACCCCACAACAGCCTGGTCTGTCAGATCGGAGAAACACATATGCTCCTCTGTCTCCGTCTCCGGAATAGATCCACCTTCCGTGGCGCCGGGCTAGGAACCAACGGGTGGCGACCGTGGTGCACCTAAAGGCCGTTCCAGATCAGAGCATCCTCGTTGGCACGTGCTGATGCACTGATGGCGTTGATGAGATGATTGATGGGGATGGGCAAAGACACGTTTTGATCCCATGCCCATTACACGTCGGCTATAGATGAAGAGGACGATCACCAATGGGAGCGCCGAATGTGGGGCTAATCGATCACAGAGGCAGAACTGTGGTTTCGTGTGAGCGCGTGAGCCAGTAACGTTGCTGGAGGTCCCGGTCGATGAGGCTGTAAGGGGGACCGGGGACGGGAGGGAGGTGATACACGCTTGGGCACACTGCGGATCCCGGGGGGAAAATAATAATGGGACTGGAGAAAAGGGCCAGGAAGAGGAACGGAGATAGCACCACAAGTGCAGGATGTGTTCCAACGTTGGGCGTGAAATCCGGGGCTTCCAGGCAGGCACACTGGCATGCGTACAAGCGCTGTGGCAGCTGGCTTAGGCCGATCATTGATCTGGCCCAGGCTGGCAGCTGGACCGGGGACCCTCTCCCCTCTGTTCCATCGCATAGGATGCGTCCCTGATCGATGATCCATGCACATCAATATTCAATGGTGATATATGGTGAATCAGGCCAGAATGCGGGGTAGGCTGGGGGGCAGTGTGCAGCCCCCAGCCCCAAACTCTCTCTGTTCTGTTTCGCTGGGGGGGTTAGACGTACCAAGGGCCACCGGCCAATCATCGGATGGATCACGCTCCCTGCGCTCCAGCGTCCCACACGCCCGTGCCGGAGCACGCAGGCACACTGCCCCTCTGCGCCGAGGCCTGTGCGCGCGGGGCGTGGCAGAGCGCCACAGGACGATGTCCGCACCTTGCACTGCGCGGTCTGGCTGCGCTGCCTTGGTTACTCTCCCTCCCCGCGGAGCGTATAAGTATAAAAGCCGCCGTCGGCCTACCTCGCTGACGCTGCTTCCCCGACGCCCCTCTGTCTCCTCGCCTCTGCCTCGTCTGCCTCCCACTCTCGCCCCATGTTCGCCTCGACCCTTGTGCGCAACTCGACCGCGCGCGCTCCGCTGCGGATGCCCAAGACGATCACCAAGCCGGCGCTGGCGCGGCCCGTGGCACGCAAGCCCGCCGCTCCGCAACCTCAGCCCCAACCCCACTCTCATCAGGCTGCCAACGCCCCTAAGCGCCCCGTTCTCTGGTCGCTCGCTCCTTCGCTCGCCGTGGGCCTAAGCGCGAGCCTTTTTGTCGTAGGACTCAAACGCCAATCCGAGGGTGCGTAAAGAGAGTAATCGACCCCCCGTCTCTCCCTTTTGCCTTTAAGCTCTTTGATCGGGGAAGGTAAGATGGCAACTGACTTTCCTTACGCTGGATGCGCAGTGTGGATGTGGGCTTGAATCAGGGCCCCACAACCCGAGTCCCGGCTCCCTTGGCGCCCTTGACCGTTGCCTACCCATGATCATGCCAAGACTTTACCGAAACGCGCTCTCTCACAAGAGGGAGAGCGCGTAGTTCTTCTTCCGTCTGTCCAGCATCCAAACGTCTGTCTCTCCTCCCGCCATGTACCATGCGCGGGGGAGACGAGCTCGTTGTATATCTTACGAAACGCCTCTCTACGACCGTGGGAGCAAAGACTCCTTGTGTGCTTTGACCAGTGCTCCCCTTAAATTCCATGTTGTGCTTCTTTCCTTGTTGTTAGGTAGCGTGTGCTCTCTCCCCCACAGATACATGACGGCCCCGGTTGGCATAACAGGGAGTTCAAAGAGAAGTTCCTCGAGTCGTTAATTTGGGGGGGAGAGGTGAGAGTTCGCTCGACGTGTGCTGGCAAGCTGGGCAAACAATCTACCGTGGCTAATGGGACGCGAGCTGGCAATGAGGCTTACCATGGGGGCTATTTATCCTTCCGTCGGGGTTCGACTGTTCTGAAGGAAAAAATACTGTAGCAGTTGCATGGCCACACCCAACCCTTTTCAATAACCCAATACACTAGCCTCGTGCGTATCATGCCAAGTGCGCATTATACCATTACAGTAGAGTAGAGCAGAGCATAGACCCGCCCCGCGCGCTCGTTCCAACGTCCAAGTGGGAACGGCAAGAACCGAGCACAGTACCGGAGAAACGGGGGTGCCGTGCCCAGTACCCCGTACCCAAAACCCAGCAAGCCAAACACCTGCGTCCTAGTTACAAGTCTTCATGAGCCAGCAGCGGGGAACGGGTGGAGAGTCGAGGTCGAGGCCGAGGTGGAAGGTGTGGTCGCGGGCCGAGGGAGTGGCACCTGCCTCCCCTCTTCCCCTTGCCCTTCCCCTTCCGCTTTCGCTTTCACCTCCACTCCCGGTGCACCCGATAGGTTGCTTTGGTCGGGGGGCGATGGGAGGGCGGTAGGAGCAGGCGGCTGCTGGGCTGGGTCGAGCTCAAGCTGCTCCAGGTACATGGAGCGGAACCGTTGGACGGCCTTGAGGCTCTCGGCGAATCGGTTGGCCGTGTTGACGAGCGCGACGAGTTCGGATCGTTTGAGGGAGCGATGGGTGCCGGGTGCGGTGGCCGGTGCGGGGGAGGATCCCACGGGACAGGATCGGCGTGACCGTCGTGGCGTCGTGAGTGTCGTGATTGTCGTCGTACGCAAACAAAATCTTGAGTGCGGTGGCCACGCCACTGGTCTGCAACTTGCCCCACAGCCGACACTTGTCGCATCCGACACAGTCCATGATGGACGTCACGTTGCGGAAGCGATGCTTAAACTCGTCGCGCAGGCCGACGGCGTCTGGGCCGGAAAACAGAGTGCGCTCATCAAATGTGGGTTTGAGTTTGGTCGCAGAGAGGAGGAGTTGGTCAAAGGCATGTTGGCTCGCGCATCGTCAATCTCGTTGCCGGCCGAGGTGATGGTGAAGCTGGGTTGGTGCGCGCCTGCTCGCCGACGCGGGCGAGCGCGCGGAGAAAGAGGGCATAGTCAAAGTACAGGTTTTGCAACCGGTCGGGAAAGTTGGCAATCCGGAAACGGAAACACTTTTCGTTCGGACCCCATGTGCCCGTCTCCTTGTCCAAAAATTCATCGCAAATGTGGATCGAGATGGAAGCATGAAGGCCACTGAGGATGCGATAAAAGATGCGCTTCTCCATGCACATCTCATTTTGCTCTCGGCCTCCTCTTCTGCCGCATCGTCAACCTGCTCAGGTTGCATCGAGGAGAGAAAAGAAGCAAAGAGGTGCGAAGCGGCCGGATTGCTGCTTACATCTGAGCCGAGCCCGGCCCCAGCCCCGGCATTGGCAGGAAGGCGGGCGGAAGAACCGGCTTTGCCTGGGACACCAAAACAGTTTTCATCATAGATGCTCTTCCATACCCGACCGGATGAAGCCCCCCCATAGCCCGTAAAACGTTCCGGATTCTTGTTCAGATCAACAAACACCGCATTGGCCGAATACTCGTCATCCCAATGGCAAAAGTCCGTCTCGTCACAATGGCATGTTGTCGCGCCGGTACCTCCTGTTAGATTGGCCACCACCTCGTCGGGGTGGTGGAGACAGAGGAGAGGGTGCTGGTGCGATATTTTTCTGGTACATCCGACTGGGCAGGGGGGAAGAGGGACATGGGGTCAGTTGGCGAACGATGGGGCAAAGAGACAGGTTGCGCGCACGTACTTCATCCAGCGTCTGAACAGCACAATTACGATTGGTGCAAAGCGCGTCATCTGGCCAAAAGGGACAGGTTTTGTCCAGGTCGGTCTTGTAGTAGCGAAAGTAAGGCGTGGCGACGATGGACTGGAGTTGGGCATAAAAGTCGTCGTTGATGGCGTCCACGTCTTCGTAGTTGCACTGCGCGTTTTCAATCGGTCCACGTAATGTGCAGTTGGCGAGTGGGGCCGCGTACAGATCCTTGGGTGATGGGCTGTGTACGTTGCCCGGCGGAGAGGCCGAGAGAGCGTGGGACAGGAGCCCCCTTAGCTCCGCGCTGGCCTCAGCCCAGGGGTGTGGCGGCACACAGCACACCCAGAGCGACGCATATCGCAGGCAGGTTGGCGAGGCGCCTCTTGGGAGCATGGAGGAGAGAACAGATAAGGCGGGGCGCACGCAGCGGATGGAGGTGGCGGTGGTGATGATGGTGGTGGATGGTGGTGGATGGGTGGTGGATGGGCGGCGCGAGGGAGGGGGTGGACAGAAGGAGGTGTACCGGCGCTTTGTTTAAACGAGGTACTGCTCCACGTGGCACTGGCACCCGACATTGTGGCCTAGGCAGACACAGGCACAGGCCCAGCATTTAATTAAATGAGCAAAATCAGCCGATTAATCAAAGCAAAAGCGGGAGTGCTGCCCCTCGGTCTTACGCCGCATCTATGGCCGGCGACAGGGCCGAACAATATTGATCAGGTGATTGCAAGCATCAATCACCAGCTCAGCGCTTCAGCTGGGCTCCAGTAGGCTCCAGCATCCCAAGTGGCGCCCCACCCGCCACCACCTACTCGTTGGTAAGCCTCTCTCCAACTACATCCCAAGTCGGTTCGCCTACCGTTGTCGCCACCTCTCCCCATTGAGACCAGCCCCGTTGCGTTGCAGAGGACCCAACTACGACGTTGTTAGCAAGCAGGGGAGGATGGGTCCCATTGGTGTTCAAGGGGTTCGTTCTAGGATGCGTTGCAGAGACCTCCACCTCTAGTTGACATAGAGGAACGCCAGGGGACCGCATCAACGCTGAGCCATCCTTGTATTGGACGATGGAATCCACCGCTCCATCGTCTTGCGTGTCCCAGGGCCTTTTGTGATGACAGAACAGGAAGACAGGAGAGTACAGCAAGCTCAGGAGCATCCGTCTTCCAAGGATAGAGACATTGCCATCGGCGTGTGCAAGATAGCGGGGGGAAAGAAACTCGCTCGTAGAAGGGGGACAAGTGTGGCCCTTACCCTGGTCAATTCATCATTCCCTCAGCCAACGAGAAGGCATGTGCCGCGTTCGGCCTACCACGGCGAACGGAACGCTGACCCTGACCCCACCACCTTCTTGTGTCACGCAAGCCGGTGCAAGCAACAACGAAACGGGCTACTACACGTCGCGGCTAGACCGACTTGGCCGCCAAGCTCTTGGTGATGCTGTCAATGTAAGTCTGCAGCATATCGTTCTCGGCCTCGCGCTTCTCGCAATCGGTCTTGACAGCGTCCACCCGTTCCACCAGGGCTGCGGGCGAAGGAGAGGAGTGGGTTAAGACAAGGCACAACAGACAGGGAGGCAGACCAGAGCAGGGTTACCACGTACCGCGCAGACCACTTTGCAGACTGATCAGTTCGCTGTCGAGCAACGAACCAAGGCAAGGGGCCAGTGCAAGACCACAGGGTTAGCAGCAGCAGGCACGACAGCGGGGAGCGGGCGCGGGATACGGACTGGATGAGCTTCTCCTTCTCGACCAAATCGTTGGTGCTGGCCTCGGGGGCTGGCTCAGCGGCGCCCTGGACAGGCAGGAAGATATGCGTCAGTTGGGGAGAGTCGAGGAAGAGAAGGCAGGGGAGGCAATGGCCAACGCACCCATGCCGTGTCGGGCGGATCGGAGGCGTCCATGGGTGTCTGTTGGAGCGTGGAGCAGGCGCAGCGAACAAGCGAGGGGGCGACGCCGTCGCTGGAGGCAGCCAGGGCGGCTAACCCTAGGGCAGAGGCCAACCCTAGTGCATCGCTTGGCCAGAGGGGCTGCACGGGGCTGCAGTGCTGATGCGCGTGGCCCGGCGCTCGGGTTGTGCGTTGCACCGAACGGCCGCCGCAGGCGAGAGCTAGCCAGGCACGTGACGTGTGCATGTGACGGCTGGTATCACGCAGCGGGTGGGTCGGCCGCCGGCACCGCCAGCCGGAAGCCGGGCGGGCGGCGGGCAGCCAGCGCCCAGCCAGCACAGCGCGCCATCCGCCGGCTCGGAGGCTGGACCAGCCGTGACTGAAATTGAAAGACGCCGCTGGCCCAGCTATCAGGTTAAGTACCGTGCTTTCATCCCCGGGCTGCCCCTCGTTCTCCATCTTCGTCCCCCCTCCCCCCATGCAAGCGCTCGCCACCTTCCCCGGCCCGCCCGAGCAGGCGCCCAAGACGCTCGCCTTCCAGTCCGCCTGCCGCGCCTGCCCGTCCCGCCGCTGGCCCAGACGGTGGAGCGCTACCTCGTCTCGCTCCAGCCGCTCTTTCTCCAGGCCGAGGAGCTGGGCCAGCTGCCGCGGCGCGACCGCTGCGTCGGAGCTGGCCAAGCGCAAGGAGTATGCGCGCCAGTTCCTCGACTCGGACCTGGCCACCGTGCTGCAGAACCGCCTGAGCGACGTGAACAGCACCACGGCGACCAACTGGCTCGACGACCGCTACTGGCTGCAAAAGGCGTACCACGAGTGCGCGTGCCGCTCCTGGTCAATTCCAATTGGTGGCTGCTCTTTGCGCCCGACACCAACGTGCAGACCGGCGGACATCAGCCACCCAGGCAACCCTTCGCCGCTGCACTCTCTCTCCCAGGCCGACTGGGCCCGCCTGGCCAAGGACCCATCCAAGCCGATTGATGTTGCCGCGCTGCTCGGCCCGGCGCATTGGACGTCGTGTCGCTGGCGCTGCGGCGCGCGGCGTGGCTCAGCTGGCGGCTGGTCGAATTTAAGGTTCGCTTGGACAAGCAGACCATTCTCCCGATACATCGCGCGCCGGTCCGTTTTGCATGCACCAGTACACCAACCTGTTTGGTGTGACGCGCATCCCAGGTTGCCCCACGACTGGAACACGCGTCCGGCCGCGCCGGCCGTGGCGCAAGATAAGGCGCTTGCCTCGGACCCCGTCGCGTACCACATCACGGTGGTCATTCGTAACAATTACTACGACTTGCAAGTCATTGATCCCCTTACCGGCTTCATCCTCTCTCCGCGGCGATTGAGCAGGGCCTGCAAGCGCTCGTCGCCGACGCGCAAACGCGGCCGGACGGAGCGGGGTGGGCGTGCTGAGCGCAGACGACCGGGACGGTGGACGGTGGTGCGGGAAAAAGTGTTGGCGCACTCGGCGCAGAACTCGGCAAGCGTACAGGCGATCCAACAGTCGCTCTTTGTTCTCGCCTTGGACACCTCCGTCTTGCCCCTACCCGCGACCACCCTGCGCCCGTCGCCGCTTCGCCCGCCTGGGTCGATGCCCATGCGCGCAACGGCAGTGGCGCCGGCCGTGGCGGCCACAACCGGTGGTTTGACAAATCGCTGACGTTGATCGTCGAGCCGAATGGGCGGCTAGCTTTATGGGTGAGCACTCGCCGATTGATGTTGATCCCGGCCATCTTGGCCGACTATTGCCGCCGTTCCGGCCACACCGGTCGGACAAAGTTTCCCCTCGGTCACCACCACGCCCGCGGGCGAAATTTCGTCGGCGGCCTCGGCGTTTGTCCGGCGCGACTTTGATCTGGCCGGGGCGTTGCTTGAGGAAATTGAGCGGTCGACGCGCAACGCGATGGCGATTGCGGCCGAGAGTGACATTCGCGAGTTGTTCTTTGACGAGTATGGTGCCGAGTGGATAAAAAAGTGGGCAAGGCCAGCCCCGATGCGTTTTTGCAAATGGCATTGCAAGTGGCCATGGCCTTGTCGTATGGCAAGCAAACGCCGACGTACGAAACGGCTCGACGCGCGTCTTCCAGCATGGACGCACCGACGTCATCCGATCTTCTCGACCGAGAGTTACCAGTTGGTGTCGGCGCTGCTGAGGAAACAAGACCAGGAGCCCAAGCAGCTGGCCGACTTGCTGGCCAAGGCGTGCAAGGCGCACTCGCTTCAAACCAAAAACGCCAGCTTGGCAACGGCATTGACCGGCACCTCACGGGGCTGCGGTTGGTGTACGATGCAGTAGGGACGGCCCCATGCCAGCGCTGCTGGCAGACGAAGCGTTTGCGCAGAGCCAAACCTGGACCTTGTCCACCTCGGGACTCAATTCGGGCGACCGCCTGGTCGGCACGGGCTTTGGCGCGGCTACCCCGACGGGTACGGGTGCAATTACCTGGGCAACAAGTGTGAAGTTTGGCATTGAATCCAAAACCTCCGCTTCGTCTACCCAAGTTTGCCCAGAACCTGGTGCAGGCACTCCAGTTGCTGCGCGACGTGGTGGAGAAGGCTGCAGCCAGCGCGCCCCCGGCCAAACTCTGAGCTGGGGAGGGATAATCGATACAGGCGCAGGGCAAGCATCGTCGTTCACCCTCTTTTCTCTCGGCCCCTCCCGCCACGGTCGGCCTGCAGTGGCGTTTCATTGCATGCGGGAAAGTAAAAACGCGGGAGATATATTAATTTGGAGTTTTGTTCTTCTTCCACTGTCACGACTTTGAACTATCCTCCCACAGTCTTGTGCTGCATGGGGTGGAGAGCTCCGTAGCGCCGAGTAGTTTAGACTCGTACGAATCCTGTCCGACACAGGATAGCACGAGCAGCACGAGCCTGGGCTGCCTGCAGTGGGCGGCGCACGAGGTACAGGGATGCGCCCACTGTTCGTCCCACCGACTCAAACCCGCAGTTGGTTCCACGCCCGTCTAAGATATCTCGCTTCTCACCGTTCCCACAAAAAAGTCCGGCCCGCGTCTTACCCAGCCAAGCAGGCGCTTCCTAGGCTCGCGTCCATCCTAGCGTCCGTCCTATCAAACCGTCGAAATCAGACAGGGAATCCAAAACAAAAACAAAAACAAAATATGGGTTGCGGAAGAGTACAAAACGGGAAAAAAGAGGATGGCATGGAGATGGGATGGGATGAGGTGGGAATAAGATGGGGATGGGGATGGGAGATGGGATGGGATGGGGTGATCAATGAGCTCGATGAGCGAATGCGAAAACGAATGGACACTGGCGCAAGAACGCGCAACCAAAACAAACAAACAGACAAGAGGCGCGCCAAAGAGGGGATTGCGCCAGGAGACGATGAAAACCATAGGGTCGACATAGGAAGGGAAGGAACCAATAGCTGAGAGACGAATAGGAGGGGGGCAACCCCAAAGAGAGAGGGCCAGGCGATAAGAACGGAACAGACGAGATCTCATCAGGAACCATGAAGCATGACTCAGGACCCAACCCAACCCACAACCCACTGGGCCACACGACCGGCGCTTTGGGGCTTGGGGTACTTGGGGCATGAGTTTAGCGGTACATGTCGGCGGTGGAAGCCTTGGCCATAAAGTGCCAATTGTCTTGACGCCCAGGTCCTCCGGGTCGTTCGCGCACCTCGACCAGCGGCTTGCCCTGCGGGTCCGGCAGGCCCTGGAACACCATCGAGCCCATACCGAGACTCAACTTGAGCATGGGCGCAATGGGCGTAAAGTGTTCCATCGCCTCTGCCCTGCTCGGTGGCGGGGTCGGTATCGGACTCGGACTCGCCCAGGCGGGGCTGGAAGCGTCGGTCGGCGCCAGCCCAACGGGCGCCCGCGCCGGCGAGGCAGACCCGGGCAAAGGCGCTTCGTGCTGCCGGATCTGACGAACAATGTTCCGCGCAGCGACTTCGGCCATGGTCCACGCTTGGTAACCAGCATTGATCGCGCCAAACGCATCGGCTACATCGCCAATGGCATAGATATGCGGAAGCACTTGGTGGTCCCTTCGTCCGGTCCCCTCTTGCTCGCCAGTGTGCTCCTGGGTCAGGACAATGTGGGGATGGTCTGACCCGTCTTGCGCTCGACAAAGCATCGCAATCGACCACGGAGGACGGAAAGCAAAGGGTCCGTGGGCATCCACGTGCTCGGGTCGGCCTGGACCTGCATCGTGGGCGCGACCTTGATGATCCGCGAGTTCACGTCGACACTCGAGGCGAAAAGGAAGCCATCAGATTCGAGTTGGGTTGTTGGCCCGTGCACACAGCAGCAGATCCGCCTCAATCTCGCGCCCGGTCGTGGTCCGGACAGTTGGCTTTCGCCCACGGGTTGGTCCAACGGCGACGGCGCAACTGTACGCGCCCGGCCCGGTGCCGACTTGTCACTCGAGCTGACCGTGCTGCCCAACGGACACCCTTGCCAACGCCAGGCGCTCGCCCAGGACATTCACACACCCGGCCTGCGTCAGGCGCTCGAGAACGAGGCCGTGCACGGCCGGATCAAAGTTGGGCAAGAGCTGGGTCCGGCTGTGCAAGAGCGTGACTTGCGACGCTTTGGCCGGAAAGATGGTGGCAATGTCCAGCGCATACTCCACGCCCAACGCGCCCCCCGACAATTACAATTTTTTCAGCGGCCGTGATGCGCGCTTGCATCTGCTTCATCCACGCCACGCCGCCGGCCTTGGTCCGTGCGTCGGAGCGCAGCGGGTCGGGCATCTTGCTGCCTAATGCATAGACGAGGTAATCGTACGGAATGGAGACCTGATCAATCGACCAAAGTTTGGACGTGGGCGCCTTGCCCAGCTGGGCCAACGCATGGTCCGTCGTCTGGCTGCACTCGGGCGCAACGACAACATGGTGCGAGTTGATTTCGGTGACCGTGCCCTGGAGCACAGGTGCGGGTGCGGTTCCGATGGACTGGCGACAGCATCACCGCATCCCCCTCGCAGCTTCGTACCGCTCGGGCACGTCCTGCTCCCCATTCGCGTCCTCCTGATCCGCCAAGTCCAAGTTGGCCACTTGGAACGAAAGCGATCGCTGTGCACCGTTCTCGCGTCCTGTTCAATCATCTTTTCTCATGTCGCCCTCGCCCCCGATGGTCCGCACCCAGCTCATCGTCGCCCGCCACACTCGTCGGGCCCGACGAGACACGAGAGCGAGACGGGGGCGTGTCGCCCTCACTCAACGGGTCGGTATCGCTCGAGGGCTCACTCGTTGAGTGCGTCAGCGTCGCTGCCGCCGCCTCCGCTGGCCGAGTCTCATCGCCGCGCGGCGGAACATCAAACGTTTCCGCCCTCCCGAAGACGGGCCGTTGTCAAACAAAAGACCCTTGCGCACCGACGCAGACGCTTCATCGGTAGATCGCGCTGCCTCGGTGCGCCATCGGTCGCAGTGGACTTGTCCTCCCGTGCAGCGGGCGCTGGCGTGGGCCCAGCGTCGTCCTGGGGCATTTCCGAGGCGTAGATGGACGAGTATGGAATGTAGGCTTCGTGTTCGTGGCCAGAGCACGCTAAAGCGCGGGAAGCAGTAGAGATCTAGGGGCAAGTCAGCGCTCAGCGTTATGGAGCTGAAAAAGAGGGCAAACAGAAGCGGGGATGGGACGTACGGTTAAAGTGGCTGTTGCGCTCGATGAGGATGACGCGATGGCCGGGCGGAAGCTGCTCGGCCAGGACGGAAGCGCAGTGCATACCGCCATAGCTGCTGCCACCCAGGACGAGGACGTGCGGAGCGGCGGGCAGCGGGAGGGGTGGTGGGAGTGGATGCGGGTGCGGAGCCTGGGGTGGCATTCGCCGCGTGGCGGGCGAGGGAGACGCGTGCGCCGACGGCGGACATGGTGGTGGTGGGGGGGGGGGGGGGGGGGGGGGGGGGGGCGGAGGATGCAGAGGCCAGGGGAGGTGGCGGAGGTGGTGGTTGCGGTGGTAGAGCTGGTGGTAGTGCTGAAGGTGGTGGCGGTCGGGAGGAAGAGGCGGAGAAGAGGCGGAGGTGATGGTGGAGAGGGACAAGCGAGGGTGGCGAGCCGGGGATTTTTGCTTTGAGAAGACGCGGACTTGGCTGGCCAGGCTGGGCCAAACAAATAAAAGCGAAATGGGGCGGAACAGGCGGGCAGGGGGGCAGTGTGGAGGAGGATGCGCTCATGCAGCAGACGAGCGGTGAGCGTCAGCGGTGATCAGGACGGGGGCGCATCGGCACGCTGGGCCCGAATGCGATGGCCTGCGCGCACAGCCGCTCGTGCCATCGGGAGGGCGGTTGCCTCAGCGGGCACGGCGCCTGTCTGCCACGCTCCCCCCGCGGCTGCGTCGCGTGAGCGCAGAGAGGGCAGATCTGATAAGAACCAGGCTGTCACGTGAGCAGGTGGCAAAGCACTGGCCCGCTGTGGTGCGCTGTGCCGGTCCCGTATCGGGCCGGCACGGGCCAGAAACGCATCCGACACTGCTGCCCTGCCCCCGCCGGTCTAAGCGCCACTTACTCAGCGCACGATGAGCCCCGCCACAGGAAAAGATGGCATCGATGGCATCTGCAACGTTCATCGATCATCAATCATCGAATCCATCAGCACGTCGCCCCCTCCAGCCGGCCATCTCGCAATGCTCGCATGCCAGCAATTGGGACGCACAAGACGCCGCCCCATCGATGGCGACCCCCACGTCCAGCACTCAACTCACACTCACATGCCACACCACATATGTACTGCACCATCCGATCGACAGGCACCAACCTTCGAACGAAACCCCCCACATAGCATAGCTAATCGAAAATGCCGGTAACAAGGTTCCGGATTGATATGTGAGGCCTACGTACGAAATTCAAGGTGGCAAGGCCCGCAAGATTGTGCACCAGAATTTCGATTAGCCATGAGGGTAACCCCTTCCACAAACTGCCTTCTACTGCTAACGTCCCGCCCGAATGACTCTTTTGCACCAGGCCGCTGCGCAATCTCTGTTGGGCCTTTTGCCAGCAGTAATAGCCACAGACCAAATTCAGCAGCGCTCAACTGCATTCCCTCCGCACATCTCCGTCCTCCCATCTTCAAGGTGTATATGCGGTGAGGGGGGTCATGTATATGTGGTGTGTTGTCGTGCAGTGCACTTTTTGCCCTGTACTTTTGTCATACATGTTACACAGTAGAGCGTTCCTTTTCAAGAGCACCGAAGCGATGCCAGGAAGGGGGAAGAGCGGACTCACGCAGTTAGTGCTGATCCACTCTTTCGAAGCGCTGCGAGAGAGTGGGTCCAGTGTGTAGAGAAATCCCACAGTGGCTTAACTTTTTGCTGGAGTGTGGGTGTTGAAAAGACACGAATCCTATAGGTCGTACGGTCCCACAATGCCCCAGCTCTCGTCGCGCGCGCTCCTCGTCATAACCACACGATGAGTTCCTCGCCACAAAAAGGTGCTGGAACTAGATGTGGCCACCCTTCCGTCAACGACGCGTCTGTTAGGGACCCAGGACGATGAGCTGTGGGCCACCATCACCAAAGGCCATGCGAGCCTGGGTGGCGTAAGAGCATCACGTGCAAAGTCCAGTGGAGGGAAGGATGCACTTGCGCTGGAGTATCTGTAGGGTGATGGGGTGCAAGAAGTGAGCCATTCATCACAGCTCGACGCTACCGAAGGACAGAGAGGAGCTGGCTGAGTTGACCGAACGAGCAGTTTGTTGTATCGAGGACCGCCCTCCCGTTTTCCTCATCATCTCCTCATCGTCCTTCCTTCTTCGCACGCACGCAATCAGGAGGGCACGCGATAACCCTCTCTTCCCTCTCCCGCCTCGTTCCCCATCCTTGCGTCCGAAGCCTCAGGCCCACGCTCGTCCCGTATGTGCCCGCCCCTTTACCCGCACTGCCACGGTCAGCAGCCCACGCGTGGTTACGGTCCCCGAACGCATCCGCGCCCAGCAGCAGCAGCGGTTATTGCTTCCCTTAAGAGAGCAAAAACCAGCCTCGCTCCTGTCTTGTCGCGGTCCCCCCCCCCCCCCCCCCCTATGCCCCCCCCACCCCACCCAACCCGCTCCCTGGGAGACAAGCACCTTTCGACATGGCCGTCCCGAGCAAATTTGGAATGATGCGGCGATGTGCTCCCCGGGGAGGAAGTGAACGTAACGTTGGAATGGGATCGCTCTAGGTCCTGATTGTCTCGTTCCTGTCTCACTGGCCGTGGCTCGTTTGGAGCGGCCAGGTTCCTCCCCCGCTGTGGTTGGCCGCCACTGCCCCGCCTCGCGCGTAGCTCCAGCTGGGACCGAGTCGGGGACCAACAGTGTGTTGCGTACCTTGTCATGGTGACCCAACGCTTTGGCCTCCCCTAGGAATTCTGTGATCCACCAACCCCCCCCCCACCTCAGATCCACACCACCCGTCCGACCCGCTGGAGCGGATCGGGCACGTTCTTTGACCCGGGTTCGCGGCAAGCGGTGACCAAAAGGGATGATGCTCCAGCACGGCAACTTATTGTTGGAGCTACGTCCCGACCCGCCGCGAGGATACAAGTGCAGGATGCGTGGGCGTGAAGATCGCGTCCGAGCCTCAGAGGTGTGCGGAGAAGATGTAGCGGGCACACTTTTCGGCTTGTGATGCGTGGGGTGCTGCAGTGGAGGCTGAACTGGGAGTGCGAGGTGTGCGGCGGCGGTGCCTGCCATGATCTGGTGTCCGTTGGGGCGGATGGGATGGGGGGGTGCGGTGTAGCGATGTCAGGTGGGCTCGCCGTCCCCTGTCCTGGCGATGGTGGCCGCCCACATCATCCGCCAGCGACAGGGGCAGGAGGGGGAGGAAGGAGACAGGAGCGAGGGCAGGGCGAGCCGAAGGCAACTGGCGCCGTGGGGGCGTGGCGCCAGCGCGCCCACACTGCCCCTGTGCGGCCAGCTGGTCGGATGGGCTTCGCACTTCGCAAGCGGCGGGCACGCAAGGCAGCCATTGAGTATTCAGCATTGAATATTGAGCACCGCATCACCACCAAAATCACCAACATTCAACCACCACCCCCATCCACCAACCGTCGCTCTTCCACCCGCTGGGCAATGCACATGCGCCCCGCATGATGTCCTGGCGCCTCCCTCGTCGCCGACGCCGCGGCGCTGCTCTCGTCGCTCGCGTCTCTCTGCCGCCGCCTGCCTCTGCCTCGTCCTCGCCCCCCTGCCCGGCCTCTCTCTCTCGCGCTCCGCCGCCTCCGCCTGCTCACCGCGCTTGTCGCCTGCACCGATGGCTCTCTCCACGGCGTCGACCGTACGTCGGGCGATGTGCGCTGGTCGCTGGGCTGCGGCGCGTCGTGGCCCGACACCTCCTCCCGCCGCCACGGGCCAGCTGGAGGAGTGTCTGCCCTTCCGCCCCGTCGTCAGCGCCTCCTATGGCCCCCCCGCCTCTCCCTCGCCCAGATGCTCGCCCAGTCGTCCCACGACTACCTGAACATCTACCTTGTCGAGCCCGCCGCCCAAGGCGCGCTCTACGTCCTGTCTGGTTCTCCGTCCGCGCTTCTTGCCCATGCCTCCTCGTCCACCAGCGCCCCCCTCTGCCCCTCCTGCTGTCGACGGCCCTCCTGCGGCCCTGGTCAAGCTTCCGCTTACCCTCCCCCAACTCGTCTCCCTCTCGCCCTTTACCTTCCCAGGCGACGACAGCCGCGTGTTTGTTGGCAGCAAACAAGCCCGTCTTGTCGAAGTCAACATCCGCACCGGCGCCATACGCAGCATGTTTGGCCACTCGACGTCGGTGGCGAATGGGAGCGAGCCGAACGAGTGGGACTGGCCGGCCGATGGTGCGCAGCAGGACGAGGAGGACGATGAATGGGCGCTGATTGGTAGGACAGACTACACCCTGGCCATTCATGCCAAGCAGGACCCCAGCCTGTCCCAGACGCTCCACCTCAGTCTCTACTCACCCAATTTGGCGGACCGGGACGTGCTGGCGGCATGGAACACCCAGAGCTACCCCGACTCGCGGCGCATCCTCGTCCTTCCCGACGAAGGCAGTCTCATCTGTCTCAACACCTCGGACCCACACGCACCCAAAGCCGCTTCGTCGGCGAACTTGGCTCGGCCCCCGAGGCGGAAGCTTGGCTGGCCGACGAGGAGACTCGGGCTTGGCACCCGACCATCTGGACCACCTCGATGGGCGCCAATGTGGCGTCGGTGTTTGACTTTGTCCAGCCCAAAGGCTCGCCCGAAGACCAAATGCGGCTTCCTACGCAGCGGCCCGTGCTTGTCCCCCATCCTGTTTTGCGCCTGGGCCACGTGGGCGCCGATCTGGACAAGGCCGATTGGACGAGGCGCAGACGGCCGAGACGGATGTAGGTGCGGGTGCGGACACGTACGTGGGTGCGTCGGACGGGTCGTTGTTTGCGATGAGCTCGGTGCGGTATCCGCTTGCCGCACTGGGCGCGCCTGCGCCGGCCTCACACTCGTCCCAGTGCCATGGACTGCAGTGCATGATTGGTAGCTACCAGAGCCAACGCGCTTCGGGCCGCGTCGGCTCCCTCGATCCTTCCCTGTCCTTTTGGTTCGACTCGCGGCGCGGGGTCGGTGGTCCGGTCCCGACGGCGTGGGACCAGGGTCACGTCGCCACCCTCGAGCCTCCCCCGACCAACGCAACCCTCTCCTCGCCCCGATCCAATTCCTTTTTCCCCAACCCGATTCGCACGCCCAGCCGTTCGCCCAGTGCACACGCTCCCGCTTGGCCACTGGCAGCTGTCGTCGGTCTCGTGAGCATGGTACTCCTTTGGCTCCGCTGGCAATTGCGCTCGCCGCGCTCTCCTCCCCCCTCTACCCCTCGCCTGCCTTCCGACTCCAGGAGCCTGCCCGTGCCGGCCCGCGCCCTGGAGTTGCAGGCTGGACCCAGTATCCTGTCACCTACATTGCCAGCTGACGCGCGCGCGAACCACGTTCTCTCTCTCTCAGCCCCTAGTTCAAACGGATGGTTCGGACAAGACCCTCCCGGCCACCTGCGTGGCCCCTTTACCCGTGGCCAGGCCCATGCAGCACGAAACGCACGCTGTGCCCCTTCCTCCTACCTCCCTCGACTGGGCAGAGTGGGTTTCGAAGGGGAAGACCGAAGGCAGGCAGACGGTCCACGCGGGTAGGGTGGTTACGACTGCTGTTCCCGATGCCGCTGGCAGAGAAGACGGAGCTCGGTCGGCGTGGCAAAGGTGCCATCGCCCCGGCTGCCCCAAATCCAAGAAAAAAGGCGAGGCAAACGCGCAGGCCAACAAGTGGCCGCCAAGGCGGCCCGGGCCGAGCGCATGGCTACAGCCGAGACTGATCTCAAGACCCAAGCTAGGCATGGAAGATGGGTACTTTACCACGTTGCCCCCCTTGGTGTCGGAGCCGCCGCGCCATCCCTCGGAAGCCGAGTCACACGGGTCGTACCAGCCCATCCGGCCCGATCGGACCGGGACAGAAGCGGGGGCGGACCAAAGCCCAACCCTGGTTCGGCCCTTGCTCTTGGCTCGGATACGCCTCTCGCACTATACGATGCAGCGCTGGCGCGCGATCCTACTCCTCCCTTCCCTACCCCGCATGCTTCGCCATCCTTCTCAAGAGGGACCTGAGCCCCTTGACCGCTGCGAGGGATGAAACGGTGGTTGAGCAACTTGCGTTGGCCAGTCCCAGGCGGGATGCGGGTGCCAGGATGGAAGAACATTTGTTTGCCCTGGACGGCCGCGGCCAAGTGCTGCACAATGCGGCACCAGCAGGACGGACGTCATCCTTGGTCATTTCGGACGAGGTACTTGGTACGGTCACCCCTCCTTCGTAGGCTTGTCGGGCCTCTTTTTTTTCTTATCTTTTTTTCTATACTGACGTTGTGTTCCAGGCTACGGTTCCTCGGGGACTGTCGTGTTCAAGGGCTCCTTCCAAGGCCGGGCGGTGGCGGTGAAGCGGTTGCTAAAAGACTTTACGCGCATTGCGTCCAAGGAGGTCCACCTTCTCGAGAGTGCCGACGACCATCCGAATGTGGTACGGTATTATTACCAAGAAGTAACCGATAGCTTTCTGTACATTGCGCTCGAGTTGTGTCAGGCCTCGTTGGCCGATGTGGTGGAAGATGCCGGTACGGGTGCGTACCACAATCTGGCCGGCTTGCTCCAGCCCAAGTTGGCGCTGGAGCAGATCGGCCAAGACTCCAACACCTCCACAGCCTCTCCATTGTCCACCGCGACCTCAAACCGCATAACATTTTGGTCACCATTGCTCCGCCAGCACGATCGAGCAAATATGGGGCGGCGGCCACCCCACGGCCTCGACTCAAGATGTTGCTGTCGGACTTTGGGCTGAGCAAAAAGCTGGATAGCGTAGCCCAGAGCAGCTTCAGCCAGACCGTCACCCATCCCGCTGGGACAGTAGGTTGGCGTGCGCCCGAGATTCTTCGGGCGAGGTCAGCCTCGAGTCCGGGGCGGAATCGACCGGGCCGAGGGGTGGGTTGAGCCCAAGCCGGCCGGAACGGCGGTCGAAAAAGAAGAAGAGCAGCGCCGGGTGACACGGGCCGTCGACGTATTTTCGTACGGTGCATTGCCTACTATATCTTGTCCAACGGGCAGCATGCGTTTGGGTCCCGATTTGAACGCGAACTTAATGTCCTGCATGGCGAGCATCAACTCAGCTCTCTAACCCGCTTGGGCCAAGAAGGGTACGAGGCGCAGCACCTCATCCTCGGCTGCATCTGCCCCGATCCCGCCCGTCGTCCGACCGCGGCGGAAGTCCTGGTGCACCCGTACTTTTGGACCGCGCCCAACCGGCTACAGTTCCTCCTGCACAGCAGCGATGCGTTTGACACGCTCGAGCGCGACCCGCCTGCCGCGCCATTGGTCGTGCTAGAACGGCGTGCGGGCGATGTCCTAGGCGCAGCCGGGTGGACCAGCCGTGTGGACCGGCACTTTGTTGCCGATTTGGGCAAGTTCCGACCGTACGACCCGCACAAGGTGCAAGATCTGTTGCGCGCGATGCGCAACAAGGCCCACCATTACCACGACATGAGCGCCCAACTTCAGCGTCGGCTTGGCTCGCTGCCCGATGGCTTCCTTGCCTACTTTACCCATCGGTTCCCCCAACTCTTCCTTCACGTCTACACTGTCATCTCGGCCCAAGCGGCGCTTCGCTCCGAGTTGCGCTTCCGCGTCTTTTTCGACCCTGGGCCGAACGACATCTAAAAACGAGTCTTGCTCAGTTCAGCTCGGTTCGGCTCGGCTCGGCTCTGGCAGGTTTCCTCCGCTGTACCTTTCTTCTCTTCTCTTTCTCCTGCCCCTTTCTCCTCTTCCTTTTCCTCTCTTTCCCCTTGCCGGAGCCACTGTCACCGCATACATGTACGTCTCCATTTCCATTGACGGCGCGCCGTTGGCCTTTTTTTCAATGCAAGATGGCCAGGCGCTAAGTTATTTACGCCCCCATGTACCACCATCTGTCGGAACTGTTCTTACTGCCCCCGCTCTTCTACCATTCTACCCAATCCCCATACTGCCACACCCCAGCCGCAGCAGACAGACAGACAAAACATCGACTTGAAGCTGAGGAACCACATTCGCTCCGCCGCGTGGCTCATCGTTCATCCAACACGGGGACAGCATATTATAGAGGAACGCAATAGTAAAGAGGCAAGAGTAGGGCACGCAACGCAGGACGGACGGCAACGACAACGGCAACGACAACGGCAACGGCAACGGCAACGCAATTCGGTTTAACTGGTCTGGAACACCTCGGGCACCACTGCATCCCACACGGCCTGGGCCTTCTTGGGGCCAGCCTCAATGGCCTCGGTGCGCTTCTTAAAGTATTCAACGTGGTTGGGTCCGCCATAGAGCCAATCCGGCTGCGCGCCCGCCTCGCCGGTCGTCGCGCCGGCCGGGTCGGGATGGAAAAATTCAGGATGGTACTCGATCCCGGCCGCCTCGCGCTCGGCGCGACGCCGACGCTGAGCCGTCTCGACGGCCTGCTTGAGGTCTTCAGCTTGGTCCACATTGCCATTTTCAAACGCGCGTTGGTCGGGGCGGAAGCGCGAGTCCGTGCGGGGCAAGTAGGGTGCAGAGCGCGGAAGGAGCTCGTTGAGCGAGATGGCAAAGTAGGTGAATCCATAGTACGCCTCGGCATCGGGCGGAACGGCGCAGCTTCCCACAAGACTTGGTAGTTCTCCTTGTCGTGCTGAATGGCAAAGCTTTCGGTCCATTTGCCCTTGACGGCGACGCCCTTGGAGCCCTTGGCGTCGTACACGTTGCCCGCCAAATGGTTCCGGCTGCCGGCACCACCGAGCACGGTGCCCTGCTTAAAGTCCACCTTGAGCATCTGGCCCGTCTTGACGCTCGTGACGCTCAGCTCACCCACGTACTCCAAGTACTTTTGACCGGCAATCAAGTTGCGCATAAACGCGCCCGGCTTCTTGATCGTGTACGTCTCGCCCAGCTCGAGCAGTTCGACAGTCAGCGAACCTTCGGGGATCAGCTCCCAACTCTTGCCCCAGAACTTCTGTTTGACTGTGCTCCAGCCATGGGCACGCCAACCCAGGCCCTCGCATAGGTGGCCACAATCGGCGGGTTGTGCACCACCTTTTCGCAACAAACTTTAAGCGCCGCCATCGCGGATCAACTCAAACGTTTCGCCCAGCATCGGGTTGAAGGGTTTGCGACTGGCGCGCAGCTTGCTCGCCGCATACCCACTCACCGCCCACGCACCAATCAAACACAGACGCGCCGACCAATCCTGCGTCTGCGCCGCCCGCTCCAACAACGCCGGTGCATATTCGTAATCCTCCGCCGCCGCCTGAAGCAAGCTGAGAGGCAAGTTGAAGGTGACGGGGAAACTAATCGTGGACAGGTCCTTGCCCACATTCTTCTTGAGCACACCCAGAATGCCCACATCGTCTCCGGCTACCTTGGAGGGCAACTTGGTCCGATGCGGCGGCTCCTTGTCATCAGTGACAGCCAAGAGGGAGGTGGACTGCTCCAAGCCGTCCGAATCGTCGTCATCGGCATCCTCTGAGTCGTCCGCCGTACCCTCCTCCGTCGACTCGGCCGAAGCCTCGTCGTGATGTCCAAATCAACATCGTCCGCATCGTAAAAGACTGCATCCTCGTCCCCTACTGTGCTGGTGATGCTCTGAGGGCGTTGCGAACGGTCAATCGCATCGAGCGGAAGCACAGGGTCCTCCGCATTGGCGTCCGTCTGAGGCACTTTGGAGGAGAGCAGGGCGCTGAGCTCAGTGTGCTCCTTCCGCAGAGCATTGACCAACGCTTGGATCTTGTGCACCTCGGCTGCCGGTGCACCTGCTTTTGTGCGTTGAACAACAAGGGTCAGCAGCTACGAAAGCACAAGACAAGACAAGACAACGGCCCACGTACCACTCGAAGCCAGCACAGCGAGCTCGCTTTGGACCGCTTGGATCGACCGACCAACCCGATCGCTGTGGACAAAGACAGGGCCCAAGTCAACACGAACCAAATCCTTGCTGCCGCGCGCGTCAACGACATAGATACGGCGCGCGCTCACCGCGCTGCCACCCTGACGCTCACTGATGAAGGTCTTGAGCTCGGTGCGCCACATCTCAAAGTCCGCGGCGGACAGGGTCTTGAGGTCTGCCGAGGCCGGGCCAAGGTTAGAGGCGGGGGGGAGGGAGGCAGAGAGGGGGCAAAGGGGGCAGAGAGGACGTACGGAACACAGAGGAGCCCGAGTCGACGTGGATGGTGCCGTGGCGCTTGGAGCTGATGACCGAGGCGTGCGGGATCTCAATAAAGTCGCGGGTGGGCTTGCCGGGGGCCATGGAGTAGGTGAGGATGCCCTGGGAGGTGAGGTAGAGGTAGCGCTTGGCGTAGCCTTGCATCTTTTTGCGCTTCTTCTTGAGCACCCACCCTCGGCCAAGATGTCGGCGGCGTTGACGCTGGGCGCCCAGCTGTGGCCGGGGGGGCGGCAGGCACTTTGCCGTTGCCGGCGGCGTGGGGGCTGGAGTTGGGCATGGGGGGGAGGGGTGGTGGAGGGGAGGTGGGGAGGGTGGGGCGCAAGGAGGGGAAACAGGCCAGCGCAGCAGAACCCGCGTGAAATTCTGACCACGGCGGCTGATCGATGGGACTGGCGATTGGGTGGATGGGCGTGCCGTTGCACGGCCAGTGTGGGTGCGGGGCGCACACACACCGCCCCCGTGCCCTGCCCGCCGGCTGGGGTGGGGTGATCGATGTGATGTGACGTCACCGCCTCACCGCGCCCCCCGCCGCAGTGTCGTCTCGTCGGGCGGCGCCGGCTGCGGCCTGAGCACGAGCTTCCTGACTCCTGTCGCTTCTGTCCTCGCCAGTCACCCCCGCCTCCATTGTCCCCCCTCCTCCCCCGCCCCCCGCCCGCAGGTCCGTGCAGCTGCCCGCCTTCCCCATTCCCCTTTTCCCACCGTCCTCCCGACCGCCAACAGGCCAGCAGGCTGCAGCCGGCGGCGGCCTCACACAGCTTTTCTTTCCTCCCCGGGGGAGAAGATGCCCGAGGTGGGGATGAAACGAGAACGATCCGCAGTCAAAAGGCTGTGTGTCATTTCCGAAACGTGGTGATGCTTGCCATACTATAGGCGCAGCTGGGAGATGATTTGGGAAGCGGGGAGCAATTCGAAAGAACTCACGGGACTCAGCAGAGCTCAGCCTGCGCAAAAGTCATGAGTAAACCAAACTGCGTTGAGCCTCCCCAGGTCTCTCCATAATATACCGTAGGGGTCGAGGCTCTAACATAGAATCACGCCACCCGGCATCTTGGCTATATAAGCCGCTATATCCCCTTCTCATCCCCAGGCTTCCTCTCAATAACGGGCCGGTCGAGGGCGTCAAGACGGCCACAACATCCCATTTTGTTTATCGCCCTCAAGTTACGGTGTGTCTTATATATCCCACCAAGTTTTGCCTCACAAGCCCCAAGCCAAGACAGCGAAAGTTTGAGGAAGACATCAACAGATGCGCCTGGTCCTGCAGAGAGAGAAAGCCGAACCCAGGCTTCGACAAGCTGTCACTTCCCTGGGCACCTCGCTGCGCCCTGGGGCAATTTTGTTTGGCTTTTGATATGGAGGAGTAGAATGCAAGTTGAGCCCATATATGGAGTAAGGCGGCGCACCCCCCTGGGGCCGTTCCGCCCCGTTCCGCCCCGCTGCTCCCAATGCCTGTTCCGCCTCCGGGCAATTTTTATTTTTGCGTGTGCGGTGCGTGCACTCGGTAGATGGGATCGCCAGACCAACCACCACCATGCCGCCCACCAACAAGAAACAGGCC
Organism: Moniliella sp. 'wahieum'; assembly: GCA_003971905.1. Taxonomy (NCBI): domain Eukaryota; kingdom Fungi; phylum Basidiomycota; class Moniliellomycetes; order Moniliellales; family Moniliellaceae; genus Moniliella; species Moniliella sp. 'wahieum'. Next base: position 1,123,359 of record RSEE01000006.1, on the reverse strand, counting down.
AAGGCTGCTGCCTTCCGTGCCAAGGGCAAGCAGGGCCACGACAAGAAGAAGATTAAGTTCGACGACCTCCAGGCTCTCCCCCTCACCGACGACGCCCCCGAAGCCGATACCCCTGCCCCCCCGGCAGCGTCCAAGCGCAAGGACAAGGACAGCGATGCAGGCAAGCCCAAGGCGGGACAGAAACGCAAGCGCGAAACGGATACGGACGAGACGGGTGCGAAGGCTGACAACGTAAGCAATGAAGAGGGCGAAGCTTCGTCCCAGAAGAAAAAGAACAAGGGAAAGGCCAAGGCCAACAAGTACATCCTCTTTGTTGGGTCGTTGTCTCCCAATGTTCTGCCTGCCGATCTCCAGGCTCACTTTGGAGGCTTTTGTCAGGCAAAGCCGACGTCTGTACGGCTGTTGACCCAGCCATGGGACCGAGAAGGCCTGAGTAAACTCCCAGCTCGTCAGCGTGCTGCAGTCCAGGCGCGCACCGAACCTCCACCCCCAGGCGTGGGTGGGAAGAGCAAAGGGTGTGCCTTTGTTGAGTTTGACAACGCCATGGCTGCCCAAGAGCGCTGCTCAAGGGGCATGGAACGTTTTTGAAGGGCAAGAATATCTCAGTTGAGCTCACAGCAGGTATGTATCTTCCACTCTTTCTTTCCTGCGGGCCTGTTTTCTCACCTCATATTCTCTTTCAGGTGGTGGAGGAACTGGGGCTAACCGACAAGAACGGATCAAGACCAAGAATGCCAAGCTCAAAGAGGAGAGGCAAAAAATCCATACCAAGATCCTCGAAACCAAGGCGGCAGGGGAAAACATACCTCTTTCTCAGAAGATGGCACGCCGTCCGGTCCTGATGCCACAACGGATAAAGGCAAGTCGGGACCGCCCCAAGGTAAGCCCGGTACACCCAAACGCTCCAACCCCGCCAAGGGGGGCAAGCCGGTCAAGGCCAGGAGAAACCCGGCCTCAACGGGTGCCAACGCGGTGCCCGTCTCTCGCGCCTGGGGTCGCAGCGATTGAGCCGCAGTTGCTCTTTTTGTCTGTTGTTCCGACTGCCCCCACAGAAGTCCAGGTTGTGGGGCTGTGGCATAGGCCAGCCCTGCCCGCGGGGTGGCTGTACTCATCGAAAATTCAATGTCATCAGATTGCATCGCGAACGAAACGGCGCCATATTGGACAGAAGGGGGTAGTGGAAGGTGGAGCATCGAGAAAGAACGATGTGGCGAGAGGCCATGGAGTTTGCAGTTCCGATGGCGCGGGCGTTCGGGCGTAGCAGGAGGAAACATGAAAGGGCTGTATCGGGAGGTGGGGGGGGGGCTGAAGCTTGATGTCAAGGGGCAGCGCAGGGGCGGTGCCCAGCAGACTCGATCATTTAACCGTCATGTGCCATGGCGCGCCCGCTGAGACTGGCGCCGGGCCACGGTTCTGCTCCAGGGGCCATTAAGATGCGTCGGCACCAAGGTGCGCCACACGCAAGATCCCAAGAGGCGAAAAGCCGCCGTCGGAGAGGAGCACCGCTGCCTGCTTCTCTCTGCCACCCCACCTCTCCCATCGCCCCTTCCCCTTCGTCCGCCCGCCCCTTGTGCTCACTCTCCTTCCCCTTTGACGGCCATGGCCCAACACGCCCCGCCCCTGCTGGCCGGTCCAGCCCCAACCCCCACAAGTTGGTACATCAGCGCCGCCCCCAACACATAGAACAAGACGGGTACAGTTTAAACAAGAAGCGTGGACGTGCGTTGCTTCTTCTTCTCATGACCATTTTCTCGCAGTGACCCACGTTCACCACTAACCCTTTTCTTGTTGTCCACGCTCACACTCCCTCTAGTCAACAAGACAGAGTGCCTCCTAGCCCAGGGCTACTTAGCCCCCGCCAATGGCGCGCTGGTGGACAGTTCCGTCGACACAACCCTGTCGTGGGACACTTCCTGCTTTGGCACTGGGTCGCTTGATATCTACCTATACGCACTCAACAAGTCCTCTCTCCTTCTCCCCATTCATGGGTGGCGTGCCATTCCTGCGAAGAAGGGCAGCACGACCGTCAAGCTGGCTCCGCGTTGGTGGATTGATGATGCACACGTCTCAGAACCAGAGTTTGTACATGAACATTGTGCCTTCTGGAAACCAGCCCTGGGACACGTCCAATCCCACCGGTCCCACTTGGACCGCCACGTACGTCGCACCCACCAAGGGCCACAACCCGCCCAAAGACGCAATGGAAGACCCCTCCGCCACGGATAAAGTCATCTCTGTCTTTTATGCTTCGGGTGGTCTGACGGGCGCAGGGAAGACAGCAGCCATTGTCTGTCCCATCATTTTTGTACTTGTGGTGGCTATCGTTGTCATTCGCAAGCTCCACATCAACCGTAACAACAAGACTGCCGACTTTGCCGAGAAGATTGACAAACGCATGAGCCACATCTCAGTCGACTGGACTTCTGGTGGAGATGGCCGTCATGGACCCATCCCAGGTTCTCGCCCTGCTTCCTACTACAACTCTCGCTCCCGTCCGTCGAGTTCCATGTTTGGCGGACCGGCGCCTCCCCTTCCCACTTCAGGACCCTTCTTTGATGCCAGTATGCAGAATCGCGCTGGACTGGGAACGGGCGCAGGGCCTGGTGCGGGCTGGGGGCCAGACGGGGCCAGACGAGCGTCTCAAGTAACTTTTACTGCAGGGACCCATGGATCTATGTTTAACCCTGTGGTCCCTTCCCCGTTGGCTGGTGGGGATCAAGATGCCCCATCTTCCCGTGCCGATGCCTCGCAGCTTCAGTCATGGTACCCACGTGTTCCCAACCGGAGGGGGTACCCAGACCAGGAGGAAATGGAAGATCTGGACGATTTGGGAGCCATGTCCCACGAAGAAAAGATGGGCGCCCGGCCTCTCCCGGCGGTCGAAACACTGGGACTTGAGATTCCGGAAAACGGCACTACTTCCTCCATGATCGTGGCGGGTGCGCACGATTCGGTCATCACTCCCTCGGAAGCAGAGAATCCATTTGATTTGGACCGGGCAATGGTGCCCTCGCCGTCTCCCCCACACCTGGAATCGGGGTTGGACGAAGCGTATGCGGATCAGTCGTTGGCTCCAGCGGCGGCATATGACGATGGCGCCATGGTGTCGTCAGGACCCATCGGACACGCCTATACCGCTTCCGAAGACCAACGCTACCGAGCTCATCCCGCCTACCCTCTCGAAGAGGGAAAGAAGGGATGAGCGGCACCGCACCGCCGCCTGCGCTCTTCACTACGGACCCTCTCGTCGATGATCCTTGGTCTATCGCATTGGACGGTCAGGGCGGGGTACCGGTGCATGCTCCCCGCCCAAGCGAGAGTTGGACATCGGCCGAGTATGGGGCGAGCACGAGTGTTGGTTATGCCCAGCCCGGGGTGATGCGGGACTCGACGGTCGTGTCGGATCCCGAAGAGCCAGAATTTGCGTCGTACCAAGCAGCCGCAGCAGCTGGCTTGACCAAACCTGTACCGGAGGAGGACATGCCAGCCGGTGGTCATGGACGGTCCACCTCCGTGGCTCAACGGGAGATGGGCGGTACGCATGCCCGTACTGCCTCTGCTTCCGTACCTCGTACCCTCATTGGTGCTCCTCGTCCCGTGTCCGGGCAGGATTCGGTCAATATGTCGCTAGTATCCAACGAAGACCAAGTGGTAGGATACAACGAAGCAGGGTACGCGTCGGGTGCCTAATACCCCTCAGAGTACCACCACTGAGTACTGATGAGTGTTCAGTTACTCTACTGGTTGATCACACAACAGAGTTGCTCCTTTTTGCTATATACGTTTCTTCCCTTTTCCCACCGGCGTGTACGGACTGAGCGTTGGGTTATACTCGGCCACACCATACGACCTCCCAAGATCATTCTTCAGTGTTAACCTTCGAAACCTTTTTGCGAAGCGTGCGGTGATGACGAGGTTTTGTCACTCCATATCACTGCACGATCGCCCATTTCGTCCATTTCGCCCATTTCCTGTGACACAATACCCTTCTTTCCGTTCCCTGTTGCTCCCGTCCTCCTTTTGGCTCGCGGTCTGTGCGTGTGCATGTCTTTCAGCAGACAAATAGCGGGTGAATTTGCGGCCCTGGTGGCGCGCATCCATGCTTCACACACGCACATGCCGATCTCATCTCTCCATCCCTCTTTTTTTCAGATGAGCTGTGCTCCCTGTTCTGGGTCAACTTCCCCCTTCTGTGACGAGAGATATGTACGACCCGCCTTTCTCCGCTTCTGTTCCCGCTTCTTTTCTGTCCCTTGCTGAGGGCGTTCGTTCCTTACGCTGTGCGTTGCGCACCCCTGTATTTGGCGGTGGGGCATTATATACTCACAGTGAGGCTTGTAGTACTCACACAGCGAGGTTTTACTTGAACCCTTTGGAATGCTCGACAGGGGAGTGGGTGTCTGACATGGCTCCATAGAGTGAGCTAGGGAACCTTAGTCTCGTAGGTGTCGGGGGTGAATATTGAATGACCGGAGTTAACTGTGCGGACCTGAGCCTGGGCCGCAAGACACAGGTAGTAAGTACCTATCGTGTGTGGGGCTTGAGTACCTTGAGTCCAGGAGAGTCATATGCATAATGTGCTCGAGCGGAGCACGACAAGCCTTGGTACCCCTGTCGTGGTATCGGCATCCCGCTGCTGGCTGAGAATTTTAATTTGGGGGGCCTACGGTGAGAGCCTTCTTTGGCGTCCGTCCGGACTGATCCGCCCCATCTGCCCCTCGTTGCTGATTTTGTTGTCTCGTCTCTCGCACCCGAGCTGTATCACTTTATCTTACTCCCCTGACGCGCCGCTGACAGCCTCCAAGGCCCTACATACAATCCCACTCTCCATCCTGTTCGCGCGGCCCCACCGGACAGGACGTTCAGGGGGCTGGCGAATCGTCAATGCCAATGACTATGAATGAATAGGCACCGTGCATCCTTTGTAGCAGCCACAAGCAGCCACGCTGGGGCGAGAGGAGGGCATGGACACATGAACACAGATGGGGAAAGGGGGTGGGGGGAGAGAGCAAAAGCTGGAAAAAGTACAACAATGTTGGCAATGTCAATGGGTCGGCCCGTCCTGGAGAGGGCCGAGGTCCCAGTCTCGGGCTCTGGGGCGATGCAATGCGAAGCTGGCTAGTCAAGGTGAGGCTTTAGGGGCCCTTTTTCTTTTTGGGACCCACACCTCCGCAACGGCGAAGGTATCGAGTGAAAGAGAATGTGGTAGGTGAGGAGGAAGAAAGAGCTACTGTGTCCCTCCCCCATTGGCAGGAGACGTTTTGCAGAGGTTCCCCAACGGTGTGGGCCCAACCAGAGCGAGAGCCAAAGGCCCCGCGGGACAGAGAAAGGGAAGGTGGGAAGACGGGGCCGCTGCAGGCCAAGAGATTGGAGGCGCGAAAGAAATAAAGGGAAGGCGAGAAGAGGAGAGGAGAGAGAGGAATTAAGGCAGGTGCTGGTGCACATCCTGTACTCCAAAGGGAGACGCCCAAGGAGCCAGTTGCTGCGCATGTGGCTCCACAGCCTCGTCCATCGTGCCATTGAAACCCGCCGTACTGATTGCTACCCATGCCTCGTCCGCCTTGACCCGCACCCCTTCTCGTACAAACGCGTCGAGGCCCTCGGTAATGCCCAAGCTGGCTAGACGCCCGCTTTCTTCGGCCACGTGAGGATCGTCGTCCGAGCACAGGTAGAGAAGAGTTACAAACCCATCCCTCGGCGTATCGGGATCGATGATGATGGCCAAGTTGGCCGATTCGGGCTGGGGAAGTCGTTCACGAAGCCCATGATGGACTGGATCATGTGGTGGCGCAAGGTCGGAGGCCAGCCGCCGGCAACGGAAGCACTGTCCACATTCCCGGCGACAGGACGTGGACTGCGGGCTTGGATGTAGACAAACGTCTTTTCCTCTTCGCCATCTTCCAGCTGGTCTTGCTCCAGCTGGGTGCGGATCCCATCCGCCAAATCCGACTCGGTGAGACTGGTCATATTGAAGACCGGCACAGCAAGGGAAAAGAGCTGATCCTCGTTTCGCGGTGCGCTGGCGCACCACGTCGACTCATCTGTAGTCTGGTTGGTCTGCACAAAGAGAGCATCGAGGGTATGGAGTCGGCGTTGGTGCGTATACACAGGAACAGGACTCTTGTTGATTGACTCACCGTCGTCGCTCGACAGTTCTGGATACAGAAAAGTAAGGTCAGTACAGTGCAAGGGATTGGGTGGCTTTGGGCAAGGCTTCGTACCCGCTTCTCTCTCTTCTTCCGCATCCGAGTCGGCGAGGCCAACCACAATGCGTCGCTTGATCAATCCATCCTTATCGGGGAGGAAGATTGGTTGGCCGAGGAGGACGCGGGCATCCTGTTCAAGTGGGATGGGAAGGTGGCGGATGGAGCCATTGTCGAGGCGGTAAGGCCTGTGAGAGGACACGGAGGGTAAGGTGGATGCCGGAGAAGGGAGCCAGTCGTCATCATCGTCGTCCTCATCTTCGTCGCCATCGCTCCAGAGGTTGTCGAGGGCAACGCTGTCAAGTGCGGCGCTGTTGAGGTCGGACGAGGCAGAGTAGGTATGAAAGCTGGGGCGGAAACAGGCACGGGGGGCAGACGAGAAGGGGGCTGGATGGGCCAGCTGCGCGCCTGTGGGTTGATGCAAGAGCAGGTGGGTGAGGGAGAGCATGATGGCGGTGATGGCGAATCAACCAGGGAAGGGCGATGGCAGGGCAGGCGGAAGAGACACAACAAGATGGTAAGCAGGTGGAGTGAGGTGGTAGCTCTGTTGGGCTGGGAGCTGGGGATACGCACGAGACATGGCAGAGTGCTGAGCTGAGGTGACACGCCGGGTACTTGTAATACTGCAGAACAATATGATGATGGTGGGTGCACCCACAGCCTCAGCGAGAACTTCGGAGGATAAGACAGCCACAACAGGGGGGTGTGGTGGGGCGCGGGGCTCGGCGGCCAACAGAGGATCGATAGATGGCTGGTCGATGGCCGTGGAGGGGGGACAGATGGTGGTGGGCTGCCCGAAGAATTCTGGTGTGCCAGGAACGGTGGATTACTCTGGCGATGCGGTTATCGACTATCGAGGTATGCACGTTTGCGAGTGATCTCACACAGAGAGGCACTGGTCTGGTGTTGCGATAGGCCGGGGGTATGTATATCAGACGCCACGAGCAGCCCAAACGGACGCCTCAAGCCCTGACGATGCATGAGCGACGATACCATCGGTGATCCGCAATGCTTATAACGTACTTAACGTTTAACGCTCAACAATCAGTGACTAGTGATGCATGATGCATGATGCATGATGCCTGAATTAATGATCGTCTTCCACACTGGGACGGAGGACGGAGTCAGTACTCCGGTAAACGTCAGTACATACAGCAAGGCCGATTTGTTTGGAGCCAGCTAGTCAGCGCTCAGCCTGACGATGACGCTCAGCTCAGCCGGAGCCCAGTGTCGCCGTCTTGGTCCGGAGGTTGAGCATCTCTGTCGGTGTGGAGGAGGAGAAGAGGGGAAGGGCGAGCGGCAGGCTGCTCTAGGAGATGCCAATAAACAGGGGGGGGGGGGGGGGGGCGCGTGACTCGTGCAACAAGGGACGGTCAGTGCGATTGCCCCCTATTGTTCTGCGATAGGCCAAGGCTGTGTGGGGTGCGACTGCGATGACTGCGATCGATCAATCCATCCATCTCCACACTCGATCAGCGAACGTTCACCGTTCAACGTGTTCAACGTGTTCAACCCCCTCCGGCCTGTTTGGGTGCGTGGCCTTGGGTGGCCCTTTGCTTGGTGCCGGTGCGAGCGAGGCTGGGCACACGCTCTCCAACGCACCTCACCGGTCTCAGGCCTCACCGGCTCACCCCTTTTGCTCTCCGCCAGGATGCATGAGTCGGGTGCGGAACGTCCGACAGGGGGACGCATAACGCGTAACGTGCGGCCCTCCTCATGGGGTCTCTGAAAACCGCAGGAACGCCAAACCTAGCAACTATAGTAACTGCATAACGTGCATATCGTTTTGAACCTTGAACCTTGAACCTTGAACCTTGAAGTTTGAAGCTTGACTTGAAGCACAAGGTACGCGATATGGACCCGACCGGCCTGGGCCTGATAGGCCTGAAACGTCCATATGTGACGATTGGAGCTTGAAGACACAGGAGGCAAAAAGGGGTATATTCATCTGAGACTGAGATCTCGGTCTGAGATCTGAGATCTGAGATCTGATGTCTGAGATCTGATGTCTAATGTGTTGTGAGTGCAAGCTGTAAGTGAGCTAGTGAGTACTGCGTGCATATGCAAGTGAGTATCGATGAGCCCAACAAAAGCAGACCCAAGCGCTCTTGGGCTCGTTGAGTAGAGCGAGAAATCGATAATCGATACCGATAACCCCCCTGGAGTTCTTCCAAGGGTCGTATGTCTGCATTGGAACAAGATCCAGTGTATCATTTTCAGGACCATTGGGAGCTGTACAGAAGGGTCTGTTTTGTGGGCACCCTTCTGATGTAGAATGACTCTACCTTTCAGCATCGAGGGTTCGTGGTGTAGTGGTATCATGCCTCTTTAGGGTGTTCCTCTTTAGGAGGAAAGACTCGTAGAGGTGGTCCTCGGTTCGATCCCGGGCGGACCCCTTTTTTGATTGGGCCACACAACTACATCCCACAGCCTGTTGCTTCCCCTATTTCCCCAGAGCATGCCGTCTACAAAGTTTAAAGACAGCGTCAAAAGGGGACGCTTCGCTCACCTGCGGCGTTTCCTTCAGCTTGTGCACCTCCTAAAGAGGCCCCAATGGCAACCTCACAGTAGGTCAGGAGTTTCTGGCACCACATGTCACTCGGGTCCGAATCGGTTACCGATGAGTGCGCCTATAGTAGAGGATTATATACACACGGATGAACGTCTCATGATGTGGAGATGCGCTCGTTGCTCGAGTGCGCTCTCTCGTAATTTCTCCCGAAGTGCAAAGTTGCCGTAGCTGCGGGTACGAGCCGTGCACGCCATCTCGAAGTCATTGCTGCAATGGTCTCCATCTTCGCTTCAATAATAGATACCAAGGAATCAATGATTGCACACACGAAGCCTGCGCTTATATTTGCCATCGTTTGTGATGCCTTCGTACTTTTCTGCATCCGTACCAACCCACCATGTCAAGCATGCCTTTCGCCGCTCTCGCGGTACGTAATGCTGTCAATCCAGCGAAGCCCCCGTGCCTTAACCCAACTCTAGTAACTCCACTTTCACTGCACCTGTGTCCCTTGCTTCCGTGGTTGAGGCGAAGGCATGTGAGGCTAGCACCTCTTTGCCATGGTGTCATCTACAGGTTTGACGCATGGTTTGTCCTGCAAGCAGCTGTAAAGGGGGAGTATAATAGGGTGGCCACCGGAGTGCCAGGATAAGGCCGACTATCTGTTGAATGTAGTGGTCGATACAGCGATGACGTTTCCACCACGGTCGAAGCTGCCCTGTGACCCAGACACCCGGGCTGGGTTCCCGGTGAGAGGTCCGGGACGAGGACGATGTGGGGGACATTCTCGTCGTCTACGGCTGGCGACTGAGTATGGCGCATCTCAGTTAAGGACGACGCAACGCTGCACGTGGCGCGGGGGATGGTTGCGGTGTGGAAACAAGTTTTCTTGCACCCTGACTGCATGATGCTCCCACTTCAACAAGCACAACAGGGTGCGTTTCCCAGCTGCTCAGGATAAGGCCCACCTTGGGAGGGTTACTGCTTCTGTTCAATCCAGCCACTAACTATGGGTCCAGCGTGAGGAGGGACGTGCGGGTGGCAGAGATGGATGGGGGGCAGCGATCGGTGCAAGCTTGCGGCCGACAGGGCCATCTAAGGCCACCCTAGTATGCTCGAAACGAGGCTGCCCTTGCCTGCGCCTGCGCCCCACTGTCCCGGCGGCTGGGGCGGAAGCCGGCGGCGGGCGAAGCGGGCCGTGAAAGTGAAATGTTGCAGGCTGAACATTGAACATTGGCCGTGGAAAGTGGGGCGGCACGGGGCGAGTGTGTGGTGGCGCCGAGGTTTTTTTCCCTCCCTGCACCGCGCAAGTGTCTGCCCCCCGCTGCGGCAGGTTACGAATAAAAGTGTCCGCGTCGCTGCCACCGTTGCTCTTCCCGCCACCACCGCTGCTCCGTCAGTTGGAGCCGTTCGTACCGTCTGTACGTGCATGCCCCCAGCCCCTCCTTCGCCTCCCGCGCTGACCTCCTCTGCCCAGACCATCATCGTCCGTCAACGAGGCGCTTTTCCGACTCGTCTGCTGTGCAGGCGCTCGTCGCTGCCGCCAAGGCCGAGGGCCCCAAGGCGCTGGCTGGTCTCCCTGACCTGGTCCAGAAGGGCCTGGCCGACAAGAAGGACGCGGCCAAGCGTGCTGGTGCCGCTGCTCTCGTCAAGGCCATCTGCGACGATGGCGCAGGCAAGGACGCGGAGGTGTACATGTTCCCGGCGACCTACCGTGCGCTGGTGGACGCTATGGGCGACAAGGACAAGGCCGTCCGCGAGGCGGCCACCAACGCCCTCATCGCCTTCTCCTCCGTCCACAGCTCCTGGGCCGTTCCTCAGGCTCTGAACGTCTCTCGACCAGATCCGCACCGCTGGCAAGTGGCAAGTCAAGACGGGTCTCGTCAAGGTCCTCCTTCAGCTCGTCAAGTCGAGCCCGGACCGCATTGCTGCCGCCATGCCCGACATTATCCCCGTCATGTCGGAGGTCATTTGGGACACCAAGCCCGACGTGCAGAAGGCGTCGCGCGCTGCGCTGACGGACCTTTGCTCGCTCATCTCCAACAAGGACATTGAGCGTTTCATCCCTGCTTGATCAAGTCGCTCATCTTCCCCGTCGAGGAGGTGCCAAAGACCATTGGCGTGCTTTCGGCCACCACCTTTGTCCAGGAGGTCGACTCGCCCACGCTTGCTCTCATGGCGCCTCTTCCAGCGTGGGTTGAACGAGCGCCCTACGCCCATCAAGCGTAAGGTGGCCGTGATCATTGACAACATGGCCAAGCTCGTCGACAACGAGCGTACGTCCGCCCCTTCTTGCCCAACTTCTCCCCGGCTTGATTAAGGTCGAGTCGACGATGGCTGACCCCGAGGCTCGCTCCGTCGTGCAGCGCGCCATCAAGACGTTGCGTGACATTGGCCACGTTTCGGGCGACGGCTCGGACATCAAGCCGCTGGAGGATGTGGACTTCCCGACCGTGCTCAAGTTGGTCACGGAGCAGTTTGCCGAGAAGAAGCTCGACTCGGACAAGGCACTGATTGCCTACGTTGCCACCCTCACGGCCAACCTGACCAATGCACGTGAGTTTGAGCCGTCCGATGGGAGGCAGCCCTCACTCGTACATCCAACTCGACAAGAAGGCTACCAAGACGACGTCGCACGAGATTATCATGTCGCTCCTCAAGGCTCTCGCCAAGTCGTTCGGCGGCGAGGTTGAGGTCTTTGACGATGAGGAGGAGGGTGTCGACCTTTGAACTGCCAGTTCTCGCTTGCCTACGGTGCCAAGATTCTGCTCAACACGGCCACCCTCGTCTGAAGCGCGGCCACCGCTACGGTCTGCTGGGCCGCAACGGTTCCGGAAAGTCGACGCTGATGCGCGCCATCCAGAACGGCCAGGTGGAGGGCTTCCCCTCGCCCGAGGAGGTCAAGACGTGGTACGTCGAGCACGACCTTGACGGTTCCGAGGGTACCATCTCGGTGGTCGATTTCATTGTTGCCGACCAGCGCCTACAGATCACCAAGGAGGAGGCGTCCAAGACGCTCAACGAGATGGGCTTTGACCAGGAGCGCCAGGACTCGCCTGTGGCCGGTTTGTCGGGTGGTTGGAAGATGAAGCTGGCGCTGGCGCGTGCTATCCTCTTCAAGGCTGACATTCTGCTGCTCGACGAGCCGACGAACCACTTGGACGTGGTCAACGTCAAGTGGATCACCGACTACCTCAACAGCCTCACCCAGACCACCTCGATCATTGTCTCGCACGACTCCAAGTTCCTCAACAATGTCACCACGGACATTCTCCATCTCAACCGCTTCAAGATCAAGCGCTATCCCGGCAACCTCGACGCGTTTGTCAAGCGTGTCCCCGAGGCGCGGTCGTACGTCGAGATCAACTCGGGCGAGGACTACTCGTTCAAGTTCCCCGAGCCCCCGCTGCTGGACGGTGTCAAGACGAAGGAAAAGTCTGCTCAAGATGCGTGACGTGACGTTCCAGTACCCCGGCACGCCCAAGCCCCAGCTGCTCGGTATCTCAATGCAGGTCTCGCTCTCGTCCGGGTGGCTATTCTCGGCCCCAACGGTTCGGGCAAGTCGACGCTGGTCAAGCTCATGGTGGTGACACGGAGGCTGCGACGGGTGAGGTGTGAGAACCCCAACTTGGTCATTGGCTATGTTGCCCAACACGCCTTCACCATATGACCAGCACCTGGACAAGACGCCTCTGGAGTACATGCATGCGGTGGCGGTACCAGACCGGTGAGGACCTGGAAGAGTTCCTCAAGAACTCGTCCAAGGAGCTCTCGGAGGAGGAGAAGAAGATGCAGAAGCAGGGTGAGGTGTACATTGTTGAGGGTGTCAAGCGCCTGATTGAGTCGATTGTCGGTCGTAAGAAGTTGAAGAACTCGTTCCAATACGAGGTGTTCAAGAACATGTCATCGGCCGACAATGTGTGGATTCCGCGTGACGAGTGATCAAGCGTGGTGGGTTGAGAAGAAGGTGCTCGAGTTTGACTCGAAGGAGGCGCAGCGCCTCGGTATGAACCGCCCGCTGGTCCGCAAGGAGATTGACAGCACTTTGAGGACTTTGGTCTGGAGCGCGAGTTTACGTCGCACAACACGATGCGCGGTCTGTCCGGTGGCCAAAAGGTCAAGGTGGTCCTGGCGGGCTACCTGGCGTCGTCCTCACATTATCATTCTGGATGAGCCTTCCAACTTCTTGGACCGTGAGTCGCTTGCTGCGCTCATTAACGCGCTCAAGGTATTCGACGGTGGTGTGTGCCTGATCACCCACTCGATCGAGGTGTCGGAGGGGGTGTGCTCGGAGGTCTGGGCGATGGACGGCGGTGTGCTGCGCTGCGTGCGTCGGGCCACAACTGGGTCGAGGGCCAGGGCTCGGGCCCGCGGATCGACAAGAAGAAGGACGAGGAGGAGGAGAAGTTTGATGCGATGGGCAACAAGATTGAGGTGGTCAAGAAGAAGAAGGCGCTCAGCTCCAAGGAGGCGCGCAAGACCAAGAAGGACCGTCTGGCCAAGAAGAAGGCTGGCACGTACGACTCGGCCGACGAGCTGGACGACCTCTAAGCCAGTCTGCGCGTGGCCAATTTGGCCCCCTATTCCATCCCTTCCTTTCCTTTCGCACGCCATGTTACTGTTTCTCCCTGCCCTGTTCATCCTCTTGGGCTGCATATGAAGCATACACAGCTTAGGCCTCTGAATTTAGCCCGCGGAGCGTGTAGACACGATGGGTGTGGTGTTGGGCGTCGACATCTGCCTATGGTGGTGGGTGTCGAGGGGCGACTACTGGATGGACGGGCTGACTGAGCTGAGTGAGCTGGGGTGGTTGCTGCTCGTGTGCCATGCGAGCGGATCCGCACCCCCACCGCCTGGTTGGAGCACTAGGGTTGTGCGGCCCAGGGCGGCGTGGTGCGTGGGGCTGTCCGGAGCGGAGCATGCAGTGGTTGAATGTTCAATTGACGCACGCGTTGAGGATAGAACGCAGTGCGCCACACGCTGGGCGCCAGTGCTGGCGCCAGACGACGACGACTCTGCGGCAGCAGCACCCCGGGATGTGATCGATGATCGGCCAGTGCCCCCGCAGCCCCCAGTGTGCGCCCACACCGCCTCCGCGCTGCCCGCATGTGGCTGGCGTGCTGCCCGGCGCAGCGCCTGTGTCGGCGCAGGTGCGCCCTGGGGCCCTGGGCGTAGCTGGAGTGTTCGGCGTGCCAGCTGCTGCTTACCCCGCCGCACCCGCACCACCACCTCCTCCATCCTCGCCACCACCACCCCCCCTCCCCCCCTCCCCCGCCCGTCGCCCTTCTCCCCCACCTTCTTTTGCCTCCGCCCCCTGGTGCGTCCGCAATGGCGGCTGTCTCTGCTGCCCACCCCGCCCCGCCCCCGGGCCGCTTCCCAGTCGCCCAGACCTCGCCGGCTCTCGCGATACAGCGACTCCACCACCGCCACTGTCTCTCCTCCCGACAGTCTCAACGGCCAGGAGCCTGCCGAGTCGGAAGACCTGACCCACTCGCCCCATCTGCCCGACCTATCCTCCGCCACCTATCCTCCGCCGCCCCCCACCCGTTTGACGCGCAAGAGGAGGAGGATGCAGCGAGACGACGACGGAAGACGAAGACGATTACGGCTACGACACCTACGGCGTTTGAAGAGCCTTGGCCCTACGTCCCGCCTCAGGCCCAGGGCGCGGTCGGTCCCATCCCGTACCGCCTGAGCATGGCGCTGCCTTGCTGGCCGATGCGCTGGTCGCCGGATGGCCTTCTGCCCGATGGAATGCAAGCTCCCGATCAATGGATCCTTGGTGCGCCGTCGTGGCCGGCGTACAGCAGCTCAGCTTGCCCTGTGAAATGGCAGCCGAGGCCTCTATTGTTCTTCACGCGCCCAGCTGCAAGCGTCGACGGACGCTGTGTGCGCTCCCACAAGCGCCGCAGCCACTTTCCATCCCTGACGTGACCGTCACCTCCGACTTGGATGAAGGCGGGGCGACCACAGCCGAGGTCACTGTCCCGCCATCCAAGCGCCGCTCCATGGTATTCAATCGGCCACTCGATTCGCCAGGCTCGGAGCAATCTGCCCCTTCCTCTTCCTGGCTCCAGGACTGGATGCCGCCCGCCGAGCCTCAGCCCGCCGACCTGTTCGCCCAGTGGGCAGAGGTGGACCATGTCTCCATTCGCTCTTCTCGCCAGCAACCTCCTCGGACGAGCAACACGTTGAACATGTCGTCCTTCCGCCGTTCCGCCGGGGATGGAGGACAGTGCCGCTCGTCCAACCCACAGTGTACACAGGCCACCTTTCCTCCCCTCCTCTTTCGGGTCCCCCAAGCAGCACCAATCGCACCGCCTACCCCCACTGGGGAACGATACTCCTTCAGCTCGCAATCCGAAGTATGGGCAACTCCTCAAGCCTCTCCTTTTCCGGGGCCAGGGGGCCACTCGGATGCTCCTGCGTCCCCTCCTGCGGAGCTGTCATCCACTTGACCAGGCTCACGGGCCAGATCATACTGCAAGGCGAGAAGAAGGAATGGAGGGCGAAGCATTGCATGCTGGCTCTACCCCAGTCCCTGTGCCCTCTACCGACCCGGGCCCGAGCCCCGATGCCACACCCGCTCATCAGCGCCCGAGATGCCAGCCACCGCGTCGGGGACGCCCACCTCTCGTCTTAGTACCACCGCACGCGCCGTTCTTGCTTCGGCAGGCAAGGCCCAGGTCAAACTCCAACATGCTGTCGTGCTGAATTCGGCACCGTCCCAGGCTCCAGTGCCTACCGGCCCTGCCCCTCCCCTGTCCCCAGCTCCTACGGCTGCTAATCCACCCCACCCTTCACCTTCCTCCGAGAAGAGACAGCGCCGTGCAACGTTTCCTTTTTTGGCCTGGGCTTGCGCAAGAAAAAGGAGCACCCGGCCGCGGTGCCCGTATTAGATGAACCGCCCCACCTCCCTACCCCCGACCCTGTCCCTCCTACCTCCATGCGGCCGACACGATGCCTGCAACCCCACGTCCCGAGTCCAACGAGCTGAATGAGGGAGGGGGCCAGCACCCCGACTGCGCCTGCCCCGCGCCAGCGCGACCCCCCACCTGCAGTATTGGATCCTTCTTCCACTCCGCAAGTCTGGCCATGCCGAAGCCGGGGCAGACTGGCCGCCCCCGGTGACACTGCCGCGCCAGATCCCGCTCTCGGCCCCGAAGGGAAGAACACGAACACGCGCGGTCTCATCTCCCCTCTCACCCGAAATGGTTGCTGCTTGTCCTGGGGCGGCAACCGCGCCCGTGTCCCAGCCCAGCCCAGAGACGTCAGACCACCCGCCTGCTCCGCCCGTCCGGCCTCCTCGCGCCCCCTTGCTTCTCGCTTTGCCTCTGGGTCCGGGTCGGGGTCCGGATCAGGCTCGGGTCAGGCTCGGGTTCAGGATCGGGGACAACTCATGCTTCCTGGATGGCCAATTCCCACTCGAGCTCAGTCGACAACATGGCGGGCACGTCAGACGCCGAGGTTGCCTGCCCTGCGCCTGTGGTTGAAGAGGAGCGTGGTTCGACTTCGGTCGTCTCGTCGCCTGCGGTGGCTTCGCGCCAGACTGAGCCTATGCGCGTCTCTGCCTCTGCGGGCACCGAGAGAGAAGCCCCAGGCGACGAGCAAGCTGCGCACCCGCAGACGGAGCTTGGCGGAACGTCGGGCGGCGTGCAAGCGTCCAAGCAGGCTGCCAAAGCGGAAAAGGCCAAGCTCAAAGCTGAGGCAGCGATGCTCAAGGACCTCCACAAGGTCGATCGTATGGTTCGCGCGCATGATGCCAAGCAGGCCAAGCAGCAAAAGCAAGCCCAGCAATCAACACAGCCAAAGCCCCGCAAATTTCCCATCCCCCGTCCCTCCCCTTCCCACCTCGGCGGGGGCCAAGTCGGCCATTCTGAGCCCATCCCCGGACCAAGAGGCTGCATCCACCGGCAAGGGCACGGGCAAGGGCAAAGGTAAGGGCAAGGGCAAGCCGAATGGTTTGGCCAAGTTGTGGAGCAAGCGCAAGACCCTTCATCCCAACTTCCTCTCCAGTCCGGTCAGTGAACCGCTTCCCTTGCCCACCCTGTCCTCCGACACGCCGGCTCCCGTATCTCAATCTCGGGACAAGTCCGCCCCCGTCCGCCCGCTTTCGCGGTCCTCCAGCCGCTCCGTTCGAAGAGTGCCCAGTGCATCTGGCAAAGGAGGTGCCACCTTCCTGGCGCGCCGCACATCTACCCGATCCAACCGCTCCGCTCGGTCCAAGCCGCGGCTTAGCTCGGGGCTCAACCGAACCTCGCGCCACCTCACCCCCGAGGAAGGGGATGAATGGATCGAAGAGCATCCGGATGTGGTGCCAGAGGGGAACGAGGCGGACGAGGGACCGGGTGAGGGTGCAGCAGACGAGACCACAGCTCCTCTCTCCCCTCCCGATCCCCAGTCCCAGTCCCAATCCCAATCCCAATCCCAATCCCAATCCCAATCCCAATCCCAATCCCAATCCCAATCCCAATCCCAATCCCAATCCCAATCCCAGTCCCAGTCTCAAGGCCCCGACCTGTCCAGCCAAAGTTCTACTACGACCATGACTTCCACGGTCTTGCCCCGCGTCCTTTCCTCTACCTCTGTGCCTGACTCCAATCCTAACCCGCTCCCCCCTTGCTCCTACTCCCACTCCTCTCCGCACCAGGGGCACCTACACAACACGCCGCCGCACCGCCGCGCAACAGGAACTGGACGCGTTCGTCTTCCCCCGCCAGTCGGTATCCTAGTTTCTGTGCCTCGCACCCCCATGTCTACCCACGCCCTTACCCCCCCCCCCTTTCCTCCGCCATCTGTCTTTTGATACCCTTCCCTGCTCTGCCACGCTCTGCTCCCGCACCCACACTCGTTTCCCTTGTCTGGATCCTGCTGCCTTGCCCCCCCCCCCCCCCAACCCCGGTTGCCCGCTGTCGTGTAGCCACAAACTGCAGCTTTGTCGTATCGATCCGTCTCTCCCTCCTGCCCTGCCGCCCTCCATCTCTCGACCCATGATCTTGCGCGCCACATGTACTTTTGTTCTTGATGAGCTTGGTTCTTGTCCCGGGTCCGGTGTCCTGAACCCCCTGTAGCTCGCCTCCCCCTTCCTAGGCGCTAGGCTCGCGCTGGCAGGACGTTGAGCGTCCCAGCTGAAACTGAACGTGGAGTTAAGTCGTGGTCGACGTAGAGAAGGGACGCGGTGCGCACGACCGAAGACGGCCAAAGCCTCGCCCGCCCAGGCGGTGCCACCTGCCCCAAGCCTGCAGAGGCGGGTGGCCATGGTCCCGAGTGGGTAATGCGCAGGTCAGGACTCGCCTTGAAATTTGAAAACCCCACGCGGAGACGCAAGGGCAAGGCCCCCGTTGGCACCCGAGTCACGTGGGCGGGGGCGGAGCGGAACAGGCACGGGCGGAATAGGAAGGCAGAAGGCTGGCGGCGGGCGAAGCAAGTTGGGCGATGCAACGGTCGACCTGGCCACGAGCTACCCCTACCATCTGCGGGCGAGGACGAACGAACGAGCATGTCGTTGGTCCGCAGTACGTTTGCGAGCTTGGGCCAGCTGCGTGCGGCGCTTCCTGCCCTGTCGCCTGCATCGGTTTCGGCGTGCGTGTCGGCGCGTGCGCTCCACACGTCGGCGTGTGCGAGCAAACCGGTGGGCCGGCACAAGAGTGCCCACGACCCTTCCCCCCTGGTTCCAGCAACGAGGAGCTGGCGGCTCCGCTGCAAAAGCTGTTTGCCGCGTCGCCCGGAAGGGTGATGAAGCCGATGCGCGTGGCAGCGGAGAAGCCCAAGTACGGGATCGAGCGGCACGGCGGGACGCCGCTGACGGAGGCTGAGTTTGAGGCCGCCTTCCGCATCCGCCCGTTGCGTGGGTACACCAACAACTTTACGCCCTACACTGGTCGTACGGTCCCGGTCAAGTATGGCAATGTCCAATCCGCCCTGCGCAACCTCAACGAGATCCTGCGCGACAACAATGTCCGTCGCCAGTTCCGCAACCAAGCGTACTTTGAACGCCCTACCGCCCGCCCGTCGCCGCATCAAGAAAGAACGTCATTACCGTAAATTTGCCCAGGCGGTCCGCGAGAAGGTTCAATTGGTACGTCCTCGTCCCCTTCCTTTTGTGCCTTCGCCCCGCACCGAGACCACGAGACTGATCGCGCGTGTGGGACCAGGTGCAACGCGAGCGCTTGCGCAAGAAGTCTTTCAAGACCAATGGCCTCGTCAACTTCTTCCCCGACGCCTGAGTGGGAGGACATATGTGTGTGGACTGGGCCAGACTGTGCTAAGTGCGTATGCCAAGGAGGAGCGAATACCATGGCTCAGCTGAGGACTCTGCAGCAGGTCGGGTGATGCATCGGGTATAGTCTCCTTCCCACACCATTCGAAGGGCGGGGAAACGTGGGTCAGGCTGGTCAGGCGAGGATAAGATCAGAGGCTTGGTTGCCAGGAACAGGTTCTTAGTCGTGCCGTGCTAACTGGATGGGAACATGAGCGATGATGATGGAGCTTCCCACCGGCCTATACAATTCAACGACGGCACCCATAAATGGGTTCTTTTTTGAACCGGGCACCTAGCCCAAAGGCAACGTGCCGAGTGGTTAAGGGGATTGATTCGAACTTAGTGACATTCCCTTTTCACTCCGAGTCATTTCCCTTGGCTCCGCCTCCGATTCCGCTGAACGCCCAACTCAGCTCCCCACTGCCGTCGTAGCGTCGACAACAGGTGGGTGACACTGGTGACCAGCTGGACACAGATCACGGCTTTTCCCTTCCTTCCACCCGTCAAGCCCAAGCTTCAAGAGCTTCAAGCTTCAAGCTATACTATAGTCGGAACAGGTCGGAACCTGCCGGAACGGTCTTGGCAAAACGCGTTGCGATTGACTTTTGATGCGCGATCTCGATCAGCGCCAGTCTGATCGCCTCGGATGGATTCGCTTGAAGCTTGATTAATGATTGGGGAGAGAAAAGGATTAGATCTCTTAGATCGGGTATCGATCACAAGTTACCTAGTTACAGTTGGTTTGGGCGACGCGGCAGGAGCGCAGTGTCCCGCCACGTAGCCATCAGCCATGTGAGGCGGAGGTACAATGTGTGTGACGTGGGATGTGGCTAGGGACGAACGGCGACTGGTTGGTGTGCTACTGGGTTCTTGCTACAGGTTGCTACGCCAACCAAACCCTTGTACGTGTGTGAAGTGATTGATGTCGATTGATGATCATCTCGTCAAGTGTCCATTTTCCATGTCAAGCTTCACTTGAAGTTCAAGCGTCAGACACTAAAGGGCGATGCTTATTACAACTAGCAAGCTTCAAACGACGTCTCTCTTCCACTCGAGAACCGCAGCCAATCGTGCTTGATCGTCCTAGCCCTTACCCTCAGGGCGCGTGAGCACAGTTGGAGAGCTCCGCGTCCCATTTCCGAGACCTGCCTTCCACCTCCTCTGCGTCCACTCTCCTCTCCTGCGAGGGTGTCCGCAATGAACGAGACGACAGCGGTGCTGCCGCTGCCGCTGCTGCCATATGCGCTCCGGGTGGCCGACACGTTCATCCCGCCCTTGCCGTCCTCCCATCCGCTTGCCTCCCTCGACCTCGCCCCAGCTCAGCTGGTCTATCCCATCTACCACACACAGCGCGAGAGTCTGTGGCCTGGGCTCAGCGACAAGTACCTCTCCCTCGCAGCCCCGGTCCTGGTCTACTGGGTCTACAGCATGGTCTACCAGCTGATCGACTGGTTGCAATGGCCCTTTCGAGCGCTACCGCATCCACGAGCCCGAGGAGATCAAGGCACGCAACAAGGTGTCCAAGACCCAGGTCATCAAAATGGTCGCTGTCCAACAGCTCGTCCAGACCCTGCTGGGGATCGTTGTCCTCGAGTCGGAGGAAGTGATCCATGCTCAAGCGACCATAGACCACCGCGCCGCGATGGGCGTGGTGGGCCACTATGTGAGCCGCATTGTGGCCTGCATACTGGGACAGGAGCGTGCCAGTGCCTTCGGCCCAGTGGGGGCCGGCGGCAGCGAGCTCGTTCTACTGGTGGGGCATCCCACTTGCCCAGTACTGGTGCGCGTTCTTGGTCATGGACACGTGGCAGTACTTTTGGCACCGTGCCGCGCACGAGTCCCGGTTCCAGTACCGCCACTTGCACAGCCATCACCACCGGCTCTATGTTCCCTATTCGTTTGGCGCGCTCTACAACCATCCTGTGGAAGGCTTGGTGCTGGATAGCTTAGGTGCCGCCGTGTCCTACACCCTAAGTCTCATGACCATCCGCCAAGGCATCTTGCTCTTTTTCTTCTCCACGCTCAAAACGGTGGACGATCATGGCGGGTACGCGTTCCCCTGGTGGATCGATCCCCTGCACCTCGTCTTCCCCAACACGGCCGAGTACCATGACATTCATCACCAACTCCAAGGTCTGCGGTGCAACTATTCCCAGCCGTTTTTCATCCACTTTGACGTGCTCCTCGGTACGCGCATGACCGGCGCCAAGCTGGCCAAATTGCGTGACCAGGCCGCAAAGAAGACGTGGAAGCGACAAGTGCACCAAGCAAAGCGGCCCGCCGCTCCCGAGCACGCTCGTTCCACCGCACATGACGCCGTGGCAGCCCGGCCACTAACCCAACGTACCGTCCCTGCCGTCCCGGCCTTGTCCGTTTCAACCGCCTCGACCCCCCCGCCGGCCCAGACTCGCCACTGCGTCGGAGGAACGCCCACTGTGGCGGCGGTAGCCTAGCTGCGTTGGGACCTGACGAAGCTCGTTGCTACAAACGGCACATTCCTCCTACCTTGGTCCATCGCCTACCTGCCGTTGGGCCGCTCTGCCTCCTCCTTTGCTCGCATTACTTTAGTTTGCCTTGCTGCCACCCGACTGCTTTCATCACCCTTGGTCGTCCGTCTAGTTCCATTTTGGCCCCTCGTTTGTCCCGCCGCAGCTGGCACCGGCCCTGGGTTCGCACCCCTCTTCTCCCAAGGTGGTTTGGGTTCGATGGCGGTCGAAACAGGTGCCGCGACGCGGATTGGACTCGGACTTTACCCTGCCCCCCCTTTATATCTCGCGTTTGGCTGCCCGCCTCGGTACCCCCCAAGCCCAGAACCTCTGCCGAACCTCGTCTGTCTCCTGAAATTCGGTGGTGCGGAACGCTAGTGGTGCAGGTGCCTGGGCCCAAGTATGATAGTTGCAGCCTTCAGATCGGCGGTGCGTTGCGGGGCAGCTACGAACCAGCACAGGCAGGGAGACCAATAACATGCATCAGTAGGAGGGTCGGGCCGGGAGCCCCCACGCACAAGAAGGCAAACGCAAACGCAAACGTCCCTTCTATTGTCCAGTCTACTTCTACGTAGGCACCGAACACCGTCGGGTCGTTTCGGAGCGGGAAAGGGGGCAGGCAGATGCATCAATACAGCGATCCAAGTCGCGGCCGTTTGGCCGGGCCCAGGTCGGCAGGGTGAGGAGCTGAGCGCAAGGGGGTAGCACGGGGTTCCGGATAGCCAGGGCGAGACGGGGCACGTAAGGGCACGGCCTGGGCTCCCAGCGCATGCGGCGGGGAAGTACGGAGGAGGAGCAACAGCTGCGCATCGTCCTCTACCGTCGAGGACGAACGGGCATGGGCATGGGCATGGGCATGGGTATGCGCGGCCGAACGGGGCCCGAGACCAGCCAAGGCCGGCCCGGGCTTACTGGGCATCGGGCCGACGTAGCTCTGTCTCGCCCGCCTCGCCTCGGCCCTTTCGCTGGCCCGGTCCAGGCGGCAGACACAGTGGCGGCAACGCCGAGTAGAGCGGCGCAGCCGCCAAGGGTAAACTCAACGGGCTCGGCAGACGCAGTGGGGGGTCAGCGCGGTTGGCGCAACTGCCCAGCTCGCCGCTGCGAGGTGATGCGACACTGGAAGCCGCTTCGGACGGACCGGATGCCACACTTCCCCGCGCCGGAGCTCCCAGGCCGCCTACAAGGCCCGGCGTATCCAGCCCCCGTACTTCGCTCGGGTGGTTCCCTTGCATGGAAGGCGAGAAGGAAGTGGGCCACCACCGCGGTTCGGGCGGTTGGGAAGAAGGGCTGGAGAGGCTGTAGTGGTGCAAGCTCGTCTCGGTGTGCGAGCTAGCCCGCTCGGCCGCAGGAAGACGGGAGAGATGGGCAGGGTAATGCGGCTTGCTCGAGCTTGTGCGCCCAGAGGGTGCCAACGGTGCAGAAGGGGCAAGGCACGTCGGTGCGCAGCAGACATGTCCGCCGACATGCCCCTGGGATTGACCAGGTCCGGCTCCGACACGGTCTCATCGGTGGAAGAAGAACTAAATGTGCGTTTGAGCGGACTGGAGGAGGACACGGGGACCGTGCCACACTCGGACGAGGACGGTTGGTGGGCGACGGCGGTGGCCTGCTTTGCCAGCAGAGTGTCAATGTAGGCGTGCAGTTCGGTGATATAATCTGTCGGTGTGGCTCAGGTTAGCCAGTCCGCCCGGAAGAGAGAGCTGCGTGGGGAGGGGGGAATACGGACCAACAGTATGCGTGAGTACATCGAGTTTGTGCAAACCCAGTTCCTCCTCGTAATTGGGAGGAGGAGGGGGCGGCCCGCGACGTCGAGAGCGAGGAGGGGGGACGTCCGCCTCTTGGCTTGGCGTCGAGGTGAGAGGGGGTGGAGCCACGGTATAGCGCTCCGCAAGAGGCCCCGTAAGGGGTACCTTGTACCCGAGCCGGTCGGCCATGAGGAGTGCGCATGACGGCACAGTGTTTCGCAGTGCGATCAGACGGTCATTGATCTTTTCTCTCCTTCTTCGCTCGATTTGGGAATGCAGCGCCCGGCGTGCCCCGTCTCTACGACCTCGAGGGGCCGGGGCAGGGGCCGGAGAGGCAGGGGAGGGTAGCGTCGGAGGAGCCATACTGGAAGCAACGCCGATTGGAGTTGGGAGGGTGATGGGGGAGAAGCAGAAAGCGGGGGCGAGGATGGAGAGTGGTTGAGAGGGTAGGAGAGGACAGGATTGAAGCTGCGCTCGTCCGAGCCGCTTTTCTTTGGCCCGGCACCATCTCCCGAGCGCTCCTACTCGTGGCTGATTCAGACCGGCCCCAGCAGGGCGCAGGGTTACAGACGGCTCCAGAAGCTCAGATCAGAGGGTCGGGCGCGGAGGTCTGTGCGTCGCGAGCAGTTGGCGGGGAGGGCATGCCACGTGCGCCACGGGGGGAAGCAGAGGTCGACAAGCGCCTACACGCAGCACATATACCACACAGAGTCCCCGTACCCCATCCTGCTCCCCCGCCCTCTTTCGCCCAGCCACTTTCCCCGTCTTGCGCATTGTCCCAAGTGTGATCACACGAGCCTCAGGCCCCAGGCAGGCGCCTGATGCCTGCCGTACAGACGCCTCCCAGCTGCCGCAGCCCGTGGCTAGGCACTTGTCACTAGTCACTGGCGCTGAGGCGCTCTGAGGTCGGAAGCCCAGCCGCCCGCGGCGGATGCTCCCAGACAGCGTCGGCCTGCGATGATCGATGAGGTCGATGAGGGATTCGATGGGGCCTGAGCCTGAGGCAGGCCATGCTGCGTCCCAGCGCCGCCAGGACTCAGCACAAGCCGAGTCGGGTCGGGCGACATGGGATGGCGTCGTGTGGGCGGGTTCCGGGTACCCCCGCACGATCGACAAGCCACCGCGGGGTCGCGTGCCGCGTGCCCATACCAATGCGCACGTGTTCAATGTTCAATGTGCAGCGTGCAATGTGCAATGTTCAATGCTCCCTAGTCCCTCCGCCGGCCGGTCGCGTGCGCTCACCTGCCCCCGGACCACGGCGGGAGGCGTGGCGGCGACAGCAGTGGCCAACCCCAGCGACGCATCCCGTCCCGCCCCCTCCAGAAGGTTGCGGTGCCGCCACCTCCCGATCCTAGTCCAAATCTTGCGTGGGACGCCCACGTGGGCCTGCCTGGCCTGTCGCCTAGTTTGCCAGAGCCACTCATACTAGGTACTGGTCCTGTCGCCGCCGCCAGTTGCCTCAGGAGCGGGTGCGGAAACGCATGCGATGAAGAATAAAGGCCAAAATCCCAAAAAGTAGGTCCCACTGGGATTCGAACCCAGGTTTCAGGAATACGACGAAAGTGTCAGAATCCTACTTGCTAACCAACTACAATATGGAACCCTTTTCTTACACTTTTGGGCTTTGATACAGGAAATGAGATACACTTTTCTTTATCTGTACCATCTTGCAGCCGTGCAAAATACAGAAGATCCAAGCTTAGTCCAGCTCCAAGGACGCCCGAGCCACTGGGAAATAGACAACGCTCTGAGGCTCTCACAACGTCAGGCATCGGACGGCCTGCGGAAACGGCGGCGAGTATTGGATTAAATGCCCGCCACGCCCCAGTCGCCTTGTGGAGCCATCGATCCGAGGAGCTAGCTATCTACGTCAGGGACGCTCAGGGCAGAGAGGCAGGACAAGGTTATCATGGCAATTGGACTATTGCTGCGCCAAGAACACGCGGCTCAAACCCCAATGCATCAACTCACAATGTCCAAGGACCGTCTGGGGATCCGATCCTGCCCGAGCCGAGAAAAAGGCTGGGTGGGCATCGCACTTGAGCTTACTCGCTCTTCTTGGTGGCTGCCGCCTCGGCCTGCTTGATGGCGGCCTTGTCGGTCGGGTTGTGCTGCGCAGCCCCGGTAGCTGCACCAAACAAGCCAGGAGCGGCAACAAACGGACGCTTGAGCTCACCGGCCGCGGCCTTGCCCCATACCCAAATCTGCACCTCTTTCGACTCGAGCGTGTTCTTGAGCGGCATAATCGACTGCATCACCAAAGGCTGGGTGTAGCCGAGGTAGAGGTGCATGACCGCCATGAAAATGAACCCGGTAAACACGCCCCGGATCGACTTTTGCAGTTCGCCCAGGTCGTATTCGCGGTGCGTCGTCGTGATCAGCTCCCCGCCCTCCTGCGACAGCGGGCTCTTGGGCTGCACGTATTTGAGCACCGTCAAGTCGTTCTTGGCCTTGACCTTGAGTGTGCAGTAATAGAACAGAGCAAGCGTGAAGAGCTGCACCGACACATACGCAATCCGCGCATAGTTGACCAGTTCCGGCTGCTCCTCAAACGGAATCTTCTTGGCAACCTGCATGGCCCCAAACATCAGGGCCATCTATCCAACAAAAAAAACGAGCCAATGTCAGTCATACATCGCCACCGGACAAGGGAAGACGTGGCATGGTGCATCCCATCTCCCAAGCGAAGCACGCACGAGGTGCCGCAAAAGGGCAGAGGGGCAGGCGTAGCAACTGGCCAGCGCCAGCACACATAGCGGCGTATGAAAAGAAGAAAAGAGAAAGAACGCACATTGGTGACGGCGGCGGACATGTTGGAGAGAACTGGAAAGGAGAGACGAACGGGTGGGGGATGGGGAGGCGGGCCGAGGGCCGAGGGCAGAAGCGAGGATGGTGGTGCAGAAGAATGCGCGGCCTTTACTGTCGGCGCCAGTGGCACTCGGGCGGGTTCTTGGCCTTGGTTTGCAGGGGGCCGCGCAAGCAGAAGGGCAGTGTGGCGTGTCGGGCGCACACGAGTTGGATTACGTAACCACGCCTCTCTCCACGCTTGTCTCCTTCCTCCTAGGGTCCACCTACCTAACCCGCCTGGGCGCCGTGCCTGGATCCCTCGCGTGGATCCACACGCCCTCCGCCCGGCACGCACCCGGCCAGTGTTGGGAACGATGCCTCGCCATGGGCACATGGAACACTGGCATCCTAGGTCTTGGACCTCATCGATCATCCGCAGGAGACTGGAGGAGAGAGAGGAGATCGTCGGGAAGAGACGAGGCAACTGATTCCGCGGATTTGGCCCCGCACATCTGCTCACTACTAGCCTAGCTTCAACCTCATGAAGCTTCACCGGTCACCCCCGGCCTGCATTGGAACATTGGGCCCTTGATTCCAATCGCGTCGTTGGCGTGTGGCAGCAGACAGAAGGGGAGGGCCGGGCAAAGAGACCTCGTGAACTCTGCCTGAGCTGAGGAGGGGCCAGTGTGTCCTGTGGCACGATGGTGATGCAAAGGGGCTTTCTTGGTGGTTATTGCGCCATCATCTCTGGTCGGACCACGACAACGGGCACAGGAGAGCGCTGCAGCGTGTCGCGGGAAACATGGCTGATCATGGGCGAAGAGCCAAAGAGACGTTGGAGGCGATGCGACGGCTTACCGCGAGTACCCACGACCAAACTGTTGGGGCGGTAGGTTTGGATCATGCGCAAGATGGTCGAGGTCGGGTGGCCATGAATAATCTCGACCACAATCGAAATCTGGAGGGAAAAGAGAAGGGTTTTGGCGTTAGTTGATCGTCAGTGCAGGAACGCATCTCTGCCTGATTGGGCGGGCGAACAAAAGGGTTAGGAGTACAAAGGAGCCCAAGCTCGGTACGCACGTTTCGTCCAGGAACATCGTCGTTCAAGTCGGCAATATGTTCCAACAGATCGTACGCTTGCTCCCGGATCGCATCCTGGTCCAGCTCCTCCTTCTCCCCCCAATCACACGGACCGCCACCACCTCATCCCCATCTTCGACGAGATGGTCCATAAGCCAAGATAACGCCGAGTACGAGTGAGGCGTCGCGTCACAGCCACACATGAACAGACGCGAATTTTGCTACGTCGGGACTGCTTGGTCTTGCACTGCAACGTAAACGAAAACGTCTCGCTCACCGTATTCAGACCGTCCGGCATGGTATCAAACCCAACTGCAGCGTCCCAGTTGTTTGCCCTCGTCGAAGTGGTGGGCTGGTGGAAGAGGAGGCAGTGTGGCGCCTGACAAAGCGCGACGCTTTCCGGCTCGCCTTCCTTAGCACGTTGGCCCCGGGCGCGATGGCAGAGGCGTCGCTGCCACTGCGATTCCGGCCTCGGGAACTGGCGCGGGAGCCGGGGCCGGAGCGGGTAGGAGACCCGTTTCGTGAACGCAGGGAAGGGCTGTAGATGGACCAGTCTCGCCCCCAACAATGGGATATGCATCGGCGGGGTGCATTTGCGCACCGTCCCAGGGTGGGGGCGCATCCTCCGTGCAGGGTGTGCTGGTGGAAGGCGACAAGGGCCGATGCGGTCGCGTTGCTTGTGCTCCTTGGCCTGCTCCCCCCGCCGGCACAGCAGCCGAGAGGAAATCAGGAGCAGAAGATAGATCCAGATTCAAGCTCGGCGTAGTGGGCACTGTCTCTTCCACCCGCCCCAGTGCACTCCCACCGACCGGGACTGGCGTCAAAGGCCGCGCGACTTGTTCCAAAACCGAGGCCGGATGTCTCTTTTCCCTGTCGGTGCAGCCGCTTCCCCGGAGGGTAGAAGGTGAGCACGGACGGGAGGAGAGGTAGCTGGGGCGTCTGGGACATCGGGCAGCGCAGCAGGTAGTCCCGTAGGTGACGAGGTGGGGGGGACCAGCGTCTCGGCCGATTGGTTGCGTGAACTAGATGTGGCCAGGCTCAGGACCGAGGGGGAGGGGGTGTAGGAGTTGTTGACCAGCTCAAATCCCGGCGGAAAGTGAATGACCGGACGGAGCGGTTTGGAGCGGGGCATGGGGCTATGGGGCAAGGGCGACTGCTTGCCCGAATAGAGGGAACTGGCAACGGACTCGCGGCTCGTGCTCCTGCTCAGAACACCACGATGCAACGCAGGAGAGCTGGTGGACGAGGAGAGCAAAGGCCGATCGCCCTCCTCGGCGACATGGGTGCTGTCGGCGGGGGTAAGAGTGCCCAAGGGCGTCTGTGCCTGGGACAAGTCGCGGGAGAGACGGTGCAAGAGGCGGTGGTGGGCCATGACGTCGTCGAGGGAGACGCGCGGATTGGTGGAAAGCGAGGCAGACAGGCGAATAAGATGGTGAAGGTGAGAATGGAGATGGTGCTGGTGGACGGACGGGGCGCGAGAGACTAAGAGGGGGGGCTGACTGAACCTGGTGGCCGACGGGCGCTGTACCAGACAACAGACAAAGCTTATACAGAGAGTGGGGGGCGCGCTTGCGCTCGTGCGATGGCTATCGCTGTGTCGTGGGCACGGCGTCGGCGTAGGTCGGCGTGGGGCGCCACAGGCAGACGCCAGGGTCCGCCCCGTGGAGGGTACGTAGCCGCGGCCAGCACAGGATCTCGGACCGCGACACTAGCTGCAGGGGCTTCCGCCTGGATTGGTACTGAGTTACTGAGTATTGAGCTAGACATCGGAGATCAGAGATCAGCCTGGCTGGAAGGTCAGGCCGTCAGGCCTCAGGCGACTGCCTCGGCGCACTACCAGATGACATGGTGACAGAAAGGGCTAAGAGGAGCTGTGGACTGCCCCCACCCAAGCACGCACAGGTGGGACGCAAGATCGAGTGGCCGCGTCTGCAAGACGTAGCGAAGGGCCAGAAGAGGGGAGACGAGCCAGCACCTACCCGCACACCCCAGCACTCTACGCCCCATCGGAGCTCAGCGTTGGTTGAACGTTGAGACTCCCAACTGGAACGTTGAGGATGAGGTTGAGGCGTAACCGGTAGCCCAGGCGCAGCACCATGTCAGGTCCCCCCCGCTGGTCGAGGCACGCGCAGCACATGACGTCACATGTCGCACCCCTTGCTCGGAGTGCATTTTATAGTTACCGTTACCGCTGGCGATGGCCGGCCGTGGCCGACCCATAGGTGGTTGTACCCCGCTGTGTCAGCGTGATCACGTGGCCAGGTCGTCCATCCTGAAGCGCCATCACCCCTCCGTCACATGTCAGTGTGAGTCGTGATCTGCGGCCGGAGGGTGCCCTAGGAGCCATCCACACCGCATCATCCAGTGTGACGCATGAGTAACAGGCAGGTAAGCATCTCCTTTGCTAGGACAAAAAGGCGGACAGATGAACTTCATCTCCCGGTGTCTCCTCTCCAGAATGTTATAGCCACAAAGCAGTATATATAGTACAGAGGGCTGTAACAATTCTTTCCTTCACACCGGGGAAGGCCTTCCTGAAACGAGCGCCTTGTCCGTCCACATGGAGAACCCCGAAAAAGAGAGGCAGCAGTCATATTGTAATCTATCGCGGCCCATATTATAGTCTAGCTCTCCTTTTAAAGCTCTGGGCCTTTTTCCATTCCCCATCGCCAACATCGCTAGCTAGGCCCATGGCATAATGGCACACCCTTCGGAGCAATCAAAGACTACGAGCGTGCGGAGATTAGACGAGCGTGCGGAGAGGAACGAGCGTGCTTAGACGTTCAACGCGAAGTGGGGGCTCTGGTGTGGCACGTCTGCTCGTATCAAGCGGTATTTTAACGAGAAATACTCCCCCCCGGCTGCAGCCGCTTTGCCAGCATCCTGCAAGTGTGGCCATCGACGCTGCATCATCCATTTTACTGTCTTATCCAGTATCCATCACCGGAGATGAGACATAGCACCTGGGGTCGTCTCTCGGAAATCATTTTGCATTTCTCTTGCCTTGGCCATTTTTACTTATAGCTCGCTTGTTCATACAAATGCCCCCCTCGTTTTACTTATAGCTCGCTTTGTTCATACAAATGCCCCCCTCGTGGCCGCCCTCCTCGCCTCGCCCCTACCCTCCCTCCACCACCTCGCGCTATGAACCACGCCGGACCTCACCTCCAGCATCCTGCTGCTCCCGCCATGGCCGCCCACCAGCAGCGCGGCCCGCCGCTAGCGCAAGAATCATCACAGCAGGAGCCCTACTATTACGCCACCCACTCATCCCCTCTGCAGCATGGGCCGCCGCTGGCGCAGCAGCCCTACGCCTCCACTAGCGTTCCTCAGCTCACGTCGGCTCTCGATTACGCGTATTCGGTGCCACGGCGGATTGCTTGTCGTCCACGGTTTCTTACTGCTGGTCCTACATCATCACTACCGTCCAACACGGGCCAAACCCTCTTAGTGGTGCTAGTCCATCGCTCACGTCGGTGATGGTTACTTTATGCTAAGCGGCTTCGAAGAGATGCTGGTGGACGTCATCAAAGATGTGATGACCATCCGCGAGATTACCGAAGATATGGCCGGCTTGATCCTCCTCCGCGATTTTCTTTCCGGCGTTCTGGACCGTCTTCCCGTCCCCACTGTGACCCAGCAAAAGAGGCGCCTCCGTTTGGGGCGGCAAAACGGGGTACAATCCCAAACATGCTCTAACGGATCCGGTGCGTGGTATGCCCACTGCGGGCTGGCAACGCCCCTTCTCCTCCAGGATGCACCCAGCGCGTCGCAGCCGATGGCAACTGCCTACCGCCCGATGGCGTCCGACTGCCAGCATATGCCTCCCCGCGATGGTCCGGTAGCCCAGCAATACCAATTTGGAGGTGTTGCGAGCACTGGAGCACCCACTACGGCAGCACATGTCCAGCAGGAACCAGGCCAAGCCATTTCTGATGGCTCCCCGTCAATGGCTGCTGCTGCCGATGCGGGTCCAGCTCCTGTGCAAGTGGGTACCCAAAACAGGAGCACTACCGCGGCTCCTCCCCCGCCCACCTGCGCCACCAAGAAACGTCCAGCTACCGCGGTCGAGGATGGGGATGAGTTGCATGCACCAGCCAAGAGGGCGCGTGGTCGTAGGCACCCCACGTGTACGTCGTCGGTTCAGATGACTCTCTCCCCCCCTCCAAGTCAACTGCAACCCAATACACCCAACCTCGGACTCCTCGGTCCTCGCAAAAAAGCAACTCCAGCCAGTACCCCCGGGCCACTAGCACACCCCCCTCGCCCCAAGCGTGCTACAACCACGGCACGTCCGACCGGAGGAAGAACGCAGCGACGACGAAGGAGGTGCTCGCTGCCCCCATGTCACCTCAAGAGACTCCAACTTCCCCCCCTTGGCCTCATACGGGCCCCAGGCACCCGTGGTTAGCAATCCGACTGCCGATATGTAATGAGGAGCCTCGAAACCATCACCGAGGTTCCACGGGATGACGAATCCGCTCCTCCCCCGTTGGTTACATCTCTGGGTCGCATCACCTCCCACCATCCTCGTCCCACCTCACTGCTTAAGCGGTCGGACTTGTTCTAGCCAGTCACCATATTTCTCCCTCCCGTACTGTGACCTCAGCAGTGTTGGCCTTGGAACAGAGGCTGAAGGCTGGGATGCTACTGGAGAGGGAACAGACCTCCTTCCCCTGATCCCCTTACGGAGAGTGAATGGAACGAATGTTTTGTCGCCGTTTTTGGCCGCGAATGAGACCCCTCTCCCCTCTCCAGTCGCCCCCCCCCCCTCCCGCTCCCTCCCCTTTCACCGAGGTGAATATGGTACGTGCCTTCTACTTGTGCCGGTTTCTCTCACCTTCTGGATTGCACTAACACTCTACTCTTCCCCGCGTTTTAGTGCAGCGCCACCGGCAACTTGTTTCGTTGGTTACCTGAAGTTTCCAGTATATGTGCTTTCCATGCTTTTCTTTGTCGATCGATGTCACCCCACATCCCGCCACTTTTGACCCTCTGTTTCATACGGCTTCGGTTTGCACCTCGCCTTGCCTCTCCTTTTGCATTCACGCCCGTGGTGGTCCTTCACCACTGATTCGGATCGATTCTTGTCTCCCCATACGACACCTGCATCTCACCAATCCCTGCGCCAGTTCATATCAAGCAGTTCTTCCGAATGGAGAAGGCCACAGCTGCTGGCTGCAAACCCAACACAATACCCCAAACCACAAGTTAGCCGGGCTCATGGCCCCGGCATCAGTCGTACACCTCTGCGTATTTATCCCTAAGGAAATGGTGGGACAAACGTGTGGCCACCACGAACTCGCCGACGAAGAGGTCACCAACACACGACGTTTGGTGCCTTTCTTACGACAAGACTGTGTTCGCCCGCTATACCAAGACGGCTCTAGGTTCGCCTGGAGAAGAGTGGACCTACAACAATGACCGTCAACAATGGCAGCTTTTTATTTTTTGGGGACTAAATGGTGGCCTGGGAGCGCATTCCTCGAATGCTGCTCCTCCCCTTCCTCCTTCTTAGCTGCTCCATCACAGCCGAGAAGGAGTGGATGCATTTTCGATTCCTGTTTTGTCTTTGGGGCATATCTCGAACTGTTCGCGCGTTTCTTTCTTTCCCTTATTATTACCTGTTTTATGCGGCTCCAAGATTTTCTCTACGACTCTCCATCTCTCCCCTTCAGGAGCCGGCCCCGCCACCCCCCTCCCTCCGCGTGTCCCCCTCGACGCTGCATTATCCGACCCTTTTCCCTTCTTCCCCGTGTTTTGTGGCTCCATGACGCCCCCTACGACCCTCCATCCCCACCCCTTATTCTCTGGAGCCGGTCCCCCGCTACGCCCCCCCCTCCCGTGTCCTCTGTCTCTCTTCGAAACCGCATTATTCTACCCCTTTTCCCATGCGTCCCGTTTTTTGTGGCTACCCTCTATCTCCCCTTCTCTGAAACCGGTCCCGCTACCCCCCCACCCCCCACCCCCACCGTATGAATCCTCCCCCTTCGAAACCGCATTTTATCATATCGCATAGCACGTGCCATCGTCTCCATCATGTCTCCCATTGGTTCAGACAACCGCTATAGTGCCTCATCTCTTCAATTGGTAAGGGAGTGGAAGCCAGTCTCCATCCGAGACTTTAATACGTGCCAACAATACTGTGCAAACGCGCTCCTACCGTTGTGATGGGGAAGCGTGAGCGTTTTTATTGTTATCACATAGCACAATACCCAACAGTAGGCAGTGTGTGGTTACTCGGTTGTCTCTATACTGCAACCATATCATTGACCGAGCTTAAGGCTGGGACAAAGAAACGCTGCGCCTAAACCGACAAGAGGGACCTCAAGCAGCCAGTCGGCACCACATAGACTGCGGACGAAGCAAGGAAAGCAGAAGCGGGAAAATAACGGCACGCATCACAGGCCTGAGGCGGCCCGCGCGGAGTCAAATATGTACGACGCCCCCCCCCCCTTTCTCTTCAGCACCGGGAATCCGGCCCGGTGTGTAGCGATCCTAGATAGTATAAGCTGCCCCATCTCGTTGATCTGTTCTCCAAAGCCACTGATGCTACTGATGCTACTGATGCTGCTGCTTCTGCTGCTGCTGTTAGTGCTATTACTATTACTTTTTATGAAGCATGAAGATAGTATACTAGAGAAGTTGTACAATATTGCGGTGAATATAACTCTCGATCGATGATCGAGATGATCGAGATCATCATCTCCCATTTTTTCGCTGGGCAAGCCACACTACTGCACCGTGAGCAACTGAATCAGATAGCCCCGACTGACGGAAAGAGCTAGTCAGCGCGCTGATCGCGAGCACGAAGTTCATGATGCTCATGAATGAACCTAAATCAACCCTCACACATGATGATGCACATATGATGCATGACTTCACATCCTACACCGCCCTCTTCGACGTTTTCACTGACAGCCTCCTCTCCGTAGATTAGCTCGTCCCTAGCTATTTTTTCTGACAGTCGGGGCCATCTGATTGAGAGGGGGCGATTATCTCAACGATCGATGAGGCCTGAGATCTGAGAGGCCTCAGCCTGAGGACCTTTTTTCTTCCTCGGCGCAAAGAGTAACGGTCGCACCAGACAGACAAGGGATGTGTTGCCACGCGAGGCGTGATAGAGGATAGTTATAGCCAAGCCACCCTCCCGCGCGCGCCGCAATCAGTTCTCTCCCTCTCGCTTTCCCGCGTGTGTCCTTTCCTTTTCTCATCGCTACCACTTCGCCCTTTTCCGTTTCTCTTTCGTTCGACTTGATACTAGAATCAATACTCACTCAGTGATTGGTCAGTCGTTCTTGAGACTTGGTGTCTCAACAATCGTGTTGCCCTCTGCGTCGCTCCAGATGCCTTCGTCGTGCTCAACAGCCACTCGAAGCCCCGCTATGCCACGAGGGACAATTGGGCTTACCGGTGTCTACAACACCAGGCGCGACACCCGCCGCAGTGTCAGCGTTGTGCTGAGAGGCAAAAATGTCTTGCTCAGCACCCGGAGAGCAAAGTGTCCCCCCGCTCGGAGGAGGTACTGAAGATCACAGGACGGAGTCATCCTCCACGCCCTTTGAGGGAGGATAGGGTCAAATCCACTGCTGACGGCTCGAACACGTTCGCCACCCACGAAACAACCCGAATGACCACCCAGTATGTTTCTCGTCTTCTTGTTGAGTTGGTGATGAACAGGGGGTCACATTTTATATTCTTGGGTTACCGATCCACTCACCCGGTGCTTCTTGACAGTGCATGCATGCCAACAGTTGCGCTCTCACTATTGTGGCCACCAGCCGGGAGCGGGGATGATGCGCCCCGCGGGTCCCACAGCTTAATATCTACATCTCACTGAAGGGCTCTTTGACCCCACGGTAGCGCCCACTTTGAGGAGACGGTCCGATAAAGTAAGATAATACCGTCACGGCATCGAGAGTCTCGTCTCCGCGTATACATGGGCGGACAGGTCAACGGAGGTAGTCGTCCACAGCCACACGCATGCTGAGTGCAATGGTGATCAAGGCTTTGCTGAGGTATACTACTGAGGGCTGGACGTGCGACATAGGAGCCGTGCCATAAACTGATCAAAGCCGAATGTAGTTTTGCCATTCCCCCCGTCTACCTTCTTCACAACCCCGCGTGATGCATGATGCCTCTTTTGATCTCCAGAGTGAGAGATCTTCAATATCATGACGATCAACAGGGCAGCATGCACCACATCTGTCGCTCGCGTCACCGAATCAACGCTGCTTCCGCGAGCAGGGCAGCGCCTATGCGATGAGGCTCATCACCTACCAGGGGAGGAGAGCACCCCACACTCCAGTCTCGTCCGTGGCAACATTGTATCAGATGGTGGCAGCTGACAGAGGCAATGCGAGCAACCGAGCGCGCATCACTTTGTCCCTGGGGGTCGTTTTTCAAGGCGTATAGCGAGCATGATGCATGATGCGTGACGCGTGACGGACTGGCCAAGCAGGCTGCCGGCATGGAAATCAAACTTTCAATGCTACCGCCCGCCTGCGACCTGTCATGCATGCCAGGCCCACACTGAGCGCGGATCGGTGCAAACGGGAGCAGACCAGTAGCCCACGCGTGACGTCCCGCGTGAGGACGGCTGGGTGCGGCCGCGTGCCGAGGTGATATGCATGGGCAGTGTTTCTCATCACACGCGACACCACAAATCTTCTTCTGGTCGTCTTCTTGGCCCATCCGGTATTCACCGTCTGCGTCACTGGGCCCGAGTACCCGAGTACTGCGTTTCGCAGTACTGAGACTCAGAACTGACCGGGTCGCAGGCCCTGGCGCCTGAGTCCTGGGTTTCGGGCACCAGGGGGAGTCGGTCTGGGCTGAGGCTGAGGCCTGAGGAGGGCCTGCGGCGTTCGTCGACAAGATGGGATCTCATCCAATCGATCATCATCAATCATTTGCATCATTTCCCGCTGGGTGACAGCCACCCGATCCGAATACACCGACACCAGGGTACACCGGCCCCGTGTTCGCGCTGGGCCCAGGCCCGCACCAGGCCAGCGCTCTGCCAGCCCCCATCCCAGCTAGGCACGCAATTTTGGACGCCAACCCACCGCCGCCAACTCCTGGTTTCTGCCGCTCTGGGACGCTCCTGGACGCTTCTGCCTGCTCCTGGCTGCTCCATTTAACCCCTGGCCATCCACATCTCCACTTCCCGCTCTCAGCCCATCACACGTTCCCTTCGTTGTCGTTGTTTTTCTTCCTCCCTCCTCCACCCGCTGCTCCCTCCCCCATCCCTCCCCATGTCCTTCAGTTCCATC
Source organism: Moniliella sp. 'wahieum' (assembly GCA_003971905.1). Taxonomy (NCBI): domain Eukaryota; kingdom Fungi; phylum Basidiomycota; class Moniliellomycetes; order Moniliellales; family Moniliellaceae; genus Moniliella; species Moniliella sp. 'wahieum'. The sequence goes on along the minus strand of RSEE01000006.1, from coordinate 1,087,016 downwards.
CCCGACGCTCTCCAGGCTTTCGCCCGTGGCGAGTTCCTCGTTGTCCTCGACCGCGAGGACCGTGAGAACGAGGGCGACCTTATCATCTCCGGCTCCACCATTACCCAGGCCCAAATGGCCTTCTTTGTCAAGCATACTTCGGGCTACATCTGCGCTCCCTGCCATCCCTCTGTGCTTGATGCCCTCCAGATCCCGCCGATGGTCACCAACAACACACGATCGCAACAAGACTGCCTACGCTGTCACGGTCGACTATGCCCAGGGTACCACCACCGGTATCTCGGCCCATGACCGTGCCTTGACCGCCCGAATGCTTGCCGCCACAGCTGCGCATGTTTACCCCAACCCACCCAAGGGATTTGCCCAGGGCGCCCACGCTTCCTTGCCTCCTGCGCCCGAGCAACCCAGCCCTGAAGCCTTCACCCGGCCGGGCCACCTTGTTCCGCTCTACTACCGCCCTGGTGGCACTCGTGTGCGCCAAGGTCATACCGAGGCCTCGATTGGTGCGTTTGACCCCGTTTAGGTCGTTTTCCTTATCCTGCCGTTTGTGCCTACTGACTTCTTCGCTCTCTGGTAGATCTGTGCCTTGCGACGGGTCAGCCGCCCGCCGCTTTGCTGTGCGAATTGGTCGATCCGTCCGATGAGAATGGCGGGATTGCAGCTCGGGACGCTTGCCTTGCTTTTGCCAAGGAACACGGACTGCACGCCATCACGATTGAGGCATTGCGTGAATGGCGGGCGGAGCAGGAGGGCGAGGAGATCCCCGAACTGACCCAGTAACGATACTGGCCAAGCCCTGCGCATGGGCCAATTGGCTACCAGGCGTGGCTGCCGGACAATGGCATGCCATTGTCTCTATCGCACCACCACCTGCCAGCTGCGTTTCCACCTCCCCCCCCCACCCTATTCAACGGGTATGCCTACTGAACTGGGCACCATAGTCTGAGTTATGCTGGATCGAGTGATGGCGCTGCTTAATGCGATGGTCCTTTTGTTTTAATCAGCACTAAAGGCGGAAAGCGTGTTCCTGCCGAAAAGCAGAACGTTCAACCCATGGGCGCTGTAGACCACCCATGACTCCTGCATCATGGCTCGTCTGCAGGAATCATGAATAGCGGCACCACCTTTTCTCCGCGAAGGGCGAGATGAACTTCGGGGCGCCGTGTACAAATGTCAGTCCAAGAATCCTCGGACAGGGAGGCGCTGGGAACCCCAGGCGGTGGAGTGCGTCCCCCGACTCGAGGGAACATGATGCCGGGACCGGCTCGCCCAAGGTGGTCAAAAGAACAGCCATGCGTTCCGGCATGAAGGGGGACAGGAGCGCGCCTACTACGCGCAGCGTCTCGATCGTCCAGTATACGCCCGTCCGTACGTCCTCTGGAGCAGTAGCCGACGACCAAGGGGCCAGCGCCTGGACATACTCGTTGTTCTTGAGGCGAAAAAAACGGCGGTGGTTAGCCCCACTTATCGAGCATAATCGGAATCGGAATCGGACGTACCCGAGCCACCACCTCCAACACCGCGTCAAGTGCGGCAGCGAAACGGTATCGCTGTATCAATGCGTCGAACTGATCGGGCAAGTCAGCCAGAGCATTTCTCAGTTCCACCAGCTCAGGAATATCCTTCTCCGTAGGAGTCGGTTGGGTCAACACGGTCTGTACCGGAGATGACGCGGTGGGCTTGGGGGAGCCAGAGGGGAGGGTGCGGGAGAGAATTTTGGGCCCGAGCATGCGGGAGGTCAAGTTGCCCAATTGGTTCCTCAGGTCTTTGCGGGCAATCGAGGCAAACCGTGGGAGAGTAGTCGGCATCCGAGGCCAGACTGCCACCGGCCTTAGCCAAGAGGTACCGTCCCACATCCCGGGTTCCGGGCGAATCTTCCGGCATCAAGCCAGCACCTGTTTTGAGAAGCCAAAAGGGGTCCACCACATTGCCCACGCTTTTGCTCATTTTCCCCCCTCCCACGGTCCAGTGGGAATGGACCAGGACTGTGCGAGGAGGTGTGATGCCGGCGGCCAAGAGAAAGGCGGGCCAGTAGATGGTATGAAAGCTGGCAGCCCAAATGGGTCAGTCGAACTCGTCAAAAAATCAAGCGGGTTGGAGCGACAGCGTACCGTACAATGTCCTTGCCAATCACTTGCACGTCAGCTGGCCACGCCTTACACTCGCCAGGGTAGCCTGCAGCAGTGAGATAGTTGACCAGGGCGTCCATCCAAACGTAGATCACATGTTCCTCGTCGTCGGGGACGGGAATGCCCCACTGCAGCCGGGAACGAGGGCGGGAGATGGAAAGATCCTCCACTTGTCCGGTGTACGGAGCTCATACAGCACCTTTTCCTTGAACTGGACCGGTTGGATAGCTAGACCAAATAAGGGTAGGTCAGTTGTGTTTCTCCCATGGCCAAGAGACAGGAGGACACGCACGGTCGTGCTTCTCGATCCACTCAATCAGCTGGGGTACCATGGTAGACAAACGGAACTTGTAATTTTCTTCGGATGACCACTCGACTCGCTTGCCCGTCTCGGTGGAGATCTGAGGCACCCTCGAGTCAGTATGACGTGTCCTTCAACAGCGGAGCATGGCGCGTACCTTGTATGTCTCTCCCGTCTTGGGGTCCTGGTAGTCTGCGACCTGCGTCAGGGTAAAACGCCTCATCCGACACGGCATACCAGCCGTGGTGCTCACCCTTGTAGATCATGCCCTTTTCCTGCAGCTGTCGCCAGATCTGGTGGACAGCCACCGTGTGTCGTGGCTCAGTAGTGCGGATAAATGTGCTGGCCGCAACGCCCGCTGCCCCAGTCAGGTGGCGGAAGCGTGTGCTGACTTGATCACACAGCGCACGGGGGGAGATGCCCAAGTCCTCGGCTGCACGCTGGATTTTGAGCCCATGCTCGTCGGTGCCGGTGCAAAGAGCGGGCCGGGAAGGTCGGGAGCGGGGCCCAAGGGGCCGGCGGGTGCGCGGCCATGGTGGCGGAGCACATTCCAGCGCACAAGAATGTCGGAAAGAACGGCGGTGTAGAGATGGCCGATATGGGGGTCAGCGTTGACATAAAAGATGGGGGTTGTGAGGTAGAAGGGCTTGGAGCTGGCCGCATGCGGGGCGGGGGTGGGCGTGGCCGAGGCGAGGCAGCGGCGGGAGGATGGCCGTCGGGCAGCAGCACGCGCCGGAAAGACAGCGGGAGCAGTGCGGGGCGGATGGACAGCGCGCGGAGCGCACAGCGGCTGAGCATTGCGCTCCGTGGGCGGGGGGGACGGGGGCGGGGCGGCGGCCGTGCGGGAGGGAGAAGGTAGCAGCGCCAGCTGTGCCGGCTGGCCTTCTCGGCCGAGCGCCCACTTGAATGTTGCAAAAGCAGCCGACTGCTCCTGTTGAACGTTCAACATTGATGTTGATCTCAACGTTGATCTTTTTTCGCCCCGTCGTCCTTTGCCTCCACCACACGCTCCTGCCGCCCATGGACCCGCATCTCGCCCCCGTCGTCCCCGACCCGGCCCCGAGCGTGCGCAGGGGCTGTGGTCGGACTTGGGCGCACACGCCAAGGCTGACCCAGCAGCCTTCGGCGACCGGGTCCTCTGGTGGCGCCGCGCCCTCTTCGCAGCTCTGCGCGCCGGTCTTCTGCCCCTCCAGCCTCCACCCCACTGGCCGTGCGTACCAAGGCCGGCACCCAGTCTCCTTCTGTGTCTGTGTCTGTGTCTTCGTCTGCCCCTTCTTCGAGCCGTTTGGTGCTCCACGTGGACCCAAGCCTGCGCCAGCTCTGGACGCGCGACGATGTGGGCCGCCCACTGGGGTTGGGAGCGGTCGTTCAGGAGCTGTCCTCACAGGGCGCCCTCTTCTCGTACCCTGCCTTCCTCGCCTCTTCTACGCCCATCCGCGTTGCCACGTCCGGTTCAGGTACCTACCGAGCTTCTGGCGCAACTGACGGGCGAGGTTTGGCTCGTCGCGCCGTCGGAGCGGCAGGCGGGATGGCAGCTTCCGCTGCAATGGCCGCTTTGACCGCCGCCTTGGGTGCTCTTGGTCTCGGGGCGAGGAGGGAGGAGACGAGGAGTCGGACTCGGCTTGGGATCACGTTCAGGGGGACTATGTCGTTCTTGCTTTGCTTTCAGAGGCTGCGAAAGGGATGCAGGATGCACTTTGACCGCGCTGGCATCTCGCCTTTGGACATGCTCTACACCAAGAATGAAGTTGCACGTCTGCTGTGCGCGCCTGTCTTGGCCAAGTGGTCTGTACAACCAGGGAAGGAGTCTGCTTCTGGGACAACCCAGCTCCCCCACTGGCTCAGGAAGACTTGGACATTTTGCTGCTCCACCTTGAGCGGGACCTGCAAGTTGTGTCCATTAAGGATGACGTGGTCAAGTTTGCTTCTGGTCCGGGCAAGCGAGCCAGTCCTGTGGCAAAACATGAACAGGATATGGTACAAGTGCGGATTACCCATGCGCTCTTGGAAGCCCAAGTAGCCTCGCTCCAGAGCCAAATTGAGACGTGCACTGAGCGAGCAAAGAAAGCTGTGGCGGCTAAGCAGGCCACCACTGCACGGAGTCATCTCAAGACGCGTAAGATGCTGATGGACTTGCTGGAAAAGCGCCTGGGTGCGGAACACAACCTGGCCACCGTGCTACTCAAACTCGACCAAACATCTACCGACGCCAAGTTGGTCGAAACGTACGAATCGGCCTCCACAGCCTTGGCCCATGTCTTGGCCGACCCGCGTCTACAGCTGGACCGGGTAGAGAAGACAATGGACGATCTCCAGGCTGGGGTGGAGGATGCTCAGGCAGTTTCCGACGCCATCTCTGCTCCTGCCCCGGGAGCTGACGAGATTGATGAAGATGAAATTGCGGCTGAGTTGGCTGCCCTGGAGAAGGAAGCCCATCCTGCACCCGTGCCTGTGCCTGCCCCCGAGCGCATCCCCGAAGAGGCAGCGACAGAAGGGAAAGTACAGCCCCACGCCGAACAGAGTTCAGGTGAGATCAGCAAGGTTGCTCCTGCCCTCCCCGAACCTGAGCCCTCTTCAACCTTGCCACAACTTCCTTCAGTGCCGCAGCACGCACCAGGCCAGGAGACTGATGGCTCCACTCCTGCATCTCAGACATCCACTTTGCCCAATTCTTCGTTGGCTCAGCCTGAGCCATCGTCTTGATTGAGGCGGCAACACAGTCAACAACGACCACTCGCTTGACTGTGGTGATCCTGACCACTGTTTTCGTCTGATCTTGTTTTCCTGCCAGACCCTTGCATCAATGTACATACATTCAATCTTCTTGCGATCTACCCCGTGGAATGAGCAACGTATTCACCACCGGCAACACCCAGCATGGGAAGGCGCTTTAAAGGTTCCTTTTAAGAAGACTGAGGAGAATGGTGACACGCCGTACAGCACCCATTAGGGGGTAAGGAGCTAAGCTAGCTCAAGGGCCATCCCCCCAGAGGCAGGGGCAGATGTGCGCATGGAAGGGGGACTGGATTGCGGAGTTGCGCTGCTACCAACGCCCGCGCCCACACTCCGCCCGAAACTCTCGTCTCAGTATGATTCAGCACAAGGACGATCGACACAATGACCCTCCCACGTTCCAGTTCTGTGCGAACCATAACGCGTAACGAGGCGCGGGGCGCTGGCTTTCCATGTAGACCGCAGACGGTGACAGCAACGATGGTGTGTTTTTGCCGAGGGCCAGCTACAAGTGAGGCCTGAGGAGACCACCATACTGGCCGGATATGGTGGTGCTTGGATTAATAGAGGGATTTTGCTTCGCCACGTACCAAAGAGGCCGAGACAGGGGCCAAAGGGGTACAAGCTTATGCACGGACCACCCTCTCACCGGCGCCGTGCCTCTCGTAGGCGCAAGCGAGTCGCGCGTTCAACGGCTGGCTGGTCGATGTAATCGGTCTGATTATCTTCAGCTGGCCTTTCAAACCTACGTCCTTTGCGTCTTCCCCTGCTCTCCCAGCTTGTTTTTGCTCAGGAAGCAGCTTGGGCGTCGCACATTTTCTGAACGCGCCACCACGACTCCCCTTCCCTCATCCGCCTCCTCTATGGCCAACCTCACCCTCGGGCCCGACTTTTCTCAGCAATTGGGCGAAATTGGACAGGAGCCAGACGCCCTAGCCAAGCTCGTTGCTGATACATTTGCCGACTCCACCCACCCGGCTGGCCAGCAGCCGCCCGGGTACCACCTCGCCCTTCAGCTTGCCGACAAGATCATCCTTGCTGTCCAGGCCGATCCAGGTAAGGCGGATGAGATCCTGGACTGGCTATTGGCGGCCACTTCGGGTCCTCATCACGGTGGGCCGGAGAGTCTGAATGGCTGGGCCCACGACTCGTACATTGGTCCTGCTTGGCAAGGTGCTTCTCCCTCGCACCTTCGTCCGAGCAATGGTCGACAGGCCTACATTGTAGAGCATTTGCTGGCCCGATACAAGACCATTTGGGATGACCTGGACCATGTCACCTCCGAGCCAGTTGACTGGGACTCCAGTGCCGAAGGTCCCAGTAAGCGACTGGCACAAGCACGGCTCATTTTGGGACCTACTCTTTTTCTTGGCTACCTGTTCACCATGGATCTGTTCCGTGCTCAGGCGTGGGAAGTGGTAGAGGACATCATTCGTCGGGTAGGCATGACCCGGGCAGTCACTCTACAGGAGGCTACTTGGCACTTGCTGCCATCATTGAGACAGCTGCGCCTGCGCTGGACGAATGGACGCATCCTGCTCCGGATGGGGAAGGCGTGTTTGGCTGGGGGCACCCATTGGCTCGAGGTTTACCGGGTAGTGCAAAATCCGTACCAGCGGTGGACGTTTCGCTCGGCGTGCCGCTTTACTGCCTCTCGGGATTGGCGACCTTCCTCCAAGCACATGGACCATATGCCCAAGCCCGTCAGGCGCCTCTTCAATGACATTTCCGCGTTGGCCCAACGTTGGGCGCAGGTCGGGTCGCTGCGCCACTCGTCGTTTGGTTATCCACCTGCTCTCACGTCATTGGGCGCAATGGAGAAGTATGGCTGGTTCCTCCAAGATGACGCTTGAGACTTGAGATCCGAGACTTGAGGGCCTGAGTGCAAACCAAAGTACTGGCCTGGCAACTCCCTCTCCTGCCTTGGGTTTTCAGACCCCAAGCGAGTGATGTACGGCGATGGTCTTTCCCCATACATCTGGTCTCCACTGTGCCCAGCTCTCTCTGGACTGCCTTCTATCCCTCCTGGACGAAGACCGAATTCATGACTGAGCGCAAAAGTCCAGTCCTGCAACACATTTGTCTACTTTGCTACACTCCTGCCCTGAGCGTCCCTCAGGCACCTCATGGCAGCGGCCCAAGCGGACATTCGCACCAACCCCCCAATTCCCTTTCCCTCCATTCCCCGGCCAACTCGGGTTGGCAAGCCAAAGTTAGGTCGGCTACCATCTATTACCGGTTACCGGTGGCCAGCAAACGATATATGAATACCACGTTTTGCACCACGTTTTGCAATGGGAGGCCAGTCGTACCATGTTTTCGTATGCATGGTATACGCCGGTCGTGCTAGCCTGCGGCCGTGGGGCACCTCTGTAGTTTCTTTGTTTGCTTTGGGGTCAGGGCCTCTGGTTGAACGTTGGATGTTGAACGTACGTTGAGCGTGGAGACTGCTTTGTCGTACCTAGCGAGGCAGTCGAGTGTTTCCAATTCCACACTGATACACGCCAAAGGAGCTATCGCTGCGGTCCCTGAAAAGCCTCTGGCAGTGACTAGTGACTAGAGTGACTAGTGAACTAGTGACGTACAGCGTGAACTCATACGTCGCACTTACACTTGCTCAGTGGCGCTAGTGCGATGGACTCGGTGAGAGCGAGGCTGGAGCAGGCTGAGCGCTGACTGAACATCTGGTATCGCCTGTGGTATCGCTTGGGCTGAGGGCGTACTCAGCACGCTTTTTAGCCCTCACCGATTACCAAAAGCCCGACACAAGGCTTGGAGGAACAATGGGCTAGACCTCTTTTGAAGACAATCAATAGGCTATAGGATGCCGATGATACCATGGACTGCCTTCTGTGGTTGTGTCGTTGCCTGCTGTTGCATCTGGAGAACGAGAATGTGGGGTCGTGGGGCCTTCGAGTGTGCGGGGAGGAAGAACGAGACGCCTCAAAAAGAGCAAGAAAACGTTGCAAGCAGCCTTGGGCCGAGGGGTCCATGTGTACTGGAACGGACGGGGGGGGGTTCAACGGCCTGCGTGGCGGGCATAGCGTCGCGGCCACGTTCCTGTAGCGACTGGTGATGCGGTGACAGCGTCAACAATGCGCGGGGACCGGGGTGGCTGGGCGGCCTGTGGAGGCCCTAGGAGGCTCGAGGGGAGAGGAGTCCGCGCTCCGCACTCAGGCACTCAGTACTCAGCGCAGCATCAGCGCCGTTACGGTGACGCATCAGCACGTCAGCAGTCAGCTAGTCAGCGACCTCTGGGTTCTGGAAACCCGTCTCCCCAGTGCCGGAAGAGGGTGGTGGTTAGGAGTCGCGGGCCCAGGGGGCTTCTTTGAGGCCATTGTGCCTACAGCGACCGAGGTGTGCCTGCACGCGGCGGGGGGGCAGTCTGAGCCACGCGTCTGTTCGGTTGGGGCAGGCAAGCGCGGGGCACACTGGCGCCAGGCTGCCGGCGCGCCGGGGTGCATTCCCGGCGGGACGGGGCGGCGATTCTGTTCGAACCAAGAGCGTCCACAGCCGTGCCGTGCTGTGCGGGGCTGGCCCCTCTGGCCCGGTCACCGGTCACTGGTCACCCACTGGCCACGAAAAAAAGACATCACTAATCCGCCTGCCGTCTGGTGCCCCGGCCGGCCCCACGTGGTCTCCACTCTGCGCTGCAGTTCCACCCTGCTCCAACGCCCGTAATAAAAGCCGCCGGGATCGACGGCTGTGCCGTGTCTGCGCGCGCCAGGAGATTTCTGCTTCACCACCAACCGCCCCACCACCTCCCCACCTCCACCGCCATGACCCAGTTCTCCTTCCACCGCTCAAAGGACGCCGAGTCTGGCATGGAAAGGTCGTCCGAAAATGGAGAGGGAAAGCCTGCATTTCCCTCCATCGTCCGCGCTGTCACTCGTACGTATCTCACCTTCTGCTGAGCTGAGCTGAGCTCAGCGGCGAGGCTCCTTATCAAGTGTTCGCATTGCTAACACTTCGACAGCTGGCGGCCACGCGGTCGACACATCCCAACCGGCGTTCCCGGTGTACCACCGGTAAGTACCCTCCCCCCTGCGCCCCTCAAGCAAGTCCCGAATACTGACTGCTGTGCCCCCCCCCGGCCCACAGGAAGTTCGCCTCGCCCTCGCCTCTGGGACTTCTCTCCTTTGCCGCCACTACCTTCATCCTCTCGCTCTTTAATGTCGGAGCCAGGGGCATCAGCCACCCGAACCTGATTGTCGCACCTGCTTTGGCAACTGGAGGACTGGCACAGCTGATTGCAGGTGTCTGGGAGTTTGCATCTGGTATGTTCATCTGATCATCTCGTTTTTTCTCATCGCTATTCGCCGCGACGACCCTGACTAATTCTTCTCTACCTTTTCTCGTCTTATCTGCAGGCAACACATTTGGTGCCACTGCCTTCTGCATGGTACGTTGTCCCTCTCCCCTATCGCATACGATCTGGAGCAGCGATATACTAACACTTTCGTTGACTAGTACGGGAGCTTTTGGATTGGGTTTGCCATCATCTTTATCCCCTGGTTCGGCATCCAAGCTGTTCCGGCCGCCGAGCTGGATCAGAGCATGGCATTTTCCTGGCCGCGTGGTTCATCGTGACGTTTATCTTGCTCTTTGCCACCCTGCGCGCATCGCTCGCCCTCTTTTCTGTCATCTTCACTCTTACCATCACTTTCCTCTTGCTATTCTGCCACTACTTTTCCGGCAACGACCACCTTGGAACGGCGGGCGGCGCATTTGGTATTCTTTGCGCCGCCTGTGCCTTTTATACTGCCTCCACGGGCATCATCACCGCCGACTCCTCCCTTTTTGTCTTGCCGGCTGGCGACTTGACACGCAAGGACTAATCTGCGCTCGATGCTGGTTCGGGTTCCCCTCTAGGAGATCCTGATCGGACCCCTCTGTGTTTTGGCAACCTTTTCTCCAACATATATCTTGTCTAGCATCAGTATAATGTTACCTTACTTTCCATCTACTGTCCATTGCCACCTAATTTGACTTGCTCAATCTTGGCAGGCGTGCGCCATTTATCTACGTACTTCAACGTCTGCCTTCTATTGACCCTGCAAACGTAGTCATCTTCATGTACGTCCATCCCTTATGCTTCGTGTGCAGCCGACCATGGTTTTCACCATCGTTGGTGAACCCGTTGCAGAAGCGGACGATTAAAGCGGGGACCGCAACTAAGGCTGAGGAGACGAGCCAATGGGCAGTAGCCAGACCTTTGGCAGGGAGGTAGATTTCACACAATCACCCCTTCCCCGCCTGACCCCTTTCCCCAAGAAGAACGGGTGGGGGGCAAGAGGACGAACTTAGGCGCTTTTGGCCCATTCTTCCTTCAGCTGCGCCTGGGCTTCGTTGACCTGCGTACGGAGGAACTGGATGACGTCGCGGGGGCGTTCGGCATTAAAGATAGCCGTGCCTGCCACGATCACATTCGCCCCGCCTGGGCACACTTGTCGATTGTCGCCGGCCCCACACCGCCGTCGACCTCAATGTGAAGAGAGGGAAGCGATGCCGCAGTTGACGCACCTTGGGCATGCACTCCCCAATGAACTTCTGGCCACCTGCGCCCGGCCAGACAGTCATGACGAGAATCATGTCCAGTGCCGCTGCCAGTTCATCGGAAATTTCGCTGGCAGGCGTGCCCGGGTTGATGGCCACAGCAGCCCGCATGCCCGCCGCTTTGATCTGCCGCACAACCTCCAACGGATCGTCTTTCCAAGGGCAGGTGAGTGAGTAAGAGAGCAACGAGGGAAAGGACAAGGTGGGAAGAGAGAAAGAAAAAAACAATAACAACTACGTACGGGTCGCTTCAAGATGGAAGGTGTACGACTTTCCGCCGGCTGCAGCAATATCCTTGATCCACTGGAGGTACTCGGTCAGCCATGCAGATCATAACAAGGGAAACGGCACGAGGGAATGGAATGAGATTGGCGATGCGATGCAATTGCAAGCGCACGTGCAATGCAACCCAGGCCTACTCACCTTTTCCGGGGCAGCGACCATCATGTGGCAGTCGAGCTCAGCGTCGGGCAAGGTCTTGCTGATCGAAGCGAGGATGGGCGCGCCGAGGACAATGTTGGGCACAAAATGACTGTGGAAACGGGTCAGTATTCGCTCAGAGGGCGGGCGCAGGAGGGGGGGGGCGGGTCTACGCACCCATCCATAATGTCTGGGAACGGGGCGAGCGAAACGGCAAAAGCAAAACGTTAGCATGCATACACATGAAGAGGGGGGGAAGCAACGCTAGCAAGGCACGCACCCATGTGGAGCCAGTCGGCGCCGCAGTCGATCATGCGCTTGCACTCGGCGGTGAGGGCGCCCATGTCGGACGCGAGGACAGAGGGGGCGATAAGAGCGTTGGGCATGGCAGGCAGGCAGGGCACAAGCAGGAGGCGGTGGTGGGTGTCGTGTGTGCTGAGCAGAAGCGCGGCGGCCAACACAACCAGCGGCCGCGTGGGATTGCGATGTTCGATCCTCCCAACTCACATCGCAACCTCTCAGTTCTCAAGGCGGCTGCCATCGGAACTGGTCCGTCCCAGGGCCATTTGTGCCGCACACGCCGCCACGCAGCGGCCAGGTGCCTCCGCGCGGAACCAGCTGGCATTCCGCCCGCTGCAACACAGACGCGCCGCCGCAGCAAATATAACCTCCGCTGGCCTGGCCTGCGCGCACTCGTTGGGGCAAGTCGGTTGTCCCATTTAGATATGACTACGACCAACGACGACTGCCTGACTGACGCAGGGTAGCCGGCGCTGTAGCTGGCGGATTACTGGTTGGTGTGACGGATGCCTGACAGATCTGCGTCCGCCTGCCCCTCAAGCATCCGAGCTGTTGGGCAGGTCCGTCGCCTGGACGATCCGGCCCATCTGCTGGTCCACCGCTTCGTCGACTCGAGCCCCGCCAAGCGATAGACCCGGCCTGGCGCACTGTTACCAGGCGGCCGTAAAGTTCTTGCGCCGCACCTCGTCCGACAGCTTCCGACCCGCTCCCCTCGATCCCCTGGAGACATCGCTCGTGTCACACAGGTAACAGTGCCGCGGGCACGCCAGCCCATTCGGTCGCCGGCAGCGCTCCTCCAGACACCTTGTGGGCCACACGCGCCTCGCACCAAGGCCAGGTCGGGCGCAACAGCTTGTTGGATATGACACTGTACGCTGAGCGGGGCGCAAGGCCGGTGCCCTCGGTATCAGGCGCCGCATAGAGCGACCAGGCCGGTGCGTCCAAAGGGAATCCTAAAACATCCGCGACATTCGTCTCCTCGTCGTGCGCAGAGGGCTGTGGGTGACAGCAGGCCAGGCCGACAGGTGCTCGGCCAGGCACTTTCTACATAGATCCCTAGACAACTCAACGATTAGCTTGGGCCCTCAACGAAAAGAGGAAGCCATCTTACCCAAAGCAACGAGTGCGCTTGCATCCAACGCATATGACATGTTGGGTCGAAGGAGCTGGAGCATCCGGTCAAACGACTGGGCCGACTGGCCAAAATGCGTAGAATGGCCCTGCTGCGCCCGCTGTTCCACTTCAGCCTCGCGCTGCGCTTGCACGGCAGCGTGTATCCCAAAGGGCCGCAACTCCTCCTCCTCCTCCATTTGTTCCCAGGGATGCAGCACGCCAAGCGACTGGGCCATCTGCTCTTCCAGCGACAAGGCCGACGCAGCCACTTGGCCCTCTTCCAACGCCTTGTCCACATCCACATCTTCTTCGGCAGGTTCCATCAGCCCCCATAGGCCTCGTATCGACGTAACAGCAGGCTCTCCTCGTTGCGCAGCGCGACTCCTCCTCTCTCAATTGCGGTATACGGAGCAGATGTTCCTCCAGCGACTGTTGTAATTCCTTGAGCTTCTGTTCTAGCTCCGTACCGTGGATAACTCCCGCTTGCGTTTGGGCACCGGCATTATTGGGACGATACACCCCGCTTCAAGTCCTGTCCGCGGCGACTGCTGCGACGGCTGCTGCTGCTGCCGGTGCTGCTGCCGGTGCTGCTTCCAGTGCTGCTGCTTCCGGTGCTGCTGCCGGTGCTGCTTCCAGTGCTGCTTCCGGTGCTGCTGCTGCTGCCGGTGCTGCTGCTTCAGGTGTGCTGCTGCTTCCAGTGCTGCTGCTTCCAGTGCTGCTTCCAGTGCTGCTGCTGCTGCTGCTGCTGCCTCCAGTGCTGCTGCTTCCGGTGCTGCTGCTGCCGGTGCTGCTGCTGCCGGTGCTGCTGCTGCTGCTGCTGCTCTCGTCGCCACTTTCACGGCAGCAAACTTGTTCAGTCTGTCCTGAACCTCCGCAATGTCGCTGCGCAGCTTGCGCACCCAACGGCGGCACCGGAAGAGGTACTGGTTGACCCGCTGGGCCTGGCGGTGCAAGTCAATTGCCTGTTGGCGATAGATGGGTGGAAGTTGTCCGCCGGCCAAGTACTCGCTGTAATACGTCCCGGAAGGGTTGATCCGCTTGGTACGACGGGGAAAGGGGCAAGAGGGAGAGGTGGGTCCTCCGGTTGATGGGGGACGTGGAAAGACTGTGTGACAAGGTTTTGCCATACATGTACTGCTTCTGCTGTGCATGCCGCCTCGTGCGCCGTACCACCATCGAGGAACGTGCCGCGCGCCCGTGCGGCCAGTTGCGATGGCTGCAGTTGGTTGTGTGCGCGAAAGTATTGCGCCGCATGGGTGCGGAGCGCGACGAGCAGCCCGGACGCAGGCAGTTGCGCAGGTACATGTTGATGTTGTCTTACATACAAGTCATCCCGCCTCGCCTCCCGCGCATCCGCTAGGGGCCATTGGGCCCACGCACGTGCCTCGGCCGCCCAGGCGGCACAGCATGCTTCCTGCCGCTGTTGCAGCTTGGCTTTTCCCGGCGGCGTACGTTTGCGTTTGCGCATGCGTGTGGGAGGGAGGCGTTGGTCGGCCTGCTGCGGCTCCGGCCCGGTGCAGGAGAAGAAGGGGGGTCAGTCAACACCTCGTCCTCTGACGCTTCGGCGCCGCTCGACGCCTCGCCATAGGATGCACTTGGCCTTCTATCGGGGCTCGTGCGTCGGGTGAGGGGGGAGAAAAGGGTGAGACGGGGGCAGGATTGAGATTTCGAGAGGCAGTGGTAGGAAGGACGGCTGCATCCCAGTCCAGCGCTTGCTCCGCCTCGGATCCGGCAGGCGAGGCTGCCGAGGACGAGGGATGCGGAGCGGGGGCGGGGGAGGCGGGAGGCGGAGTGCTGGGACCGAGCAGGGGAGGGCGAAGAGGGGGGCCGTGGGAAGGCGGCGGGAACGGCGGAGGGGGCGGCGAGGGGGTGAGGCTCGAGTCGGATGACATGGACCGGCACAGGGGCGGTGGTCGCGCCCAATGTTGTCGGATGTCGCAGGGCGAAGAAAAAACAAAGTAGCCCTGGTGGGTGCCCAGTGCGGCTGCCAATAGGGTCACGTGCTGGTCGCTGGGCGGTGCACAGCGGCTGCCATGCATCACGTGATGTGGCAGCACGTGTCGCACAGGGCCCAGGAGGAGGCTGAGGCAGTGTCACATGTGCCCTGTCATTCTGCCGTCTGGCAAGAACATGCGACTCTCTCCCTCGGGCATTGGCGCCGGGATGGACAGGCGTCGGGCGGGGCGTCCTGCGCGTCATGACGCGGTGGCGCATCGGACAGCGTGCTGGTGGTGCGCGTCCGGCCCTTGGGCAGCCTTGGGCTAGCCCCCCTCTCTGCCTCCTGAGACGGAGGAGGCCGGCGCCGTACGGACTGTGGGGTACCGACCTGTACAGACCTGTGTACAGACTTGTAGCGCTGCGCCTTGCACGGTGGGGCTACTCTTGGTCTCGCCTGGTTGGGAGCAGATCAGAGGCAGCGCCCCGTTTCTATATCAGCTCACCATCCCTTGCGCGCCCACATTAGACGCATCGTCGGGCAGAGTCGGAGGCTGTGCTCTGTGGCCTGGCCCATGCTGTCCAGCTTCCAGCTTGAATTCAAGCTTCAAACTTCAAGCTTCAAGCGCACAGGCATCATCCATCGGCGCCTCCAACCGGCCACGCCACATGACGCACGAGGCCTGAGACCCTGGGGGCCTGAGGCAACGCCAAGACTACAAGCGTTAAACGTTAACGTGTAACGCGTAACGCGTAACGGCGCTAACGCTGACGCCCCTCCGCAGACGAGTGTCAAAGCGTTCGATTGATGTTGATGATTGAATATTGATGGTCGATGATCGATGATGTCGATGATGGGAACCGCTAAGCCGGTAAGGCAAGGCAATGCAAAAGTCACTCCTGATGTAGTGTGAGCCGACGAACTGTTTGTACAAGCTTCAAGCCAGGCTTCAAGCTAGCTAGCTAGCTTCAAGAGCAAAGGATATCGCAGCTTCTCAGATCCTCAGATCTCAGACTCAGAGCGAGCTCTCATATTTCACCCAACTCATCCGCATCTTCCCCTCAGCAGTGTGGTGGGGTGATTTATCAAACAGCAGGGATATCTTCAGTATTCACGTACTCTCAGCGTCAGCGCTTTCTGCCGAGTGTCCCACCGCTCCGCTCTCCTGTTCCAGAGTTCACTGTAGTGTTGCAGTCGGTCTTTTGTTTTCGCCCTATTCTCGGCTCCGCCTGCCTTATTTTTCTTTTTACTCCATCGTCTGGACCACCACCATCCCGCCTTCGATCCATCCTAACACCTTTTCGACTCCATATGGGATTCTACCTGGTGACGACTATGCGGGTGGTGCCTGCGGCGGTGCGCGCCTCGGCACCAGACGACCCGCTGCTTGGCCTCCCCCTCCCGCCCCAACTTACCGCCCACCGCGATAACCTTCTCAGCAGCTCAGCTACTAGCAGCAGCAATGCCGATTCCCAAACTCAACGCAAATGCCCATCTGCATCCTCACTTCCTTCATCACCCTCACGACGATTATCGTCCACCCCATCAGCATAATCAACTTCATCATCATTTCCACCACACATCGTTACCCACATCCAGTACGGTCGCCAAGAATGCCAGTGGGCCCGCGGCCTTTTCCCATTTCTCCTTTGGCTCTGGGCAGGCTACACCCTATGCCATCACGCTCGAAGAGGAAGAGAATGCTGCGCTCCGCGCCCTTTACGCACGCATCCCCTGGCTGATAGGCACATCCAGCGTCTCGTTGACGCCGCTGCCGATTGGGCGCTCGAGCATCCCCTCGCCCCTGCACCACCAGATGAGTTGGGGCGGCAACTTTTGCTCAAGCTTCACGCTCATCTTCCCCTGGACGATGGCACACACTACTCGTTGCCTCTCTGTTCGTACCCCTTTTGTTCCTGGCGCTTCCTTGTCCCCCCAACAAAGTTTGCACAACTCCTCTGCGCCTTCGTCCCCCATCACGCCCACTTCGGTCTGTCGATCTCGCTCGGCCTCCTCGGCCTCGTCCAATTTTTCGATCCATGCCCCTTGGTGCATCTCAGCCCACGTTTCATCCGCCCCCGAGATGGGCGAGTCAATGCCAGCGGTGCGGCTGGACACCGAACCAGCTCGTCGCTTCCCCGCCCATCCATCCTCTTCGGACGCCCCCGTTGCTTTTAGCGTGACGCACAAAACGTCTATTCGGGAACGATACGTGGACGCACAGCGCCGGGTCAACGCCACCTTGACCCCCACGTACAACCCCAGCCCTGCCCCGGGCTCAGGTTCTCTTCCCACGCCACTGGGGCATCAGCCCCCTGTCGATGCACCGCGTCGTGGCTCGACAGCCGACCTGGCTCAACGACTGGTCGCATCCGATCCCTCTGCTTCGCGGGACCAACTCGCCTTTCTCCATGACCCTGCCCACCTCACTTGCCATCCTCCCCTCAGTGCAAGTCCACCGCCGGTGTTTGACGTGCTGCTCTGGTCGAGGGATGCGATGGGGCACACCCGACTGCTCGAGTCGGGCATTGCCAACTTGGTCCTGGAAGACCTTACGCAAGCGCCGGAGAAACCCGATCGCTTCGTTACCCCGATCGTACGTCCCCGCGACGGGCCCTTGCCTGGCCTGATGCGCAGCGAGCTCCTGGCCCGCGGCTGGGTTGTCGAGGGCGACGTGCGGGTGTCGGAGGTGGTGCGGCACCCCGAACAGTGGCGACTGTTTCTGTGCAACGCGGTGCGGGGCATGGTCCCCGTTCAATTGGTCGAATGACCGAATGACCCCATGTTGCATGCCCCCCCTACCCCGCACCCACCTAGTAACTGACCGACCTGGCTGCCCTTGCCCCCCCGTCCTGCCCCCACCCGCGGCCTACCTGTAGCTCGCCCCAATCGACCAAGCCCAGACCCGACTCCCTTTTTCGTCTCCCCAGTATAACATCAGGGACAACCCGGCTGCCAGAGGATCCATACCTATTATCTGTCCTGCCCACTCTACTATACCATGTGCTGCTATCCGGAGCTCCTGCTTCCTATGAGTCTGGGCGAAAATACGTCGGGAGTGGTTTTGGTAGCCGCTTAGAAGAGAAAAGAGGGGGCGTATTCATCTAATAGGAGATGCGAGGGATTTGTTATACCTCTAAGCGCAACATATGCGCATCATGCGAGCTGGGTCAAGCTTCGAGCTTCAAGCCACACATGAAAAAGAGTGTGTGTACAAACAGGGGCAAACAGGATCGAAAACAGTCCAAGGGTCCAACCCACGTTCTGTGATGTCATGTGGGAGCGCACTGGCTCCCCTTGTCTCTCTTGCCTGGGTTGGACGCTATATATATCCCTCAATACCGGGCTGACTAGCTCAGCAGTCAGAGGCAAGTGACTCGCTTAGACAACCCATGTATATTCCATCTTCAGTCCACTGTAGTCCAGATGAAGCATGTTCCCTTCCATCTCAGTTCTCAGTGGGCAACGAGATCGAGTCCCTTCGATTTAGCTGAGGTGGTC
This sequence comes from Moniliella sp. 'wahieum', assembly GCA_003971905.1. NCBI lineage: Eukaryota > Fungi > Basidiomycota > Moniliellomycetes > Moniliellales > Moniliellaceae > Moniliella > Moniliella sp. 'wahieum'. The sequence continues at coordinate 1,069,027 of RSEE01000006.1, read as the reverse complement.
CGTGCGTTGCTTTTGTTTGGTCCCAGCAGCCATCTTGTTTTGTCGTGTTCTTCCATTTCGAAGACCCGGTACCCAAAAACAAGAACGAGCTCTGATCGATCAGAGTTTGAGCGTCCTGGTTGATGATGTCGATGATGTGTGCTTTTCGTTCTTGCTGAGAAGCTCGCCCGGTTGGCTCTCGTCATACACACTAGGTATATCCTTATTTTGTCTCTGGTTGAGCGTGCCTGAGCTGAGGGAATAGGGCGTTGTCACATGTCACCCCTTCGTCCGTGTTCCATACTGAGAAGCGATTCGCTCCTTCGTACGCTTGGTCCCATTCTAGGTTGCGCCTTGTCCACTGGTTATAGTTCCACCTGGATATGGTGCTTGAACCGAGTTTTCTCTCTCCCTGCAAGAGCCCTTGTAGAACACTGGTATGGATTGGATTGGATTTGAGTACTAGGACAATGGACAGGAGTGGACAGATACTACGAACGTCGAACCCAGAAGACTGTGATTGAGATGCGCCACCGCTCGTTCGCGACGGGATGGAGATCATAATAGGGTTGGCTGCGGGTTAGGGTTAGTCTCTTCTTCATCCTTGCTATCACAGTCGGGACTAAGGCGAGGGAGACCAGAATCGGGACTATAGGCCAAGGAGTGTAGCAATCGTTCGTGGGGAAGAAGCAAGAGCAGAGGACGTCGTGCGAAGTGGAAGAAACAGGGAAAGAGCGAGACGCTCGGGACGAAGAAATTGGAAATGGGAGCGTGATCAGCCAAACTACGACACTTGCCCCTCACCATCAGGCAAATCTCTCATCGTCAGCTCTTCCTGCACCTTGCCAGCCATCTCATCAGTCCACTTCCAACGACCTCTTCTTACTATTTCAGCTTTTCCTGTCGACCGGAAATCTATAACCACCGCAGTCCAGTTTTGCCCCCAAAATCATCTTTCGAGACGGGCAGACCGGCGTTCCCGCCTGCTGTGGAACATTCCCGGGTTTCCAGTGTCCAGTATTGTCTTTTCTCGTAAGGGCCCCATTGTTGGGATCCCAAGAGAATGCCAGGCCAACATTGACCCAGAGAGCTGATCTTGCCACAATCCGTTTTTGCATACATGCATCTTTTGGCTGTCCGGTCCAAGATGAATATGAGCGAACTTTTCGGAGCGGCACGATACCGAGCAGAAGTGGGAATGATGGCAAGACGAGATTTGGGTGGTAATGGGGACTTCTTACAGGCCCGCGCGGCGACACAATTCAGGGGCGCCTACCGAGAGACAAAGAGAAGCGTCTGACGACGACCTCCCTCTGTCACAGAATGCGGCCCTTCGTAGGTAAAAAAGAGGTAAAAACCAAAGGCGGGTGCGCTGATCGACGGACGCCTCCGACAACTGGCATCGCCCGAATGTAGCCGAAAAATTCGTTGCGGTCCGCCGAGATAGGTACACAGTGGTGTTGGATCCTGCCGGAATGTAACCACGAGAACACCTCAAGTGCTTTGGACGGGGGACCAGGGATCGTTGGAAAAGCTGCATAGGAATCTCGTTTTGGGGGAGAACATTAATACCAGCAGGCCCAAAATGAGCGAGGGGAGATAGCTCACAGAGTACTGCAGACAAGTACCTTCTCTCGGTCCTGCTCAGAGGGATACATCGTGAGGAGTGTATACAGCGTGGTGTGCCACAAGCTCGCAAAGTCCCGCTTCCGCTGTAGGGGACACGGTAGGGGCACAAGAGAGACGTCGGACTGTCAACCTCTCTCAGTCACAACAGAGGCACAGTTGAAAGAAATAATCCTTCTTGCCCCCACATTGTGCGTCACAGCGGGGCAACGTACTGGCCCCGTTATAAAAAAAGGGGAGGACACTAGTTGTACAACCCCCCATTTGCGCGTGGAGGGGAGTTGCTTTGGATGTGCTAAACCTGCCGTGCCAACCAGCAAAGCGACGGAGTCCTCTCGGTATATGCACGAAGGAGAGAAGAACGCCGTAGTATCACCAGTTGCTCAATACGGCCAAAGAATTTCAGTTGAGTTCGACGTTGCAATTGAATGAATCTTGCAGCTTGAAGCTTGATCGCGATCATGATGGATGTCGATGATCGATGAATGTAATAATGCCCGACCGCCACCCATGGCGGCGATTAAGCACGCCGATAGGCCGGGTGCTGTGAATTTTAAAAGCTTCTGGCGCTGCCCCAGCCTGGTTAGTAACCTGCTGGTAACCCCACCCCCTTCCGTTGCTGGCGGCGCTGCCCCGCCTCTACCCCACCGACACCGCCAGCGCCAACGACTCCGCCCGCGCCACGCCGCGTTCTCACTCCACCGATGTCTGTCCTCTCGGAGACTGAGGTCGACTACGAGGGGCTGGGAGACCATGTTCCCTACCACATCAACATGATCGCTGGTGCCGCAGCGGGCATTGCTGAGCACGCATGCATGTTTCCGGTCGACTTGGTTCGCACTCGTATGCAGGTCATTGCAGCGTCCCCTGCTGCGACCTATTCCGGCATAGGGGAGGCGTTCACCCGCATCTCCACGCTCGAGGGGGCTCGAACCCTGTGGCGGGGTGTGTCGAGCGTCATCCTCGGTGCTGGCCCCGCCCACGCCCTTTACTTTGGCACGTACGAAGCCGTCAAGGAGGCGACGGGCGGCAACCAAGATGGCATTCATCTTGCGTCTACCGCTGTCGCCGGCGCATCGGCCACGATTGTGTCGGACGCGTTTATGAATCCGTTTGATGGTACGCTGCTGACTCCCGAGAGGCCAGACCCACACCGCTAACGCTTTTGTCGTGTCTTTCCAGTGATCAAGCAGCGTATGCAAATGCACGGCTCTACCTACCGAACCATTCTGGCGTGTGCAAGCGCCATCTACGCCAAGGAGGGTGTGCGCGCGTTTTACGTGTCCTACCCCACCACCCTCACCATGACCGTTCCATTTACTGCGATCCAATTCTCTGCGTACGAGTCGGCCAAGAAAGTGCTCAATCCCACCGGTACCTACTCGCCGATGACGCATGCCATGTCGGGCGCGTTTGCTGGCGGGGTAGCTGCCGCGCTCACCACGCCTCTGGATGTGGCCAAGACGTTGCTCCAAACCCGGGGCACATCCACCGATCCCGACATTCGCCGTGCCTCGGGAATGATGCAGGCGTTCCGGCTCATCAATGCGCGCGATGGATTGAAGGGATTTGCTCGAGGACTGACCCCGCGCGTGCTGACGTTCATGCCTTCCAATGCGCTTTGCTGGCTGGTACGTGTCCCATGTCCCCCCCTTGGCTGGTTCCCTTGGCCCCCCTGCCGTGGACTGGACCGCGCGTGATATCGTCATGGATGATAGTGCATCTTCCCGATGTCACTTGCTGTTATCTGATCTTGCTAACCCCTCCTCCCCCTTTTGTGCCCCTTTTCTCTGTTCGATCTGCAGTGCTACGAAGGCTTCCGCTTTGGCCTCAACCAACGAGCTCACCAGAACCGTTGAGTCCCGAGGCCTGAGGAGCTTCCCACGTTGCGCGTTATTCCGGCGCCTGTGGGGAGTCGGTATATACTGCACCCTGCCTCGGGCCGGAACAGGGCAGCCGGTGCTTCTCTCCAATTTACTGCTTGCTAGACGCCCAAGGGCCATCCATCGTTTTTGCATCACATGCATTCCGCCGTCCGACCAGCGTTCTCTACTTGGCCTCCCTGGGCTGAGTTCCCCTCTATCTTCCCGCTAGGAACGGGGACCCACACAAGGCGGTTGTGGGTTGTTGTGGGCCGATGACTCAGGCTCAGGCTCAGGCTCAAGTAGGGGCGGGGTCGCGAAAAAAACCCCTGCCGATTCTCCACAAGGCCCCAGCACACTTGTAGCTGCCGACCGATCGGCAGGCTTGTCCTCTGTCTGTTCTATTTCTATCCTTTTTTGCACTGTAGTCCTACCCACATATTCCATTGCACCATCTTGATCAGCTTCTCTGCCAGCTTATGTGCATTCTCCATTCGACAGATGTACCAACCGTTCCCCCGCTCAGATCTCACCTGTCACCGCCCAGTGCTGATGCGGTGGACGCAACAGTTAACATCGTTCATACCATCCTTCCCCGTTTCCCCTCGGCTATGCCAGGCGACGCCGATCCTCCGTGGGGGCTGGGCTGATATACATTGCCTACGCATTTTCCTATCCAGCGCTTCTACTTATTACTCCGTCTCTGTTGTGCCTTGATACTTCCGCCCCGACAGGACGAGATGGATATTGAGGATGAGATCGACGGCGCCCGGCAAGCCACCAAGGCGGTTGCACAGATGGGTTACTAGGCTTTGTTGTGCAGGCCACTCTTCGGCGAGCGACGCTAGTCCCCTCGGGAGACTGCTCGCTGTGAACCGAGAGAGAGGCAGGGGCGAGAGGTGGAACGTTGAAGAAGGATGATCGATGACGGAGTACCCCGACTGAGTCCTGATTCCAGCACGCGGCCGCTGTACTTGCCTGCCCCGCGCCTACCGGTCGTTGGCCAAGGGGACGCACGTCGATCCGAGCCTGTTTCCCTGTCAGATCTCAGAGTGGGTAGCGGAGCTCCTGGGGTGCCCCACGATCCGCGCACGATCTACGGGCAGATGATCGATGAGCCGGATCCATCACAGAACAGCAGCAGCCGCAGCTGCGGCCGCAAGCCAGGCAGGCCCCAAGGCACCACCCCCCCACCCCACAAGCACAGTGGTCATCACCGGTGCTAGATGATCGATGATGCATGATGCACATGATGCCCGCCATAGCAGCGGCAGGCGCGTTCTGCTGCACTAGCAGCATTCAATCGCAGCGCCCCACCGGCCAGCACGAGGCCCAGTGGCGATCATTCATCATGCATCATGCACCATGCACCGTGCATGCGCCCTGCCCCGACACAGCCCCGGCGCTGGGTGGGGGAGCTGCAGGGAGCAGCTGCTGTGGCAGGCGCATGCTAGATCCTAGCCGATGCAGGCCTTGCAGCTTGCAGGCGCTTGCAGGCAGGCGTATGCGCGGCAGGCGGCGGGCATCCGACGCGTGGGCATCTGAGAGGGGGGGTTGCGCTGGGTTGCGCAGCCACACCGTCGCCGTGCACCGGTGGGCACTTGGGCACTGGGGGCGGACGGGCGTGCACCGGGTGGCTGCCTCGTGCCGGCGTAGGGGGGCGGGGCAAAGCGGCAGGGCGGGAGGCGGCAGCTCCGCCCTGCGGCGCTTCCGCTGGCCACGCTGTAGGTTGGACAAGCGCACGGGGCGGTAGACGGAGAGGCGCACTGGGTCCTGGAGAGGCACTGCTAGGTACTGGCAGCGCTGGAAGCGTCAAGCGTCAAGCTTCAAGCTTCAAGAGCTTCAAGGTTGAGTTGAGCTGAGGCTCAGCGCTCCGGCTGAGCAAGGCTGAGTGAGCGCGGGCAGCCAACGGCGGCTGGGACGGTTTGCTGGGGCACTAGGACTCTGGCGAGGCGGTGGCTGCCCCCCTGCTGCGGCAGAGGTGGATGAGTGATATGGCGTGCATCATCATCGATCGTTCCCCGAGCGACGGGTGCGAGCGAGTGCGGGTGCCAGATGCAGGGGAAGCGCCATGCGTGATCAGCGTGCGTGCTTCCGCCTTGCTCGCCTGTGGGCCTGCGCCCCTCGGCTGGGCCGCTGCAGGGAGGCCTGGGGCGCCAGAGGGGCGCTCAGGGCGCTCACGCTGCGGACGCTGAGCTGCCGCTGCGCGCTCCGGGGCAGCACGGCGCCGTGTGTGCCCAGCGTCGGCGGGGTGTGCTGGCCTCTGCTCTGGTGCCCGAGCGCGATGCCGGCGCCGAGCCACGCAGCCTCGCCAACCTTGTCGTCGCCGCCGCCGCCATCGTCATCGTCATCGTTGCCATCCTCTCATCCGCACTCTCGCTGCTGGTGCTGGTGCTGGTGCTGGGTTTGGGTTTGGTTCTGGCTCTGGCTCTGGCTCTGGTGCTGCTTCCGCTACCGCTCTGCTGCTCCCGCCCAGCCGCTTCGTCCTGCCGCCGCTGCCGTCGCTGCCGCAGCCGCCTGGCCCCCGGCGCATTCACCCTTGCGCTCCTGCTCCCTGCCTTCCTCCCGCGCCATGGCGACGCCCGCACCCATCTTCTCTGGCCACGTCGCCGTCACTACCCCCACGTTCGCCGCGCACCTTCTGGTCATGCGCCCCAGAATCTCAGCCGTCCGTGTCGCCCCTCCCCCCGCCCCTCGCCAAGCCCCCGCCCCCTCCATTGGGCGCACCACACACGTCCTCGACCGCACGTCTACTCCGTCAGCTTGAGCGTGGCCTTGGCTCCGCACTCAAACAGCTCCCTCCATCTCTGAGATCGGCCCCGATGCCATCGGGGACATCCACGTTCTCTGCATCGGTGCCCCCCTCGGCGGTGCCTGCGGCTTCCCCGCCAGTCGCCCAACTGTTCTACCCTCATAGCCGTGCTCCTTCCATGGGCAGCGCTTACACTCACACCTCTTCCTCGTCTCCCTCCGCCACCCCTATTCCCACACCCGCTATGACTCCCGATCGTGCCAGCAGTGCTTCGGAGGCGTCTTCGTTCGACTATGCCCCACGTGCTGCCCGTCGAAGCAGCAGCCTGGGGGAGAACACGGCAGGGTCAGTAGCCCGCTGCCGTCCGACACCAGCCTCCGATCCGTGTCGCTTTACCACCCCCTCACGTGCGACCTCTATTCCGCTGATTCCCATCCTTCTTCACCCACTACGTACCCCATGTCCAACCCCCTTCCCTTGGAGCTGCAACGACCTCAACCCCCAATCACTCACGCCCCCTTTCGCCGCCCACCTCGATGGCGCCTTCCAATCCGCTCTCCTCCCCGTCTTTTACCCCTACCATCCATGGCTTGGACCCTGCTCGTCAGCCGAGAGCTACCGTACTGATTTGCGTCGGGGCGTTCGACATTTTTGGTGCCCATGCTCACCACTTCATCGCCTGAAATTGAGCAGCCATGCACCTTTCCGTCCCATCCTATCAGCCCGCTTCATTTCCCAGAGCGCCCGCCAGGCGATCCGAGTCCAGCCGTGAGAACAGGCGCGAGTCCTCGTCTCAATGCCTGGTCCAGAGGCCCGCTGCGCCTACGAGTGCCGCACTTGCTCGGCAGATCCCTGGCCCTCTCTGGCCGCAGGGTCGTCCAGGGTATTCACACACCACCTGGGTGATTGTTGCTCCACTGCCCTGGATGCGCTTCCCCCCGTTCAAGTTGTTTCGACAAGCAACGGTATCCTCCCTCGCGCGACCCTTTCTATCCCACCGGAAGCCGCGGTACTGGCGACCAAAGCGGCTCGGGCTCCCGTCTCCCTCCTTCCAACTCGGGCGACGCTACTGGGAATGGTTCATCCGGGGAGCGTCGCGAGGACCGGGACGATCAGGATCGTCGCGACCCCTCCCGTAACAAGTCGCGCCCCAAAAACTCGAGCCGGGTGACCCACTGTGCCGGCTGTGGCAAGCGAATGAGCGGGCAGTTTGTGCGGGCACTAGGTACAGTGTACCACTATGACTGTTTTTGTTGCCGTGACTGCGGTGTGAATGTGGCTTCCAAGTTCTTCCCAACGACCCGGACAACAAGACGGGAGAGAGGTATGCTTGTGCGAGCGCGATTATTTCCGCCGACTTCGTTGATTGTGCCAAATGTGGCAACGCTCTGCGGGTCCTACATCACTGCCCTGAACCAAAAGTTCCACATTGAACACTTTACTTGCTCGCTGTGCGATGTTGTCTTTGGTCCGCGTGATGCCTACTACGAGCATGACAAGAAGGTCTACTGTCACTTCACTACTCGACACGCTTTGCTGTGGCCTGTGAGGGGTGCAAGACCGCCATTCTACGCCAGTTTGTCGAGTTTGTCCGTAATGGCCACACCGAGACGTGGCACCCCGTGCTACATGATCAACAAGGTACGCCTTCCCTCTTCAATCCCTTCTCCCCACACCCAGCGGCTAGTTTACCGATACTGATCCCCTTCTTCACAGTTTTGGAACGTCAAGCTTTCGCCCAACGGCCTAGATTCCCCTGTGGCTGGCCAGCTCGAACTTGAGGGAGAGTCGGCTGATGGGACGGTCTTGGCAATTACGTCTAGTGAAGACGAACCCAAGGACATGGCTGATTTCGGCATGAACCCTGTAGTAATGCAGCGAGCGCTCAAACTGGAGAAGTCCGAGACACCCGAGTCACTCAAAGCGAAGCAAAAGGCGATGGAAGAACGGGTGTTGCGGGTTTGGACTGTGTTGTCCGGGTTCGAGGAGTCGTCGGCCTCTTGCATCTCCAACATGCAGCGTATGGTTGCCGCAGGCAATTTTCTGGGTGGGATTAACATGGCTGATAAGATTGTCTTCCACGTTGAGGTGCTCTTTGCTGCCATTGACAAGCTGGACGAGCGCTCGCGCGAGCTTAATCCTCCGTCTCAAGACGAGGACAGGACTTCGTACCAGCCATCTGATGGTGCCCCACGCGCTCTACCCGCCCCTGGTGACGACTCTCAAGCGCCGAGGAAACCTACGGGTCTGATCCCGCTACGGGAGGCTCGTATGCTTTGTAAGAAAATTGTCAACTTTTTCAGTATTCTCTCTCGCCCGCCCCCGCCCTCCTCAGATGCAGCGACCTCGTCGCCTAACCCTGCCGCTGGGGGTTCCGCTGCGACGCCCCACTTCGGAATCCTATCGCCTTGACTCAAGAACTGATCCCGCTTATCACGGGTATGGCCCAATATCTCAAGATGCTGATCCGTCTTGCGCTCATGGGTGCAGTACGCCTCAACGACAAAGCCGTGTTTGACAATTCCTTGATCAGCTCGTCTGCCTCGAAGAACTGGGCAATGGGACGGGTGTCCCCCCCAAGGAAAGTGAGGGTAAGGACATTGGCTGTGGCTACACCACCATTCCGCGTGATGCTCCTTGGCGTCCTACACCGGTATGGCTTCCTCCTCCAAGTCGCGCTCGGGAGCGGGAGCTACAGACCTATGCGCTTTTTGCCACCAAACGGTGGAGGAGGAGTGCTTTGCGCTAACAACAAGACTCGTTGGCATCTGTCGTGCTTCCGCTGTGAGAAGTGCACCCGTCCCACTACAGGCTGGGTGCCCAAGAAAGACAGAGGCGAGCGCTCCGCCTCATCCGCCGCAGGCCCGACCTCAACGCAGCCGACCGCAGATCAGTCAGCAGAGCTACGTATCGTCGCCTTCACCAAGTCGATTGACGGCGCCCGGAGGCGTGGCCAGTAGACCGGTTTGGGGTTGAGACTCGGCGGTGGACATCTAAACCCACGCACCTTCGGATCCCACTCCGCGTCCCGGGGGGACACCATCCTGCCCCCTGCTCCTACAGGGCAGGGTAGCTCGTCTTCGTCCAAGCCGTCTCACGGAATGAGCTATGTACCGTTGTGTGCCGAGTGCGAACACGCCACGGGTGCGCCCACTTCCGTGGAGTGGTCCGCATACCGTCTGGAACAGTACACATTCTGCTCCGGGTGGCCCTGACACGTCTGTTTTTACAGCTGAACGGCGTGCAATGATCTACTGGCCTCCGGCTTCCGCTTCTTTGACTGACCCCAGATCCGCTGCCAGCCAGCTGCAGTAGAAGTTGGAGCCCATCAGCCAACAGGTGAGCAGCTGCTTGCACCGGACACAGGGGGGTTGACTCGATCAGCCACTGCGACAAGTGCAACATCAATCAATTCCATGGAGGGCCACGTGCGCCGGCGCACGGCCCGCTCGAACCTCTCGCTGGATCGCAAGGTCGACTCGAAGGCCAAGGTGCCTCACATTTCCACGGTTATCGGGGGCCCCACGGGTAAAACCACGGGGGTGGCAACCGGAACGCCACAAGCCTTTCCCAGCCCTCAACCCTCTTCTACAGGGATGGCCGGTGCTGGTGGAGATTACTTCTCCCAACCTATTCCACCTGGCCAAAACCGGTCCCCGAATCCCTCGGCCCAGGGCAGAGAGAAGCTGCTTTCCCCTCCTGGTGCGGGTATGGGACGAAGGAGCGTGTCTCCGGGCTCGGGAATGGGGATGGGCGATCGTTCCTACTCGACCGATCGAACCGAAAAGGTCCTCCCCCGCCCCCCACGATGGAGGCACAGTCCATGCACCCGGCTGGGGCCGCGCGACGCAAGTGCAGATCCAAGATGACATATGGGGGATCCTATTGGGATCGAGCCACCCGAGCCACCGATGAATTTGGACGATGTGACGAACCAGCTGGATGTGGTTTCGGAACAAGATGGGAATATGCCATTGCCGCGCTCTCTTCGGAGCAGCGGTTGGTCGTCAAGTGCATGGCCCTTGCTTGCCTTCTTACCGACACGGGCGTTTCCCTCGCGCCACGGGCAAACTCGCCAAGTCATTCTCTGGCGACGGGGCGGATCCCAAGCTGGACTGGCCTGCCGGGGAAAAGACGAGTGGGCAGGAATCGTTCCCGAGCGGTGTGTGCACGCCCGAACTGCGGGCGCAGGTCAACGTAGAGGAGTTCTTGGGTTCAGAGGACTTTTGCTGGATTCGTCCGAGCCACGCAAAGGCAACTTTTGGGGCAAGTTTTTCCAGAAGCCCAAAGCAACCCACAAGCGCGGTGGTGGGGCCATCTTTGGCGTACCTCTCTCGACGCTCATTACCAACCATGGCACGGAGATTTGTCGACGTCAACTCAAGTTAACCTCAAGGTCCCCACGTTGCTGGATGAACTGATGGTCGCGATGCGTTATTTGGGTACGTGGTCCTCTTCTTTTTGATGGGTCGGATCCGATTGGCTGACCAATGGTGTACTATGACAGACCCGAGTGTGGAGGGCATCTTCCGTAAAAACGGCAACATTCGTAAACTGAAGGAGGTTGCTGATCTAGTGGACCGGGGGGGCTCGTTTAAGTCCTCGATGCTCGACGACAACGTTGTCCAGCTGGCAGCACTCTTGAAGCGATTCCTGCGTGAGCTGCCGGATCCGTTGCTCACGTTCCGACTCTACCCGCTCTACATGGCCGCGCAAGAGATGGAAAACCGTCAAGAGCGAATCCGGGCCCTGCGTATGTGAGCTTACTCCTCCCTGTCTCGCACCGGGACACGATGGAAGAGCTGTTTACGTTCATCAAGTGGGTGGCCAATTTCGAAAAGATTGATGGCGAATCGGGCTCGCGGATGGATTTGATCAATTTGGCTACGGTACTGGGACCCAATCTGTTGTACTCTCGGCGCTCTGCCACGCGCCCGAGGACCGTTCGACGGCTGCCGGCGAACGATGTGGTGCTCACCATTTTGCAACAACAAGAGCTGTTCTGGGTTGTCCCCAAGGAGTTTACGGCACCGTTGGAGGATGCCGAGCTGCTGAGTCTAGCGGGCACGGGCAGTGCACGCGACTTGTTGCGTAAATGCGCCGAAAAGTATCTGGCTCCCGGTGGCATTGCCATGTGGCCATGGCTTCCTCCTCTACTTTGGCCCTGCCGCCACCCGGGGCTGGTCTTGGACGGTCGGTTTCGAACGCGGGCAGGATACGAGGCAAGACGATTGCCTCGCCTGAGGGGAGCTACACGGGCGCTCTGTCGGCCACCAGTCGACCGGTTCGCTTGTCCCGAGCCAACCACACAATCAACCCACGTACCCACCTCTTGTTCCTTCTGGCCAAACCGGCTATGCCCTGTCTTCCCCACCCTTTTCCCGCCGATGCACACTCTGGGTCGCAATCGACCGGGGCGGACATTCCTTGGCCCCTCCCAGCCACCCCGACATGGCACCCTCCTTCTCTTCTTCGGCCGGGCCCCCAGTGCTGGCGCCAGTTTGGCTGCCAGCATCGTTACCATGCACCAGGTGGTCTCTCCTCGCCCAACCTGCGTCAACTCCGTTCGTCTTCCTCCATGACTGGGATTGCCCAGGGGCCGGAGGCAGGCAACGGCAACGGCAATGGCGGCAATGGCAATGGCAATGGCAATGGCAATGGCCCCGGCTCGGTCGAGCGCGGCGGGACGGGGTACATGTACCCCCCCATGCCCGTCGTTCCGCCCGCCAAGGATCGTCGGGTTCGGGTCTACTGAGCCAGCCGGGCGAAGGGTACCGCGTCCGCAGCTCCAGCCCCGTCGCCCGCCCGCGAACCCAGTCCCCCCGTCCTTCCTCCATCTCCTCCCACGGCCATTCGGTGCAGAGCCACATATCTATCACGCCGACGGGCACGAGTGCAAGTGCCAACGCAAACGCAAGCGCAAACGCAACCGCCAGCGCGGCGTCGCGCCGACGGGGATGGTGCTCGTACCAGGCACGCTTGTCCCGGGCACGCTCGTCGCGCCCTCGCACCCGGCCCACAGCGGACACAGCCACACCACAGCCACAGCTACGTTGGGCCGGTGCCGCTGCCGCACGGGGGGTACGGGTATGCGAGCAACGGCGCGTACGGCCTGGCGGGCAACTATGCCGGTGTCGGGCGGGGGGGGATGGATGAATGTGAATGCGAGTGGGAATGGGAATGCGGCAGCTGTGGCGCGTCGCCTCGGCTGGGCGGACCGGCGGCCGGGGCGTGCCGGGCCGCATTACCTCCAGCGGGGGGGCGGCGTGTGACATGTGCGGTGTGTGACATGTGAGCATGCGAGGCCTGAGGGCGTCGGCCGTGTGAATGTGAGGCCGGAGGACGTGCAAGGCTGGGTTGGGTCCGAGTGGGGATCCGAGGGGGATCCGAAGGGGGATCCGATTGCCTGACTGGCCTGTGGCCTGAGGCTCAGGGGCCTGAGGGCTGACTAGCTGACTCCCTGACTAGTGACTGTCACTTGACTGCAAACCATCTCTTAGCACACTTGGGAGGGGCCGCGGCAGCACATAGCCCACCGTCAGCGTCCTCATCGGTCCCATCGTCGTCCTCGACTCTGCTCGATTTCGTCCCGAGAGGGGAGAGACGGGCGCGGGTGGATGAGGGGGGGGAGGTGGTCGATGACCGGGGGTAGGGTGCGTAGGGTTGGCGACGCGGCGATAATCGATGATCGATAATGGGTAATCCGTAATGGATGATGGAGGCATCGGACACGGATAAGCGACGGCTCGCAGCGGCGCGGCGCGCTCCTCGCTCCCCTGCCCCGGGTGCTCCCACGGGCCAGTGTGGCGCGCACGGCCGCCACGCGTCACGGCATCACGTGGCACGAAGAAGTGACATGCATTGCTGGGCGCCTCGCTTGGGCCTGCGTGCGTTGCGTGCTGTGCTCCTTGCTGGCCGCGCGTAGCAGCTCGCCCCGCCTCCTCCTCCACCACCACCCACCCACCATGGACGCCACCAGCCCCCCCGCCAGCGCCGCCATCCCCCTCCCCACCCTCCGCCGCCCGCCGGCAGCACCGGCCCTGCCCCTGCGCCCGTCCCCTCCCCTCGCCCTCCTCCCCATCTTTGCCCGCTCCCCCCGCCCCCGCCCCGTCCCGCCGCCGCCCCCCTCGGCCGCCGCTTCGAAACCTGCCCTCCGCGGCAACGACGTCGATGCACTCGAGTATGGCATGGAGGGCATGCAGATCGAGCCCGACGACCACGACGGCTTCTTTGCTGCCGATGACGACACGGACGACGCGCGCCACTCCTTCCTCCCCGCTCCCCCCCGACTCTGGCCATGTCGGCGTTAGCCTTGGCTCCAGCGCCCGCCTTCGCTTCCGTGTCGGGCGGACCGCCACGCTTGTCTCTGTCCATGTCGCCGGACCATGCACACTTTGCCTCCAGCATCGGAACACCTCTTGCCTCTTCCGTTCCGCGCCGCACCTCCCTCACCCTGTCGCGCAGCCTACGCTCCCCACTTCGGATCGCCCCCTCGAGCGTGGATCGCTTGCGCCTCCTCCGTCCTGGATCCACCGCAAAGACACCGCGCCATACGTTTGCTCACTCGGCACCCTACTCGTCTGCTTTGGCCGGTCGCCGCTACTCCTCCCATGCCCGCCCCACCCCTTTCCCTTCCTCGCCCTCGGCTGCAGAGCTAACAGCCGAAGACGCCGAGGCTGCCGCTGCCGCCAGCATTCTCGTCGGCTCGTACGGATCGGCATCCTATACCCTCTCCGCCGATGGCGATGAGACAGATGAAGAGGTGCCGGTGTGCATATCGCATCCCGACGATGGCAACAGGCCCGAGGATGGACACACATCCCTCGCGCCACTTGGGTACCGCAGGAACCGCAGTGGACCTACCTCAGCTCACACCATCAGGGGCCCCACCCTTTCCCCACCTGGACCTTCGGCCTTGTCCCGTTCTCTTCGCGCTCTTGGCCCCTCAGCCGCCTCAGCTACCTTCTTTGCCCCGCCGCGGGTACCCAACAAGGAGGCCGATACTGATTCCATCTCCGTTGACAGCCTAACCGATACCGATTTGCCGGCCGACACATTGCCCCCCAGATTCCAGCAACCACTGGGCACCCGACTCCCCATCCTCCTACCCTTCAAGAGTCCCCCACTGCCTCGTCGGCCGTCAAGGCCGCGTATGCCATCCGGTCCCAAATGGGCAATGCAAATTGTGCAGCGTTTGTGACCAAGTTGTGGTACATGCTTGACACGCCTGCCTTGTATCACAAGTACATCTCCTGGTCTCATGCCGGCGACAAGATCCTCATGCCGGCGGATACGGCGACCAGCAACGAGTTCGCTTCCCTTGTCCTTCCCACCCTCTATCGTCACAACAACATTGCCTCCTTTGTCCGACAACTTAATGTCCGTCCCCCTTCCCCGTCGTGCTGAAACCAACAGCGCGCAAAGCAACCCACAGTACTTACTGACCTTACCGTTGCATTCGCAGTTGTACGCTTTCCAACGCATCTCCCCCACCCGGCCTCTTGATCCTGCCGAGGTGGACCTAGCAGTGAGCAAGAACCTGCTGGCTGCTGCGGCTGCGCCCAAGGCCAAAGCGGCCGCGGAAGCTGTGCTGCTCACCCAAGCCAAGGCCGAACAAGAAACCGACCCGGCGCTAGCAGCTCAGCGGCACGCCGATGCCACCGCTGCCTTGGCTAGCGCGGTGGCTTGACACCGGGTTTGACCGCCGCCACGCTCTATGGCCCGCACAATTGCTTTGCCCACCCGCGCTTTCAACGCGGCCACCCTGAATGGCTCGCCGATCTCAAACCCCGCAGCAGCAAGAAACCCAAGCATCGTGCGGACGAGGTGCCCTCTGCTCCGTAGCTGATCCTGTACTGCTGCCGACGGGTTCCCTTTTCTTCACTCGTTGTCTTGTCCGTCTTGGTTCTCTCCTTGTCCCTCTTGGAGCGACAATGGACCGAGGAGCTCCCGCGCTTGCATCACCCCCCCCCCCCCTTCCTTGTGCCTGGTAATTTGTGCTTGTTTGTGATGCACCCCTGCAGTAGTTCCCTAGCCCTCTCCTGGGTTCACCCTAAAAACATGCTGGGAATGGATAGAGCTATGTACATGGAGGAATAGCAGAGACAAAAACCATCATCTGAGCGCGCACCATCGACCCGGCGAGCCGGCGACCCAGCGACCACGCGACTAGGGGGAACAGATCAGCTACGCCTTCCACAGCGCCTCTGCACCGGCCTGGGCCGTAGGCTGGTCCGGATGACCAAACTTGGCGATCCGCAAGCACTCCTTTTCGAGCCATCTAAAGTCCTCTCCCTCGGGCGTGGAGAGCGGAGAAAGGGGTCGGACAGAGAGCACCTCGACGCCCGCCTCGCGCAGCGTGCGCGCCCCCACACACTGCACAAAGTCGTCCGGTTCCGACACGCCTTGGAGGACGCGCGTGATGCGCAGCCGGTACATGGTAGCGGTAGCGGTGGCAGTGGCGACCGGGGCGCCCAATCTGGCCAGCTGGGCGGGCGGGGAAACCAAGGGCGGATCGGCATTGAACGCGAGGATGCGCTGCAGGCACGGTTGCGCGCCCGACAAACGTTCCGAACACGGTTCCATCGTCGTGTACAGGTCGCATGCCAGGTCCTGTACCGAGCCCGGGAGGGCGGCTCGGAGGAAGACGAAGCGGGCGCAGAAGCGATAGCGTGGGCAAGTTTGTCCAGCACACATTGTTCCGCATGGGTGTTGCCCGGGCACTCGCGCGAGTAGCCCGTGGCCAGCACGCTGGCGCCTTCCGCCGCCCGAGGGCGCAGGAGCGAGCCGACACAGAACGCGGTCGTCGTTGGTTCGCACTGGTCTGCTAGGCGCAGCGAGCGGATCATCCATGTGACGTGCGTCGCCTGCTCGGCAGGCGAGAGCTGGTCCCAGGACATGGCGGCAGTAGCGGTGGTGGTGGGCGAGCGGAGGAGCCAGGGGAGAACGGCGGCGGAACTTAAATCTACCCGGTTAATTTCATCGGCCGACCGACCCGGCAAGCCAGAGTGCTGTCGTCCCTACGCTCGCTCGCACGCTGCAGCGTCGAGGCCGCCGAGGGTTGGGAAGCGCAGCGAGATCGGGGGGTTGGAGCGAGGGGCGCCGGGACGGGTGGACACCCATGGTTCCGGTGTGCGCGGGACGGGGGGCGGAGAAAAGGAGGGCGAGGGTGCCTTGCGCCGATGGGCCAACTTTTCGGCCAAGGCACGCGCATACGCCGACCCAGGGGCGTAGGCGTGCGACCCGCGTGGGGTGCCGGCAGGCGTAGTACGTCCGGCCCGCCTTGACAGACGGGACGCTTGATGCACTCTCCTCCACGGCAGGGCAAGGCGATGGGATGCGGGACGGCGGGTGGGACGGAGCGCGAGAAGGGATGCGAGACGATGTGTGGGAATGGTGGTGTGGTGAGGGATGGGGATGATGATGAGGCGGATGGGGGTGCAGCCATACGCCGGCCCGGATCCGCTCACTTGCGGACGAATGTCCTCTTCGTCTCGATCGTCCCACTCCCACGCCTGGCGCTTTTCGTACTGCATCCGCCAATGGCCATAGTCGGCCTCCAGCCCGCCGTCGTGCCAGACATGGTAGCTGTCCCGCAGCCGCAAGGCAATGGCGATAGGATGGTCGAGAACCAGCTGCCGCAACGCAGGGAAAGGGTAACGCGTCCGCGGCCGCCGCCGCCGCGGCGCTCTCTCATGTTCCAGCTCGGCCGAGAACCCGACCGAAAGGAGAGACGAAGCAGTTGTGCCCGGCGCCACATCTTCGATTTCGCAAGTGCGGCCCTTGGGGCTGGGAACGGGGCTTTGGTGCTTGGGCGGGCTGGTGCGCGACGAGGGCCGGAAGGGATCCTGAAACTCGCCCCGTTCATCCGGTGTGGCGGGAGGAGGCGAGGCGTCTGCGGCACTGTGTGGAGGGCTCGCCGCACCGTCGCGGGGCGTAGGCGCATCGGCCGGCGCCGACACCAGACTCTGGACCGACTCGGCGCTCGACACGGACGCCGATCGCGGCTGTCGGTCCAGAGCGAGCTGGCCCAACGTAGCCGAGGCGCTGCTGTCGTGCCGCACCGCCTCCCGCTTGCGGGGGCACAAACAGGTACTTGGGGCGCACCCCCGTTTCAAAGGACAGGATGATGGGGTGGGCGGCGGCCACTTCAGTCAGATACCAGTACACGCTTCCCACCAGCAGGCCCAGCGACAGGCCCACCACCACCTGGCCCGACCGAGTGGTACCCCAAAAACCAGCGCGAGAAGACCGTCAGGGCACTCAGGAGGATCACAAACGCCTGCGACGCGTAGTGCTCTGCGCGCCGCACGATGGAGATCACAGTGATCGGCCGTCGGTAGGGGCGAGGGCGATGGGCGTGGAGGTGGAGAAGGAAGAAGGCGGCAAAGAAACCCATGAACTGGGAGTGGGACGAGGGCATGCCGTATCCGGTGCCGCCATCGCCCAGATGGGTGGCGGAGGCGGGACGAGGGATGCGCAAGAGGCGCTTGAGCAGCCAGTTCAGACCCTCGTTGGCCAGCTGGGCGATGCAGGCGTTGAGCCAGGTGAGCTCGCGGCGCGAGAGGATGAGGGTGGCGTAGGCGCACATGATGAACTGCGGCGCCAGGCTGGCCAGCGCCATCAGAGGGCCGATTGGGCCGCCGGGCTCGTAGCGGACATGGGTCAATCCGAACGACTTGAGCGGGTGCGCCGCCGGGTCCACGCCCGACATGGCGACGACGACGATGGTTGATGGCGGGAGAGCCGACCGCGACGCCTCCGAGCGGGAGGGTATATTATCATTTTCGCCGCTCGCGTGCCCCGCGTCCTTGTGCGCATCCGGAACAGCGTTGCCGGTGGGCGCATTCACGCTGCCACCGCCACACCACCGCCGCCGCGACCTCCCCCACCACACGACCCCCCCACCACGACCCCCCCCACCACCCCCCCCCCCCACCACGACCACCCCCCACCACGACCACCCCCCACTACGACCACCACTACCACGCTTGCTGTGCCATGCCGCCGCGCCGCCGTCCCTCGGCCGCCGCGCCTACGCTGGCGCTGCCCTCGCCGTGCTCGCCCTCGCCACCGGCTGGGGGGTGTATCGTTGGGCCACCGCCCCCCCATCGCCGGGGCCCACTGACGCCGGCAGCCAACTGCGCGGAGCTCAGCGCACGGAGCCTGCGCTCCCACGCAAGGGACTCAACCGCCCCTCTCTGTCCTTCTCGCTACCCTGACTTTGTCTTGTCGGAGCAGCAGACCGATGCGCTGCTCCAGCTCATGGCGTCCCTTGCGCCGTATTACATTGTCACGCTCATTCTACCCCAGCCGCAACCTGTGTCGCCCAAGGGCAAGCGCCGCGTTGCAACTGCTGCAGCTGAGCCGGTGCGTTCGCTGGTGGAGCTCAAGGCAGCTTTGGCTGATGTGCCCTACTTTGACCAGCGGCGCGTGCTCGAGTATTCGACGACCGCTGGCCGCCAAGCGCTGGCCAAGGCGTTGGGATGCGATGTGCATGTGGAAGCGTCGCTGTCGCCGAGTCTGGTGCGCGAATCTGCCCCTCCAGATCATCGGACGGCTCAGACTCGTCCTCGTCGTCGGATTCAAGCGACGGCGAGGAGGGGTGGCAGTCCAACCCGGACGATACGCCGGATACTTCGAGCATTCTGATCATCAAACAGGGCACCCAGCTCCGCAAGCAGTTCGCCTACCTCTCGAGCTTGACCCAGGCGCAGCGGACGGTGGTGCTTCTTCTTCTCCGCAGGTCGGGACGGCGGTCCTTCCTGCCCACCTGGCGCAGTTGGCATCGGGCCACTCGGCCAAGGAACACAAAAAGGCCGTCAAGAAGTTGGCGCGGGCGCATGCCAAGCACGTTGGCACGCTGCGCCGTACCTTTTTCCCAGCGGGGCAAACGGTCAGTTTGGATGGCAAACTGATCCTGCTCGACTGTGCGCCCGAGTACCTGCATGCGGCCGCACGTAGGGTGGACAACATTGATACCCGCTCCGCCACCGGGAGCGACACCACCTCCACCACTCCGAGGCGTGGGACGACGAGTACGACCCAGCCAGTGTCCAGGAGGCACAGCTGCAGGACCAGCAAGATGGGTGGAACGAAGCGCAGAATGGCTTGCTGCATCTACGCGCCCGATGGAAGTAAGATGGGGTACATTCCTCCACTCTTTAACGTCGGCCTTATGCCGTCAGCTGCGACTCCATCCCCCGCAACAGATTCTCTCGGCCACTATCACACTCTCGGTCCCTCCCTCCATCGTCCTGGACCCTGTGATGAAGGCGCGAAGGGGGGTCCCCCAGCGATGCCGCACAAATGGTAGGTGCATTTCTTTGGGATTGGGCTGAGCTCAGGTGAACGTTGAGCCCAGATCCGATCAAAACGCCACTGCTACGGTAGGTACCCGTGCTTGTCGCGCGAGGTTGCAAGCATCCTCTCCCCCATGGGAGCCCTTGTTCATGGGCCGGTAGTGAGGAGGGTTGGGTAGAAAAGCATGTCTAGACCAGGAATAGGCCGCTACTCTCGTTCCCCCACCGACTTGGGCCACTAGCAGGACATTTGCGTCTGTGAGCGGGCAGGAAATGGATAGGCGAGTCAAGAGAGACAGGACAAGGGATCATCAGGAAAAGGGCAAAGAAGGTGGATGCTCAGAGGGACAAAAGAAAAGGGGGGTTATGACAAGGGGAACTAGGCCAAACGAGTGCCAAAGAGAGTGCCAAAGAGCCAAGGGGGAGTGTGGTGTGGTGTGGGTTACTCGCCCTCGTTGGAGCCGGAAAGCGAACTGGCCTGAACGGGGCGTGGGAGTGAGGTGGCAGGCGCCTCCGCCGACGCAGACGGGGGCCCGCGCTGCGGAAGCCGGCGGCGGGTCTTGGACCGAAGAGTGGGCGCGAGCAATCGCGCGATACAGCTTGCTCGACTGGAACGTCCACCCGGCCGGGATGTGGTGGGGGAAGACGTGGGTCAAGAGTTTTTCGGCCGTCGGCCGTTTTTCCGGGTCGATGGCATGGCAATGCTCCAAAAAGTTTCGTGCCAACTTGGACATCCGCACCCCTTCGGGCACCGGCGGCGGCAGTTGCGAGCGGCCAATCTGCGTCCCAGGTCAGGTCAGGTCAGGTCAGCAAGCCATCCATAGACAAGCAAGAGGAAAGGAGGGAGCAGGGCCAAGCCGCAAACATACCGAGATCAAGGCCTGAATCATTTCTTGGTGCGACCAGGGCCGTTCGCCCGCAAACATCTCCAGCACCATACAGCCAAGACTCCAGATGTCCGCCTTGGCAGAGTAGCCTCGGGAAGTCAGGGCAGCCACCTCGGGGGCCATCCAAAGACGGAGCCCTGAATGGACATGCCGGCAACGTCGTTGTAAATGTCGTCCGAGTAGCGAACCGTGCCAAAGTCGGAATTTTGCAAAAGCCATCGTAGTCGACAAGGATGTTGTCCGCCTTAATGTCACGATGGAAGAGGCGGTTTTGGTGAAGGTACTTGAGCCCGTCGAGGATCTGACGCGTAAAGTAGGCCACCGTAGGTTCCTCCAACTTGCCGTGCTGGCGCAAGCACGACCCGATCGACCCACCGGGCACGTATTCGAGGAAAATCGAGAGGAAGCCGTTCGAGCGCTCAAAGCCAAGGTAGGACACAATGTTGGGGTGATCCAATACCTTGAGCGTCTCAATTTCCGACTCGAGAGCGTTGACGAGGTTTTGCGATTTTTGCTGGCCAAGTCGGAGCGGGTCGTGGGGAGTTCGACCTGCTTCACCGCCAACATCTCCCCCGTCGTCAAGTTCATCGCATGGAACACCTGGCCATAGCTGCCACTGCCAATCAAGCCACCCTTGGCCCACACAAACGTAGGCACATCCGTCAGCTTTTTGTCACGACCGTTTCGATGGTTCCCATGAATCTCAGCAAACGACGCGCCGGGCCGAACTTCACGCGTACGTGCACCCCACATCCGCGTGCTCCGCCGACGGATAACTGCACCGCCCATGTTGGCCCCAGCTCGGTTGGCACGGTCCATGTCCCGCATCCGGTCCCGCGCCACACCACGAATCGACTTGCTGGGACGGAGCAGCGCACCGCTCCCAGGCCCCCCCATGGCGGGCCCCAAACCCGAGCCCGAACCCGAACCCGAGCCCGAGCCCAAGCCTGACCCCAAGCCTGGGGCCGAGCCGGAGCCGGAGCCGGAGCGGAGCCAGGGCCAGAACCTGAACCTGAACCCTCGCCTCGGTTCCACGCAGAGGAGGCGGTGCCGTCGTCTTGGGCTCGCGTTCAGCAGGCGGATTGGGCGACTTGATCCGGGCCGAGGAAGGCGGTTTGGCGATCGCACTGGAACTGGGGACGATGGTGGGATGTTCGAGCGCGGTCGGCGAGTCGGCGCCGGGGGGTTCGATCACCGGTTTGTCAGGTCGTGCTCGGGGAAGATTTCTTCGAGGTGGTTGTAGAGCGCTTCCTGGGTCGGACGCATGGCCCAATCGTCCGAGCCAAGTTCCTCCTCTGGTGCGCCAGGCGAGTTCATCGCTCCGGACGAAGAGCCGAGGCCGGTCAGGGGGCTCGACTCGCCATCCGCACTCGTGATCGGCGCCAGACCCGGGACGGCAGAGATGGTATCCAGACGCGTATCGATGCGAAGAGCGGGGTGAGCAGCAACGCTCGTCACAGCCGGCGCACCAGCGACCGGGTTAGGAGGCGTGTCTTCGTACGTGGGCACCAAGTGGCGTAACCGGCGATCCTCCTTGGCCAGCGCATCTGGCGCCATCCAGAAGTCTTGCGCCGTCGCGTCCGGCTCTGGCGTCGACAAACGCTGACCCCTTCTCTCGGGCGAATGCGAGTCAGGCTCAGGCGCAGAAGCGGCTTGCCATTCACCTGGACGTCGCGTCCGTCACATCGGGCAAATCCTCATCGGAAAAGATGGTAAAAGCATCTGAGACCTCTTGGCTCTGGGCCATCGTCGCCGCGGGCCGAGTTCTCCTGGAAGGTGGTGCGTAGCCGTTCTTGTCGAGGATCGTCCATCCGCACCGTTGGGTCATCAGCGCCGGGCAGGTCGTCATTAGGATAAATTGTAAATCCATCCGCGTTTTCCACGCATTCACCGCGGTGGGACGCATGGATTCGTGAGGCTGCGGGTT
Source organism: Moniliella sp. 'wahieum' (assembly GCA_003971905.1). NCBI lineage: Eukaryota > Fungi > Basidiomycota > Moniliellomycetes > Moniliellales > Moniliellaceae > Moniliella > Moniliella sp. 'wahieum'. The sequence goes on along the minus strand of RSEE01000006.1, from coordinate 1,046,693 downwards.
CGGGTTACGGGGGGGTAAGCTCACGTCGGCGATCGGCTCTTCAGAGCGAAAACACATCCTCCGCATCTTGGCCATACAAAGGCGAGGGCATAGACACGCCCTCATCCTTTACTTGTCGCTCCCGCTCCTGCTCCTTGAGTTCCGCCTCGGCCTGCGTTGCCTCAAGCTGCGCCGCCACGGCGGCCTGGCGGCGGTCGGACAGCAAGACGGTAGGGTCACTTGCATCGGGCAACTCGGACGGGGGGTAGAAAGTGAAGCCATCGGTCTCTTGGAACTCCCATTTCTGTTCCCGTTCCGTGATCTGTTCCGGCTCCTGTATCTGCTTCTGCTTCGGTCCTGTTCCTGTTCTTGCCCGCCGTTTGCGCGTTGCTCCTTGAGCTCCGCCTCAGCCTGCAGTTGCTTCAGCTGCGCCGCCACGGCGGCCTGGCGCGGGTCGGACACAAGACGGTAGGGTCACTTGCAATCGGGCAACTCGACGGGGGGTAGAAAGTGAAGCCATCGGTCTCTTGGAACTCCCATTTCTGTTCCGGTTCCCGTTCCGTGTTCTGTTCCGGCTCCTGCTTCTGCTTCGGTTCCTGCTCCTGTTCTTGCTCCCGTTTGCGCGTTTGCTCCTTGAGCTCCGCCTCGGCCTGCAGTTGCTTCAGCTGCGCCGCCACGGCGGCCTGGCGCGGGTCGGACAGCAAGACGGTAGGGTCACTGGCATCGGCAACTCGGACGGGGGTACAAAGTGAAGCATCCGACTTTGCAACGCACGCCCCTTCCTGGGCGCTTGCTCGGCTGCTGCTCCTGCACTTGCACCGGGACCGGGGACCGGTTCGTGCTCCCGTACGGGAGCGTCGGCGGGCCAGCGAGGGGAGAGCGGGTGAGTGGGGTGGGACCTGGGCCGGGGCTGCGGAGTGGGACCGACGGGCGTGGGGGTGGTCTCGGCCTCGGGCTCGCTGCCTGCCTCAGTAGCAGGCGACAAGAGCGAGCCAATCAACGCTTTGCCGGCGCCTTGGTCGTCGTAATCGTCGTCTTTGGCGGTGACGGTGGGGCGGTCGTGGGCCGTGTCGAAGGTGGGGGCAGCCGCGCCCGTCGGGCAACCAGACTCGGTCCGACCGTTCCATTCGTTTTGTTCGACTCGTCCGACCCGCCCGTCAAGCCACGCAGGGGAAGCAGGGCCGTGCGGTCAGCCAGCGCGGCGTCGGCGTCGGCTCGTCGCCGGAACGGGGTACGCTGCTGGGGTGCGACCATGCGGGCAAGGTGGCCAACGGGGCCGAGGGGACCGAAGCAGGGACCGAAGCGACGGAAGAAGGGACAGAAGCGACAGTGGGCGGGCGGGCCAAGCGCGCACGCGAGCAGGGGGCGGGGGGACGTGAGGCGAGTAGGGCGAGTAAGGCGAGGCTGGGCTAAGCGGCGCGAGTGACGTTTTGGTTTCGCTGTCGCGGTCCGAGATGGAGCTGTGGCCCGACACGGGCTGAACAGTTCCGACTCGTCCGCATCTGAAATCGACGCCGAGGAAAGCGAGGAACTGATCCCGCCCAGTTCGCTCTTGTCCCCCGACATGGGACGTGCGGAGGACGCACATGTACCACCACCACCGCACACCACCAGCAGCAAGCAAAGCAAACAGAAGCAGCAATAGAAGAGGCAGCGGCGGCGGCGGGCGCGCGGCGAGCGGGTGGGGCGAGTGGGCCAAGTCGGGCGAGAGGCAGCGCCGAGGCGCTTCGGGAGGAGGGGCGGCACGGGCGGCGGGGGCCGGGGAGCCGGCGGTGGACGCGGGCGGGAGGGAAAAAGCGAGGCAAACGAGGTGGGCGCGGTGGTGGATGTGGGTGTGGGGGGCAAGTGCGCGGCGGAGCCGGAGCCGGAGCCGGAGCAGGGGCAGGCGCAGGCGCAGGGGCGGATCGGGGCGTGTCGAGCGAGAGCGAGAGCGACGGTGGGGACGGCTGTGCGTGTGGGTGTGCATGTGGGTGTGAGTGTGGGTGTGCGTGTGTCGCGCCGCGGTCCCGTGGGGATCCTTTACCTTGGGCAAGCGGGGTGTGGCACCGTGGCTGGCCAAGGGGGCGGGGTGGGCAGCGGGTGGGCAGCGGGGTGGGCAGCGGGGTGCACCCAGCGGGGCGAGCGTTGGCCAGCTTGGGATCCAAGTGCCTGCTGCACCGTCCCGCCCACTTCGAGCGGGACGTTGGTACCGTGGGTCAAGAGGTGCTGCAAGGTCATTGATCCCCGCGTCCGTCAGGAACTGTGAGCGCGGCGGTACATCTCTCCTCAGTTCGTTCACGCCCCAATCGCCGGTCGGACCAGGCGCAGTACCTGGTGCTACGCTGCCCCACCCGACAAGCCGAGGACGGGGAACGCGCTGCACCGTTGCTTGGCACCGTCGTGGTACGGGCGGCCGCACCAGCGGAGGGGAATTGGTTGGGTCAGCCAACACGGCGCCCTGTGCTGTCCAGGTAGGCGCGGTGCCAGGTGGATAGGCAGAGCGGTAGCCAGGCACGGTTCCCGGTGCCGGCGCAGCAAGCGCGCGCCCTCGTCCTTGTTGTGCGGCGAATAGTGCACCAGGGTTGCGACCGATGGACGACCAGGTGGGAGTGAACCGGCAGAAGAGGCGGCAGGACCATACGTGCCGGCGAGCAGGCTGGAGGGGTGCTGCCGTGGGCCGCGCGCCAGGCGAGAGGCCAGGTGCGCGTTGGCTTGGTTGGCCACTCCAATGGGGAAGCCGCCGCCACGATGAGGAGGGGTTGTCATGCCAGAATACAGTCCCGCGCGGTTGCGTTCGGCGATTTTCGCGTTCTTGTCGGCCCTTGCGATCCTGCAGCTCTTGCGCGTCGGTGGCAACAAAGAATTTCAGCGAGCCATCCGCATCGCCCTGCCCGAGACAATTGACGATCAGATCCGTGTCGTCCAGAGGATCCGAGCGATAGCGTCAATCCCCAGTCCCGTTTGGCGAACGGTCAGCCGATCAAACGCCGTTTCAGGCAGACCTTGGCAAGGCAGATACAGTCAGCTTCAAAGCCAAAGGCAAACAAAAAAAAGCCAACACCACACCAAAGGAAATCACATACCTAACGCCTCCATCATTTTCCGTTTGATGTCTGCTGCCGCACCCAGGCTTGTAATGTCGACAACGGTAAAGTTTTGTCCATTGGTCGTCACCTGGATCTTGAGGTGCTCTTGGCCATCGGGCGCGGTGAGTTCAGCAGGCGGAGCACGCGACTGGGTCGTGTACCAGCGTGGTGGTGGTAGGCGCTCCAGGTGCCGTGTCGGGGCGGCGATGACGCTTGGCATGGTAGGGATCTGAGGAGCCGGATGTAGGACGAGCCGGCTGGGGGTCGCTCCACTGTACACATGGTTCGAGCGGTCGCCGACGCTGGGCGGCGCCCGGCATAGGGTGATGTCGGATTGGGCAAGGCCCGTCCCTCCCGGTTCCTAACGGTAACGTTAGCGATGAGTTGGACGATCGAGCCGGGGTAATCGGGTACGGCACCCCTCCTCAACCCCTGATGTGCACCCTCGTCGGACGAATACAGCTCCCTCTCTCGGAAGCTGGGGAGGCTGTAACGTTGGCGCCAGGCGAGGCTGATACACCTATTGACGTCCCCCTCGAGTTGCGGTTGCCGGCAGAAAAGCCCGAGTTGGAAGTGGAAGCCGACGTATTCCGCTGGTGGGGCGGTGGACGTGCGGGCGGGGGGGCAAAGGCACTGCCGGCATGAGGTGTCGTAGAATAGGTGGGGAGGGGAGGGGGCGTGTTCGTGAGCGTAATGGTTCGAATGGGCTGGGACAGAGGGTTGCGTATAGACATAGCCTTTGCCCGTTTGCGCTTGCGCTGGCACGTGTGAATGCGGATGGGCGCGAGCTTTGGCTTGGGCCTGTGCTCGAGCTTGGGCTTGGGCTTGAGCGCTAGCTTGGGCCTGAGCCTGAGCATGGCGTGCGCTTGGGCATGGGCTTGGGCTTGAGCTTGGGCATGAGCTTGCGCTTGAGCATGGGCATGAGCTTGAGCTTGCGCGTGAGCTTGGGCTTGGGCTTGCGCTTCGGCCTGTGCCTGTGCGCGAGCTTGAGCCTGAGCCTGGGCGTGGGCATGGGCATGAGCCTGAGCCTGGGCCTGGGCCTGAGCCTGAGCCTGGGCCTGAGCCTGAGCCTGGGCCTGGGCTGAGCCTGAGCCTGGGCCTGGGCCTGAGCCTGAACGCGGGCTTGCGTCGAGGAAGCCGCTTCGCTTGGCGTTTGGCTTGGCCCGGGCACACGGGCGGCGGAAGAAATTGGACACCTGATCGACCATGCTTGTCGGGCCCTTCCTCGCCCGACCGGCCGAGGCGGGAGGTTGGGAGGAGGAAGAGTCGGACAAGCCGACCAGCGAGGCGCCCGAGGGCCGCTTGGGCGACGCAGGACGCAAGCTGGCCGTACAAGGCCGAGGTAGACACACTGGGACCGACCAAGCCCATTGTCGCGGCCGCCGCGCCTCGTTCGTCCGACGAACTGCTCCGCGGTCCGTACAGGTGCGGACTGCGCGGGACATGCTGGCTAGGAAACGGGTGCGTTTCGATGGTCAGGCCATGGCGTGGGGAGCCATGGGCATGGAGGGCCATTGAGGACGAGGCGCGGACGGGGCTGCTGGAATCCGGGTCGGCCATCGCATCGCCATTGCTGAGCCAGAGCGGGCAGAGGCGAGGGAGGTGGAGCCAACGAGAGGTGGCGGGGTCGGGCGCGGCAGGTAGGGAGTAAGCTGCGCGCTCGGTTCTTGCATGGGGGTCGCCGAGGACGGGTCGGAAGGGTAGGATCCCAGGCCGAGTGCGCTCGAAGGGCGGTGCAGCTCGGTGGGCGCGCGCGAATAGGGAGAGGGGAGGGAGATGCGCTCGTGCGGCGGCTCCACCGCATGCTTGGCCGGCTGGGTCGAGTGTGCTGGCGCGGCATACATGGTGTGGGAGCTCCAGGGGTTGCGACGCGCCAGCATCCGGTGCGTGGGCATACCCCTGGTAGGCCACCGAGCGCGGAGGCGGTGGGGCGGCAGCCGCAGCAGCAGCAGAGGAGGGGGGTGACGCAGGTGCGGGGATTGGCTGCCGGGGCGGGGCGAGGAGTGGGAGTAGGAGGGGGTGGGCGGGAGCAGGGGCTGGAAGGGACGCGGGCGACCAGGCAGGAGCGCCTGGCGCGGGCGGATTGGTGCCGAGGAGGCGCGGGGAGGAAGAGGGGAGGAGGTGCTCGACGAAGCTGGGCGAGGGCGGGGCAGGGGGTTGTGGAGGCGGAGGGGCTGCAGGTGGAGATGGTGTCGAAGGTGTGCTGGCGCGGGTGGATGCTGGGCGGGGGGGGGGATGCGGCGGCGGAGGCGGGGAGCTCGCTGAAGGCGCGCGGGCGGGCAGAGGTGGGGGGGGGGGGGGGGCGGGGGCAGCTGGGGCTCGTACATGGAGCTGGCGGCGGGCTGGTCGTACGCAAAGGCGCAGGCGGGGGGCGGGGCGTAGGCGAAGGGGCGTAGGGGGCGGGGTGCGCGGGGGCCCGAGGGGCAACCGCCACGGCGGCAAGCCGGGGGGGCGGGGGCATGGGCGGGAGGGGATGAGGGTGGTGGTGGTGGCGATGGGGGTGGTGGCGATGGCGGTGGATGCTGCGTGCGAGGCTGATGGATCCACGGCGGCCGCAGGCAGAGATGCAACCCACCAACGCCCACGCAGTGCGAGCAGCACCGCGCCACCACACTCGCCCCTGCCGCCGCCGCCCGCCCCGGCCGCCCGCACGGCGCCAGTGCGCCTCCCCACCCACACCCCCTGTGACGTAAGCCGCCCCGGCCCCGCGCGTCAGACGCATCACCCATCGCCCTCACCCATCCCCCGCGTCTCCCTCTATCACTCTGCCGTGTACTCTCCATCCATCATTGCTAAGAACCACTCGCATCCTCCACCAACCTACCCTGCCCCCGGCCACACCCAAACCAGCGCAGCGCTTGCGATTCCTCAGGAGAAGCGAGGGGGGAAAAGCGCTGCCCAACACCAGATGCTATCCGGCCACCGCGATCTACCCAGACCGGCCCGCCCGCTGGCCGGCGCCTTGCCAAGCTCGGGCCGGCGCCCGGCTGGATCGCGCCAAGCGCGCCCGCGCCCAGTGCAGCCGCGCGCCGCAGCGCCTCGCCGCGCGCACCGCCGCGCGTTCCTGCGCCTGGACCGCGAGCCACGCGCGAGGGCGGGGGCCAAACGCGACGCATGCGCATGCCGCTGCGCGCGGTGCGCATGCGCGACTGGCCCTGCCCTTGAGCGTAGGCGTGGGCGTAGCCTCGGCACGGACGCGGGCGAGAGGCGGTGCGGGTGCGCCCGAGCTGGGCCCGGACGTGGCGCAAGCGCCGCTGGGACACGCGCCACGCCACGTGCGAGACCTGTACCTCCTTCCGCGCCTGGGCGAGATGGCGCACGTGCGCCTCGGTCCTAGTGTCGACCAGCGGCGCGGGCGGGCACACGGGGCCCCGGCCCCGCTAGACTCGCCATCGCCGCATGCCGCACCTCCTCCGCACTCTTCCTCCCTTGGTCCAGCACGGCCATCAGGCCTCCACCGTGCCGGCGTGGCGGTGGCCGCACCCCGGCCTCGGACAGGAGCGTGCTAGACCGTCCGTTTCGCGGTCCCCTTGGCGGTCTGGACTTGCGGTCCCTGGAGTTGGTGCTGCCGCTTCGCCAGGCCGGTGGAGGAGGTGGTGCAGCTGCGTGAGGGACTGTCCAGGCGATCTTGTGCTCGGCAGGACGACGGCCCAGATATGGTCGGTGAGGGCGGTGCGGAGGCGGGAGCCTTGCGCATACAGCTTGGCTATTGTCTCTCGATCGTCGCGCAGCTCCAGAGCGCGTCGGGGCGACAGGCCGAGCCAGAGCGCCGCGCGGGCGCTGCCTCGCCGTGCTCCAGCCGCAGACACAGGAGCGGCGCCAGCGTCGCGCGCGACAGGCCGAGGTGCTGCGCGACGCGCAGGATCCAGGGCGTGATGCGCGCAGGTGCGGCAAAGGTGCAGACCACTTAGCGTTCGGAGCGGGGCCGATGTGCCACGCGGGCGCACGCCTTGCAGCCGGTTCAGCTCCCACGGCGGTGCTGCAGCACCAAAAGTAAGCCCAGCACCCTGGCTGCGACCGGCTTGTGCTTCGCGACGGGCTGCAGCAGCGCCTCAGCGCGCTCGGGAGCCACGCGTCGGCCTGGGTCGGGTAGGTGTGCAAGTAGGACAAGGTGACGACGTGGCGCGGGTGACCAGCTGACCAAACTCGGCGCTGCGCGCCAGGTCGGTTTGGCCCGCGGCCTGGAGCCATTCAAAGGCGAGGAAAAACTCGTGGTTGTGCAAAGACCCATGACAAATCGGCCAACACGCTGGGTTCGGCCTCGGGCGGCAGCTCGATCGTCCCCCCTGCGCGGGGGACAAAGGGGGCGAGGCGCGGGTCGATGCGGTGGCAGGAGGCGGTGGATGGTTTTGGCCGGCACGAAGCAGGTCGCGCTGCAACAAGCGCTTGCAGCATGTACGTACGTACCGCCTCGGTCTTGGTTTCGTCGGTAAGCAGACGCTGCCAAGCGCGAGGTGGCGATAGGCCTGTTGACCACCCGTTGCTGCGCACCCACGTCCGCGGCAGCTGTGCCGCCCGCCGATCCGTCCGGGCGGGAGGGGAGGCAGGTCCAGGGGCAGTCCAACGCCCCCATGCGAAGCAAACTCAGGTACGTCTCGAGCGGCGGCTCGATCATGTGACCTGCATGATCTCCAGTACCTCGAGGCGATCTTGGCCTCCTTGGTGAGAACGGCCTTGGAGAAGGTGGCGTACATGACCTGGGAACTGGTACATTGTCGCGCGCAACCGCGGCCAAGATCAAAGAGTAGGCTTGGCCTATGCCGCGCAACCGTGCCTGGCCCGTGAGGGCCGAGCCCACCCAGTGAGCGGCACGCCCGACGCTGGGAGCGAGGTGACCTGCTCCCAGCGCGACGGGCCACACAGCGGCGCATCGGCATAGAGCGCAAACGCTTCGATCAACAGCGTAAACGAGAGCTTGTTGAGCGCCACTGACCGGTCCATCATGTGGGAAAAGAGGTTGGTAAAGCACAGAATGCCCTCGGGCAAATCCAAGTTCCACCCTGCGTCCGGTACGCCATCCGTGCCCTGGGGAAGCTTGGCCACAAAGGCGGGGCCACTGGCGTTGGAACGGTAGCCGACCAGGTACGGGTACGACGGCGCCGGCTCCCATCCGCCGTCGTCGCACGTACACGTCCAGCATTTGGTTGTAGAGCGAAATGGGAAGCGGGCTGGTAAGGTGCGTCGCGCAGGCACGTAGGAACTGGGTGTGAGGCCGTTGACCTTGTCTGTAACCGCACGCAGAGTGCGTTGGCTGGGGGGGCTTGGTAGCGCTGGTGCCTGGGTCAGGTGGTCCAGCGCAGCGGCAATGCGGTCGCGCAGTTGCCGTTCCCACCTGGGCGGGATGGGCTGGACATGTGACAGGTTGGGCGTGCCAACCCCACCTGGATGGGGCCGCGGCGGGCTGCGGCGGGGGAAGCAAGCTCCGGGGCATCGAGCAAGTCGAGGTGGTCGTGCGGCGATCGTCATTCACACCCGTGTCCATCTCCATTTGGCGTAGTTGGGTGGGGGTGAGGGGCGCAGGCACCGGTCGGTGTTGCCCGACGCCTGCGTGTCTCCCACGGGATGGGCCGGGGCTGGGGCTGGGGCTGGCGGAGGGGCAGGCGCCAACCCACTGAGCATGTCGCGAACAAAGTCGTGGACAGACTCGTCGGTGGCCAGCAGATCGTCTGGGCGCACGGGAGGGGCGGCCGGCGGACGGCGGGGCCGCTGGGCAGAGCGGCGTGGGGCGGAGGTGCTGAGGCATGGCGGGCGCTGGCGGGCGTGACGGAGACGGGTCAGCCAGGGAGCGCGACGCAGCAGACGCAAGCAGACGAGGGACCACCGGAAGGCGAGCGGCGGGGGCGGCCAGCGTGCACGGCGGGTGGGTGTGCGCAGGACGCGCATCCTGCCGCCTCTGCTCGGTGGCGGCGGCAGAGCCCGCGACAGCCAAGGCGGCCTGCCTGGATGCCTGCAGCGATCTTCCGCCGGCCCCCCGGCGGTTTGCAACTTGAAACGGAGACCCGCCCGCACGCGGCTGAGGTAAGCGGCCGATGCCATCACACACCGCCCGCATCAGATTTCACGTCTGAAACGGGCTGATGCCATCGGTGATGGGTGTGGGTGATGGGTGATGGGTGATGCATGATGGTGCGTGGCGCGTGGTCAGTGCGCAGCGTGCCACTGCAGCCCAAGCCCAGCGCACACAGACTGGCCCCGCCCGCACCAGCGTCAAGCACGGCGGATGGCCATCGAAGCTCCAAGGCGCCCAGCACCCGCCGTCGCGCCAGCCGTTTCGGGGGCTTGCCTTGCCTTTTCTTCTCCGCTCCCAGCCTTCTTCTTCTTCCCTTCTCCCCCCACACCTCCCCTGCCTCCGCCTCCCCCCGCCCCTGCCCCCGCCATGTCGACCATTCCCACCTACCAGTTCAAGGGCCCCGCCCCGGCCCCCACGTCCTTCCCCGGCGCGAGCAGCTGCGCATCGGCATTGTCCATGCCCGCTGGAACACCGAGGTGATTGAGCCGCTGGTGCGCGGCGCGGTCCAGACCCTGGTCCAGGCCGGCGTCAAGCAGGACAACATTGTCATTGAAAGTGTCCCGGGCAGCTGGGAGCTTCCGTTTGGCGTGAGCCGGTACGTCGCTGGCTCTCTTGTCTTGTCCTGTCTTCTTGCTTGGTTGCTTCGTGCTTGGGGCCGTGCAGCACGGTGACTAACTTCCCCCCCCCCCCTCTTGCCGCCAGCATCATCTCGGCCGCGCAGATTGAGGCGTCGAGTCACTCGAGCTTGTTGACAGGCGCCACGTCGCTGCTCGGGAGCGACACGCCGCAAGATGCGCCTGCGACGACGACTGCCAAGAAGCCGTTTGACGCGGTGATTGGTGTCGGCGTGCTGATCAAGGGCTCGACGATGCACTTTGAGTACATTGCCGATGCGTGCTGCCACGGCCTGATGCGCGTCGGGCTGGATACCCAGACCCCAGTCATCCTCGGTTCTGACGTGCTTGACTGAGGACCAAGCGCTGGAGCGCGCCGGCGTCGGCAAGGGAGAAGAAAGGTCACAACCATGGCAACGACTGGGGCGTGGCTGCACTCGAGTATGTACCTTTTCTCTTTTCCTCTTTTTCCCCCTCTTGCTCCCTTGTGCGCCACGCAGACGGGTAGATAGACTGACTGACTGACTTTGGTGGCTTGGCAGGATGTCGCTCAAGACAAGGGGTATGCCCAGGGCAAGTTCTCGGCCTAGCGCATCTGGGCCAGGCAAGCCGTGCCGTGCGGAGCCAGCCTTTCTGGGTCCTACACAGCTAGCCAGACTGCACAACCCATCCAACCAAGCCTTCTATTGATCGTCCTATGCAGTCATTCCGATGGGTCGGCCGCGTCGGGCGGGGCGCATGTCCTATAGAAAACAGATGGGATTGGAGACGTAGGACTAAGAGTGTGGATCCTGTTCGAAGGGAGGATGTCGGCCAGACCAAAGAGAGGAAAACAGTACGTAGGCGAAGGGATGGATGTCTGTCGACATGCCAGGCCTCAGGCGCAGGTCAGGGGAATCGTCGAGAAGATGCAGTCGAGAGACCTCCCAATGGGTGGGACAGTGCCGATCAACGTCATAACGAAAGACGCCTCCCTGGCACTGCTTAGCGAGAACCAGCGCCGCTCCCGGCTCCCGGCGGGACTCGATACGTGTCGGGTAAGAGTCCCCCCAGCTCCGCGTGCCCTATTACCACACGACCGGACCGATCACCGAGGGTCCACCTGCCTACGCATGGACAGCTGTCAGAGTACGCATGCTGAGGAACTGCCGGCCAGCTTTGATCCGCTCTCTTTTCTCCTTGTTCCAGGAGGCTAGTAGAGTGTTGTTCTCCGCCCCGCACATCCATACCAAGCAATGGGGCTGCTCTCATCATGCATGCATGGCTTGGGAAGATCTTCGATACCCCTTCCAGTCCAACTTCATGCCGTCCTAGTCACTCCCGAAGGGTCGGTCGCTCCGATGCATGGCATGTGCCGCCTTGCGGCGCCAACCGGTCCGACGGGAGCCGCCCCGAAGCCGAGCGTGTCTGCTGACGACACACGATTGCGTCAGGTTCCGACGCAGGCGCCGCAGATTCCGACCTCGGCCTGCATGTGAATAGGGCATGCATTCAATATTCAGGTCGCACCAACCTCGGCGGCTGCCAACCCAAGTGGAAAGGCAGCTGGACGATCCTTCGGTCATCGACCATCGGCCATTGACTATCCACAACGGTGGGCGATGCCCAAGTACTATACTCCTCCTGGTACACGTCACGCGTCACATCCTCCCTGTCGCCTTGAACAGCATTTTCTCCCTGCTCCACCCGGCCCGGGCACCTCGTTTGATCCACTGCAGCAAGAGACGCTCGGGCGCAGCACGGGCCCCAACCACAATGGGGGAGTGAATCGTGCGGCTGGTGACCTGCGCAGCTCCGATCGCTCAGATGCATACCCTTGCTACCCCCCCGACACGTTGGCCGTGTTCTTGGCTGAAGGTACTGGACAGTGGGCGGTGGGCGCGGTTTGGCTGGTGTGCCTGCAGGCTGTATGGGTGGTAGAGAGCGTCGGCTCGCAGATCCCAAGCCGACCAAAGGTGATCGAATCTCATGGGGCGCTCCTGCCCCCCACCTACCCCCTGCAAGTTAGGCTGTGGCCCCAGGCTGAGGGGACTTGCTTCCAACACGCATCATGGAAGAGACACACTTTCTGGTCCTCTGTTGCCTCCCCCTCCTACCCGCGCCGACGTTCACCGTTCGCGCACGTGTGCCCGACGCGGTGCGCCGGCAGACCGCGGCGACAGGCAGGCTGCGAGCGCGTACGGGGCGCAGAGGACCCCCTCCCAGCGGCGCGCAGCGGCGTACGCTCGTACGGGGCGCGGCCGGGCCAGAGGGGGAGGAAGAGGGGTGCGGATGGGCTGTGCGGGGGGTGGGGGGGCACGCGGGATGGAGCGTGGCGGGTAGCGCTAGCGGGGGCAGCTGAAAACCAACCCCCCGCCAAGCGGTCGCACGAGCCGCATGGCGCCAGTGTGGGCGGATTGATGGCCTTCAGCTGAAGCCTGAATTCAGGCTGAAGCTGTAGCGCTGCGCGATCACATGCCACATGTCACCGTGTGGGCGGCGTGGCCCCCGGCTGGATCCGGCCCAGCTGGGCCGGGTGAAAGGCGCGGGCTTGATTTAACCCCCGCCCGTCCGGGGGGCTACTAGTGTGGATCGTGTGGATCCGCACGAGGTCAGCTGCCCCCCTTCTTCTTCCCCCGCCTCTGTCCTCTGTCCTCTTTCCTCTCTCCTCCTCCTCTCTCCTCCCCCCTCGTCCCAGCATGGTCAACGTCGGTATCAACGGTAAGTACATTCCGTCCCGCGCGGGGTACTGTGATCTTGGCCTTGGGCTGGACGCTGACGCTATTGGGGCCGGTACGCAGGTTTGGCCGGATTGGGCGGATCGTGTTGCGGAATGCGCTGACGCATCCCGACTGCACCGTGGTGGCAATCAACGATCCGTTTATTGATCTGGAGTACATGGTGTACATGTTGCGCTACGACTCGACCCACGGGCGGTTTGACCTGCCGGTGAGCCACCAGGATGGTAAGCTGGTTGTGGATGGCCAACCGATCCACGTGTTTGGGCAGCGCGACCCGAGCCAGATCCCGTGGGCCAGCGCGGGCGCCGAGTACGTAGTGGAATCGACGGGCGTGTTTACGTCGACGGCCAAGGCGTCGGCGCACTTGGTTGGCGGTGCGAAAAAAGTGGTCATCTCGGCGCCGTCGGCCGATGCGCCCATGTACGTCGTTGGCGTCAATTTGGATGCGTACGATCCCAAGGAAAAAGTGATTTCCAACGCGTCCTGCACCACCAACTGTCTCGCTCCACTGGCCAAGGTGGTGCATGACAAGTTTGGCATTGTGGAAGGCTTGATGACCACCGTGCACGCGACCACCGCGACGCAAAAGACGGTGGATGGACCGTCGAGCAAAGACTGGCGCGGCGGTCGCGCCGCCGCGACCAACATCATTCCTTCCTCTACTGGCGCAGCCAAGGCGGTGGGCAAGGTGATTCCTTCGTTGAATGGCAAGTTGACCGGGATGGCGTTCCGGGTGCCGACGACGAATGTGTCGGTGGTAGACTTGACTGCCAAGTTGGCCACGCCGGCTTCCTACGACGAAATCAAGCGCGAACTCAAGCGTGCGTCCGAGGCGGAACTCAAAGGTATCCTCGGCTACACTGAGGACGCCGTCGTGAGCCAAGACTTTCTCACCGACTCGCACAGTTCCACATTTGATGCCGCAGCGGGCATCGCGTTGACCAGTACGTTTGTCAAGCTGATCGCGTGGTACGACAACGAATGGGGGTACTCGAACCGCGTGCTGGACCTCGTTGCCTATGCCGCCAAGAAGGATGCCACGGCGCTGGGTGCACCCAAGCTTTGATGCCGCGTCCGCCAACCCACGCGGCGGTGGAACGAGCGGCGGGATGGATGGATGGATGGATGACTACGAGGCTACGAGCGTGCGCAGACAGCAGATCATTGGCTCCATAGTGTACAACGCGCGTGGGCGAACAGCCAAAGGGGTAGAGAGAGGTAGAGAGAAGTGGGGAAGAGCGGGGGAAAGGTAGATGTACAAGGGTCAGTGGCCAAATGCCTTTTTGCCCTCGGGGGTGGTCGGGGTGGGGAAGTGATGGTCACTTTCCCCCTTTGGGCGGCGGCCGAGATAACGGCCGACATAAAGTTCATGGGCTGGGCCTGGGACGGGTGGGCCATGGCCTGGGCCTGGGCCTGGGTGTAGCCCCGAGCGGCTTCGGGCCGGTTCATCGCCGAAAAGCCATAGAGACAACCCAATTTCGTGTCGTCAATCACGCCGTGAAAGTACTGCGCACGCAGGCGGAAAAAGACACTGCCAGTCAACTGCGCATCGCTGCCGGCTTGGTGTTGCCGCCCCACTCGTTGCACCTTCAACTCGTCCGCCAAATCTTGCAGCCCGCCCTTGAGGTTGCTGCAGTAGCGCATCAAGTACTTGATGTCGTAGATCTTGGGGAACCAGAGCTTGAGCGCTTCGAAAAACGCAGCTTCGGTCGCCGGCAACGGCGCATTGGTGACCACCTTGAGTAAGTAGCCAAAGTCGTACCCGCTGCGCATCAGGCCCATCGGGGCCAGGGTTAGTCAGCTGCCTCGGTCGAGGAGAAGGAACCAGGCCAGTCCTGCCACACGTACCTGTGGAACGAAACCCATCGGACATTGTCAAACAGCACCAGGCCCGACGTGATCAGTAGCTCACCAAAATGAGCCGGATCAATGCCCGACGTGGCATGCCGATCGAACTGGAGCCCAGCATTGTGCAAAATCTCGAGCGAGTCGGGGGCACATGTCCTGGCCGGCGCTGAAACGGAAGTTGAACTGCCAGATGCTAGGCTCGTTGGGCGGAGGCTCGTTGCCGTCCTCGTCGCAGACAGTCAGACCCAGCTGGATGATCTTCAGCAGGTCCACGTTGCACCGCAGCGTCTGGTAGTGGTAGTCCGAGCTGCCCTTGAAGCGCCCAATGGGACGAGAGACAATGCCGGGAACTCTGTGTCCATCGCAACGTATGGATATCGGTCAATCACGTTGCGCAGCAGGCCCATCTCGGCCTCAAAGTTCTCGGCCCATACCTCCCGTATGGTGCGCGGAAGTAAGGACATGGTGGGAGAGAGGGGGGGGGCGGCGGCGGCAGTGGCAGGGGCAGTGGAGGTGGATGGGGCAGAGAAGGGGCGAGGAACAAAAGGACAAGCCAGCAGGCGATCCACCCCCATGCCGACCGCCGTCGATGCTCTCGACTGGAGCGGAGGGGGCGGAATTGGGGGGGCGGGCGAAGGGTTGCTTACCTCAGCAGCCCGGCGCGTCGTCAGCACGGCCGCGTCCCTGGTGCCCAGCGCAACCTGACCACTCGCCCACCCCTACTCCGCCCCAACTCCACGCGGCCCGATTTGCTCGGCCCCAGCGCTGCTGCCACCACTCGTACGCGCAACCCACCCGACACAGGCACTGCCTACGCTTGCCCAACATGCCACTCGAAGCGACGATGATGGTGTAAGTCTTGCCGTGCCGCCTGCTGGATGCGTGGTGCTGACGGGGACTGGGGATGCGCTGCTTGCAGGGTGGACAATAGCGAGTTTATGCGCAATGGCGACTACCAGCCGACACGGTGGGAGGCCCAAGCCGATGCGGCGGGCGTCGTCTTCTTTGCCAAGGTCAACTCCAACCCGGAAAACGAGGTGGGGGTGATGACCATGGCGGGCACCAGCCCCGAGGTGCTGGTGACCCGGACCAAGGACATTGGCCAGATCCTGGCTGGCTTGCACGATGCCAAGCTCGAAGGCGCCACCAACTTTAGTACGGCGGTGAACATTGCGCAGCTGGCGCTCAAGCACCGCGAAAACAAGAACCAGCGACAGAGGATCCTTGTGTTTATCGGCTCGCCCTTGACCGAAGCGCAAGACCAGCTGGTCCGGCTGGGCAAGAAACTCAAGAAGAACAATGTGGCGGTAGATGTGGTGTCGATGGGAGAGGTGGAGGCGAACGAGAGCAAGTTGGCTGCGTTTGTCGAGGCCGTCAACGCGTCCGACTCGTCCCACTACATTTCCATCCCGCCTGGCACGGGGTCGCTCGTGTCGGATGTGCTCCGCGCCTCGCCCATTTTGGAAGAAGAGTTTGGTTCGGGCGACGCGGGCGGTACCTCCTTTGGCGAGGCGGACTTTGCTAACGACCCTGACCTCGCAATGGTACGTCTTTTTTTTCCGCTGCGACGGGCACAGCTGCTAACGTGAGACTAGGCATTGCGCATGTCGCTCGAGGAGGAGGAGGCGCGCCAGCGTGCCGCGGCCCAGGCGGCGCCCGCGACGGCCAATCTGGAGGCCGTGCGGGAGGAAGCGTCGGGTCCACCACCACAAGGAGCACAGGCGGGGGGAGAGGCGGAGGACGAGGAAGACGAGGAGGCCATGCTGCAAAAGGCGCTGGCGCTGTCCAAGAGCGGCGAGGGCGATGCAGCCATGTCCGAGGCCAAAGACGAGAGTTCAAAGAAGGAGGAGGAAGCGCAGGGGGCGAGGACGAGGACGAGGAGATGGATGAGGACGAGGCCATCTCCAAGGCGATTGCGATGAGCATGCAGGAGCAGCAAGAGCCAGACAAGAAGGCCTGAGAGGGAATGCATTGATTTCGGGGCCGAAGCAGATGGTGCGGAGGGGCGAGTGGAATAGGAGCAGCAGCGGTAGAGATCTGACCCCAACCGAGCGTGTGGGCAGGCAGGAGAGAGGACAGTGGGCTGGCGGAATGGGCTGGCGGGATGTAAAGCATGTCTGAGATCGCAACTGTGAGGCTGCAGGCCGACGCTACTAGTCGGGAGTTCTGGCCATGGTCATCGACCAGAAACCGGTGATCCCCCCCCGCTGGTCCGGGCAGGCTCAGGGCCGAGGGTTGCGCAGTGGACGAGCGCCAGGAGCGTGACGCGTCACGGGCGGGTGTTCGATCGCCCGTCCAACCCAGCTGCGACCATCGCTGTTGGCTCGGCTGCCTCGCGCCATGTCGCGCCCCGCGCTTCGCCCGCCCCCGACGCGCCCGCCCCCCTGGCGCCCTTCTATGGTCCGAGCCACGAGGCCCTCGGGTCTGTGCCTCGTCACGGGCGCGCTGAGCCAGAGCCGGGAGACAATTGCGCGTGGTGTGAGCAGCCGCGAGATCCGGGCGTATGTGCTGGCCCGCTATCCGTGGAGCAGCGCGCCGGGGAGAAGAAGAAAGGAAGAAAGCCTACCGAGGGCGACGAGGCAGCGTGCCTGATCAACGAGGGCATCCTCTCCGGCATCAAAAACCAACTCTTCCGCACCTCAATCGAGGCCGGCGAAACCAAAGTCTTCACCACCCCCAAGTTGCGCCAGATGCTGCCGGACACAGAGTGGGCACGTAGCCGTGCACGCGCATCGCTTCACAAAGTACGTTCCGCAAGGTTGGGAAAAGGGGGGGCAGGAAACCGAGGTACCAGAACCTAGACCAGCCGTCGGATCAAGGTGTGGAACCAGCGACAAAGGAAGATCATGACCCTGTGGACATGGTGGGAGAAGAACTGCCGGGTCTGACCTCTGCCCCACAGACGAGCCCTGCCCCGTCCCTTTCCAAAACGACGGAACGAAAGTCAAGCGACGCCGACCCAAACAAGAAGGTCAATGATGTCTCGATGGATGCATCCCGTGCCCAGCCGTCTGCACCCGTGACGGCTGATGCGCCCGATGCGCAAATGCACGATGCAGTTGCCCCAGGTGATTCCCCGCCCGCCTCAGGTACGGAGGAAGGCCTGCCAGGAGCCGATGGCACGCCTGCGCCGGTACAACCGCACGAGGCGATGGAGGAGACGAAGGAGGATCCACAACCGTCGCCCGATCTACCCGCCGATCCACCTCTTGCTCCCGAGAAAGCAAATGCAGAGCCTGCACCTCTGCCCACCGACGCGTCTATCTCTGGTGCATCCAGCCCACCGACGGGCACGCAACGTCCCCGCCGCTCGCTGCCCACCCGCCGTGGTTCCGGCGTCGACGCCGACGCGGACGTTGACGGAGGCGAGAAAGAAAGTGCGGCGCCGCGAGCGTCCAAGAGACAGCGGACGTCACGCACGAGCGCAGAGGCCAACGCCCTGCCCCGCCCTCGCCCCCGGCCGTCGGAGGTCGTCTCGGTTGCGCTAGCCACGCGGAGGGCATGTGACATCATGCATCCCCTGTGAGGCTCACGTGCAGGCTGCGGCGATTTGAATGTTGAATGTTGAATGGTTAAGTTGGACGTTGAAAGTTGAATATGAGTGGTGGGATCGGGGAGCGGACCTGGAGGGTCACGTGATTCACGTGACGCGGAAGGCCAAAGGGTGGGCTGGTTGCAAGAGGCCAGCTGCTAACTAGTTGCAATTTGAACGTTGCATGCCGACACGTGCCAGAAACAGGGGAACCCCAGGGACCGCAGCGGCCGAGTGTCGTCGGGTGCCGGCGGGTGCCGGGTGGAGCAGGAGCGCGGGGGCAGTGTGGTGCTGTTGTTCGTTCGTTCCTGGCACGGTGCCCTCTGGCGCACGCGGGCGCTTGAAACTTTGTGCCTCGCCGTTTTTTTTCACAGTCTTCTCCAGGCACGCCGCGGCAGGAGGCAGGCGTGTGTGTGAAATCTGCCCTCCCAGTCTCACAACCCGCACCCGGCCAGACCCTACTCGCCTGTCTTGCCTCCCCCACCCGAAACAACCCCAACACTCCTGCCCCTCACGTCCTTCCCATTCTTCCCGTTCTTCCCATCCTTCTCGTTCTTCCCATCCTTCTCGTTCTTCCCATCCTTCCCATCCTTATCTCATCCCTCTCATCTCTCCCATCCCTCTCAGATCTCATTCCTCTCATCCCTCCCATCCCTCTCATCTCTCTCATTCCTCTCATCCTTCCCATCCCCCCCACCCCCCAATCCTTCCGGCGGCGGCCCGCGCCAGCTCCAGCACCCCTGCCACTGCGACCGCCCGGGCGGGATGAGCGTGGGGTACTACTACCCCTCCTACCCATGCCCTCTGGGCTACCCGGGCTACATGGCCTACTCTGCCTACCGCACCTATCCCTCCTATCCCGCCTATCCCGCTTATCCGACCTACCCGGCCTATCCCCCCAACCCCCCCTTCCCCTACTATCCGGCCTATGCCTACCCCGCTGTCCCCGCCTATGCCTGGTCCAGCCTCGTGCCTGCCCCACCACCCCCGCCCCCGGCCTCGCCCGCCCAGCATCTCCTGGCCTGCCAGTGCCCTCTTCCTCCGCCTCAGCCAGCAGATCCAACGCCGATCCGCCCAGAGGTCAGTTCGTGTCCCAGGTGTCCTCCATCTTTCCCCTCCCTCGAGACGGAGGCTGTATCCCAAGCCCAGGCCAAGGTGTCTGCCTCACTGTGTGAGATGGACCAACGTCATGCCGCTGAGAGCACCACTTCACCGCCTTTGTCGCCAAGGTACTGGCACAGCCTACCGTCACCCCCAATACCCTCTTCCTTGCCCTCTTTTTTACGGTGCCAAGTGGCTCCACCTCCTCTCCTGCCCTGCCACTCCCGAGTCCGATCCGGATCGCCAACCGACGGCGAGACGGAGGCGATACGATCCTGTTCCAAAGACGAATTTTCCTCTCGCTTCCTTGTACCGGGTGCGACGCCCTACCGCCTCTTCCTCGTGGGCCTGACATTGGCCAATAAGGTGCTGGATGACCACCCCTTTCACACCAAGACGTGGGAAGAGGTGGGGATGAAGATGGAGTTGGCGCAATTGGAACGCACGGCGCTGAAACTGATGCAGTACGACCTTCTCCCGCGCCCGGAGGAATGGGATGGATTCCTCGACCAGGTGGAGGAGATGGCACACAGCCTTCCCGACTTGGCGGGCCATCTGCCCCTGCTCCTTGACGTCCTGACCTCGCTCCGTCGCCCTGCCCGGCCTTCGTGGCAGGAGAAGAAGAGGAAGTGCCTCCGCTCCTCTCTGGCTCATGCAGCCTCTCCTCCCTTTCCTCCCCTTCCCTCCCCCTCTCCGACTCGCCTGCCCTGACCTCGTCCGAGCCCTGCTCGCCACTGTACATTTACCCGTGAGCTTGTTTCTGCCACAAAACCCACTCAGCCCTTATGCTTCTGTTTTTTTTTTTTTCTCGTGATTGTTTACCACTGCGGAATCTTGTGCCTTCCCTGTCCCGCCCTGCACCTGCCTTGCCCCTCCCTGCCCCGGCCGCCCTGCCTGCACCAGCACTTTCGTCTGGGCCTTCAAGTTTCTTTTTCCTCCGCTTCGCTGTTTGTCTCTCTCTTCCTTCGGTGACCATCGCTCATGTTTGATCTTGGCTGGCACTTTGGCCCTCTTGACCTCATCCAAGCTTCCGCCCGCATCTCTATCTCTGTTCTTACTTCTGCATATCTTCGTTTTGAGTACGCTGTGCCATTTCTCTCTTTCTCAGATTTTGTCCCGCCCATTGGCCCCGACGGGTTTGCCCACTTTTGTCCAATCTGCTACCGGTTCCATCCACTTCATGTGCCCATGTTTTGCTACCCGCGGCCCTCGGTCCGGTTTTATTGTCCTTGCCAAGGTCCTGCCTACTGTTTGCTTGTTCCGGGTCTCATTGTCTATGGATTCCAACTTGATCTTCCTTGTCCTTGTCTTTTCCCACCTTCAACCCGTGTTGGCTGCCAGAGGCTGCATGTAGTGGTAGTAGTAGGTGCTCTGTAGACGGTTGTGGTAGCTGTAGTAAGGACAGCTTATACCTGTGCACCTGGCCAATAAGGCGCAAGTTTTCAGAGCACAATTTGCCCACCTGACAATCTTGCCTTCGTCAGACTCTGCAACAAGGTCGGGAGAGCTACTATGTAGAGTAGGTCGTTCTGTATCGCGCACCCACACGCGCCACCACGGTATCAGCAGAATTAGTGAAGTGTCGTTGGGTGGTCCTGGGCATGCACGTGAGGAACCAGGAGGACAAAAGTTACAGAAGGAAGGGTTGGACATCACCTGCTCCGGCCGTGACAGGCCATGCTCCAGTGTGGTGGCAATATCGTAACTGACGGCCTCTCATCCGCAGAGGGCCTTGCTGTGTCGCGGCTGCACCCCGACCCAAGGCACGGCTACGTATGCTGATTGAAAAGAGAAGAGGTAGGTGGGTTGCAGTGGAGAGCGACGCTCTCTTCGCCTACTGTTCATCGAGTGTACGGTGAAGTGGACCCCCTTGAAAGCACGCAAACCTTTTAAGATACGCGCATACGCTCATACACGCCTGTATTTCATCGACTCCTGCTACAATGTCGCTCTTCGTTCGTACTATTGCCCCACATTCATGGGGCCATCGTCAGTGGAGATGTCAAATATTACTCGATCAACAGTTCTACACATGCCGCAGTCCAAGGGGCCCCCACACGCTGAAAGAAGAGCTCAACGTGATGGAACGATACGCTTATATTCCACGAGGTGGGGATTGGGCGCCAGAGCACAATAGTCGCGAGACTCGACGGAGAGTGCGACGGATGCTATGTGCGCCGTTGGCGGGTGCACTCCACAGCTGTGCGTTGAAGTTCAACTCCACGCGAATATAGGCAATCGTCCTGTCTGATGTGGGCCCAAGCGCATAGCTGGCGAGAACCAAGTTTGGGTTGGCCTCCATCCATACTCTAGCAAGCCGTGTCTCTTTCATGGCCAGTGCAAACGATAGATGACATCGTTCAAGTTGGGACACATGTTGTTAACCGCAAGCAATGAAGAGACGCCACGATGTGCAATCCCAGAGCTGATTCTCCACAGCTGAAGGGATGGAGGAACCGAAGGTATGGACTCCCGGTGATAGGACTCGGGGCATCGGATGGTTTCAGGATGGAGAGGCGGACCATGTCTCCAGGAACTCACGAACAAAGAATGGGTGGCGTGTTTCCAACCATGTTGGGAAATGAGGGGGAGAGACGTGCTGAGAAGCAGTGCTGTGCCATGGGTCGATGGTCGATGATCGATGATCGACGATGGATGGATCGGCTATTACAATATCACAGCTGGCACTGAGCCCATCTGGACCCTTTCAGCTTCCCCCACAGGCGCCATGCCGCGCGAGGCCGAGAGAGACAAAAGAGAGCGCGAGTAGGGTTGCCCCGCACACACTGCCCCCCAGCGCCGCCTGGGGCGCCGAGACATGGCTGCTGGCGGCGACAAAGAACGTAGCTCAACATGCACCGCCCACCGGCTGCGCATCCCCGCCCGCCCGTCCCCACACCGTCTTCCCTCCCACCCCCGCTCCGCCCCCGCTGGGCATGAACCCTCCGCCCCTCCTGGCCGACGCCGTGCTCGCCCCCGGGCGCGCCCGCCGCCCCATCCTCCGACGCCAACAAGCCCAGCAAGCCCAGCTTCAACCCTGCCTGGGCGCCTCATCGTCGTCCTCCTCCTTCTCGTCGGCGCTGGCGTCGGCTTGCTCGTCTACCGCCGCCGGTCCAAGCGCCACCTCCCCATCCCGGATGCCGAGCCCCAGGCATCCCGCCTCTGGGCCAGGGCCGCACCACTTTTCCGGGCCTTCCCTCGTGCTGCGCGGCCGGAAATGCAGGAGCAGCCCAGGACCCGTACGTACGAGCGCGAGCTGCGCCATGCGCTACTCGGCGAGGGTGAGGTGATGAGCCGTGGAGGTGCGGCGGACTTGTCCACCGACACGTTTACCTACCTCCCCGAACTTCGTCCCGTTCTGCCTCCCAGCCGCCTCCTGCCCGCCCTTCGGACCGGCCCGGATCGGAGGCGCTGCGCACCCAGTCGGAGCAGAAGTCGTCCACACCCGTGGCACGGCACCGGAAGTGTGAGCGCAAGTGGCAAGGGGACGGACCAGTCCAAGAGGGGGGAAGCAGTGTGGGAAGAGCGCGTCCAGGCCTATGCTAACGACCGCGCCCCCCGGACCGTCAGCATGGCCGGCGTTGGGGCCCAGATGGAACCACCGCCATCGGCTCTGCCAAGCTCCTTCTCCTCGTCGGTATCGACCAACGCCTCGCTGTGCCTCAGGTTGCCCCCCGCGAGGAGCGAACAGACGCTTCCCCCCACCCCCCACTTGCCTTCCTCCCTCGGTGCGATGCACGATGGGCGTCGGTCGGGATCGCTTCCTCGGGACTGGGCGCTCCGTCTTCCCAACCGTCTCAGCCCTCCCAGCCCTCCCATCCGTCCAGTTACCTTTCGCACCGACCACCTCGAGCCCGTTGCGCCAGGTCGCCTACCACGATGGCAACATGCACCTAGCCCATATCGAGCCCAAGCCCGAAACCGCCGACTCGCAAGTCGCGCCCCTGTCCACCTGGGAGTCCAGTGCTGGCACTGCCTCTCGCCCGGCCTTTTCCCGCATGGGCACTTCATCCCGCACCGGCCCATCCTCCCCGTGGGCCACTCCACTTCCCGAATGGGCATTGGCTCCCGCCTCGGCACCGCTTCCCGCCGCACCGTCTCGTCGCGCATGGACGCCCCCTCTCCTCGTACTGTCTCACGCACCGGCCCTTCGCCCTCCGGCTTCCCAGCGGCCGGCCTGCTGGGACCGACGCATTCGCATCCCGAGTACACCCTGCTCCGCTGCCCGGACATAGCTCTCCATCGCACCCTGCCTCGTCACCCTACGTCCCGTCCCAGCTGGGCACCAAATTGTCCCGTGCTACCGCGCCGGCCTACCCCACGCCCCCGCTGGTGCGGGGCGGACGGACGACCGTGTCAGAGCCACCGCAGGCGTCGCCACCTTCGCTTGTCCGCTCCCTAGCGGCGGGGCAACCGCGAGCCCAAGCCGGCACGCCGGCACGACCCCGTCCCCCGCAAACCTCCGGAGCCGGGCAAGGCCATCTCGTCCCGGTCCGAGGCAGGGCCAAGATCTGGTCGGGGCCCGGCCTAGCGGGAGCGTCGGGCCCGAGCGCGCGGCGCGAGCAGCGTCGGCACTCGACTTGCCCAATCCGTTTCCCCCAGCACAGCTGGCAGCTCCCAAGGCAACTCGGTTGTCTCTGTTCAACCAAGTATGGCCATCAGCGCCCGCCCCGCCCGCCCATCTCCTGCTTTTGCCTCGTATGGCCCGTTGCATCAACGGCCCTCGCGCTATTATTGACATTTGCCCCCCTCATTTGCTCCGCTGTAGTACCCCGTTGCTTTGCCTAATCTATGCCCCCCTGCTACCACCCACTGTCCTGCGCGCCAAAACATGCATGAAGAAAAGAAGAGGGGAAAATGGGGGAGGATCAGTGCTGTCGTTGTTGTAACATAAATTGAGTGTGGTCTGCGGCGCACCGCCAGAGGTCCGGCCTTTGATCGCCTTGGTACTTGGTTTGCGCTGAACGGCAGGATGGGAGCAGAGGGTGAACGGGCTTTGGGACCTGCCTTGGTTGGCCGTTGCGAGGGCAACAACCGAGCCCATCCGTCCTGCACTCTTGTCGGGCAGCCTCGGACAGACCGCGGCGCAAGCGATCAACGGCGTCGGGATCAATCGCCATCTTATCGTCGACAGGAAACAGGGCCGCACCATACCGCGTACTCTCGTCCCTCAACGCAATCGCCTCCTCTACCGAACCGGTGCGGCCGCGCTGGCGCAAGTCTTCCTGCAACAGACTGACAATCAGCTCGGGCATCAACACCGAGTGAATAAACAACGTTGGTGTCAATGGCGCGATCCGCTTGGCGTCCACCACCGGTTTCGTCGCCCCTTGGTCTTCGTCCTCGTCGTCCGTCTCGCCGGGAAAGTGTTCGAGCGTCGGTTTCTTGCGCGTCGAGGCAGACGGGAGAAACTCCACCAAACATAGCGTGAGCAAGCTTTCCCATCCACGTTCGCCGTAGTACCCGGCACGTTGGTCCGCCGCTGCATCCATCTGCCCCGTCGCACTAAACGCGCGCGATCCCAGCGCTTTGATCCGCTCTGTATGCGCACGGAAAAATGTGCTGATCAAAGGCGTTTGCAGCACTTGGAGCAAGTACGCCCAATGAACCGATTGGACCCGCTGGACCAACGCTTGGGTATCCAGCGTGGTGGGCCACCTTGGTCCAGCCCACGTGGTACCGTCTTCCGTTCGTCCTCGTGCCGCAGGCAGACACCGATCGTCTGTTGGCCTCGGACAAAGCCGCCAGTGCGATGGTACTGGTCCAACAGGGGCTGCAACAGTGTTGCAGCCCACGCGTCGGGCGTTCGGGCAAAGGATGAGAGCAAAGGGACACACTGCCAAATCAGCGACCAAGGTAGGTACCTCGGCGCCTTCGGGCGCATCAGTCTCGGCATCGAGCGCCTCCGGATGCGCCCTTGTCTTGCTGGGCGACAAGGGGAGTGCGATGGGCCTTGGGGATACACCCCGGCCCGGCCCACCTCGTCCATAAACTCTTGCACGCTCTCTTTGATTTGAATCTTCTTGAGTTGCGGTTGGTGCCGTCGTGGTCGCACCCGGTCGGGTTGGGACCCACTACCCTTGGTTCCCGGAGAAGAGGATGGGGCTAGCGTAGAGCCTGGGTCCGGCGTAGGTTGCGACGCGGATCGGGATGCCGGTTGCGATCCCGTGCGCGTGCGAGGCCGCATGATCCGATAGGCACGGCTCGGACCCATTCTGCGATGCCATCTCTTCCCCCCGTCCGGCCAGGTCGTCGTACTGCTTGATTTGAATTTTTTTGAGCTGAGCACGGGGCCGTCGCGGTCGCGCGGGTTTGTGTTGAGAAAGAACGATCTCCTTCCTGAAAGGAAGACTGGGCGACCTTGTCGTCGGAATCGAGGCCAGGAGCAATGGGCGAGGTGAGGAGGGGGGGCGACAGCGGCTGCGACCTTGGGCTGGCCGAGAAGGATGAATCAGGTTCGTGCAGCTCCTTGTTGTGGGCAAGTCGACGCGTACGCATCCATCCGCTCCTTTCCTTGCTCCCTTCTTCGTCCGAAGATACAGAGCAGGAGGAAACAGATCGAAAAGGTGAGGAGGGGCGGCAAGGTGAGAGAAGTGCGGGTCGTTGCCCCTGGGTGGGGAGCGCGACCGACGTTTAGTTTTGCGCAGCGGACTCGCGGTCAGCTCCAATTCGTGCGGCACCTTGGTTCCAAACAACGAAAGCGGCCCGCCTCGGTCGTGTGCGCACCCAACCGAGAAAGATGCCTTTGGCCTTGGTTTTGGTCTTGGTCTGGGCCTTGTCGGGCACGGGGGCCGGACCAATCTCCAAATCCGAGTCGGAATCTGCGGGTGGGGGGAGCACATGAGCGCGTACACGCCTTTTCCGTCTCCTTTCCCTTTGGCCGGACGCGCAGCGTCCTTCGTCTCTGTCCCACGACGCACGCCGGGGAGAGAGGAGGGGGCGAAGGGCTGTGCCGTGCTGGAGCGAGCGCGTGGCGGGCGGCGCTGGGCGAGCGGCGCGGGGAGGCGGGCGGGGTTTCTTGCTGGGTGGCGGCGAGGACATGTCCCTGGGGCCGAGGCAATGGCCCGGGGCGGCGGGCAGCCATGTGGAGGCGGTGTCGCTGCTGCTCCATCGGCGGTGGGGGGGCAGAGGCAAGCCGAAGCGACGCGCGCCGAACTTCGCGTCGCGTGGCATCTCGCCCGCCCACACAGGAAAAAAAATCCAGTTGGGCTGCAAAAGATTTGGACGAATAGGGAATCGAACCCCAGACCTCACACAGGCATTAACATGCGAAGCGTGCGCTCTACCAACTGAGCTATCCGCCCTGGATGCTGTGATGCGAGAGGGATGTCACAGCACCAGCATGCTGCCTGCCAGGCACCAGGCTGTCTGCCCAATCCATTCCCCTGCAACCGCCGCGCCCACCACCGCCACCAGTACCAACACCAACACCACCGCCACCGCCACCGTCACATCCCTGCCATGCCATCCCCGTCCCCACTGCCTCCACCCACCGCCTCCGGGCCGCCTCTTCCCCCCGGCGCCTCAACCAGCGGCAACAGCTCCTGGTCCCTCCGCCTCAGTCTTTCCTCAGCCCCAGCCCCAGCCCCAACCCCAGCCCCCGCCTCCGCCGTCAGAAGGGCGGCGCAGACCGGCGCTCAGAGTAGAGACATGTGGGAGGATGCGAGTTCCGATGAGGACGCCTCCCGCCCCGCTGCACGCAGGGGTAGCGAGAAAGAGCAGGCGCAGTGGCGAAGTGCGCCGATCAACCGATTTGGTCGAGCGGCGGGACCTCGAATCGGGGCTGGAGGACCCAGCCCACCCCCAAGCCCGGCGCCGAAGCAGTCGAGCTTGGCGCCGCTGCTTTTCTCCATCCGCCCACCGAGGCGAGCCGAAAGAATTCTGTGGGGTCTCGCTTGCCCAGTGCCCGCTCCGACGCCCCCCATGCTCACTCGCTTTCGCTGCCTCATGTGCGCTACCATTCCCGCTCCGCCTCGTACTCACGCAAGACCGAGTGCCCCCTTCC
Source organism: Moniliella sp. 'wahieum' (assembly GCA_003971905.1). Taxonomy (NCBI): domain Eukaryota; kingdom Fungi; phylum Basidiomycota; class Moniliellomycetes; order Moniliellales; family Moniliellaceae; genus Moniliella; species Moniliella sp. 'wahieum'. The sequence continues at coordinate 1,019,819 of RSEE01000006.1, read as the reverse complement.
CCGCCCTTGACCAGCGACCTTGCTTCGACCCACACCCGCTCCCCCAGCACGCACTCCCACCACGACCGGAGGGACATTGCGGCCCGAACCAGCGTTGGCGGAACTTTCGCTCGGGGACACAGGGCTGGAGGCGGACATGAACCTATCGGCCCCTGCCATGTCCCCTGGTTCGCCTCTCACGCCGGCGGGGGAGAAACGGTTGCTGCCGCCGCTCGAGACGCGGACTAAGAAGCGCAGAGGCAACCACGACGATCGTCCCTCCAGTCCCTCACGGCCTTTTAGTATCTGGGACTATCTCAAGGAGGAGTTGTATGCGACGGATTACGATGCGGCCCAAGAGCTCAAACTGGAACGGGTGAGCAACTTTATGGCAGTGCCCTTTCGGGTGGAGGAGGTGATCGTGTTTGGTTTTGTGACGTGCTTTGATGCGTTCTTATATGCCTTCACTATCAATCCGCTCCGGTTTGGGATTGCGCTTGTACATGCCGTGAGGAACTGCGGCGCGCGCCTGCGGGGTGTCAAGGGGGCAGAAAAGATGCGCCTGAGCGCGTCGCAAAAGTGCGATATGATCAAGTTGCTCCTCCTCGTCTTGGCCTGTACCCTTCTCGCGCACTCCAATTGGAATGACGCGGGCAAGATGTACCACTCGGTACGTGGACAGGACCTGATCAAACTCTATGTCATCTTCAATGTCCTCGAGATTGCCGATCGGCTCTGCTGCTCGATAGGGCAGGATGTGTTGGACTCGTTGTTTTCGCGCTCGACGTTGGTGCGGCGAGAAGATGGGTCGTTGCCCTACCTGCGGGCCGGGGGTTGTTCCTACTGTCTCTTGGGTACATCATCGTACACACTCTGGTACTTTCCTACCAGATGGTGCGCTCAACGTTGCCATCAACTCCTATGACCACAGCCTCATGTCGCTCCTGATCAGCAACCAGTTTGTCGAGATCAAAGGCTCGGTGTTTAAAAAGTTTGAGAAGGAGAATCTGTTCCAAGTGACCTGTGCCGACATTGTGGAGCGCTTCCAGCTCTTTCTGATGGTCTGCTTCATTGCCATCCGCAACTTGGTCGAGGTGGCTGGCTTTCATGGTGCCGATGCGCTCTCCCACCCTCGACCGGACAAGGTCACTGGTTTGCCCCACTCTTCCGCCTCCTGCCATCGTACACGGTATTGGAACGCACCCTCTTCCCCGCCGCGGTGGTGCTGACGAGCGAAGTGTTTGTCGACTGGCTCAAACATGCATTTATCACCAAATTCAACCACATTCGTCCTGGCATCTATGGCCGGTTCATCGACGTACTCTGTCGGGATCTGCTGATGGGTTCCCCCGCTGCCATGGACCCACCGCCTTCGCCTTCGGACAACACCGAGCCGGCCTCGTCCCAACCGCCGCACCGGAGCACGTTTGTGGACCAAGCGCCGATCGTCAGTCGCCGACTGGGCTTTGCGCCCCTCCCGCTCGCCTGTCTCTTGATCCAGGTTATGATTCAGATTGCTGGCATGCTGCGTGCCGGGACGGAATCGTTTGACGATATCTTTGAAGCGTCCCCTCCTGCTATCCCCGTCGACCACTTGACCACCGCGTCGGGCGTCTGGACTCGTACCATCGCCCCCGTATTGGCCGCCATAACTACCTGGACCGCGGCGCTGCTCACTGCCCTGGTTGCCTGGGCCTTGTACGTCCCCCCCCCCCGCTTTCGCTTTCACTGTGGATGTGAGAATTATGTGTGCATTGGTTTTGGTATTAACGTGGAGATGCAGCTTGGTGGGGATCAAGGTGGTGATTGGGATGAACCTCGTGTCCTACGCCGAACATCGCTGGGCCACGGCCGATGCGCGAGCGGGCGAAGAACAGGCCAACGGTCGTGCCCGCCACCGATTGGGATGCACCCGCGCGAAGTGCAGTACGAACAGACGACGCGCACCCTCCTCGATCGGGCGGGGGACAATGCGCCGGCCCCGTCGCTGCATGGCGGTGCACCCAACCCCAAGGACGCCGGCGGCAAGAAACGCACGCCGGATTTGTTGGAGATTGGAAGGTACACCATGGTCCGCTCTCGGTTGTGGTAACGCCAGTACTGTTGGTCTCAAGAAGGATCAGGTGGCTGGCAGGGAGACACGGATGCGAGCATAACACGACACGTATCACTCATCTAGGCTGGTCGGGCCTGCTACGAACAGAACCGAAGGAGGGGATGATAATTGGTTCGTGAATGAAAGGATATATAGCTTGCGGAGAGGCATGTCGAGCGCCTAAAGCATGGGGGTCGGAACAGGATACGAAGCGCACAACAGGGAAAACATAGATGGTCAAAGGAAGACCTGAGAAATGGAAGGTTGAAATACGGCCTCAAAGTGGGTCAAGGAAAGTGGTATCTGGGTCGCAAACCAAAGGCCCCAAAAATACAGAGCAGTTCCACGCAGCGGTGCAGCGGGCAAAGAAGCGAGTAGCCAACAGTCAAAGCCAAGAGAGAGGTAACAAGATCCAAAAAGAATGGAGGGTGAGGGGGATGGAGGGGGGGAGGGGGGGGTCAGAGCCCTAGGAGCCGGCATTGCTCCTGGTGAAGTTGTTCAGCTTGGTGGAATGCCAGTTCGAGCTCCGTTGTCAGGCCTAGTAGGATCGGGGTCGAGTCGAAGGTGACGGAAGCCGGGCGGCGAGGCGAGCGGCCCAATGCCCACAGAGACGGTTTCTTCCCTGGTCGAAGCGGACCGGATTGGCGCACTCGTACTCTCAACGGTGGTCGGGGTTCAGTGGGGTTGGTTTCCCATGGGTCCACAAAGGGGGCAGGGGTGGGTGTCTCAGCCCGCTCCACCTTACCCGTCAACCAAGCTTCGTCCTCCTCGGCCTCGCCAAAGGGACGGAGCAAATCTTCTTCCTCGTCAATTCCATCTTGAGCGGTGCGTAGCCAAGTACGCCGCAGGGGATCGAACCTCATTTGTCCCACTACCGTCGGACCGGCGGAGGTGCCCACATCTCGTTTAGGAAGTAGAAGCGGCAACCGCTTCTTCCTCTTTTCTTGTGGTTCGGGATTCAAGGGAGACGTCCCATCTGGAGTGAGCGGGCGGCGGAACGGAGGCCACCACCCGTTCCGGCCGAGACTACCGAGGGTACCAGATCCCGCTGATCGTGGACGTGGGGGGCGCAGGGTCTCGCCTCGCAAGCCCAGAGTAGAGAAGCGCGGAGACCGGACCACGTCGGCCAAACTTCGGCGCTCAGGATTAGGACTGGCAGATTCTGGAAGTAACGTAGGCCCACAAGCCACTGCCCCCAAGGTAGAGTTGGGCGAGAGTGTGGGGTGGATACGGGTGTGCTAGAGGCCGACTTGGGGTGCGCTGAATGTACACCGTGGGGAACGGGCGAAAGACGTATCCTCCATCCGCGTAAGCCATGAGATCCAGACGATCGGACAGGGGAACCATCAGACCGATGCGTAGGGCAGTCAGAGCGTGTAAGGGTACGCCCGCCACCAAGTTGGGGAGAAGCACGAGGGGAAGCATTGGGTGATGAGGCAAGAAGTGGGAAAGTCGACTGTGCTTTTCCCGTTGACCTTGGAGAAGAGAAAGAGCCTGTGGCGGTGATAACGCTCACGCCAGGCAAAGAGTTTTGACGCCGGCGTGCATCCCGTAAGGTGGCAACTGTGGGATTCAGGGGGCGGCGGTCAGGTTCCTGACGCTTGGTGTCAACGACGGGCAGGGGGGTTTCAGTGCAAGATGTAGGAGTAAAGCTGTCATCTCTTCGCGACGATTTGGACCTTCTGAGAGGGGAGGGGGGAGAAAAGAGCCGGGCAAGGGAGGGGGGAGGGGAGAGGAGGGGTTCCTTGGTTGTGGACGGGAGTGGGCGGGTAGGTAGGGGTAAGGAAGATACATCAGAAAGAGGGATGTGAAGGCTATTGCCTCTGGTGGACGGAAAAGATCTGGCCAGAGACGGCGCGCACGAGCACCCAGGTCCTCGGAGGGTTGGGCAGGGTCCCATTCCAGGCCTTGCTCCATGTCATCATCGGTCATCGAGTTTGACTCGGACAACTCCAACCCTTCCAGCGCGTCATCCAGCGAGGGGATGGGGGCCATCGAGCCAGTCGAGGCCGAGGGGGCGGGAAGGAATGTTGGGAGGTGCGGCACCCCTGCTAGCCCAAATGCAGCATCAAGCTCGGTCGGGTCAAACGCATTGTCAAGCTCCAGTTCGGGGCAAGGAAGGGGGCGGGGGGAAGAGAGGTGTTTGCCGGGCGAGTGGGTGTCGGGGGGCTCGGTGTCAGACGACTCGGACCAGTCGGCCAGGAGGCGGGAAGAGGGGGAGGGGCTGATGGAGAGGGCGGTGGAGGGGGCGGTGGAGGCCGAGGCGGAGGCAGCGATCGAGAGGCTGGCGGGTGGGACTGGGCCGGGCGAGGAGGCTGTCGGGGGATGGAGGAGGGGGAGGGGGGGGGGGGGAGGGCGGGGGCGGGCGGCGGAGGCGGCGGCATGGCCAGCGCAGGACAGGAGGAGGCAGAGGCGCTGGCAGGGAGGCGGCGAGGGAGATGGTGGGGCAGCGTGCGGAGGCGGCCGTGTGCGTCACTGAGCCAGCGCTGGGAACAAGCCCGAGTGCCGGCCGCGGCGCAGACTCGCGCCGTGCCCCCACAGCCAGCGCAGCCACGGCGCACGGGGCCAGTGTGTGGGCCATCCGCGACAGGGCAACCCTACTGCCCAGCGCACATCGCATCTATTCGTCATGCGGGCGCATTGCAACTTTCATTCTTTTTTTCTTTCTGCGTCCTCCCTCCAACAGCAAACAGCAGCTCTCCCAGAAACATGGCCGCTGCCCTTGCCCCCGGTGGCGCCGGCGCGCCTCCGCATGCTGGCCTCGCCGTCCGCAGCGTTGCCCTCCTCCGCGCCAGCCCCGAGGGCGTCGCCGTGGCCCTCTCCCTCATCCACAGCCTCGGCCCTACCCCCGTTCCATCCTCCCTGCCCCACCACCGCCGCCTCCGCCGCCGCGTCGACGGGCGTCCAGGATGCCCGCCAGACTGCCGGGCCGCGTGGCTTGCCTATGCCGTCAAGCAGCTCCAAGCCATTCCGTCCGCGCTTGCGAAAGCGTCTCCTCTCCCGCCCCAGATGGAGTCTACCTTGGCATTGGCCCACCACGTTCTCTCCGCACGCTCCCGCTCTCGCTGTCCCCCGACGAGGCGACCGCCTTCCAACTCTTTACGCGCAACATTATTCAAGCGCACGCCAAGGCCTTTGCCCAGGCCCTTGTGGGCGCTGCCGAGGCTTGTGCTCAGGCCATCCCAACCGGCAATTCTCTCTTGTCCGTTCTCCTGCGTGCCTGTCCCGCGACGGCGCCGCACCCCCTCCACCTACCGTGCCTTGGCCAGCACGTGCGCGCCGTGGCTACCCACATTCTTTCCCGCCCTCCTTGTCCCCCACCGCAATCTCTGCCAAGGACGAGGTGGAAGCAGCAGCGACCCTCCTTATCGATCTCCACCGCACCGGATCTTCCCCCCGCCCCACGGACCCGGCCGAGGCGTGGCCGAAAGCGGCCACCCCAGTACCCGTGTCCACCGACACCCCTCCCAGGAACCGAAAACGAGCTACGCGTATTCCGGCACGGACCCCGCACGCGCTCAAGGCAGCACGATCGTCAGCGCAGCACAACAACTGGGCGTGTACGCAACCCCACTCCTTCCACTTTGTGGGCCGCTACCATCGATGCGGCGCTGGGCACCGTCGACCTCTACCTCACCAGTCTTTCTTCCACGTTATGTACCGCGACCGTGCCGGCGTGGGGGTCTACCTTTCCTCTGGGCGTGCTCGCGTCGCCCCCGCCCCCGTTGGTTGCTACCCCTGACACGGTGGCAGGACAAGTGCAGTTGCTGAAGCATGCGTTGCATGTGCTTCTGGTCATGCTTGCTGTGCCCGCACCCTCTGTTGTTGCCCGTCTTCCCCGGACGAGTGATTTCCTGGCTCGCATCCCCGCTTGGCTCCGGCTCGGTTCTCGGTGTGGGAATCCGTGCGGCGGCAAAGAAGGCTGCTGCGCCACGGTGGACGCGGCGCTGCATGCCGCCCAAGTGGAAATTCTCCCTACTCTTCAAACGGTCGCTCTGCTGCTCCTTGGAACGCTCTTCCAACGCACCGGGAAGGAGGGTACGCTTAGCCTCCTCGTCCCCTCTGCCCCTTCCATGTGGGTGCAGGCACGACCCCCCGCTGGTGGATGTGCTGGCGGATCTACTACCTTCTCCCTCGGAGGTGGAGGAGGTAGACATTGTAGTGCTCAAAGTGCTTGCTCGCTTCTTGCGCCTCCTGTCCTTGTCCCGCTTGGTCCTGACCACCCAAGCACCGCCAAGCTCGCCGACGCATGCCAAGCCCTTGTTGCCACCTACCTCGTCCACCTCCCGCCCAGCCCACGGGCCAGAGACCTGTCGGCCCAAGCCGCCGAGGCAGCGAGCTGTGTGCTTGCCTCCTTGGCGCCTGTCCTTTCCGCCGCTGCGCCCGACCCACCCACGACGTCTACCAAAGCAGGAGGAGGAACCGCGTGCGCCGCGTTCTGTCACCCTTACCGCGCTTGGTGTGGCGGGCGTCCGTGCCATCCTTTCACCCTCGGAGTAACGAGTTATGCCCCGCCTTCCCTCTGGCCAATCTGATGCGGATGCTGGCTGCCTCGCTGCAGAATGCGCCGGGCGGCGTGTGGGCCGCCACGGTGCCTGGTCTCGGAGCTAGCTTGGACTTTGCTACGGACAATGCGGAGGTGGCGCAAGCGTTGCAGCAGCTCAAAGCGACGCTGGCGTTGGTTACCAACCACGCCCCGCTTCCTCCCCGTGCCCGAGTGGGACGGGGACGAGGCGATGGACGCCTTGTTGGCCGACGTGCTTCAGGCCCATGCCCAACGTACCCAGCTCGTCCCGACTGGAGACGGAGATCGAGATGGGACGACGCAAGAGGCTCACGACACGCCCATTGAGCCACCGGCCAAGCGGCAGATGACCCATCACGCTCCTTTGCAGACCGGCATCAGTACATTTGCTTCGGTGCCTCTGCCTTCGAGCGAGGCGGTGGCCGCATTCCCCCCTCAGCTGCTGTAGCCTCTGCTGCCCCGGCCTTGGCTGCTGCTCCCCCGTCCGTGTCTCTCGCCCCGCCGGCGATTGAGGTGGATACGGTCGAGGTGGTTGACTTGGCTCCGGCGCCTACGGTGGCCGACAGCGCCTGCCTCGCCACCTTCGTCGAGCCTCCACCCCGTCCCGGTCGTCGAGCGTCGTACGACGGAGAAGGACAGCGAGCGCGCGACCAGCTCATCGGCTCCACGCGAGGCAGATTCGGGTCCGGTTCGGGTTCGGACTCGGACTCGGCTCGGATTTGCCCGACTTGGATGTGGCGCCGCCGTCGGAGGACGAGATGGCATGGGACTAAGTAGGACATCCCAGCCCAAACCAACCTTGCATTTCCATTGCATTTTTGCATCGCAAGGCAGCTGGTTGACGGACCAAGTAGGTCGAGCCTGCCTGTATATAGATCGTAGAGGATTGGGGTTCTTACGCCTGCTAGAGAACCCCCATGGCACTATACTATAGGGACCCGAGGTCGAGCGGGAACGAGTCAAATATGATACCGTCACGAGCCTCCCTCCTTCCAGCCATATTCCAGAAAAGAAGGGTATTACGGAAAGAAAGGAGTGCGGTACTGGCACAACCTATTCTATTCACTCTCCAACGCATCCACTGTGATTCCCATTGTTAAGAAGAAAGTCAAGCCTTCTTGCTTTGCACCTGCGCCTCTTGATCTTCGGATACCGCATTATCGGGAGTCATCTTCCTGAAGGAAAGGAAAGGCATTATCCCCATCGGAATAAGAAAAAGGCGGGTCGAAGCCGGGGTGAAGGGTCCCATGCGACTTGGGACTGTGGGGATAAACGCGGTACGGAAGGGGCAGCGGCAGACGACGTCAGTCTACCCCACGGACTGTAGAAAGAGGGTGCAGCCACAGTCAAGGAATCAGGATGCCAATGTACTCTACGAACTGAGACGGGGTGAAGCTTGACGCTCGAAGAACAACCCCAATCCCTGGCGGAGAGACAGGTGACATTCACTCCCCTGGTCCCTGACGAGGTCCACTGTGATGCTTTGGTCCCACTCCCTAACGCAGCGCGCATCCGCATCCGCGTCTCGGGATCAAGTTCTCCATAATTTGGCCGGCAACCGAGGCTGACCGTTGCTGTTTGTCCCTGGCAGGGGGGTAACATCCGGTACGGTGCCAGTACCCAACTGAAGCGCTCTCCCTTCCCTGCCAACGGCGCTTATGCTGGAACAAATGATACGAGAAATGGACAGGATTGCATGCTATATACGCCTTTGTTGCGAATACCTCCGAGCCTCACACCTGGCGCAAGGATACTACGAGTTCCCCAAACCTCACTGCAGTTGAGTGCTGTATCGGCCTCTGCTTCCACCTCTCGCCCTTCCCACCCTCCACCCTCCACAACTGCAGCGTGTGTGAAACGTCAGGTTCTCGTTAGACGTCAAGAGGAAGCTTTACAGGCGCGAGCCGAAGGGGACCAAAACACTAAACAAAAAAAGACGGAGAGATGCAAGACCACCCCCCAGACCCCAGCGCTATCCTGCACCAAGCAGCATTGGAAGCAGGATTCGAGCTCGGTCGCACGGGCCAACCTGGCTTGTGCTCAAATCAACGAAGCACCCCCGCTCTATCGGATGGTCAGTCCCTTGTCCGTTCACGTGGGCCACAGGAGGAGGAGGAAGCGACAGAGGAGGAGGAGGACGTACATTGACAGCGTCCATTTCGGCCTCGGTGATTGTCAAGGCCGGGGTGGCCCAGTATCGCTTGGGGCTGGTGCAGGTCCTCGACCACGCCCTCGGCGGCCGAGGCGGTGGAGCTGGTTGCAGATGCGGGTGCGGTTGCGGGTGCGCCGTTGGAGGCCTTGTTGAAGAGCTGGTCCAAGGAGACCACCTTGGCCGGATCAAAGTGCGGGCCCGAGGCACGCGTCTGCTCAAACTGGGCAAACTGGGCCACGGCGTCCGAGGGGCGCAGGGATGGGGCTTGGGCGCTCCGGCGGGGTGGGCAATGCGGCGGTCGGGAAGCGGATGAGGGGCGTGTGCGCGGTGGCGCGCAGGGCGGCGGTGGCGGAGACGCGCACGAGCGGGGTGGGGAGCATGGCGAGCGGTGGGGGGGGGGCGGGGGCGGGAGATGAGAGGAAGTGCGCTCGGACACACCCGGCCAGCAGGAGCAGCCTGCGCTCCGGCTGAGCCCGCTGGCCCGCCGCTGCGCTTGTCCGTCGCCCGGCCCATTGCCTGCCCGTGAAATTTCAGGTGCAGCGGCTTAGCTGATTCATGATTCCGCTGCCCTGCGCCCAGTAACCGCCGCTGACACCACCGCATCCAGGCTGAGGTAAGCGCACAGCCCACTTTACCCCGCACATACCCAGCATCTGCAGACCAACCACATCGGCAGTGCTTCTTCTCCCCCCCAGGCGCTCCAGGCCAAAGAAAGGAAAGAAAGGTAGCTGCCAAGGCCCTATAGCTTTGCCCCTGTGTTCTCGCTCGCATGACACACGCACGAGAGAACCTGGCATTCGTGTACAAATCCGTTATCCGCTCTACGGTCTTGGACAGAAAAGCGGAAAAGAGCCTATACCACAGAAAAAATGCGTCGCAGAACAGCAGGTGCTCCCCAAGCAAAACGCAGCAATGGCAAACAGATGTGGAGCAATCGCGGCATACGTTCCATCAGGAAGTGAGTACAGGACTAGAAGAAACATGGTCAAGATAATACTGTTTTGCACGACTCAAGATTGGGCACACTGGACCTGTGGGCCAGCCCATCCTCGTCCTCGTCCATCTCCACGTCCCCATTCGTAGCGCGCGCATTCCGCTCTTCCCGCTCGTCCATGCTTTCCAGCACGACCGGCTCCAGGTCGATACCCTTGGCAACTGGTGCGGGCTCTGCGCGGGGCGGGAGGGCCATCTCCAAGAACGGAATCTTGTCTTCGGAAATAAAGTCGGGGAAGGTCACCGAAACATTGACGTAGAGATCCCCCATTTCGTGGTGCCGGTAGGAGGGCATGCCCTGTCCACGCAGCACCTTGGTTTCGCCAGGCTTGACCACCTCGCCCTTGGGGAGCTCAATCGCCAAAGCGTGGTCATCAAGGTGAGGGATGTTGACCTGACCTCCACCAAGGGCCGTAAGCAGGTCAATCTGGATGTCGGTCACCAGGTCGTTCTTCCTCCGCTTGAAGCGAGGGTGGGGCTTCTCCTCTACAACGATCACCACATCACCTGGAATGGTGTTGGGGGCCTGGTCGGCCTCCTCCTTGAAGGTAATCTGCTGACCATCCTCCATACCCTTGTCGATCCGCACTTCAAGCACCTTGCGCTCCGACACCACCTTCTTCCCGTTGCACTCCTTGCAGCGGTTTTTAGGGTCAATCAACTCGCCAGTACCATTGCAGTCTGGGCAAGTCTGCTGCAGTTGCTGCACCATGGGGCCCAACTGGCGCATGACAAACTTGACACCTTGTCCGTGGCACCCTGGGCACGTCTTGACCGCACCTTCCTTGCCGCCCAAGCCATGGCAGGACTTGCAAATCACATGCTTCTGCAGTGCCAGCTTGGTCGTCTTGCCATTGTACAGCTCCTCGAGCGAAACCTTGATGCGGTGAACCAGGTCCTTGCCCTTACGCGGGCCCTGAGGCGGCTGGGACCGCCCCCCCACCAAAGAACACCACGGCCACCAAAGAGCTGCGAGAAGAGGTCCGACGGTCCATCCCGCCCATCCCGCCTCCCTCCTTGAGACCCTCCTCACCAAAGCGGTCGTACAGGTCGCGCTTCTCCGAGTCAGACAGCACACATACGCAGCGGTGATCTCCTTGAACACTTCGCGGTCGCCGCCCTTGTCGGGTGAGCAGAGAGGGCCTTCTTGCGGTACGCCTTCTTGAGCTCCGTCTCGCTCGCCTCGGGCGCAACGCCGAGCATCGTACAGCTTGGTGTCCCTGGATCGACATGGTTAGCATGCGGTGGGCCAAGGGCGGGGAGGAGGGGGGGCACGCACTTGACCATTATGGAGGAGGGCAGAGGGGTATCGCCAAAGAGGAGGGGTGTCGTGTGTAAGAACGGAGAAGCGAAGAAGCCCCACCTTTTGATCGCAGCCGAGAGCGGCAGCGGCTCTGAAAGCTTGCCTTGGAATCCACCCGCCGAACAGCGCAGAACAGAAGAGGCGCTGGGAAAAAACGATCCACACACTGCCGCAGCGCCGGGCCCTCCGCCTTCCTTTCATCCGCACCACGCCAGTCGTGGCCGTCGGTGAGCGGCGGGAGAATGGGTGAGCATCGTATTCTATTTTTCTCTTTCACCCGCAGCGCGATGCATGATGCACCAGGCATGATGCATGATTCAGGCGTGTCCAATTTCAAACCACGCCGGCCAGGCGGTGCAAGTGCGCGGGGGTTGCACCGATGCCTCGGGGCGGCCGCTACGCCGTGACGCGTCACGCGTACCTCACGTGCGATCCATCTGAGATCTGATGGTTCCAATGGGCCGCGTCGGGCGCCCCGCGCATGTGCCTTGCTACTTGCTTATGGTGTCAGTCAGGGCGCGGGGTACGACCAAGCGTTGGCTCTCATCCATCTCTCGTCCACATCTGCACACGGGCGGGCTGATACGGGTGTGAAGGATGGGTGTTCTTGTGCTTCTCTCGCCCGCACCACACAGGAGAAACGCTCGGCGTGCAGTGTGCACCTATAACTCAATTTCTTCATTGGGGCACTGAAAACAAACAAACGCCGGGAACTGGTGGCCTTTATGCGTTGGTCCCAGCAAGGACGCCGAGCGAGTTGAATGTTGTGGACGGGAAGGTCAGAAGATGTTGACACCCCCCGGGTACAAGTGAGTGACAGGTATCTCCATGGGTGCGACATGCGAGCGCGCGTGACGCGTGAGCCCAGGTATGGATGGCCTGGTATGACCTACTGGTGCTCGGTCACAGTCCGGTCACCACCGGTCATGCCACTCACCCCATCTTCCTCCCATCGTCTGCATCATCGATTATCTGACCACAGCCCAAGGGCGCTGCGCACGGCCTCTGCGCTAGCCTGAGAAGGCGTTCAAGCTTCAAATCAACCTTCAACTTCAAACGTCAAGTTAGTCAAGCTTCATCGACTTCATCCAAGCATCATGGAGGTGAGGCTGGCGACGGTCACCCTGACAGCAGTTGGTGGCTAGCTTCCCGGGTTGAAGCTTTTGACATGCTTGCCACTTGCAACAGCGTCTGACGTCCTCCCACTGGGCACTGACTGAGCCTCGGCGCTGAGCCTCAGCGCAGGAGGCGCAGGGCCAGCGCCGTATGGCCGACTATGCCCGTCGTCCCGCACGCGCAGGACACTGCTGCTGTGCGGGGACGGTGACGTCGGTGCGGGCAGGCGCCGGCGTGGGCCAGTATGCAGCACGGTGGACTCAGCACAACGCCTGCCACTACTCGGGCGCTCAGCCGCTCAGCCAAGACGAGGCGGGCAGCAGCAGCCGCAGCAGCCCAGTGTTCCCCAGCCGTACTTTGTCCACACGCGCCTTTCCGCCGTCCCCCGAGGCGGGTGTGCGCAGCCCCCTTCCCACAGCCTGCCCTTCTCTTCTCTTGCCTTCCTTCCGTCTTCTCTTGCCCTCCCACCCCACCACCACTACCACCACCACCCGCGTCTCCCCTGCAGCGGTAACCCTCTCCGGGCTGTCTTCCTCCCCAGCCCCCATACCCGGTTGCGCTCCCCCCAACCCCTTGCCTCCCACATACCCTGGCCATCGCAATGGGCAACCCCCTTCCCTGTCTCTTTGCCTGCCGAGAGCCGTAAGGCCTCCAAAATCGTCCGCGACTTTACCAGCCCCGACCGGGTGACAATGTCGTTCCTGCCAGCGTCTTGGCGCGCGCCAAGGGCTTTGCCATCTTCAGTGTCTTCCGCATCGGCTTCCTGATGAGTGCCCGCGGTGGCGCAGGCGTCGTCGTTGCCCGTCTTCCCGATGAACCTGGTCCCCCCCCTCGGCTATTGGCCTTGGGGGTCTTGGAGGTGGCTTCAATTGTGGTGCCGAGGTCACCGACTTTCTCATTGTCCTTCTTCCGCCCCTGCCGTGTCTACGTTTATGGCCACCGGATCGCTCCAACTTGGCGGCAACATGGCGCTTGCCATTGGGCCCTTGGGCCGTGCTGCCGAGGCTGGTGGCTCCGTCTCTTCCACCGGCAAGTGGCGGCCATGTTGAGTTAGCAAAAGCAAGGGTCTCTATGGCGGCATTTCCCTCGAGGGCACCATTCTTATGGACCGTTCGGATGCCAATGCCAAGGCCTATGGTTCAGGGTGACAGCCAGGCATATCCTCGGCGGGCGGATCGAGACGCCCGAGTTTGCCATTGGCCTAACTGACATTCTAAACCGCGTCAGTCGTCGCCCTACTACCGACGGTGCCTACTATACGATGACGACAGTTCCATTATTTCCCCGTCTCGTCCGACAACTATGGCAACGGCAGATACGGCGGTGGTCGTCGAGACCGTGGGAACAACGGCGGATATGATGACTCGGACAGCGACGAGGATGACTACGGTTCTTCGTGGCGAGGACAGGGCAACCACTCTGGCCCGCCCAACCGGAGCAATCGTTCCGCGACCCCTATGCATCAGAGTCTCGGCCCTACCGCAGCCGGCGCACCCAAAGTGATTCCCTGTCCCGTGGGAGCGACCAGTGGGCCAATTCCCACTCGGGCGGATCGTGGGGTCATAACGAGAAACGCTTTAACGAGATGGACGACTTTGACCGCGAGCTGCAACAAGACCCCTCGGCCCGCGCAACCGTGGGTCCAAGTTTGGCAACGGCAGTTCGAGCCACCGGTATGGCCCCCAGTCTTCCAGCGCTTCCAATGGAGGCAAATCATGGGCCAGCAACTACGCCTTTGGCGATGGCCGCCCACCGCGCGAGGCAGTGGCAATGGATACCGTCGCAAATCATCCTATGGTGGCTACGGTGGTGACTCGGACGATGACATGCCTGGCTACCGCGCCCGGTCGAGGCCGGTGGAGGATTTCGAGGCCAACTTGAGTCCCCCGCGCACCGGTGCATCATCCTCCATCCTCCGCTCACAGGTGGGTATGTGGGCAACTCGGTTGGCAACCGCCCCCCTCACCCATCGAGACGGATTACAACTCCATCCAAGCTCTTCTGCTACAGGGTCCGGCCGGGCAGGAGCAGCGGGCACTGGGGAGATGAGACGTTGGTGATGGCCAAGTTTGCCTACAACCCCGCCTCGGGCGACACGGACATCTCCTTTTCCGCGGGCGATGTGATCCGCGTGACGAAGCGGACGCCGACGCGGGAGGATTGGTGGTCGGGAGAGTGCCATGGCAAAGTAGGTTGGTTCCCTGCCAACTACACGGTCGACCTCTGAGGTAAGGCGCACATTTTCCCCTCCTTCCTCTTTCTCCCTGTTCTGTCTTGGATTGTGTTTGCCCTCAGCCTGCTTGCCTTTTCTACCCATTTGCCTCCACTGGCCCCCGATACACAAACGATCAGGACGATTCTTCCCTTTCCACTCTTGAGCTCGCCCTTGGCTTGATGCTTTTTTATTTCGCCTCTCCCATATTCCAGCTCTTTTCGGCTGACGCAACGGTTGGCATGTTGGAGCCAAGTTTTCTCCCCGACCCGCCTTCTCCATGCGCACATTTGTCCCTGAATTCTTGTCCACTGTAGCATCCACCTCGCTGGTTATTGCGCTTGATGTCTCGCTCGTTTTGCTCCGGCCGAGAATGAGTAGCATATGCATCGAATGTGAGCCTCACTCGCATGTGGCATACATGTTATAGGTCCCTGACAACCAAACGAGGCAGAAACGATGAGGCAGATAAAAATCGCATAGGCCGCGTCAAATGAAGGATCAATATGCTCGATGTCGGTAAAAATGGTATAGGCCCCCTCCTATACACCCACGAGTAATTGGCCGAGGCGCGCATCGATCAAAACGGCCAACTGACCGGGGCGGGTGATTCACTTGAGATATCACCAAGTGACTGTTTTGTGACACGTGATGGTAGTATGCATGACCATGCCACTGGACCTAGTGCGGCTGGCGGTTTGCTCAATGCCGCGTGATTTTGCTTTCTCTCCACCCTTTTGGCCGCCCGGGTAAGGGCTATGATGGGCCCTCTCCGCGCTTCCCCGAGACGGAGTCGGCTGTGCCCAAGAAACTTCTCCCTCCATCAGCCCGGTTGGCTTGGGAGATGCCAATATGATCCCTCTCCTCCGTGTCTGGCCCATAAGACATCATATACGCTTAACATGGCTTGTGGGATCTTGTTAGTCCTCAAGGATGAGGGCATGGCGGTCGTCAGTTCAAGCCAGCCATCACGACACCCAGAGAGGGAGAGAGGAGAGGGAGAGGGAGGGAGAGAGAGAGGGAGAGAGAGAGAGAAGAGAGAGAGAGAGAGAGAGAGAGAGAGGAGGAGGGTTGCCAAACGAATCAGGGGGAACAGAGAACACAAAACTGTGAGAACCCAGCCCAACTCCTTTCGATTCCATAGATGAGATACACTGCAGTAATGCTAGTGAGAGGCGAACTGTGCATGAATGCCACGCACAGGAGAGATATCATCCCGACTTTTTCCTCAGCATGATGGAAAAAGCACAAAAAATGTCTCCTCTCCATGTTCGGCTATAATAGTCTTCATATATGGCGATTTTTCCCTTAACATATATATCAGGCCTTATAAGCATTCTGCATATTAAACGGTACTCAGCATCAGAAGACAGAGCACGGATGTTATAGCGAGGTTCATTGGTTCAGAGTGGTGGGGTGGGGCGCAGCATCCCTGCCGTGCCGGGTTGAGGTTCGATGCCTATTAATAGCTTCATTTTGTTGAAGGACCGCGGGTACGGATACGAAACGGTTACCCCATGTAATGCGCCGCCTATCTGTGAAGAGAGGTACAGCGTCTACCAGCTGTGGCATGTGAGTTGTGAGCGATTAATCCATGTGTGGTATATATAGACGTGGGGTTGTGGGCTCTGGAGCCTTATATCTCGCGATCTCTCTGCGTTGTGGAGAATTGCCATCGGTGACGATGGCCATGCCGACTGATGATAAAACAGATCAGAGAGATGCAACTGTTGGTGGGGGGTAGGTTTCATGTTGATAGTGCGGGTGTGCGGGGGGTAGTGTTGTCCAGCAAAAAAGGATTAATGTGGTAATGGAGGAAGAATCTGCCATACAGAGAGGGCGTTGGGATAATAGTTTGAACGCCGCGGGCACCCCACAGACAAACCACTGCGGAAGGGCGAGCGTCGCCCTCCCCGCCGAGACCATTGGTCTGGCCACGATGGCAAGGAAGCCACCGCTGGTCTCGTCGACACGACGCGGAAAACAACCCGGTTGGCCATCCATAATGCATCAGGGGAGAGGCTGGGGCGAGACAGCGGTGGAACGCGTGAGGCGTCAATATACGACACTGCCGCTGTGCGGGCCATGGGCACTTAACTGCACTGTTTCATTTCCCAGGCCTGACGTCCTCCAATGATGGGTGAGCGACGAGCGATGGCCGATGATCGAGGACCGGTGGTCGCTGAATACTGCCCCCGTGCAAGCACATGTGAGACTCTGCGGTGCCTTCGAGTGTCGCTGGCGTATTTCTTTTCTTGTTACCACCCAGAGTCCCCCTGCCTCGTGTGCAACTGAGGAGGATGTGCCAGAGGGTGGGATGCATCTCCTCGGCAGCATAGGCCATGCAAAGGTATATAAAAGCACCCCCATCTTTTGCTCCTGCTCCTTCCGTCCCCCCACCATCCCCTTGTATACCTACCTGCCTCTCAGGTCTCTTTTACACCCTCTTCGCTTCCCTAGCTTCACTAGCTTCCCTAGCTGCCCTAGCTGCCCTAGCTTCCTAGCTTCACCGCCACCTACTTTTGCCAAAGCATAACGGCGATTGTTCTTCCCACCCCCTACATTTCCCCTACTTGCAAGAGTTCGTCGCCATGATGAAGCTCCTACCCCCCCCTCCACCAGTGCTTCGTCCCAGCCGAACAAAATGAAGTTCATCCGCGAGGGGTGCTGGTCGCGGCAGCAGCGGCACAGTTACCCTCGTGCGGTCGGGTGTCGATCGCAAGGCGTATGCACTGAAAGAGATCCCATGGATGCGTGCTTCCGCGAGCAAGAGGGAGAAGATTATGCGGGAGATTGAGATTATGAAGAAGGTTCCCACCGCAACATTGTGCGTTTCCACGATTACTACCACTCCTCTGAATCTCGGTACGTTGTTCTCTTGCTTCACTGCGAAAAAGATGTGGTGTGCTGTATTGGCCTCTTGTCTCCTCCCTCCAACTCGACTGACCTATGGTATTGTTCAGTTTCTGCTGCCTGGTACTGGAGTACGTTGGGAACGGAAATTTGCAGCTACCTGCGCCAGGCGCGAAAACGCTCTGCTTCCCGTTTGAAATCCGGTCCTACATCTACCAACTGGCCAGTGCGCTGGGCGCGTGCCACAATGCTACGACCTGAGAAAGATGCGTATCTGTCCATTGTGCACCGCGACCTCAAGCCGGCCAACATTCTGGTCGGCGATCACGGCACGCTCAAACTGGCCGACTTTGGGTGCAGTATCGTGGTCCCCCACGGTGCCTCTGTGCAACGATGGGGGGCACCATGGCCTACATGGCGCCCGAGACCATTGATCCGGCCCAAGGATGGATCAGTCCAGCATCAGACATGTGGGCCTTGGGCTGTGTGTGTACGAGCTTTGCACCTTCCGCCGCTTGATCAAACCAGTATGTACCCCACCGTGCCCCAGCTGGGCCACCCCGACGGGGCGGTGAACTTGACGGCGGCTGAGGAAATCGCGCAGCACAACGTCGGATCTTGCGCGTGTCAAAGCCGAGCTTGTCGGAGGTACACGCCCTGGTTGACAAGCTGGTGCATTCGCTCTTGAGCCAGCGGCCCGAGGATCGGCCCACCGCAAGCGACATCCTCGCCATGTCGCGCATCCAAGAAGAACGTCGGATCCAAGCGAGGAGGACGCAGAACGGGTCAGCTCACCAAGATTGGGCGCTCGAGTCCAAGTTGTTCTTCCTAACACGGAATGGTCTCAATTGTACCAGACGCTTTATTCCCGCCAAAAAATCTTGCAACAGCTTGACCCTCCCGGGCCAACAAGAGGATCCCAGTACCAAGCCACCCTGGCCCGCATGGCCGAGTTGGACGAGGCATTGATGCCGTCAATGAGGAATTGGTGGCCTTGGGCGTTGATGCTCCGCCCGCTGAGCATGGCAACCATGCTTTCTTCTCATATGCCTACGAAGCAGCTATCTTCTGTTGCGTGTGTACATATCAAGAAACGGGGCTGTAAATATCGATCGCGCTCGCTTCCATGGCTTAAAAGGTTCAATGTGTAGTAGACAGTCCAAGAATACCATAGGCCTTTGCATAGTAGTAAGAGACACATGGACAAGGGGTGGAGCCGAAAGCGACAGGGGCAAGGTACGGTGGGTAGAAGAAGAATTCGGCGTCAAAGACGGAAAAGGAGGGAAGGGGGAGGAGGGGGTCGGAAGTAGAGGCAACAAAGCGCACATAATGAGAAGAGGCTAAGGGTGTGTGTGGTAAAGGGGAATGATGATGAAGGGGATGTGCACCAGGGCTTCAAAGGCCAAGCCCCAGCACGACACCAGACAAACCATCAGGCTTTCGATAAAGAGTAACATCGCAAGCCAGCTGGGTGAGAGAGAAAGTGAAGGCGAACGAAAAAGGAAGCGAACGTGGATGGATAGGATAGACCCAAGAGATGGCATGGGCAGGATTAGAGGTCCAACCCAGCACTCTTGGCCAGTACTTCCCGACAGACGGGCAGTTGCGCCACACCCTTCGTGCTGCCCGGCGTTCTTCGGGGGAGGTGATGTTGATGTTGACCAGGTCCGACAGCGGCACCGAAGGGCGCGAGGCGTTAGTAGCGGGTGGGCAGCGCTAAGGGCGGCAGCCTCGCGTTGCGAACGGTCGCGACGGGTAATGTTGACCAGCTCATCGAGGCGCCAGGTGAACAGGAGTGTGCCGGCGGTCCGCCTGGGGAGCCGGCAAGCGGCGCCTCGTTAGGCACCATCGCACCCACCACCCCACCGCGGTTCGAGATGAGCACCTTGATGTGGTCGTAAAAGTTGAACTGCACCAGATCGTCCGAGAAGACAAAGACGATGGCGGTCGTGGCACGGAACCAACGATGAACAAGGGGAGCGTCTTGCCTTCCAAGCTGCCGGCCGAGGGAATCCGCATCAGAGGATGATCCGCGCCACACAGACGGTCCGTGATCTCCGCTTGGAAGTACATGAGAATCTCGAGCTTGTTGACCAGTCCTTGGACAGTACTGGTCGGCAGCTTGCCTCAGTTCGCTCGCCGCTTGGTCCGTCGCTGCCTCGCAAAGAATTTCACCACGGCTGTTGCGCGGGAGTGGGTACTCTTTTCGCCGCAACAGGTCCGACCCCAATTGCGACTCGGCATCTGCCGGCGTCGGTCCTGCCGCCGCGGCGCGCCGGGTGGGACAGACGTACTCGAACCCTGTCCGAGACGGCGCCAGCACAGTCGTCGATCCGTCGCGGAAGTGAACGCCGACCGAGCCGTTGGACAGGGCGTACCCCAACCCGTACCGGTCCGAGGCATCGAGCCACGACAAGATAAAGCCGACGGGCGGGCGGACACCGGCGCACCGTCCCGTCCGCCGCATTTCTGCCTCCATCATGGGTGCCTTGGCTGGGCCCAGGCAGCCGAAGCCGGAAGATCCTCCAAGGCCAAGGGGATGGCAAGGTCAACATTCGCATCGTACGCTCGCATGGCAGCTGTGAGGTAATCGACGATACGGGCAGTGAAAGGAGGGCGACTGGGTGTGGACGAGGAGTGGGAGGCGAGGGGGGGGCGACGAGGCGCCCGCGAGGGAGCAGCAGCGGAAGGCGGAACCTTTTGCAGAGGCTGGCCCGCTTTGAGCAGCGCCGAGACTGGCATCTCTGGGTTGACTGCCTTCTCAGCTTCCGAGTTGGCTTGGGCACGTTGGTTCTCAATGTCCACCATGGCTCCCAGACGAGACCGAAGATCTTCCCGTCCAGCGGGCTCGGCGTCGGTCATCTCAATGTCCCAGTTCCTCGGGCAGCTCATCATCGGCATTGGGGATCCAGTTGCCCACGCGTTGCAGGGTGAGCAGGTTGGCTTGGCTCTGGTTGGACGAAATGCGAGGCAGGATGGCCATCGCATTGACCGAGCTGGCAGGCAAGCTGGGGGCACAGGACCCATGGTGATCCATGGGTGATTCATGATCTGGATGAGCGTGGCCGCAGCGACGGGTCGGGTTGCAAGATGGCATCGATCAGGTCACGCGCCTCGGGAGAGATGGGGCAGTCGGGTGGGATCTCGTATCATTGCGCTTGATGCGCTCGTAAATCTTTTGGACGTTGGACGTTTGGAAAGGAGGCTTGCCAACAACCAGAGTATACAGGATAACCCCGACGGACCAAATGTCACTTCAAACGAGTGGCCTTGGCCTTGGTCGTACAGAATCTCCGGGGCAATGTAGTTTGGCGTGCCGCAGACGGTGCGTTTGCGCTCTTCCGGGTACGACAGAAGCGCTGCCAAGCCAAAGTCACCAATCTTGATTTGCATGTTGTCGTCCAGCATGATGTTTCCGAGCTTGAGGTCGCGATGGATGACCGAGTTGAGGTGCATGTGTTGGCAGGCGGTCAGGATCTGGACCATAAAGTAACGCGACTTCCTCCTAAAGCGGCCTCGTTTCTTGATCATGTCGTTGATGCTCTGCAGCACAAAACAAGGTTAGTACTCAAGGGAGGCAAGGCAGCAGAGGCTCCGAAAAAACATACACCGTAAGCACACAGCTCCAACTTGAAGTAGACGTTGGCCGAGTCTTCGAATTCATCGAGGAAGCCGACAATGTGGGCATGACGCATCGACTTGTGGATCTTCATTTCGGCAAGCAGCTTGCCCCGGTTCCGCTTGGACGAGAGCACGGATGCCTTGTCAATCACCTTGAAGGCATAGTGGGTGCCATCGGCCGCCCGAGCATCGTACACCCGGGCAAAGCCGCCCTGGCCCAGCACGCGGCCGGTTTGGTACTCGTACCCGCGGGCATCGACGATGACAGAGGGAGCGGTGGGCAGGACCGACTTCTTGCTGGTGTGCTGCTTGGTCTGGGCGGGGGCGGGCTTGGAGCCGGGCGCGGCAGATGCTGCGGCCGGGCGGTTCTCCTTGTTGTCGGCATAGCGGCCGGGGCGGGCAGCAGCAGTGCCGCGTGTGCGGGGGTCAACCGAGGGCTGGATGGGCCGAAGCTCGCGTGGGTGCGCGGGCACGGCGGACATGGCGGGGCAGGCAGAGAAGGGGGAGGAGGAGAGAGGAGGAGGTGGAGGAGAGAGGCAGGGAGGGAAGGCTCGCCCGAAGCACTTGTAGTCGCACCGGACGACGTGATTGGCCAGCAGGCCGAGGCAGCCTGGCTCATGGTCCAACCTCCAACCCTAGCCCACCCGTCCCACCGGGCGCGCTACACAGGCGCCGCGCTGCCTCTGGCGTGCGATGGGACGGGGTGCCAGCAGGGGGCACGGGGGCAGCGCCCGCCTGGAGCCCGGGGCTAGGGTTGGGCGTGATCGTTGGTTAGATGGACTTAGATAGAACATCAACATACCGGCGCGTCCCAGCCCAGCCAGGGGCACGGGGGCAGTGCCCCCCGTGCGCCGGGTCAGCGGCTGTTGAACGTTCAAGATGAGGTGAACGTTGAGTGGATCTCCACCGCCGCCTCCACCCCAATCGTTCAATCTTTCACTCCTTCCACTCAGCCTCGTGCCTCCGACCGGTGGACCAGCGTCCTGCTCCACAAAGCAAGTGACTAGTGACTTGGTTAATATTCAAATCAATGGTTCGCTCATCATCACATCGCTGTCCCTCCCCCGCCTCCAGAACGGGCAAGAAGCAAGGCGGGAAGCAGGGACGAACATCACCTCCTCTTCTACCCGTCGGCACAGGCGTGCTCCACCCCGCGTCCCCATCCGTCGACTTGGTGGGCAAGCAGAAGAGAGGCAGCAAGGGGGCGGGGGGCGACAGGCCGATTCCAGCAAAAAGGTTGCACGTTTATCTCTGGGCACAGAGACAAGCGAGCGAGGTGCGAGCGTGTCAGGTATCGTGTCCGTTCTGTCTGTTTGTGTGCCCTTCACTCATCGTTGCTCACATGCGCTCCCCCCGATCCTGACGAGGGGAAAAGGAGGCACAGGACACAGCGTGCCGAGCACAGCGACAGCGCACAGCAAACGACAATCCCCACGGTTCACCTGGATCTGTGTCGGGGCGCATGGCGATTGAATATTGAGGGTAGTGGAGGGGGGTGCTCAGGGCTCAGGTATGTATAAACCACAAAAGAAGCAAGGGAAGGGAAAAAAGGTCAAGCGGGGGGGATGGGAGAGAGAGCCAGTGCAAGTACGAGCGTCATGAGTGCGGGCTCCGGCATCATGCACGCGGCTGGCTTATGAATCATGGCCCTCCCACAAACAACGTGAGTTTCGTTCTTCCCTCGGCCCAGCTCGTCAACGCATTGTCCGACTCGAGCCATACCAGCTCCGTTTCGTCCGGGGCAGTCGCGGGGGCCGAGGGGTTGTGCGGGTTGTACCGCAACGCTAGGCTGGGTCCCTCGGCGGCGACGAGGGAGAAACGATGGCGCACACGGGCAGTCAATTGGTCCAGCGTGGTTCCCTCGGAACCCGAAGCGCCACCACGTCGCCCGTGCTCAGGTGAAGTACTTTGACCTTCAACGTATCCACTGCGGCTGCTGCGCGGCAGAGGTAGGCCCAATGGGATGCGAGCAAGTGGCGCGGATTTGGGTGCTATGATAGGCGCCTTGATCTCGTTGGATCCTGAGCCGGACGAGCCCCCCGACTTGGAAAAGGCACAGTGGGGGGTATAGTTGGAGGTGGAAGTGGTGTGGGAGCCCGACATACCTGGGCCAGGACCAGGGCTAGGAGCTGCCTCTGGAGGCGAAACATTGGTGTCCTCGCCATGCCGCCAAACCCATCGTGTTCCTTCGATCCAGCTGAGCCCTTCGAGCTCGCCAGCGAGGAAGGGTTCAGGTGGGTGCTGGATAGTTGGCTTGCCAACTGGTGGGCGTCATGGCTGTCGGAACGATAGGAAGTGAAGAAGGCGCCATCGTTCCTGCCCGTCTATGGAACCCGAGTGAGAGTGGACTAATATACTGCCCCATCCCCAGGCCGGGTTCAAGAAGTCGGGCCATTCTGAAGGACATATAGAGAGGCAGAGCGACCAGCTGGGAGGTGTAGAGGTTCAAGTCGGTTGCTTGCTGCTGCCATGCCGCGTCCATCCTACCGGGCGTCAAGGGCTCCTCTTGCTCACTCGCAGGGGGAACCGGGCCGGGCATCAGAGGAAGAAGGCTCGACCGTATGGTCTACACGAGGCAGCGACGCATTGTATCCCGATGCTGAATTGGACTCGGTACTGGCACGCACTTTAGCTTGGGTTTCGACCGCACGACGGTGTGCCTCGGCCTGACCCAACGCGGCTTCTTGGGGAAAGTAGTCTTGGAGGGCAATGTGGAACTCGTAAAAGTCCTCATACAATCGGTACAGGATCAGTTCGCGCACTTGCCCCTCTTGGGCAGCAGGCAAGTTGGCAGGGGGCTCGGGAAGCGGAGGGTCATCCTGACGCGGAGGAGCAAAGTCTTTCATTCCGGCCAACTCCTCTTCCGCCTGCAGTTCATTCCTGCCGTCTCCCTCGGTCGCCGACCCGGCCGGTATCTGTCCTGCGTGGGCCAAACGCAGGCCTCGTGGTCCAGGGGCTGGGGGGGCAGGCCAGGCCAAGTGGGTCGCTCGTACTCGGAACCAGTAGTCGCCCTGCTCAAAGTGCACCCCATCCACCCGAGCAGAAGTGACCACCCCAGTCGGCAGGGGACTGCCCCCCGGGGGGAGGTACCCGGCTCGAAGTAGGTCTACAGGGTCAGCCCCTTGATCAACGCGTCTGTTGCACTTCCACCTAAAGGTACGGGAGACGGAGCTGGTCTCTCCTCTGCAACAGGCAAGGGCGTAGGATCGGTGGAGGGAGCAGCTTGCGGGTGGGGAAGGACAGCGGGTAGGGAAGCACTTGGTCAGGTGCTTCACGAACGTGCGGAACGATGGCCTGGGTATGTGGTGTCTGGCGTGCTGAGTAGCAGGGGTAAACGCAGTGACGCTACGCTTCCACTTGCCGACGGGAGGAATGACGCCAGCTGAGACAAGTGCTTCCGCCTCGTGAGCGGACAGAATGCGAGCCGAGTCGGGATCCAGGAGAGATACACAGGCTACCGGCAGCAGAGCAATGCTGCCTGCACCCGCGAGCTGAGCAGCCGTCGGCTGCCCCGCCCGTTTCGCTCCGTCGAGGGCGAGGGCAAGGGGCGAACGACGTACCACTCTGCAGTAGAGTGGGCCAGGATCAATACTTCTGTCCCTTCGGTAGCTGTCACCTCGTCGTCGGCGCGGCTACAAAGTCGAACAGCACACGGCCGAGGATGCCGCATGTGGCTGGATGGGAGCCAGGAGAGAGGGGCGAGGGGTGGGGGCCAGAGTCGGCGGACGTGGTGGGGATAGGACGACATGCTGGTCGAGGAGCGCGAGGCGGGTGGGGCTGTTGCGGGAGAAAGAGGGAAGGAAGGCGTGAGGACTGACGGGTGGTGCGGGTCAAGACAGTGAAGGCGGCTTGGGGCACCCTGCCGGCTGTGCCGTGGATGGGGTCGACGGCATCGAACCAATCGGCGGTGGGCGGGGGCTGTTGCTGGACATGGAAAAGTCGCCGGCACTGTAGGCAAGCCAGCCGGCGGGCAGGGGCCAGAGCCGCTGGAGGAGGGAGGTGATGAGCTGGGGGGCGCGCGGGGATCGACAGCGGGTTAGCGGAGAGGGGAGGGAGCAAGGTGCGTGCTGCGGCTGGCAGCGCTGCTGCTGCGCCCGAGGCCGAGGTGGAGGGAGCGGAGGGGGTCGCGGGGAGCGGAGTGGGGGTGGAGGGGGAGCGGGCGAGCGTGCTGCGTGTGAGCGAGTGGCGCAAGTCGCGGAGCCCACGCATGGGCCGCAACGGTGTGGTGGAGGTGGAGTGGAGGTGGGGGCAGGCGCGTGCTTCGCGTTGCTATGCTGCGTACATCGGGTACTGGCTGGGGTTGCCGACGCGACGATAGGACGGCGCTCATTCCTTGACAGTGTCCGTAGGCCCAAGCGCGGCGCTTTACTCGACTAGCACGAGCCACTGCCTGTCACTATCTAGCTCCACTCTCGATCGTTGGCCACCACTATAGCACTCAGTACTCCGACACAGCCTCACAGCCCCCTCGCATCCTAGTCCCGATCCTCTTTCGGCCTCAGCCAGGGCCCAGCGCCTCTTACTAGTACGTCGATCGTCATGATCGTCCTCACACCGCACTGTCACATCCCTCCGATCTCCAGCCGTGCTCGCCGCACCTTTCCCCCAGTCGATCCCAGCCACACCCCGCTACTTCTACCGCTTGGCGCCCGCCACCACACCACTCGCCGCGAGGACACTGCCTCAATACTCTGCACTCGCTCTCGCCTGCGTCCGTCCTCCGTATCCACTCTGCACTACTCAAGTCCGCCCCAGCCCTCGCTTCCTCTGCCCGCTGTCACGTGCCCCGCTCCTTCTCGCCGCACCGCAAACCCATTGGGACAGGCCATGGCACCGGCTACTGCATGGTACTGTACATGAACATCGCATCGTCTCTCGCCGCCGCCAATCCACCACACACCCTGCGTGCCGCTTGCTATGCAGCAAGCCCCCATACGCGGCCATGCAGCCAACACCCACCTCAGTCTGGTCCGGACGTGCCAACACGGACGCGGGAGCTCAAGGCGCGCGCCGTACGCGTGCGTGCATTGTATGCGTTGGTGCCTCAATCTAGCTCCATCCATTAGAACAACGTGTCCTGCAAACCCACATGCCCAATCCGTCAGTCTCCTACCACCACCACTCTGACCACAACGTACCTCATCACGCAGGTACTCGCCCACGTCTGCCTGGTGAAAGACAATGATCGATGTCGGGTCCAGTTTCCTCGTGTCCACTGTCGAACGCGCCGTCACGCCAAACCCGAGCGGCGTACCGTTCATGGATAGTACCACCACCCCCGCATGCTCCGGTGTATCGTCGGTAATGCGGCCAAGGTGCGCCTTGACAATGTGGCCACCATACAAGAAGGGCAGTTCACCATTCGACTTGATCCATACCCGGTGCGGGGCCAACGGCGCAATCACGTCGAGCGCGGTAATGTGCATGCGGAACTTGCCCGTCTTGGAAAACTTGCCAGGCAAGTCCCGAGGCTCATCAACTGCCCCCGGCTCACCGACGCCGCCAGCTTCATGGCTGCCTCCGACACGTAGTACACCCGGTCCCGGTGCAGTCGGAAGACGTACGGCTCATCCGCACGGTCCAGGAGGCGGACAATGTTGGGGCCGACATAGTTGGCCAGCTTGGTAAACAGCGTGGTCGTTTCCTCCTCTTCGGTGAGCGGACGCATTGTCGGTGGTTGGGGAGCGGCAGAGCGTGGCGGCCCACCAGCGGCAGCCATGAAAAAAGGCACCTGCTGCCCCCGCGAAATTTTTGCACCGATCTCCTCCGCCGCTGCGATTCCGCTGGCCAATTGGTCCGTTCCGCCTGGCCCCTCGTTGCTGCTTGGGGGATGGCCGTCGTAGGCGTCCTCGCCTGCCGTCTCCAGATCCTGCCCGCCTGGCTGTGGGACCGAGTGGGAACAATGGTGGGTGCTCGCTTGCTGTCCCTCTCCGCGCCCCGGTCTGTCGCTTCGCTTCCCTCTGTGGGAGGCAGCAGGCGACGCGCATTGGCTCTCGCCCGGTCGGTGCCATCGTCGCGCCGCGTCCACTCGGCTCCTCCACCGCCCTCTTCTCCGCCCCAACCCAAGCGGATCCCCTTCCCTGGCCAACTGCCTGCCGTGCCCAAACGTCCTCCCCCGCCTTCTTCGGCGGGGACGCCATCGGAGCGGCAAGGAATCAACAAACACCTTGTCACCGATCCTCCGCCCGGGGGGTGGAGGGACCGATCGTGCCGCAGCGGAATGCGGATGGAGCCCCAGGTAGAAATCCCATGGCAGGCGGAGCCTCCTGCTCCGGGCACCGTTTTCCGTTCGCTCGTTCCTGCCGGTCGGGCTCAGCGGTATGCATGGCAGATGAGCCACATCCCCGGGTTGGCCGTGGGCCACTCGGCGCCGGAAGCCGCGTGGCGGACCCGACTGATGATCGCTGTGTGCCGTGCGACCAAGGAATACGAAGAGTGGATCCCGTTGGGGATGAAAGCAACCTACTTGGGATGCCCCGCCGATGTGGATCCGATGGAACAAACGTTTGCGTATCCGAGCATGAAAGAGTGGGCGCGGCAAACGACCGACAAGCCCTCCTTTACCCATTGGCCGCAAACGTTGGTGACCGAGTCGGGGGAATGGAAGGTACGAATCACCTCCCCCCCCGCGTGGTGGCTCAAACGAGCGGCTGGCGTTACCCACTCTTCCCCCCTCACTGCTTCCACGTTCAATGGCCGCATCACACTCAAGCACATCTTTTTCATTGCCCAAGCCAAGGTCCAGGACTTGGATCCGCCCCCGCGCAAGCCCCTTGGCTACCCAGAACAATACCCTTCCCTATTTTCGGAAGAGCATGACGGAAACTACCTCTTCGAAGGCGCTTCGCTTCGTCCTGACGTTTCACCTACGATGGAGCTGCTGGAGTACGACGTGCTTCTCCAGTCAATGTGTCGCCAGCTTTTTCAGATGGCCAATCAGATGGGCATCCAGGTTGTGCCCTGACACCTGACACCTGACACCTGACAACCTGGCATGTCTAGCGCTGCAAGCTAATCAAAAAGAAGTAAAAACAAAGCACCTAGTCCCTGTGTCCACCACTTGCGCTTCACCGAGCTGGCAGCTGGGTGTGGCAATCTACTTTCTTAGGAAGAAACCGATGGGTCCTTGTTTAGCTACAAATGCGCCGCGTCTTGGCGCCAAAAAACGTCCTTGTGGTCAGGTAGCCAAAGGATGGCATGGTACAAGTTGACAGGGTGGTACAAAGGGGGCATTGGATGCGAGAGAAACAGAGATGGCCAACCAAGTCAGAGAAAGTACTGCGAACCGGCCATTCGACTTGGGGTGGTGCGTTCCATGTCGGGCACGGCCGAGAAAATCTTAAAGTTCCCTGGTCCAATCAACGAGTGGGTCGGAGCGGAATTGGATGCTGGACTGAGACAGGCAGAGCGGGACGTGCCCTCCTCCCCATCGAGGCGGGAAGGAGTGGGGCCAGTAGGCGTGGACGGGTGCGAGGAAGCAAGCGAGGTGGGCGACAACGATCGTTCCTCTGTCCAGTCCGGGGAGGAGGCGTGGGAAGCAGCGTGCGAGGCGGATTGGCCCACCTTGCTGCTTCCTTCGTCCCCAGTCGCCTCTTGAGCCTGGGGACTGGAATTGTCAGCTGGCAGATCGAGCAAGTCGGGCACCTCAAAGATCGAAGCCACATTGCCGCAGCGATAGCAGTAATTGGGGGCGGACCAAACGGTAACGATCTGGTTATCGTGCATGAGTTTGCTGTCACATGACACCCCACCCAGAGAAAGAGTCAACACAGAGAGCACCACAGAAGCAAGCAAGAAACAGGGGGGAGGCGAACGCACAATCCTTCCTGCACCAACTGGTGTGCGCGCGCAATCAAATCCAGATTGTTCAGATGGTTAAACTCCGTGGTGACCGTATTGCCAAACAGCCATCCCGCCCCGCGCGGGGACATGGCCCATGTATCCACCTCCTCCGGGTCGGACCACATTAGGTCACAGAACGCGCCTTCGTGCGGGATCTCCTGGGCACGAGAGAGGGTGCGGATCTGGTCCAGCATGCGCACCTCGGGACTCAGACCCCCATGGACACACAAAACGCGACCATCGATAATGGCAGCCAAGTTGAGATAGTCAAACACTTGGCAACACAGTTTCCATACGTTGGCATTGCCATACTTGTGCTGGCACTCATCGTAAAACCCGTAGACCTGCGTAATTTGCCGCGACTCGTGGTTGCCGCGCAACAACGTCACCCGATCGGGCCACCGCGCCTTGAGCGCCATGAGCAACGAGAGCGTTTCCAGCGAAAAGTAGCCACGGTCGACAAAGTCGCCCATAATATGTACGACGTGGTGGGAGGAGGACCGCCAACGCGCAACAGTTCCAGCAAGTCCCACAGTTGGCCATGGATGTCGCCGCATACGGTCACGGGGCTCGAGACGGGCTGGATGTTGGCCTCCTCCATCAGGATGGCCTTGACGCGTGCACAAAGCGACTCCATGGCTCCCTCGGAGAGGTACTTGCACTGGCTCAGTTGCGAGATCCACAGATCGAGATCGGTGCTGCTCATCGTAGCAGGCGGTGGTAGGGGCTGATTGTGGTGGAGCCCAAAGAGAAAGGAGGGCAGCCATGTGAGCAATGTTCAATGTTCAATGTACGTAGAATGAATCGGGATTGGATGTTGGCCATCCCAGCATTTCACGTTTCAATTCTGATTTCCACCCCAATGTCTTCTGGCGCTCGGTAGTTATATAACGAGCACGACCGACGTAGTATATGACTCACCACTCCAACAACACTACCATCCCTCCGCCCTACACGACCCAAGTGTCACCGCCTGACAATAGATCCAAGTCGTACCAATGACCTCTTGTTCAGCCTTCTTGCGGTTGGTCACGGACTCCCTTTTCCCCTCTCTTTTCTGTAGTGTCTCTAGGCACACCTCCATCAGATATCTGACAACTGATGTGCGCATGACACACCTAAGAGGTCGCCCAGATACTACGAAGGGAAGGGCCCAAAACGTGGCATGCGGTCCATCCGCCGAACCCGCGTCACAGCATCGGTGAGAGGACTGCCCAGCACGCTCGTCCGGCTTTGATTGTACACAGCGGTGGAATAAACCGTATCGATGTTCATCTTCCTTGGTAAAATCCTGGCTTGCAGCCCTTCGCTCCGAGGACCTCGCCTCTCTTTCCGAACGAGAGACACGGCTGCGGCCGGTTGAACCTATTGTCTGGACTGGTTAGCCCCACTCCCCTCCCCTCACCAAGTTGACGCAACTCGCCCATGGCTTCATTTTCCCTGTTTGAATTCGGAGAGATGACTCAAACTGGTTGATGAGGGCCAACTTTGCCATTGCGGCGTTTCGCACACTGTTCCGGCATCGTTGAGTCAGCAGCAATCCCGCATGTGGCCCCAGACGTAGCAGCTGTGGTAGCAACAGCTCGTCCCCTTGTTCTCTCCTGGTGGGTACAAAGATACGATTGCTGGTGCCACAATTTGATCTAGCAGGGATGGCATGGGGCCCAGCCACCCCAGGAATGCGCAGTTGCAGCCGTTGCGGTGGACTCATTCCTATCCCCTTGCTCATGCGCCTCCGTTTGCGCCTCCCCCCCCCCCTTTCTGTGCCTTGTTCTGCAACGTCGACAGGGAAGAAGTCCAGCGCGCTTCACTCGGGACCGGGCGATGGTCCTACGACGCTCACAAGGCCCGCTACGCCTTTTTGAGCAAGTCCCTGCTGAGGGGGAAGGGCGGTTGACGGTCGTGGCCTTCTGCTTGCAACCACTACCATGCCGTTGTTGCGGCGCAATATGGAGTGGTAGGGGGTGGAGGCACATCTGGTAGACACCCTATCGGCTCCCCGTGCAAGGGGCCTACTGACGCGAGCGAGAACCTTCCTGGCTACCCTTGTTGCTGCGTTGCGTTTGCTGAGGAGGGATGTGCGTTCTCGTCCCTGAAGTGGCAAGCATAGGGGGTCAAGTGTCACGAGAGAGGATGCAGGGGTACGTCCTGCTACGCCCTGCTACGTCTGCGTCCTCCACCGTACACCAATGCATCTGTGAACATCCCATGGGATGGGCTCGCCTCCCCCTCGGGCCTACCGGCCTACCACACGCGCAAGTGAAAAGCGAATTGTTGGCAGCGTGACTAGCTCACTACCACCAACTACGGGGAGACGGGAGACCCCAGTCGTGGGGGGGCTTAGCGTACGGGTGTACGCCCGGTGGGGGAAGGATGTGGCTGGGGCGGGTACCCGCTCGCTCGAGGGCGCCCAGGGAGGCGACTGGTTCCCGCCCCCGCTTGCTCGGGGAAGCAACCGGACATAGTTGGCTGGCAACAGTTTGGGCGGAGCTGCGGCGCGGCCTGCGGTCGCCCCATCAACCAATCACTGGTGGTGTGCTGCGTAATGACAAGTTGCTCTCCCTTGCGGAAGCTCAGTTCGTCCGAGGCGTGCGGGGTGTAGTCGTACAGCGCCGTAGCGAGTTCTTCTGCCGGGTCCGCCGAGGGCGCGCCGGGGTGGAGCGAACGGGGCGCTCAACCCCAGCGGCAGCGGCGGCGGTGGCAGGGGTACTCGTGCGGCGGGATACGGGGGAGGTAGCGGGAGGTGCATGGCGGAAGGATGAGGTGGCGGGGGAAAGGGTGGTGGGTCCGGGGGGAACACGGATGGTGGGCCCCAACAGCGGCGCAAGCTGCGCCTGCATTGGCCGCGCCTGCTCGGCTGAGGAAAAAAGCCCCATGTCAGCGCCGCGGCGGATCGATGCGCCTCGGTTTCGAATGCGGAGAGAAGGGCGTACGGTGAGGACGCCTTGGTCCACGAGGTGGGAGATATCCCTCCCCATGCGCTGGGCGATGTATTGAGCGACAACGTCGGTCATGATGCTATGGTGGTGGTGGCAAAAGCCGAAGGACCAATGGGGGAGCGAGAGCTAGAGCGAGTAGTGCTCAGATCAGCTGCAAACGCATCGCTTTCCAGTAGCACCCCCCCCCCGAGATTAATTGTTCCGATGAAAGATCGCCACCAGCTGCGCCTCAGGCCTCACATGTCACAGCCTGAATCAGCCAAATGGGGCTACCTTCAAATTGTGGCGGGCTTGCTTCAAGGCGACACACAAGCTGCGATGGTTATGAAGGGAACGAGAAGGTGACGAGTACCAATGAAGCTTGAAGGCGGGAGAGATAATCAAGCTAATCTGTCAATGATCTCTCTACATGACTAGGAGTGTTTGCCGTGAACTTGTTGCCAGGCCGGTGACAACGGTGAAAGGGAACAGGTAGCAGGGAAAGCGGCAACATTTCTCAATATCTGGTTGTACCTGGCGTCTGTTCTGCGGACTAACGTGTGCTGTCCCCCTCTATCCTTAAGGTGCGCCGGACTTGCTTCCTCGGCCTGCAACGACCCGTGCGACCTCAGCAATGGCCAAGTGATTCCAGGGCACGAAGCACAGGCGCTCGGTTGAAGTACATCAATAGGGAGTTGTGAGGTAAGGAGAGGTGGTACAATGGAAATGGGTCCTACAAGTAATAATGAAACCCTCTGGGAAGGGGGGGAGCCCCTCGAATATTCGTTCCATCGGCACGGAGAACCTGAAGCGGTAAAAGGAACCCAGGGTCAGGACGAGAGAGAGTGATGACAGGTACGGGGTTAGGCTAGGGATCCATGTTGGCCGGCTCATCCTCGTCGCTAAAAGAGACGTCGGACATTTCTTCTTCCTCACTCTCTTCCTCCTCCTCGGTGCCCTCGGCCATGGCGTTGGAAGAGGCGTAGCGCCTGACGTAGTCACGCACTCGCTGGTCGTACAGTTCCGGGTGGCTCATGAAGAGGGCCGCTGCTTCGCCGTTGAGGGGGTCGCTGGCGTTCGGGTAGCGCAGCAGCTGCGGGATGAAGGACTCAAACACATTGATCAGGCCATAGAGGCGGCGTCCAGGCCTGGTTGATCACATCGAGACACACTGACCCCGACACTTCGTCAATGTTGGGGTGGAATATCCGGTTGCGAAAGCCAATCGAGGCGACTTGTACGGGTAGTCTTCCGGGAGTTCCACATGAATCCCCACGCCGCCGGCGAATGGCGCTGTCGGGCTGAGATTAGCAGATGCGGGACCACCATGCCGGTAACAATGGGAGGGGACGAGGGAGACACGCACTCTCTTCTGGGCCGGGAAGCGGACATAGAACTCGCGCATGTTGTCGTTGACCAGCTCGATCTCGTAGTCGCTCATCAGCAACTTCATCACGTCGGTCTCGATCCGGCGCTTGGCGACGACATGCGGGAAAGAGTGGGGGCGGCGGGGGGGGGGAGAGACGAGCGGCGGCGGCAACGGGGTGGATGGGGGGGGCGGAGAAGGGGCGTGGCGGGGCGGCGACCCAAGCGGGCGCCAGGCGGATAAATGTGATCATGTGACTTGGGATTGCGACCGCCGCTGAGCTGAGCCACTGAGTCGGAGTCCTCGCATTGTGGCGCACAGACAGCCTGCTTACGTACCCCGCCCCCACCGACGTCATCTGCTCCGACCAATCGGACGATCCATGCCGCTGCGCCCAGTCGCCTCGTCCGCAAACAGCAAGCCAGCTACCCTCGGCTATGCCACATCCCACCCTAACCACTCCCACCTTGCTGCTGGACTCCCAACCAAAACAGCGGGCATCCAGACCATCGACCCGCACTGGCAGCGTCACGGCTGGCTGTGCCGGGGGCGCCAGTTGGTCCTATTAGGATTGGCCGCACAGGACTCGCCGCAGCGACACATGTAACCACTTCCGCATCGAATTCTCTGCCGGATGGGTATCGCCCCCGGAGTAGCTAGGCCTTGACTCCGGACGAATATCCCTCCGCCTGGTCCTTCTTGGCAGGCGGTGGGCGCTGGGCGTTCCACTGTGGGGCGGGTTAGTGAAGGAAACGTCGACGGCTGCCCATCGGGGCAAGTAGCAACGCACCTCGTCCGCTGGCCGGCTCTCCAGCACCTTGAGCACAATGAAGGCCAGGAGGAGGAGGAAGACAACGATAACAGCCGACTCGAAGGTGCTGGCCCAGTCGTGGGCCATGTTGCTGGGGCGGGGGGGTAGGGAGAGGGGAGGGGGAGGGGTGCGCGAGTGCGAGCGCGAGTGGGAGCTGCTATCGCAGGGCGGAATGGCCAGGGTGGCACGTGACGGGGCGGGGGACATGCGCGTGCGGTAGGGTTCGGGGAGGGTGGGCCGTGCCGGGCGCGGCGACATGGGCCCGGGGCGGAATGGGTGTGCGGCAGCGCGGGGGCAGTGTGTCCGTGCGCCCGGGGTGCTTGGGCGCGGGGCCTCCTCTTACTCATCGGCGACGGCGGTGTCGTCGGGGCAACAAGAGAGAGCCTCAGCGCAATCCGATCCCTGGCCGATCTAGATAGCACATCTCATCTCGCCTCTGCGCCCCACCAACGCCAACCACCGCCAGCACCCCCTCCGCCCCCCATGGTACGTCGCCCCGCCTCTGCCCTGACCCCGCACTCACCCGCCCCCGTCCAGGATCCGCTGGCCGAGATGGAGTTCCAGTACGAGGATCCCCCCTCGGCGTCCCCCGTAGAGGAGCTCGTGTCGACGGTAGATCGTATGTCCTCCTCCCCTCCTTCCTCTCTTCGCAGCTCTCGTGCTGACCCAGCGGTAGCTAGCGCCGTCGACTTTTTCTTGCCCGATACCGGCCTGGACGAGGAGGATGCCACCGTATTCCATTGGGACATTGCCGACTGGAACCAACTGGCACGCCGCAGCGTCAGCCCCATCTTTCGATGTGGCGGGTACCGCTTCCGCATCCTCCTCTTCCCCTTTGGCAATGGAGCACAGAACCAGAACTTGGTCTTATTTACCTCGAGTGCGTCGACTTTTCCCAGCCCGCGTCCTCCGACGCGGCCGCTAGCGTCGACCACCCAGCCCCTCAGGATCAGGAGGAGGCCGACGAGAAGGCGGTTTCTTCTCCGACCCGTACCCTAGCCAAGTCCTACGACGACCACATTGCATCCAGTTCAGCCTTCTCTCCAACCCCGAGGACCCGCGTGTTTACGTGCACAACAGCGGCCAGCACCGCTACACCTCGGAGGAAGTGGACTGGGGGTTCACCCGCTTTGCTGATTTGGCCACTTTGACCTCTGCCCAGCACGGCCGGCCAGTGGTGGAGGATAAGCAGGTGCGCGTCACTGCGTTTGTTCGTTCGCTGCGCGATGAAAAGGGGGTCCTCTGGCACAACTTTTCTCGCTACGACTCCAAGGCGATGACGGGACATGTGGGCCTGAAGAACCAGGGTGCAACATGCTACATGAACTCGCTACTCCAATCCTTGTTCTGCACCAACTTGTTTCGCCGTGCCGTCTATGGCGTCCCGACCGAGGGGGAGATTCCGTCGGAAAGCGTAGCGCTCGCGTTGCAGCGAGTTTACCACCTGCAATCCTCCTCCGAGCCAGTAGGAACAACCGAGCTGACCCGTTCGTTTGGCTGGAAATCGCTCGACTCGTTCCTCCAACACGACGTGCAAGAGTTTAACCGTGTTCTGCAGGACAAGTTGGAAGAGAAAATGAAAGGCACCAAGGCGGATGGGATGATCAGCAAGCTCTTCAAGGGCCGGATGAAGAGTTACATCAAGTGTATCGATGTCGACTACGAATCCAGTCGGACCGAGGACTTTTACGACATCCAACTCAACGTCAAGGGTCTCCCCACGCTTGTCGACTCGTTCCGGGACTATGTTCAAGTGGAGAGGCTGGACGGGGAGAACCAGTATCGCGCCGAAGGGTACGGGCTGCAAGACGCGACGAAAGGTGTGATTTTCGAATCCTTCCCTCCTGTCTTGCACCTCCAACTCAAGCGGTTCGAGTACGACATTGAACGTGACGCTATGGTCAAGATCAATGACCGGTATGAGTTCCCTCTTGAGGTTGATCTGGGCGAGTTTATCGACAAGGACAGCCCAGGCTGGGGTGAAGATTGGAGGTATTCGCTGCATGGTGTCTTGGTCCATTCGGGTGATCTCCACGGCGGGCACTACTTTGCGCTGTTGAAGCCGGATGAGGCGGGAGAGTGGTTCAAGTTTGATGATGACAGGGTCACACCTGCGACCGAGCGCGAAGTGCTCGAGGATAACTTTGGAGGCGCGCCTCATGCGCGCGGGTTGCCACTGAAGAGAGTAGGACAGCCCATCAAGCGGTTCACCAATGCTTACATGTTGGTCTATGTGCGGAACGCGGAACGGGCCCAGGTACTCAAGCCTCTGGCTGATGACGAGACGCCAGCGCATCTCAAGCGTCGGGTGGAGGAGGAGCGGCAGGAGATTGAGTCCCTCCGTCGTCAGAAAGAAGAACAACACCTTTACCTCAACCTTCGCCCCATCACCCTTCCGCTCTTCAAGACGTATCAAGGCTTTGACCTGGCCAAGGTTTCTGACCGCACGCCCACGACATTGCAGGACGTGCCGAGTGTTCGGGTGTCCCGGTCAGAACCTTTTGATAATGCCAAGGAGATCCTCGCCTCTGCTCTTGGGGTTTCGGCTGACGAGGTACGTGTGTGGGTGCTGGTCTGGAGACAGAATCGAACGATTCGACCGGACGAATTGGTGCCGGAGGGCAAAGAGTGGACGGTGGAAGAGGTGAGGGAACGACTGACGGGCGCGCACACCCGAGCTTTGGTTGTACGTTGAGCCGTTGGCCAGCGTGCCACCTGCCGCCCTTGCCGAACCCGACAACTGGAGCCTGTTGTTCCTCAAGCACTTTGACCCTCGACGCCAAACACTCCTAGGTGCAGGGACTGTGTATGTGCAGAGCACAGACTCCGTTGGCTCCATTCTACCGCGAGTAAGGAGACGATGGGCTGGCCTGCCTCGATGGGGGTCAAGCTATACGAGGAAATTAAGCCTGGCATGATTGACCCGATGAACCTCAACTCTAGCTTTGGTGCGTCAGAATTCTCACTGGTGACATTATTTGTTTCCAAGGTGAAGGTGAAGGTGAAGGCGAGGGCGAGGAGAAGGACGAGGAGCCAGGACAAGTGGAAGAAGGAGCTCCTTCCAACCCGATCTTGTTTTATGACTTTCTCCACAACAAGGTTGAGGTGGAGTTTGCTCCCTTCCCCGGCACCGAGGGGGAGGAGTTCACCCTCCCTCTTGATCGCCGGCTCGGGCATGAGGCGTTGGCCCAAAAAGCTGGAAGACAACTAGGCGTTGACGGGAGCATGTTGCGGTTCACACTGGCGAATGGACCGAACCAGACACCCAAGCAGGTGCTCAGGTCCAATGCTCCCATGGCGGTGTACGACATTGCCATGACTTCCGTCCAGGCTGGCGGGGGCAAGGTGTACTACGAGGTGTTGGAGGTCCCTCTAGTGGAGATGGAGGCCAAGCGGCCGCTGACGATCTACTGGATGGGGATGAATAACAAGGAACAAGGCGAACGGCAGTACCTCCTGAACAAAATGACCACGTTTGGTGCGGTGCAGTACGAGCTCGCCAAGGTGGAGCAGGTGGAGGAGCATCCTCGGATCCCCATCCTTCAGCGTAAGGATAACGGGGAAGAGGTGCCAGCGCTGGTGCCGCTGCCTGGGGACTCGCTGGCGTTCAATTTGCCTCCGCCGACGCGGATTCGGCTCTCGCAACTTACCGACGACGGACGCCGACTCGTGCAGTTCCACACCAGCGACTCGATCGACAAGCTCGGAGACGAGACGGAGGTGTACGCCGAGGAGGTGCCGGGCGACGAGATGGAGCTTTTATTTGCACAGGTCGTCGACCCCGCCACGCCGAATCCCGAGCGGAAGATCGTGACGGTGATGCACTTCCACAAGGACGCCAGCCGCGCAACGGGCGTGCCGTTCCAGTTTGTGCTGCGGCCGGGGAGGGACTGGAGGCGATGAAGGCGCGTCTGCGCGCCCGCCTGGCCATGACCGAGAAGGAGTTTGGCAAGATCAAGGTGGCGCGCTTGCCCCTGCGCGGGATCAAGCCGGACTACCTAGAGGCGGACTCGGTGCCGTTTGACGACGTTACGGACGACTACCTTGTTGCGCTCGACCACCTGGACCGCTCGGCCCGCGGCCACCGGCTGGCGTTGGCGGCGGCGCAGGAACGCGGGATCCATATCTCCTAACATGTAGCCCAGCCCCTTCTTTGTCCTGCGGGCCGGACAGAGTCACTGTGCGCTGTTCTGCCAATCCATTGCTCTATCCCATCCTGCCTCTGCTCGGCCTGAGCTGTTCGTAGTCCACGGCGGTTATGAATCGATTCCCATCGACTTGATCACGCCAACGCATCCCCGAAGACAGAGAGAAAGCAGAAAGCAGGCAGCACCAGCACCAAGCGGCCATCAATCAATCAATCCACCATCACCGATGAATCAGCGCTGGCCCACACTGCCGCTGCGCCGCGCTCGGTTGCATCCCGAACGCGTCGCGCCCCGCCGAGGGATTTGACCAACGTGGCCGCCACCAACCACCTGTCTTGCTCGCCCCTCGCCTCGCCCACAGCATGGCCCGCACCACGCTCACCAGCACCGCCGTCGCGCTGCCCGACATGCGCGACGTCGTATTCTTCCTCAACACCGACCTGGACGCGGGCGAAACGGACAACGTACGCTCCCCCGCCTCGTGCCCTTCTTCTCTCCCGCGCCACTGACCCATCCCAGCTCCGCAGGCTCCTCACCCGCGCCGGCGCAACCGAGTGGGACGCCCACAGCCCCACCTGGAGACAACAGCGTCGCGATCGTCTCGCCCAGCAACCCGCTTCGCAACAAGCTGAGGACCTCCCCCCTTCGTACCGCTTTGACGCTGGCGTAGTCACCCACGTCGTCACGCACACCATCAGTTTCCCCGAGTACGATCTGTGTGGCGACCCGCAAGCCGACGGTCTCGCCGAAGACGGGACACAACACGTGCCACAGTCGTCAGTCCCGAATGGGTCGTGCGCTCGTCATTTTGGCTTCGCGACAGGCAGAGCGGTACTTCTCCCCCGACCCGGCGCGGATCTTTAGTGGCGTTGTGGTCCATCTGTCGCGGATCAACCAGACGGAATCAGAGCTGGTCTTGGGTGCGATCCAAGTCTGGGCGGACACTACCGGCTCAACTTGACCAAGGAAGTAACCCACCTCATCACGCCAGTGGAAGATTCAAACAGCTTGGCTGTGCTGCGCAAAGAGGAGAACCGCGAGTTGGGCATCCTCGCCGTTCATCCTGCTTGGATCAACGAGTGCATCAAGTTTACTGCGCTCCTCCCTGTAGACGCATTTGCTGGCCCTTGGATCGGGAGGGTGCACCCTCTTTCTTACGCACAGATCAGCCGCCTCTTTCGCACCGCCAGCCCGCTCCCGCCCCGGAAGCTTCTGTGCCTGCCCGACCAACTGGCCCCCCCGCCGTCCCTCTCGCCCCCTCCACGGACCTGGCCAAGCTCTTTGCTCCACCCAAAGAAGGCCGGGTGTCCTTATTTCAGCGGAAAGATGCGCTGCAAGGTCTCAAGCTCTTGTTCCTGCCTGACGAGGAAGTCAGTTCGCCATCCCTGCAATGGCGCAGAAGAGTGTGTTGGACCACGGGGGTATATGGGTGGAACGACCGGCCGAGGACGATCTGAGCTCGGCGGTGATGGAGAGCGATGTGGTGGTCACCTCCTTTCGCGATTCACCGGGAGGCAATGGGCATTGCATTTGGGCAAACGTTTGGCAACGAGCAGTTGGCTGTGGTACGTGGTAGCCTATGGCCGCCTGGTCGAACCCATGGACCATCTCCTTCATTCCCCTTTCCCTTCCCGGCCCATTCCCAATTTCTCCAACTACGTCTTCACCCTCAGCAACTACACGGGCCAAGCGCGATCGTACCTGAAAGAACTGGTGCGACGTGCCGGGGCGTGCTGGACCCCTGAGATGAGCTCGCGCAACACGCACCTGCTCACAGCTTCCTTGACGGGCGACAAAGTCCAACGCGCCAGCTCATGGGGGATCCAGGTGGTCAATCATACCTGGCTGGAAGACTGTTGGTCACCTGGAGCGATCGAGGCGTCGAGGCGAGCCGTGCGTACACCCAGTTCCCGTCCAACGTAAAAATGCAAGGTCTGGTCGGGCGAGCCAAGTTGGACCGGGATGTGCTGCGGCCGTGGATTGTGCATGCGACCGAGTGGGTACATGCCCAGACAGGGGGGGGTACGATGACACTGTCTCCCTTCCCTCCCGAGTCGAACAAGTGAGAGCAGGGGAGACGAAGAACGGGTTGGACCAGCAAGAGCCCCAAGAGCAAGCAGCCCTTCCGATAGCGCACCCCCCAAGGTACAGGATGGGCTGCTTGGCAATGCTCTGGCGGAGCCAACAACAGTTGATCAAGCCCCGGGCCTACAGGCGCCCGTCGGAGGCTCCCGCCATGAAGAAAACACCTGTCCCACAAAAGAAGGCGACCGGCAAGAGGCGTCGCCCACCCCAAGAGGAAGACCCCAAGGTAGAGCCAGTCGTTTCCTCCAAACCCGTACGGCGCGACGCCAAGAAGGTGGCGCCACCCCCCGACTGCTGTGGACGAGACGATGGAAGCCCGAGATGGGGCGGAAGAAGAAGAAGAAGTGGCGACGCCCGTGCAGCGCAGGGGCAAGAAAGCTCCATCCTCCATGGCTGGCGCAGCCGATGTCAAGAAAGGCACACCTCGTAGACGCGAACGGGACCAGGCCAGTTCCCCCGTTACCGCCACGCCGCGGGACCGAAAACGAGTTCGCGGGACACCGAGCTCCCAAACGCCTACGACACCCGCGGGAACGACGAAACGGTACTTTACCACTACCTCCGTCGACGTTTCCGCCCAAGAGGAGAAACAGTTGCGCAAGCTTGGGTGGTGGAAACAGGCGGAAGTGACGGGACAGACGGAGGTGTTGGTAGCGGCGTCGTTGCAGCGGACACCCAAGTTGCTCTGTGCGGTAGCGAGAGGGGTGGAGGTGGTGACGCCGCAGTGGTTAAAGGCACTGTTACGCGAGGAGCAGGTTGGCGATCCAACGGAGTATGCGTTGCAGGACAAGAAAAACGAAAAGGTGCGTGGGATGACCTTGTCGTCTTCTTTGGCGCGGCGGCGAAGCCACGGCGAGCTGCTGGCCGGCCACACGTTCATATTTACACCCAAAGTGACCCCGTCGGAAGAGGTGTTGCGAATGGTGGTGCTGGCGGCTGGGGGGAAGACGAAGAAAACGCTCAACGTTGATTACATCTTGCCCTTTCCCGATACGGTGCACATTATTTCGTCCGAAGCGGATCGGCGATTGTGGGATCAACTGAGCGAGGACCGCTGTGTCGATGGCTCCCCCGTCCGGGTCTGGACGGCGGAGCTGATCCTCGATGGGATTCTACACCAGGAGATGCAGTGGGACAAGTACAAGTTGATGGGCTAGTTAGCCCTGAGCCTCCCCTCGGCCCGCTCGGCGGGGGGACGGAGCCGGCACGCTCTGCATGGGTCATATGGATCGTCGAGATGAATCCGGATTGCTACGAGCTATAGGAAAGCTACCTACTAATTGATATCAGATACACGAGATATGCAGCTACAGGTCATTGGGAAAAACGAGAACGCGACGGGGTCCCTGTCTGATGGGACAGGTCAGCATGTGCTGGGCGAGCAGGGGATGAACGATATAAGGAGGAGAACGTACACAAGCAGGAACACGCTTGTACAAAATACCACCAAGACAAACGCGAGCCAAGTCGAGACCAATAGGGTGATGCGATGGGAGAAAGATCGAACCCATTCCACCAGTTCGATCTCCATCAGGAGTCCTTCCTGGTGCACATCGTCCAACCCACTCCCCAGCAGGCACCACAGGTGCGATCGCGTTCCATCGCTGAGCCAAAGAGAGGACCATCCTGCTTGGCTCCCCTCCTGGCCCGACGCATAATTCGACACAGGAGCACCGGAGGACTCGTCTGCCCATTCGGGAGGTAGGGAGGCAGCGAGGGAGAGAGCAGCATACCCTTCGGCGGAGATCGGGGCACGCCACAGGTCTTCTTGGAGGGAGGAAAGAGAGATGTCCTCCTCGTCCTCCTCCGACATAAGAAGGCAATGTCGTCGTCTTCCTCGTGGGAAGGAGAGCGAGGAGGCTCAAGTTCATTCCGGTCGGAGCACCCGTCTACCCCGTCTTGAGCAGGGGAAGGAAGCGACTGTAGCTCGTCAATCTGACGGAGAAGATCAGCAATGTCCCATTCCTCGATGGGAGATGTCTTGGCAAGGTGGGGGAGACGAGTGTGCAAGAAGAGGAGATGGTAGTAGCAGAGTAGGAATGCTTGTGCCTACGCGGCGTAGAGGGTGGGGTAATATGGGGGGTCCCCGCTGGCTCGGACGGGGGGACGGGCTGAGGTGACGCCGGGAAGGGGAACGAGGGCAAGCGGGAGGAGCGATGTCGCCGGCGAGGAAGGTGCGTATATCGCGAGAAGCTGAGAAAGAAATCGTCGTCGTCGCCCTCGTGGGCGATAGGAATGGGGGGGTAGGGGAAGAGGGGCGCGGAGGCGCGGCGGTGGAGGGGCCGATCAGGCGGCTGGAATGGGATGGCGAACGGTATTAGTGGCGAGGGGGAAGGCGGTGCAGCGCCGAGTGAGGGCATCGACCGCCTGGCGTCCGTGCGGAGACGTTTGCGGCCGGGCTCCATGGCAGGTGGGGATGGAGATGGGATGGAGATGGAGATGGAGATGGAGATGGGAATGCAGATGGGGATGGAGATGGGGATGGAGATGGGAATGGAGATGGGGATGGAGATGGGGATGGAGTGGGGATGGGAACAGTGGGACAGAAAAGACCCATGTGAACACCACCGTATGTAGCAGCTGTGCATCCGAGCAGCTCGCAATTCACAAAACCAGTGTGACTGACTACGTACACGCATCGAACGCACCCTCTTAGATCTCACGCCCCCGCCTCAGCGCCCAGCATCTCATCGAATCTGGCTATGTAACACTGAACCCCCAATACCACGGCGTCCAGTAGCACAGCAACGGCGTATGTCTGCTACCGAAAAGTGAAAACCTCCCTCTCAGGCCGATGCTGTCTAGGCTGATGACTTCGACATATTATCGCATGCATCGTACCCATAGCCAGGCAGGGCTGGTTGCCTCTCTTGTGGTGGCTGAGTTGATGGAGACATAGGCCAGGGCGTGAACGCGCGTGTGCGAAGGAGCAGGATATGGGCATGATGGACTTGTTTTTCGGATACGTTGTGTATCTATGAGGAACCCAATCGATGTAGCAGCTACCTAGCTCAGGCGGAAGAGCGGTGGGCTCATAATTCCTAGTGCGACCCACAGGTCGTCGGATCAAGACCGACGGTAGCTACTCTTTTTTGCCTTTAGTCAGAATTCCACAACCTACCTTCTTTGGCAGAACACCTACACTCACCGCCCGCATCCGGCGAGGAGGGTTTAACCTTGAGTGCGTACCCAGATGAGGGTCTGCTTAGCAGCGAGAGAGGCATCCAGGCGTAGGCATACCTTGTGCGCTGCTGCCACACGGGGACATTACGGGCTATATACATCCTACGTCCACAAGGCCTACCCAGTCTGTCATAAGAAACAGCGGGAGCATGTCATTGTGCGCGGAAGCGAAACAGCCTACAGCCCACGGCCATTGGGCCCGCGGCCCTCGTCCCGAGTAGCATAGAAGCGGTCGAGGAACGTCTTGGGAGTAGCTGCGCAGGCGCAAAACACACGAAAGTTAGTATTATTCCGTAGTCGTGGGATGCGAAAAGTACATACGGTCGCTCTAGCAAGGCCCAAGAGAACGGCGACGCAGGTCAGAAGACAGTCAGCCATCGTGTCAGCACAGCACCCACTTCACTCGCCCATGCCCCGACGCTGACAAAGGCAGACAGAGCCAGGGGGGGAGGGAGACACCAGCACATTAAAAGGGGGGGGGGGGGGGGGCGTACCTCTTCTTCATGGAACCAACGCATAACGTGGGGTCGTTGTTTCCACATGTTGACCGTCTCCTGGAATTCAACGTAGCCCTTGTGAAGCAGGAGGTCGTACACGGCCAGATCCTTGACGTCGCGGTTGGCCTCAAACGCGGTGCGGAACTTGGCGCGCAGGGTCGAGGGGGGCAGGTTGAGGGCGTAGATGGTGCAGATCTCGGGGCGGAGCGGTACCACAGGCGGTAGAGCGAGCGGCCGCGTGCCAGCGCCTCGTTCCAGTCGGAGCTGACGCGCGTCGTCTGGGCCAGACGCAGGGGATGGTGATGAGAGCAGCCGGGGAGACGTGCATGGCGGCCAATGCGGGGGGAGGAGGAGGGCACAGGCGGGGGGCGATGGAGAGGCGGCAGCATCCAGTCGGCCTGGCGAGTGGTTTACTAATCGGCGGCGGATTACGTACACTCGCCTGTCTGCAATGTTG
The DNA here is from genome assembly GCA_003971905.1 of Moniliella sp. 'wahieum'. Lineage (NCBI taxonomy): Eukaryota > Fungi > Basidiomycota > Moniliellomycetes > Moniliellales > Moniliellaceae > Moniliella > Moniliella sp. 'wahieum'. The sequence goes on along the minus strand of RSEE01000006.1, from coordinate 975,663 downwards.
CAGGCCAAGCCACGCAGCATGCATGCGTGTACGCTTGCATGCGCTTGCATGCCCTGGCATGCCACATGCCACCCGGACACGCATCCCCCGGCGGATGAGGTAAGCAGGGGCGTGATGCGATTTCATATTTCACGCGGGACAGGCGGAATGCGGGCTGGCCAAGACTGGCGCCGTGCGGGCCGCCGTTTCTTCGTCGCAATTTTTTCGCTCGGTCGCCTAGGCCGCCACGGCCTCTCGTCGGCCTCACCCTCCCCCTCTCCATCGCAGCGACCGCCCCCCCCGCATCCCTTGCCCAGCATGAGCCTGCTGGCCACGCAAAACGTCGTTGTCGCCGACGCACCTATCGCCGAGCAGATCGCTGACCTCGCCACCCTCTTCGCCCGCGCCAAGCCCGCGGCCGAGCGCGATGCGTTCCGTGCGTCGTTCGCCGTGGCCGACGCTGCGCCGCCCCTGCCGCCGTGGAGAAGTTGGTCGCGGCCGTCGCCACCCGGCGATCGCCGCGCCTTCTGAGGACGTCGTCACGCCGCGCGACACCGAGGGCGCATACAACCTCCTCGTGGCTTTGATCCAGTCCACCTTCGCCGACGACCAGGCCAAGCAGACGTCGCTCCTGTCCAGCCTTGTTCGTGCGGTGCCCGCTGCGGAGCACGCGGGTGCCCCGCTCAAGACGCAGATGTATGTACTTTGATTCTACTGGATGGTGTAAGGCGAGGGTTACTGACCTGACTCTTTGCCTCAGTCGACCAACACATTCAACCTGCTTCCGCTACTTCGGGGCTGCGTCTTACCGTCTACCGAGCTCTGGTGGACCTGCTGTCTGTCCAGGGAGAGGTGGACGTGCTGCTCCCGACGCTGGAGCAGCTTCCCGTGTGGCTGGCACAATGGGACGTGAGCGCAGAGGAGAAGGAAGCGTTGCTCGCGCACGTTTCGCAGACGCTTCGGGACGGGAGCGACAACCCAAAGCAAGCGTACGAGTTTACCCTGGTTACCTGCGCCTCACTGCCACAGGCGAGTCCAAGGGCGCCAAAGCCGGTGCTGAAGCTGCCTTGGTTTCGCCATTGCTTTGCCCACAGTGATGGACTTTGAGACGCTGGCCAACATTCCTGCTGCGTCCAAGGCGCTGCAGGGTTCGCCAGCCGGGGCGCTGCTGACCGCACTGATTACCGGCCCGGCGGCCGAGGTGGCCAAGTGGATCTCGTCCAACGAGGCCGAAGTGAAGCGTCTTGGCATTGACACCGCCGCCTTGTCGCGGAAGGCTACGCTGTTGGACCTGGCCGACGCCTGTGCCAAGGTGCAAGGGGAGAGCGCACCGGCGGCACCGGCCACGCTCACTATGCTCAAATCGGTTCGGTGCTGTCTGCTGCAGGGGAGAAGGAGACGGGTTCGGACGCCGTCGAGGGGTGGCTGATTGACTTGATTCGTGCGGTCTGGCGGCGGGCAAGTTGTCGCAGACGCACCAGACCTTCCGTGTCTTCCGCGCATCCCACCGCGCGTTTGGCCCGGCCCAATGGAAGCTGTTGGAAACGCCTGGAGGAGTGGGACGGCGCGATCGCGCGTATCCTTACACGCTCACCTCGGCGACGTCGAGACCCGGTCGGAAGCGCCTGTTGCAGCAGTGGAGGGCCAAGCGCAGCAGGAACCCGTGCCTTCGGCTTAGAACTCCTTGGGCTCGAAAAGTTCCTTGGGCGGGGAGAGATTTCTCCCAGGGACCTGCATGTACTGTATGCACTCTCTCACACCTCCACTACCACCTCCCCTACATCCTTTCCGTATGGCACCTATGTAGACGTATGTAGAGAAAGCGTTTTGCTCGTAGCTCCAGACAGAGTTTCTACGGATCTTGCGGAATAGCCAAAGCATGAAGTTCATCTCAAAAGCAAAACCAGAAACAGGAAGAGGAAGCAAGTTCAACCGCGGCGCTTGCGTCCGTGGCCAGTAATGTCCATCTGGCGCGCGTTGCGTCCGGCCTTCTTGCCACTCACATCGCCCAGCGGGACATACGCATAGGGGGACATGCCGCCCCGCTGCACATCGCCTGGGCCTTCTTGGCACGGAACTGGCCCCCAATGGCCGTCTTGTCCTTCTTGGGCCGCTTGCGACGGTCCTTATTTTCGGCTGGCGCACCAATCTGCCGCGCCTCGTCGTCCTGCTCGTCCAAATCCATCTCCGCCTCGGCCGCACGGGTCTTCTTGTTGTTCTTGTTGAACTTGACGGCGCCTGTGCGGGTGTGGGTATGACCATCAGCTCCGATCGACAGACCACGGTACGCATCCCCATCATCTTGCTCCTCCTCCAAGTCGTCGCCCGACTTGCGCTTTTGCCCCGGGTCACCGTCGGGGCCAGTGTGGATCCTCCTCGTCCTGAATCAGCATCTTGCCCGTATCGACGTCGCTGGGGAACTGGGTGCCCTTTCGCGAGGCGCGGCCGGCCGCCGCGTTCGCACGCGCCTGCACCGCCGCCCGTCCACTGCCCGTCATAATCTTGGAGCCAGCAGCGCCGCGGTCCAACAAGTCCATCGGCTCATCGTCGTCGGCGCGAATGTACGTCTCGTCGACAGACGACGAGATTTCTTACCCTGGGGTGCTTTGCCCTGGGGCGCCTTGCCCTTGTGCGGCGCGCCCCGTTCCTCCTCTTCGTCCGACGAGGCCAGCTCGGCCTCGGAGCCGTACAGCACATCTTCAAATGCGTCCGTACCAATGTCGCGCGTCTTGCGCGCGGCCTGGGTCGTGCCCAGTGCCGTTTCGGTGAGGTGAGGATCGTCTTCCTTCTCGGTACGACGGCGCTTGGCACGTTCCTTGCGCTTGCGAATGTTGGCCAACAACTTCTTGTCGTCTTCGGGCACCAGCCGATCGATCGCATCAAATCCAAACCGACGGACGAGGCGCTCGCAAAAGTGGCGCACGGGCAACTTGAACCGGTACCGGTTGTCCTTGGACAGAGCAAACACAGCTTCCACCAACGTCCGCAGCAACTCGCCATTGTCCGCCAAGAGCAACCCCGAATCGACACTGACCGCAGCAACGTTCATCGTGCCCAGGACCGACTTGATGATCTCTCGGTTCTGGCTCCGGACAAACGTGGCGGCCGTCTGGAGCAGTTCCTTGATCGATTGCGCAGAAAGGTCGCGCGGTACTCGTACACCAACCGGTTGAGCGCCATCCAGGTCGCCGAGATCTCGTGCGGGGTCGAGCCCCGAGAAGTCCCGAGGCCAAGAGGAAGAACTCCTCGATGCTCGCGGTGCGCACTTCGTCTTGGCCACTCAACGGCTGCATGTTGATCTCGCCGCCCGCCTTGAACTTCTCGGCGAGAGCGAGGAGGAGGGGTGAAACTGCCCTTGCGTTCGCCCCGCGCCCTTTGGTGCCGAGAACGGCTCGACGGTAAGAGGGTGAAGGAGATGGAGTTGATCACGAGGGATGCGCGGCACCAGCGCCGACAAGAGTCCCATCCGTTCGTCTTCGGCCCCGGGTGCAACGTTGATCTGAGAAATGGTGACCGCCTTGAGTAGCGTCAGCAGCAACGGGGCACCGTTGGAGCCTTTCGAAGCCAGCACGACCGGACCGTAGAGGCTTCGACAAGCCGGGTGAACAGGTGGTAGGCGCGCTTTTGCACGGCCGCCTCCTTGTTGGTCAAGAGGGCGGGGCGACAGCTTGTGTCTTATCGTTCGCCTCGCCCAAAATCCCGGTGAGCAGCGTGGAAGCCTGAGCGACCGACAAGTGCGGTACAAACAGAGCCAACACCTTGAGCGACGTGACCAACTCGGACTGGGGCGCGTTGGCATCTGCTTTCCCGTGCTTGGTGCTCAGGGGCTGAGCCAAGGCTGTGCGAGGGTAGTGAGCAAGTGCTGGAACGCGGCCTCGAGAGCAGACGGAGGCAACAGATCAATAAACAGACTCATGGTGGGCAAGATAAAGCCTTGTCTTCCCGCGGGCTCAAGCGCAGCACGTCGTACAACACGGTCATGAACCCAGGTGCCATTTCGGCCAGTTTGGCCAAGTTGGCTTCGCCATCAGCCGGGGTCAGACCAAAGTTGGCTTCGAGCTCCAGCCCCATCCCGGACGCCTTGATACTGCGACTGGTCTCAACCAGTTGCTGCAGCCCACCAAGGATCGATGGCCGACACGCCCCACCCCGACGCAGGGTCCTGCGAACGTTTCAGCACATCCACCAGTCGGCCGCCAGGGTGGTTTGGCTCAAGGCCGACACGGCGTCCAGGGGCAACTTGCAGTACCCGGGGAACAAGTCCCATACCTGCTTGATGAGCGTGGACCACATCAACGACTCGGATGATGCCGCGCCACGGCTCCCTTCCCGGCGGGATTCGGCGTCGGCCCGACGCTGATCCAGCTCCTTGGTGAGGGGGAGCAAGACGGTGGCAAAGTGGGCCAGCTCCGTGTTGTCAATTTGACGTGCCATGAGGGGCAAAAGCCAGGTGCGTTCCGGCTCATCTTCCCCTAGTAGGTTGAGGGGCAACAGTTCGAGAACGACCCCGGGCCCACAGACGTTGACTGCCTTGGCAAGAACCGCATCGGCCTCGGCACGATGCTCAAACGACTCGTCTGTCCGCATCGTTGCGGCGGACGTGATGAACGGGAGACAAAACACCTCGGAGGCCGAGGCGTGTCGTGGTCCACATGGGCTTGGGGGATGGGCGAGCGAGCGGCCGGACAAACGTGCGAAGTTGCTCGATCAGACCCTCGATTACCCCCAACAATTCGGCCCGCGATGCCAGGAACTTGACAGCCTGTCCCTCAAGGCGTTGTGCAGCTGGTCCACAATCGACTTGACCTCGGAAGGTTCCGTGGGCGCCGACGCAGCCGACACGATTTTGCTCCGAGGCAAAGCCTTGATGATGGCGAGCAACAGCGCCTTGCCAGCTTCCCGGACGGGCTTGCTCTTAGCCCCCATACCTGCCGAGGGCGCGAGAGAGAACGTCGGTAAAGATAGGAAGGGCACTGATCGAATCCTCCTGACTCGCCCAGAGAGGGCTCATCTCCGACCCCGTCTCGGCTGCGACCAGGTCGTACCGGGCCAAGGCAGTCAGAGCGGAGGACAAGGCGTGGAGGTACGCAGGGTACAACTGGGCGTCCGAAGACACTTGGTTGCGAACGTGTTTGGAGCGGAGGGTGCGGAGGGTAGTTTGCAGCAGCTGGACGACCCATTTTGCAAACGCTGGCGAAAGAGCACTTCAAAGTCATCGAACGCCCCGACGGACAAAAACGGGTTCTGAAGCGACGGCAGACGAATCAGCGCCTTGACCAGCCCTTCGAGCGCGGCCTTGGACCCCAACGCCCCATGGGTGTGGAGGACAGGGATGAGCTCCTTGGCAAAGCCAGTGAGCCACACCCGGCACTAGGATGCAACTTAACGTTGGCCCCACGCTTGGCCTTGGCTTCGTTTTGCAGTTCGAGTGCGTTCTGCCGCAACGCGGCCGCCGCACCGCTGTGCAGCGCACGCCAGTCTTCTTGTCAAACTCGGGCTTTCCGTCATGGGACTTGGATCCACTCGCCTCGCCGACGCGGTCAAAAGATTGAACGAGCCACGTAAGCACGGGAGTGGCATAGGGGTGGTCACCATCGTCGCGCTGAAGGGTAGCAAGCACAAGCTGCTGGGCGCGACGGCGAACCTTGGGGCGGACGTCGATGCAGAGCTTGAGGGCCGAGTTGAACGATTGCTGGAGCGGGGTGTGGGAAAGCACCTTGAGAGGAAAATGCACCAGGGCGATCTCGAGGATGTTGAGCACCGAGCGAAGTTGGGCAGCAAGACCCCTTGGGCGCCTTGTGTGCCTGCATCGATGATGGCATGCGGGCTGCTAAGCGGGCCCTGCAGAAGACGCAAGAGCGGGTCGATCTCCTTGTACAGCACGCTTGTGGGGACATGGGGGGCGGTGAGGGAGATAAGGTAGAGCAGAGCGGGCAACGACACGGCAACCTAAGCAGAGAAGGAAGGGTTATTGTCAGGATGAGAAGATGCCCGCAGAGACCAAGAAGAAGAACCAAAAAAGAAAAAGAAAAAACACACACCTTACTGCTGGTGGCGGCTGCGGACATGCTCAGCATACCCACCAGGTACTCGGTGGGGGGGGGGAGCTGCCCTCGGGAGGCGCAGCCTGGCCGGCGGCGCGGGCAGCGGCATGGTGCTCGGCAATGCCGGTCTCGATGGCGGTGAGGAGGAGAGCAGGGGTGCGCTGGTTTCGAGCTTGGATGCGGTGTGGTGGCGGATCTTGAGGAGGGCCTCGTTGAGCGCGTCGGTTGCCGCCGCCGTCGTAGTCGGCCATCGTCGCAGTCGAGGGCGGGGCGGAGGCGTTGGATGGAGGAAGGCGGGGCCGGGCGGGTGGGAGCTATAATGTCGCTGCAAGTGAAGCGCCAGGCGAAAAAAATTGGGCCGGGCGGAAAGAGCGCCGCCGCCGCTTTGTATGTCGGCCCCAATTCCGCTCGGGTGTGTGCCGCGGCAAGCAAGGGGCGGCCCATTGAAATTTGAACATGCGCGTCCGGCCCCATCCGATCTCAGACTAAGATCTCAGACTCAGGCCGCCCACACAGACCAGACACTAGCCTGCCCCAGACAGCCCACTACTGCTCTGTATCCTGCTCAACAATACGTGTCCGGTAGCGACGGGGTGATACTGCATGCCATACAATCCATTCCATGTATGGGCTCGGTAGAATCCGGAACAAGAAGCAGCAGACAATGAGGCGCGTAACAACAAGATGAGAAGAAGAAAGTTGAAGCAGTATGCAAAAAGGAATAGCGAGGCAGGGGTGAGAACAGGGGGCAAAAAGGGAATAAAGCACGTATGATAACTGTCCACAAGAAGCACCCTTAGCTGATCACACACCCTTCCTCCTCCTTGAACTCAGAGGCGTCATAGAGAGTCATGTTGCCCGAGCCGTGACCAGCTCACACAGATCACCCCGGAGCGCGGGGGGCTCCACCCCCGCTGCCAGGTGCGTTCCCACGGGATAGACCTTGATAAGACCCCGATTCGGCCGTTTCTTGAGCAGGGGCGCATGCAGTTTGAGCGCTTTTTCACATCGGTCCGCCGTCGCGCTGCTTGTTCCCGGTGGTGGTCCGACGCCCAGTCGGCCGGTTAGGTCAATCACCCGACCGCTGTTGCGGAGTGCCTTGGATAACTTGAACCCCCCCATTCCCACCTCATCCCCACTTGCTTGTTTGATCGTGCTTCCGTGCGGCCCCACACCCAGACTCCACGATACAATCCCCGAAAACTCGGGGGGCAGAAAGACATTGCACGCACCACGCAAGGTGCGGGCGCGTATCTGGAGCGGCGTGTCAAGCACAGGATAGGACGGGATCGGAGAGTCACATAGCTCACCACACTTTTCGCTTGGACAATCACAGGAAGCAGGCGCTCCTTGCGAGGAACGTAGGAAAAGTAGGATGAGTGGCGGTTGTTGGCCTTACGGGTACTGGGGGTGCCAGGAAGAGACGTTGGGACCAATTCCAACTGGGGGTTCTCCTTGCGCAGCGTCTCAACTCCATTGACAGTGCCGTCAACGTAAACTGTCACATTCACGGCCGAGTGCGACTTGAAAACACCCGAGGCGGAAGATGTTTGGGTGACCTCTTGCTGCGGCGCATCGTATCGCGGGGGCCACAAGTCCCTTGCAAAGGGGCTGATGACAAAGGGACGCGACGAGTTGGCCTTGATGCTCTGCGAGTCCTGCGTGATAAACAGGTGACGCAGGGCATCCGAGTTCACCCAGCTGGCATGTACATCGGGAGGCAGGCGGACGTGCATGTCGCCCGTAACGGGCGACGATTCGCCGGAATGAGTGAGGGACATGAGCGCGGACGCTGGGCGCGCGTGGTGGGAGCGGAGGTCTGGGGAGAGGCCATGTTGGACGACAAGACAAAAGCGCAAGCACTCCGCTTGAGGCAGATGGGGGGGGGGGGGGGGAAGGCGAGGGCAGGAGACGATGGGCAGAGAGCTGGGGTTGCGGTGACTGAAGCTGAATCCTGAAGGCCCGAGGCCGAAGGGGACGCTTGGCCCGGCGGCTTGGGGGCTTTTGAGAGAGTTTGGGTGCTGCGCCCACAGTCATCAGTCGCTAGTCACGTAGTCCCCAGTCACCAGCATGAAGTAGTGGGGCGTCTGTGCGTTCGGGTGCCTCGGGCCTCGTCGCACGCAGCCGGGCGTGGCGACGCTTGCAGCAGCAAAGCAGAAACGGTGCCCGGGTCTGGCCGCCCCAGCAGGGGGGCACTGTACGGAGAGCAACACCGAATGGCCACTGCAATTTGAGCCGCGGCGTGGCATGTCCCGACGGGTGACATGCGTGACGCCGCTGCCGTCTGCCAGCCAGCTGCCAGGTACACGCCAAGGCAGGCCATGGCCATGGCCTTGGCCACCAGCCACCGGCCACCAGCCACCGACCACCCGCCACCACGGGCGTCGGCCTGCCAAAGACGGGGAACGAGGGAGACACCGCTTCCTCCGCCCGCCTCCAACGCCCGCCCGCGGGCCCTCGTGCCCTCCGGAGGCCCGACCACTGCCTGACGCCTCGCCCCCAGCCGCAGCGCCAGGCCTCAGCCGCAGCGCCAGGCCTCAGCTCGCAGGGCTTAAAAACTCCTCCCTCGCTGCTATATTATCTCACCCACCACACCCTATCCCCCTTGTGATTCGCTAGCCTCGCAGACGTGTAAAACCCAAGCGAAACAATCTCGTTCCGCTGGACCTTGCCGACGGTACCAGCGTATATCCGTCAACGTTTACACCTAACTTGTCACATAGAGGCCCCCGCGTCTCAGGCCCCCCGCACATCTTCTCAGCGTCTCCTACGCCACAAAAAATGTTGAGCCACCGCGCATGGCTCGTGTGTGTTTTGACCAAAACGACCCTTCAATTCCTCCTCACGGGCATAGGAGTTCCGTTGTTTTTCTCGCTTCTGTTCTCCTTTTCCGCAGTCTAGCCCCTGTGGCGGCAGGCTGCTTGATGTTATTCCTCTGTAGGCGTTGATGCATGATGGTTGGCTTAGTTCATGCAGACCACCATCACCAGTCCGATTGCATATCCACATCGAGGACCATCAGGACTTCAGGTCTCATCAATCTCACCAGAGAAACTCTTCGCTCATCCAGTGAGCAGCGGTGATCGCCTCGCCTATTACTCATCACCAACCACTCACCTCGGCGTATTTCGTCAACGATGAGCATCACTCCCATCCCTGTGTGGCAACGACGGCATCCTCCCAGTGCTCCTCCGATTGATGATACAATCATGTTCGCGTTAACTATACGTAGTATCGGCTTGTCTGGTGGAACGTCTCTACGCAGTATCGGCTTGTCTATGGAACGTCTCTGCGCAGTATCGGCTTGTCTGCGGAACGTCTCATGGGCGTGGCGGAAAAACTGTGGGGTGCTGACATCTGGATGCCGCCGTCAACAGGCAAAATGTATTGACTGGCGACGGTGGCGTGCCATGGAACCAGATCAGTTATCATGCCGCTAGCCTCTACGGCAGGGATCTTGGGCTTCGGGCACAAATGACTTTTTGTTTCGGCGACTCAGTGACGAAGGCATGGATCATGAGACGGTTTCCGCTTTCAAGACTCTGACTAATACCACTTTTTGGACAAAGACGGAAAATTCAAAGCCGGACAACCATTCTAGCCGTCGGGCCAAAGAAGTGCTTTTCTTGCAGCCATGGAACGGGACATTGTGGGGGGCAAGGGAGATTGTTGAGCTTGGGCCTACTTGCACTCAGTACAAACCTGGCCTAGACCCTAAGCTCTTTTTGAACCCCTTTACGACATAGACTACACTATACACAGTTCATGATTCATTCCATGAGAGTGACGTGGATTATCGTGTGCATCATTCCTTTTTTCCTTCCTCCGGGAACGCTACAGCCACATTACTCCGTCAGAGGAAACCAACGGTCACAGTCCTCCGTCAGAGGAAACCAACACGATGAGATCGACCTCCTTGGTTAGTCTTTCCTTCGTTTGGTGGACTGAGGCCCAATTTGTTCAGCAACATATCGCCTGCTGGTACACAAAACCAATTTATGGCTGCCAAGCTATCCTCTTCCAGACGACCGTCTCTGTACACAGCGTTCATTAACGCGATACAGAAGAAAGGCATGCCAATCTCGTATGCCGACAAAACATACGAGAGGAACTCTCGACGCTTGTGGCAATTCACTCATCCGTCTGCGGTTTATCGCCCGCCGTCTTTTTCTCCCTCCTCTTATCAGAGACACGGTTGTTGCACCGACACTATAGTTCCCGATGTGGGTCTTCCCGAGGCGGGCGCTGGTCCCGAGGTGCCGCCTCCTCCCCGGCACATGCTACTTTTCTGAGCGGTAATAATTTTCGCCAGGGTGGGGGAAGTTCTGATGAACGCATTCTTGTCACCCGCCCCGCCTTGTTACGGATGCTAACTACAAAATGTTCCTCCAACCCCTTCTCCCCTCCGTCTCCCAAACCAATAGTGCTCATTTCATTGAACCATCCTCTACCGTTTTGTCGACAAGGTCCACCGAGCCGAGCCAGCCCATGAGTAGTTAGTGGAAGCATCTCTCCCTTGACCAGCTCACTTAATTAACTGCTTATTGCCTATCTCCCCCTTCACTTTTTATCTTCTCTCAAGATTAGCGACCGTTCGACGCCACTGGGATTGCCCTTCCTGTATTCAGGCGGATGCCACAGCCCCTCATTCTCGTTCTCACAATATTACAGGAACCACCCGACCTACTTTCCCTGATCCATATCGATGTGGTCTCTACATTCCTCGCAAGGTGGCGGTGGACACGACTGGGGGTTACTTGTCGTCGATGACGTCCGCGGGACGTTTTCTTCCTCCCTCTTCCCTCTAAAGGGAAGCGACTGTATGTATTCCCCACTTGATTACCCGTGAACAATGCCAGCACCCTGATTGACCCTTCCAGGTGGTCTACTCCGACAATGCTCCCGAACTGACTTCTGCCACATGCAGTAATGGAGATATACAACGAACACGGCCCGTAACCGAAACCACCATTTGATCCAGGTGAAAGTGCCTCCACAATGGTATCGCAGAAAGGGCGATCGGCTCCACCTGTATCGCGCTCATACTCTCCTTGCCTCTACTTGCCTCGATCCCGAGGAATGGTGGTTCACCACCACTGCGCCAGCAGTGCGATTGCATTACCCTCGAGGACCATCCGGACTCCAGGTCTCATCATGCATCACACATAGCTTATCAGAATCATACTTGCACATGGCAAGGAAGAAATCGGCGATGAGATCTATGAGGCCTGAGGGATCTGAGGGGATATGAGATGAGGCGGTGAGAGGCATGCTGAAGAGGATACTGTCTCGCTGGTATCTTTGCCTCTCTCTCCACCGTATAATGAACAAACAGAAAAAGTAGGCCAAAAGTCCAGTCAAGTCCACAATCATCGACAAAATTGGCAAACGCAGCGATGGTGGCTGCGGTCCCCCAGGCCCCATGGCGACCCCAGATGACCTCCATGGATTGATTCAGCTGATTATACAAGGGCGACCATTTGGGGCGGCTGTTATTGAAGTGAGCGTTGAACACAAACAAGCTTGAAGGTGAGTCCAACCGTTCAGTTGAACGTTCAGAAAACGTGCGACGCAACAACTTGATTGAATACTGAACGTTGAAACTATGGCAAGTGACAGCTTGACATGTGACATGTGACAGGCTGACAGCGGGACGCGTGATGCGCGTGATGGGGGAGGGAAGCAAGAGGAGTGCTACCTTGGGGATTCCTGGGATGATCGATCATCCTCACGATGCACAACGATGGTGCTGGGCCTACTGTGCCGCTCGATAGAAAACCGCCTGGCGCTTGCAGGTCGATGAGAAGCTGGTCAAAAGACTCCGATTCCCTCATGCCCGCCCAGTGCCACGTCTCTGCGCCCTCCCGCGCCCTCCCTACCGATATGAAAAGTGAAAGATTCAACGTTCAACCAGGGATATTCCAGGTTCAGTTTTTTTTAGCACGAGAGGAGAGCGACGGTATGGCGATGACTGCGGCGAATTTAAATTCGCTGGCAGCACCAGGCAAGTGTCCCGGCAACCCTGTTCATTGCCTTTTGGAGTCCTGATACCCGTGCGTCTGTCGTCCCTGTCAGTCCTCTTCCTAGCGCCAAGCAGTTCGACGCAAAAGCAAGGTCAGTTACCCTTCCCGTTACCTTGGCCCACTGGCCGGACATTGCTAACTTCGTTTCCCACTGGCCTTAGACTCAATATGGCTGACGCTGCTCCTCGTGGACGTGGTGGGTTTGGTCGTGACCGTGGTGGCCGCGGCCGCCGTGGGCGCCGTGGTGCGCGTGGTGGCGAGAAGGAGGAGTGGGTTCCCGTTACTTCGGTCGGTCGTCTGGTCAAGGACGGCAAGATCAAGTCGATTGAGGAAATCTACCTCTTCTCGCTCCCGATCAAGGAATACCAGGTTGTGGACCTGCTCCTTCCCAAGCTGAAGGACGAGGTGATGAAGATCCACCCTGTCCAGAAGCAGACGCGTGCTGGCCAGCGTACCCGCTTTAAGGCGTTCGTCGCCGTCGGTGACTCGGATGGTCACTTGGGTCTTGGTGTCAAGTGCGCCAAGGAGGTTGCCACCGCCATTCGCGCTGCGATTAACCTGGCCAAGCTTTCGGTCATCCCTGTCCGTCGTGGGTACTGGGGCGCCGCTCTTGGTGAGCCCCACACGGTTCCCATGAAGGTCAGCGGCAAGACCGCGTCGGTCATGTGCCGTCTCGTCCCTGCCCCCCGTGGTACGGGTATCGTGGCTGCTCCCGCCTCGAAGCGCATGCTTCAGCTCGCCGGTGTGACTGACTGCTACACGCAGTCGTCTGGCCAGACCGCCACGATGGGTAACTTCATCAAGGCTACTTTCGAGGCTGTGTCCAAGACGTACGGTTTCCTTACGCCCAACCTGTGGAACAACATTCCTCCTCCCCCTACTCCTTTTGTGGAGTACTCGGCCCACCTGGCTAAGGCTGCCAAGAAGGCCCTTTAATGGGCAGTTGGCGCCTTGCCTTTTAAAATTGTAGTCATTTCCATGATGATCTACCTCTATCTCTGGCCTCCGTAGAAACATGCTTGTCCTCAGGTATTTGGCCTTGAATGTAAGAGAGTTGTAACAGAGTGGTCGTTAAAATCATTTCGCATCTGTGCTTCTTGGTTACTAAGATCGCCCAGCAGCTGGACGCGTCCCTGGTGCCTCCGAACTTTTAGCGAGTGTGCGGCGGCGGGGAAGAAAAGGAAAAAGGATGGACGAATAGGGAATCGAACCCCAGACCTCACACAACCGCAGACGAGATGCAAAGCGTGCGCTCTACCAACTGAGCTATCCGCCCTCTGTATTTTCTTAAAAAGTGTAGCAGACAGACGCGTAACTGCCAGCCCTAGTTTTGTTGTTGTGGGCTTAATCTCGCTTCCATCATATCCCGAAGGATGCCGAGTTCTTCTAATACGTCCGAACAACGTGCCCTTATCCCTTGATGTGAATTGCCCCCCTTTCTCCCCCCCTCTTTGATTCTACATAGATTTTTTGCAAGACTTTTTTGTATACGCACACTACAGGATAAATAACGCTTCGTCCCCCAGGCTCCATCAACCGACCGACATTTGTGCCAAGTGATGTACACCCCCTTAGGATACCATTGGCCTTGTCTGCAGGTCAGTACCCTCCCACCCACGCCATTCTGGTTTCCAACCCGGAAGATATGCAGGCCTGGAAAAAACACTGCGTCCGACTAGGCCACAAATAAGTCACCCCCGCCGAGAGTCCGGGGTAATTGTTCATTCCGCTCCTGGATTTCAACTTCAGCCACCTGAGTTCCGCGGCCAGATTCCTTCTCCATTTGCCGCGAGCCAGTCCAACGTCGTCTCCATCGCGGTGCCGCACCATCTTCCTTGGGAAACCAGCCTCAGGTATGTTCTGCATCGATCCCCGTGGCGATGGGACACCCGCATCTCCGACCTGGTGGGGGCGGGTCGAATTGGCACCGAAAATGGCCTCCTTCCTCTGGGCTAGGGAGGGTAGGACTGATTCGGTCCCTGTTGGCCGCAAGTGTCCCTCGCTGCTCCCGACCCACGTTGCCCCCGCGTGCTCCTTCAATCGAATGGGAACCAGGCTGACATTGTATCCTGTTTGATTCCCCCCAAAGTTCACCATGCTGTCTCGCACGTTGCTGATCCGGACACCGCTTGCGGCGATGCGCCCGAGTGCCCTGTTGGGTGGGCGCCACTCCTCGACGTGGACCAACCAGATGGCTGCGCCTACGCAAGAGGTGATTGATGGCGATGCGCTCCCTGCTCATAACCCTTCTAAGGCGTTTACCAAAGAATTGGTGAAGGAGGCGTCCCCTAAGCTGGCCTCTGCCCATGACGCCGACGCTGCCGGGCCCGTCCAATTCGGTCCGGGGCCTACGACCCATTTCCGCGTGGTGCAAGCCCGTGGTATGATGGGTACCCCCTGGTTTTTGCGTCGGGTCATTGCTGCGTTGGGCTTGCGGCACCGTATGCATGCGGTTTACCTGCCGCAGCATGCCTCGGTGGCGGGTGAACTGCTCCGAGTGAAGGAGTTGGTCCGGGTGGACAATGTGCGTCGGTTGGATCTGTCGCCGGAGCACAAGTTGCTGCACGCCCGGGACGCGCTGTGGGTCAATGAACGTGGCAACGTCATCTCGGGGGGTGCTGGGCCGCACCAGTCCTCGTGGGTACAAGGTGGTGGGCAACCGCCTCAAGCAGCATGGATTTGACCGCGATGCGGTGGGGGGGCAGCGGGCCCTGCCATAAAGCCCTGCCATTTTCTTGATGCCTCTCCCGAAATCCCATTGGACTGATCTGGAGCCATGAAAGAAAGATTATGAACCAAGGGTGATGGGTATAGGCCTCTGTGAGCTGGTGTAGTTCTTGAGAAGGAGCGGAACACACTTCCGAGGAGATCGACGGCAACAGCTACTCTTTCCCAACCTGCGACCCTACCAGCCGTCGACAAACTGACTGTGGCTTCGGGCTAGTTTTGTGATCTCCCCATACACTGCTTGGTTTGTTGCTCACACTGACGCTGCTACATAGCCCCTTCTCGACAAGAGAATAGTAGCACTCTTAGAAGTTGCCCGGGGGACCAGTGCTCTGCATCTCTTGTTGGCGGGGGGGTGACGCGTGACGCGTGACGAGACTGGCGGTGGGTGGCTGGACTGCTTAGGTCAGAACTGTAGGGTTGCAGACGGGCCTTGCAGTTTTACATACGGTTGGCTACTAGGTGTGGGTGCTGGGCCAGGCTGGGGCCACCGTAGTCACCTTAGCCACCGTTCCATCGGCGCCTTCCATCGGGATCGCATAGCCACCGTTCTATCGTCCGCCGTTCCGCTGTTCCACGTTGGAGACTAGGGCTAAGGGTAGGCTGAATGTTCGCGCCCATACGCTGGACGGGCTGCGCTGCGCTGGCTGGCTGACGGGCTGCGCTGGCATTGCTTACGCTGTGGAGTTACCACCATTTGATGACACCCGCTGTCCCATTTTTTGAATCAAGAGGGTCAAGCTGCGTTTCTTTCTTTGTCCCAGCTTACGTTCAGCAAATGATATCATCAGTCAGTCTCACGGAGTGTCGATGATTCACCGTTCACCTGAACGTTGTACGCTCGAGTGTCTGCCACGCTCGTTTGTATCCACGCGCGCTACCCTCGGGGATGGACACGGATGGCGGGCCCAGAATCTGCTACCAGCTCCTCTGGCTTCCTAACCGGTTTGAGGCCAACGAGCAGCACACGTAGGCCGAGCAGGTCGGTGGAGGCATAGCGTTTCTTGGTCTGTAAACGATATGACACCAGTAGAGTAGTACAGAGAGAGGAATCTGACCATCAAGAACCTCAGCCAATGGTGGGCTGCAGCGCAAGCTGCGCGCTGAGCCTCCCCCACCGCGCCCGTCCCGCCCCGCACCAAGACTGCCTCGGCCACCCCCTCCACCACCCCCGCCAGCCTTGGCTCCATGCCCCCGTTCCAGCCGCTCCCCAGCATCGACACTTCCACACCGCCCACACATCCCTCGCCCGCCCACAGCAGCACCACGTCTCTGCCCCCGATGCTCCACCCCATCACACTCGCCACCACACCACTGCCCCCCTCACCCCGCCGCCTGCCTCCCCGCATCCACTCCCCCTTCGTCCCGCCCCCATCACGGCCGGCTCAAATCGCTCGTGTCCCATGACACCCCCTCTCGCGCCGCGTCGTAGGCTCCTCCCCCCTTTCGCCCCATTCCCGCGCCGCGTCCGCTCCCCTCCCCGCTCTGCTCCCAGTGGCGAGTGGGAGCGTGGCCGTGCGCACGTGCGCCTGCTTCGCTGCTGGACCAGCGGCTGGCCACGCTGGCAGGGTCGCAACCCACTGCAATCGCGGGCGGCTGTGGACGATGCCGCGCGAGCTGGAGCTGGAGTTAGCTGGAGCTGGCGTGCCGCTTCGTTCGACGCCCAACGGCACGACGCCCAACGGCACGACGTCCAACGGCACGACGCCCAGCGGCACAGCGCCGAGCCGCAACTTCTACTGCCTCGGCCTCGCTTCGCTCGGCCCGCTCGGTGCGCTCCAACGTTCCCGCTCTTCGCTCAAATTGTTTTCTTCCGGCCCTCATCGTTGCGCTTGCGACGCAAGCTGCGGGACCCAGCGGCGGCGGCGGCATTGGCCCCCCACCTGTCTACCGCGCGGATGACAGGAGCGATCGAGTGGGACGATTGCGTCAACGGCTGGGTCGGCAGAATCGTCAGCGACGGCCCTTGGCGTTGGAATCCGGCTTGGCTTCGTCGTCGCCTGGACTGCACAGCCCGCTCTCTGGTCCTTCGCTAGCTTTGGCAGCGGCTCCACGCCCTGTGCGCCCGTGCGAGAAGGTGTCGCCGTACGTTCTGCGCCCGTGTCTGCCGGGGCGTCAGCGTCGGCAAGCTGGGCGTGCGCGCTGCAGCGGCCACCATACCCAGCTCGCTTCTTTCCAAGGCACCTGCGCGCGAGCTCGCACGCCATGAGCGCCATGGACTGGAGCCCGTGGTCACCAGCTCCGCCATTCTGCTGGCCATGTGGGCAACTTGACTGCGGAGCAAGAGACGGCCTTGGGGCATTTTGTGGTTGGGCTGCACAAGCAGGCGGAGCTGCATGCGTTCCCTACGCCTGTTGACCGCATCCATCCTGCTGCCGTCGTCCGACCCGATGCCGTGCCCCATCTTCCTGCCCCTTTGGCCGGGAAGGAAGGGGAGCTGGCGGGCCCGCCCCTCCCTCGGCCGAGGTCGAGGCACGTGGTGGTCTGCCCAGCTTGGCGACGCAACAGCGGATTCATCTGTTGCGCTGGTTGCGTGCGCGCGATTGGAACGTACCGGCTGCGATGGACATGTACCGTAGTGCGCATCGATTCAAGTACATGTCTCCGCACGATCCGGCCGCGGCGGCGGTGGAAGCCGAAGCGGGGGTGCTGCCGTTGGGGTTGGAAGACAAGTTGGCGAGCGGGTGGGAGTGGGAGCACGCCTGCTTTGTGGCCGAGCACGGGTGGCGCATGTATTTCCACAAGACCGACGACCGGCTCGGCCGGCCGATTCTGATCCAAGATCTAGGGCAGGTGGATACCAAGGCGATTTTGGGCGGGTCACGGGGGCAGAGATTGTGGCCAACTTGCCGTCACGCTGGAGCGGGCGATACGGTACCAATATGCGTGGGCTTCGGCCCAGGTGCCTCGCACGGTGGACGAGCACTTGATGATCATCAATGTCCAAGGCTTGGGCTTTGGCACGTTTTGGGCGATGAAGAGCGAATTGAACACGCTGCTCAGCCTGCTCGACACGATTTTCCCCGAGCTGTCGGGCCAGATTGTGATTGTCAATGCGCCCTGGGTGTTTGCCAAGATCTTTGCTTCGATCCGGGCCTGGTTGCCGCCCGCCACGCGCGACAAGATTGACATCCAGGGCAGCGACTTTCAGCACGCGTTGGGCGAGTGGGCTGCGCCCGACGCACTGCCGCGCTGGCTGGGAGGGACGTGTAGCTGTGAAGATGCTGGGCGGGCAGGCTGCGGGGAGGCGGGGCGGGGCGGGGCGTGCACGGTGATGAACGCCGGGCCGTGGCCCAGGACGTATGCCGAGTACCAGCGCCTGCGCTTTGGGGGGCAGCCGAGTGCTGAGGCTGAGGGCGGAGCTGAGGGCTGAGCTCGAGTTGAGCACTGAGCGCGCTGGCCATGACTTGATGGACGATGCGCGATGCATACTGTATTTCTATCTATGGACGGCTACGTTTCTGCTGGGGGGACCGATGGCGGTGGCCCCCGTGCGGCTGGCAGGCAGGCGGTGGGGATGGCGTCGGGGCGGCGCACAGGCACAGGCCATGCGACATGTCACGTGGTGAAATGAAATTGAAATGCGGATGCTGCCGTCGGGTGTGGCTGTCTGGCGTGGTGCTGTCGGCGGGGGCGGCGGGGGGGCAGTGGTGGGTGGCCGATGATCGTTGTTATCGACGGCGGCCGGGCGGGGCGCGGGGGCGCTGTGCTGAGCGGGGGCTGGGGTGGAGAGGCAGCGTGACGCGTGAGTGAACAGTCAGCCGCAGACTCAGCACCCTCTCCTCTGTCCCAGACGGCCGCCGCTGGCTGGTGCGAGCGCAGGCAAGAGGCAGCTGCAAGGGATGGGCGGGCATTCAATATTCACCGGTGTACTCCCACCAAGCCACGCCGCCTCAATCTTGGCCTTCGCATCCGCATCCTCACCATCCGCATCCGCATCCTCACCATCCGCATCCGCATCCATCCGCATCCGCATCCGCATCCCCACCATCTGCATCCCCCCCCACCATCCCCCCCCCCTCCCCCAATGCCCCAACGCCGCCCGCTCGTCCAGCCGGTCAGCGTCTCCAGCACCACCCCCCCACCTCCTCCGCCGGCGCCGCCTCCTCCGCGCCCTCCCACCACTCTCGTCGCCCGCACCGCCAAGCGCAGCGGCGGCACCCTCCTTTCCATCCTCAAGCACGCCACCCACGCCACCCACCCTCAGCACACCACCCCACCCCCTCTGCCCCCCCCCAGAACGCACAGAGCGCAGGCCGTGGCCGCGACCGCCGCCTCCGCGCCGCGCCCCCGCCCCTCCGTAGCCCCCCTCCCCCTCCCCCCTCATCCCGCCGAGCCACCCCGGTGGCTGGAACGCGCCTGCCTCAGCGGCTGCATCTGCATCCGCTTCCGCTTCCGCCTCCGCCTCTCCGCGCTCGCCCTCTCCCCGGTCCCGTCCCCATCGCCCTCACCCTCTCCGCATGCCTCCAGGTACCCGTACTCGCGTCCATGGCCCGCCGCTCTCACACGCGGACTCCAGCTACGACAGCACCCCCAGCGCCCTGGGACTCGGGCTGGGCATGGAAGAACCCGAGACAGCACCGCCGAGGAGCCAGGCGGACAGTTCAGGCCCCAGTACCAACCGCCGTCTCCCACCGCTGCGGCTTCCTGGACGTCGAGCGGCCCGGCTGGATCGAGGCTCGGCCGTCGGGCGAAGCCTCGTTGCCCGAGGGCTCAGCCTCCCCTCCGCTCGCCCCGCCCTGGCTCGCAAACCCCGACTCAGATGCCCCTGACCCTGAGACAGCTCCCCCCTCGCCCACGTCGCCCACCACAAGCTGCACCCATGCGTCGGAGTCTTTGGCCCCACCCGCTCCCGTGCCGCACCACGGCTTCTTCCCGCTGCTGGCCAACGCAGGCAATGGCCTTGGTCCCTCCTCTGCCTCCAATTGCGCATGCCCCATCTCTTCCCACATCCCCGCGCACGGCCCCCGCCCGCCATTCGCCCAGCCCGCCGCCTGGTTCCCGCTCCGCTTCGACCCCACGATCAGCCTCCGCCTCCGCGTCCCGCTCCGCCTCCGTCACCCGCTCCCTCTCCCAGGTACGTTTTCCGAGGCAATCCCCTTGTCGTCGCGCTGCGTCGCCAGCCTCAATGGCTGGGCAGGCTTCGTTGCCCCCCTCTCTGACCGTCCCTGTTGCTCACATCTGCCCCCCTTTGCCCTTTCAGTCCAAGAAGCATGCGGCCCACGACGCCCAGTCGCACCAGTCGCTGGATACTGGATTCACTACCGTGCTCAGCCCTTCCTCGTCGGATACTTCCCTGCGCCCCGCTGGCAAGGCCCAGGAGCCTGCCCCCGATCCCCCTCATCGCCGCCTCCATTTGGGAGGCCTGTTCAAAAACATACGCCCCGTGCCTCTTCCCAGGCTCAATCCCAGCTGCACCATCTCCTTGCTGCCGCCAGCGGCGCCAGCGGCGCCGCCTCCGCCCCTCCTCCCTTTGCCCGCCACTTCTCCCGTACATGCACACACGCACGCTCCGACCCACCACCCCACCCGCTCCTCCGCTTCGCTACCCACCCCACCCCCCCGCATCCTCCGTCCCTGCCCACCTCACCTCCGGTGAGGTGGGTGGGCCTTGGTCCTTCTTTGCTCCGGCCCATCCCTACACCCTGCCGCCTTATCGAGCTAGTAGTCCCACCGCACCCATTTCGCACGAAAGCAGCTTTATACCCGCCCGCCCGACTCGTTGGCCCACGCGCCTGCCGCAACGATCGATCTTCGGTTTGATCCCAGCGATGTGGCCGCCTTTGTCGATCCCCGCCGCTTGGCTCGTGCCTCATCCCAGTCTCGCTCCCGCTCCACCTCTCGTCCGGCCCCGGGCTCGGGCTCGGGGTCAACGTCGCGGGCACCATCGCGGACACCATCGCGGACACCATCGCGGGCACCATCGTGTGCGCCCTCCTCGCGCGCCTCCTCTCCGCTTCCCGTGCACGCTCTCGCGCATCCTCCCGCCCACCCGGTCCTCCGCTCTGACTCGCCCGTGATTCGGGTCGAACCGCCCGTGGCGGAGGAAGCAGGGAGCGGCCGAGCGGTGCCTGCGCCGCCGGCTCCTACGGGGTCCCGACCCGGAGCGAGCGCCAGCCCGCGTTTCACCACCCGACCTCGTTCTCACTCGGACACGCGCGGCGCCCGATTCACCCCATTTCTCCCTTCCTTGTCCCCCTTGGTCCGTGCGCCGGCGCCTTGACCCCGACCGCCGTCTCGGCGCCGCCCCGGCCGCCACTGCAGCCTGTGCCGCGCAGGTCGGCCAGCCGCGCCAACACGCTGGCAGGGCAGCCCGATCCTGGGTCCGAGGCGCGCACGTCCGCACACAGTTTCTCAGGCTTGGGCTCCGGATCAGGATCGGGATCGGGATCAGGATCAGGATCGGTCTTGGCCGCTGCCTCGTGGTCTGCGCCGGACAGTTGGGCGGTCAATCCGCCTTCTCCACCTTCTTCCACCTCACGACGAGGGGAGGAGGGGGAGGAAGAGGAGGAGGAAGAGGAGGAGGAGAACGAGGCAGAAGACGAGGAGGACGAGAAGGGAGAAGAGACGGAGACAATGCAGAGGCAGATGCGGAGGCGGAGGCGGATCTGCCCCACAGTACTCGGACCCAATCGTTGAGCGTCTTGTCGTCGCCCGTGTCTGGGAGGGAGCCGCCGGCCAGTGCGCCGTACCAGGGCCGAGCACGTGGATGGCGCCCGATTCGTGGGCCGTGCAAGGCGACGACGATAGTGCCGAGTCGGTCGGGCGAGGACCCGACCGGTGGGCTTGATTACACCCCGATGCCCAAGCCAACGGTAGACGATCCACCGACGCCAGGCGTCCCCCCCGTTCCTGTTCGCAGCTCGTCCCCCGAATCCTCCTTTTTCCCACTTGGGCCGGTAGCCACAGCCACGGCCACGCTGGGGCGGGCGGTGCGACGAAGATCGGGCTCGACGTCGGTTTTCCTGGGCCAAGCCCGGGCCCAGGTTCGGGTCCAGGTCTCTTGCCTGACGCCTCCTCTCGCTGAATCGTTCCGGCACGGAACGGTCGTCGCATCCCGCCCAGTCGCTCCGCTCGGTTCGGTCGAACCATTCAACGCATTCGAACCATTCGAACCATTCGGGCCATTCGACCCATTCCAACCATTCGGGCCACTCGGCCTCTGCCCACCACTCCACCGCGGCGCCCAAAAAGTCTGTGCCGCGGAACGCCCGCGGCGGCGGAGGCGCACTGGCTGCCGCCTCGGGCGCAGTGGGTACCGCAGCGTCTCTCTTGGGTGGCTTGCGCAACAATGCGCCCCGCGTGCCTGGTCTTGGCCGATACGGCCACCACCACCATACCCACTACACCCACAACCATCGCGAGGACCCAAAGAGGTGGCTTCGTCCGAGCCGCCGTCGCGGTACGCGTCGCCGGCGCCCGCGTCGCCACGCCAGGCGTACTGGGGCGCCACCAGTACCGCTTGCCGGCTTGCCCGAGACGGCGGTGCCCCTCATGGATGGATGCTGGGTGCCGGAGAGCGAACGGCGAGTCCGTCGATTGCGTCTCACCACTCGTCGTTGGCGCCGGTGCCGGTGGGTATGCCGTTTTCGACGGTCGATGGCGCGGCGGCGCCGGGCGGTTGGACCGAGGAAGGCGGCGGGCCGGATCTCTTGTCGGTGTACCGTCACGTGGTGATGGCGAGCGAGCCTATGCGCCGTTTGGCCCGACCGCGAGCTTCGGGCGGGGAGACGGGACGGGTGCACCTGGTTCGGATCTGGTTGCCCGATGGTTCGTTTACTACCCTAGGCCTGACGCTGCAGACGACAGTGCAGGAGACCAAGGCAAGTTTGATGCGCAAACCGTCGCTTGGGTCGTTGGGCCACTCGTTCCGTTTGTTTGTGTGGGACAAGGGTGCCGGTACGTTGATTGACTCGTGCTGTTGGCTTCGGTGGCCTAGGCTCCTGGAGTATGCACTGTGTTCTGGATTGCGCAACTGACCTGCTTTGTGCCAGAACGTCCCCTGGGTGCCAACGAGCGGCCTGCGGTGCTGCAGCGCCGCCGTCTGATGCAGGCAGGGTATACCGACGCCGACGGCTTGGAGGAGCTTGGCAAGGAAGACTTGTCCTACTTTCTCAAGTTTATCTACCGTCCCGATTTTGTCCCCACCTTTGACTCGGATAGTTTTGGCAACGATCCTGACCGCTATGCCATCTTAGACCTGCACGCACGCAACTTGGAGATGGTTCCCATCTTTCTGTACAAGCATGCGGACTGGATCTTGGCGTTGGACCTGTCGGGCAACCCCATCCCGGACGTTCCGGCCGACTTTGTGCAAATGTGTACCCACCTTCGCCGTCTGATCTTGACCAACTTGGCTCTGAAGCGCATCCCGGCCGGGGTGCGTGTGTCGGCGTCGCTGACCCACTTGGACGTGAGTAACAATCGCATCTTGCAACTCGAACCGTCGCTAGAGGCATGCCCCAAGCTGTGCTCCATCAAGGCGCAGAACAACCGATTGTACCAGTTGCCGTCGTGGGTGGCCAACGTGGACACGCTTCGCACGCTTCATTTGTCCAACAATCGATTTGACGTGCTGCCGCCCGTGATTACCCAGCTGCCCAACTTGGCCGATCTCGATGTTTCGTTTAACAACTTGCATACCCTCCCCGCCGAGATGGGACACTTGACCCAGCTTGAACATCTCAAAGTCGTGGGCAACTCCCTGGAGCATCTTCCGGACCAGATGGCACAACTGACCAATTTGCAAACCATCGATTTGCGTCGCAACCTGTTGCACGATGTGTCGATCCTGTTTGCCATGCCGCGGGTCAATGTGGTCAAGTGCGAGCACAACCAGATCCGTCACTTTGAAGCCACGTTGGGTGCCAAGATGCGCATTCTCGAAGTGGGTCAGAACCCCATGACCAAAGTTTCGCTCGGTGCCTTGTCGGCCTCGGACCTGACCAGCCTTAACTTGAGCTCGACCAACATGGCACGTTTGGACGAAGGGCTGTTCCGCTTACTGCCTTCGCTCACCGAGCTGGTGCTGGACCGCAACCAATTCGTCACCTTGCCCGACTCGCTCGGCCAGCTGACCAACTTGGTCGTCTTTAGCGTCAGCAACAACAACCTCGTCACCCCCCTCCCCGACTCGATTGGCAACCTGCGCAACCTGACCGGCCTCAACATTCAAAACAACAACCTCAAGCATCTACCTGCTTCGATCTGGCACTGCGCTTCGCTGTACCGCTTGAACGTCACCTCCAACTTACTCGAAGCCTTCCCCGCTCCCCCGCCCTCCTCCTCCTGCTCCAGTCGCGCTTGCTGACCAGGACACGGTCGCGTTACCCCTGGGCAGTAATCTTGTTTCCCCCTCCCCCTCGGCCCCACCGTCCGACCGGCCGCAAGGTTCAGCCGGCTCGTCCGCACCGTCGTTGGCCCACGTGCCGCCATTAGCTCTGAGTTTGCGCCAATTGCGTTTGGCCGACAACCATGTGCCGACGATGTGTTTTATTTTGCGTTTGTTACTGAGCTGGAAGTGCTCAACCTCAGCTTTAATGAGATTTTACGAAGTGCCGGTGCACACGCTGTCGGCCAACAAGCGGTTGCAGGAACTGTACTTTCGGGCACAGTTTAACCAGTGTGCCAGAGGATGTGTTGGCCCTCCCTCTCCGCATCCTGTTCTCAACGCAACAAACTCCAAACCTGCCCCCGAATTGAGTCGGATGACGGCGCTGGTCAAGCTGGACGTGGGCAACAACAACCTCAAGTACAACGTGGCCAATTGGACGTACGATGGAACTGGAACAACAATCCGACTTGCGCTACCCAACCTCAACGTGGCAACAAGCGTTTTAGATCAATGCCAAGTTCATCACCCTTTCCGGCGACGCAAAAACATTACCGACTTTAGCCATGTCCCCATGCTTCGCGTGCTGGGCTTGATGGACGTGACGGTGGCGACCAACTCGACGCCGGAGGAGGTGATGAACCGACGGGTGCGCACGTCCTTGTCCAAGGTCACCCCGTCTGTCGTATGGGATTGCGGATGCGCTGGGCGAGCGCGATTCGTTGCACACGGTGGATGTGTGTCTGCCCGATTTCCGCAAGCGAGATGGGAGCGAAGCGTTGCTGGGGCTGTTTGACGGTCGCGGACCCGACGCGACGGGCGCCAACAAGATTGCCCGCTTTCTGGCGGAAGGCTTGGCGGTGCAGGTGGAAAAGCAATTGATGGTCATGGACAACGATCCGGACACTCTCGGTTGAGGCTTGTTGCGCCGTTTCCTTCCTTCATCCAACAGCCTCTTTGCCCAGCTGATGCCGACGAACACAGGCGTCGCACGTCGGAGGCGCGTGTGCATGCGGCGACGCGCGAACCGCGCTTGCCCTTGCCCCGATCCGACGTCACCCTCGCTGCCGGAATGGACCGAGGGTGTTCGGCCGTGGTGGCCTACCTGACCGGTCGCACCCTCTACATGCCAATGCCGGCGACGCGTTGGCTGTGCTGAGCCATACTGGCGGCCAAGCCGAACTGCTCGGCCACAAACACGAACCTTTGACCGCGAGGAAACCAGCGCATCCGACCGCCGAAGGGTGGGTGTCGTTGCGTGGGCGGGTGAAGGATGTGCTTGACTGTCGCGTGGTTTGGATACTACCACTTGTTCCCCGTGGTGAATGCGGCGCCGGCGTGCGCCAAGGTCGAGCTGTGGATTCGGATGAATTCTTGATCATTGCCAACCGATCGCTGTGGCAGTTTTTTGTCGTACCAGACCGCGGTACATTGCGCGGATGGAACGGGACGATCCGATGAACCGGCGCAGCGTCTGCGCGATTTGGCCATCTCCTATGGCGGCGACGAGAGCATCATGGTCATGATTTTATCCGTCGCCGATCTGTTTGGCCCTCGTGCTGGCCCAGCCACTGGCCTGGCCACGTCCGACATGGATGGCGTCCGACGCAAACGGTTTGGCGAAGTGGGCGGAACCAGTTTGCCGGCCGATCGCAACTTGGCTCGGTTGGAGCGCGAGGTGGCGCCCCCGATTGGCCAGATCGCCCTGTGTTTTACCGACATTCAAAATTCCACCCGGCTCTGGAGACCAACTCGGGCATGCACACGGCCATGCGCCTGCACAACTCTCTCCTTCGACGGCAACTGCGGGTTGTAGCAGGGTTTGAGAGCAAGGTCGAAGGCGATGGGATGATGGTAGGTTTTTCTCATTCCTTGTTGTGTGCCTGTATATTAGGGGGGGCGCCTTATTGACTGATGTGTGTGTGTTTCGGCCTGGGTCCATTTTAGGCAAGCTTCTCGACGTGTCGGCGGCGCTATTGTGGTGCTTCAATGTGCAGACGTTGCTGCTGAAAGAGGATTGGCCGCAAGAGCTGCTGGAGAGCGAGGAAGGCAAGGAAGTGCGAGACGATGAAGGCAAAGTGATCTACCGCGGGCTTCGACTTCGGATGGGGATTCATTGGGGCAGTCCTGTCTGCGAGCCCGATCCGATCACGGGGCGGATGGACTACTTTGGCCCGATGGTCAACCGGGCAGCGCGGATCGAGAGTGCGGCGCGGGGCGGGCAATCTTTGTGAGCAAAGACGTGGTACAAGAATTGACCGAGACCATGGGCCTTGCACCCGACCAACTCGGCTGGCGCGGACGAAGACCCAAGCGAAAGCACCGGCAGGGGCGGGCACGAGGTCAGCCGCGATGTGACGTTGCTGCGCAGGATGGGGTTTGGGATCAAGGAAATTGGCTTTCGGCGGCTCAAGGGCTGGAGAGCCCGAGCTGCTGTACAATGTGTATCCCACGCGATTGCGGGGCGATTAAAGTACGATCCGACGCTCCAGGATCCGCGGCGCCGTTCGCGTGTTTTGAGCCGACGGTGCAGGTGGTGGATGCGCAGCAGGTGCGCCAAATCGCACTGTTGTGCGTGCGCATCGAGGCCCTGAGCGCCGGCCACGTGTTTGGCGGCTTGACCGCAGCAGCTGGCGACGGCGTGACGGCAGCGGTTGGCGGCAAACTGGTTCCGCCTGGCGCACGGATGGGCCGGGTGGAAGAGGTAGTACTGGCTCATCCCGAGCAGCTGGGGTGCGGGGTGCGGGAGGATGCATCGGACGAGGAGCTGGCGGGGGTGCTGCAGCAGCTGTCATGCGGCTGGCCAACGCGGCGGGCAAAATGACGCTCGACTCGATGCTGGCCAAGTTGTGCCCGGGCCAAGGCACGGCGGGGGGGGTTGACGGTGGGGCTGGCGGAGCTGGACGCGCTGGCTGCGCGGCTGCAGCGCCTGTCTGAGCAGCACACCTCCGCCAACGGCTTGAGGGTGTTAAACTCGGCCCTCGGGATCCAAAAACACACAACACTCAACACTTTACACACAACACACCATACACCCAACACTCAACACTTTACACACAACACACCATACACAACACTCAACTCACTCAACTCAACACTCTGAACTCTCTACACAGCACTCTCATCTCCCTACACAACACTCTCAACTCTCTACACAGCACTCTCACACTCAGCGTACTCCACTGAGTTGGATGTTGGGCGGCTGTATTGTACTCTACTGTGCTAGTTGTAATGTCCACACAAGTGTGCTGCCCAGTCCTCCGTACTCGTACTCGCGTCATGTGCATCATAGCGCTGCCACTGGCCCCATGCGAGGCCGCTGCCAACCCTAGACCGCCCGAGTGGAGCAGCGCCGCCCAGGGCCAGTGTGCGCACCTCGCCCCAGATGGTCTCACCGGTCACCTGTGGGTGGCACGCTCACCGGTCCGCTGAGCCGATCCCACTCAGACCAGTCATTGTCCGCCGCCATCGCCTACTGCCGCCGCGGTAACTCCACCGCCGCCGCCGCCGCCTGGACGCGCCATGGCGGATGTGGATGCGCAGGTACTCGCGCACCCCCAGACACTCCCGCCCACAGACACGACACCACACCGCCACCGCCACCGCTCCCGCCCCTGCCCCCGCCCCCGCCCCCGCCCCCGCCGATGCCGATGCGATGTCCCCCGCCCCCCCGCCCCGCCCGGCGTCTGTTTGCGCGACGGCAGTACGACGACTCGCTCGACCTCGTCAGCTTCCCCTCCAACGCCTCCGTCTCCCTCCTGCGCCTGAGTCGCTCGGCCGGATCGGCACCCAGCCGCTTTTTCCGCCGCATATCCTTCCGCTCCAAGGCCGCCAGGGCCGCCATGACGACGCGCGCCCCCCATTTGGCTGTGCCCTCCATCCTGCCTCCGACCTCGGAGCCGACGACGAGACCGAGCCCAGCGCCCCTTCTCTTCCTCCCGAGCGCCATTCACATGAACCCTCCCTCTCCTCCCCTCCCTCCTGCCGCGCGCCATTCACATGAACCCTCCCTCTCCTCCCTTCCTCCTCCTGCGCGCCATTCACTTGAACCCACCATCTCCTCCCTTGCTCCCGCGCGCATTCACACGACCCCTCCCCCTCATCCTCGACTCCTCCCGCCTTGAGTCCGGAGCGTCCCAGGCCCTTGCCTCTCCCCAAGCCTTCTGGACCGCTGCTCATTTCCACGATCGCTTTCCCCGCTCCCCTCCCACTGCCACGACAGATCTGCCCTCCGATCCTGCCATAGCGTCCCAGCCGGACGACAGCATGCATGTGAAGCTCCTCCGGATGAGCAGGATGCACCTGAATCGGACCAAATTGGCGTCGCCTACACCTGGACCGAGGAGGCGTCAGATGCTACGCTGCCCGGGCACGCACGCGCCAGCACCAGCATCGCTACCTTGCCCGTCTCACACAGGTTGGGGTACCCGTTCCACCACGCTTCCCTCCGCTCGACCTCGCTCCGCTCCAGTACCGGGTTTGTGCCTACCCTCGATGGGTCGTGGGCGTGGCGACAGCTGCCGCGCGTCCGCCCACCCCGATCGGTCCAGTGGACGAGAACGGGTCCGCCGAGCCCGCTCCGAGCGTGGCGGGGACCACGGCAACCGATATTGATGCAGAGATGAGGCTGATCCGTGCCATGCCCCAGCCTCCGACCAGGCTTGGCCGTCCTTATCCATCCTCCTTCCCGGTACACCCACCTCGGACCAAGACGGAACCTGAGCAACAGCCGCTCCAGCATCAGGTCTCACTCCTATCTATCTCCCCGGACGACAGTCCCTTGCTCCATTACAACGCCTTTTGTCCTCAACACCGACTCTCCCCCGGGAGAAGACACCTTTTTTCACTCAGACCAACCCAATTCGAGCGGCACCGCTCAGTTGGTTAACGCTGACAAACTTCGCTCGGTATTGCAGAGCGAGAGGGAACGGCAATTGTTGACATTGGCGGTCAAGGAGGAAAAGATCCCGACCAAGTCTCAACACGACACCAGATTCGCGACCAAGCACATCTCTGGGCTCAAATCACCGCGGATATCGTGCTGAACCCAGCTGCGGCGTCGGATCAAAAGGCAGAGACGAACTTATCAGCCCCCCCTGCGCCTGCGCCTCCCGACGATCAACTTGTGCCGGCCAGTCCCCTTTCAGAGTCGCGCGCCCTCGACTCTTCCAAGGAACAGGCACTACCGCATTCACCATCTGAACCGCTGCCTCAATTGATCGTGGTAGACTCGGCTGTACCACCCGTCTCCCCACCCGCCGAGACCGTTGCGCTTCCCGTCTCCCCATCCGCCGAGTCTGTTGTGCCCCCCGTCTCCCCACCCACCGAGTCCGCTGTGCCCCCCGTCTCCCCACCAACCGAGTCCGTTGTACGTCCCGCTTCCGCCTTGGGTTCTCCCGGGCCTGAGCCCGAGGGGAGCGAGTCCGACGCTTCTCTTCCGGAAGCCCTACGCGACAAAGTGTTCCGTGGGAAAGCCAAAGTATTTGAGGCGACGCCGTGCGGCTAGAACAAGGCGCCGCCGTCCTGGAACGGGAAGAGTTGGGCTCGCACTCGTCTCGGTCTCCTTCTATCCGCTCTGTGTGCTCGGGCGGGCGGGTTGAAGGAAACTGTTCCGATTCCCTCGCGCACCACCTCACACGCGTCCCATCCCTCGGCAGGATCCCACCTTTCGCGTCCTCATTCGCTTCTGTCCCGCCAGTCGCATTCCGCGTCTCATGTTTCGTCCCGCGGCTCGCCCGGCGGTGCTCCTTTGAACCTCCTTCGCATCCGAAGGGCGAGCCGCATCCCTCTCGTGCTCTCGGACTGGTATTTGATGCGGCGGACCACGAGCCATCCTCGCCATCCATCCTTTCTTCCTCGCAAAGGGTAGCAATGCCTTCATTCTCGGATCGAAGCGACGCGGCGATGATTGAGGCAAAGACATTAGCGTCCTTATTAAAGGACCCTGTCTTGCGCAAAGCGCTTCAGGGCGGCTTCAAGCCCAAAGTTGACCCTTCGACTTTGGCTCCAAGCGAATCATTTTCCCGCCACAGCTCGCATCGCAGTCGCAAAAGCCGGGCAGGACGGTCACCTCATCCTCCAACTGGCACTAACTCACCTACCCGTTCCGAACTCGTTCTGTCTCGGGCTGCCCAGGAGATTGTTATGGACGCTCCGCTGAAGGCCAAGGTCGATCCCCATTTGGTTTCTTCGTCCCGACAGCGACATCAGTCACGTCACCCCAGTTTGGCCTCTTCTTTCTCTGTCCATTAGCGTCCCTAACAGTGGAGTGGGTGCCCCTTCCTCGTCTCATGGGACTGAGGGCCACATCCGCCCCAACGCCGTTGGCCGCCAACTCGCTGGCCATTCCACCTGGACCGGCGGGATGGGGGCAGTGAGCGTCGGTGTGAGCACACGCTTGGCGCTTCCCGCCTTCACGCCCCTCGCGCGGGGCTCGCTACGGCCTCAGACCAATACGACGGCCAATCCTGGACCCGGCACTGTCGGCTTGGTCCGCCCCCGATCGACGTCTGCCAGTGTTGCTCGTGTTACCTCAGCCAGCACTGCGCGAGGCCCCAGCTCTTCGGCTGGCATGTCAGCAACAACGGCACCGCCTGTCATGTCTACCCAGGGACGAACGCAGAACCAAGCCAGGCCAGCCCTGAAGGACGAGATACCGCAGTTGGATCAAACCGAGTCGGAACCTCAGCCAACTTCATGACTCGGGCTGAGCTGGTACGGAACCGTCGACGTTCAACTTGAGCCGTCGTTAAAGCAGGGCGGTGACTGCCAATGACAAGTGGTTGGGCGGTTTTGTTTTTCCTTTTCATTCCCTTCTTTTTGTTGTCCCCTGTTTGGGCTATTGATGCGCATACCCTCCGTTGTTGTGTCCTTCTGCTGTCGTAGCTCTCTGTGACGACTGCCTATGCACGCTGGCCCACGAAATGCAACGCAAGCATTGGATCTGACGATGATCAATGATCTGGAGAAGAGCTTCCCCTAAGGTGATGATGCAGAAGATGGAGTGACACGCCACAGTCGAAAAAAAGTACGATGCCAGCAGAAATCACACCGGTCACCCCCTGCAATCTTGCTTCGCCCTGATTGGATCTTGATTAACAACCGCGAGATGTGTAGCTAAAATTGATCTCTTGTCGCGCCTGTTGCCTCGCTTTCCCGTGCTGTACCATATATCAACGCAGACACCCCATTCATCTTGTGGCGCAGGCCAGATTATTGAGAGGGCGACGACGTTGGACAGCTTGCTTGGGGAATGGGCATTGAAAACCAATAACTACTAATAGAAGACCTAGTATATTATAGTGACTGCCCCTAGGCAGGGTCCATACGGTATACGAAGAGAGGGCGCAACCAACGACGTGCTGTTCGCTTGTGTCAAGCCCGGGGTCGGAACAGGGCAAGAGTGCGCACCGCCAAGCCCCCCAGGCGGCTGCGACGGAAAGGCGCAGCGCCCAGTGCGGCTCAGTGCGGTTGCATCATCGCGTCCAGCTCACCCTCCTTCACAAGGGCCGTTTGGCAATCCCCCTGCACCTGTATTTAAGTAGTAGCACTATAGATGGAGAGTTATGCTTTCTTTGGCAAGAGTATCGTATACTCTGTACTCACAACATCCTCCTGGACATAAGCTCCCGGCGACTGGACAACACTATATATATACCCTGTCGGGATGCGACTCGCTGCCATCTCCTCTCTTCACCACCACCATCATCATTTTACCACCCCTATCCCTCAACCACCACTGCGCCTCCGCCTTCCTCTGCTGCTTTTTGCTCGGATCTCACCATGCCCGCACTCTCCACTACCATCGTCCTCGTCACGTCAGTGGCCGTCTCCATCGTGGTGAGCCTGGGCGTCGCCAAGCACATTCGCGGGCCCCTCATCCTGGGCCCCCCCTTTACAACCCCTCTTCCCACCACCATCACCTCCTCCCATACAGCACGGCGTGTGTATGCAGTATACTGGGACGTCGAAGTGCGTATTATATCTACCTATCAATATCCGAACATCCCCCCCTCACCATATTCATCCCTTGATCAACAACCGCGTGTGCATCATTTACTAACTTCTCGTTACGGTCTGGTTCTGCATAGGCTTGCCCCCCACCCTCAGGACTGACTCTCCTCGCCGTCGTGGACCGCATCCGCCTATACATGCGGACTATCGTCCTGCTAGATGGTCTTGCTGATGCTGGCCATGACCACGTCGAGAACATACAGTTTAACATGTATCTCCATCCCGACACTCTCAAAATGCTTTTCCATTCTAACAATGGAGGGGAGGCGACCACAGGACAAGTGTGGTGGGGCATGTTCGACCAGATCGGAGTCCGAGTACATGTACTCTCGGATCCCGGCACTTCTTCTCTCACTTTAACGTCCGACTTGGCCCAGTTTCTGATTTCCGGCATTCAAACTCCAGCCCACGTCCTCATCCTTACCACCAATTTCTCTCCCCTGAAAGTATTTCCACATCTGTTCGAGCGCGGCTATACCGTCTTGCACACCATCCCTTCTTGTGATAACAGCGATACCAGATTTTTGGACTGGGAGCAAGATATACTGGCAATCGCACCCTTGTTTTCTCCTTCCTCCCTCAGGGACGCCAAGTGGGAAGATCGAATGTCCACCCTCTCTATCCAGCCTCCTAAGTCATTGGACCAATCTTCACGTGACATCGGAACACAAAGCCTACGACCTAGCTCATCCCACCCCCCTGTCTCCCATAGCATCGATACCAACTGGCGTCGGCCCGTGGACAGCGGATCCAGGCCGCTAGGGATGCATCATCAACCTACTTTATCCTCCAATGCTGCTGTGGTCCGGGATCATGAGCCCAACTCCGTTTGGGCTGTATCCTTTTCCCAGAAAAGCAGGAGAGTCAACCAAGGGTCACAGAATTATCACGTCACACCTGCATCGTCCATTGGGACCAGGAACAGCTACTGTGACCCTACTTCGGCACCCTCGGTTAAGGATTTAGCGAATGCGTGGGTTTCAGGATCAAACCTGAACGGCAGCAGGGGGGATCTAGAGGAGGCACCCTGCACGCAATGCTCAAAGACCTCTTCCTCAGCACTCCGGAAAAAACCAACAGCGGTCAAGAAGGGAACGAGAAAGTTGGCGCTGCTGGTGCAAGAAAATGAACGCTATAACAATTCTCACCCTCGATCCAAAGAAAGTGATGCAGGGGATACAATCTGTCCCACCATTGACCCTTCCACCCATCAACAAGCTGCTGAAACGGAAGATGTGGTCCGTGGCAGCCTGGAGATGTCGGAGTCGTTGCCCTTGACCCGTCAACAAGAAACTGATCCCATCATTTCCGTTCCCCAATCAGCCCTTCAAAACTTGGGAAACGGCTGCTCTGCCATCATCAATATTGGCAGTTCCATCCCTCGTGATCCGAAGAAGGCATACATATCATCTTGCACTTCCTCTTCACCCGAACTGCAGGAAGGCAGCACCTCCGCCAGTAAGGCTGATGACCTCCAAGAGACAGCAGCTACCGTTTCCCCCCCTTCTCCCTCAGGTTTGGAAGATATTGCTGGACCAAAATCCCTATCACTGCAAGGAAATGATTCCACGCCTGCTTTTCCAACCCAAACTCTCAAGGCCCGTCCCAGTCGAAAAATAACGTATCATCTGACCAATGGCCGCGGGAAGGGCCGTCACTGCAACCCAATGATACCACTTCCCTTCCTTCATCGACCCACTGGGCCGAGAAACCCGAGCAGGAAAGGGTAAATACAAATTCGAAGGCCGACAATAGCACCCTCAGCTGTTTATTCAAACAGAATGGGGGCGAGGCACAAGGGCGTGTTCGAAACCTTTCGCACCCTGCCACAACCCCCACGAAGGACACATCTAAGGTGGAAGAAGTAGTGACGGGACAAGAGAATCACAGTTCCACTATGACACCCCCCATATCAGGGCAATCTTCTCTGTCCCAGCACCAATCTAAGCGCAAGTCCAAGCGTGCCCAGGTTTCCAACATTTTCCCCACAGCTAGCGCCTCAGAGGATGATGGACAACTTCCCGCCACCAAGCGCCCAACCAACAGTTGACTCGGCCTGTGTCCGTTCTATGTCGCCGTTGGTCAACACTATGGTGCGCATTAGTAAAATGCAGCATATTCCGGACTTCAAGGTGCTCTCCAACGTGGTGAGCGGAAACATGGAGCAGACGTACCCGTCGGTCTATGGCGTGGCTGGGGTCAAGGGATGGCCCGAGTATATGGAACTGTGTGAGGTACGTGTGGTCCTGGATATTGAAGAAGAAAATGAAAAGCTAACGCGAACGGGAAGCGGAACAAGGTAGTCAAATGTGTATTGCAGGGCGGACAAAGTATGGTTCAGCTACGGACCGAGTCGGACGTGGTACAAGCTTGCTTGCAGGATACCTTTCAGCAAAAACAGCACCCCGGCAACGGATTGAGCAAGTCCACTGCTGCGGTACCTGGGCGGACTGGACCAGCTGGACCGGGTGTCTCGTCTGAATTTCCAAAACTGGGCACGGCCGTTGCCATGAGGGCATCGAGCTCGGCGCGTGCTACGGCGAAACGAGCGCTAGGTAACGCCAGGAGCCAGGCAGGTCTAGTTCCAGCGCCGGATGCGCATCTGCTCAATATATTTGCCTCGTTGGTGGGGGTGCTCCATGAATTAAACGAGTCACAAGGGGCTGACGGTGCGGACGCATCGCTGCGCTCGCGCCAGCGGCGGTCTATGGTGGCGGAAATGGTGAAGCAACGGGACACCCAGGTGTTTACGCGGGCAGGAAAGACCAAGTGGGCAGAGTTTGCCCAGCTAGCAGAGGTACGTCTTATCAACCGATCGGTCCCGGAGCTCGGGTGAGAGAGCGGGCAGAGAAAGAAATACTAACAGCACTTCCCGACATATATTATCTCTCTCTCATCATATCTCCGTTCCAAAAACGCCACTCCCATCGACGGATCGTATCTGTGATCATTGTGTGGCGCGTCGCAGTCTCGGGGCGTCATACGCCTTGGGAAAGGTGCAACTGTCGGGTTAGATTGGGTCGAGCTCAACCCAGCGTCGGATATTGTGGCGGCGGTCTTGGCCCGCCTGCGGTCGCAGCAGCAGTAAAAGTAGCGATCGCTGTTGGCGCAACAAAATATGGTCCAAGAGGCGGTGTCGCAGTTTGGCTGAGCGCAGATCGACTCTTCTCGCTCCTATCTTCTCGAGGGCTTCTTGTTGGGACCCGCGGTCCCGTACTTAGGCCAAGGCGCCTCATCACTCTTCACCCCTGATTTGACCTCCGAAGCCTCCACGTGTATACTCAGGCTTGTTTGAACTCCTGTCTCCTCTAGTGTGGCATAAGGCTTAGACCTTAACCACCACCATCGCGATTGCGTTGCTCTACATTTCCAGAGGTTCTTCACCCAATCCCTTGGGTTCCTTGGGGCTTACACTTCTGGATCTTTCCCAGTTGCTCTTCTCTTTGCTCCATGATAGTAATCGCCAAGTTGACTGGCCCCTGATTTTTTTTAGACCTGTTTTCTCCCCTTGACTATGCCACTCTCCCCTTCTTCGTGTGATTCAGCTCGCATGTTCCCTACTCAGTCTTCTTCTCCGATGCATATATACCTCGCCCCTCGATGAATAAGACCCTCATCCATTCCCCCATCTCCATCTCCTGTTACTGTGGCCTCACCTGGAGCTACCAATTGACAGCTCTCGCTATCTGGCGAGAGTCTTGCACTCTCCACTCGCATCGAAGTCCTCAGCCGTGGCCCTAACCTTGAGCGAGCCTGGGTGGCTCATTGAGCGCATCCATCGGCCTTCGATCATCGATCAAGTCTTCAAGTTGCAAACTTCGATGATGACAATTAAAATGTTCCTGGCATGCGCTTCCACCCTGGCTCTGATGTGGCGTCACGCGTCACGCGTCACGCATCACACGTCTCCGCGCGCCACCGGTCACCGGTCATCCGCCCGCTCTCATCCTGAAGCAACTCTTCCATCGTCACGCGTCATCGCCACCACCACCACCACCGCGCACGATGGAATACTTCAAGTCTTTGTCTTCGGCGGTGCTCGCGAAAGCCAGTGGCCCCTTCCCCAACTACACAGTTGGAGAAAAGGTGGTTGGTTTTGAAGGGAAAACGCTCTGGTCGCTACATGAAGGCGTGCGCCGCGCCGACGGGCAGAGCGTCTCCATCTTTGTTTTCGATACCCACCGCCCAGCCCACGATGCGCGCTTGCTCCCTCTCGCTCAAAACGCTGCTCGTCGTATGCGCACTCTCCGGCACCCCGATGTGCTTCGCTTCCTTGACTCGGCCGAGACGTCGACAACTGTTTACATTGCGACGGAACATGTTGTGCCCGTCACTCAGATGCTTTCTCCCGAAGGGTAAGAGTGATCCGGTTGCCCTCACCGAATGGATCGGGTGGGGACTCAGCCGCATTGCCAACGCCATCAAGTTTATCAATGTGGATGCAGCCTCGATTCATGGAAATGTACGACTAGAGTCGATATTTCTCGCCGACTCGGGCGAGTGGCGTCTGGGTGGCTTTGAAGTGTTCCAAGCTAGCGCCGACGCTGATGGTGCCTACTTCCGTTTTGCATCTCTCCTTCCCGACGCCTCCCACAATTTTCCGCCTGAGATGCGCTCGATCGGTCCCTCGGAAGCCAGGGGGCAGCCACCACATGTGGTTGACTCGTTTGGCACGGCCCTGATGACTCTCGAGGCGTACAACGGACCCCAGCCACCACTCCATGGTGTTCCAGCCCAAGGAAAGGTACCACCCGAGCTGTTCAAGGTCCTCAAACGCATGCTTACTCCCAATGCTCGTTCTCGCCTCTCTACTGCCCAATTCCTTCAAGATGGAGATGCACCAGGGGGGTACTTTGCCTCCAACCGTCTCGTCCAGGTCGCCGCGGGGATCGACAATTTCCTTCTGGCAACTGAGGGGAGAGGGCGACTCTCCTTGAGACACTCGATACCGCCGCTGAGACACTTCCGGCCCCCTTTGTGGCATGGAATCCCCATCCTCCTTCGCGCCACTGAGACTCCTCCTGCGGCACAGGGACTGGGGCCAAGTGCTACGATGGCAGCCGCACGCTTGGTCCCACTGTGCCTGCGCATGTCCAAATCCATGAGCGATGATGATTGGAAACGTCTCCTGCGCCCTGCGGTTGTCAAGGCATATGCGTCGCCTGATCGGGCCATGCGAATGGCGCTTCTCCAGCAGCTACCTGACTACCCGATCGCCTCGACCAAAAGACGGTAGTAGACAAGATTTGGCCACCACTCTCGGCTGGATTGGGGGACTCAGCAATTCAATTACGCGAGGCCACCTTGCGTGCGATTTTGCCTCTGGCTCCCAAGTTCTCCGAGCGCATCTTGAACAACGATCTTCTCCGGTGTCTTGCCAAACTGCAACTCGATGCGGACCCTGGCATCCGGACCAACACCACTGTTCTTCTAGGCAAGTTGACTCCTCACTTTAACGCCATCACCAAAAACACAAGTCTTAGTCCCAGCCTTTTCCCGCTCCCTGAAGGACACGTTTTTCCATGCGCGCATGGCGGGTCTCTTGGCTCTTATCGCGGCTGGAGAAGAATTTGAACCAGAGGACTTGGCCAAACAGGCCCTCCCCGTGATCATCCCCTGTCTTTTGGATCACGACAAGCGAATGCGGGACGAAGCGGCTCGTGCTACCTCCATCTTTCTGAAGCGGATCCAGCACGCCGCTGAGCAGCTCCCTGTTTCGGTCAACGACGTTGTCCCAGCCCCGGAACCATTGGAAGCGCCACCCGGGGCATCCACTGGTTCGGGGTATACTTCTTCCGCTTTGAGTGTTGCTGGCAGCTTGGCGTCGTGGTCCCTGTCTGCTACTCGCCTTGCGGCCACCCCTTCCGCCTCTGCCACGCCGAGGTCTTCCATGGGATCGAATGCCCCCCCTCGTGGCTCATTCGAGTCTGTCCACCCCCCATCGGCCCCAGCCGTACGCCCTGCCCCGCCATTTCGGTATCTCGTGGTCTGAAACCCTCGCGACCCTCTGCCAGGCTCAACACCCTTCGTGCCCACGCATCGCCGAAAATGCCTCTCCGAAAGGGGCTTGCTTTGGGTGGAGCAAAGCCCAAACCCTCCTTGGCCGACACGATTTTGCATGATGAGGCCGACTCTCCTCCCATGCCACCTCCTCTCGCGCCCCCCGCTCCTTCTTCCTCCAGCACATTCGATGCCCCTGTTACCGATGGTACGTCTTCGCGGGTTGTGACGGGTAGAGCTAACCTCTTTTTCCAGATGATTGGGGAGAATCATGGGAAGAAGCTTCGGAACCCATTCTTCCCACACATGCAGCCCCTGCCGATCCAGCCCCTGCCCAGGAGGACCCTGTCTCTTTCT
This sequence comes from Moniliella sp. 'wahieum', assembly GCA_003971905.1. Lineage (NCBI taxonomy): Eukaryota > Fungi > Basidiomycota > Moniliellomycetes > Moniliellales > Moniliellaceae > Moniliella > Moniliella sp. 'wahieum'. Next base: position 937,189 of record RSEE01000006.1, on the reverse strand, counting down.
TCCAGTCTGAGCCCGTGGAGGCTGCCATGCCCAAAACAGCTCCTGAACCGGCTCCTTCTCAGCCCCCTGCACACTCCGCTCCTTTGGGCGCTCTGAGCCCTCCCTTCACCGTGAGCACGGCTTCTGTTGATGCTGGGAATGTGGATGCAGACGATGGGTGGGATGAGATGGACGAAGGCGATGGGGATGGATTTGCACCTCTTGCTGCGCCGCCCCCCCCCAGGCTTCGGGGTTGGGCAAAGTAAGTCAACTAGGAGGGTGGAGTAGCCACATGATGCCATTATCCCCCCCTACTGTTGCGGCGACCCCGGCATTCGCATCCCCCCCGGCCGCCACAACATCAACACCAGTGTTACTGGTGCATCCCCTGGACCCCACTCCTGTCCAATCGCCGGTCCTGAACGAACCGGCAACTCAGACTGACGCGGCGCTACCTAATAAGGAGGAGCTCCTCGCGCTACCGACTCATCCAGCCACGCCAGCTGTGCATGCCGAACTGGAGAGGCCCGTCACGCCAGAGAAACCTACGGCTGCAGATGAGACCACCCATACGGAAATCTTGGGTGAGCAGGAAACGTCCGTGCTGCCCGCTAAACCTGAGGAGGCGGCCGATCCCGCCTCGCCAGCCGGCCCCTCTGTGCCGACACCGATGCAACATTCTCCCCGTTTATGCCCTCGACGCCTCCATCCGTACCGCGTGCGTCCATCTCCATCACCTCGCCGCAGAGGGAATCCTTGGCATCGCCCGTATCAGTCGCTCCCCGGTCGCCGCAGACACCGCGGACAACGACGTCTGCTTTGAGTCCCCCCAGGTCGCCCCTGCTGAACGGGGCGCAAAGGGAAAGCGAAGGAGATCTCCTGTCTCTCTCCCAGAGCGGGATGGGAATGGGAATGGGACTGTCGGTCACCACTGCTGTGCCGATGGTGCAAACCTCGTTACATCACCTCGCCTCGCCAGTACTCCGCGCCACCTCGCCTGCCATTTCGGTCGTATCGCCCATTGCGCATATGGGCAATTCGCCCTTGCCTCGGACAACCTCCCCAGGACTCAGGGAATCGCCTGCTGTACAGGCTGCCTCCCCTCTTGTCCGGGCCATATCGCCTCTGGCCACATCGCCTTCCATCTCGACCGGGCTCTCCTCCTTTACCGCCCCCTCCTCGCCCGCGTCGTCTACTGCGCCCTCCCTCGCCCCCTCTACGGCCAGCAAAGACGACAAACGGGCGTTGCTGATGCGGCAGCGACAGGAGCGCAAGGCTCGCATGGCCAAGTTCCGTGCTGGGTCCCATGTGGGCTAAATGGCCTGCCTCCTCTCCGTAGTACTCATGCAAAAGATCTTGGTTTGCTCGCGTTTCCCCTGCTTTATTCGATTTGAAGTTCCCCGGTAGTTGACAGAGGATATGGACCAGGGCGCGGCCTGAAGACGAGTGAAAGAGCTGCACCCGCCCCTTTCCTACAGCGTGAAACGCAGACTGAGCCGTCCAAGAACCCCAGTACTCCACTGTCCTGTTTCTAGGATGCTCGTTGCGCTACGCCGTTTTCGAACGACATCCAACCGCCAGGGCAAAGGATGGGGACAGGAGTCCTGCGGGGCATAGCTGAGCGCTCTGACTGAGCGTTGAGGCCGAGCGGAGCTGCCTGCTGGTGAGTGTTGCGTCGAGCGCTCGGGGACCGGTGCTGGTGACGAGACGAGGAGATGCGCGGAGCGTAACGACGGCCGGTCCCAGATGCCGCATCCCGGGGTCACGTGCCGGGCAGTGCCGGCGATGGCGCTTACTTATATCATCGCTGATCTTGACCACGCCGAAGGGAGCACGTGGTTGGGTCTGGTTGGATCTGGTTGGGATGGACCGCGTGGGATCTGGCTGGATTGGCCCCAGCTTCGCCCGTCGCCCTGCCTCCCGCCATCTATCTGCTCCTGTCCACCACCATGAAGCTTGCTGCCACACTCTTTCCCCTCGTCCTGGCTGCCACGGCCCTGGCTGCTCCCGTGCAGGAGCAGCTTCCCTTCCAGCTGCCCGTTGCCGGCAGCGACGCCGCCCTGCCCCTTGCGCCAAGTGTCAAGCCAGTTGCCCCCGCCCCTCTGGGCTGGTGGGCCCTCGCCCAGGACGTTTGGAGCACCGCCAAGTTCTTCACCACCCCGCGCTTGATCCAGAGTACGTCCCTTCCGCCTCGCCCTTTTGAATTGAGCGCTGACTCTGCTTGGCCTCCAGCTTCTCCCGATGCGGCTCCGTTCTGGACGACCGAGTATGGCAAGCACCGCATACTTTTGCGCGGGCAAAAGTTTTTCGACGTGACAGAGGCGACGCAAGACGTTACTCTGCAGTCCATTCATGTGCCCCAGAAGCCGTTCCCTACCAAGCTCTCGCACCAATCGTTCCTGCAGGAAAGTATCTTCACCAACATCTCGATCCCCTCGGTCCAAGCTACGCTGCAGACGTTCACGTCCTTCCATACGCGCCACTATCGCATGTCGACCGGGCGGGAGAGCCAGAAATGGCTTCTGTCACAGGTTGAAGCGCTGGCGAGCCAGTTTCCGCGCGCCAAAGCCCAAGTGCGGGAGGTTGTGCACCCGTGGGGCCAAAACTCGATTGTGCTTCGCATCCCTTCGCCTGCGGCGGGAGAGAACAAGCCGGTGGTGATCCTTGGTGCCCACCAGGACTCGACCAACATGATTCCGTTCTTCGCTGCTCCGGGAGCAGATGATGATGGTTCGGGCACCGCCACCATCCTGGAGGCGCTACGTGTGCTGTTGGCGTCGGGTTGGGCGCCCAAGGGGGAGTACGACGTGGAGTGGCACTGGTACTCTGCCGAGGAAGGTGGCCTGCTCGGGAGTCAAGAGGTAGTGAGGGAGTACCTTGCCCAAGGTCGTTCGGTGCGGGCGATGTTGCAGCAAGACATGACGGCCTATGTTAAGCCTGGATCCAAGGAGCAGGTGGGGCTCGTGACGGACTTTACCGATGCTGGACTCAACGCTGTGATCGAGCGTCTGGTTGACACGTACCTCACCATCCCCTGGGGCGAGACCCAGTTGGGCTACGCGGGCTCGGACCATGCCTCTTGGACCCGCCAAGGGGTGCCGGCTGCGTTTGCCATCGAAGGTCTCTTTGCCGATTCCAACCTGCATGCCATTCACACCACGGGCGATCTGACCACCGTTGACGGGTGGTCCTGGGACCATCTTGAGCAGTTCGTGCGCCTGTCCACTGCATTTGTGGTGGAGCTGGCAGACCAGAAGTAAGCAACACATGTGCATTGTTCTGTTTGAACTAGGAATGCACATACGGTGGATACCAGAGAGGAGATGCTCAAACGACATGGTGGAAGCTAGGCAACACATCCGGGGACAGAGTCAAGGTAGCATACAAGAAGACATCCTCCACGCATTGTCCGCTGAGGGCAAACAAGCTACACATGCTGAGGACAGGCCTTGAGTTTGCATGGGGACCCCCCCGGGACCTAATCGCAGTACATGACTCGGTGCACCACCAACCAGATTGACTCCGGCTGCAACCCACCCAGTATGCGCATGGAGCGCACTCAGAACGCCGCGCGCCCACCCACACCCCTGCTGTCTTTTTGACGATTGTCAAAATCAGGGAAGCGGAGGAGGATTGCTGCCCCGAGTAAAGCTCACCAGCGAGGTTGTGGATACAACACCCTGCCTCTGGGGGTTCTGACATGCCACCGCCAAGTCTGGCAACCATATACTACTGACTTGTCATTCTATAAACCGACCTCATTCGTCGAACTGCGGCTGCCGCAGTGGGGATTACCGACAATTCGAGAGAAGATCAGGGGGAAGGCATGTTCCGCATATGGGGACAAAGTCCAAAAAACTAGCGTAGGAGGGCGATCGCAGCAAGCGGATAGATTTTTCTTTCTCAACTAGAGCGGAGGGTGTCCTCATAAGAAGGTCACTCAACGTTCAGGGAGTAACAGAAGGGCTGCACTTAGCACACCGGGGGATAACTTCGCATCCCGCCAAGGAACAGGTCTTTAGGCCCCGAGCGAGGGGAAAGCCTTGGCGTCACCGAGGTTGACGTCCTGCTGACGGCTTCCCTGGTTGGTGCGGCCACCACGTCCCCGCCAGCCGGCACCACGGCCACGGGGAGCACCGCGGCCACGTCCCGAGAAGCCCGGGCCGTCACGGGGACGCCCCCGGCCCGCAGTGGGGGGTGCAAAGAAGGCAGTGTCGATCTGCTCGATAGACTTGTCCTTCTTAGCCTTGTGGGCCTTCTCCTTGTTGATGGCAGCAAAGTACGACTCCTCGGCCTCCGTAGCCTTGGTCACCTTCTTGCCTTCCTGGGGAGCAGCGTCCACCTGGCGGATCTCGCGCTTGGGCGCAATGGCAGCCTTCTTCTCGGCGAGCGAGGCAAGGTACTCATCGAGGGTCAGAGTCTTGTCCTCCGGCTCGGCAGGAGCGGCCTCCTCGGCAGGAGAGTCCCAGGCGCAGCCTCCTCGGCCTTGGCGTCAGCCTTGCCTTCGGCTCAGCCTCAAGCTCACGCTTAGGGTCGGCACCAACCCCAGCCCTGCTCGACGGTCCTTGGCCGTGTCAGTGTGGGCGGTGGCCGAGTGACGGTCGAACTGGCGGCCGTGGCCAGCACCACGGACACGGCCACCACGGCCACGGCCACGGGTCTCACCTGTCCCAAAAGTCAGCCGTATTGCTCGAGAAAAACAAGAAAGAGGCCAGACATACCCACGGGGCGCACGACGGTTCTCGCGGGGCACGTTGCCAGCAGCAGCAAAGGACTCCTCCTTGGGGCGGCCGGGCCCTTGCGGTTGTTCTGGCGCTTGGGAGCACCGGGAATCTCGCGGGGCTTGGGCGCTTCAGCAGCCTTCTTGGGGGCGGCCTTGGCAGGCGCCTGGCGGGAGTGCCGTCCTCGCTAAGGAGCGCAAAGGGTTGGACGAGGCGAAGCTCATGCCGACGACGACGACGATGGGGTTGGGGTGTGGGGTGAGCAGCAGAGTGGATGGAAGCCAAGGCGACAACCTCAACCCTGACCTCTGGCCCCAACGCGGTCGCCCCATTCGCAGTGGCGGCTGGGTACGAAATGCGGCAGGAGGGCAGTGTTGATCAAATATTGCCGCAGCACGCCCCCTAGGGTTGGGGGGGCTACGTCACGCGTAACGCGAGCCCTCGCACGATCGTGCGGTTTTGGCCCAGCGAGGCGATGGCCGCCCATCGCGGCCGGAATAGCCACCACCGGTGCGCGGATTGAGAGATTGAAACGTCTGGTGGACACTGGCCAGCGGCGACACGGCTCTCCCCCATGGAGGCGTTGGCCTTCTGCCGCACTGCGGGGGCTGAGCTGAGCGCTGCTGCTGACTAGCTCACACGAGTCTGACTGGACTACCTGACTGCGGACTCTGCCGGCCTGTTCCCACCGCACAGACACCCCTCTTAACGCCGGCACGCCCATCAGGCCCATGTCCGCACCGAGATGGCCAATCCATTCGCCTGCCGCGCTACAGCTTGGGGAACATCTGCAATCGTCTGTCCGCCGTCAAGCGGAATCGCAGCACCCACAATGTGCGACCCAGCGCGCGAGCACAGCAGAAGCACCAGCCCGCCAATATCCTCTGGCGTCCCCGTGCGGCCGCCACAGTAGCCACGTCAGAGTTGCCAGGGTCGCAGGGAGAGAATGGGACGACGTACCTGTCCGGCTGGCCTGTCTCCAGCATCTCGGCCGCCTCAGAAAAGCCGTAGGCCGTCATCCGGCTGGGGAAGACACCCGGCAGGATGGCATTGACGTGCACATGCCGATCCGCCAACGAAAATGCGAGCGTGCGGAGAGTGCACCGAAGCTGCCTTGGACGGTTGGTCTGCAGAGCGGGGGGTTAGTACAACAGGTATAGGACAGGTGCGAGCAAAGGTAACGTACAACTCCAAGTGCCCTCACCAGGTGCCGAGAGCGGGCTCTCAGCCGCAGGGTTGATCGCGGCAACCGAGGCAATGTTGATCACCACGCCGGGATCTGGGGTGAGTGTAAGTTCAAGAACAACTGTAGCAAAAGCAGAGAGACGTACTCGTGTTCGACTTGCTTCTCCAACAGGGTAGAAGTCTGTTCACAGGTCAATTTCTCACCCTGCGCTGCCCATCTCGGAAAGGGTAGAGGCGACGTACGCGACAGTAAGGTAAAATTGGGATTTGACATTCAAGTCAAACGTGCGGTCCCATCCCTTCGCTTCGGGAAAGTCGTCCATAACAGCACCCCAGGTGACACCCGTTGTTGATGAGAATGTCCAGCTTGCTCTCGCGGCCTTGATCTGCTGCGCCAAGCATCACAACCCGCCTTGCTGCTCACATCCGCCTGCAGTGCGATCACCGCGGGGCCCTCCACCGAGCCCGGGGGGGAAAGCTGTCCCAGCGTCGCAGCCGCCTTCCAACTCGGGCAGCTTGCGCGACGCAAGTACACCTTGGCTCCGTTACGCGCCAGAGTGGCGGCCATCACTGCTATCATCACATTCATCGACCTTTGTCAGTTCTCCTGGCTTCCATCATGGAGCCTCACATACTCTTCCCCAATCCAATCCTCCACCGGTCACGACAGCTACCTGAGCATCGGTCAGCAGCTCCCTCAGGCTCAGGTCTCCCACGTCATACGCCCCAAAGAGCAATACGTACTTTTCCTTGGACGCTGTAGAGTGTGCTGGCGCCAACTCGGGCATAACTTCTGGGCTCGCATCCTTGGGCATCGTGCTGGTTGTAGTGAGCAGGATGAAGTTGGACAAAGGGTTGGATCGTCTAAGGTGCGGAGGCGGTATTAATACGAGGAACACCCAGCACTCAGTTGAGTTACTCGACTCACGCGTCACGAGAGGGACTGTGACGGAGTCTGAATATTGAATGGCTGCACCGGGTATGCAAGTCCCGAATGGCCGAGCGCAGCGCCGGCCATTGACCTAAGCTGGCCGACCAATTAGCCAGCCCCAACTGAATATCGAATGGGACCTAGGCCCCGCTTCGTCCCCACACGCTTGCTAGACCGCGCCCATCCTCGGCCATCCTCGGGCGGATGGCGTCGATGTCAGACTCACGCCGTGCTAGGGGGCCCTTGGCCCACTAGGCCCGTATGGGCACTATGGCGTGATTTTATCAGTTGGGAGATCCTGTGTCCACCTCTCGACTGTGCCCCCTTCCTGAGGAGGTACATATACCTCCTGTGCGTCCATAGATGTATGCAATCCATCTGCACCCTTTCCCCCATCTCCGTCTCGTGACAGTCGATAATGACGAGGGTGTGTGTCTGGGTCAGCGCGCGCTGAGCCTATGACAGCTAGGACTCTGAGTCTCTGCCCCCATCCAACAGACACCCTTCTGAGCGCTGGACACAGGTTAGCGCCCGCGCAGCCTCTAGAGAGCACTAGCAGCACTTCTTCAATACATTGAACCACCGGGTGGCTCGTGCGTTATTTGGCCAGATAACGTCGCTTCTCACAGTAGTCCACCCTCTCTCTTCTGGCCCAGGAGTTTTTCTCATCTCCCTGTTTTCCTTGTATCCCCGACAAAGAGGCTTGGTGGCGAAGACTGGTGTAGCAGGATGATGTAAGACCGGAGGAACCCAAGGGATTGGGTGAAGAACCTCTGGAAATGTAGAGCAATGCAATCGCGATGGTGGTCGTTTCGGTCTAAGCCTTGTGCCACACCTAGAGACAGGGGTTCAGACACCTGAGTATACACGTGGAGGCTTCGGAGGACAAATCAGGGGTGAAGGGTGATGAGGCGCCTTGGCCTAAGTACGGGACCACGGGTCCCAACAGATGATGGTGAAGGTGAAGGTCGTGTTCATTCAGAGGACTGGCAGATATAGAAGGGGAGAGTCTGTTGACGTAGATATAACAGAGTGTGCGTATTGTCGGGTTAGCCATATGTGGCCGAAGGGTTAACAATCCTCGATGGTCCAACGGCTATGATGTGACGCTCTCACCCGCATTCGGGGGATCCGTCAAGACCCGGGTTCGACTCCCGGTCGGGGAACTTTTCGTTTCGGTCTTTTTGCTGTTCCATCCAATGATAAACTCGTGCCAACCAAGTTACAACCACAGGCTCTCAAAGCCGTTCATCTTCTCCATAGCTGACATGCCGACAAAAGGGGTATAAGAATCGGGACAAGGCGAGGAAACAATAGGTTTTCTCTTTCACACAGTGGATAAAACAAAACGGATGATACAACATGAGTGACAACAGGAAAGGAGATTATACTATGCCCTACAGTCTCCACAACAGTTCCCATGTGGGTTTTCATCATAAAAAACCGTGCCGACGACACAGTCCTCTAGCTACAGAGACATATGGAGAGTGGGTCAATGAAGCATCAGTGATAGATTTTGGCATATTTGACCACAAATTGGGTCCATAATGATGTGTGCCGAAGAGAGAATAAACCTCTAATATGCCGCATATAGCAGCAGAGAGGTACGTGTTACAGATTGGGGCTTAGTCTCTTCCTATACATACATAATTAGAGAGGACGAAATCAGCAGACGAGCTCAGAGGGAGCTTTCGTCTCGGTTGCAGTGCTGACAAGGGTCGCAACGGTGTCAAGGGCGAGATGGAAGGAGTGGAAGGACTCCGTCGACGGATCACCGCAGCGTCCACTGAACGGTCCGAAGCACAGCGCTGGTTCCTTTTACATTCTGTCCGAGGAGAGATCGGATCCTCCATCATCTCGATCTCGCTCTCCGACTCGGAAACAGAATGCACTGTCCACGGCGACTTGGAACGCTGATACGCATCGACGGAGATTACACTCTCCTCGTCTGAACCGCCGTCTTGTTCTGTCCAGTCCACGCCTCGTATTGATCCGGTGACGGCGACGACTGCATCAGAAAACCACCCTTGCTGGGCCGATCCCCGTTCGTTCCGGCTTCCAACGGGGTTTGGGTAGTGGGCTGAGAAGACAAGGATTTACGATGGGGGTTTGAGTGGTCGCTTTGAGCAGCATGCCCCCACAACGAAGCGCTGAGGGCTTGACGGAGTGCCGCCGCGCAAGCGGACGTTGGGAAAGATCATGCCCACTCCCAGCAGACCATTTCTCCTGCTCGGCGGAGATCAGGTGCCCCTGTTGGGAACGGGAACGGGGGCTGTGCCCTTTCTGGCGTTGGGAGAACGAAAGATTTTCATGACGGGGTTGCAAGAAGGGTGATTGAAACGTAGGAGGGGTGGAGGCAATAGGAAGAGGGCAAGAAGAAAGATGGGCAGGAGCAGGAGCAGGAGCAGGAGCAGGAGCCAGATCATCTGGAGAAGCGCACGGACTGCTGGTGTCCCATGGAGGGACTGAAGGGTGGACAACGGCTGATGCAGTTCTTCGGCGCTGATAGATGCGGCCTTTTCGATGTGGTCAAAGCGGAAGTAAGCCGAGCCTGGCGGTTAAGCGTGCCCATGAGCGCCAAGACGCTTTCGCATGCGCTCGCCGAGGGGACCCAACAAGCCTCGGGGAGTGGAAGCGAGGAACTGAGCTAACTGGGGTCCAGGTGGCATCTGCAGCTCAAGGTACATGTACTCATCTCTGCGCGGGGATAGACGGTAGGTGGGTAGGTGGCGGTGAAAGGGCGTGGGATGGGAGAGAAGCTAAAACGAAAAAGGGCATGTGAAGCGGGTGGAGACGCCATCTATATATACGTTCCAACCGAACGTATGATACAAGACGGGGCCGGTGTGTGTGAGATAGGAAAGGGTTGTGGGACGCAGTGCTTGGGGGGGTATCAATGTATCAACTATCCATGGACGGGTGCTGCTGGGGGTTTAGAGAGAAAGGGCCCTGAGAGGAGTGAGCGCTGAGCGAGCGAGGCGCGAGGGTGAGGCGTGAGGCGTGAGGCCTTCCACTTTGCGATGCTTGCGCCATGCCGCCCCAGCCCGCCTTTTTGGCGTCAGAACTCAGATGCTCACATCTGACACGCAGCCGCTGCCCAGGCGTGCTCCAGACTGCTCCCCAGCTGGGCGCGTCATATGCGCACATAGTCTCACACAGACCTCATGCATGCGTATAGTTTACTCCATAGTTACCGCGGTTTCCATACCATGTCAGTACTGGCTGTTCAATATCAACCACTCCCCGCTCGGCGGCCGTTTCGGCCTACTGCTTTTTGGCTCTGGCGAGACGGGTGTATTCAAAGCCCTACTAACACCCTCTCTGCTTGCGCAACAGGCCCTGGATATCTGTCTCTCCCGCGCCCCACAGCTGGGGAGCAGTGTCGTTCCCCAGCTTTCCTCGCGCCACACCCTGCTGCCATGCGCCAAAAACCCTTTGAGGGGCCAATAAAATAGCGTGCATGTGGCGCGCCGCATCGTGCCACTTAAACCAAAACCATCCTACAGTCCCCCACACACACACTTGAGAGTATGTCCCATGTCATAACCTCTCATGTTACACAACCCCCCCGTTTGCAGCCCTGATATGTGTGCGATCGGAACAGCGGATCACACATTGAGGATTGATTATAGTGACCAGTGACAATAACCAACTTCGTGAATGGCATCCTCAGCGCCTCAGCTCCCTCAGCACCTCGGCGTCTGAGCGTTCAGCCGGAGCTCAGCAGAGCTCAGCTTGCGCGATCTCTCTCCACCACCATCATGGCAAAGAGCGTGTTGTGTACGCATAGCGCGTTGTAGCCGCCCAGAATCTGCACGACTCGATGAGGATACAAATGCATATACCTCCCACCCTTTGAGCTTCGATTGTCCCCAGAGCCACACTCTTCTTCCTCGATCTTCTGCAGTTTTTTTTTCAATCGCCACGAAGACACTCGAAGAACGCATCGACCGTCGACAGCCATCTTATCGATGTGTGTTGCCTATCAGCTCGCTCGTACTTTTTCCATTTTCGACACTTCTTGTCGCAATATAATACTGGCTACTCGCGGTTGCCACTGGCATAATCAGTTTGGCCATCGCTCGTCAACTAACTTCGTTGAAGCTCGCTCTTCCCATAGTACAGAGAAGACTCGTTCAGTTTGAAAGCCGCTATCTGTAGCGTTTTATTAATTCAAAACGAGAGATTCCAACTGTCCTCAGCGTTGAGACCTCAGCCTGAACACTCAGATGCATATACGCCCTCAGCGCCTCAGCATGACATCTCTGTGGCGACACGTTTCTATTATCTCATTGATATTTCTCTTTGTTTACGTTCAGCATCACGGAAGACGCTCGCGGAGACGCGTCATATATACACACCAATTCAATCTCGCTCTCTTTTATTATCCCTCGGCCTCACTGAAGATCGATTACATCGATCGATTACCTCTCTCTCCGACTGCCGCGTGGCCAAGGCGGAGTGGATCACTTACATCAGAAGGGACGTTTGGTACGAAGACCTATATGAATTCTTTTTCCTATCAGCACAAGGACTTTCCGCTTCTCGCATTTCTCTCTCCAGTAAATCCATGTAATCGATTACTGACGGAGGGGGGGGGGGGGTTGTTCCAAGGCGTGTTGGGCCCCCTCCCCATTAGGCCTTATCGATTATCACTGCATTGAATGTCATACTCTCGTAGTTGAATCGCTCCGGCCCTTTGCCGTTTTGCTGTCGGCTGGGCTATATTTGAGAGAGATGATCGATGATCGATGACTGCGGAGCGAGCGAAACAACTGGTGAAAAGATAAAAGACGAAACCACAGAGTAAAGATGAACGGTTCGGTTTAGACGTAGCGTTCCCCCTGTCCCAGCCTTAAGCTCTGTCAATGGAATGCACACAGTATAGACGCCGCAGCGTTTCTTTGTCTCAGTCATAAGCTGGGTCAATGATATGTGGATGCAGTATAGATGCCCTTTTTTGCTCCACGAGGAGACCACCGGGCCTAGGCGCGGTCAGCTGGGGCTTCGCCCCAGCTTGGTGCTGCGTTGCCACCGTACCACCGTTCCCCCGTCGCCACCTTTAGCTACCGTTCCACCGTCGCCATCGTCTCCACCGTAGCCACCGTTCCACCGGTCCACCTTCGCGAATCAATGATATCCCATTTGCACATAGAGATTGAGGCTGCTGGGAGAAAGTAACGTTGCGCCTATCAGTATAGGCTTGCTCTCATATAATCCAGCGTATTAGGCTGCTTGTGCTCGTTCAGTTGACTAAAGTATCGTCCATCATGTGTACGGATTCAGCATCCTGAAAGTTGAGTGTTGAGTTCAACGAGCTGCCGGGAACTTGCTCTCCATCAAAAAGCAAGGCTGGACAGGTAAAAAGGACGCCCCACGTGGGACTCGAACCCACAACCGTGAGATGAACCTCTCGTATAAGAGTCTCAAATTCTACCGATTGAAATAGCGAGGCTTATGGGGATGGTAAATTTCGAAAATATCACCTAGGCAGACAGTCAACATTCAATGTTTCGATGGAGGGACTGCCGGGGGGTGGGGGTCGGTGCAATGTATGTGGCAGTGTCTGGATTTGAAACGCTCAGGCCCGGAACTGGCAGGCATCTGAGACTCAGATGCTAACTCTGGCTCAGCAAGAGGCTTTCCGATCGTCGGGTGTGGGGTGGCCCTGGTGCGGCGTATCGATAGATCAGTGATCATCGATCATCGGTCAGGGGTCCTCTGGGGTCCTACGTCCTCCATCGCTCCCTAGTCCCTCCTGCGTCCTGGCCGTTCGGCTGGGATTGCAGTGACGTACGTACCAGCCTACTAGAGGCCGGAGGCAGGAATGGTTAATGGCCGGTTGATGGAGCTTGAACTTCAGCTGAAGAAAGGCCCGAGAGGCCCCGTCAGCCACACTTGTGTCGGAGGCCAGCCAGGCAGACCAGGGCAAACCCCTCGCAAGCTCCCACGGGGCCAGCGCTGGGCAGCCCCATGGTCCTAGTCGACGCCATGCTCGCCGCGATCATGGATCACGATCATGGTCGCCACTGCCCGTGCCTGCCTTCGTGCCTTTGCTGCGCGGGCTGCTTCCCCAGCTTCCGCCCGGAGACCCCAGCTTCTCTCCCCGTCATCGCGTCACTCGACCCCATCCACTTTCGTTGCCGATGAACTTCGTCAGCGTCGCCACGCCGGCGGAAGAGTCGGCCACGCCCATCCTCGATGGCTTCCAGCACCTCATCCGCCATGGCGGGGCTGCCGCCAACATTCCCACTAACTGGAACCAGTACCAAGTCGAACGCGATCATCCTTTGGCCCAGGAGGTAGGCCCGACCCAATCGGAACGCAGCGCCGAGAGCAGACCAAGTACGCTTCAGACCCCTGCGACCTCCGTCCCAGATTCACCGCCACCGACGACAGCGTCTCTCAAGGAAGAGAACGACACGCAGAGGGTGCACCGCACGGCCGCGCAGGACCTGGTCCGGAGAGAAAATGCCGTACCGAACCAACCACTGCCCACGTACCCGGGCTTGACCGAGAGGTTTGTCTTGCTCGAGAAGATGGGCGAAGGGGCCTTTAGCAGCGTCTTTCGTGCCCGCCACCGTTTGTCCGGGGGCGAATGTGCAATCAAGGTGGTGCGCAAATCCGAGGAGTTTTCCTCGTCTCATCTCCAGCCCCAGTTCCGCAGGCGACATCGAGCTACGGAGCGGGCCAGCATTCTGAAGGAGGTCCAGATCATGAGACGACTTTCGCATGGCAACATTGTTCGGCTTCTTGAGTTTGGCGAATCGCCCCAATACTATTTTCTCGTTATGGAGCTGGTGCAAGGAGGGGAACTGTTCCACCAGATTGCCAAATATACGTACTTTTCCGAAGACGTTGCCAGGCATATTATCCTCCAGGTCGCTGAGGCCATCCGTTACCTTCACAATGAGGCCGGCATCGTGCACCGCGATATCAAACCCGAGAACATTCTGTTTGAACCCATCTCTGTGATCCGTCCAAGATCAGCAAAGCCCGGCCGTACGATCAAGGCAAAGTGGATGAAGGTGAATTCATTCCTGGTGTTGGTGGAGGCGGGATTGGGCGGGTGAAGATTGCGGATTTTGGATGAGCAAAGTAGTGCACGAAGGCTATGCCACCTCCCCCTGTGGCACAATTGGGTACACGGCACCCGAGATTGTACGCAAGTCCTCCTACAGCAAGTCGGTGGATCTGTGGGCCTTGGGATGCGTACTCTATACCCTCCTGTGTGGTTTCCCTCCCTTTTACGACGAGAGTATCGCTGTCCTGACAGAGAAGGTGGCCAGAGGGCAGTATACCTTCCTCTCGCCTTGGTGGGATGATGTGTCGGTGTCGGCCAAGAATCTGATCAGTCACCTGCTTACCGTTGATCCGCGGAGACGCTACACCATCGACGAATTTTTGCAACATCCGTGGTGTCGTGCACCTCAGCCAGTCCCTTTCCTTACCCCAAGAGGATGGAGATGGCACAAGGCATGCCCCTCTCCTCTCCGCTTCTCTATCTTGTGTTCCACCGACCCTACTGTTTCGCGCGCCGCTCGTGCCGGCTTGGGCTTGACCACCCGGGCCTTCAACAGCTTAAGGCCGCCTTTGACGTTTCGTATGCCGTGCACCGCGTCGACGAAGAAGCGTTTACCCACTCCCTCCAAAGCCAGCCGATCGAGGAGGGGAGGAACGACAGTCAGGCGTTGTAACCCAACCCATCACGGGACGAGCAAGCAAGTACCCACCCATCCAAACCAATGGGGCTCAGCCTCATGGGCCAATACCTCATGGTGTGCCACAAGCCCGCGGCCTACCGCCCCCCAAAGACGACTTTGAGTTGAATATGGGCAACGCGACCCTGCTCAAGAACCGAAAACGTTGACCTCTTGGCCGGATCTAGCAGAAGTTGTCTTCTCAGTAGGAAGCCAGCTTACTCCCCTTCCTCCTTGACTTGAGCAAGCAAGCGCATATGGAACGGAACTGTATTTCCTGGATGATCGTACAAACCCGCACGTGCATTGGCACACTCATGGGGCAAATACATGCCTTGCGTCTGTTGACATTTATGGATCTGATGAACCTTCACAGTGGGAAAAAGAAGGAAAATGCAGATTCGATATTTGCCTCTATATTGAATATTGATCGGGGGCCGTGATCCTCGGTGTATATGCATGGAAACAAGTTTGTCTTGTGTAGTAGTCCTTTTCTCGCCTAAAAAACCCCGCCTCCTCCGATTGTGGAACGGCAATGGTGACATGATACCTGAGCAGCGGTGGATGCTTATCCCTAGCCAGCCTGCTTTCCCATAGACTCAATGGAAGATGTTGTTGGGTATGTTGTGCGAAATCAGTTTATGGTGGTGGTATGCGTTTTGGCTTGGCGCTCCGTCTATCAGCGCCCTGTGCCCCAACCATACCCACAGGTGTCCTCATAGCGTAACTGATCAAAGGAGTTCGCTGGGTATACTAGACTGCGCTTATCACACCCAGTGAGGGAGATGACAGCTACAGGCGGAAGTTGCTGCAGTGTAGTACAAACACGAGTGTTACGCCAAATCGGGATCAGCGCTCACCTAATAGTACTAGCAACACAGACATTGCGCAAAGGGGGGGGTATCATTGTGTATGCTCGAGCATGGCATATCAAGCTCTAGGTCGGTTCTTCGCCCAGTTTGCTGTAGAAGAGCAAGTTCTTCTTCTTCATCGAGGAACGCAGGGGGGAGTGGACTTTTGGGAAGTGATTGAGCTGAAATCAGCTTGTCTGGGCCGCCGCGCAGAGTCCAGCCCAGCTGGACGTGCTACATTCCCAGTAGCGTGGCTGTAATCTACAGAGGACCTTGAAGGTGTTTTGTAAACAAAAGTTTTTGGTGTGTGGGGTTGTGTGTATCGAGTGTCGTTGATGATGGCTGTGGGTTGCTGCGCTGCCGGCCTGGCACGAGAGGAGGGGGCGGAGAGAGGAGGAGGAGGGGAGGGGCCCGACAGGGGAGATGGTGGAGAGAGAACTGGAGTGAACGGAGACCCCCCGGTAAGAGGGGTGGGTTATCTAATCAGTGGACATGTTAGACCCTTCGTAATAAGCTAGCGCGATGGCGCTTCTCAGATCTTATCTGCTCACGCATCCCACCTGCAGCTGTGAAGCGTGACGTGTGAAGGGTGAAGCTTGAAGGGTGGCTGTGACGCGTGACGCGTGGAGATGACTGAATGCCGGGGACCTGAGTGGCCTGGTGCTGCTGGGGCTGCTGGGGCAACATTTGCATTGCCCCACCGCCACTGCCGACGCCGATGGATCATGCATCTGATGACTCGATGACCGAAAGAGGGCGTCGGTGGCCAAGCAGCGATCTGGATCGGACGAGTCATCCCAACGCTGCCCCCGTGCCGGATGCCTAGCACGACAACGTCATTCTGCCGCGACACTGTTGCTGTGCTTGGGCATCGGGCGGGTCCCGCCCGGAAGCGGTGCACGGCGCCAGTCACCGGGCCGTGGCGGGCGGACGGGAGCCGATGGGGACCTGACGCTGACGTGACTGGCTGAGCGCTGCGCTGCCGGCCTGCGGCTGCGCGCGTTATCCAGGCAGGATTGCGTGGCCTGTTCCGCTGTTGGGGCGGCCCGGGGCGGCCTCGGCTGCCAGGGCCGCCGCATGCAGCCCCCCGACATACTGCAGCACAGATCTTATCGAGGCTGCGATTATCAGGCTGATAAGCCAGCCCTCGCTTGCCTTAAATACCCCCCCTCCCCTGCAGTTCGTCCCCTCCCCCATCGGCCTCCCCGTCCAGGCCACCCCCACCCCGCCTCTCCTCCCGCCCCCTTTCCCCATGCGCTTCTCTCCACTGCTCTCGGCCTTGCCCTGGCTGGCGCCAGCCTCGTCAACGCCCGCCCCACCAAGCCCCGCTTTGTGCCCGGCGCCACCGTGCAAGATGCATCGGTTTTCCCGCCGCGCTCAGGAGTGCCGAAGGCCACCTTGGCGAGGTGGAGGGCAAGTACATTGTCAAGCTCAAGGGTGTCTCTGCCAACTCTTTCCTTGCCCACCAGGATATGATGCTTCGGCACAAGCGGAAGCCAACGCATACTATGGCTTCAACGCTGCCTCGGCAGCCGAGCATGGCATTCGCCACATTACGACTTGGAAGGTCACCTGCAAGGCTACTCGGGGCAGTTCACCGATGATGTCCTCGCTTTTATTCGGGCGCAGGAAGAGGTCGAGTACGTGGAGCGCGACTCGATTGTCAAGACGCAGGTCATGCCCGAGCAGATCGTTGTCCAAGACCACAAGCATCTGACCGAGAAGGATGCGCCTTGGGGCTTGGCCCGCATTTCCCACCGCGACCAGCTGGGCTATGGCACCTTCAACAACTACATTTACGATGAGGCTCGGGTGCCGCGCGTGACTGCCTACATCATTGAGTACGTGACGATTACTTGAATCTCATTGGTCCGATTGCTGACCTGGCGTAGCACTGGTGTTTACATCCACCACTCTGACTTTGAGGGCCGCGCCCGGTGGGGCAAGACCATCCCCTATGGGGACGAGGATGAAGATGGCAATGGCCATGGCACCCACTGTCCGGCACCATTGGCGGTAAGACGTACGGTGTGGCGAAGAATGCCGATCTGGTTGCTGTCAAAGTCCTCCGTTCTTCCGGCAGTGGTACCATGTCTGATGTCGCGGCCGGTGTTTTGTGGGCAGTGAAGGATGCACAGAGATCAGTGCCAAGCTTGCCTCGAAGGACCCGGCGACGCGCAAGAAGCACAAGGGCTTTGTGGCCAACATGTCTCTCGGTGGTGGCAAGTCGCCTACTCTTGACGCGGCCGTCAATGGTGCTGTTTCTTCGGGTCTCCACTTTGCTGTGGCGGCGGGGCATGAGAACTCGGATGCGTGCTGGACCTCGCCTGCTGGAGCCTCGCTTCCCGTGACGGTGGGTGCTTCGGACGTGTCGGACAAGCGTGCCTACTTCTCCAACAAGGGCTCATGCGTCGACATCTTTGCTCCTGGCCTCAACATCAAGTCCACTTGGAACACCTGGAAGGATGCCACTGCCATTCTGTCGGGCACCTCGATGGCCACCCCCCACACTGTGGGCCTGCTGGCATACCTCCTCAGCATCTACGGCACGGAGGACTTTGTTGCCCTGGAGAACCCGCTGGCAGTGACGACGCTCGATGACCTGGCCGAGCAGCAGGCTGAGCGCACCGTGCTTCGGCCCTGCTTGAGGCTGGGGGTGTGCTGCCGTCGGCGCACATGCCGGTGGCCGCGCTCGAGTGGCTTGTGGAGTCCCTCTCGCCCAAGCCCAAGAAGGCGGTCGTCTCGGTGCTCCACCCTTCGGACCTGAAGAAGGCGCTGATCAAGTTTGCTACCAAGGACGCCCTCACGGATGTCCAGGGCAGCCCGAACGCGCTCGCCTTAACAATGCCACTGCTCTGGCTTAAGCAGCACGGACTCCATTTGCCTTGTCTAACATCCCACAATGCGCCGCGCATCAGTACTCATAACATATATCCTCTACCCTCGAATCTATTCTTGCGAACTTGTATATGCTCCCCGGCAACTCCATACTGAGCGTGTCCACAACCGAACGAAATAAGTTGACCTACGAAGCGAGCGTGTTTCTTGGTTTACCGTCGCAAGGGTGGGTTGCCTCTTGCGGGCGTAGGGCGATGGGGAAAAGGCCTTGTAAGAATTTGTAGGCTACTAGGCACGCGTGTTGGAACCAGCGAGGCAACTAAGCTAAACACAGGTTGTTCCTCAGTTCATCCGAAGCGAAGGGATTGGTATTGGTCGGGATCGAAGCTAAGAAGCATGTCCGTATCGCCTAACCAGAGGCGGGAGCGGAGGCTTCGTGGAACAGGAGGGCGCTTTGATGGAAAAGGATTAATATCGACAATCAGTCAAGGGAGGGAGGCTCATACCTTGCCCTCCCTCTCTTGGGAGTATTCCATGACGCGCAACGGGGCAGACTGGGCTGTTGCTTCTCCTCCGTTCCTGGATTGGATGCTCTGCAACGTAGACGGGGTTGTGTCGTAGCCCCGTTCCAGCTCTTGTTGCTTCTCCTCCGACGCATGCACCGCGTCTTGCCCTACTAAGGGGGCTGGGCCATCGTCCACCAACACTTTCTCCTCCTTCGCCGATGGGGTGGCATTGGATCAGACCATCACTTCCTGAGATACACTTGCCAGCTGCTCATCGGTCGATCGTTTAAGTTTTCCCCCATGTACCCCCGAAGTACAGTATTGGGACGAAAGAACGTACCTGGATGGGCTCCTGAGCCTCCTTCACCGGCGTGTGGGACTTTCCCTCCGCCGCTGGCGGCTGGTTTTGTGCCCTTCCCTCCTCTTCGTCCCCTGTTACAGTTGCTGGAACATTCACAGGTCCGAACATTGTGCCTTGTCCTTTGGTAATGAGGAAATGTGGACCTGGAGCCCTACTCTCCATTGCTCTCCTCATTCCGACGGGGAAACTCCGTCTCATCCCTCATTGCTTGAAGCTTGGCACCCATCTCACTCTTCTCTGCAGTGGAGAAGTCGTCTACTTCCCGTTGGATCTCTCCTGACTTGGCTCTTGTCTTGGTCTGTTGCGCCTCATTTTCCTTCTTGACCCCATCCTCCAGTTCTTGACGGGAGACTGAGGAGTGAAGGATTCCACCTGGTTCTCCGTTGGGCGGGCAAGTTGCGCGCCGCGGCCAGCCTTGACGGAGGTGCGCTGCGGCCTCGTTGGCAGCACTCAATTCTGACTGGACCTTGGCCAGAACAGAAGTGTGGCTCTTCTTGAGCTCGGTCAATTGGTTCTCATGATCCTGGTTGATAGTGGAAAGCACAGCTGATGGCCCTCTGCCTCCTTGTGGGCTTGAGCAAGCAATGTTGGCTCGCCTCAAGTTGGGACGCGAGGCTCGCTGCTGTCTCCTTCAGGCGAGCAACGTCGGCCTCGCTTTTGCCTACTTGGTCCTGCAACTGAAGGAGCAAACCTTGCTTTACCTGCCACTCGGTTGCCAAAGACTTGCCAGCCTCAACTTCAGTTTCGAGACTGCGAATTGTCTTGGTGGCTTGCTCCAATGCAGTCTCCAGCCGGACTATCTCGTCCTGTTGGGCCCTCAGCTTGCTCTCCCGTTCGGCAAGGGTTTGCTGCAACTGCTCATTGTCCGCCGCGATCTTCTCCGTTTGTGCCTCGAGATTGGTCTTGGACGTTTCGAGGCCCCCTTCTCTGCCTCGAGTCGCTCAATAGTGGCTTGGGCCTTGTCCCGATCCTCTTGGAGATGAGCACGGTGGGTTTCGAGTTCGTGGCGGAGCCGCCGCTCTTGCTCAACTTGAGCCAGGTATGTCTCCTTGTCGGCTGTAAGCGAGGCAATGGTCGCCTTGGCCTCGTCCAAGTCCATCTCGAGCTGACTCGGGTTTTGCGGCAGCAATCGTATCGGCAGGGCCCGAGGGCGCCTTGGTGGTCGTAGCCCTCTGTCAGCGTAGACTTTTTCTCCTCCTTCTGCCATGAGGCTTGGGCTCCCTGGTCGCTGTGAGACCGGAGGGCTTGTCACCGGACTTGCGCGCCAACCCCCGACGAACTATAGGGTCCTTCGACGATGCAGATGACCGGGCAACACGGTGCGAGGGATGGAACTTGTCACCTTTCTTGAAGGCACAGACACGGGAGGTGCCACCGTAGCCAAATGCTGCTCCAGCAGGCGCCACCCGTGTTCGTGTGGCCGTGGGACGACAGACGGGGAGGAATAGGATCGGAACCAGAGGAATGGCCCTGCGGTTTCCCGAGACTGTTGTCGTTTTTCCATTGGTCGAACAGCCGGGCGGACTTGGACGGTAGTGGGAGCAGTGCTCCTCGGAATACCGGCAGAGGAGGAAGTCCTGCCATGCCGTGCCAAAGACCCGGGCGCTGGGAGGGTCAAAGGACGGGGTGCAAAGAGACACGAATCTGACTCGATCGAAGCTTGGTGGGTCTTTCTGCTGCGTTGGGCTTCTCTTTGCCCCCGGATTTGGACTTGCACACGCCTTGGTTCCCGGGTGTCCCTCCCTTTACCGACTTGGACATCTTGGTGTCGGCGGGGGTGCCGACGTCCCGGTAGCGCCATCCAAGCAGCTTGGGGGCTGGGCAATACATTCCGAAACGGCGGCAGCAGGCTCATCGGCATCCGGCTCAGCAGCAGTTCAGAAATGGGCTGGGCCGCTTGCGCGGCAGCCACCTCGGAGGCAGGCTCGGTATCGGTTGTAGAAGCAGGTTCAGCAGTGGGTTCAGCAGGCGGTGCGGGCACAGCCTCCCACACGACTGGGACGGGGAAGTAGGCTCAACATTAGGATTGTCATCAGGGAGTACGACAGGGGCCAACTCCGCTGGGTCGGATAGCCCCTGGATGGCAGCAGCGGTAGAAAACTTCCTCAAGTGCAGCCGTGGGAAGCTGGGTGGCATCCTTACTTCCCGATTCTTCCGGAACAGGAGCAGGGGCAGGGGCCTCTTTGGTTAAATTGGTGGAGCCTCCCTCCTTGGCCTCGGGAAACGGAGGAGGTACCGCCTCTCCCTTGTCCAGGGGAACAGGTACTTCCTCCGAGACAGAAACATACTCCTGTTGCGAACAACAGAGGCAGGCTCCTGATGCATCGATGCACCAACCGGATTGCTCACCTCATCATCCTGCAGCTCGTCCTCGGGAGAAATGGAAGCCATCTGCTGTTCTTGGTCCTTGAGTTCGAGCGTGCTTGTCAGCTGCTCAAGCGGTGGAGCTTCCTCGGCAGTAGATGGGTCCGCTTCGCCTGACTGTACTTCTTGGGGGTCCGTGGCTTCAGACGGGGCCGGGATCCCGGAGAGCATCTCCCCCTGCACTGCAGTCGCCGTTTCGGGAGCAGGATCGAGTGGGGTGATAGTCTGGTCGGCCATATTGTGTTGGTGGGAGGCAAAAGAAGATGGAAGGGCGTGGATTCTGGGCTCCAGCCTCATGTCGCGCTCATGACGATAGAGCACTGAGCGCCGGAGAGCAGGCCAACCCCCCCTTCCCCGCCCTCGCGCTGGCGCCCACTGGTCTGTCCGCACCTAAGGGCCGGGCACTGCCCAGCACATCGATGTGGCGCAGCAGCACCAGACCAGCGAGTATTACCCCCTCGCGCATGAGCTCACAGGGGCAGTGTCGCTTTCTTGGATTTCGTCAGTTGAAGTATTTACTGGCTCCTGAGGAGGAAATCGGACTGTTTCGGCCTGATGTGATGTATAGTTACTAACTAGAGAATAGGAGCTATACCCACTCGCGCGTCAGCCTCGGAGCGGCACTGTCAGGATCATCACTTGGGGCAGGAGCTGCAGGACCCAAAAATAAACCCCAAAAATTGGTCAATATGAGGCTTGAACTCATGACCTTGGCATTACCAACACTCAGTGTCTGACGTATTAGTACCACGCTCTGACCAACTGAGCTAATCGACCGTATGGATTTCGAGGTAACTACGGCAGACAGCCATTCCCATTTTACGTTGCCGGTTACCTCAAGGTAACGCTTGCGTGCGTATTGTCGTCGTGACGCAGAAGGGACGATAACTTGCCTAACTGCGTACCTGCACCCGTAAGGGGCCATTCAGCACCCGCTCTGCCTGGCGCGCGCGCGCATCTCCCTTTCCTTTCTCCCTACTATTTTTACTGTGTGGTGCTATTTACTGTTACCTATCTCCTTGTCACCACCACGGTCTTCGTTCTACTACTGACCTCTCATTACCGCACATTGCTCATTGCTACTGTGATTAGCGATTACGATTAGCCCTCTAGCTTGAAGACTGTGTGTCGAATAGAGTGCTCTTCTTCCCACGGCGCGACACACGTGCTTTTTTTCTGACGGTGTGGCGCCCCCCTCAATTCCATATGATTTGTGGGCTCCTTCGTCTCAATACGCCCTTGCAATTTGATCTCCATGCACCGAATAACCCCCCTTTTCACAGTTGCTGCTACTTGAGCTCTTCAAATACGCCTCAGACGGGTCGCGGTAGGAAACTCTCGCACCTGTGTCATGGCTTGATGGCGGTACCATTGTGGCCTCTTGTATCTGCTTTAGTGGGCATATGCATGAGAGCAAGCAGACATCGAGAATGATTAATGAGCGCTCAGGCTGAGCGCTGGGTCGAGCCCTGTTACATGTTAGTACTTATGGCTACTGTGTCCTGCAGGCGTGCTCTCTTGGCATCATATATTAGGCTTCTCAGGACCCTAATATATTATCTTCTTCCTGCGGAGAAAGGGGCTTCGCGACCTGTGAGTCACATGGAAACGAGAGGGAGCGTCTACGTGCACTATACAAGCGCAGACAAAGGGGGAAGCAGGGTCCAAAGCAGATCAAACCGACACTGGCGCTGAACCTCAGCAGCGTTTCAAGCTATATAACTGCAAGCTTGAAGCTTGAAGTCAAGCTCTTCAAGCTTCGAGTGGTTCAACTCAGGTTCTCAGCGCTCAGCGCGCGTTCACACGTTCACAGATCGTTTAATAATCACATGCATCACATCACAACGTACGTTCAACGTCGTGCCCAGCTAATTCGTACGTTTCTCTCCCCCACGCGAGCCCCCCCTTAGGCCTTAGGCCTTACGGCCTTACGCCGTATGAGCCTTAGGCCTTATGCCTGTGGGGCATCAGTCGTACATCACGCGTACACGGGTACAGTTGGCGACAGAGAGGCCCTCAGGCCCTCAGGCCTCAAATTCATCCCAAGTTTTCAAAGGTCCGTGGAGGGTGGTCCCACACTTGTGTGGGTTCGTTGTGGTTCGCGACAGAGCACAAAAAAACGTATTCCACACCACCTGGCAAGTCTCCACAAGCCAACGGGCTACTATGGTGCATACAAATAGCATCAGATCCAGAGGCCGTAGCATTGATCCACACCTTATAGTCACCGGTCGCTGGTCGGCACCGGTCACTAGTCACTTCTCACCGGTCACCCCGTGCTTCTTATCGCGCTCATGCGCTCCTGCACCCATGGACGACCCACACCGGCCACTTTCCCCACCGGAAGGAAAACAGATCGAATCACCCACAACCACAACGCTCTACTGTGGGGCTCCGCCTTGCTCCGCCACGAATGTGATTATCGATTAATCGACGTGCGGAAAATACACGCGGGTGTGGCGCCTACACTGCAAAACAAAACAGTATGTAAACGCAAGGAAAACATGGTAGCGCCCTACATAGAATTGCTATAGTGGCCAACCTGGGCCAACGGAGGAAGGTGGAAGGTCCAAGCTCCACCTCCGTTTGCGTTACGTGCATTATCCCGATAACGAACAACCGTCGCCTTCGTTATCGGTATCGTTTATCGCCTCCACTCTCAAATTAGTACACGCCATCGATACACGTCGGCAGAACATAGATGCTACTAATCCACCAACACAGCTGTGAAAGGTGGATGCGGAGTGCGGATCTCTCCGACCTCAGAGTGTGTGGCAAAACATACTACGTTGGATCGCCACGGGATGCCCGTCTTTTCAATGTATTATTCGCGTGCGCCAATAGAGCACCCCTCTTCCACCACACCACACCACACTACCTCTATCAGTTTTGGCCTGAGACTCGGGCCTGAGGGTCTGATGCTCCTCGCAGCCGCTGTCCGCACAAGTATGCACTACTGCAGGAAAGAAGCCCGTTCACTATATTAGTAGTAGAGAAGAGAGTGGCCACTTATTGTATAGGAGGACGCCCCCCCCTGATTGCCTTCTGTTTTATCTTCCGCGTGCGAGCATAACCACCACACTGCTGCTTTCACCTCCTCATACTACCCTCACACGACCCAACATTCAACCCCCAGCCTCCAGCACTATACACATTTGACTGCTGGTACCGTTCGGTTTTGGGCATCCAAGAGAATATGCGCTCACCTCCGCCCGCGTTTCACGTCACCCCCCTGTGGAAATGGAAAACATTTCTCCCCGTGCCCCAATCACCGAATCAAGCGGGTTTAATCACCTGCCTCCTATCTCAGTGACGGTGCACTCGCCCCAACAGCAGATGCCACTTCAGCTTAAACTGGAAGACATTCCAGAAGAGGACTTGGAGAAGCACCTAGAGAAACAACCCACAGTCGTTACACTCAACTTTGATCGTATCTCTTCGGTCGACACCGAAGAGCCGCCTTCCTTGGTATCCCCCCCCACGTCTACCAAGAGCCGCCGCTGGACGGATGTGCTAGATAAATTTGCCGGGCCCAAGAGGGTGTGGGGCGACACGCCAGAGTTCGAAGGGGATGATGTGTTTCGCACCGACGACCTGCGTGTGGGCATTCAAGATCGTCATGTCCAAATGGTTGCTCTTTCGGGGGTAGTCGGTACCGCCGCTTGGCTCGGCATCGGTCGGTCTCTGTTCATTGCCGGTCCGCTGTCACTCTTACTTGCCTTTCTCTTTGTCGGAGGCATAGTTGCCTGCACCATGCTCTGCTTGGGGGAACTTGCCTGTCTCGCTCCGGTGACAGGGAGCCATCTGCGTCATGCGGGCATGTTTGTCTCCCCTGCTTTTGGTGTCGCATTGGGTGTCAACTTGGTCTATTCAACCTTTGTGGGAATGGCCAGCGAAGTCTCCTCTTGCGTCGTGCTCGTTCAGTTCTGGACTGGAGTTAGCCCTGGCGTTTGGGTGACTGTATTTGGCGCCCTAATGGTACTAGCCAACATATTTAGTACGCACTCGTCTTCCCTCTTGTTCTCATCTGTTACCATGGGATACTGACAAGAGGGTGTGAATAGTGGTACGAATTTGGGCCGAGTTGGAGTTCCTCTTTGCACTCTTCAAGCTCTGCATGGTGCTCTGCATCCTCGTCATGTCATTGTGTATTGATCTGGGAAGCGGTCCGACGGGGAAGATGCTCGGATTTCACTACTGGCGTGACCCAGGCCCGATGAACACTTATTTTCTTTCCGACGGGGGTGGACGCTTCCTAGCACTGTGGCTTGCTCTCTCCCCCTGTGTGTATGCAATGGGAGGGTGCGAAGCCACTGCGTTGGCCGGCGCCGAAACCACCTGTCCTCGCTACACTACGAGGCGTGCCATTTCCCGTGTCTTTATTCGGATCTTCGGCATTTACATTCTTGTTGCCCTTGCTGCCGGGGTAGTGGTCAGCAGTCAAGATCCCCTCCTCCTGGGAGGCGGCAAAAGCCAGTCGCCGTTTGTGATTGCGGCTCAACGGGCGGGCTACCGTGTCCTGCCCTCGGTCATTGAGGTGGGCATCATCATGTCGGCTTGGAGTACAGCAAGTCTCATGGGCGGTTCGCGCAGCCTCATGATCTTGGCTCAAGACGGGGTTCTGCCAGGGTTTTTCCTCAAAGTACACCGATTTGGCGTGCCATACTATGCGGTGGGTGTGCTGCTCTCGGGCATTGCACTAGCCTACACCACCCTGTCCTCCACGGCTACTGAGGCCTTTAGCTACCTCATGGCAGCGACCAACTCGGCCATGCTCTACACCTGGATTTGTATCTGTATCACCTTTTTGCACGTGTACCGTGCCCAAAGAGCTCAAGGCATCCAACGCACCTCTGTTCCATGGGCAACGCCATTCCAGCCATATTGCGGCTACATCGCACTGTTTGGCTGCATTTTTCTGCTCTTGTCGGGTGGGTTGACCCTTTTCATTCCAGGCAAGTTTGATGTCAAGACGCTCCTCAGTGCCTATGCCAGCCCTATCTTCAATCTGCTTGTCTTGGCGGGGTACCAGCTGGGGTGGTCGGGCTGGGACTGGATCCCACTAGCCGACGTGCCACTCCAGCCATGGCTCGCCCAGTTCCATCATGGGCACCGGGAAGATATCCCGCCTCCGCCGAAGCGGTGGGTGCGGCTGGTGTCTTGGCTCTGGACATAAGGCCTACTAGTATACGGGGGAAATGAGGGGCGAAGGAGAATACCCTTGGTGGTCCACATAGCCCTCTTTGGGTTCCCAGGGGCGGCATATGAATCCCGCTCTCCACAAGACAATCTGTTCTCTCTGTGGATGTGGCGCATAATACGAATGACGTTGACGGCCATACTACTACACGTTCGCCAAACGACGATTACGACGAGACGTGGTCGTAGCAACCAATAAAAACGTATCCAGATGCACCTTTGAGGGGTGGCCCTGCTGCGAGCGTGGTGGGCGAGGCGCTTGTTAGGTTCCTGCGTACATAAATGGGGCCACTGTATGGAAGGCCTACATGGGGACTTGGCGAGCGACTCTTGCGGGCGCGTCGGTGACGGCAAGCGCCCCCCCGTCGACCATCGCGATCCATCTTCACTTCACACTAGTCACTAGTCACTGCCGCCCCGTATTTAACGCATCACGTGATATACCCAGCCGACATACAGCACATGGGCGGAACCCCACTCGCCCATTCCGCCAGGGGCACCCAGGCAGCCTGCAGCATCACCCACCCAGCACATCACGCGTCCCGCGCTGGCGTCGCCGTCGCGCCCGCCAACAACCGACGCGTGCCTGCGGCCCAGCACACCGGCCGGCGCCACCACCCCGCGCCTCGAGGGCGATGGACTGCGCGCGCATGTCCAGCCCCGCCGCCGCGTCTGCGCACCTGCCCCCACCCCCACCGGCGACGCGTCGCTGGACGCTCCGCCCGACGCTTTCGAGGCCGAGTCCATCCCCGCGCTCGACGACCTGCCCATCCCCACCGACCAGCCCCAGCCCGAGGGAGCAGATCCAGGCATATGCTAAGCTCGAGTTCCCCGGCTTCTCCTACTACCTTCAGACGCTCGATGTTCTCATTGGCCGTCGGCCTGGCCCTGCGCCTTCCCCCCGCCGGCCCAGAGGATCACCGGCTCTCGCGTCGAAGGCGGGGTAGATGTGGATCTGGGCCCGCTCAAGTCCATTTCGCGGCACCATGCACGCATATTCTATTCCCCTGCTGGTGTTCCTTTGCCCCACCCACCTGGACCCCGACGCATGGAGGAGGAAGAAGTGGGCCCTGCTCTGCCTGAGGGGGCGTTTGTCTTCCAAGTTCTCGGGCGCAATGGCGCGTTCGTGGATGATGTTTACCACGATCGCGGCACCTGCGTCCTTCTGTCGAAACGGTACGCCCCTTCTTTCCTAGTGTTGTTGTTGTAGAGGCTGACCGCGCGCGCGTAAAGAACCAAGGTGCAGATCTCAGAGAGAGTGTTTTATTTCGTGCTGCCTCCCCCTGAGCCGGAGGTCTTGTCTCCTTCGCTTCTCCCGGTCCAAGACCCGGAAGATAATGATTCGCTCCCCCCCTCGAGCCCTATGTCAGTTTCGGCTGGCAGCGGCGATCTTCTCTCTCCGAGGGGGAGTTGGCGGATGAACTTTCTGGCCCCGCTCCGCCCCCAAGGAGCCCAAACTCCGGCTGAAGAAACGGAGCAAACCAACGCGCCCTTTAAAGGATAAAGAGCTGGACAAAGAGGAAAACCAAAAAGGCAAGGCACTGAAGGTAAAACATGAGAAGGAACAAGAAAAGAAGACCAATGGCGCTTCTCGCAAGCGAAAGCGTGCGGACAAGGAGGAAAGTCATGTCCCTCGCGTTGGAGAGCCGATTGGGATCGAGGCGATCGATGCTGCCCGGCGCAAGGCCAATCGTGAGCGTAGGGAGCGGGATCGGAAGAAAGCGGCAGTGGAGAAGGAGACGGATAAAGGACAGACGGCGAGATCAAGGAGAAGAAGATGTTATCCAAGGAAAAGGACAAGGACCGAGAAAAGGATGAGAAGGGCGCATCTGTCGTCAAGTCTTCGGACAAGGCCAAGGACAAGCCCTCCAACAAGGAGACGGGCCTGCCTCCGGAAAAGAAGGAGAAGGAAAAAGCTCGCCCCGAGGAAGACTCGGTAGCTACCTCTGCTACAGTAGGAAGTGCGCCTTCTTCTGGACGCAAACCGTCTTCTCTTCCCTCAGCCTCGCCCCCAGCAGAATTACCACTCCCCAAGGCTGTTCCTCTCCGTACTGACAAGCCCGAAGTGCCTCCTTGGATGGGGTCACAGATGGGGTTCCCACCCATGTTTGCGCCGGGATGTTCCCCACCATGCCATTTGGCTATCCCTTCTCTTACCCGATGGGGGGAATGGGGGAATGGGTATGCCTCCCCTCCCCCCCTTCCTCCCTCCCGCTCCTGGTCCTCCACCTGGAGTATCGGGCCCACCCGATGACCGTCCAGCCATTTCGAACCAGGTACTTGTGACAATGGCATTGGGTTCGCCGCAAGCGACTCAACGAGGAGGGAAAATGACCTTGCATGAACTGTACGAGTGGATCTCAGAAAAATGGGCGTGGTACCGGACGCACAGCCGGGCCACGGGACATGATTGGCACAGCGCCATTCGACACGCACTGACCTCTTCCAAAGAGGTTGTAAGGGTACCGCGGACGCCCGAAGACAATCCCCAGAGGAAGGGTGTATTCTATGCACTGGTCTCCACTTCCACAGGGCAGTGGGCCAAAGGACAACCCGAAAATGGGGCCCCCTCGCTTCCACCAGCCACCAAGGCGTCCTCCTCCCAGGTCACTGTTCAGCCTGTCCCTGCTAGGCCTCCTACTGCTTCCCCCGCAACACCTTCAGCGGCTGGTTCGCCTCCGCCTCCGTCCGCCACACCGGCTCCCGCGCCTGTCCCAGCCGCCGCGCCTGCCGCTGATGGCCAAATCAAGATCGTCGTCGGCCCTCCACCTGCTTCGGCCCGTGCGGCAGCCCCCCAGGGACAACTGGAGAAACTACTATCTGGTCCGCCGTTAGTGGTGCACGAGGGGACACTCTATTTGAATCCAGATGTGTTCCCTCTTTCGGCGGAGGAAGTCCAAACGCTCGAGGCAAAGGGATTCACTGCTGCTTTGGCGGACGTACAAGAGCGTCTGAAGGTCTACCTTCGTCATCGCATCAAGAGAAAGAAGAAGCGCCATACGAAGGAGTCCCCCGCGCCAGGATCACCTCTAGTGGCCACCCCGGACGCGGCACCTGCTTCTTCCGTGTCGCCCCATCCTGGTGCTGCGGCAGTTGGTGTGCCCGCCACAGCCCCGCTAGCTCCCTCGACTGTACTTCCTACCGCAGCGGGAGTGCCTCCTGCCGCACCCTCAAACCCTCCGGCTCCAGGCGTGCCTCCGGTGACGCCTCCTCCCATGGCTGCTTCAGGAGCCCCTGCCGTACTTGCTCCGGTAGGAGAGTCCTCGCCCGCCCTCACCCATCCCGCTCCCGGCGCCGATCCTGTGCCAATGGAAACCTCTTCTGCCACCCCCTCTGTTGTACCAGCTGTGGGGCCAACTCGAGCCGATCCCCCTCCCGTGGCGGCATCGCTGCCAACAGATCCCGAAACGGACCCAGCACGCGTCCTGGACGATGCGCGGGCCGCCACGCCAACGGCCTCCCCAGCCCCAGCCTTGCGTGAGGCCATGCCGCCAAATCCGCCTATGTCGGAGCCACCGGCTCGGGCACAGAGCAGTCCTTCTGTCCCCACAGTAGCCGGGCCATTGCCCGCCTCGGCACCACATCCCCTACCTGTATCTGCCGCCTCGTCCGCTCCCGTCCCGTCTGTACCAATTGTTCCTGCCCCCGCCCAAGCAAGCTTTTCACCTGGGAGTGCCCCAGGGGTCTGCGGCCGCGAGCGCCAGCAGCTTGACCAATCCTGCAGCCCCGACCGCACCTGTTTCGGCCCCGCCCAGAGGGAAACCCTCTCCATTGGACGCGCTCAAGGGCCATCCGGAAGCAGCGGGGCTGATCGCCATGCTGCAGCGGGGCCAGAAACTAGACATGTCGAAGCTGTCGCCGGCCCAGCGCAAGCTACTTATCCTAGCCACCAAGAAGGCCAAGTCGACTGCCTCGTCAGCTCTCGTTGCCACGGGGTCCCCCTCCCCGGCGTCATCGCCTGCTACTGCGTCTGTATCAACTGCCGGCCCGAGCGCTGCTTCCGCCGCTCCGTCCCCGGTACGATGCATCCTCTACGGCCACAGGTCCTGCTGCCAGTAGCGCTGCAGGCCTTCTTTCTCCCCACCCCCCACCGCTGTAACCGTTTGGGAGCGGTTATGGTGATGAAATGCATCTAGGCCGGCGCCTGCGTGTCGCTGCCTTGCTGCGAAATGGAAATCATTGCCGAGGGAACAGATGGTAGTAGTGGGACCAGCGCCAGCGTCCGTAGTGAGCGGGGTAAGATATGAACTAGCCGAGAAATGGGCATTGCCCCACATCTACCACGCACGATCATGTTCAGAGCTTGGCTTGGACCGCTTTGGTTTCGTCGCGTCGCGCCTGGGCCATCTTGAGCAGTGCATACAACGATTGAGTCCGCGGCATTTCCACCCCATGTTCGGCTGCGATCCGCACTGGGTTGCCCAAGATCACCTCCAGCTCCATCTTGCGTCCTGCCTCCCAGTCCAGCAGCATGGAAGGCTTGCTTCCTGTGTTGCGCTCGCTCGAGCGCAAGATCTTATCGGGCACCGCCAACGTGTCGGGGAACGGGCGGCCTAAGATGGCGGGCGCAGCATGGTAAATCTCCTGCATCACCCCTTTGAGGTGAGTGCGCAGATCGGGATCGAGCGCCATGCGTGCATTCCCCACGCCGCCGGCCAGCACGGCCGAGGGGTTAAAGGCGGCATTGATGGTAAGTTTGTGCCACCGAATCAACTGCAGCTCCGTCTCATCGTGCGTTTCCACATCCTTGATCCCGCCCCGGGTCCAGATCTGGGCCAGCTGGCGCACGGCCTCTACCGAGCTAGTCGCTGCCACGTGCGGACTTGCCTTGCCATCGGTATACGGACCCAAGGAGATGCGCGTCCACCGGTTTTGCCGCACCACGCCCGGCGCCTCTTGTTCCGCACTGATCACGTCACTGCACTGATGATGGGATTCAAAGGGAAGCGGGCCCGGTGGGGACGTTCGACCCCGACCCCGTTCTGAATCAACACCACCACAGTCCCGGGGAACTGGGCGGTTGCGTCGGGGGGCGCCACGAGCGGGGCAATGGTCGCGCTGTCGTCCGTTTGGTCGGGCAGCGCTTTGGTCGTCACCACCACATAGTCCCATCGCGTCCCAGCCGCAGCAGCGGCACCCACATTGGGGTACACGGCATGGGGCGTAAAATGGTATTGGCCAAAAGTGCGTGTTTTGAGCTGCATGCCCTGCGTTCGCAGCACCTCGTAGTTGGACCGGGCCACGAATGCGACCTGCACCCCGTCCTGCACACGTCGTGGCTGCGTTAGCTCGGTGGTCGAGCGCAGATGCGCGATGCGTGATGCGCGGTGGAGGGGGGAGGGGGGCGTACTTCGTTCATTCGCGAGGCGTAGAAGCCGCCTACCGCGCCTGCCCCGACATACACAATGTTGAGCATACTTGATGGTGGAGTTGGCCAGCCGACCCCACCGGCCGGCCCGCTCTCCAGCGTCCCATTTCAAAAAGCTGGGGGGAGGCGGAGTTGGGCTACTATCTCCGCTTGGGCCGGCAGCTGATGTAATCGATAATCCCTCTATTCCTTTCGCCCAGCCCCAACCAACTAAGATGAGCGCTGGGACATGACGCCATGGTGCAATGGGTCGCTGCGACTGGCAACCAGCCTTGGGCCACGTATAGCGATCTTCGTAATGCCCCTTGTCCCGCCACCTTTCCCAATGGGCACAGACCATACAGAGGTTGTCGCGTGGATTTACTGTTCCCTTCCTGCCCGAACCCCCCCGTGGCTGTTGCATATAATGTCGGAGTTTGCAGTGCTGGCGCTCCCTCTCGTTTGATTGTTTGTATTGGTCGTTGGAGCGATCGTCACGCGGACAGCCACAGGAACCAACAACAGGGGTGTAGTTGAAAAAAGAAGACTCAAAACAAAGCGGCTATTCACACTGGTACTGTGGAGGTATAGAACAGACAGGCCAACAACAGGGTGGGGTGAATAGAGGATGCGTGACGCGTGAGAATCGTTGGCAGAATACACAGAGGGAGAGAAAGGGAAAGTGATGGGAAAAGAGAGGTATTCCCTTGGCAAGGCGTTAATGGACGAGAACAGGGGTATGGGTGGTACCACCAGTGGCCTTGAGGCCTGAGGAGGGGGCTTAGACACTGTTGTCTTGGCAAGAAAAGGGTTTGCCCTTGCCTGCCGCCACATCATTTTTCATTGCCACCACAGCCGAGTAGGTGCCAGCAACCGTCAAGTACGCGCCAGCAAGAATCAGCACGGCGCTGACAATAAAGACAAGCTTTTCCTTGAGCGTGCCGTGACGGAATGCACGGTTGTACCCACGTTGGACCAAGTCTTGCCAGGTACTGTTACGTGCTCGCCAGACTCTGGGTCGACATGTTCAAGCGAGAGCATGTAGATGCCCATGAGACCTGTGAGACCAACAACAAGGAAGCCACCGGTCAACGCACCAATGAGCGAAAGCAGGTCATCGAAGACAGGAACGGCGCAGGCCAGGATAAAGCCAATGATCAACACTGTGCAGAAGGAGGCCGACCAAACAATCCAGTGGATCGGGGTCGAGTTGGCCAAGTGGCGAGTGCCGCGCAGCGCACGGACAAAGATGTACTTGGCGCCAATGTGGGAGAGGAGCAGCGCACTGACAAACAGCCCAAAGAGCGCCATGGCGTAGCAGATGATCTTGAATGTTGGCCCGGCAGTCGCGAGCACGGGGAGGCCAGCCATTTGCCTGCCCGGCCATAGACAAGGCAAGCAATCACCACGTACGTCCCACAGACAAAGCCTTGCCCGACATAGACCGATTTGAGAAACTCGGAAGGGTGCGACATCTCGGCCGAGATGGAGAAGAAGCCGGGGGTGCCCATCAAAGCAAAGAGCTGAGTAGAGACCGCATTCATCGCCTTGTAGAAGTCGGCCGATTGCGTGGCGCGGACATCGTTCCCCTCGCCAGCGGGGCGGCTAGCACCCTTGCCTTTAACCAGAATGGCAATCGTCAAAACCCAGTTGGCCGCAATAACACAGGCCAGGCCAATGTATGACAAATTGCCACTCGCTCCATCTCATGGAGAATAGAACCAATGATGGCCACAAATGCAGTGACAATCCCGGCAAACGCAATGGTGCAGAGACCGTGCAGCGTAATAGCGTTAAAAGCGATGGTCAAGGTCCTGGATAAAGGGTCAGAAGCGTTCAGAGAGCAGAAAAAGACAGGAAGGAGGGGTAAGGACATACTCGATCGCCGACCCTGCAAAGAGAATAAATACAAGACAGTAGCTCCAGCCAAAAATCTCGCCACCCAGACGGCCACCAATCATCTGCCCGAAGTCACCAACGGAGTGGATGTGGGGGTAGCGCATCCGGATCTTGGCAATGTACCAGGACGAAAGGGTTGTAATGGCGCAGAGAAGCAAAAGCGAGATGAGACCTGGCACAAAACCAAGCACACCAAAGGTGCCGGGAATACCGAGGATACCAACTGATGCGACCACGGGTTAGTAGCTGTACCTCTTTGGGCACGGGAGACGAAATAATACGCACTGCCAATCTGGGCCTTGGCGACAACCACAGCGCCTTCCTTCCAGTTCATACGGCGCATGGCATGATCGGGGTCGTCGGAGGCAAACACATCCTTCTCCTCGGGGTCGACCTCGAAGATGGCAACCTTGGCCTTGTCATCCTCACCGACCAAGTCGAACTTCTTCTCGTCGTCAAGCGAGTGGTGCTTGTCCTCGACAATGCTTGAGCCAGACATGGTGGAGGAGGTGGGGGGGTGGGGGCTGATGGGTACAGAGCAGAACAGGGGGGCGGGGGCGGCTATATATGTGCGGCTGGCGGTTGTTGTGGGGGGGTCTGCCGCCAGTCCACTCTCGGGTTGTCTTGGCACCCGTGTCGCGCGCGACGAGGCGGGAAGAGTGGGAAGCCTGGCCCCAAGCTGGCTTAGGCAGGGCTGGGCTACCCAACTGGCCAGTCACTAGTCACAAGTTACCATCGTGGTCACCGGTTCAGCCAGCCACCGGCCTTCGCACCTTGGCACTATCCGCCGTGGGGTTGGGCGGTGGCAGGTTGGTGGTGCTGGTACGCGGTAACGGCAAGGCATGCCAAGCAAGCCCGCCGCCACTGCGAGCACAGCCCAGCACTGGCCCGGCCAGCCCCGACGGAGCCAGCCTACCGTCGCCGCGCCCACACAGGCGAGCAGCGAGCCAGGGCCGGTCCTGTCCGCGGGGCAACCCGCCACACACTGATCGCCTGCCCGCCCCCAGCCCACCGGCACGGCGGCGCCCGACGCCCGGATCAGCGATCAGCGATCATCGATCAACCCACAGCCGCGAATATGGATGGCCACTGGCCGGGTGCCGCTAGGGTGTTCCCGCCTATCCGTCCATACTGCGCCCAGGGGCACTGTCTGGCGCTGGTGTGGTGCTGCATTGGCGTTGCAGCATGCTGGGCGACCGGTGACCACAAATTGCCCGTCGTGCAGACCACGAGACACCTACGTAGCATGTCAGGCACATACGTAACATGTCTTATCAGCCTATCAGCGCGACAAGCGATGCGCCTCGTGCGCCGCAGTGGCGCTGCGGGCACACTGGCCCTCTGCCCGGTGGGTACCGCGCAGCAGCGGAGTGACTAGAGTGACCCGTGATTAATGATTAATGACCTGACGCATGACGCACGGCGACGAAGCTGGCTGCTCTGGTCCAGCCTCGTGCGCCACCCCACATTGTGCCTGGCAGCACAGGCGCAGCCGCGCCCAGGACGGCACAGGACGGCGCAGATGGGCGGGAGGTTTGGGACCTCTCAGACACCTTCTAGCTTCTCCACGTTTGCCCGTGGTTCCTAGGCAGCTGCGACACGGGAGCGAAACCCTACGCAGACGGGGAGTCTCTGGGCCAACACCTGTTCCGCGTGTGATCACTTCTGTCACGCGATAAAGCAGCGTCCCACACCACCCCGGTTGCCCTGCAGCCGGCAGTGCAGCAGAGTGCAGCCCACGCGAGTGCTCGCGAGGCGCTGCGCCCACACAAATCGAATCTCGATACGCACAAATCATAATCAACGTGGGATCTGAGAAGCCCCTGTTTTCGGGCTAAAAGTTTAAAACGCCCATTTGGTGCCGGTGTTTTGCGCCCTGACCGGTGACCGGTGACCGATGACCGGCCTGAGGCTCAGGCCCTGAGGCCCTCAGCGCGCCTCAGCCTGAATATTGGCTCTGCCCCCAACCCCCCCGCCGCCAGTGTTTGCATAACTAGCGCGCTCCATCACCCCATGAGGCCTGGACCTGTTGAGCCTCAGGCCCTCAGGGAGTATGGTTACCGGCACTACTTCCAAGCCCCCCAACTGGGTTTCTCGTGCCATATACACCCGTCTTGCTGCTATTATATATAGCCGCCTATTCCCCCGTGTATATACGCCCACACATCAACGCATCAACCAAACCTCCCTTATCCTTTACAGTTGTCTAGCCCTGCCACATATCAGTCTCAGGCCCCAACATATGGCGGCAATGTTGGAACAACCGTCACCTTGTATCAACCCTCTTTGGCCCCTTATCCCCTGTCCAGCAGAATATCCCGTGGGTCTATCTATAGATACCCCCACAACAGGCCCACACAAGGACGGTGGCTCACCTGGTAGATGTCGGACGTCGCATGTCACAACGCCTCCCCATAGTCTAGCAGTACACACACCCCTGATGTTCTGATTGCGGTATGTCGTCTCTCTGTGTACAACATCGACAAAGCATATAACAGTGCAGACCACAAGCGAGCGCTCCCCAACTGTGACTCAAAGTCGGCCCGACCTGCCAAATGAACAGGCAGTATATCCTTCTGTCTCTCCACTCTACAATACCCCTGTTGCCTTTGTGCGCTTGCTTATAATTATGGTTGTGGCGTTTCGGCAAATATTTGTGCGCAGCAATGGGTGCGCCTCCTTTGGCCCCTTTGACACACTAATGCTATACTTTACGTGCATCCGCATCCACAGCTGTCCCCCCCTTCTGTTGCCATCCCCACAGCGCTGTTGTCTCCTGACTTTAAATGCACAGTTCCTTGAGAGCATGGTGCGGCGGCGTTAAGGCCTAGTATATACATGTCTCCATCTACCGAGTCGACAACCACACTCCCCCGATCAGGCCATATACTCGCGGTAACGTTACTCTTCAAGCTTCAACGTTCAACCCCAGAGGAATAGTAATATTTGGGCTGTTCTATATATCTGTTGACGCGTTGACGGATCCTTTTGCCCTCGTCTTCTCACGGCACTTTCAACTGCCATAGGAGTAATTGTTGAACGCGTTTTTGATCTTATTCTGCCTAGTAGGCTAGTTAGACTATACATGCACCTCTTCCCACCTTCTTGCACGCCTGCAAGGTCTTGTGTCAATTGTTGGAGCTTGGAGGGACATTCGGCCAGCAGCGCATCAGCCATCAGCTCCATCAGCCATCAGCCATCAGCGCAAGCCCTGAGGCCCTGAGGCCTGACTAGCTTGACTAGTGACTGCCTCACTCGCACTGATGATCCCCCTCTCCATACAGAGCTGGAGTTAATAACCGTCCATCTCGATCATTGATCGGCGCCCTATGCAGGTATAGAAACGTGGACCAACCAACGGTGGGGGTCCTGGTGGACAGACATCAGTTTGCAGCGCTTCTCCTGCCTTACCTGCTGCCCCAGTCCGTCAACAAGATACAAATGATGATCGATGATCGATGATGTATACGATGAGCTGTAGGAGGCTGTAGGAGGCCGTATAGTGCATGATGCATGATGTAGTGGGCTGTAGTGTAGGCACAGTGGTCTGCTGGCATATATGGGTGACTGTGAGTTCAACTCCAGCCATATCTTCTCGCACCCTGGTTCTTGGTCTCCCTCTAGCTTGTCCCGCGCCGCCAGCTTGCCCCGAACAGCACCTATGTTCCTAATCTAATAGGCTGCAGCCTGATACATTGATGCATGAGTATGAGTATAATACACACAGGCCCTGAGGCCAGCGCCCTCCCTTATCTTGTGTCTGACTTGAGTACTAATATATACGTCGACGGGAAGCCATTTGACCGGTTTGACCTTGAAGCTTGAAGCTTGAAGCTTGAAGCTTGATACGAAGCGCGTTGGGCACGACGCAGAGTGAGAGTCCGAAGCTGTCCCGCTCTTCGGCTCTTTTGCGGCTAGCGCTTTTGCCCGGCACTCGATACGATAATCGGTTTCGATAACCGATAATCCTGTGGTACATTCTCGGTACCAAATCGGGAGGCACAGAGCGGGTTTCAGCGCTGTCTAACACGAGCGGGTGACAGATACGAGAGGATATAGGAGTCTACGTGGTTGGACGGCAATAGAGATTAGATCTTAGATGGTGTACGAATGGAATCTTAGAGCTTTTCAAGACAAGCGCTAGTGAGCGCTGAGCCTCGCTGCTTAGACTGAGCGCAAACAGTGACTAGTGAGCGCGCGAGCAATCAATGTCAACGGTTGACTAATGATTAAGCGGAGGGAGGATTCAGGATTTTATCGATTAAGCGCTTGTAAGCGCTAAGCGGGCTATGATTGGGACTATTACTATAAGGATCAGAAAATGTCGAATGGATTATATTAGCATTATCGCGATTCATACACTCCTGAGGCAGTCCTGCACTGTAGGGGCGCTTAAACAAGCCGTCACATGTCACACGTCGGTCGAGCCATTCTTATACAAACAATAGCCATTGCTTGAGCCTAATACTATACCTGCGTCTGTGCTCGACGAGAGAATCGCGCAAAAGTGATCTGGATGGTATGCATAGTAGCATCTCCGCCCACACCAAAAAAGCTAAAAAGGCGGGCCATATATCTCCTTTCATTAATCATTTCCAACACTGCTGCGCTCAGTCGGCCTCTCTTGTGGTTGATAATCGATAATCGATAATCGATAACCTCGCGATGATAATCAATTGTAACTAGAAGACGATACTCCTGTTGTGCCATGCCCCATGTAACAGTGGGCTCGACCTGAAACACTCGTTCCGCTATATGTACCTTGAAAAGGGCGGCTCATTTTCAGGACTCTCGAAGCTCTCTTCAAGCTTCAGTGCGCTTCAGCGCTCTATCCCAACACACTTCCCCCCCTAATGAAAGCGCAGCACATGCCGAATTGCCCAAGGGTTAGGCACATTACTTGTCAGGATTCGGGGGCCGGTCCCAGATGTCAGTACCAGTGCCCCAGGGCGAGACGGTCGGCTATTTTACTGGTTTCTGCTTAATCTTACGGACCTTGCAGACTGCTTTTCCTTTTTTCGTCCACCCAACAAGACGTCCACTTGGTCCTTGGGGTGGCACGATCCCCTTATACAGATGCATAGGGCCAACAAATGCCCGTGATACGTTGAAGCCGTTGAACCGAGCTCGTTTGCAATTGTGGTGCCGTTCGGCCCTCTAAATTGTCGCCTATACGCAAGAGCCACGAGAAAAAAACATAGGTAACATGGTATCAAGTTGGATAGGACCGCACAGGGCGACACCAGTCGCCCAACCCAAACCGGTTCTCTGGCACAAAAGAACAAGCAGAACGCACTGACTTGTTCTATACTCGTAAAAAAGATCGTAACTAAACCTCCACGTGCGTACCAGGCCCACCGCACATGCGCTGCAAACGTGCGGACAGAGGTAGGTAGGCCTAAAACCCCGGTTGGTCACAATGCTGTACGGCCGCGCGTTTCGTACGGGAGCAAGAGCATCAGCACACTGGCCAGCAAAAAGAGCGAGGCAGAGACCATGACGGGGATCTTGTAGGTGTTGGTGTAGATGGCCACCAAGGGGGCCAGGATGCCCCCAATCCTTTGCACGGCCATGGCCAGTCCACCGCCAGTCCCACGAAGCGGGGTAGGGAAGAGCTCGTAGCTCATCATGTACAGAATCGCATACATCGCATCTTGCGTCACCGAGCTGCCCGCCGACCAGCCCAGGATGGCCGAAGGCGTCCGCGCCGTCGTAAACCCAAACAACAATACCCCCGTCAACATTGTCCACAACGCCATCGAACCTTTCCTCCCCACCCAGGGGATCTCTGCCATTACCCCGGCAATGACCGTGCCCGGAGCCCCGGCGCAGGCAATCTCCAACAACTGGGAGTACTGCTCGTGCACACTAAATGTCCCAGTGCGGCCGCCGGCTTCCTTGATGTAGATTGAGATTAGGGTATTGAACAAGGAGCAGCCCGAGGCGATCTGAAGATGGGTTACTCTGTTCACAATAAACGTATGGTGTAGGCGTGTGTGTGTATGGGAGGGTGACTCACTAAAAGCCAGAGCAGGACCACATCAATCGTGTTCCATGCCATCCGTGGGGTAGAAAACAGGGCCTTGAACTTATTCACGGACCAAGAATCGCTCGTGCGGCGCCTGGCAGTGCGTGGCGAAGAAAGGGAGAAGAGATGCAACGTGTCTTGCCAATTGCCCACGGCCGCCTTGCGCAACGCCTTGCCCGTCAACTGCGCCAACGCATCTTCTTCTTCCACTGGGGTAGGCAAGGGGCACACTGAGCTTTTCTTGTCGAAATCACTTGACTGTTCAGCCAGGACCTCCATCTCCGCCGTACGAAGATCAGTCAAGGTCAACTGAAGCGTGCTCCCATTCTCCTCTGCAATGAACTTGAGCACCGTCAGGGCGCCCAGGTCCTCTCCCTGCGCCAGAAGAAACTTGGGGGACTCGGGGATGGGGTAGATAAAGAAACGTGTGATCCAAAACAGGCACGAAACGCCCGAACAGACAATCCACACATACCGCCAGCCCATGTTGGCAGCCCGCGTGCATCCTTCTTCCTCTTGACACGAAAAGTTGGGGATCAACGCCCAACCCATGAGCGCGGCAAAGATCTGCCCCAATGTCCAGAACAAAGCAAGGACAGTGACGAGCCATTGATGTCGACCTGCATTGGCTTCAATAAACTGCGAACCATCAATGATCACATTCCCCCGGTTCCGATCCCGGTGCAGAGGAGCAAAGCGCAATAGGCCACAAAGTTGGTCGCACCTGCCGAGGCAAGACCAAAGATAAAGCTGATCAACAGAGTAATGTTCCAGCTCATCCGTCGACCAACAATGTCCGACGTAAAGCCCCAAAAGGCGGTGCCAATCTGACCAGCCCACACCACCAACGTCAGCAAGGCTAGCAAACAAAGAGGCAAAACAGCAACGCACCAGAGTACCAACGTAGAAGTAAACCGAGGCAAACTGGACGTGCTTGGGATGCATCTCCATCTGCACTTGGGTTAGAGACAATGTCAAGCACTCCATCACGATGTTGTCTGCCGCCCAACCATAGGCCACTTGGACAAACAACCACCAATTGAACTTGCCCCATCCGATCCGCTCAATTTCTCCATTGATCAGGGCTGACTTGCGCGCAAACACGTCGCTCACCTGCGCATCAGACGCCAGCTGCGAGTCCACCTCTCGCTTGAGCACCGCAACTTCCTCGGTGGACGCTGAGGGCGAAAGGCCGACGGAGCCCACCGATGGTGGTGGGTCGAAGGAGGTAAAGGGAGACATGGTCGGAGGAGGTGAGGTGCGAGAGTGAGAGTGGAAAAGGTGCGTTCTGATGGGGATATGCACGGCGCACAGGAAAAGATAACACGCCTGGGCCAATGTCTTTAATAGCGAGTAGGTCCCCCCTGGGGCCCTGAGTGTCTCTGTTTTGTGTGGTGCAGGGCCAAGTGCCAGCGCCAGGGGCTTTTTGCTGGCTGAATTAGACGTGTGTTCGACAGGGTATGTAGGACAGCCTCCGTTCGTCTGGGGCGAAGGACAGGACGATGAGGCGGCGGTGGCGTTGGACGGGGGCTGGCAGACGACAAGGAGGAAGAGGCAGTGGGAGCAAGCCAAGAGTGCCGACGCGGGGTTTGTGTCTGTATTTCTTCCCCCTCGTCGAATCACGTCCATGTGACGCAACACCCGGACGCGGTTTGGTATGCAGCGCTCCTGCCTGCGGGACTGGCCCCGTGTCCGGAGTTTAGCTGTGGTTTGAAATTGTACGGCGGGACGCATGCTTGCCGTAGCCGGGCCCGGGCGCCAATCCGGAGCGGAGGCTCGCCAACGGCCGAACGCCTCCATTCTGAATCCGACGACCTAGCCGGGCTGGCCGGTGCCGGTGCAAGGCCAAAAGTTATGGCGACCTCAGGCCCATCAAACCCATCCGGCTGTGCCCCCGTCAACTTCCGGTTACTATATAGCTGCTCCAGACCATTGACCATCCAAGTCTAACTATACAGTACTCTCAAGCTAAGCCATGCAAAAGGCCATTTAATTCATAGTTGGCGGCAGCCCTCTCTATCTAATAGCCCCTGGATATTTGAGGGTCTGCCACAGTGTCGATGTCGGACCTGGTCGACTACCGTCTGTGGTCTTCGATGTGATCCTCCAGCTCCCAGTCGCGGTAATTAGGTTCCCAGGACTCCATCGGCTCACACGCTGCGTGTCGTCCCAGCGGGGGGCACTGCTCCTGTGCCCTGCATTCTCTCCTGTGTGCCTCACTGACCCCGTGCCTAGTCCGACCTTATATAGATGCGGCCTCTGTACCCAGA
Organism: Moniliella sp. 'wahieum'; assembly: GCA_003971905.1. Taxonomy (NCBI): domain Eukaryota; kingdom Fungi; phylum Basidiomycota; class Moniliellomycetes; order Moniliellales; family Moniliellaceae; genus Moniliella; species Moniliella sp. 'wahieum'. The sequence goes on along the minus strand of RSEE01000006.1, from coordinate 895,010 downwards.
CCCAATTCTGGCTCCAAACCATCACCTTCTTTTATTCTTCTGCCCATCCGGCTCCCAGGTCAACATCGACTTATCCCTGTCAGGCACCACCTGACGAGAGGCATGACCTCTTCTTCGTCCACCACACATGATCACAAAGTGAGGGCTTTGAAGTCGATTCGTGCCAACTTCAACCGGCGTACTAGTATAGTGCGATTGTTGTCGATATGCACGGAGGCACAAAAACGCATCAGTATATGCGTCAGCGGTGGTGCTGACAGGCCGGCCCCGGCCACCTTATATATCGAGAAATGGGATCGTCCCTTCAGTGGCAGTTGGCCCAGCAGGCCGAATACTCGTCTTCTTCGTCGTATCCCACAGCTTTTGCATAAACCAGAGCGGACGAAAACAAAAGAAAAATGCGGACAAGGCCGAGTTGAACGTTGAGGGTTGTCAACCCAATGCTGAGACGTTGAGGCCTCAGCCTGGGGACGTTGAGATTCAGCAACGTATTATGCGTGGTGCACATAATGAGACCTTGGCAGACGCATCTCGGCTATAGAGATAGACGGGATGGCATGGCTGGTTGCGCAGTGTTACGGAGAGGGGTGTGGTCAGCGGGGCGATCAAGCCATCATTAAAAACCCAATTCCATATGTAAGGGGGGGCGGGCATCCGGCGACGTGCCACTGGACACGAGCAGCATCCAACGAACGCCGTCTGACAGCACGCCGCCCGCAGCACAGCGCATGTGGGCGGCACGGGCGGCCACCACCGTCTGCCGCCGCCTCCACCTTGGTCTGTGGGACGTTCTTCGGCTGGGCGCATCGCATGGCAGCAGGCACCCACCATGCGCGGCCCGCGTTTACGCCGCAGCGACCCCGTCCTCTCCTCCGCCTCCGCCTCCGCCTCCGTCCCCGCCCCGTTGCCGCCCCGCCCCTCCCTCTGGCATGCCCGCAGCTGGATCCGCCCCCGCTCCCGCAACGCCCCCCGGCCACCGGGTGGGTCGCCGCCGGCCAGCATCCAGATGCGCTGCCCGCTGCCCAAGCTGCTGCCCCCCCGCCGAGGCACCGTCCGCCTCTCGCCACGACCCTCCCTCCCCTCGCCACCAGCCGAGCGCGACGAATTGCACCCCGCCCTCCGGGGCCTGGGCGCGGTGCGGGCTCAAACGTTGCGCCGCACCGGTCGTCAGCCAAGGGCAGCACGCCCACCCGTACCCCCTCGCAATTAGGCCGGCAAGGCTTGTGTCCCTCCGCAGTGAACCATCCCAACTACCCGCCGAAGTCGAGCTCAAGCGCCGCCCGACCTTAGCCGACATGGAGGATGAGGAGGAGGACCCAGATGAATTGCAGGCGGCCGTAAGGCGCAGTTTGAGTCTGCGTAACAACACTAGTGCGTTATTCTCCCCCCCTCCCCCTCCCCCACATCCATACACTCTCCACACACCCACCCTTGTCCGTCACCGGATGGAGCGCGCATGATATCTGACAAACGAGATAGCCATGGATGTAGTGGACGCTGTCCCTGTCGATCCACCGAAAACTCCAACCCGAACCACCCCTTCAAACCCCCCGCCAGCGGGCAAAAGGCTGGCCCCTATCCCGAGGCCACCGCGCCGGATCCCCGTGGCCTACCCTGGCGGCGTCCAACAGAGCAAGTCCAACGTAGGAACTCCATGGACTAAGGAAGAGCGATCGATTCCCCCTAACCGCATGGCCGAGCAGCCTGTGGTAAAGAGCGGTGATCAGCCAAGGGACGTGTTCACCGTCAACAATGGGGTAACTCTACGTGTTCCATCGTCTGAAGAACGAATTCCGTTGGTGGACCAAACCACACCTCGTCACATTCGTTCCCATTCTGGCCACAACCTTCCACTTGAACAGCATCACCTGCAGAATGAGAATGAACATCGACACCAGCTTCACTCCATTTCCTCTCCTATGCTGGGAGTCAGAAGGGAGGAGCACCTTCCAGCGCCCGGCAGGTCCGACTTCAACCGTACTCGGACCCCCGGTTATACCACAGACGAACGGGGACGGGAACGCCTTCACGAACCTTATGGTAGAGCACAAGAGTCGGCGCCAGTGGCAATGGGGATCCGAGACGAAGAAATGCCGCGCCCCAACCCTCCTCGACCAGCGAGCTGGCAGATGTATGCCCCCATCCGAACTCCCAGACCTATTCTGCCCGAAATCCAGTCTTCGAATCTGGAAAGGTACCCTGCCATAGGCAAAGTGCTACCTAACCATTCTGCCAAACGAGATGGGTATCTCTTTCTTGACCGGGACGATGGACGACCTCCTTCCCGAGGAAGCTACCCCGTACCGGAAAAGGAAGCACATGTTGCAAATACGTTGTACTCCTTGCCTCCGCCCGGACCTCGAGCTATGAATGCTTAACAGGAGGGGGAGACACCTCCGAACCACGTCCCCTCCCACTGCTGCCCCCCAATTGACCCCCATCTCCATCTCCGGCAACCGTCGTTTGCCTCGTGGTATGGGGCACAGCTTTGACGGCAGTCCGAGAACCAAGCACAGCCGACCACAACCCAGAACGAACACAACTTCCACCGTTACTGCCGCCCAAGGACCTTCAGCCGTTATACCGACCCACTGGGGGAATTCCCGCCCCCCCCGTCCCCTCTGCACATGAAACCACTGTACTTTCCTCCCTTTCTCCTGCATCAATCCCCTCCTCATCCACATCGGTCCCCTCCTCATCCACGTCTGAACCGATGGCGACAGTATTATCTCAATCCAACCATGCAATATCGCTCCCATCCACATCGGCGCCTATCACCATGCCTCCTACCACCCCACACCTTGGTGCTCGTCTGCTGGGGAAGCTGAAAGAAGAGGCTTCGGACCCGATGGCCAGGACGCGTGAGTGGGGCGAAAAGGCGAGCAAATGGACTCGTCGACTGTTGGACGATGGCACGACAAAGCCCCCCGTCCCCTCCGTCGATCCTTACCCCAAGAAGGACACCCTTCCTTCGACTAACAAGACAACAATCCGTTTCTGGCTCGGAAAGAAACGCAACAGCCCACCAACCCAGACGCCCTTCATTTGCAGAACAAGAATCCGTTCCTGGTATCCGAACCTACTACCTTACCCCGCCACCATCACCACGACCCTACGACTACCGTCAGCAACAAGAACCCAGGCGTGCCAAGGCAACAAGAACGTTTTGGACGGACGATGGAGCGAGCGATCTATCGTCTGGGTCATTTTAAGTTGGCCGATCCCACACGCGAGTTGGTTGACCAAGTGAGGATCACCAATCTGATGCGCTGGTACCTTGCCCTGGTCAATCCAGCCTTTCGCAGCCTTAACCCACCCACCTAGGCGTACCAGGAATTGCCTCTCTCCCCGCCATCCAGGCTGGTGGCGTCAACGATACACAACAGCATATGTACGCATTGGTGATTATCTGGTTGGTGGTGTGGGGTGCCAATCATGCCCACACCGCCCAACTCTTCGTGATCCGAACCGACCCACTTATTGAGCCACAAAACGAGATCTGTATACAAAACGGGTATACCGCTTCCACGTGGACTATATAGGGAGAAGAAGTTGTGCGTAGAAAAGAGAGGTTCGAGACGACATTATGAGTAAACCCCGGCTTTGTCTTACCCATCTGAGCGAAGCGGTCATCGGCGCTGGTTCAAGCCAAATGTGATGCATTAATAGTACATCGTCTGCCGTTTGGGGGCAGAAAACGTACGAACGCGTCTTCGTCGTCGCGAAGCAGGGAAAGAAGCGGACGGTGCCACCTTTTTGCATCCGCTGTTTCCAGGGCGAGGGGGGCTGCCATGTTTCGATCTGTGAAAGCGGAGCCCACTTGACCGACAGTGCCAGGACTGGGTTCTATATAGATGTGCACCGGAAGACAATCACACAGCTAAGTACCGAACAACGTATTACTGATCCCAAGAGAGCCACAGTTTTTGTGGGAGCTGAATACGCGTTTCTGGAGAGGGAAGCTTTGAAATGTGATAGGGGTTGCCAACGTTCTCATCCGCCTCTCCCGTCACATGGGTCACACAGAACAGCAACGAGTGCATATTCTTCGGCCGCACCATCCTCGTCAATTTTGGGCGTATAGGAGAGTAAGGATATACTAGCTTTGAAGATGATACTGTGGTGGGTGGATTGCCAGACCGAGGCACGCTTCCACATGCCAGTGAATCGATTCTGTCGCGCTCTTGGCGCTGTACGTCGTAGTCGGATGCGATACGACCGATACCTCACATGCCACAGTGGGGTAAGGGGGAAGAGGACGTCTTTTCGTGCAGGGGATGGAGTGCCCAACAAGCCCAGGGGCCAAAACTCAAGGGGAGCTAAAACGCGTGGTCAGGCAGAGCGGCGCCGCGCGGCGCCGCGTCGCCGACCAGTGCCTGGTACAGCCCAGCCTGGTCACCGGTCACCGGTCACCGGTCACTAGTCACTAGTCACTACTCACCGACCGATCATATGAACGATGATCGATGATCGATGTCGATGATCGATGATCATTGACATTGACACCGGTGCCTCAGTGCAAACGTCTCACCGAATCCATATATGCCTGTTCGTCCTGGACACCCCCCGACCTAAACGTTACCGTGACGAGACTTAAGAGCGAAGGGATGGTGATACCGATAGCGATGATCGATGAGGGCTTGAAGAAGAGGTCAAGTGGCCGCACTTCAGTCAAGCTTCAAGCTTCAAGCTTCAAGCTTCAATCAAGTCCCAATCGCGTCAGTCTCTTTCTGGGCCTGGACCTGCCCACCGAACTCGATCCGTAGCGGTGGAACAGGTGGAACAGGATGGGACAAAAAAGCTGAAAAAGCATGAAGAAGGGAGTGGCCTTTGCCGGTGGCATTGTCGTCCATTTGCGTTCAGTATTAGTTACTCTCAGTGGCTTCAAGCAAGGCGTCTCAGGCTCTCAGGGCCAGCTGTGGCTTCGGTAGTTCTACTAATCTCGTGCCCCTATTACCACGATGGAGAGGCAGAGCGAGCCTGTCTACCTTTTCTGAGCCGAGACGGCAACTGTGTGTTCCCAGCTGGTGGGATCTCCCGTTGTCCTCCGACCACAGGCTGTGGTGCAAAAGCTTCGAGATTTCAGAGACCAGGGCAACTGTAAGGGAATGTGAGAGGTATGCATTCTTCATGTACTCGTTAAATACCATGACATGCAGGACGCTCTTGCGCGCCACCGACTGACGATCCAAAAATGATGAGAGTAAAGGGGATGATACACATTGGGGTAGGGGGGGGGGATGGAGGCGGGTGGGGTATGCATCAAAACTCAGTTCGTAATACCTGGATCCTTTTCAAAAACCGTGCGAGTCATACGCCGGAGGCAACGAGCCCCCAGTCGAGCCTAGGGCGACGGCAGTGTCGGGCGGGATGGGGCTGGGGTCGCGGCGGTCCAGGGTACTGGAGTGCGAGCCCGAGCCCAAGGAGAGCGGGCTGGGGGCACGTCCAGCCTCCCTCGGTGGAGCAGGGAGAGAAGGGAGAGGACTGGGCGAGTTGGTTAATTTCCGCCGTACCGCCTCCCCCCGCATGGGTGGGGGGGCGTGGGAGCTCTCCGAAGGTGGAGACGGGGGGGAGACGGGGCGCCAACCGAGCGGTAGCTCGCCTACTTTGCCACCGCTCTGCACCGCATCCCCAGACAAATCGGTTGAGCCGTCGCCCGACACCAAGCTGGGAGGAAGGAACGATTCTTGTTGGGCAGCGAGTTCAGCCATGGAAATCCCGCAGACGCAGTGTGTTTGGAGATGGTGTGCGTCCGGCACGACCGGCGCCGCATTGACGTTGGCCGGTGTGTAGCGTGGGAGGGTGACTGCGTTGTAGGCGACACAGCAGGAAGGGATGACGGCCGGTTGCCGCAAGGCGAACACCTTGACTTTTCTTTCCGTTTCCGAGGGGGGCGGACGTGCTCCCACGGCTCCCTGGGCTAGCCACGCCTCAATCGCCGGGTCACGCGAATGCACAATCTCGATCAGGAGCGTGTGGGAGTAACGAATGGAGGCCCGGCTGCCTGGCATGGTGGTAGCACGGATCAAGTTGTCATCCGGCACCCGCACAGGACTTTGCACTGACCAAGCATGGTCCGTTCCCGAGGCACGGATGAAGCCTTGCGAAGGATCTCCTTCGCCGATCTTGTTGGCCGAGCTGTGTTTGGGCGGGACCCAGCCTTGCTCAAAAAGACGATGACGTTGGACGGGTGTCCGCTGCTTTCCCTTGCGCCGCGTTTCCAACTCAATTGTCGTTTCAAGGGTAACACGGATCATGTAGACGGTCAAGTCCTCGGGGGGTTGAGGCGAGTGGAGATCCATGTTAAACATGCCCCCCACGGAGATGTTGGTGGAGGTGAGAGAGATACTCAAGAGCCCCAACGACGGATGCAAGTCGTGATACAAAATGGAAAGGGGTGTGGCAAAGAAATGATCTGGGGTGGGTACGACAATGGGATAGATCTCCTGTACATCCTCCACATTCGAGCGGGCACGACCACCCCCGACGACCGTCGCTTTGATGGTCCATTTTACGCGGCCGAGGGGACTCCGCTCATACGGCGCCACATCACTGGGAATGATAAAGGCAAAGGAGAAGGAATGAACGCCCTTGGCAAGGAAGAGGCCTTCCTCCTCCTCCTCTGACGACTCGGACTCGGACTCGGCACGGGCGAGCGAACGGCGATGAGGGGCAGGCGAAGAGACTTGGGTGTCCCGGGAGGATTCGCGGCGGGCTTTGCCTTTATCGTGGTGAAACAAGCCAGAAAGGCGCGTGGATAAATAGGACTCTTCCTCGTCCTCGTCCTCGTCCTCTTCTGCAGTGGCGATAGAGGAAGAACGGGCACGGCGGCGCAACCGCCCCAGGGAGATGGAGCGCATTTTGCGCCCCGTGCTCGTGTCGCGCTTGATCCATGCAGGCACAGCTGGAGCAGGAGAGGAATCGAGTCGGGGATGGGCTACGGGGCTGTCGAGCTCAGGCGCAGACGAGTCGGGGGTGGATCCGCGTCGGTGAGAGGCAGTAGCGGCGACACCGTCGGACCCAGGCGTACTGCTGATGACAGAAGAAGAATCACCGTCAACCTCGAGGGGTAAGCCAAGGAAGGGGCTAGGACCAGCAGGACGGATGGCCAGGGAGCGGCCCCGAGACTGGGAACGAGCCAAACCGGTGCCTATTGTGGGGCTGGGAGAGCGGTTGGAAGATCGTTGGGGGGGGTCGGCAACGTCAACCTCGGCCACATCGTTGAGTTGGCGTCCGGCGCGGGAGCGGGAGCGGTGGGGGGCGGACAAGGGTACGGAGGCCACTGCGGGAGCGCGACCGATCCGACATGGGTTCGACGGGTTCCGAGAGGCGGGTGTGGGAGCGGGAGTGGGATTGGGAGCGAGAGCGGGAGCGGGAGCGAGAGTGGGCGCGGGCATGGGAGGGGTCGAGTGGGTCGCGGGGCGGGTAGGTGAGGGTGTGTTCGAAGGGAACAGTCTGTTCCCAGCTCACTGGGACGGTCAAGGCAGCCGAATCGAGGATGGAGACAACCTGATCGGCACGCAAGCGCAGACGGATCTCTGTCACAGTGCGGTCGCTTGGCACTCGCACCTCCACCACACCGCGCACTAGCTCGGCATCTTCGCTGGCGGCCGGGGGGTGCCGGTGAGGTAGGACCAGTTGGGCTCCGACTCGGGCGCTCCGGCCTGGGCACGGCTGGGCGGATGGATGAAGACGGCACTCTGCATCACCCGCACATGCGGCTCACACGACTGTAGCAATGCCGAGAACATGGACAGGTCGAGACAAGGTGGGTTGTTTAGGAGGGAGGAAGAAAAGGGGCGGCGCCGCGAACGGACGACCGCCTTGGGGTTTATATACCGCGGGCTAGGCAGGCAGAACAGGGCACAGTGCGTCGACGGCGCCACCGGAAGCGCGTCCGGTTGGGCTACGACAGGCGCTGGGCCTGCGAGCTGGGGGCTGCTGGAGGCCCAGGCCGAGTGTAGTGCGGCTGGGTGTGATGCGTGTGAGCAACTCGGGACGGAGTCTGAGTGCTCACTGGCTCTGTCCTGGCTTCTTCCTGCGTTGCATCCGGTGGCTTTGGAGCTCTGCCGGTGAGTCACTAGTCACTGTGACTTGCAACTGGTCTGTGGAAGGACCTAGTAGGTACCCGGCCATAGTCACACATCACTCCATAGTGTCACAGTGCCAAGGCCAGCCAGTCCAGGGCCCGCGGCTGGTACAAGTTTTCATTTATGGAATTTTTTAACACCTTTTTTGTGCGGTTCCTGTGCCTTCCCTTGCCCTGCCAGACCCTGCTTGAAGCTTGATCGATTACTCGATTACGCCTTCCCGCTCGAGTCCTCCCGTGCGCTCCTACACAGACTCCCCCCCTGCGCCTTTTCATTCGTGGCCTTAGTCCTTTTCAGCCTGCGGTGACTCTTGGCAGACTTTTTTGGCGTTAGGCGTTAGGCGCGTTAGGCCTTCTGAGGCCCTGAGGCCTGAGGCTCAGGCCTGAGGGAAGTACATACTCCCGAGTCCCCGGCAGTCTCACAGCGGAGCGGGGCAGTCCCCCGCATTCATCCTCCGCAGTCTACCATCCACGAGGCAGTACAGATGTTGAAGCTGAAGGCATCGCCGAAGCTCTGAAGGGTCAAGTTGACCGACGCTTTGACCACGTTGACCGTTGACCACACGTTGAACGTGAACGCGTGAACCACACCAACGGGCATCGGCCTCCTAGGCCATGTGGCCAGGCTTGTGCGGCGCCGCAGGGCGCCCGCAGGGCGCCGCGTGTCACACTATCCGCCCCTTCCTCCGGTTCGCCACCCGCCGGCATCAGAAGGCGATGGGCGCGTGCGCCATCAGTTAGTACGCGACTCGGCACAACTCTCTCCATACCATCTCCATTTCCTATCGTTCGAGCTGAGAAGCTGGCTTGGTCCATCCCAAGTGGCTTCATCTTGTCCATCATCAAAATCGTGATCGCCATCGCTTGCCAGAAGAAACTACAGCAACGCGGCGCGCCACGCGCTTGCGCCTACTAGCGCTCCAAGCGCTAAGCGCTCGCTGTGCACAAGGCGCCCCATATCGCTCCTGTCAAAAGCGTCATCGCCAAGCATTATGAATTAGCATCATGCATCATGCACCATGCACCATGCCATATGGCATGTGTGATGCGTGACATGAGATCATAGATCATCGATCTCACTATTGGTTTCCACTGTGAGTTTGAATTGACCACCGTCTGTAGGGTACCAAGCAGCTGATCCCTCAAGGGCGGATAGCTCAGGGGTAGAGCGCTTGCTTAGCATGCATGAGGTCCGGGGTTCAATTCCCTGTTCGTCCAATCTTTTTGGAGGCTGGGGCTTCCAGGCCTAGCTGAACCTCACGGCGAACCTTGTCGGCGTTGACTAAAACGTTCGTTGAACTAACCGGTAACCTCAGCTTGGCTTCTTGCACTCAGTGACTAGTGAGCCGGCTGCATGCATTTGTTTTCCTTGGTCGAAGTCCGCCACTAGCCCCTCATGCCCCTCATGCCCCAGCCCATTGCTGATCATCAGCCTCAACCGGTGGAGGCTTGGGTCCATTGCATAGGGCATGATGGTGATGTTTTCCGGGTCCCGACGCCTCGCGGAAGTAGACGTCGCGCCGGACGCGCCCCAACACTTCACTCGCATTCTTCAAGCGCCGGTCAGCTTCCTTACAAGTCCTCTTATCCACACCTTAACGGGGTAAATAACAACCTCAGCCAGAACAATAACAGACTGCCTGCTAGTTGGTTCGCGATTGCCTCCTTGGGCGCTGACGGGAGGGAAATCTTGGCTGCCTCAGCCCTCCGCCCGATAAGATGCACCCCACCCGCTTTCCTTCCAACGCTTCGGCCAGGTGGACTCCCGCACGGAGAGGCGCTTCTGCAGCGTACCTTCTTCCTGCTTGTCCAGCGCCACCACCAACGTACGGCCGCAGCCCGCCGGTGGGCGCCCGCCATAGGGCTGCAACCGCGCATCGGGCTTGGACCAGGCGGGCTCGACCAGCTGCTGCGCGAACGCAGTGGAACTAAAGGAACGCGTGGCCCTGCTCAGGGGTGGGAATGCACTGCGTACAAGCGGGCGCAGCATGTGTGGGGATGACGGTGGAGCTGGCAGGCGCTGCACTGCAGCGAAACAGCGGTTGGGTGCCGGATGGGCGGCGGGGACGGCGGCGCGTCACGTGACGCGGGCTAGCTGGCTGAGGGCGAGTCAGGTGACCACCGCCAAGGAGTTACAATTTCAACGGGCAGTCCGCTGGGATTCCAGGCCGAGTGGATGGACGGGCATGGCGCATCGCGCTTTGGCCCGACCCCCATCGACCCCATCGCCCGCCCGGGATGCCCAAGCGCCGCGCAAGGATGCAGATGCGGCGTGGTCGCGCGAGGTGCCACTGGCCTGGACCTCGTTCCGCGTGCCCACGCTCATCAACAACCGCAGTACGTGTCTCCCCCTTGTCGTGCCTGCCCGCGCCACGCTCGGCTGACCGCGTCGTCCGCGTGACCGCTGCCCAGACACCGCCAGCTCCTTTCTTCGTTCCGACGCGCAGACGTGGCAGTCGCGCGCCGCCAGTGCCCTACCTGGCACCGACATCCTTGCCCCCGCTCGCAAGGGGAGTCCAATGGGGTGGACCACGATGCATCCGATTCCGACGACCAAGAGCAGGAACCGAGAGTACGTCCCCCCGTGTTTGCCAACGACCATACGCTAACACTGTTTGGTGTCCAGAGCCTGGCCTACGATACCATTGTCATCCACCCGGGCTCGAGTTTCTCCAAATCGGCAGGGCTTCCAGCCTGAGCCCGCTGACGTATCCCAACGTCATTGCTCGCCGCTGCCACCTCTCACCAGCAGGGAGAGATGTACGAGGTCAGTTGAACGGACTGGTCCCTGAGACTGACCGCGCCACCTCTGCTCCCTCCACAGAGGACATAGTGATGTCGTCCTCGGAATCCGAAACCAAGGACGAGACCAAGGACCCCCTCGGGGACCGCATTGAAGTACTGCGACAAGATCTGCGGTCGATCATGCGGGCCATGAAGTTGCGCGCTGTCCCGCAGGGCCGACAGCTGGCCCAGTCCTTCAACGAGTCCGCCAAGGGACAGGCGCTAGAGCACGATCCGGACGAAACGTTAGCTCCCTGGACTGCCTATGAAGGAGAGGTGTACATTGGCGATGAGGCGCTTCGATTGCCCTACCTTTCCCTTTCGGACCCAGCCCGTGCGGAGCAGAAGGACGCCAACCAGACCTCGGACCGGCCTTGGCGACTGTTCCATCCGTTCAAGCGGGGGATGCTAAATTTTGACGAGTACACTGCTCTGTACGGAGAGGCGGCAGAACAGGTTTTGCTGGGGGATGTGCAAACGATCCTCGAGTCCATCCTTGCTGCCCCAGAGCAGAGGGCACTTTGACTGGTCTCGGGATCGAACGGAGTCAGTGGAAGTCCTTGTCGGTTACTTTGATTGTGCCCGACCTATTTTCCAGACGGCACACCCGTCTTCTGGCCAACCTGTTGCTCGACACAATGGGCTTTGCGGGGCTCACCTTGCAGTGCGAGGCGGTGGCATCCTGCTTTGGCGCAGGCGTATCCTCTGGCACCATCATCAATCTCGGAGCAGAGACGACGTGCATCTCATGTGTGGACGAAGGGGTAGTGGTTCCCGAATCCAGGATCCTGATTAATTACGGAGGCAAGGACGTGTCGCGCTTCCTTGCCGAGCTGCTGCGGCGAGCCAAGATGCCGTACGCGGTAGGCACGTCCCCAGGACCGTTGCGGTACGACGAACGGCAGGCCGATCGTGTGGCGATTGATCAGCTCAAAGAGCGCGCGTGTACCCTCTGGCCGAATGAGATTGGGCTCAACATGTACGACCTGGTCATCCGTCTCCCGGCCGAGGCACGGTACAAGTTCAACTTCCGCATGTACGATGAGACCATCCTGGCTCCGCTCATGCTTTTCCTGCCCCGCGTGGTCGATTTCGATGCGAAACAGGGACCTCGTACCCCTCGTCGTTGCCTGCCCAGCGCAGAGAAAACGTCCGAGTGCTACCGCCCTCAGCGATGGTCGAAGATCCAACCGACCCGTATGCTGCCGACCCCGATACCGCGATCACCAACGCCATGTACTATGCAGTGCGGCACCTTGTTCCGCCTTCGCAGGCGGAGAGTGCCCCTCCTGTTGCAGAGGAAGGGGCACGTCCCCCCCCTCCCCTCCACCACCGAGCCGACCCCTACAGAGGGCACGCCTGCGCCCTCTGTGCCCTCGGGACCGACGCTGGTGCCTGCCCCCTCAGCCCTTCAAGGGGTTGACGTGGCGTGGGAAGCGTCCAAGTCTCCGCTCGATGTGGGCGTGTGGGCGGCGATGGTGGGTGCTGCGTCGACGCTGTTGGGCGGCTCGAGCGTAGAGGATCGAGTGAAGAAGATGGCGGCCAACATGCTCTGTGTGGGCGGTACGGCGCACATGCCCGGACTGTCGGCGGCGCTCGAGGCGCGGGTGGCCACTCATCTCGAAACGCAGTTTTACCCGCTGGCGCAAGAGAGGGAAACTGCTTTCCACCCTACGGCTCATGTGGCCGGCGGGCTAAGTCCTCAAGTGGCCAAACTGACCACGCCTACGGCCCAAGCTGTGCCCGTGCCGCGCGATATGGACCCCGCTCATATCGCTTGGAAAGGGGCGGCGGTCATGGCCCGTCTCGACCCGGTGGCGGCCGAGACAAGGGTGCGAAAGGAAGAGTGGGACGTGCTCAATTGGCGGGCGGTGCGGGACCGCACCCTGTTTCTTTAAGGCAACCAGCAAAAACGCGTTCATGTCCAGTAGTCCAGTCGTACTCATGTCTTTTGATCCCATAGGTTTCCTAGGCGCGATTGCCGTCACCATCATCCTCTTGATCCCCATCTGAAGCATGGCTCAACACAGCCAAGATGGGGGTGGGCCGATGCATGAAGGCTCGACGTGCTCTCGTCGAGATGTGGCATCCTGTGCGCTCCCTGTATCGGCAGACCCACCACCCCTCAACCGCGCAACCTGGCGCCCAACCAACTACTCCACCATCAGACCCAGGGCAAGGACAAAAACGATATGTACGAGCTTGGGCAACCGTCGCTCGCCTCTATGGTTGTTAATGAAGTGGTCGATAACATTGGAAATCCGCATGTCGTGTCGTCACGAGTTCATTCATCATCCGCCCTCCATGAGGGGTTCAGGCAGCCTCGGGCAGTTGCAGGCGGAAGTCGCCGGGTTGGCATCTTCTCAAGTCTCAATCTGAATCGACTGATTGTGCAGATGCACACCCCTCGTATCTTCGGAAGGGCTGCAAGGATGTGCCAATGAGGTTGCCCTCCAACAAAGGAACAAGGGTACAAGGAAGGGGGAGGGCCTCGAACTGGGTATTTGCTGATCTGGTGGCCCCACGTCAAAAAGAACCTCTCCGACCGGGAATCGAACCCGGGTCTCGTCCGAACGCCTGTCGGGAATGACAGGGACGTGTCATAGCCACTAAACTATCGGAGAAGGATGTGGACGCGCTTGCTGACTGCGGGGTGCGCATCTCCCTGCTGCATACTCTACCTGGTGTAATTAACAATTGAATGGCTGCGCAGGTGACACTCCCCCCCTGGGTCCGTAGGTAGTCGCTGCACCCGGGTCCTGCCGCTTGGATGCGCAGCTCTGGCGAGGCGCAGGCGGTGGGGCGCCTGCCTCCACCCCCTCGCATGCGACGCGGCTGTAGATCGAACAACGAAGATCGGTGCCTCAGCGCTGAGGCACGGAGGCGCAGCTGCGATTGGAGAGTGCCGCCCCGCATGCGAGGCACGTGGCTGCCGCCATGCGGACAGCTGTATTCCTGCGCTGCCATGCGGCGTCCTGCGCACCCGCCCCCTGCCGTGTGGTGCCGCGTCAGACAGCCAAGCCTCTGCCGCCCTCGGCCGCCGCTGGGCCTATCGCAGCAGCCCACACCGCCGCCGCCAGCCCCGCACAGTCCCTCCGTGCCGTCTTCTGTCTGCCGTCTGCCGTCTGCCACCCAGCGCCCGCTTCCCTTCCCGCCAGCCGGCAAAACCCGTGGCCCAACAAACTCCAACCCAGCCCACCCTACGAACCCACCCCCTCCGTCTTTCTCCCTCCACCACCTTCTCCCCTGACCGAACCATGCCGCGCCCCATCCAGCGTCGTCGCCATGCGCTGCTTCGTGCCGCCGTCGCAGCCAGCAGTGCAGCTGCCCTTGTCGCTGCCCTTCCCAGCGGCGGCCATGGTCCTTCCCGCTTTGCCCACCGCGGCCTCGCCGCCCCGCCCAGTGGCATCTCCACCTCTGGCCAGGCCTTTGATGGCCAGGCGTTCGACTATGTCATTGTCGGAGGCGGCAATGCCGGTCTTGTCTTGGCTTCCCGCCTGACCGAAAACAGTTCCACCACTGTCGCCGTCATCGAGGCTGGGCCGAGCGGTGAAGGTACAACCAGTCTCACCACCCCTGCGGCCAATGTGCGTATCCCTCTTTCTCCTCTGCCTGCTTTTGAGAACACAGGACTGACTCGCCTCAGGTCTACGACTCGGCCGTGGGAACCGATATGGACTGGGCGTACAAGACGACCGCCCAGTCCACCATGTTCAACCGCCAGCTTCCCTGGCCTCGGGGCAAGACGCTGGGCGGGTCGAGCGCGATCAATGGATTGTACCTGGTGCGGCAACCCGAGGCAGAGCAAGCCAGCTGGGCCAATCTGGTGAAATCCCTCAGTCCCGATGCACAGGCTACCTGGGCATGGGCCAACGTTTTGGATGCGATGAAAAAGTCCGAGACCTACACCCCCATCCAGGCCGGCGCCGACGCCACCATCACTGCCGGCGACTTTGGCCGGAAGCACTCGCTTGTGCCGTACAACCAGACCAACCATGGCGAGAATGGGCCGGTTCACCACTCCTACCCTGATGTCTCCTATGCCGACGTGGGTGCTTTCCTCCAGTCGATCACCACCGTGTCGGGCCTGAAACTGAACCACGATGCCTACGGCGGCAACAATTCGGGCCCTTTCCTTTCCGCCAGCGCCATCAACCCCAGCAACTGGACTCGGTCCTTTTCCCGTACTGGCTATCTGGATCCAGTCGTTTACCGTCCCAACCTGCATGTCCTTACTGGTTACCAAGCTACCAAAATTGTGTTTGACACCTCGGGTGCCACGCCGACGGCGACGGGCATTGAGTTTGCTGCGTCGGCCAACGCGCCCACGTATACGGTCAATGCGACCAACGAAGTCATTCTGGCCGCTGGTGTGATTGGCTCGCCGCAGCTGCTGCAGCTGTCCGGGGTAGGAGACAAGTCGGTTCTAAGCGCGGCCAACGTTCAGCAGGTGGCTGACGTGCCCGGGGTAGGGTTCAACCTGCAAGACCACGTTTCTACCCGCCGTCACCTTTTCGCCCCAGTCGAATGTGACCATGCCACCGTCCAAGGTGACGGGCAATGCGACGGTGGACAGCTACGTCAACTCGGCTACGGCCTATATCCCCCTCAGCAAGATTGTGGGCGCCAACGCGACGCAATCGTTTATCGATACGTACAAGTCGAACATTGCGTCGTATGTGCAGGCGTACGATGCGCCAGCCACGGTCCAAGCCGGGTTCAATGCGACGAGCTACGAGTTGGCCAACGTGCTCTATCCGCAGGACGTGCCCACGGTGGAAATCTTACTGGGCAACACCTATGGCAGCATCCTCGTCGAGTGCGGGTTGCAGCACCCCGTCTCGCGCGGCAGCGTCAAGATCGTCTCGGCTTCGGCGTTTGATCCGCCTTCGATCGACCCGGGTTACCTGTTGTACGAGGAGGACAAGCAGATCATGCGGGACGGATGCCGCTTTGCCCGCCAGGTCGGCACTTCCTACCCGCTCAACGCGTACACCCAAACCGAACTTGCGCCTGGTACGGGGGTGCAGTCGGACCAGGACTGGGACACGTTTGTGGCCAACTCGTCCGGGACCGAGTACCACCCCAGTTCCTCCAACAGTATGCTCCCGCTCGAGCTGGGCGGGGTGGTGGACCAGGAATTCAAAGTGTACAATACGCGCAACCTGCGTGTGATTGATTCCAGTGTGCCGCCGCTGTCCATGTCGCAGCACTTGATGACCATCACCTATGGCCTGGCCGAGATTGGGGCGGCCATGTTGCAGGCGTCGCAGCAGGGCCAAAACTACACCCCGATCGGCTACACGCCTCCCACCCCAGCGTCTTCCTCCTCCTCGGCTGGCTCGTCGGCCACGGCCTCGCACGGTTCGGCCAGCTCGGCGGCAAGCACAGGCTCCAGCGCCAGCTCCGCTGCCGCCCACTCGGGCGTGGCGACGGGCGCGCTGCTCATGGTGCTGGTGACGATGGGGATGTTGCTGTAACGAACGAGGGCGCTGCGCTGGTGATGGATGCCTCGATGACCATGACCTCATCCCTTTTCTGTCCGATACCCCGCTCGCTATCCGCTTTTGTCGTTCCTATCTCCATTGCCGTAATCTTTTTTACTCTGGTGCTTCGTCGTGGCGATCCTACATGCATATGATATGGATCCATTCCTCTGCTGCTTGCTTCGTGATCAAATGCGCACTGGGATTAGGGTGGGAACAGGGAGACAAACATAGAGAGGCAGCCAGCCAGGAGGATCGAATCGAGGGAGGGACATGTAAAGGCTATTAAACGGCAACCGTCTCGATCTCTTCTTGCTCTTGCCTCCTCTGGGATGGGGGCAGAGAGGTGGCCGCTGCCGCCAAGTCGTCCTCGTCCACGGCCGGGGCCGCGGCGGGACCTGGGTCGGAGGCCTTGTGGGCAAGGCCTTTGGGACGGTAAGTGTCCACGGCCTCGATCGGCAACTTGTACCGCACCTCGTCGCACCCGTACGCCTTGGGCGTCAGCTGGATGACCGTGTGGAGCGGGATCTTGATGTACGGCAGTTCTTCCTGGGTCTTGGACTGAAAGTAAGCATACAGGCAGCGCAAGATGGCCTGGTGGCCAATGATCAAAATGTTTTCTTGGCGCTCCAGTTCCATAATGATCGGTTCCAACCGCACCACCACATCGCGGTACGACTCGCCGCCGCGGTAGCGGTAGTTGAACTTATCTTCGTCCCGCGCCACCGAGTCGTCGGGCCAGTACTCGGCAATCTCCTCGTACGTCAGTCCATCCGACACGCCCGCGTCCAACTCGTCCAACGACTTCCACGCCAGCTTGGGGTAGGGCAGCAGCGACGCCGTCTGGCCTGTCCGGCGCAAGGTGGAGTGCCAGACGGTCAATGGCGCATCGCCAATGTTGTCCTTGATGAGCTGGGGCAGCGCCTTGGCATACGCCCAGCCGTGCTCACTTAGGTCGGCGTCGCCACCAATCTTGCCTTGGACATTGAACTGCGACTCGCCATGGCGGGAAAAGAAGATGTTACGCGGGGTGAGGTGGAGGTTCATGAGGTAATACGCAATGCGCGACTCGAGGTAGCCTTCGATCTTGTTGGTCACCACTTGGCGTCCCACATCGTAAATCTTGCAGTACGACAAGTGCGCTTCGGTTTCGTCGGCATTGATCGACTCGTACGCCTCCTCGTAGTTTTTGATCCGCGCCAGGAAATCCCGCTTGGCCGCCTCGAGATCCATGTTGGCATAGTCCGGATCGTTACTCCGCACTTTGACCGCCACATTCGCCGCAATCACAGCCGGGTCGGTACAGATCGACTCGAGAAAGACCAGACGCAAGTCCGGTTCGCGTGCGATCCGATCGGCAATCTCTTGCCGCCGGGCTACGGTGGTATTGGTCGCATCATGGATCCCCACATTGCCACCCTTTTTGAGAAAGGAGATGAGTTGCTCCAGGCACTCGTTGGCCAACGCCGAACGCTGCTGGTACGCACGCGGGTTGTTCGGATCAAAAAAGGAGGCCGTATGATCTTCTACCAACCCGTCCTTGCGCAGCTTGGCCCGCGCCACCGCACGTCGCAGCTGACCCACATTGAACACCCGCACATCATACTCCAACCACTTGAGATAACGCATGATCTTGTTGGCGGTGAACGACTTGCCACGCGCCTGCTCATCCTCGTCAGCCCACATTCGTATCGATCTTTTCATGCGCCTCCGCCCCGTCCCGCTGGCGTTGGCGTTGGCGTTGGCAGGCACGGGAGGAGAAAGGGAAGGGGACGTAGGCAAGGAGGGGGACGTACCGGCAAGCCCACCATGGCCACTACGATCTTTTGCTCCGAGTAGTCTGGGCGTGGACCTGTGGAGCCCAAATTGGGGGGCGAAGCAGGGGCAGAGAGGGCGTAGCCATCAAACGTACCCGGGATGTGCAGGGGGGTAGCAGCCGGTGTGCCGCCGGGCGAAGCGGCGGTGGAAGGGAACTGGGAGATGCGCGCCGACTCGGAGGCATCCAGCACGTTGGATCCCGCCGCTTTCTTGAGCTGGGACGAAATTAGCTCGGGGTGGTCGCGTAGCAAGGCCTGGAGGCCGTCGGAGGACGAGGCCAAACTGCTTTCGGCAACGGCGGCGGAAAACTTGTCGCGCTGGGTGGGGTCAAAGTGGGGGCTGGACGGGTGGTGTGGGCCGCGGTGGCGCTCTTGATGGACGCAGCGCGGGCAAGACCACTGGCGGTGGCCGTGCCGCCGGCACTGGAGGGGGCGGTGCTCATGCCGGGGGGCGAGGCGGTGGAGAGGGCGGTGAGGCTGGGCCGCTGGGAGGCAGTGCCCGAGGGGCGTCGGACCGAGGGGCGCGGGGACGACGAGCCGGAGAGGCGGCGGGGGGTGGGCTGCGGCACATGGCCAGCGAGGTCGGGGAGCGGCGCCACGGGCGGCATGGCGGGCGGACGAGCGGAGGAGCGGAGGAGGCGCAGAAGACGGGTGGCCGGTGGAGCGCGAACAGCGCCGGCGGGTGGTGGGTACGTAGTACTTGCTTGCTTACTAGTTACTGGTGCCGCGTGCGGTGTGCTGCCTGCTCTTCCCGCGTGCGGGTGCGCTGACGTCATGCATCCGCAGAACCTCATCGATCATGCATCATGCATCATCGCATCATCCATCTTCTCGATCAGACCGATCAGGGATCAGCGATCTGGAGATGCTGCGGGTGCGGGGCGAGTGTGGCGGCAGCCCGCAGGGCACTGGCGCAGGGCGGGGGTTCACCTGCGGCGGCGTGGGGTGTGCTGCCTGCGGCCTGTCTGGCCGATGCAGAGCTTCTCGCCCACTCCACAGCTCGCGCGGGGGTGCGTCGCTGAGGTAAGACTATGGCCCGCACGCCGGCCACCTGACCGGTCACCGGTCCCCTACTAACCCCCCTGAGGCCTGACAGTTATTTTTTGTGCAGATAACCGCAAGTTTTGTTGATGTTTTTTTTGATACTTGGCGTTCTCCTCGCAACCATCTTGGCTGGAGCAGCGGATACGCCTCCTTCTCCATGCGGCGCAGAGGCGTAAGCGTAGGATCCATATGATAGAGAACATGATATCGAGAAGAAGAGAGAAGCGACAGAAGAAAAGTACTCCTTTACATATATATCCACTGTATTACGCCGAGCTAATCAGCTACTACTTTTCATCTTGGGAAACATGGTATCGGGATTCGGCCACAGGGGAAGGATTCGTCACAACGGTGCTTTTGGCAGAAACGGGGAAAGGGTGTGCAGGGAGAGTGAAGGGGGGGGGGCTAATGCGCAGAATGCTGTTATTAGGGGTGGCAATTTCGTCATAGAGGTCTGGAGGACCGAAGCACAAGAAACGGGGAGTCAAAACAGCTTGTTGGGAGCATTGGGGTCACGCAGCAGGTACCAACCGGCCATCCAGCAGATGAGCCAGGTAGCGTACGGGGGGAGGCAAGGCACGAGCATGCGTAGAGCATAGACAGGAAGAATGGACGCGATGCTATCTGCAGGATGGCGACAGGTTAGGAGTTTGTTTCATATCGCCGCATCCAGTCGCGCACAACGGGGGGTATAGGAAAGGGGAGGGGACGGACAATAGGCCCAGCGTTCGGCTGGAATCAGTGAGTATTGAGCCGTCGTTTGGTCGACAAACACTCGAATGCGCCAGATGCAATCTCCCATCGTGTAAAGCTCAGTGGGAAGGGCGAGCTGGTGCAGGTGCGGCTGGACTGGCGAGGCACGGAAGGGTGTAGGGGCTGGCATTGGTGGAGGCGAAGTATGTGTGGGCAGCGAGGAAGAGAGGAGGTGTCTGGTGGAAGAAAAGGAAAAGGCAAAGCGAAAGACGCAGAGGACAATGCGGGCGCCAGGGATGCATTCAGTCGCCGCAGCACCGCGGACACTGGCCGGAGCTTGCCGCCCGGGTGGGGGCTGGCATTGAGCCATCCATTCACACCGCATAAGATGGGGTGTGCATGTCAGTGGCAGCCCCGCATATTCTCTGTGCGGCTTCGGCATGTCAGCACAGGCGATAGCACAAGCAACCCACACGCCAGCCTTAATCAATGCCCAGGGATGCTTCATCACGTGACGCTTGTCACGCTGGCTGGCTGCTGCCGTAAGCAGGCCTGGCAGGACAAGGCAGGCGGTGCTACCCGCGCGTTCAAGCGTCCAGCGCGCAGCCTGCTCGAAGCGCTGCCCAGCCCATCTCGACCTGCTCCCCCAACCATGGCGTTGCGCAACCGGCAGCACACGGCGTCGACCGCCGTCCCCGCAGGCAATGGCTGGGCCAAGGACGACCCCAAGCACCAGCCCCGCATTGTGACCATGGCGCAGAGTGTGCCGCTGCTGCCCAGTACCCCGCCGACTTGGCCGCCTACGGCCCCCCCGTCACACCCCACTGGGTCGCCTACCACCCCATGGCCTACATCAGCGTTCTCCCCAACGACGTGTTCTGGCGCATCGGCCTCGCCTGAGATGGCGAGTCTGTCTTCTCCATGCTCGAGCCATGGGAGGCCCTGGCATGCGGTACGTGTCTCGCCGGTTCCCATGCTTGTCTCGCTTGCTCAAGCGCTAACCCCCTTGCCCCCGTCTCCCAGCCACGATGGTCATGATCGTCGGCGTCCTGCTCGTGCACTCCTTCACCTATCTTCCTGGCACACTGTCGTACCTCATTCGCCGTGGAATCTACTACGCGACGGGCACAGAGAACTGAGTCCTATCCGCTTCTCGGCGCCAATGTCCGTTCACCGTTCCCACGTTCATCCCTCACCGTTTTCTGTCCATGCTCCTGGCCCCTGCTATGCGTTCGCTTTCTGTCGCCCCGTTTCCAGTCACTAGTCATCTCCGCTTTCGTGCCGTGTTCCCACTCGAATTTGGTCTCATCTATCTGTTGGGGCTGCGCAGGATATCCAGCCAAGAGAGAGCGAGTGCTTTTGTCTCAGGAAATGCCTTCACTTGCTCTCAGATCCCAGCCTCAGCGCGCTCAGCCCCTCTCTCCTTGCCCGGCGGGACTCTGCTGTGGTAACCACACGCCTCAGATTCAATCCATGCTTCATGCTTCAAGCTCCACTGTACTTGCACGACATGTTGTTCCATCATATGCTTGGGTTCATCCGGGGGGTAATCTATGCTGGGATTCGGGTTAACGCGGAACGCGTACTGTCCTAGATGGCAGACAGTCGATCGATGATCAATGGTGCACAGTAGTCGATCGTAGGCCCTGCTGACAAGCATGACATGGCGCCCGGCAAAGGAACAGGTGTTGTGACTGCGAGAGAAGGTAGCAAAACCGATGGTCAACTGCGCCACGGGCGGGGCGACAATATAGCCGGGCGGCTAAACCCTCCCTCCCTTGCACCGGGCTACACTCTGTTAGACTATACCCCGAAAGTGTTCAGGCCGCCGCCTCAGGGCCTCAGCCTGAGCCTCACCGGTTGACCTCAAATCTCAGACCCTCAGGCCTCACAGCGGCCGGGGAAGGCAGGGAACAGGCAAAACATCCAACACCTATATGGCCTGGCCTTTTGGCCTCAGGGCCTCAGGGCCTCAGGTCGCGGCGTCGGGCCGCCCCAACAGTCTCACCGTTTTTGCCCTCACATTGTGATCGCTGCGCCCAGGTGCGGTCGAAGCCGGGGCCATGTGGATCCCGATGGAGCTGTGCGGCCGAGGGTCGGCTCACAGTCCTCGGACTAAGCGTGCCAGTCCCGCTCGCTGCTGGTCGGTGTCCCGCAGTCGTGTATGAATTGGGCTCGCATGTCACCCAGTCATTGGTAGTAGCTTTCTAATCAATCACATCCAACCCCGCCTATTTAAATCCTTCGTCTTTGGGGCGCTCCCACTACACCTTACCTTTACCTTGTTTGCCCCCACAATGCCACCCCGGTTGCCTCACGTCGTGCGATCGCTGCCTCGTGTTCGCCCCAGTGTTGGACGAGGCCTCCTTGCCCGCCGATGGGCTTCGTCCTCCCCCACTGTGCCCCGAGGAAAGTTCGAGTGGGGCTACGTCGCCCTGCCAGTCGGCCTGGCGCTGGGGGCGTATGCGTACAGCAGTCGTCGGGACACCCCGAAATCTGCCAAGGAGGGCCTGATCTCCTACTCGGAGGTGCAGAAGCACAACTCTCCCGAAGCGGGCATCTGGGTGGTGATTAACGGGTCGGTGTATGAGTACGTCCCCTCTTTCTGGAGCGCGGGGAGGTTGTTGGACGGGGGGGGTAGGACTGTTTGACTAATCCAGGTATGCTATGACAGCTTGACCGAGTTTTACAAGGTTCACCCTGGTGGGCCCGGCCCCATCCTGAAGAACGCCGGAACCGACGTTTCGGCGATCTTCAACCCCATTCACCCCAGTGATGCGATTGCTAAATACCTCTCTCCCGACCGCAAGGTGGGAGAGATCGACCCGGCTACGCTGCCCACGCCGAAACTGTCGGCTAGTGAGGTAGCGCGTCTGGAGCGGCTCCGCAACCTGCCCCCGCTCAATTCGATCATGAACTTGGATGAGTTTGAGGCGGTCGCGGAGAGTGTGCTGACGCCCGAGGGGTGGTACTACCGCTCTGGCTCGGACGATGAGGTGACCTACCAACACAACCGCTCTGCCTGGGGACGCGTCTGGTTCCGCCCGCGCATCCTGGTGCCGGTAGAGGAGGTGGACTTGCGCACCACGCTGCTTGCCAACCGGGAAGGGGAAGAGATCCCCGTCTCGGCACCCTTTTACATCTCTCCTGCTGCTGCTGCCAAGCTGGGCCATGAACAAGGGGAACTCAACCTGACCCGTGCCGCGGCAGGGGAAGAGATTGTGCAGGGCATCAGTGCCAACGCCTCCTACAGCCTGGACGAAATCCTGGCGGCTCGGGCAGAGAACCAACCTGTCTTCTACCAGCTGTATGTGAACAAGGACCGGGCGCAATCGGAAGAGCTGCTCAAGAAGGTGGAGCAGGCCGGCGTGCGGGCAGTCATGCTTACTGTCGATTCCACCGTGCTGGGCAACCGGGAGCGTGACGCACGCGCGCAGGGCCGCGGCGCAAACGGCTTCATGGCCGTGGGCGCAGCGTACTTTGACGCGAATCTGTCGTGGGACGATGTGGCCTGGTTCCGGAAGAACTGCAATTTGCCCCTCTTCCTCAAGGGGGTGCAGTGTGTGGAGGATGTGGAGCTGGCCGCGCAGGCAGGGGTGGATGGTGTCGTTCTCTCCAACCATGGGGGGCGGTCGTTGGATTACGCGCCGAGCGGAGTGGATGTGCTGATCGAGTTGCGACAGAAGCACCCGGAGCTGCTGGACCAGCTGGAAGTGTACGTTGACGGCGGCGTGCGACGTGGGTCGGACGTGCTGAAAGCGTTGGCACTGGGAGCCAAGGCGGTGGGGCTGGGACGGCCGTTCCTGTTTGCCAATACGGGCTATGGCGAGGCCGGCGCCAAGCATGCCATGGACCTGCTCAAGGGCGAGATTGCGCGGGACATGCGGCTGCTGGGTGTGCGCTCGGTGGAAGAGCTGACACCAGAGCGGGTGGAGGTCTTGCCGCGTACGTATGCCTATACGGGCCAGCAGCTGCCGAGCGACCATGTGCAGTAAAAAAGCAGTTCAGTTGGCCCGCCGCGGGAGGATGAGGGCCAGCATACCAGCCGCTGGGCGAGTCCCCTATGGATGTGCCCCTGCCATCCACACCGCGTGCTGGTGGTGTCGTCTCTGTAGCAAAAGCGCCCTCCGCCAACATCCACACTACATGCATGGTCGTCATGGTCTAGCTGGTGCTATGGAAGGTGCCCCACAGATGCTCTGCGCTGTCAGCCAGATGGCGTGTGCTTGTAGGTCCTACTGCAGATTTCATGAGCCAGGCGACACAGGGGCAGATGGGTGGCGTGGATAGTGACTTGCATCCGCGACGCTGGAGCGACTAGTGACTACGAGATGGGCGTAGCCCCAGCGAAGGGCATGAGGATGTCGATGACGAAACGGAGTTGGTGAGATCGGTGGCAAGATCGATCTGGGCATGCGCAGGCACCAGCCCGGCGTGCTGGACTTGGTCACTGCCCTTGTCCGGGGCGGGCCGGTGATGGTGGTGATATGGCATGTCACACGCACCCACCCACGCGCGTACTCCCCCCGAAGTCCAGTCCAATTTCCAACCGTGCCAAGCCCATTTGCCCATCGCTCGAGGCGGCAACGTGTATCCACCGCTGAGTCTCCTCTTTCCTCCGCACCACCTCCATGGCTGCCGCCCGCGACGGCCCTGTGGCCGCTCCGCCGGCACCCACCAGTCCCGCGCCCGACGAGCCCCAGGCCCTCCGGGCCTTAATAGGCGCCCGCCCGCCTGATCCGGCGCACCAGGCCGAGCAGGCGGTTGTACACCAACTCGCTTCTCGCCCGCTCCACGAAGACGTCGTCGAGATCGCTGCCGAGCAGAACCCATCCCTCGCGCGTTCTCCCCGCCTGGGCTCGCCAGCCAATGAACCTTCGGGCATACATGGACGGATGCACCATCTGGGCCAGGCGGTGCGCGGGCACCGCGCCGGCGCCACGACTGCCTCGTCAGCCGAGCCGGTTACCAGTGCCGAATCGGCTGGTGCGTCGCCAGGCGCAGGTGCGAGCGGAAGCGAACTCACGCCCGGCCAAATTCGCTGGAAAGCGCTCAAGCGCCGTCTTCAGGCCGCCAAGAAGACTCGCGTCTCTGCCCCGGCGCACACCCAGGCAGAACCCGACTTGACTCAGGAACTGTCGACGGGAATCCTGCCGGTCATGCTGCTCAAGATGGGCTTGGACCGCGACGAGAGTGGGGACCCACGGGTACCGGTATTGCTCAACCATCTCAAAATTCGAGTCACAGACTCGCTCGAGGCCGGAGCTCAGGCCGGCTACGCCATCTTCCGTGTCGAGCTGTCCTATGGAGATGGTTTAGCCCGCTGGGTCATCTACCGCGAGATGCGCGACTTTCTTATCCTTCAGACTCACTACCGTGCGGCGTCGCTCCGAGGAATACTGGGGATTGGGAGGGCTGATGGTCCCTCGGGAGGAGCGGTGAATGAAGAGAGCGGCTTTCCTGCGCTTCCCAAGTTGAAGCACACCGTGTTCCGCAACAGGGATAATGCGGCGCTGCGGCACTCGCCTCACGCGATGCGCGTCCAACTTGAGGAATGGCTAGTGCAAATCTGTCGCATCGCCGCGTTGCGGCCCGATGCGAATCGTCTTTGCAAGTTTCTCGAGATCAGTGCGTTGGCATTGGCGTTGGCTGGTCGTCCGGGGATCCAGGGCAAACAAGGGTTTCTTAATATCCTCTCCCCCGTCTCCCGCAAGTCCTCGCATGGACACATGGCCCTGCGCATTGCAACGCGCAAGAATCAAAAGTGGTGTTTGGTCCGAGAGTCCTATCTCATCCTGGCGAACCACCCTGGAGACCTCAAGGTAGACGATGTGTTTTTGTTTGACATGGACTTCCGCATCACGCGCCCCAAGCGGATCTATCGCCACCCCATCCATACCCTGAAGGAGTCGATGGGCGAGTCGGATGAGGACGAGGAGATGCCTGCCCGCGACCAGACGGGGCAGGAAGCTGGGGAACCCGACCAGCACATGGACTTGGCCGCGCTCCTCATCAAAGGCCAGGCAGCCAATATGCAAGAAGGCAAGGACATTACCCTCCAGCACGCTCATGGTGTGTCGGCGCACACATTTTACCTCATCAACTCACACCAGAAGCTCAAGCTAGTCGCACACAACCAGCGACAAATGAACCAGTTTGTTGCGTCGATGCAAGATGTGGCCAGACGCAACCCCTATGCCGGTCCAAACCGATTCGACTCGTTTGCGCCCATTCGACTTCACGTCAATGCCACGCCATTGATTGATGGGAGGGATTACTACTGGGCTTTGTCTAAGGCCCTTGCCCGTGCCAAGGATCGCATCATGATTCACGACTGGTGGCTTTCACCGGTATGTTCACGCTCTTCTGATGGGAACCGAACACTAACTGTTCATTAGGAATTATATCTGCGTCGCCCGGGGCGCCCAGGGTTTCGTCTTGACACCATTCTCCGCCAAAAAGCCGAGGAGGGAGTCAAGATCTTTGTCATTCTCTACAACGAGGTGTCTAACAACTTCACTCCCACCGACTCGAACTACAGCAAGCAACGCTTGATCAATTTGCACAAGAATCATGGTCCAGCGCTCTCCTTCTCATTTCCAAACGGGCACCTTTTACTGGGCGCACCACGAAAAGATGTGCGTGATCGACGAGGCGATTGGGTTTATGGGTGGGTTTGACCTCTGCTTTGGACGATGGGATACGCATGCCCATGTTCTGACGGACAATGTGGAGGCGGATCCGGACCAGACCGGGGTACAGTACGAGTTTGATGATCCACGTCTGCTGGGCCCCATCCGCGAGACTGCGGACGGCCCTATCGAAGCAAACATTTGGCCGGGCCAGGACTATGCCAATGAACGGGTTAAGGAATGGAACGTGCTCAATCGTCCTGAAGAAGACCTATTCCCGAGAGACAAGTTCCCGCGCATGCCTTGGCACGATGTGGGCATGCAACTTGTCGGCCAGCCGGCCCGGGATTTGGCCCGGCACTTTATCCAGCGCTGGAACTACCTCCTGCGGATCAAAAACCATACGAGGGAGATGCCTTTTCTTCTCCCTCCTGCTGATTTTAGTGCAGCCGAACTGAAGCAATTTGGCCTGACGGGAACATGCGAAGCGCAGATTTGCAGGTCGGCGGGTCCCTGGTCGATTGGCACGCCGGACCGGGTGGAACATTCGATCCAGAACGCGTACCTCAAGGCAATTGAGAACTCGGAGCACTTTGTCTACATTGAGAACCAATTCTTCCTCACCTCCACGGTTGTGGAGACAACGCAAATCGAGAACCACATTGGCGATGCTTTGGTCGATCGCATCCTCCGTGCCCATCGTGACGGCACGCCGTGGCGAGCCATAATCGTCATACCGCTCATACCAGGTTTCCCCCTCCCTATCGACCACCCTGATGCAAGCAGTGTCCGACTCATTGTTGAAGGCCAATATCGTACTATCTGTCGGGGTAAGCATTCCATCTTTGGCCGCCTGCAAGCCCATGGCATCGACCCGGCCGATTACATCTCCTTCTTTAGTTTGCGCAATTGGGGGCGGCTCAAGAATGGTGCAATCACAACAGAGCAAGTCTACATCCATGGCAAGTTGTGTATTGTCGATGATCGCCTTATTATTTGTGGATCGGCCAACATCAATGAGCGTTCCCAACGCGGCGACCGGGACTCGGAACTGGCGGTAGTGTTACGGGACACGGACTTGATTGACTCGACCATGGCTGGCATACCGTTCAAGGTGGGACGCATGCCCCACCAAATGCGTATCCGGCTCATGCAAGAACATGTGGGAATCGATGTGGATGCACTGCAGGCTCAGGCCTCTCCTTCCTCTTCTCCATCTGCATCCACCTCGCAACCCACTGACCCCAATGCACCTACGCCTGACATCCGCCGGACCCCAGGGGGCTTGGTGCCCACCCCCCAGCTCCCGGTGGAGCCCCGCCCTGGCGCGGAGGGCAATGGTACGGGTAGCGCCTTGGACTTTGATAACGACCTAAACAAAGAGGGCGCCCCCCCGGCTTCTTCCCGGCGACGCAAGCCGGTCGGTCGGTTTGCCATGCCTGGACCCCAAATCCCCATTTCTCCGGGCGATTTTGAGGATCCCATCAAGGACGAGTATTATTATGATCTGTGGACCGCGGTGGCCGAGCGCAACACCCTCATTTACCGTCGTGCCCTTCGCGTTGTTCCGGAACACTGTCAAGACGTGGAGCGAGTACAAATGGTTCATCTCCTATTCCGACCGGCTCGCCAAGGCTCAGGAAGAGATGGCTCAGTCTCACTCGGCTACCGCCTCCTTCAACACGATGGGAGAGGCTCCACTTCCTCCTTCCCAGGGTTCCTTTGGGAAGGGCAAAACGTCCGAGCTGCGAGAGGGAGAGAATACGACGGAGGAAAAGAATTCGGCCAACCCAGCTCAAGGGGCTCAGCCTCACCCGCCGCCTGGCTCGGGCGGGACCAGCGAGTTTACCCCTGAAGACATTGCTGCCATTGGTCGCTTGCTTGAGAGCACCCAAGGCCATTTGGTCCAGTTTCCTACCCGGTGGCTAGAGCAGGAGAGCTATTCGGGCCAGCTCTTATTTGCCAGCGATACGCTCATGCCCCTGTCCATCTTCTTCTGATGTCTTTAATTTTCTGGCTAACAGCTTTTGCATGTCGTCTATTTACCAATCCAAACGTTGTCCACAACACGTCAATCAATTCCTGTAGGAAGTATGTAGTATCGCCACTATATGTGCCCAGAAAATGGGCGAGAACACCAGTCCCAAAAATGGACCTTAAAAGAAGGTAGACTGGCTGCGGGTGGCGCTTGTAGTTCCCCAGACGCGGAAGCTTGCCCACCTTCTCGGCCTTCTCGGCAAGCGGGCCCAAATTGACCTTGGCCAAAACGCGCTCGATCCCATCCAAACCACGGTCCAGCTCCTCGAGCGGCGGGCCAAAGCTGAGACGCACGAACGGCTCCCAGGGGGTCGATAATGTTGCGACGATGGGCCGGGTTGAGGTCAAAGAAGATGCCTGGGGTAGTGATGACCTTCTCTTTGAGCAGTTCCTCAAAGAACGTCATGCCCGAACACAGGGTACCGGCAATTTGCGCACACAGAGCCAAATATAGAATGTAGCCACGGGCGGGACCTCCACCGGGAGTCCCATCTTGGCCAGTCGAGCGAGCACGTGGTTACGTTTGGCGCGGAAATGGACCTGAAGCGCCATCCGATCTTGGGCACAGTGCTCGGGATTGAGCATAGGCAGTGCCGCCAGCTGCAAGGGATGGTTCGCCCCGCCGTCGAGGAAGGAGCCCGATTCGGCCAGGGCATTGATCAAGTCCTGAGGACCCACCACCCAGCACACCCGCCAGCCAGGGCAGCGGAAGTTCTTGGTCAATCCATCAATCAGGATCACTGGGTCTTTGTTCACATCGTCAATGTACTCGGCCGCGCTTACCGCACGCCCCAACTCGCCCTCAAGCATGTACCACGAGTAAAATTCATCGAGCACAAGCGACACGTGCATGTCCCTCCCGATCTGGACCAGTTCCTTCAGTTCATCCCCTTCTACCAGCTGACCCGTTGGGTTGCGCGGGTTGGACATGACCACCGTCGACAAACCGCGGTTGCGAATTTCTTTGCGGAGCCCATTCATCCGAAGCTTGTAGTTGTTCTCTTCGCTCAGTTGAGTCGGGATGGGCACCAGGCTTTTAAACACGCCCAACATGTTCTCGTACGCTGTGTATTCTGGCAACTGGTAGCCCGTATTCACCGATCCGATGATCGACGCCACTCGCGACAGCCCCGCCCGTCCACCGGGTACAACACACACGTTAGCTGCCGTGTACTTGGACGTCTTGCCTTGCCGGAAGGTGACATTGTAGTAGTTTGCGATCGCCGCGCGCAGTTGGGTCACCCCCGTCGTCGGCGCATACTCATGCACGTTATCCCCAAAAGGAGAGAGATCAATGGACGCCGGCTTGGGGTTGGCTCCAGGGATCTGTCCCGTCTCGGGCGCTCCCTGCCCAAAATTGGACCAGCCATGAGCCCCGTATTGAAACCCATTGGCCGTGGCTCGATCCATAACGTAGATAACTCCCGCTGCGACACCACGTCCACATATCAATTAGCATACGCTGTTGTTGCTTGCCATGGCGGCCTGCACTGATCAGAATCATACGTACTACTTCCCGGGTGGGTCATGCCAGGCAAAAGGTCGGACTCGAGCTGACGCGAGTGGCCCGGATGAGAACGGAAGATCTGGTGCCTCGCCCTCCACAGGGTGGGGAGGACTGTCGACGGGCTCGGGTGAGCCGAAGCGGACCGGGGTGGGGACTTGGTTTGCAAGCGCCATGATGAGAAGAGTGCGGAAGAAGGAGGTGGTGGAACAGAAGCGAGGAAGGTAAGAGAGTTCGACGGCGATGGGGCTGATGCGCTGATGACGGGGGCTAAATAATGGGCGCTATACTACAGAGATGCTAGGCACCAACTATATCCGTGGGCTGTGGCGCAACTCTGCGGCGCTGCCGCAATGAGACATGTGGGCAACACTGTCGCTCCGCCCACCATATGCCATAAGACGTTCGTGTTCGCTCTATTACGCTCTCCACCCCTCGCCCGCCCGTTCGGGTGTCTGGGCGAAGCGCACAGAAAAAAGGTCCTGTTCGCCCCCGCCCGGAACCCCGGCAGCCCCCAACTCTCTCCGCCGGCATCGCCGGCACCGCCGGTGCCACACAATATATAGAGCCCCCCAGTCGTCCGTCTCCTCGTAAATTCCCGGTTGCTCGTTACTTCTCAAATACCCACGCGATGATATCCACATTGGTCTCTGTTATCTTCTCCATTCGATATCCCTCCTCTGGAGTCGGCCTAATTAAAACGCAGTGGAAACATCTGCTGAATACCAAGTGCACGAAATCCCAATTGGTGTGCCCGGGGTGTACGCAGCAGCGTACCTGACCGACGTTAGCCTCGTCCTAAATGTTGACATGTCTGATGCCAGTCATGCCCATTTGAAGTCGACCAGAAAGGGGTAAGGGGTAAGGGGTTAGGCACAAGGTAAACTCCTCAAACTGCTATGGTCAGAGCTCAGGGGCACAAAATCAGGGTTCTGCGCACACTGTTCGCAGCGTACCTAGGTCATAGGGGGATATATATGAATTTCTTAGTCTGACGTGGCGCGAGTGTAGACCAACTGGGCGTGGTGGTGGACCACGCGCCTAATCTGGCCCTCTTGTTCCAGGTGCTTGATCGCGCGCCGGGCAAGGGAACCATTGATCTTTAACCGGTCAATCAACGTCGACTGCGAAATGAATTTGAACGTCGGGACCTCCTTGATGATGCGGTCGTACGTCGGTTTATCCAGCACAACATTGTTTTGTGCCTTGTCCTTCACTTTGCCCTTGCTCCATTTCTTTTTCTTCGCGCTCTTGGTGGCCGACGCCAGGATCGCCGACTTCTTAGGGGGCACTGACAATAAGCATTAGCTTCACCTCTATCCAACATGGCCAGCCATCAACGCCACAGCCAGCACTGCTCCACTCTGGCGTATCCCACAAGGATGCCGCATACAGCCGGATGCGAGCATCCTACTTGTACCTGAGGCCAGAGAGAAAACGAAGAGAGGGAGCAGGAGGCTATCAGTAGTAAACTCACTTGCGACCAGCTCCCAGGGGTTGGCTTGATGGAGATAGATTCGGGAGAGGGAACAGCGATGAGCTCGATAGCGCGCCTGGGCAAGCCATCGGGGCAGTGTAGTCCCAATGAGCAAATGGGCAGTGCTGGCAATATTACGCCCTGGAAACCCTACAGAATCCAGCGCGGGATCTCGCAGTGAATCTTGCACGTGACTCGCTTGCAGCACCCAGCAGCCCAGTCTGTGTTCTCGGGCGATATCGATATCCTGTGGGCTTGCTCTACAATTTGCTCCTCTTTGAAGGGCTCGGTAGACAGCCAATTTGATGCCGTCGCAACCTTGCCAATTGAAGGTCTTCCAACAGAGGGGAGGGATGCATTTTACGCTGTCTTGGGCGGCTCGGTGCCGCTTTTGCCAGCCCATAGCGCTTTAGGATTGCCTCTTGCTGTCGCCCCGTTTCTCCTGTAGGGGAGACCTTAAAGTCGATCATGTCGCTCACAGGCGCGGGACAACCGAACAGAAGGTCAGCACCCGAAGCCGTCTTCGGGAACGCAATCACATCCCGGATGGACTCAGAGTGGGTCAGAACCGCCATCAGGCGGTCAAAGCCTGTGCACACATCAAGTTAGTATTTCCAGTCCACAACATCACGGGCAATCGTAAGAGAGGGGTGCGTACCAATCGCCAATCCCCCATGGGGCGGCGCGCCCGAGCGCAGGGCCCCAAGCAAGTGGCTGAACCGAGAAACTTCTTCATCACTGAGATTGAGGATGCGACGGAAGACAATCTCTTGCTCTCGCGCTAGGTGAAGACGGACACTTCCACCGCCAATTTCCGTGCCGTTGAGAACGAGATCATAGTGTTGTCCCCGCAATTGACCAATCGTCTCGTCCGTCAAATTTGGGTCGCGAGCAATGGAAGTTGGCTCGTCAGAGGAGGTGAAGGGGTGATGAGTGCTGGTCCACCCCACATCCGTCCCATCCTCGGCCAGTTCACGTGAAAAGAGAGGGAACTCGGTAACCCAGAACATATCGTCTTTGGTACTCCTCACTTGGCGACCTGCCCCCTCAATCAGGTTCGCGGCCAAAAGACGGGCAGAACCCAGTACACTGGATCCACCTACACCGGCCCGCAACGGGGGGCGAGGAAAATGAGAGCAGAACTGGGATCCGAAGTACTGCGGAAAGTCTCCTTGCCTGCTGCGGTCAATGCCGACGTCAATAATTCCTCCACTCTCCTGGCACAGTCGGGGGAGGGACCATATTGTCCTACCAAGCCCACTGCGAGTGAGAATCCTTTGAGCCACCCCCTCAACGGGCTCAGTAAGTTTGGCCTTGAAGCACTCGATGGTACGTGAAGCAGTGGGCCAGAGGCGAGTGAGGACTGCCTGCGTGCTGGGGTTGGCTTGAGAGCCCCGATGGATTTCTCCAATTTGCTGCTCAAACCCTCTACAGAGGGCACAACGAGCAAGTCCAGCTCAATCCTTCTCCTCCCCGGAGAAGGCGTCTGACAATGTCCGGATCGGCAGACCAAATCGTCGATCGGGCTTGTCCGACCCATATGTTCGCATCGCATGGGAAAACGTTACCACGGGCAACCCGTATCTCCCTCTCGGGCATAAAGCCCGCATTTCACCGATCTTCCCCTTTCACTTGGATCCAGATGCACGCATCACCCTTCTACCACCTCTCGTACCTCCTTTCCCCCAATCCGCCATTTGCTCTGCCCCCGTCTCATGCTCCAATGAGGGCGATACAAAGCCCATTTCCAAGTCGAGTTGAGTGAATTCAGGCTGCCGATCTGAGCGTTGGTCCTCATCGCGATAACATCGTGCGAACTGGAAGTATTTATCCACCGCACCCGAGGCAATAAGCAGCTGCTTAGGTTGCTGGGGCTCTGGGGAAGAGCATAAAACAACGGGTCGGACGCCTTGAGCGGCCCTGCCGAAAGGGCACGAGGAACTCCGCCGCCCCTCGGGCGTGGAGCGGAGAAGAGTGGGGTCTCCACCTCGTCGAACCCATAATCGTGAAGGAGGTACGCACAATGTGCGCCACCCGACTCCGAAGCTTGATTTTGGAAGCCAGCTCGGGCCGACGAAGATCAAGGTAACGATACCGGGCTCGCAGCGTCTCGTTGGCCAGCACGGGCAAATGGGGTGCAAAGGGGAGTGGGTCAGGGTTGAGGACTTGGAACCGGCTCAGTTCCAACTCGTACGCCCCGTTCGCCATAACCGCATTCACGTTCTGTCCGGGCCGTTTCCGCAGCGTACCGGTCACAGCCACGGCACTCTGCACAGGCGCCCGCCGTACATTGGCAAGCAGCTCCTGGGCGTCCTCCTTTCCGGGAACTGATTGCTCCGGCACACGCACAAGCAACTGCACCTCCCCGGTCGAGTCCTGTAGTTTGACAAAGGCCAAATGCTTGGACCGTTCTCGTACGGGATGGAGCCAGCCAGTAAGCTGCACCTCTGCGCCCACATCTGCCTCAGTTAGGTCGGAGATGAGATGAGTGCGCTTCCAGCTGGGCGTGCTTAACGCGCGCAGGGGCACAGGGCGCACCATGCGGGACGAGGAAAGTACCTGCGCCCCAGGACGCAGCGTCCTGCGTGCCAGCCGCACCACGTGCATCCGGTTCACGAGCAGGTCGGTAGCACAGCGGAGGGTAGAAACCGTTGGGCCAAGCGCAAGTGGTGTGGTATTGGCCAGCGCATCGGATATCGAGTGCCAGAAGATTTCAACATTGCCAGCTGCATGTGTCACGTGGCACATGTCACCGCGGCTGCCGCTGCCCACTCGAAGCCACTGCCACCAAAAAATTTGGGCAGAGCAACCAACCCGCTCGTCTTTCGCCCCTCAGACAACATGGACGAAGTGCACCCCCCTGGGTTGGCGACATTGCGAGCGCCACGTCGCCCAGCTACTTGCCTTGGCCCACATTACCCATGTGGTCAATGCAACGCGGATGGAGGTGCCTTACCCGTCTGGGGTC
This sequence comes from Moniliella sp. 'wahieum', assembly GCA_003971905.1. Taxonomy (NCBI): domain Eukaryota; kingdom Fungi; phylum Basidiomycota; class Moniliellomycetes; order Moniliellales; family Moniliellaceae; genus Moniliella; species Moniliella sp. 'wahieum'. The sequence goes on along the minus strand of RSEE01000006.1, from coordinate 860,479 downwards.
AAGGTGTACCAAGTCCCCATTGACGACACTGAAGAGCCCATTCTCCCCTACTTTGGGCGGGTCAACCAGCTCATCCACCAGGTCCTAGTGAAGGCGGCAGCATTCTGCTTCACTGCCAGGCCGGCGTGTCCCGTAGCGCATCTGTACGTCTCTCTTGCCCGTTGATGCCCCAACTAAGTCATGTGCCGTCCCAGTTGGCTGTCGCCTATCTAATGGCCACTCAGCATCTCGCCCCCGAGGACGCGCTGGTTGAGGTGCGAAAGCGACGAGTCAGGCCCACCCCAACGATGCCTTCATTCGGCAGTATGTACGCCCTCCCTTGGCATCATCACCCTATACTAACTGGCCCTCACAGACTGGAGCTGTACCACCAAGCTGGGTGCACGCTGGATGTACGCAACAAGGCACTTCGCCGCTTCCTCCTCTCCACCCTGGACGTTCAGGGAGGGGACAAGGTGAGAATATCATCTCGCTTGCTGGTGAGGCGAACTCTCTCCGTTGCCGGTTCGCGCATTTAGCCCCCAGCATGCTCCCTGGGAAGGCACTACCGTCGACCTCTATCTCTCCGCCGTTGACAGTAAACCCAAGCACGCTTCCCCATGGCGCTGGGGGAGGTTACCGTGTTCCCCCTATTTCCGCCTGCCAGCGCGCACCGCACCCACCTCCTTCTACAGAGGGCGACATCGGCCCCCTGCTGCGATGCAAGAAATGCAGAGGGTCTTGGCGGTGCTGAATGAACATCTGATTGACCACGAGCCTGGCAAGGGCCAGGGCGCATTCGAGGTACACAGGCGCATTGCGCCCGGAAGCCAGCAAGCCAGTGCACTCAGCCGTACTCTCCCTCAAGCTGCGGCGGGATCGGCGGCAGCCTTATCAGCCTCGCTGCCTCCACACTTGGCCGCCTTGCGCATGGGCCGAGGCGTGCGCCTCCCTACCCTCTTGTCGCCTCGGGAAGTGCTGCCCACCGAAGGGTGCGGTGCCTTTTTTGTCGAACCCTCAAGTGGATGACACCCGAGCTCAGCGAGGGACAGCTCAAGGGTCGCCTGGATTGCCCAGCTCCCAAATGTGGAGCCAAGTTAGGCAGCTATGATTGGGCCGGGTCCCAATGTGGGTGGTACGTGACGCTTCCTTGTTTTCTGGTCTGAGGCGCTGACAAAAAAAACCAAGTGGTTCGTGGATCACGCCGGCGTTTGCGCTCCATGTGTCCAAAGTGGACATCCAGTCATAGATCATAGAGGCTATGATGCCGGTGTCGACGATAACGATATGCGCAATCGTTGCATCATTCCATCAATCACATCGATACTGGTCTTCGCCGGGGTGCTCGTCAGGTCATCCAGCAGACGCAAACTTAGCCCATTCGGCTCTCCTTGGAAGGAGCCGTAGCAACATCCACATCATCATTGGGCTGTCTGACCTCCACCTCTTTGTCACCACAGCTGCCGCGCTAAACATCATATATCTTGTTCAGCTCACAATGGACTCGTGTCGATGGACAGAGGGGGGAGTGGAGAAAAACTATATGCTAAGATGTTTTCGCACTTCATTTGTAAGCGCAGTGCGAGACAGAATAACCTAGCATCCTGTCCGTTGGGTGCAGGGTATGTACTCAAGCAAGCCTTGGGCTGTATCGAGAGGATGGAAAAACGAGAGGAGTACAGGAGAAGATTGGAGAGGAAATAATATAGTTCACGCGGCGACCATGATACAATTCGAATTACAAGGATAATGTTGCGTCGGCTTCACAATCGCAAGCTTCGGCTTGCTATCGTTAAACTTGGAACAATACAGAGAAGATTAGCATGGTCCCTGCACAAGGATGACAATCTTGACCAGAAGAGTCGCTTCTTCGGAAGCACATGTTTTTGTCCCGTTCTCCCTCTTGGCTGAACCACAGTCAGCTCGTGCTTAGCCCGTTACCACCTGTCGTGCACCCGCATATGCAGGGTGCCGCAGCCCATGCTTCCATCAGCTTTGGGGGGTAATCGAGTCAAGCCGGATCTTTTGGTGTAGCCGGTCGGAGAGCGGCCGTGCACACACCCTTAGCTAATTACGATACTGCTGGCCGGCAGTCGAGATGATCGATGACCCTACCATCCACAGCCGATAACCGGCATAACCTGCCCTGCCTCGCCGCTGTGTCCAACGTGCTCACCACCAAGACTGGGCTCATGCAGATCCCCATCGGTACGCGAGCCGTGTCGTCTGTTCTGTCCCCCACAACCCCCGACGCTAATCTGGTCTGTGCGGTTTGAAGCTGCGGCGGGCACGGCTGCCGTTTGGACGAACGCCACGGGCATCTGGTCCCTGGCAAGCGGCTCCTACGACCGCCCATTGCCTTTTGGACTGCAAAACGTATCCCAACACCTCTTTGGGCATGTCCAGCATGGACTTCCTCCTTCCGGCCCGTTGCGATGGCAGCTCATAAACGCTAACGGAACCATCTCCATCCCAGCGCGATTCCCCTTGTGGTGCACCTTGACCTTTTGGCTAACAACCTCATTCCCGACCCCAACGTCGGACTCAACGAGGCGCTTGTACGCTGGGTCGCAGATGAAGAGTGGACCTACACTGTCGACCTTCATCCTCTTCTGCAACAGGTCAACGCCTCTTTTCCCCTGCACGACAATGAATTCCTCCTCCACTTTGCTGCCCTCGACACGGCGGTCAACATCTCCCTTGGTGACACGCCCATTGCCCAGAGCGCTAACTCCTTCCGCCCCTGCACAGTAAACGTCACGCCTTTCCTCTCCCATCTGAAAGGCAACTTGAGTCTGAGATTTGCCTCGCCCAGGGCGTATGCTGACCATCAGAGTTGGCGTGACCACTTTTACCCTACCCAAAACACGGCCCCTGGCAACGAGGTGATGGACGTGTACGAGTATGCCAACCGGCAGTTTGTCCGCAAGCAACAATCCGACTTTGGATGGGATTGGGGACCCGCTTATCTTCCTACCGGACCGATTGATGACGCCTACCTCGTAGCCCTCTCCCACAGTCCTCGGCCGATCCGTTCCCCGCAACAGGAGAGGGAGAGCTCGCATGAACAAAAACGCAAGATTACCCCACCAATGGGGGGAAGAGTGCCCATCTCTGGGCAGACCTTGTGGCGGCAGACATCTACCGTAAGGGCCAAGTGCCCAACCTTCCTCCTGACCAGAGTGCACCGTGGGTGGTGAATATCACGCTCGACCTGTGGTCGACACTCGAGGGTGTAGCGACGCTCGAGTGGAGGCTGGATCATCTGACCGGCACCCCGGTGAAGTTTAACAAGCCCCTCCACAGGGGACACAATACCGGACTGTGGGCCAGCTTTGAGCTGCCTTCAAAGGGGCCAGAGGCACCGCGCCTTTGGTGGCCGCGCAGCCAAGGAGAGCCGTTCCTGTATACCTTCCATGGCACCCTCTGGGTGGGTGGAGAGCGGCTCGATTGGTCTCGCCGCTACGGGTTCCGGACGATCGTGATGAATCAGAACAACGTCTCTCCCACCGAGGTTCGCAATGGCTGGGCGCCTGGGTCCAAATTCCAAGTAGAGGTGAACGGTTTCCCGATCTTTATCCAGGGTGCCAACTACATCCCTTCGGACACGTTTGCACCCCGCAGAGGTAGCGCGACGATACATGCTGCGCGCTCGGCAGAGGAGATGGGACTCAACCTGCTGCGCATCTGGGGCGGCGGACGGTACGAATCCGAGGAGTTGTACAGGTACTGCGACGAGCGCGGGATTCTGGTCTGGTCGGAACTCATCTTTGCCTGCGGCGCTGCCTACCCCACCCTCCCCGACTTTTTCGAGGAGGTAAGGAAGGAGACCCACTACCAAGCCCGCCGGCTCAGCTCACATGCTTCCACTGCCCTGTGGGCAGGCAACAATGAGGGGGAGCAGATGATGCTCAGGACAGTACGTTGGCCAACGGCTCGATTTATGAGGGCATGTACGAGCATCTTTTCCACAACCTTACCTGCGTGTCATGAGGGAGAGCCACACATCTGTCCTACATCCTGCATAACTGGGAAAGGGTACACCTCCCTCGATCCCTATGTGCCCGATACCTCAATTCACTCCAGGGGCCATTTATGGCGATGCTGAGCACTACAATTACGATCCACGGGATGCCTTCAATGTCTCTGCCTACCCAGCTAGTCGTTTCGTGAACGAATACGGCATGCATTCCTTGCCCTCAATCTGGACCATCGACTCGTATGCCGCCCCCGCCGACTGGGGGTTCAATTCGACCGTCGTTCGGGCACACGACAAACATTCCCCGCGGGGAACCTGACCTATCCTTTCCCTGCCGACGACGGACAAGCCCAGCTGACAGAAGGCGTCGCCATGTTTCTCCCCCACCCGCCGCCCCTTGCGGAGACAGCGAGCTTGGGAGAACGTCGGGCGGACCTGGCTCAATGGGCGTATGCGACGCAAGTCTACCAAGGCATCTACCTCGCTTCCCAGACGCTCATGTACCGTGTAGGCGCGGCACTCCCCCAGCGGACGAGCGGTGTAGTGTTTTGGCAACTCAACTCGGTCTGGCAGGGCAGCGATTGGTCGGTTATCGAGTACGGTGGGCGGTGGAAATTCAGTGCCTACACCAGCGTGCGGCCCAAGCCCCCGTTGCGCCTTTTGTCGCAGCCCGCGAGGGGGTCATTGACCTGTGGGTTGTTAGCGACTTTAATCCTCTCGGAACCAACCGGGAGAACCGGACCGACGGTATCCTCTCATGGGCCTGGTATGATTACTTGGGCACCAAGATAACCGAGGGAGAAGCACCCTTTCTCATATATGGGGCCAACGCAACCAAAGTTCTCACGGTCTCTCCCCCCATCGGTCGAGGGGGAGGTTATCTCCATCTGATTGCTAGGGGAATCAAACGCAAGTTCAAAAACGAGTATTTTTGGCCTGTGGAGCAATTTGTCCCATCGAACTGCCCGACCCAGAGGTAACTCTCACCCTTCTGTCATGGAAGGGAGGCAAAGCATCCTACAATGTTACGTGCGAGGGTGGCGTCGCTCCCTACTTCTCTCTCGAGCATCCGGAGGGCGTGCTAGGGCAGTTCTCTTCCGACACGGACTTGAGCCTCGGCTTCTTCTGTCGTCCGGGCGAAGTGAGAACAATCGTGTTTACTCCTTGGGCGGACCATACCCACGGCGAATATCAGTTTCGCATGTTGCCGCGATGGGTTCATTCTTCCACGCAAAATCCGTTTAGGTTTGTCGATGCTTCCGGCTCAGCTTGAGCCATGTGCATTAGCATGCGTATTCCTTTCCGTGTTCGTTCGTCCACAATGCCTACACATGCTCGGCTCCTCGCAGTCCAATGTGTGGGCACAGAGCATTCTTTTAGGCCCGGGTATGCTACATAGTCGCGCGAAGGAGGGTACGCGGCTTGAGGCGCAGGCGGTGGGTCTCCTGTGTGGAGGAATTGAAAGGGGACCGATCTTGCCCCCCTGGCTTTCCTGGGCAACCTTTTGGTAAAACAGAAGGTATGCGCTTTGCCCCAACACCTCCTCCAATGAACAAGGTCGTACGTTAGCATCGGATATACGAAGCCATTCTTCTTGGCTCGGGTCGGGCAAGGCATCATCAAACTCCTCGTCATCAGGGGGCAAAGAAGGGGGTTTCCGACGAAAGGCAATGTAATGTCCGTAGCCGTGCATCCCAAAGTGAACCACCACCGCCATCAGACGATAGGTTTGGCCCTGCTCATAGAGTTGCAACTCTGCCCTAAGAGCGTTCAACTTGTCCTCTGGAAGGCCGAGGACCGCCGCCTGTTCCTTCCCCAAGCTCAGCGCAAGTGCTTCCTCGTCCGAAATGCTCGGCTCAAAAATCCTTGCGGGGGTAAGCGTAAGATTTCGGGGAACGGGACAAAGACTGAATTCTTCACTGCTACCCCGCGAAGTAGGAGGAGCGGGACAAATGGATCGGGAGAACTTCTCCACCACAAAGGAGAGTCTGCCTTGTGAAAGCCAAGTTGGGGAAGCGGTCGCCTCGTGTGCGCAGCTCGGCCCAGAGTTGATCGTAATTCGACTCCTCCTGTGGAGGCGGAGTCACGCCCTGCTCCGGTTCCGAGAGTGGGACCCCAAACTCCTCCACCTCATCTTCACTCAAGTTGTCCCGTAAGATCCGCTCGATTTGCTGCAGAACGCGCTTGAGGGATTCCGCTTGTGCTAGCATATCCACCCGTTCATCCTTAGCCTTCTTGGCTTTCTTCTTCTTGCGCTTTTTGGCCGAAGTCGAAAGGCGACCCAAGTCACCATTTGGCTTTTCCCCTTGCCCAGCTTCCTTGAGCTCCAAAATCCGGGCAGAGAGACGAGCCTGGGTACGCCGCACGCTGCAGCGCCAACAGGTCCATTCTACCCGTTCTTCCTGTGCCCAGTGGACCAGAGAGGAGACCAAATCACCTTGAGGCGTCAGCTCCAAAACTGGTGAAGAATTCACCCGGATTCCGGTCGTGTAGCCACAGACCAAACACCGTGTCACCCTTCCCACTAAACTTTGGAGTGCGCCGAGTTTTTCCTTCACCTTCTGTTGTGGGGGAGAAGGGAGAAGGGCACGCAGGCCGCCTCGAAGGAGCCGCGCGTATTCCACACGGTAGCTCTGTGTACGCTCCTCCTCCTCTGCAGTGCATCCAGAAGAAGCAACAGCAGTTCATGTGCATCTTGCTGTTCATGAGCACCGGTGAGCGTGCGCGCACTCCACCCTCCCGGCCTCGGTGCGGACAGGGCGCGAGCAAGTGCAGTTGCGTGGATTGCCCATGGGCGGGCGCGTGGGTCGTTGAGCTCGGCCCACAATTCCCCACTTGCATCCAACACCGGCACAGACAATTTACCCTCCTCTGCGTATGCCCGGGATTTTTCGACCTCGTCCAAAAGCGCGGGACACTAGCCAGGGCTTGGAGGGTGGAGTTCATAAAACACGTATTTCCAGCATTGTAGATGCCGGGGTGGTACCCACCAGGTCTTTGGCTGGAGGCGGCGACGGTGTGGGAGGAGCAAAGCGTGCCCGCACGCTGGACACACTGGGGGTCAGGCCGACGCCTGCCAGCATGGCGAGCAAGATGGCGAGAAGGGTAAGCAGACCCACTGTGAGACTGCTCGGGGAGTCCACAGCGCCGCTGCTGGTACGGGCACGGCGACGACAGGCTGGAGATGGGGCCAGGTGATGCCCATCGCCCCTGGGCTGGTGGAGTGGAACGGTCGCAGTAGTGGGTGTGCGGCGGCGGCGGCGGTGGTGGTGGTGATGAAGGCGGCAGTTTCATCGCCACTACGCGGCCCGCCTGCCGCCAGCCGGCTGGTCCAGTGTACTTCCATTTCGCCGCTTGGCGCCACGGCCAAAATCCAATCCAATTCCGCCCCCCTTCCGTTCGTCCGGCCGCCACACCTCTGGCCGCCACCGAAGCCAAGCCGACTGCCGAGACTGGCCGCGGCGCTCAACGACGCGTGCATCCATCGTCCGGCACGAGCCCCCCCCCCAACGTCCCAACGTTCAACCCCCTTGGCGCGCTACGTTGCGATGGTGCTCGCATCTTCTGTTGATGCTCCCCTTCGTCGGCGGTGGTGCGGACGGCGACGAACCTAGTAGACCTGTTCCCCGACCGCCATGCGCCGTGTGCTACGTTTGGAGTGCCCCCTTAGTACTGTGTAGAACTCGAGAGAGAACTGACTGGGTGTGGTTGCTGGCAGCTAGGTGCACTCCCACTCTCATTGCGGACGGAGGGAGCGTGTCCAGCTGACGGCGCGGCGGGTGTGGGGCTGGACGTGGCCAAAAGGACAAAAGAAGGAGCCACAACTGAGAGTTCTGAAGATCCCAGAGTGGATTGCAGTTTGTGGATCCCAATGGGAATGGCAATATCTACCGAACGGTCCAGAGTCTCGCAATCCCATCCATCCATCCGGCATCCTACCGCATCCCACCACCAATCCCATCCTAGGACGCCTAAGACCTAAGCGCCTAACCGTCGCCGTCGCGCGTCCTGGGCCTAACGCGTCACGCGTCACACCTGAGGAGCCTGAAGGCCCCAGGGGCTCAGCAGGCTCAGAGGCCTCCGTAGTGCCGCCGATGGGCGCGTGTCAGTGCCATGCGGATGCCAAAGATCGGCGTGCGCGTGCTCGCTGAGCCGACTCGGCACGAGACGTCGGCAGCCGTCGCACACTCGCTGGCCCTGGGGCTGGCGGCCTTGGGGGTCTCAGATCGCTGGGGTCATGCATGCGTCGCCCCCATCAGACTGCCCCGCGGTTGGCCGCACGCCCATCGGTGATCGGAGCCATCCGCAGCCGGTTGCACCGCGCCGTTGGGCAGCAGGGTCCTTTGCCTCCGGGGGCATTCCGCGCGCCGCGCAGATCGCCTCGCCTGCCACGGCGTATGATCCCTCCTGCGGCTGCTCGCACGACACGCAAGTGTGCTGGGCTCGACACTTGTCCGCTCCGCTGCCCCCCGCCACCACCTCCTGCCTGCCACAGCCCCCATTCCAGTATGGCGCCCAGCGCAGCCGGCGTGCGCGCCACCTGCTCCACTACACGGGCCTCGCCATAATGCGCTCCGTCATCTTTGCCATCTGGGTCCAGGTCCCGTTCTGGTGGGTGTTCGGTATCCTCTACGTTGTGCACTACCTGAGCCCTTGGATCGTGCTTCCAGCCGTGGTGGCGCGTGCACTCGAGGCGCATCCGTACCTCGCCTTCACTCTCTTCGTCTATAGCAGCGCCGAAAACGCATTCTCCCTCTATTACCAGTATCTCTGCCACCTCATTCAGCAGCCGGGCCCTCGGCCAATATACGGTCGTCGCTTTTTGCGCTACGTCTTGTCCCGTGCCCTCGATTCCGACATCACCTCTATCTCCAATCCTTCCCAAACGCTCGTTGCCTCGGCCGTATCCCCTGCCACTCGTCAACGACTCGACCCAAATGCGCTGGAGCCCATTGAGGTTCTCCAGCCCACCCCCAACCCAGCCGCACCCCTAGTCCCACCCCTACCCCTGCTGCCAGCAAGTCGGAGCACGAGCGAGATGAGCGTGTGAAGCGTCTTCGGCGTGTGTCCTATGTGCCAGCCTTTGTGGACGACTGTTGACCGCCAACGATCCGCGTGCCCAATCCTTTGCGCAAGGACAGGGTATGTGGTACTGGAGTCCCCCGCCGAATAATTTGACCCGAAGAGACGTGGACCAATGGCTTGCGGGGCGCTGTATGGCATGTCTCTTGCTGAGATTGAGGCGGATGCGAACGGCCCGGACCCATATGCTCGCAACCTCAATGCGTCTCCGGCTCCCCCCTCGTGGTCTGAACCCCAAGGTCGGCGGCCCGGGGGTGGTGGATGTGATGCCTCGGAGGCGAGATATGCGACAATGGGACCATGTCGAAACGCGTGCGAGGCCTGGAGAATGGAACGACCCCATTCGTGGCAACCGGCTGGACTTTCTCCACTATTGTCGGGAACTGATTGAGGCGCGTCAAGGGTTTAGTCTTCCCCTTCGGATTGAGGGGGGGATCCAAAGTGGCTCATGACTGACCCCGCTACCGGAGAGAAGATGCATCGTGTCATGCGTCTCACCATCGATCCCGTCCGCACTGTGGCCCGGCCCCTGCTGCTGTACCTTGTGGTCAACACTCTGAGCTATCTTGAGGTGGCATGGGTGCGCCGCCAGGGATTCCAACAGGAACAAATAGGGCGCCTGCGCTATCTCATTTACCGGCCATCGGGCTGGAGCCCGGAGAAAGCAGTCAAGGACCAAACCTCCTCCACCCGTCCTCTTGTCGTTTTCCACGGTCTCGGCATTGGCTTGATACAGTATGACTCGGTGCTCCAGTTCCTGGTCCACTCGCCAGACTTTAAGGACCGCCCGATCCTCATCCCCCTACAAGATCAAATCTCCATGTCGATCTTCAGTCGAGACTACTGCGTCCATTGGCGCACCACGAAACAACCGGGTACCTTGACCATATTATGCGCCGCGAGGGCTGGGCCGACCCGAGGATAGGGATCGAGATCCTGGGGCACTCGTGGGGCACGATTGTGGCATCGTGGACACTCAAGGCGATGAACACGTTGGTCAAGCGGTGGTCTTGTGGACCCCGTCTGTTTCCAATTATGGGTGCCACATGTGTGCTTCAACTTTGTGTATCGGCGTGCCGACAACCCAGTGTCGTTGATGATGCGGTACTTTGTGGCCCGAGAGGTGGGCACTGCCAACGTGCTCTGTCGCCACTTTGATTGGTCCTCCAACATCCTCTGGCCCGAAGAGATCCCTTCGCTCGACGACCCGAGCAAAGTGCTGATCATGCTCGCAACGAAGGACGCCATCCTGGATTGCAAGAGCAACTACGATTACCTGGTCGCGAATGGGATGCGCGATTTCAGCCAAGGCGGCGGGCTGTTCGTGGGTCAAGGGCTGGCGCACGGTGAGCTGTTGCTACCCCACGGCCAGGGGCTCCAGCTCATCCAGCAGTTCTTTGCCCAGAAGGGAAAGACAGAGTAGACCGCACATATTCCCCCTGTCATGTCATGCACGTATAAGTTCGCGTTTTCTCGCCCCTTGGCCAGGCCAACAGGTGCCATAATGCAGAGTGGATCACCGATCCCTACGACCGACCAAGCTGATGCATGCCCACCAGACCAACACAACACCCACGGGGCTGGATACAGAGTGCGGGGCCCCGCACTGAAGAAGACAACCCTACTGGTAATCGGTGAAGCCCCCTCTCATCTGCTGCGGCAGTCCCCGCTGGGTCGACACAGGCGCTGTGCCAGAGATGGGAAGCCAACCCTAGCAGTTGCCCTCCTGCCAAGGGCACTATTTCGGTGCTGCTGGCCAGAGCGACGCTCTGGCCCAGAGCCGCGGCCCAGCCAAGGCCCCAGCAGTGCGTGTTCACCAACCTCTGACGGCTGCTCTCCTCTCAGTGCCTCCTCGTCAAGCCTCAAGGCATCCATCGCCATGGCCCGCTTCACTGAGTATCTCGTTGTGGGGCGCCACCTGCCCACGGAGAAGGAGCCCCCCCAAGCTGTACCGCATGCGCATCTTTGCGCCCAACTCGGTCGTGGCCAAGTCGCGTTTCTGGTACTTTGTTCGCCAGCTGCGCAAGATGAAAAAGTCAACGGGAGAGATTGTGGCGGTGCAAGCGATTGCCGAGGCCAAGCCGCTCAAGGTGAAGAACTTTGGCGTGTGGCTGCGGTACAACTCGCGGTCGGGCACGCACAACATGTACAAGGAGTACCGTTCCCTTTCCCGTGCCGAAGCGGTGGAGAACATGTACCAGGACATGGCGGCGCGGCACCGTGCCCGCTTTGCCTCGATCCATATTCTGAAGATTGCCGAGATTGAAAAGGCAGCAGACGTGCGGCGGCCCTACATCAAGCAGCTCATCCAGCCTCACCTCAAGTTCCCCTTGCCGCACCGCAAGTCGGCCGCCAAGTCGGTCTTTGCCGCGAACCGGCCCAAGACGTTCTACTAACCCCATGCCCCTATCCCCCGACAGTCTTGGACGACACCCGCCTGTTACCTGTGCATCCTCCCCCCTCCTGGGAGCCATTTTTTTGCATCATGCCTCATTGTTACTATGATCGCGGTGCGGCTGCTATTCGGCATGCCCAACCATCCTCCGCGGGTACGAGCATCTTTTACTGCCCAGCGCATCCAAGAATGCAGGCGGAGATTGGGACGAGTCGGAAAAAATGTAACTGGTAGCTGTTGATGACATGGAAAGACGTTCGCTTGTCTCCACTGATGAGGAGGAGGAAGCCAGATCGATCGAGGCGGGGCGCAGGCGCATCCCCCTCACGACATTTGCCCATACCAATCCCCCACAGTCGCGGGGTGGGGAGGGAGCGGGGGGTAGGGACTTGAGGGCCCGGTAGCGCAAGGGCAATCGGAGGGATGTGAAATGGGAGTAGGGGAACCAGGGGAACGGGGGGTGAAGCCATCGCGACCGAGCCAGTTTCGGGTCCTCCATCAGAGGCAGGGGCTCGGACCAAGGTCGTGGTACCTCCCCTTGGCCCGAGAGAGCAAAATGGATAAGGTGCCTTGGTCATAGGCGACATCGGAAACAGTACTGCCATCGCGGTTGCGTGCGTCCAGCTTGGTCCTCGGTAGCAGCAGGTCAATCACATCTACCTCCCCCATGCAGAAGCGTAGTGCAATGCCCGGTTGCCATCGGCATCTTCCTCGTTCGCATTGGCCCCTTGAGCGAGAAAGAGCCTGATCAGGGATGCATGTCCCGCAGCAGCAAAATGGAGAGCGGTCTGACCTCGGCCGTTTTGCAAGGGTGTAACTGGCACTCACTGGTCCTAAATACGCCGCTAGAGGTCAAAATCGTTCCCTTCCTCTCCAGATTGGTCCACTGATCGCTTGGAAGGATCTTTCGAAGCCAGCGGATCATCGTGCTGAAGACCCCGTGTGGACCGCCACGAGCGGAAGACTCGGTACTTTCCATGGATGAGAAGCAAGTGGCGTGGCGGGGGCGGGCGAAGGCTGCTGCAAGCTTTGCCGTTGGATGTGTTTCCAAGCCATTTGGGCCTTGGATAAGTCCCCTGTGGCGACGGCTGAGCGAAGAAGGGCTTGCATTGTTCCTTCTGTTGGAAAGGGAGCAACGAAGACCAAGTAGCAAGCTCTGCAGGTGAGGGAAGAGGTGGGAGATGGAAAAGAGAGTCCATCGTAATCAGAGAGGGAAAAAGGGATGATGAAAACTGAAGAGATTGAAGGGACGATGGTGTTTATACCCTTCACGCATTGCTACACTTCCTGGCCAGTCCACCCTCCATTATGCATTACCTCCCGTTTTCGTGCATCGAGTGTGAGTCCTCTTGAGTCTCGGGCTGTTGGGACAGCAATCGGACTTCATAGAGGGCCCCCAAGTGCGTGTCGCCCTGATGGGACCCTGGAACAGCAAGCACTTCTTGAAGGTCTAATACACTAGCTGCACTATTGTTCAGCCGTTGCCTTGATCCCTCGCCAACGCCACGTTGTGGTGTGTGTCCCCGATGGTATGCACCTACCTGCCCGTCCGATAAATGCGAAAAAGGCTTGATCCATATTGTGTCCGTCCGGAGGGCCTGAGGGCGGAGAGCACGCTCCACTCCGGAACCTGGCGATGGTCCGTGTTATAGCATGTGGGGCCCATACGTCCACTGAATCATGTGTGGTGCAGAGAGGTGGAGCACGAAGGGGCGAAGTGGTCATTGTCCTAGAGCCTGCATCGTCGCCTTTTCGTCCACCCGCAGCCAGAGCGACAGCCTCTTTTGGGTACTCAACACCAGCCAAAGAAGCAGACGACTGAAGATTGAAGTAGTAGTATACTTATCACACACCATTGCCCTATAGTGCGTCAATGCCCGTTTTTCTCGCCAACAAGGCCCCCTCTTCCCAAGCCCACCCAATGTGTTTAGTCATTGGTGAAACGGACAGTAACGCGTAACGGAGGTAAGCACAACTGGTATCGGTATCATATATCAGTCAAGCTATCAAGTCAGGAGTGAGACTCAAAGTGTTAGTTCAATGATGACTATAGGACTGCACAAGAAGTATAGTGGCCATATGGCGTGTGTTGGAGAAGTAGGAGATGTGGGGTACGGGCCCCAGGCTCCGCAATGGTACCCCACATCCCTCCGACTGAGAGTGTCCCCATCCTTCTCGAATTGTGGCTCAGTCTATCACCGCCTTATATCCCTAATCCGCGCCGAGTCTGTGCAGTTTCCCCCCAAGAAGAGAGGGATACGGCTGGGATGGAATGTGTCCCTTCTACTACTGATATTTTTGGGTGTCTCGCACCCACACTGGGTGAATTCTGGGTTTCGTCTGTATTCCGTAGTAGGCCCGAGGCTCAACTCCGCCACCGGCCGAGAAGCGCAGGGAGGGAAAAATCAGAGCATCGGGATGCGACCGACGACAGCTCTCTGCCTTGGTAACAACATGCACAGAGTTTTCCCTGTGTCGCCTTTGGACCCACATATATTGGTATCGACAGAACTCCTATTGCAGTACAGGAACCACACATACATTACAATGCATAGTCTCAATACGTGACACCACACACACTCCCCGTTGTTCGACTATACGAGAAGCAAGGTGGGGAATACAAACCATACTATGTGAACAACACAGTCAACTAAATGAAGACAATCCTCACCAGATGGCGGTAATATCAAGATCTTCTAAGGAAGAAGTCATATACATAATAAAGAACTTTAGATGAGATGTTAACCCCGGGGAGGGCATTGCATTACCCTCTCCCGACGTGGGTTGCTGCGTGCCACAGTTGTGCATTTCCTGCTGCAATGTGAGTAACTATGACAGAGGAACCCCATAGAACCGCGGTACATGGAAGAACTCTCCTACCAGCTGAGGAGCCAGAGGTTCTTATCCAGCCTGATGGCTTCCTAGATAGCTATCTCGCCCACCTCTGCAGGCATAACAGTATAGTTCTTTTCGCTACTATGGGGGCTTTTTTCCAGGGAGGCAAACCCACAGTAGTACGCGGGTTTTGCCCCATTGCAACGGTGGATAATCCACCAACCGAAAAACATGTTGTCTTCTATCTGCTGTTGTTGTGTTCTTCCCTCCGGGTTAGTCCGGACCGTTGTTCGACGGGCCTTGTCTCCCCCAGCCCTGCTTTCTGCCTTTGTGTTGCTTTTAATAATCTTTGTCTCCTGCCAGTCTTTTCTTCGCGCCGCTCCTCGCTAACCGTGCCTACCTCTTTCCTGTACCAACGAATCTTTTGTCTCCTCGACTATACGTGTGGCCCACTCCACTCTCTGTAGCTCGACACCTCTCTTTAGTTTATAGCAGCAAGCGATAGTATATCCCCGAGCTGTGTGCATAGGGTGTGTCACAGTGATTAATGATTGGCGGAGGGCTATCTGCACGTGATCAGCCCCATTGCCGCAATCGAGGCAGCACGCGAGCTGTAGCTGTTGTTTTTCGGTGGAGTCTGCATCGCCTGCTGCGGCAGGGGGGTTGTGGGGCTTGCATTGCGGCTGCTGCTGCGCCGCACAGGGAGCAGGCAAGTGTCCGCCAGTCCGTGGAACCCGTTGCATGTGTAAAGCAACTTGTAACTAGAAGTCGAGCAAGCCAGCAGCTAGCTAGGGGCCTGTGTCCCAACCACATGCATCTGGCCTGGCCAGAGATATGCCAGGCCGCAGAGGGGCAGTGCCCAGCCTTGCCTTTGGCGTTCCTACGCCTCCCCGGCGTGGGCACTGGCCCAGTGTGCAGCCTCCTGGCGTTGCGCGCCGGCGGCAGCCAGGGTTTGTGCGCAGCTGCCTGCTGCATGCTGCCTGCATGCTGCCCATCGGCCCTGTCACTTGTCATACACCATCACGCGTCACATGCATCCTGCACAATGCATCACTGTGACATGTGATGCATGGGCCTCTTCGATCGCCCTGGGGCACAGCGCCTGAGCACCGAGTACGGCAGGACGGGACGCCTGAGTCCCCCCCCTGCCTGCGCCCGTCGATCTGCGCCCTGCCGCGTGCTGTTCGGTCATGCCGAGAGGAACACAGAGTGCCGCCCTGCCGCCACGCGCGGCCACACGTGCGCTGCGACGGTGCACACTGCCCCTGGGCAGGCGTGCCTGGCTGCAGTGGCGCGGCTGCCGCCGGCACCCGGCTGTGGTACGCAGAGTGAGGACTGAGGCCCGGAGATCTGAGGCTCAGCCCAGGCTAGGCCTGGCCCTAGCCGCGTTTCCTTATAAGCCCTCCGCCCCCTGCCACCACGCCTGCCTTTCCCCCTCCACCGCCCCTAGTCCCTGCAACTCCTTTGCTCTTGGCCACCCGTTCGCCATGCAGATCTACCCTCTTGTTGCTCTCCTCGCCGCCGCGTGGCTGTCATGGCTGGCAACCCGCAGGTCATCACCCCCACCACCACCCTCATCACCGGCGTGCCCATGCAGATCCAGTGGTCCGACGGCACCGCCCCCTTCACCTCGTCGTCCACACCTTTGCTGTATGCCTTTGCTCTTCTGCCTTGTCTCTTGCTCATTGCTGACACGGACTTCTCCAGAACGGTGCCGCGGGTATCCTCAAGACCCAGACTGGCGTCACTTCGCCCTTCACCTACACCCCTCCTGCCAGCGCCGCCGGGCAGATGCTCCAGTTCGATGTGACTGACTCGACTGGTGCTCTTGGCCAATCGGGTGCCACGGAGGCTGTTCTCGCTGGTTCGGGTGCCGGCTCGGGCTCCGCTGCCTCGGAAAGTAGCAGTGCTGCGACTTCGGCTGCTGCTTCGCCCCCTCGTCGGTGGCTGCCTCGTCGGCTGCCGCCAGCAGCCCCGCCTCTTCGTCGGCTGACAAGTCGTCGTCGGCATCGTCGTCGGCTGCCTCCGCTCTCTGCCACCGAGTCCAAGTCGCCTGCTTCCCACGTGCGCGTCGCCTCGGCGGCTGTTGCTGGTTGTTGGCATTGCGGCTGCTGCCCTCCTTTAAATCGGGTCTCGGATTTATTCTGAGAAACGGTGAAAAGCCCCAAGCATAGGTCAACGTTGACCTTCCCGTTTTCCACGTTGGGGGTCATCGTTAAACTTTGTGCCACGGACCGCTCCCCCAGAGCTCTTTCCTGCTTTTTTGTTATTCCCACCCTGACCACCCTCCTTGGATCCTTTCCTGTGCCATGCCTCACACCCTTTTGTTGGCCTGCAAGGTTGTTACTTCGCCTGCCTGTTGGCGATTCATAATTCGTCCTGCACGTACCCTTATTATTCCTTCCTCTCATTTGTCATGCGCTACGGTGGACGAGCCCCCTATAGTTCACGTTTCCCATGCCAATGGCAGTCCTGTTTCTGTAGCTTTCGCCGCTGACCATGTTTTGATGAAATAAGGCACTTCCTTCGGGCTCGAAGCGTGCACTTTTCATTGGGCAGGAGGAAGCGGGGGGGAGCGGGCGAGGTATAAGTGCACAGGCCGCGGTGGGTTGTTCATCTTAACCTGTCTTGTCTCCGTTTGCCCCGGGGCGCCTATAAGACCTTGGTGGGAAGGCAAATGGGAGCGGAGGGTGCAGGCGCAGGGATGCGCCAAAGGCCGGCCGGAACGGATGGATTGACCAAAGACCCGCCTCCCATAGCGGCCGTTGCCTGAGACGGATGACATGAAAGACGGAGGCACCGGACGCGCATGACCGTTAACGGTGGTGTGACCGGTGAGCCACTATAGGTACTAGTCACCACAGGCTGGCAACGGTCGAACGTGCTTCAACTTCAAATTCGCAGCGCAATGGGTGTGAGACAAGCTCCGCCAGGCTCCGCCCGTCTTGCTTGCAGAGGCGGTCGTGGTGCGGCGCCGGAAGGGTGTGGGCGGCCGAGGGCGCGGAGGCTCCGCGTTGGTTCAACTGAACGTTCAACAACTCATGCTTTGACCAATGATTAATGAACTTGATTCTTGAACGTTGAACGTGGACGCTGGCGAGCTCGTGGGGCGGAACAGAGGCGCCGTTCCGCTGACGACGGGGACTGGCGAGCTGGTTGGCGGCTGCTTCGGCTGGGGTGGCTGGGAGTGGCAGCAACCGATTTCCTCGCAGGCTGGCCAGTCTTCACGCTCCCAACGGGCGTGCCAATACCCATCCAATCCATCGCATCCCATCCCATCCAATGCTCCCTGCCCCAGCCCTCGCCCGTCGGGGCCGCTGGTGCTGCTGGGCATGCGCAGGTTCAGCACCGCCGCACCCGCCGCGCCGCCGCCGCCAAGACACGCCTCCCCTGTCCAAGGTGCGCTGGGCATACAGCCCCTACCCTGTGCCCTACCACCTGGGCCTGCGCATCCAGGAGTACCTCGTCCAATCCCGCGCCGACGCCCGCGCTGTCCTCCGCTCCGTTGACCCGAACTCTCCCGAGGCCCATGAGGCCCAGAAACGCGCGAGCCAGGACACGTTGTTTCTTCTCCAGCACACTCCTGTCTTTACCGAAGGCCGCCGCGGGGCGCCTATGCCCAGACCCCCGACGAGGTCAGCGCCCTCACCGAGCGCTTTCACGCCATTGGCGCTGACTATGTGCAGACGCTGCGCGGGGGCCTGATCACCTTCCATGGTCCGGGCCAGCTGGTCGGCTACCCCATTCTCGACCTGGGCGCGATGGGCCTGTCGGCGAAATGTTACGTGGACCGGGTGCCGGGTCTTCCGTGCGCTGCTCGCGGACCGCCATCTGGCTACCATCGACCCGCCCGACGACCACACTGGCGTCTGGACCGACGAGCACACAAATCACCTCGATTGGCATCCGCGTCCGGCACCGCATCACTTCTCATGGATTCGCATTTAATGTGGAGCAGGCGGCTGCGTTGGTTTGGGTACATTGTTGCGTGTGGCATCCAGGGCAAGGGGATGACCTGCTTGCAACGCGAGATTTTGTGCGCAATCGGCCTTCGCTCGCCGTTCCCGCTCTGCCGGGCGGCCTGACCCCGCTCCCTGCTACCTCCTCGCTCACGTTGGTGGTGGAGCCGCCTCTGCCACTGGACGCCGAGGCCGCCGCCGTCACCGTCCGCGCCGTGCTTCCTGATGTGCTTACCCACTTTGCTGCGTTTTTGACCGCGAGGTGGAACAGGAGCCGAGTGCCGACTTGGTGTTTGAACGGACGAGCGTGGCATCCTGTCCCGCGCGCTTGTCGATGGCCATCTGATCGAATAACGTTCATACCCGCCGTGCCATAACTACTTGGATTCTACGTGGGGGCTACACTGTAGCCTCGGCGGCGTGCTGATGCAGCCCGTATGTGGCTTTTCAAAACAAGTCCGACGTAGCATGGCATACATAGTAAGGCCCAAGAATGGAGAGGTAGAGAGGCCCGGGCGGATAGCACATCATACACCGCGGGCCCGTCGAGACTCAACTGTTCAAGGCTGGTAGGCACTCCGACGGAGAAACTCCATCGGTACCGCTTGCTCGCTTCCCTCGGCCACCCAAGGCGAGGTTAGAGCGCCAAACGTGGTCTCTGACATGGCCGAAGGCGGACGCACTAGCGCGGGGGGCACATTGCGGAGAGAAGCAACGTTGACCTCGTCCTCACCAAGTGAGGTGAGGACTTGGCTCGTTTGGTGTCTTCGTCCTTTTCCCCCAATGTGTTAAGGGAGAGCTTGGTGGTCGAGGCCAGGGAGGCGCGTGGGCTGGGGAGCCAGAGGGGACGGGGGAAATGTGCGTGTCGAGGGAGACAGAATCCATCTCGACCCGGACCTCGCTTAGGTCCACCTCGCTACCACGACGATGGTCTCCATAGTTGATCGAATCGGGTTTGGCAATAGGCGTGAGGCTGCCGGGAGAGTCGAGGTGGAGATGGACATTGGAGCGCGCGACACCGTGTGGTGTACGAGGCTCCCGTTTCTCTGCTGCTGCACCAGACTGAGGTTGAGTGGAGGCGGAGCCTTGGCGTTGAGGTAAAGCCGTTGTCGCTTGATGGCGGGGGGCGTACTGGGTCCGCCACGAGTTTCCCCACCGTGCAAATCCGCATGGCAGACCAATTGAGCTCATGGTGGATCCGTACGCGCCTCCGCGACGTGTCGTCCCGGTACAGCTCGTAACATCAGTACCAACGCCAAGTGGCTGGCGAGCCCCGTGTAGTACAATTTGAATCCGTCTCCCACCTGAGCCACCAAGGCCGTTTGGGATGGCGTCGAGGTCAAGAGGGGTTTGGGAGCTGCCCCGCCAAGGTATCGAGCATCACGCTAGAAGGTAGCCACACTTCCTTATTCGCCTCATTGAACCCGGCCACATAGTGCCCCATTGATCCGTGTCACCACGGTCAGGGCAAACTCGGCGGCCAGGAGGAGAGGGAGAAGAAAACAGTGTAGCTTTTGGTACTGGATTGACAGTCTCCGTTACTGGATTGGAAACGGGCGAGAAGCGCGACATGGGGTGGCGCCGGGCAATGTAAAACAGGGGCATACTAGTACCCGCTATCAGGACCACAAGCAAAACCAAGACGGTCAACTGTAGCGACGGCACAGCACCCCATCCGATGGGGAGCATGGTGGTGTCGAGCGGCATGGTAAACCATTGCGTGGCAAGCGTCGCGTTTTCCTTGGCTTGCTCCAACTGAGCAGGGGAGGCAGCAAGGTACGCCGTAGCATTAACCCAGGGAATGGATTCAAAGGCTTGTAAGGAAAGACGGGGGTGGAGAAGATGGGCTGCACCGATTGTGCGAATGGAGGGTTGGCTGTGCATAACACGTGCCCAGCAGGCCATAGCTCAAGCGAAGCGGGCTCTGCCACGATGCCGGGTTGGGAAGGATGGAGTGGAGATACGCACGGAAGGCAGGCGAAATGGAGTCCGTCGCTACGCCTTGCTGCTCTTTATTGTCCTGCTTTCTGAGCGGCGACCATGGGAGATGAGGGGACGAAGTTTCCGGGGGCTTTCATGAACTCATCGGTCAGTGCAGTGAGGTTGGCTTGGTTCTCTTGGCTGGGGCGCGGGGAGGGAATGAGATCCAGCATGGTTGCTGAACTTTGGGACATGGGGGCCGGGCTGCAGAGCGGGAAGAGGAGAAAACATATGACGGCGAGATGAAGCAGAAGGGCGGCCCATTGCTTGCTCTCGTACGAACGGTCGAACATTGCGCGCAAAGCCACAGGCGGCGAGAGTGATTGTTGGGAAGGGAAAAGAAAGGAGAGAGATGATGGAGGGGGGGAGAGAAGCCGGACATGTGCGCCGGTACGAAGTATCATAAACGACCCCTCTTCCTGTCCGCCTTCGGAGGCTCCGGGGGAAGGTGGAGTCTGGTATGGGCGTGAGACGGGCCCTCACAAAGGACACAACGAGGCCCAGCGGAGGCTCCGGCGGCGTAACCAGTGGAAAATGCATGTGGGGCTAGAGGGCGGAATATGTACATTTCCGCCGCTGCCTCGGCTTGGGCCGGGACTGCGGCTGGCACGTCTGTGGCGCGAAGAAGACTGGAGCTCACAGCCGCCAGCCAAGCCGACATCGCCAACAAGAATGGCGCTCGCCATGCGTGGGCTCGTATTGCCCACCCTCATACGTCCGGTGGGGCTAGGCGCGGGCTTAGGAATGGGCGCCGTGGGGCCCTGCGGCCCCCTTGGCGCCGCACACCCATCCTGCTACCCGCGTCTCCGGGCCTTCTCGGCCTCAGCGTATGCATCCGCCCGCCCTTCCCTTCCATTCTGGGCCAAAGCACCCAAGCCTTCCCAGCGTACTCCTAAAGCACCCCGCCCTTCCTCAACCCGTCCAAAATCTAAGATGATCCATCTACTGCGCCTACCCGTGGCAGCGGTCTCGAATGACTCTGAAGCGGCGCTCAAGTCGGATGCGCCTGCCAAGGAGCTTCAAGAGGAGCTGCCAGAGGAGCCTCTGCTGACCCCGCCCGCTGCGCCCTCAGGAGTTGGATCGGGTCCGCAAAGTTCAAGCAGCCCAGGAGCTCAGTGCCCAGTCGCTTCTTGAGGGGGGTTGACCGACGAACCCTTGGTGATCTACCGTGGCAGTCCTCCCTTTGATCCTAAATTTTACGACACCCTTTGCTGGGTCTCCCTGGTGTTGGGGTTGACGCTGCGATCGGCCTCGCTTGGTTTGCGCCTTCGTTTGTGCCCAGCTTCCTTCCCGTGGCTGATGAGGAGGTCAAGGAGATTGGCGATAAGACCATCCGCGTGGGCTTGTCCTCTGCCTGCTTTTTCCTCGGTGTCGGCTGTGCCGCCTACCTTTGTTCACCCAGACACGCACCATTACGCGCATCACCCTCCATCTCAAGTCGGGCTTGGTTGCTTTGCAGACCGTCAAACCTGGTCTGTCGTGGTACTTGCCCAAGAGACGTTTGTTCCCGAGCTCTCTGGTCTCTTCTCGCCTTTTGCTACGGTCGATGGCCGGTAGGGAGCAAGCCTGACAAACGGGTCCGGGTATTTTCGCTGGAAAATGTGTACCATCCGCCACTGTTCCACGATGCAGTTCTACGCCCGCAACGACTTATTCCCGCACGAGTTTGAGTTGCTCAAAGCTTACTTTCCGGCCCCCCAACAACGAAACATCAACGGGCCCAGCTTCTCCACGGCCGAATCTGCGTTGTTTGACGACACAAGCTACCTCCTGGTTCGGCCGCATGGCGTGCTTCTGGAACTTCCCGCCAGTGGTGGGCGCGTGCCCCGCGACCGCCCCCTTTCTGGCAACGCATCTTTCCCGCTCGGCCGTGCCCAAGACTGACTACTCGGACTTGACCCCGAGGCAGAGGGCTGCGCGCCAAGGGCGATACGTACATCAACCACCAGTGCCAGCTCTTGGCCAAGAAGCACCACCTGCACCCGGACGCGGTGCGGGATGAGATCATGCCTGATGGCTTACGGAGCAGCAGGTCTGGTTCCGCGACCGGAAGAACTTTGATGAGCTCTTCCCGGTGGCTGGCGGCAAGTGAAGGACGGGGGGGCAGACCCGCTTCCTACAAGACCCAAGAGGTATTGAGATGAACGAGTATACGCCGCCAGCTATTGAGGGGAGACACAGCCAATGTAGCCGCGTGCATTGGCCGCCACTGGGGGGTCGGAGATGTGGATGCTGGGGCCAGGTGGTAGACTGCCGCCGCTGGCGAATGGGATGGGTTAGTGCACGTTTCCAGTTTCAAAGTCGCAGGCCCAGTGAGGTTGAACGTTCAAGGGAGAGGTGACGTGGAACGGGCGGCTGGGGCTGCTGGCGGCCAATTCGTCCAGATCGGCTGTCCACTGCGTGCTCGTTCGGCAACGGGCGCGGCAGAGGCCATGGCCATCGCCATGGCACTCGTGCGGCGCATACAGGCATGTCTCTGGGCCGCCTCCCTGGGCCTCGCCCTCCTCTTGCTTGTGCGCGCCGCCCCGCCCTCCTCCGCCTCCCCCGCCTCGCCTCCCGCCACCACGTCCACCCTTCCCCCTGCGGCGCGCCGCTTGTCTCCCCCTTGCCACCCACCTCCGCCGAGGGATGCGAGGCGGATGCCACCCGCGCCCCCGTGACCTTCTCCTGCCCTCGGCTGCCCCAGTATGCCCGCCACCTTCCCCCTCGCTCCCGCACCCGATCTAGGCCTGCTGTCCTCCCCCACACCCACCCGTGCCTCCGCCGTGCCGGCTCCTACCTCGGACGCAGCAGCGGATCCTACCCTTCCCGATGCTGGTTTCTGGCGCCAAAAGGAGGGAGAGCAGGTGTGGATCCCGGCACCCCCCGTGAGGGCATGTCTGCTGCGAACACCGAGCAGGACGCTGCCAAGGAGTATGGAGAGTGGATGGTCTCAATCGGAGGCGAGTCTGCACCAGCGTTTCTTTCCTTTGCTGAATGGAAACAGCGCCACCTCGCTGAAAAGGAGAAGGAAGAGCAGGAGCGAAGAGAACGGCGGAGAAAGGAAAAGAAGGAAAAGAAGAAATGGGAGCATGCGCATTTGGAACCCACCAACGTCACCGTTACCGCTAACGCTACCGCTCCCTCCACCTCCCTCCCCTTCTTTCCCCCTCCCCCCCCCCAGCGAGGCCGTGGAAGCGTCCAGCGAGGCATCCACTTCTGACCGCGCCAGTCCTGCACCCCTTGCTCTCCACCCTTGCCCCCGGCTCCAGCATTCGGCTTCCCCGCTCCCATCTCAGTCGAATGGGCTGGAAAATAGCACATCTCCTTCCTCGGAAGCGGGGCAACCCTCTGCTCCTTCTTCCTGGTAGGAGAATGCTCATTCCTGCCCAATCGGATCCGGGGAAAGAATTGGAGACGCTGCGCCACCGCCGCAATTTTGCCTCGGCAGATTGTGCGGCGCAAGTGCAGCGTGCCAGTGGATCTGTCAAGTTTGCTTCGTCCATCCTGAACGAGAAGAAGGACCGGTACCTGCTTGCACCTTGCCCCGAGGGAGATGACCATGAGATGTACGTTACGATTGAGCTGTGCAGCGAAATCAAGGTGGACACCCTGGTGTGGCCAACTACGAGTTCTTCTCAAGGGTCTTTAAGCGCGTCCGGTTTCGCGGCAGCAAATCCCTTACGGCCCCATTGGAAGAATGGTCTGACCTGGGGACCTACCTTGCCCGCAACATGCGTGGGCCGCAGGTATTTGACGTCCCATCCCACTTGCAGCAGTACCTCAAGTACATCCGCATTGATCTTCTAGATTATTATGGTACCGAGGCGTATTGTCCTCTCTCCTTGCTTCGAGTTTATGGATTGTCCACTTTGATGGGTGGGAGCTCGAAGACTTTGAGGACAAGCGCAAAGAACAAGAATTGGAGGAAGAAGAAGAGTTGCGGATCGAGGAGGAGGAGGAGGCTCGAAATGACGCCGATGCCCTTCCCTCCCCACCTCCCCTCTGCCACCCAGTCCAGCAACCAATGATGAGTTACTGGAACCCGCTCCGTTCATGTCCGATGCGTTGCGAGAGATGATGTTGCGATCCCTGCGTGGCCTCAACATATCGTCCAAGGAAGAGTATTACTCACCCGAAGATGACCGCGAGTTTTCTCGTTGGTCCGATGCGCCCATTCCTGGAACGAACCGCTTCCCTTGCTCAATGCAACAGAGAGCAATGTTACCAAGTCCCGGCGTCCGCAGCGTCCGCCCCCACGGGTGTGGGAGGAGAGTCGATTTATCGCTCCATCACTCGTCGGCTCAGTGCGCTCGAAGCCAACGCAAGTTTGTCCTTACAATACGTGGAGCAGAGTGGGCAGATGCTCTTGGACGCCCTGAAAAGGATGGATCGGAACAGGGATGCCC
The DNA here is from genome assembly GCA_003971905.1 of Moniliella sp. 'wahieum'. Taxonomy (NCBI): domain Eukaryota; kingdom Fungi; phylum Basidiomycota; class Moniliellomycetes; order Moniliellales; family Moniliellaceae; genus Moniliella; species Moniliella sp. 'wahieum'. Next base: position 835,882 of record RSEE01000006.1, on the reverse strand, counting down.
AGTTGGCCCTCCTGAATCTGACCAACACCAACGAGGTCGAAGGGTTGCGTCGACGGCACCACATTGATCTCCAGAGGATGATGTTTGAGTCGAGGATGTGCAACGTTTGGCGTGGGCTCAGGATAAAGCCGAATTGGTGCAACGGATGCATCTCCTCAGCTCTGAGCTGCACTTTGAACGCCGGATGGATGCAGTTCAACTCACCCTGCTGTGTGTGCTGTTTGCCCTCATTCTTCTCACACGCGGCACACACACCTCGGCCCTCGACCGCGTTCTCCGCCGTTCTCCCACTGTTAATACCGCCCCCCTCCCGCAGCCCGCTTCCCCCGTCCCCCCCCCACCCCGCATGAACCCACCCAAAATCCACTTGCGCCGGCGGAGGAGACAACGCCTTCCTCTTAAGTGCTTGAGCCAACTCCTTACTCCCCATCAGAAAGCACAAATCATTGAAGTGCGCCCTCTTCCCATCGTGGAGGAGGAAGAAGAAGCCGTCTCCCCGCCCCACCCCCACAAGGTGAGGACGGCTACGTCACCTCCCACACCTCCGAATGGAGTGAAAAGGAAGACGTTTCGCTGCCAGACGTACCTTCGCCTCCTCTTTCTCCCGTCAGGGTAGGTGTCCCGCTCGAACGGGTGCCACCGATCGTACGCACACGGAAGGGGTGGTCCGACTAAGCACGCCTCGCCCCTGCTTACCAAGCGTTCCAGCGGCTCGGACGGGGACGAGTCGGACGCGGGGGGCCGGTCGTCTTTCCATTAACCGATGAGCCAGGCCCACGGCTGGTCAGCCTCAAGCGCTTCCTCCGCACGCGCTCCCATAGTGGCCACAAGTCTCTCGTCTCCCTCTCCTCTCCTAAGAGAAAGCAGATCCCCTTCCCCCTCACTTGTTCCTGTCATGTCAGCCCCCGCTCCTCAGGGGAAAACTGCCGCACCAACGTTTAATGCAATGTCGACTTGGGCTTCCGACGTGAGATTGGTGCTCTCGGGCCCGGACAAATCGGATGAGTTCTATGCGATGATGATGTATTCTACTGTGGAGGGGAGCACGAAACATGGAATCGAGTCAGCCGAGACGCTTGCGCTCACCAACTCGCCAAGGCAGCTCGTGTTGGGTTGGGAATGCGGATAAACCATGGAATACAATACTGGCTATTCGAATGCGATGCCTGTGCCAGCTTCATCCATCTGTCGATGAGCGCTAGCAGCCAGGAACGCATGAGTATGAGCATTGGGACATGGGGAGCTTCAAGACATGCCGATACGGGGTGGAAGTGGGGAGGTGGGGAGGGGGGGGGGGGGAGCGGCGCCTGCTTCCTCGGCAGCTTATCGCCACCCTGCTTCGGATCAGATGAGAAACGAGACCCATGCGAGGGAAAGGCACGTATCCCCCCTCGTCCGAAGCAGTGAGTTGCCAAAAGGCCCGGCGTCATGAACACAGAGCAGTACAAGCGCAGAGTGCATTCAGCGCCACGGCTGGACGAGGGGTTAAGTGGGGGGAGCGGAGGCCAGGCCGGTCAGTGGATGGTGGCCAAGAGCAAGAGAGGAGAAGGGAGCGATGGTGCGTCGGCAGGACCAGAGGCCCCGGGGAGGCTGGCTGGGGGCGCCAAGGACGACGGGGCTGGGGCGGCCATGACATGACGGAGCATGCGCAGCCAGTGGCGATTGTCGCCCGAAGGATCTTCATAGAAAAATTGGCGGCGCGAGGTGGTGGTGAGCACAAATGCCTTGGATCCCCTTGGCTCGACCGAGAGGACCAGCTCGGGTTCGGTCCCCGCTGCCCCACCGGGCTGGATGGGGGGGCTCTAGAGCCGTCGCCTTCCCCGTCTCGGCAGAGTCGTATCTCGACGGCGGGCCATCTTACTCGGCATGGCCCATGGCGCCAAGACAAACTCCATCTTCGGTTTCCCTGGCCAAGCGGGGGTTTGAGGCAAACCAGCCTGGCCTGATCGGTCAGAACAAGGTCCCTCCGTTTGGGAGAAAAGAGATAGGCAGCGCCCGATTTGCGCTGCAAGACGGGCATCGTCAATAGCATATTCTCTCCTTGACGCAACCGCCACGCAGTTGTGTCGAGTGAGGCGCTGCTAGCCAGCGCATCCGCTCCGCCGGCTCCGCTGCGTGACCAGGCGCAGTGTTCCCACCGGATGGGGGCAACCCCACGCGCATCTCGTTCCGTGTCTCCGCCGTAGGGGTTGGGGGGGTATGGTTGCGTACCGCAGACGAGGCGCGGACGCTGGGGCGACGGAAAAAGGATCGGGATGGAGATGCGGATTTAGCATCTTTGGTTGCGCTTGCCGCGACCTCGGTTACGATGGTTGAGGTGGTGGCGAAAAGGGTTTGGATGGACACAGTAGGTTGCGTGCTGACCGCCGCATTGACTGGGCTCGGTGCCGATGTTGGTGACAGTTCGGTCAAAGCTGTCGGTGGGATAGTGGAACGGTGCCACCCGCGGTGTCTAGGGGAAGAGGGGCGAGACAAGGTCATAGCGGCATGGACCGCACCCGGACTTGATGTGCTACACCGAGCAGGGCTCGGCCCCTGTCCATGATGGGCGTGATCCCCTTGGGCGGCAAGGAGTGCACGGGAGATCTGCCGTTTGGCTTTGTGTCGCAGCTTGGTTGACTTGAGTTTTTCCCGGATAAAGGGGGCGGTCGATCTAGCCCCGTGGTTGCCCGATTTGGTCTGCCTTGGTGACGCTTCCTGGAAGGCTGGATGCCGAGGAAGTGACCGTCGTCAACGGATGCAGCGGGCGCGACCATTGGCCTTGTAGCCCCCCGTGGCTGGACAGGTCGGGTCCATTCGGGTACTTGGGCCGCAGTTTGGCGATGCAAACTTGGCTCGTAAACCGAGCCATCGTCTTCGTTATCGGCATCCACCTCGGGGTCCACCTCTACCCCACTGCTAGCCCGTCGGCTTTGCAATGGGGAGCCATCCTTGACAGATCTGACCTCTGGACGGATCTCCTTCCTACTCCACTCCTCCGAGGGACCACGGCGGGCGCCAAAGGACCGAGAAGCTACAGATCGGGAGTCGACCGAGATGGCTGGCTGCTCATCCTCCGTCGGCACCACCTCTGACTCGGTGTCCAATAGGGCAAACACGTTACCGTTCCGTTCATCTTCTGGTGTCTCGGGACGGACGACAAGCCCAGGGCGCAGCGGCGGAGCTGGTTTGGTCCACAAATCTGACCAGATATTGGGCAACTTGGGCTCGGCACCCTGCGCTGGTTCAAGGGAAGGCGCTGTGGTATCAAAAGACGCACCGGCGGCGCCACCATCTGCAGAAGGGCACCAGGTGGATGCAACATTGCCGACATGTTCGTCCTGATCGGTAAAGAAAAAGGGGTGGTTGACGAGGTCGGACCAGGTAGCTTCGCTGAAGCGCTCGAGTGGATTACGTTGCAAAAATGCTTCCACAAACGAGCGGGCAACTGGAGGGAAGGCCGAGGGGAACGGAATGGGGTCATGGAGAATCTTTTGGAAGGTGGTGTACTCACTTGGCCCGCGGAAAGGAGGCGCACCAGCCAATAAGGTAAACAAAATCGCCCCAAACGCCCACCAATCGCTCGCCGCGGTTGTTTGCTTCGATTCAAGAAGCTCAGGAGACACAAACTCGGCAGTACCAACAAAAGAGTACTTGACGCCGGATTCAGTCGCGGGAGGCTCAGGCATGGGCGAAGCTGGGCCGTCGGCCGTCATGACGGCCGAGAGGGGGTTCCCCTGAGCGTCGCGTGCTGTACACTTGGCGGACCCAAAGTCTGTGATGCGGATGCGCCACTGGGCGTCAAGGAGGATGTTCTCAGGTTTCATGTCGCGATGCACGACTCCTAGCTTGTGAATCGCCGCAAGCGTCTGGGCGATCTGAGCGGCCCAATAGCGGGTCAAGTCAAGGGAAATGGAACCCAGCTTGCGCACTTGACCTTGCAGGTCGCCATTAGGCGCGAGCTCGAGAACAAAGTCTGTAGAAGGAGAGAAATAGTCAAAACCGGACTGAGGCCCAAATGCGGAGATTCACGTACATAGACTCTCCCGATCTTGGAACGTCCAATAGAGACTGACACCCCCTTGAGACGAACAATCGCCACAACGCCTCCTTCTCGATGCCCACATACCGGCTCTTCTTCTCGCGAATAATATGCGACTTGTACGACCTTGACTGCATACGCAGTTTTGCCTTCCGCTTGAGCACGCTTGGCCACTAACGATGCAGCATGGACCCCAGCAATGGCTTCCGCCGCTGACACTCTCCTGTTCGGATTCGTGTCTCCCATAGAGGGAGGTACGTCTGCATCTGCGCCGATCTCGCCGGATGAGGATGCCATCCCTGATCCCGATAGTTCATCCCACGCCATCAGCACAGACGAATACGAGCCCTCGCCCAGAAGATCGCCGAACGAAAAATCACTCGGTCCGCGCGCGGCGTTCGTCGCTGTGAAGCCACAGCGGCGGGAGGTGGCGATGGTGCTGGAGCAGGCGAGGGAGTGAGAGCGGGAGCAGGAATGGGGGAAGGGGCGAAGGCGGAGGCAGAGATGGAGGCGGCGGTGGAGGCGGTGACTGTAGGCGTTGCGGGAGAGAGGGGGGTAATGCGGTATTGGTCGAGGGAGGAGGAATTGGGATGAGCTGGGGTTCCGCTGTAGTTGTTGGGAAGGACGCCAATGGAGACGAGATAAAGGAGGCGGCTGACGTTGTTGGGTAGGGAAAGGAATAGCAGGGATGGCAGGAGGCGGAAGGCTGGGCACTGCAGTGTTTGGGGTCCGCACTTCTTCCTGTCCTTGAGCTTCCCGGCCCAAGCAAGAGGGCCAACCAAGTGCGGAATGGGTGTAGAGGCAAGCGCATCCGAACCAGGTCCCGGTAGAAGTGAGTCCAACCCGGGTGTGGTGGATTCTATCTGTCCAGAGGCTGTTTATCACTATTGTAGCGGTCGACTCGTCCGTGGCGAAGCGAGAAAGGTCAGGACGGGTGTGCTCCGCCGTGGAAAGATCAAGTCGCACACGATCCGCTGCCGCAGCAGCAGCCAAGAAGCAACCTCGGCTTCCGTCCCATCTCTCATATGGGGCGGAGTGGCCGAATGGGAGGTGCAGCAGCTGAGCGGGCCAGTCCAGCCTGACCTTCCTCCGCGGCAGTAAGAATCGCAACCCCAGGCCGCTGAAGTCATCAGCTGTCAGGACTTCACCATTCGATTCTTGCGGAACGCCGTTGGCGTTGACGAAGTTTCGGCGGCGAGACTCTCCCGTTCCCTCTGGATGTGGAGGTTCCTGCCCGAATCTTCTTCCCGATCCTCCTCGCTCGGGAAGATGGGGGGTATGTCGAGCTGGGGGGGCAAAACAGTTTGGCTAGAAGCATGCGAAGTGCGGTGGCCTCGTTTTCTCCCCATGACCATGGAGGCAAAGGGAGGGGAGAGTGGGTGGTGGGGGGTGTCTTCTCTTACGTCCGAAAGAGGTTGACCAAGCGGACTGGTATGTCCTTTATTAGGCACAGTGACCGACGGCGGGTTGAGAGCCAACCACTTAACAAACTCGGCGGGAGTCATTCGTTGACGCCAATACTCGGCCTGGGCAGCATATGAGTCGGTCCCTGTCGCCTGCGGAATGGCTTGGTCGGGTGACGGGTCGTTAAGCGGGTCTGAAGCGTAAGAAGAAGCGGGTATGGGGAATGGGTAGGCATCTGAGGGTATGGGGGACTGGGTAGAGGGAGGAAGCAACAACGCTGTGTGAGGCGTTGGGGTACTTCCAACATCCGATGCGATAGGGCTTGACGTTCGTGCCAGGGGTGGCCAACGCTTGGGACGAAACGCGTTGGCTCCACCCACCATGGCTAAATGAAGGGTGGGCCCCTCCAGGATGGGTATCAGCAGCCGAGGCCGCGGCAGGGGAGGAAGAAAGAAGACCTCCCATGCGGGGACTCAGATGCCCCGTATCACCACCGCCCCGAATGGCAACGGGACGAACACCTCCATCGGGGCTGGGCCCAGGGCTTGTCCTGGCGAGCGCAAGGTCGCGGTCCGATAAACGGCCCAAGCTCATCTCACGGCTGCGGCGATACATTGCTGCAATGGAGGATCGCCCTCCTAAGCCAGGTGCATTACGGAACTGCCAGTCGTTGGACGTCTTCTTTGGTAACCGATTGGCGTAGGCGGACGCGTCGGGACCACCAGAGGGCGGGTAGGCATCGCAGGGAAGGGGCGGGCGGTTCCAACCGATGATAACGATCCAACAGATGCGCCATACATAGGGGACTCGTGTTGGGGCGTCGCTCCAGATGTTGGTCCGCTCCAGGGATGGGGCGGGCAGGAGAACGTTCGAGTCGTTTGGACGCGACGCTCGTGCCCGATACGGAGGATGCGGGTCTTGGACCTGATTGAAGTCCATCGACTGAGGTCCAAAGGAGTGGCAGTCGGAGAGGAGGAGGAAGATGCGAATGAAGCCGAGTGGCGAATAGCGTTTGGCGCGGCGGAGCGAGAACGAACAGCAGCATACGCAGCGCGGACGTTCCCGAGCGGGGCGAGGCGGAACGGGGTGGCCTCGAGGAGGAGGGCTGGTGACGGAGCTGACACTTCCCACCGATGTGGCACGCTCGAGCGCCATGAGTGGAGGCAGGACTACAGTGCCAGGATCAGCAGCAGCAGCACTAGCACCTGGGGCAGTGGTAGTGGTAGTGGTTGTGGCTGTGGCACGCGGTTGGCGATGGCGGCGGCCGCGGGGATACCGGGTGCTGCTGGCGGGGCGCATCTGGGCGGCGCCGGCCGGCCATGGAGACGAGGGGTGGTGGAGGCGGTGGGAGAGGAGGCGCCGCAGCCGGACAGGGAGGCAGAGGAGGCAGAGGAGGCGGCGTGCGGCGTGTCGACGCAGACGCGGTCGATTGGTTGCCTGTCTGGGCTGGCGGGAGGCGCAGAGTGCGTGCACTGCCCCCGTGCCGCAGCTCGTGCCTGCCTCCCCTTTTTTCCCGCTGCTCTCTTCCGGCCGCGTCGGCCAGGTGGGGGCGACTGTGCGACCCAACGCGGCGCGATTAACGATCGATTAACCCCAACCTATTTCGCACCGCCTGTCCCCACTCCTGCCTGCCTCGGCTGCTCGCTGCTGCGTCCAGCGTCCCCACTCCTGCGCGCAGCCAGGACCCAGCCGCGTCTCGAGCGAATCGCGCGCCTTCTTCAGATTGCGGATGGTCTCTTCGACTGTGCCCCCGCCTAGCACGGAAGAGTACCCGTTCCATGTCGGTATTAGTTCGTCTGCGCTACTTACTAGCTTTGCAGAAGACTATTGCCCTTGTTAGTATGGGGTCACTAGGGTCACTGCATACACTCCCCCCAAACGCATTGCGCTCCGCATTTACGAGCATCTTCAAGCTTCACACGGGCTGGAAAATATGGTCTTAGTACCGGTTCAACCCCACGTCCAGCGTCCGAAGAGCGTGCTCAAAATGCGCGCAACATTTTGATTTGGTCCGTAGCTTTATCCCAAACCACCGCAACTTTGGTCCGCTGATAAGAACGAGCGCCATCGCTGGATCGGAGGGCAACCTGCCTTGGAAGGGAAGCGCCATGTGGCCCACTCGCTCTGGACATGTTGAGTTTGCGACATGCAGTATTAAGCCGATGTTGTTATCGTCAAGTCCACAAAGGGCGGTGCAGGGGGACGCATTGCCTCCCTGCAAGAATGTTCTCTGGCACTCACATCGACGTCCCCCATGCCTGGCGCCAAAGGCCCGCTGGAATGGCATTCCCCGCGTTCCCTATATATACATCTCCTTAAGAAAAACTAGCAACTTCCCTCCCTGAGCCCTTGCAACTCAATGGGACAGAATCCAGGTCTAGGTAAGAATTCTGACATCCCCACTAACCCTCCACTGAGAGAGGTACGTTCCCATGCTCCGCTATGGACTGAGGGAGCGCCCGCGACAATCGTCGAAGACACAGTTGTTCTGCCTGGGCATGCATGGCGCCCGGGCGAAATCCTTTTTCATTATGTGTATACGCTCCGTCGGAGATATAGTCCCGCATCACCTCGTGGCCCGCGGCCGTGACAAAGAGGAGGCGCTGTTCGTCGTTATGGTAGACCAGGACGCCTTGCTGCTCCGCATGGTCACGTACCAACTCATAATCGGCAAAGCTGGCAAAATCGTCGTACAACCGACCTTCCTCTGCCGATTCGGTTCTTTTCCCGCTCCCATAACCGGATCTGATCCGTCACCGTGACCGGCAAGCGGATCGTGAGTCCACATCTGCGGATGGGCATGATGCGATAGGTAGGCAATGATCTGCTCAGCGGTGATGCCGTTACGCAAGGCACTTTTAACACTGTCCCTCGTGATCGCACCCATGACCAGGTTGGGAAAGCGCGATTTGAGAGAGATGAACAGTGAGCACCGCAATGCGCAATGGGTTACCTGACATCACACCAAGTCAGTCAATCAGCCGGGGGGAAGGAGGCGAAATGAGAACAGCGGGGAATAAGAGGGGGGAAGCGTACTTGTATAGGCATAAAGACGATAATTGGTTTCGAGATAATGTATCCTCGCTCCTCCCGCTCTTGGCCATGAATCGCCGAAATGGGGTTGGCATTGTGCGAGGTGAGGAGGTGGCGAGGCGGGTAGGCCAGAAGCGATCGCGTTCGTCCGGATGTTGATACACCAGTCCGTAGTCCGCAAAATCGCTCAGCATCACTTTTTGGGTGGGACTCAGGTCGCCCGTTGCATAGTCGGCACCCAATTCAAGAGATCCCAGCAGGAGAGAAATGACATGACGTCCACCACGTCCATCCTTCGTCCATCGGCCAAACTGAGGTACTGCAACAGCACATCCACAGTTGGGTGTGCACATCCTCCAGCAAAAACTGAAACCCTCGGGCGGTAATGTGCAGTCCGCCCCGGCTCCCATCCGACTTGGCCATCAAACCACTCATCTCCAGAAGCACCAGTACATCTTGTCGCGGCCGGGTGTGTTCCTGACTGCCGACGAGAAAGTGCAGAATGTCCTCCCATCGGCTTTGCGCATACTGGTCCAGGAACGCAACGTCGGCGGGATGCCGCGCCGGCGTAGGCGCCAGCACACCAAACGAGCGATGGGAGCCACCACCCACCAATGCCTGCTTCAGTCCCTGCTGGAAGGCTGGTTCAGCAGCATCTCGCCGCGCTGGGAGCGGAGCAAGTGAAGCGCCTCAAGGCGCTTGCGTGCCTGCGGCTCCCGTTGCGCGCCTTCTTCCGTCAGACGTGCACGCCACGTTCTTCCGATGCCCGACCGCTCGTGAAGAGCAGCTGCATGACCAGCTGCCGCGCCAGCGTGGGCAAGAGCCGGAAGATGGCCAGGCACGACGCGGGACGTCGTATAGTCGTTGAGCACAGCATGCGATTGCCGGTCGAGAAAATCGCTGATGCTCTCGGCTCCGATCCCGGCAACACGCACAGGCGCTTGCACAGCCATCGTCCAACGTCCACTCTCTCCCGGCAGGTGGTTCGGGGGAGGGTAGCCAAGCGAATGGGGGCCGCGGGGGCGTCCGATGCGATGGCCGGCCAATCCCAGCTTTTCGAGCGCTGTCGCGATCGCAGGTGGCGGCTGGGCGACCTGAAGGTCTGAACGTTTCAAAAGCTGTCTGCGGTAGGTCTGCCTGCTCCTGTTCATCGAATATTGAACGTTCAACGAGACCCCCACAGAATAAACGCCCGCTGACATGGCGCTGACATATGATACCCTGGAACTACTTAATGACCTTAATGACCCGGCAGATGGCAGCAAGCTCCGACACGCTCAGGACGACCATACAAACCGTCAATTCCATCCATCATCGACGAAGAGGCAACCAGTCGCTCGGGTCCTAAAGAGAGTATGTGTTGGGTTCGGTGCAGGCCAAAGGGGGGCAAGAGCAGAATGAGGGGGGAAGTGCCATCACGAAGAGGGGACGAGGCGCAGGGCAGGGCAAGGGGGGGGTGCTTTTCATATGTGCAGCAGCGGCATTGGCCCCACATGTTGCACCACATCCTCCACATCTTCCATTGCGCCTGCTCCTCGGAAAAAGTGCTGCCACTTGGCAAGCCAGTTGGTGATGCTTGTTCGGTAGTTTTCCACTTCGCCCGCACGCACCTGCTCGCCGCCATCTTGGCCGCGACCGGGATGGGCGAGCGATCGAGCAACAACAGGCCCGCCAATGCCAGCACATACAGCCCGCAGTCGAAGTCGTTTTCCTGCGGCTCCAGCTCGTCCGCTTCTTCCAACGCCTTTGGCGCATCCTTCTCATCCGGACAAAGCACGCGCACCACCTCTTCCACACCGCGCCGCACTGCCCCGGTTGGTGGGCTGCATGGAATCATAGTGCCGTGCTTTGGCTTTCTTTCCCGTATCCGCGCCCGTGATGACAATCAGCGACCAGTGCGAGCCCCCCTCGTCCTCGGGTGTGCGCTCGCGTTCGGAGGAATAACCATCGTTGACAGGGAGCAGAACAACGGGTTTGACGGGCGGGAAAAGAACACGAGCTTGATCTGACGGCGTGTCTGTCCCAGCCAAACCAGGATGCGAGCCCCACAAAACGTCAGCAAAGACTGTCGGCTAGCGCTCGAGTCACGGTAAGCAAGGCCACGTACCTTCGGGTAATGCCGACATGAGCTCTACTACACTGGGGGGCCAGAGAGAGCCCAGCCGGTGCCTTGGTCTTGGATCTGGGCCTCGATTAGCTCAAACCAAAATGCTAGCACATTGTCCGAGAGCCACTCGTTGGGGCCGAGCGTAAACAGGTCGTACTCCTTTAGGCTGCCTGAGCGGAAGGTAGCCACAGCGTTGTTGCCGTTGGCTGGGTCGGGGGGTTGCGCCGCCGAGGTTGGCTCCTGGGATGGAGCAGGAGGGTGCGCACCAGGAACTTGTTCGTCGAGAGGAGAAGATACCTATTTGCGTCCCCGATTGTGCTGGGACAGGAAGAGGGGGGTATCAGGCTTACCCATTGCAGCATCAAGAGCGGACTCCTTGCCAAGGGCAGGAGCAGGAGAAAGAGGAGTAGGAATGACAACAGCGTCATTATGTGCAGCGGTGGTCGTGGGAACACTAGGTTTAGCTTCCTTTGATAATGCAGCGGTTGCTGCATGCAATGGTTCGTCCTCCTCGGGCCATGCGCGGAGCGTAGACTGACCCCCCTGAGCCGAGGGGTGGGGGGGGCACGCATCCGGCGCTTCGGCACTAGCATCACTGCCGTGTGGGGCGACGGAGGGAGCAGGCTTGGCTATCGACCTCGTGTGGGTATCCGCGGGATGTTCACTTGCCCCAGAGGATGAAGGACGGGTGCCCGAAGAGAGGGGGTGATTTCTTGCTCGTGCCCTCCCGCCGAAGCGGAGCTAGTAGCTGGGGCGGTACTAGGGCGGGGGCGGGCATGTCGTTTGCGCGCCGAGTCCTTGTGGCTGTCATTGCTCCCGTTGCCGAACGTTCGCGATAAGTGGTCCCCCACATGGCCAACGAGCGCAGAGAGAGACACGTCTCGTCGGTTGTCGGGAGAGGGGGGTGTTGAATTGAACCAAAGGAGCCACTTCGCCGGCCTGCTTTGGAACTGGGAACCATGGACGATGACAGGTGGGAGGGGCTCGAGGTTGAATTCACATGGGCATGGGTGTGAGAGTGGGGTTGGGTATGAGAGTGAGGCTGAGGGTGGGGGGTGGACGCGAGAGTGTCTGTACCCGAACAACTTACACTTGCCTTGTTCAAATGGGTTGTAGCGGGTGTAGGAGCAGGCACAGAAGCAGTAGAGATGACGCTTGCGGCTGGACCAGAATCGAAGTCTGGGTGGGGGGTAGTCGAGGCTGAGTCGGGGCCGGTCGATGACGTGTCCCGATGTGGATGAAGCCGGTCGGCCAGACCGCGGAGAAGGCCTCCTGGCATGTGTGTCGATATAATGGCGACGAAGCCAAGGAGGTGTGGAGTGCGCTGAGGGGATGAAGCAGCAGTTTGTCGTCCCACTGCCCGCGCTTCACGCTTCAAAAGATTCACGTTCCAAGCGTCAAGAGATGGTGGTGGAAAGAAAAGGAAAAACGAGATGGGTATTTGGCTTCGTATAGTTCGAAGGCCCAATCGTAGGTGTGCTATAAGCGCGGCCACAGGCGTGATTGCGTCGGTGACGAGGCAAGTCACTGTAGTCACTCCCAGCTTCTGGCACAACGGAGGCTCAGCCGCTCAGCCGATAAGTAACGTCCACTGTGAATGCTCAGCCTGAGCGCTCAGGCCGCTCAGGCTCAGCTGTGTATAGTGGCCACTGCCTCGTCTCTTCCACAGTCCCCGCCCCATCGTATCATCGTATCGCTCTATGTGGCCCCCCTCAGTCGGTCTCCCCAACTTCTATGATGACACGGATGAGATGGTCTGGGGGCTGCTCAGATTGAGCGGCTCAGCTCAGAAGCGTTGATGGAAACGTCGAGAGCTTGTCGAGGGAGGTTGCGCGCGCTCCGGCTGAACATTTGGCTGACCCTGGGCGTTGGCTGGGATTCTCGCATCTGGAGCTGAGTCTCAACAGCGCCGCATGGAAAACAGTGCCCGTCGGATGGGGGCTGTGTCAATCGACGTGACGTCACTGGCCGCTGGCTCTGTGTATCCATGATGCATGATGCGCTCTGTTTCGGCAATAACTGAGCGGGGTAAGCAATGCATATTGAATGTCCTGTCTGTATGTCACGCGTCACGTGGCCTTCGCAGGAACGCTGTATGCTTTTGCATTTGCAGAACCTCTGAGCTCCCTTCCGGACACCCATGTTCTCAATGAGCCGCCGACTGGGGAGGAAGAAGAGGAGAAGTGGTGAGGAAAGCAGGATGTATGGACTACCGATTGATGGGGTTTGGAGCGTTTGGAACAGATCAGCAACAGCGACGGACGACACCTTGGTGTCGCAACAAAAATAAAGGTCTGAGCACTGGAAGGAACTTGCTGAAGAGTCTCATTGAGTGGGAATAGTTCATCGCCCCCAAGTTTACCACACACATATATATGCTCATTAGTATCCACACGCGCGACATTCAGCGTGCGAATGGCGAAGCCAGATGGTCCTGGCCTGCGGGCGACTCCACTGGTTTCAGGTGGTTGGCACGGGCAACAACAAGCAGCATACGCCGGGGAGGAGCGAGGGGACAGGCGCAGGGTGTTTGCTTGTCTCTCGCTTCAACTAGTGTACATGCTATATGAATTCAGAATGGTATAGTCCTCTATACATGTTGCCTGCAATGTGTGCTGAATGCTAGTGCCACTTTTACCAATCTGCTTTCCATCCCCCTTTCAGCAGCAGTGGTATATATAGTCGGAACGCATTCAGTCCAGTGGGGGTGTACCCACTCTGCCTTCTTTCTCTGCCCACCACTTGTTCTCTTGCCGCCATGTCCCCTCCCGTGCGTCCCAACAAAGTCCCCAGCTTCACCCCCTCACCACCACCGACGGCAGCCGCCTTGCGTCCCGCAACCCTGCCCCGTCCGGTAGCTCGTCGGACCCCAGCGAGCTGGCGCAGCTGGCAGAAGAGGTAGCGCAATTGGAGGCGCAGTTGGGGTGAGCACCGTCTTTCTCTTACCGACGGCGTAAGCGAAAGAAGGAGCACTGACTGATTCGGGTTGAATGGCATAGCGACCAGGATGCTGACGAGCTCGTCCGGGCACACATTGCCGCGTTGCATGAGTACAACGAAGTGCGCGATGTGGCGCTCGACTTGCTGAACCGGGTAGGTGGTGGGGTCTGGCTCTCATTTTGTTTGGGGTGCGCCACCCAGCGGCCTCTTCTGACCAGTGGTTACTTCGCTCGTTTTACAGATTGCTCATCTACGGGCAACAACCGTGCAAGCGATCAAGAACGAATACGAGGTGCCGGAAGATTAAGTAGGTGCATGTACCTATGATGTATATGATGGACATCCACATCATCCTCACCACCACACACTGGGAATCCTATGTAGCAAGTCGATTCCGAAGAAAAGAAGAGGGACAAGTGGGAAGCTGAAGAGGTCGCCCAAACTCGCGTTACTCCCTCCGCCCCGGTCGTACGTCCACTAGGGCGCCCCGGTCCAAGAGTGCCAACGCGTTGCGGATGCCATCGTTATCCACGTAGAGCCGGCGTCGCTTGGGGGCGTGTTGGTCCTGTTGTGTGGGTAGATGAGGTGAGTGAGATCGAGAGGGAACGCCTGCGTCGGCGGAAGCGCGGGTGAGTGTGGCCAGAGCGATTAGACCAGAAGCAGTACGGGCAGAATCAACGGGGTTAGTGGGGGCCGTGCTTGTGGCAGAAGTGGAAGCAGAGCGACGATGTCCAGGAGCAGAGTCAGGCTCAGGCCCCAGTTCCGTTGCGAGGGGTGCAGGTGAGGCATAACTATTATGTCGACCCGCCACGACATCGGCCAGAAGGTGGAGTCCGCCATGGGCGGAATCGTGGGTAAACTGTTGGAAATGCGGGTGAGAGCGAAGTTGACGCCAAGCCTCGGTCACTGGCATTTCTGCTTGCTCTGACGCGGACGATGCCGCAGGGGCAAAGTCGACTGGCGGCGGAGGTCCGTCTGCCTCCGCTGATGTGGAAGATGCGGGTGCCTCGTCTTCATTCACTGCTTCACAAAAGGCTGCAAGTTGAGGATCAGTGCCACACGCCGCACACGTGCTGGGGTCACCAGAGCACTCGGTGTAGTGGACCAAAGTTTTGTTCCGCGAGGGTTAGAAGAAAGACGGTGGAGGGGTGCAGAAGAGGACAAGCTGGGTGGAGCAAATGAAGAACGGCGGGAGGGTACAGGTGCGGTTAGGGGGCTTGGATTCACATCCCACAGTGTTTTCTTCTCCTTGCCTTTGTGAGACGTCAAACGGCGGAGGGGAACGGAAGCTCCAGGAGCGAGCACAGATATACTGGATAAAGGGGACAGTTCCTGGGCTTTAGTAGTAGGGGAGCCATCAGAGGAGTTGTTCCCCGCATCAAAGTCAATGATCCCATCACCGCGACAAGCGCAGTCACCACCCTTGGAACAGACGCCGCAACCACTATCCTCTTCATTGTCGAGAGGTTCATGCAGCGCAGGTAACTGTGGAGATGCAGGAGGGAATTCCACTTCGGTTATTTGCGCATCGGTCATAGGCACATCAGCCGGGCAGAGGCAAAAGTCTTTGTCGTCGGCACAAAAGCCACATTTGTACCTGGAATCCGTTGCCTCAGGCCGAGTGCTTGGGGATGCCTTTTCTGTTTCTCTGGCAGTGAAGCGTCGGTGTGGGAGCAGACGAAGCTATCTCCCAGGGGGGAGGTGCTGCCTACTCCATACCGTCCAGGGTTGAAGGCATGTTGATTGCTCCCATCTCCATCTGCGCGTCGCGGTTGCATTACGCAGGAGAGGAAGGGGGGCTAAAGAGGAGGCAACCGGGGGGGAATTTGAGCCATGCCCCTCCTCGTGGAAGAAGGCTTGGGTAGGTTCTCCTCGTTTCCATTGCTGTTCATAGCGTTCCGAGCCCTGATAGTAGGAGTTGCACGGATGGAGTCGAGCTGAGGAACAAGATCACCACGTTGTTGAGACGGAGAGGGTCGGACCACAGCCTGCAACGCATCAAGCGCTCGAGTTAAATCTGTGCACCTAGCTCTCCACTGGGTAATTCATTGTCCCCGCTTGAAGCGCCACTTCCAGGGCCTGGATCCGTGGGGTTTCTTCCCGTACGCGCTGCGCCAAGAGAGCAAGTTGAGATGCGATGGAGGTCCGTTCGGCTTCATACCGCTTCACCTTGCCTTCCAAGTCTGCGAGGTGAGCCTGACGACGTTCGCGGAAGGCGCGTTGCGACGCTCGGTTCTGTGCGGTGCGTTTGGTTGCGGGGACATCGTTGAGGGGTTTCCGTCCGGGCTTATTCCGTAGCGTACTGTCTTCCGGTGAAGCGCCTGGCTCCGACAGGTTTGAGATCGAGTGGGAGCTGTCAGCATGGACGCTGTTAGAGCTGCGGCACAGCGAGCGCACTCAAGACGTCGGTGATGCTCACGGAGCCGAGAGGTGAGTACATCCCTGGTGCATTCCCACCTGATCTGGGAGTCTGTCGGGTGCGCACTTCCTTATCCGAAGAAGATGCTTTGCGCTTGGTGCCACGGGCAGTAGAAGTCGCCTTGGGGGGGCGTCCACGACGGGCAGCCTTGTAGGGCGGGGCGACGGAAGACGAGGGTTGGTGCTGAGGCTGAGGTTGGGGTTGGGGAAGGGGAAGGGGAAAAGAGGAAGGGACGTTGTCAGGAGCAGTGTTGCCTGTGCTTGCGTGTGGCCTGGTTCCGGGAGGGATAGCCGTGGGCACAAGGGGGCAGCCGGGCCTGGCGGGGGCAAAGGCTGGGTGACTTGGTAGGTCTGGGCCATGGCTCGTTAGATGGCCAAGGGACGGCGGCGCCGATGGCAGAGACACTGGTAACGAGTAAGGCAAGCGAACAGGCAGGGGCAGAGCAAGTTCAGGCGGTGGGCCAAAAGAGACAGGCTCGCCGAGAAGAGAAAAAGCGGTGGTGGTGGGAAGGGGCAGCCAGGCAGCGCAATAGTGGCGACAAGGACCATCAGATGTGAAGCCAAGTCGACTTGAGGTGCCAACATGCCAAGCTTCAGGCTAAGCTCTGAACATCGGAGCCTCCCAAAGAGGGAAGAGGCATCGAAATTAATGACGTTAATTGACGCTGACAGCGCGCTGAATTCCGCCTGGTGCGTCTGCATTAAGCATTCCGCTGCCTGCCAGCATCAGACGGCAAGCATCAGCGTGCAGACACTGGCATCACGCATCGCGCGACACGCGGTGCCGTATCTGATAAGATTGACTGTGGCTGTATCGCAGCAGAACAGCGCGGAGCACATAATAAGGTGCCTGCTCCGACTGGGGCGTTTTTAAATTTTATCGATTATCGTCTATCGATCGATGGTCCTGCCTGCAATCGATACCACGATGCAGCAAGAGGGTACCCTGCTGAACTCCTTGTCTCCACTAATGGTCGCCATAGGCAACCCGTTCCATTACCCCGCACAGACCATTTCCGCCGTAGACAGATCTTGTAATGGCGATGGCGATGGCGCGCGCAAAATGTATTATTAAAGCTTTTTTAAGGTCAACAATACTTTCCGAATCAGATGCGCTGAGGGTGTCGAGGACAAACCGGACACGGGGGCCAGGAGAAAATGTTGGCCTATAGGGAGCCGGACGGGCAGACGGATGAGGAGAAGGTGATGGATTAGAGTCAGAGTTGGGTCTGGGTACAGAGGCTTCTATATAGGAGGCCGGACTAGGCACAGGGCCAGTGAGTCACACAGGAGAGAGTGCAGGGCACAGGCTGGGATGGCAGTGACACGCTGGGACAGCAGCGTGGAAGCCGATATGGAACCGAGGCGAACCTGGTCTACCGACTGGGAGCCGGATGCCCCCGCTGGCTATTACTATTAGAGAACCCGGACATCGGTTGTGGGATGAGCTCCTGCCAGTGGCTGTAGAGAGGTGAGGACTTGAATGGCAACCGGGACGAATGGCCTGGAGTTGTGCATGGCCACACTGCTGGCCTACACCCCCGCTGTCCAGGATGTGTCACGGGGGGGTCCCGAGGTGGGACCCCCCCTGTAGTTTAGGGGTATAAACCCTTGGACAGGTCAATCGGTGGCTCGTACGTTAGGTCCTGCTCCAGATCCTGGTTGAACCGAGCGGGTGTAGAGGCTAGGGAGAGACCCTCTAGTTTGGGTGGCTGCCTGCGTGCAAAGGCCGCAGTCCAGACCCTCCGAGGTAGGAGCCGTGTACGTAGGTCGTTAGACCAGCTGAAGGGGTCCAGGAGCTCCGAGCTACTCTGTTCCTCGCCGCGTTACCACACTCGGTACGCTGTAGCCGGCGGGAACAGACAGAGTCCTAAAGAAGAGCAAGCGCTACTGATGTGAGTAACCGCGGCTTGCAGTGCACTCGACGTAAGTCGTAAATTCGTAAGCGTAAGGGTGGTAGAAGGTGGAAGGGCGAGAGAGGAACTGGTAGTCGGGGAGACCAACGGTAATAGACAGGATGGTCGACCAGGACCACAGCTAGCAAGCCTTAGACATGGCTGCTTATATACACCACAGCAGAAGGAACCAGGCCTCGAGTGCCTCATGACAAGTATGGACAGAATGCGGGGCACTTCCCAGAAAGGTAAGACTAATGTACAGCCCTTGCTTCCCAAGGCGCTGACGCTGCGTAGTCGGGCGCAGCAGTAAGGGTTCTGCCAAGACTGGACGCAATAGTCACAAAGCATCGTACCGATAAGCCCATGCGACCATGGCGGGCCGCGGATGATATCCGCAGCAAGGATAAGGTGTCGACTGGCTCTCTCTCGCTAGTCTATCCGGACTGACGCGTGTTGTACTGAGATGTCTACGACATGCGGGGCTCAGCGTCCGGAGATAACCGGAGCGCCCCGTAACAGGATGACACCTGAACGAGCCGAGCCGCAGCCCACCCCCGGATCTTTGCCGCCAATGCTACTGGACTCTGTAGCGGACCCTACTTTGGTCCCACTCGGATGGCCGGTGGAGAACGTGCGGCCCACGCGGGAAAAGGTGGAGCTGGCAAATGGTGCCAACATGCCGCTGTGCTGTGCAACCACATCGGTGATGTTCGCGTCTCGGTACGCGCCGTAAACGATGACGTTGTATCCCTTTACCTGCCAGAGTGCCGTCTAGTGGAAGGGTTGGTATACCCGCTTTTGTCGAGTGATCATTTGGCGAGGCAAGGCATAGTAGCAGTGACGTTGCTAGCGGAAGGAGGTCAACCCAGTGGTGCGCTCCTCCACACGCACCCGCCCGTCCGCGCAGCCCGCATTGCCGGCCGCGCGCGCAACTGGTTGCACGTCCACCAGTGTGAAACTTTAAAACCCGTCCAGCCAGCGCAACTCAAGCCGCCCCAATTTTCGGCCTTGGCCGCTCTGCCCACGACTCCACCACCCCACGGCCGCCCCGAGCGATGTCGGCCTGCCGTGGGAACCCGACCCGCCCACGGCGGCGATGCGCACCTTACACCAGCACACGCCGCCGCCAGCCAAGGTCGTGCTCGACGCCCACTCTTTGCAACCTCGCGTTTGGGCCCCAACCAGCCACATGCGTTGGCCCCGGAGCCAACCGCGGCGACAGCGAGCGCGTTTCCTGCACGGGCCACACCCCCGAAGGATGATCTTGAGCGTGTTATGGACGCTCATAGGTGCCTAAGGCATATGGGACTCGGCCGCCTGGCTGAATCCTCCAAGGGACACAGTTTTGAGGTACCAGCCGCAGTTGTCCGCCGCGCGGCAAGCAAATGGTTCTCTGCCGTGTGTGCCACCGAGAAAGCTCGCCACGCTCCCCATCATCGGGCAGCCGAACCCGTGACTTCCCCTTAACCGCTCTACAAGCTACATGTTGAGGTGGTGACAACGTTCCCCCTGTCAGATGCTTTTGGCGCCACCGTGATGCTCACGATGCTGGACGATCACACCAGGCACTGCTCCGTTTATCCTGCGGCGGGAAAGGACAAGGTTGCTACCCTTCTCCGGAATCATATCGTCTAAGAGGAGCGACGCTTCCAGTACAAGGGTACAGGGTATCTATCGTCCATTCGGACAAAGGTACCTCTTGCTTCCTTTTTAACTGAAATGAGTATTCGACACATCCAGACGGTGCGTAACGCTAGCGCCAGCAATGGCAAAGTGGAGCGTGTCCAACAAGAACTTGTCACGACTACGCGATCCCTCCCGCGAGATGCGGGCATGGCCGATGAACATGTGGGCGACCACTTCGGTGCGGGCGATCTGTTGGGGACGAGGCAGGGTGCCACTGCGAGCCGCTTCAGTGCTGGCGACTACCAGAAGAGGGGTGACCGCAACCAGTCGATGCGAGTCGGCCGATTCAGTCTCGGTTGACGGCGGGGGCATGGAAAAAGTTTAGGTACTGTGGCACGAACATGTTCGTCGAAGAACATGTGCGCTCTTCAAAGGCCATCCCACGCTTCTCCTTCTGTTGCGGTAAAGGTGTTTCATCTCTCTCCTCTCCTCCTGTACTGCTCCACTGATCTAACCCTTCCAATCAGGCCAGTCACCCATCCGAAAAGTTAGGCCATGCCCTGAGTCGTACAAGCTTTTTGCGGAATTGTGCGGCACAATCCGGGAAGCGACAGAAGACTTGGCCCAGATACGTCTGTCCATCGGATCAGTGGACTTCTCTTCTTGAGACTTCTCTTCTTGATTGCCAAGTATGACCGTCGCTTGGCCAGTGCTATTGGGGGTGCGTATTCTTTGGTCCTTAACGGCACGTCCTACACTGCTGTTGGACTTCTGGCGTTCACCAACAATGTCGGAGGGGAAAACGTACTTCCACAAGCGGAGTCGCGATGGTGCACGATACGTCGATCTGGGCCGGCTCGGCTACCGTGGGAATGGAGGCATTGGCACTCTCATCGAAGGGCCAGCGGGCCAACGGATGATTTACGGGCGGAAGTGGGGTAAGCACTGGAGATGGCTACCTGCCGTTAGAATGCCTGTGCCACAGCGACGATGGCGGCGTGGCGCTGAGCCTGCCGGCAACTCCACGTTCATGGTACCACAAGGCCCAAGTCCACAAGACGAGGAGAATGGAGGTTGTCCCTCCTTCTTCAAAGAAACGGAGAAGAGGATAATCCGCCACAGGAGCGGGGGGGGCGGGGGCGTAAATAGGACCTTGACCAATGACTGCCTTTGTTTTCGTTTTGTTTTCGTCTTCGTTTCGTTGTTGTGTTGATCGTTGAAGAATGAGATTGGTTTAAAACTACAATGTGGTTAACATATAGTATTGCATAGCACAATGTGAGGCCAAGGGTATGGAAAACGGGCGTCTGGGTAGATGAAGTGGATAGTAACGCTGGAGAGAAGGGATCTAGGAATGCCCGTGGGGATGAAGCTGCGTGGAGAGGAGGCATTGAATATCATCCTCGACTGGACCTCTTGATGCGAGGGGGGACGCACCCACTACTAGGAGTGCGACGTGACACGTGCGATCACATGTGAATGGGCTGTGACATGGGCTGGGACATGAGCTGTGACATGAGCTGTGACATGGGATGTCACATGTGACATGTGGCGCATCCCCATGGGGAACGCGGAGTTGAAATGTGCAATTCGTGTCAGGATGACTCTTACTATGGCGGTACAGTACTCACAGCAAGTGCGCCACCTGGTCCGCACCATGCAGATGAAGGGGAAGCTGGGCGATGCCCTGGCCGAGATTGTTGCCTTCATCTGCATCCGGGACGAAGAGGACCCCAAGGTACGTCAAGGATGATCACTTCGACATGCTCATGATGAGCCTGCTCTCCGCATGGGAAGATGCGGCAGCAGCCCACTTTACTCGTACATTGCGCCCCACGCACGTACTCCGGCCATGTCAACGACCCTCTTACTACCACTTATGTTAATTGATCCATCGGGAACGCGTGCGGCGGCGGCGAACGCATTTACGAAGCAAGCCACAGTGCTGCCGGGAGATGTGGGAGAAGAGCCGATAAGAACTGCTCCAGAAGCTTGACGAAGCCGATGGTCTCGCAATGTGGTCGAGCAAAGCAACCCGCTCAGCCACACCTGGCTCTCCTCCATTCCATTTGCCCCGTGCATCCGCGGCTCACCAACAAGAGCAGTATATAGGTTGAGGTTGGCCTTCAGCTCTGCACATGCGCGGCTCCACGCGCAGGTTGTGCAAGTGCGGCGTCATGTCCTCGCTTGAACACATCATCCCAGGCTTGCACCTCCACCCAGTCCACAAGTTTGGTGCATTGCATACAGAGGCAGTACGGAAGTCCATTCTCCGGCTCGTGCGCTCCATCCCCGACATCCACATCCACAGCGAACCCACAGTGGAGGAAGAGGATGGGACGAGGCGCGGGAGGAAGGCAATCGCACTGGCCACCGCGTGATGGCGCCGGGAGCAATCAGAGGATCAGGAGTGGAGGTGGACCACACGCTGCGCGACTCGGGAACGCAGGAGGCGCAGCCCGCGTACCGGAAGGTGGTGCATGAAAACACCACGACGCCTTTGGAACGCCGAGAGAAAGAGCTGCTTCGGCTGCTGGAACAAACAGAAATGTGACAAGAACGCCAAGTGCCAGGGACGCACCCAAGAACTGTTTTCCCCTTGGCATTGACGATGCGAGGATACTATGCCACCAAGACAGGGGGCAAGATGCTGGGGAACTGGAAGGATTTGATACAGACTCTCAGATCTCACAATAATGGAGATATTAATCGATAATGGTTCACCGCTCGGATGTCTACCACATTCAATATTCATCCGTATCCACACGCACTTCTCGGGTATGGGAACGAATGGCGGGCCCCAAAGGGTCCTGATCTCCTGGCGATTCCCCTGGTTCCTTAAACGGGGCTGACGCTAACAAACAATAAAAGCAACATAAGCCGGATAAACGGGTCAGGTTAGGCGCAGCGTTTCTTTGTCCCAACCTTAACCTCTCTGTCAATGATATGGTTGCAGTATTAACATGATAACAGCGCAGCACGACCAATTATATATTGAACTGCGCTGCGCCGACACGGCTGCGCCACAAAATCGTTGCGCCAACATCGCTCTCTCCTGAGCTCTTCTTCTTCGGCCTTCTAAGTCCGGCGAGAAAGGTGTGGGGCAAAAAAAGCTTCTTCGAACTTCAAGCTTCAAGCTTCACAGCCAAGAATAATAAAGTCTTCCAACCGCGGCGGGAGAACGGCAGAAAAAAGACCAATATATGAATTGCGAGATCCACGAGAGAGAAGAGGCTGTGTAAAAAGCTCTTCCCCACGCCCCGTTCCTAGCCAGTGCAGCAAGCGCCACCGCGGAGGGCTACGGGGCTTAGCGCTTATTAATGTCAAGCTCGTAGAGGACAAAAATGCTTCGCACTTACTGCATCCTTCCTACAGCTGCCGGTCGACCCACTTTAAACCACGGATACAAAGGCCGAAAAATTCATCACGAGGGGGCGGGTTCTAGCTGTAAGTATATGGTGGTGTAATGTATGGACGACTGATCATCGATCAAGCGCCTTGAGCTTGAGGCTACTTGCATCGTGAAACTTACATTGCAGGCGCAAAACAGAGTATTGAGTGGCCCAACCTAACGGCCCAAGGCCTATTAAGGCCTAATAGCCACAACCACCCGCCAGTTCTCTCGTCTCGCCACACATACTGCGTTTGGGCGCCATGTGGCGCACGGGCCATCCTATGCTCTGCACGCATTGGAAGGCATCGGGCATATAACCCCTCCACCCCGCGGATGTGCCACTGCATCCCTAGCTTCACGCTTAGCAACTCTTGTCTGCATCTACCCAACTCCCCCCCCCCAACTTCTGCTCTACACCAAAAATGTCGTTCCCTGGCCGTGTCGCCGATAAGGTTGCCCTCGTCACGGGCGCTGCGAGCGGGATTGGACAAGCGACCGCCAGGTGCTGGCCAAGCAAGGCGCCAAAGTCTGGATCGCCGACGTTACCGACAGCAACGCGGTTGCGGAGGCAATTGTCAAAGAGGGAGGCAAAGCGCCAGTCTCAAGCTCGATGTCACGAGTGAATCGGACTGGGAGGCTGCCTTGGCCACCATCCAGCAGAGTCACCATCGCCTTGACATTCTCGTCAACAATGCAGGTATCTCGGGACCGCAATTGGAGGTTGAGCATGTCGCCCTGAAGGCGTTCAACCAGACTTTGTCGGTCAATTTGACAGGTGTTTTCCTCGGGTGCAAGCACGCGGTGGAACTGATGAAGACCAACCAGCCTCCGACTCAGGGCGGTGCAAGCATCATCAACATGTCTTCAATCCTTGGCTTTGAAGGGTTTCCCTTCGCATGTGCCTACAGCGCCACCAAAGGAGGTGTGCGTCTGATGACCAAGACCATTGCGCTCGAGGTAGCCAAGCACACATTCGTGTGAACAGTGTTCATCCTGGGTACGTAGATCCCTCTCCATTCCGCCTTCCCAGAGTGTGCGCTTGGTTTATTCGGGGAAGCTGACCCGAGGGCGGTGTGATTAACACAGGTTTATTCAAACACCCATGGTCGAGGAAGTCATGAACGAGACCATTGTAAACATGCATCCTCTTGGCCACCTAGGTGAACCGGAAGACATTGCCAACATGTGCCTCTCTTGGCCAGCAGCGAGGCCAAGTTTGCACTGGCGCCGAGTACCTCGTCGATGGCGGGTACACGGCGCAGTAGTAGGTGCGCTGTGTGATTTTATCAATTCATTTGTCGTCAGCATGCATTCTCGCCAGACGAAAGAAGTGTGCAGTGGATGTCGGTAGGCAGCCTGCGGCAGCGGATGCACGGAGTGCAGCTATAGCTGGACGCGATTGGGAGTGCTGTTACAGCTAGACGCGGTACAACCAATTCGTGCTCAGGATGCCAAAGTGGGCAACCGACAGCATTACATTGGGCATGTTACTGGCGGGCGAGATGCTCAAAGAAGCTCTCGGCCATGTATTCGATGAAGATGATTTCATTGGACAGGTCAAACTCCTGAGCACTGCTACTTTGTGCTGGGACGCCAGACGGGGCCATTGTCTATGTGTACTATTACTGCCCAGGTCCCCTCTCCTCGTGGTCTCCCCCATGGAGCCAGGGGAACAAAAAGCAACAATAGAATAAAAGCAGAGTTCCCCACGAGCCTAGCGTTGACTGTAGCCCACTGGCGGGCCGGACCAATGGCGTGAGTACCCGTCCAATGGACGTGTAGACGGTGAATAGGGATGGTGGGGCCAGCGCGTTGATCCAGGAGAGAGAGAAGAGGAAAGGCTCATCGGTAGCCCGGTGACAACCCCGAGGGAGAGCGGGGGGTAGCTGGGCCCGCAGGCGCTGCAAGAGCTGGCATGCCTGGCGCCACCCCAGCTCCGGCTCCGGCTCCAGCACCAGCTCCAGCTGCGGTTCCGGTTCCGGTTCCGGCTCCAGATCGTCCCAGCCACCGCCCACCACGCTAAGGGGGGGTATTCGCGCCCACCTCCGCCACGCACCGGCGTCCGTTCGCCCATTCGTGCTACTGGCGGTGGAGGTGGGAGCGGCACGCGGGCACCGTAGTACCCTCCAGGGCTGCCGCGCACTGTGTGGCGCCCGAGCCTGGCCGAGGGCTAGTTCCGAGGTGAGGCGAGGCTTGGTCCCGTGCTCGCTCGCCATCTACCACCACCGAAAACTCGGTTGGCCGAGCCGGGGTAAAGAAGGAGAAGGCAGCAGCCCGCTCGCGTCGTTCCGCGGCCGCGGCCGAGCGAGCGAACGACGGCGCGTCGGGACCGGGAGCGGAAGACTTGCAGCAGGGTCGGCGTATAAGCTGCGTCGAGCTGGCGAGAAGGCTGGAGAGGTAGGCTGGGCTCCGATGGAAGCGAAGGTGGCGGAAGCATACTTTGGTGTCGCGTGCCTCCTAGCGCGGCGGAAGTGACGGGAATGGGGGGCATGGCGGGTGGGGTGGCAGGAGTGGTAGGGCGGCATACCTGCCATGCCATTCGCAAGAGGTGGAAGGGCGGGCACAGGAGGTACCGGAGCAAGGGGCTTGCGTATAAGAGGCTGCCTCCGCCGCATAGTTGCGTCCTGTGGTTTGGAAACGTGGCGGAGGCGGAAGGGAGTGACGAGAGACGGAGGCGTGAGAAACGTGGGACGCGTGTTGGTGCTGAGAATAAGAAGGATGAGCAGGCGACTGTTGAGGGACAAGTGGTTGTGTTTGCACGTGTAGTTCCCGCTGGGGCTGGGGCTGGGGCTGGGGCTGAAGCTGGAGCTGGGGTTGGGGCTGGGACTGAGGCTGGAGCTGGGGCTGGGGCTGGAACTGGGGTTCGAGGGGATGGGGGCTGAGGCTGGGGTTGGGATTGGGTTGGGGCTGAGGAGCGAGCGGGAGCGCAGGTTGCGGATTTCGCGTTGGGGGTGGCTGCGACAGGTGCCTTGTGGCCCCGGTGGAAGACAACGCAGAGCTTGCCACGCTCGCCGCCGGGGGCGGCACAAAAGGGGCAACAAACTTTTCGCCCGATAAACGGATGGAGACGAGCTTGATGCGGCGTCCAACGCTCAAGGGGGTCCATCTCTAGCAATCCCTGCAGAAAGTCGATGAAACAGGCACGCTGGACTTGCTCTCGATCGCGGCTGCTGCTGCTGTTCTCGTTTGTTCGAGCAGACTGAGAGCTGCGTCGCGACCGGGCACTGGGGTAAGTGCGAATGATCTCGGCGAGGGTGCTTGCGGCAAAGAATTTCTTAGTCGGCGGCTCGTTGGGCTTGTCGGGTGTTCGCGGGCCCACTGTTCGCGCGACTTGAGCTGGTAGACGGTGTGCCCATGTTCGTGTTGGTGGGTAAGCATTGAAAAAGTGCGGGGTCTGCTTTCCGTGCTTTAACATGTATGACGGCGGCAGACCCAGCATCTCGACAATGCACGTTACTTGGTTGAACTCACTCGTCCAGGGAAAAGGGGCAGGCCGAGAAAGAGTTCCGCGGCAATGCATCCCAGACTCCACATATCGATCGCGCCACTGTAGGGCAGCCCAAGCAAAACCTCAGGGGCGCGGTGGTAGAAACGGGATTGGATATAGGAGAAAACTGTCTGTCCTTCGTGACAGGCTGAGCCAAAATCGACCAGCTTGATGGACAGCGGGGGCTGGAGCGATTTGAGCAGAATATTCTCAGGTTTCATGTCGCAGTGGATGATGCGCATTGTGCAAGACGACGAGTGAGTCGAGAAGTTGGGAGGTAAAGACACGAACCAGCCAGGAGCTTACGCCGCGGTAGGAATTTTGACGAATCAACTCGTACAGGTTGCTGGATAAGAGCTCAAAGACAAGACACAGGTGCTTGGCGTGAAGAAACGTGTCGTGGAGACGCATAATGTGGTGCGTATCATCGGGGTCCCAGTTTTTGTTAAGCTCTTCCAACACCGAAACCTCGGTCCAGGACTGCTGGAGGTAGGCCGGGTGGTTCTTGATTACCTTGACAGCAACAATGTCGTGGGTGCGCATGTTTGGCACTTTACAACCTGGCCAAAGGTGCCTTGGCCGAGCATGTCAAGGATAAGGTATCGATCCCCTCGGGTGGTCCAAGCCAGTCATTGACGTAGAGGATGAAGTCATTGTCTCGTTGTCGCGGCCCTCGTTGTGCACGGGTTTGGCTGGCTTAGTGAGGACGCGACGAGGATTGCCATCGAGTTCGTAAAGAAAAGCGGGGTTGACGAGATGGTAGGTGTGGTGGAGGTAGGTAGTGAGTGCTTTCAGGGGCTGAAGGACCGAATGGAACCATGGGTGATGGAGCAGAAAAAAGGAAAGCAAAGGACCCGAACATAACCAAGTAAAGAGAGCATCAGTCAGCTAGAGTCGCAGCGGGAGGGCTCGAGCAAGAAAGACAAGAACATACGCTGACAAAGCCACCAGAAGGATCAGCGCGGCGACTGGGGCGTTGTGGGCGAGAGGGATCAAGTTGGACGGGGCGCAGGTCGTGGGATCGCGCACACGGCGGAAGCCATTGGGAGGCTGCGGTGGCTGCGTGGGCTGCGGGGGCTGCGGGGGCAGGACGGGTGGCCGCCAGGTGTTGGGAGACAGATGGCGTGCAGATGTGGGTGGCGCGTAGTATGGGTACGCGCCGGCCTGCCCGTCCATGGCGACTGGAGGGGCCTGATGCTAGGCGGCTCGGTCGGCGGGAGCAGAGGGGGGCGTGTTGGCTGGCGTTTTCCCGATAAGGGTGGTGGTGGTGGTGGCGGTGGGGGAGGCGAGGCGTGGCGAGGGCGAGGGCGGGGACGAAGGCGAGGGCGGTGGCGGGGGACAGCGGAGCGCGCTGCTGGGGTGGAGCTAGCTCGGCGAGGGCTGGCCTGAGTCGGAGTGCCAGCCGGTCTGTTGCACTCGCGCCACGAGCCAGCCCGCACGGCGCCAGTGTCTGCTGCCTTGGCCCCTCCCAGCTTCCCCTCGCACCGCCTCCCCATTCCGCCCGCGCTGCCACGCCACGACCACCCGCCCCACCGCCCGCCGGCACGCTCCGCTCCGCCTGCCATGCTTGCCTCGCTCGTTGCGCGCGCTGCCGCCGGCGCTCCTCTGCCACTCCCGCCGCCGACGGCGGCCGTGCCGCTCGCTCCTCTACCGCTCGGTCCTGCGCGTGCACCGCTACCTATCCGCTCCCGAGATGCGCTCGCTGGGCGACGCCTATGTGAAGGATGAGTTCCGCCGCCACCGCACCGGTGCTTCAGCCGCCCAGCTGGATCGTTTCTTTGCTGAATGGAACGCATATGTGCGCGGTCTATACGCTGCCCCTGGCATGCTCCTTCACTCGGCGCCCCGCGCTTCAACTTCAACTTCCGCTGTGGACGCTGATCCCATTTCGGTTCTCAGCCGCCTCGACCAGGTAGGGCTGTTTTCGTACTCTTCCCATGACCGCTTCTGACCTGTTTCTGCCCAGTTGTCGAGACGAGCAGGTGGCCCAGCTTGCCGAGCTCAAGGAAGCCACCACCCAAATCTACAATCCGGACCATGAGGAAGATGTACCAGCTCATGCTCACCCAGCGACGCTGAAGAAGTAAATGTTGTTGGTGCACCCGCTTCGCCGGTCTCTTGCCCTCCCTCCCCCCGCATTGCTGCCACTTCCATGACTGTACTATCATCGATGCCTCTCGCCACTCACATCTCGCATCCTACAACAAGTGTCCGTGTCTGTTACACGTCCGGCCCTCAGGCCTCTCAGAGATGGAAGATGAGAGATCCGATACCTGAAGGATCGCTGAGGCTTTGGTGATGACTCGATGGCGATGCAGCAGAAGAATATGACTAGCTCTAGTCAGACTCAGGGTCCTAAAAGGCCTCAAGAGATGAACAACCTTATTTAAGCTCGCTCGAGATGAACAACCATTTAAGCTCGCTCGTTCAATTCGAAAAGATGCTTGACCAGCTGCCTCACCTGCCGACGGTCAACAGGCAACCCGCCATCGACAGCTGCCATCGATTCAGCCCCTCCTGATCTTGCTCGGCCGGCTGCACGATCACTTTCCTGCCCCTTCCTCCGCCAGCAAGCTCAATTCCTGCCGTAGCATCGAGGTGGCGCAGGGCACAGCGCACCGAATGCGTCACATCTCAACGGTTGTCGTTGGACTTGGAAAGGTAAACCGTGATGGACCAGATATGATATCCAAACACATCCGATTCTTTCCGGAGTGAAGCTTGAAGGTCACCCGTGCTGTAGTCGATCTGAGGTAGTAGAACCACGAATCATACCACGATCCAAAGACGAATCCATGGTCACGAAGATCTGAGAGGGGGAGACAACCCTACATTGGAAAAATAAAATGCTGCGGTAGGAGCACACTGCCCCTGTGCACCTGTGCGGAACCCTACTGCACAACACGACGGCCAACGCCTGCGGCCAGGGCCGCCTTTGAATGCCCCAACTCGGCCTGATCCCACTCGAGCCAAGCCACCACCAGCCATGCCCACTCGTCTGCACAACACCCGCAAGCACCGTGGCCACGTTTCCTCCGGTCACGGCCGTATCGGGTGCGTACTTCTCTCTTTTCCTGCCTTTGCTGTTGGCCCAAGGCATGCGCTGACCCGTGCGACAACAGCAAGCACCGCAAGCACCCGGGTGGTCGCGGTCTCGCCGGTGGTCAGCACCACCACCGCACCAACTTTGACAAGTACCACCCTGGGTACTTTGGTAAGGTCGGTATGCGCCACTTCCACCAGCTTGACAACCACTACTGGCGCCCTGTGATCAACCTGGACAAGCTCTGGACCTTGGTCCCGGCTTCGGCGCGCGAGGGCCTGACGGAGAGCTCGACCGAGGTGCCTGTCATTGACACCTGGCCGCTGGCTACGGCAAGGTGCTCGCCAAGGGCAACCTTCCCAAGCTCCCCTTCATTGTCAAGGCTCGCTTTGTCTCGGCTGCCGCCGAGTACAAGATCAAGGAGGCGGGCGGTGTGATTCAGCTGGTGGCCTAAAACCGCCTTCTCCTCGCTGTCTTACCTCATGCATGGCACACTCAGAATTGGTTTCCGATGGGGTACAGGTACCGCAGTTTTATATATCCACACACATTCATAGTGATTCCTGCTTCCTTCCTGTGTGATTGCAGCATCTGGGCTACGCTACAGGTCGGCTGCGCGACAAGGGACTTCGGCGTGGGCTGGTGTACGAAGAGGTATCCGACGAGCGGGGAGTAGCGGAGCGCAGGACAAGAGGTATCCCCAAGCGCTGCTCGGGCGCAGCGGGAGACCTGGCAGGTGGGGGTGAAGTTTCGTTATAGGTCTGTTGACAAGCAATCCTAGGCACCGGGCCGACCCACGGACGAGGGGTAGACCGCATCCGGCCTAGCACCACTCCATCTTCCGTATACACCTCGAGCCATTGTGCCGCCGCCCACAACCGTTTCTCCACCGTGCCGTTCCTGAAAGAGAGGGTCTTACGGAGCAGGTGCGCAACCAGCTGGTCCGTGGCCCAGGTGGGATTGGCAGCACCTGCGTGCCAGTGCAGGATGGAGTGGAGATGGAGGAGCGGGTCCTGGCAACCCTCGCCATCGGACGGACGGGGGGGCAAGTGAGAGGGGCGTCCGTCATCAGCGCTCGCGTGCAGCAACAAGGGCCGGGAGAGACTTTGCCGACGAATGACAACCGCTTGGCTTCGGGGTAAGGAGGCAGTAGAAGGATGCATGGCCCACCAGTTGGATAACAGTCCTTCGGGATGTGCAGGTTCCATTGGGATCGGCGTTGCACCGGCTGGAGCAGCCGATCCCAAGAAGGGAGGCTGGGTCGATTGGCCAACGCTGAGGGCCGGCATAGGTGACGGTGCCGGTCCTCCGCCCCCCAAATTCGTGCCCACTGAAAGAGGCGATTGGTAGGAGGCATTGAGTCCAACAGAGTAAGTTCCACTGGGCCCTGTACCGGTCAGTCCGACTTGCGCCTGAGTCCCCCATTGGAACCCAGGTTGCCCCAGGGCCTGGGAAGGAACGATGCCAGAGGGCGGGGCACTGGTGGGGACACTGAGTTGGTAAGGGGTAGGAGCAAATATAACCCCAACAGAGCTGGGCGTGACAGGCGCGGGGACCCAGCCAAATAATGACTGGTCCGAAGAAGGGACAGGCCCCAGGGACACTTCGTGGAGAGTTGCGTCTTTGGCTTTGTCCTTTGGAGGAAGGGGAGGCGGTGAATTGGGACGGTCTCGGGGACCACGTGGAGGGATGTGCATACGTTTGCGCAAGAGGCGAGGTGGCTTGTTTGGAAGGGGTGTTGCAGGGGGAGGTTGAGGTGGGGGGAATGGGAAGTGAGAGTGGGGGTGGTCTGTGCGTGGGGCTGGAATAGCTTCCCGTCGTCGTCCGGGGAGGACCCTGCTTGGCATTTGCAGTGGCAGCCCCAATGCCCCCAGAAGCCTGTGTTGACAAAGGGGGAAATGTAACAGGTCATCTCAAAGGCACGCTCTGCCTTATGGTGAACACTAAAGGCCCAATCCGAGGTACGCTCGACGGTGGTGATGAAGAAAACGTCACCCTCGCGTAAATTGAAGGTGGGAGCATATGTTTGCATGATCCATCCCATGTGCTGAGACAGGTAAGCTCGAACAACGCCTTGGGCCAGGCTCAGTTCACGCTCTACGGGGTTGCGCAACACCATGATTGCGCCATCATCGCGACCAACGGTAAACCCCAGCGTACCGCCCACGGGGAGTCCATGCACAGGAAAGCCTCCACCTGGGGCCGCTTTGACCCAGCTCACGTCACGGGAAAAGCGTGGCGCACTAGGCCATCTCGTGGTTTTTGCAGGTTCAGCACCGCCGGGTCGAGGGCGGGAGGGCGGTGCACAGGGTATCGGTGATGGGGGAGATGCAGCATATCTCTCAGAGAGGCCTGCCGACGCAGCTGGCCCGAGACGCCGGGCGTGAAAAGAGTGCGGGAGGGGAGGGGAGGGAGGGGTGGGGCTGGTAGGGGACGAGGAAGCTATTCGGGCGGGCACATCGCGCCTGCGGGGGCTGGAAGAGATGGGAACGAGAGGTGCGCCTGATGGGGCTGGGGCTGGGCTGGGGCTGTGACTGTGGCTGCGCCTGCTGGTGCGGCGGGCGGGCGGATAAGGGTGGGGCGGGGCATTCTGGGTCGCAGTCGGCTCAGAGACGGGGGGGCCGTCGAGGGCATTGAAGAGGACCTGGAGGTGGGCCGTCGCGACTCGAATGCCACATCGCCGATGCGGCCGCATAGGGGTACCACAGCGCATTGCCCTCGCAGACGGTGTAGAGGGAGGCCTGGAAGATGTCGTGGAGCGGGCAACCAGGATGGCGGCGGGGAGGGAAGGGGCGCGGCTTGTGGAGGGTGGCCGGATGGAGTTGAGCACACGCAGACACGGTGGCGGCCAAGCGATCGGCATCCAAGGACATGGTGCGGTGGGTGGGAGTATATGTCAGGTCCAACTTGCTGCCTATGACCTCGGCCTGGCGCCTGTCGCCCTGTGCTGCGCCACCGGCGGCGGGGTGCACGTGACTGGACAAACAGGAGCCGCCGCCTACGTCATCACCGCTTGCTTATCGGGGCAGCCCGATCAGGTGACCAGCGCAGCGACCAGCAGCGCGTCATCGCGTCATCAGCGCATCCGCCACACCCACTACTAATACCCAAAGCGGCTTCCGCTTCCGCCCCGCTGCTTCCGCCCGGGAGCGGCATTCCGTCGCAGCGCCAGCGGCCAGCGCGCCTCGGACTCAGCACGTCTCGGATGGGCGCACCCAGACCCAGGCTGAGCCTCGGCGCTGCTCAGCGTTCAGGCGACGCTCACCACTCACCTCACCACGCAACCGCCTTCTTCGGCGCCTGCCTGCCCCCCCCCGTGCCTGCCGCATGCCCGTGCCCAGCATCGCGCTCTCGCCCCGAGGCGCCCGCCTTTGCCCATCTCTGGCGCCTCGCCGACCCATCCAACACGGCCTCATCTCCGGCGCCGACGCCGTCCGCTTCTTCGCGCCCGCCCCGCCTGCCTGCCTCCACCCTCAGCGAGATCTGGAGCCTGCCGACCAGGAAGAAACGGCTTCCTGACCCCGCCCGCCTTCAGCGTCGCACTCCGCCTCGTCGCCCATGCCCAGCGTGGCCAGCCCATCACCCGCTCTCATCGCCCAGCCCGCCCCCCCCACCCCAGTTGACGGCATCACTCTGCCCCAGCCCTCAGCCGCATCCCTGCCTTTCCGCCCCTCACCGCCGACGACCGTGCCCGCTACAGCCGCATCTTTGCTTCTGCTGCGCCCGTCGGCGGCTTGCTCGAGGGCGACAAGGCCCGCGACATCTTTGTCAAGTCCAACTTGCCTTGGGACAAGCTCGGCGCCATCTGACTCTTGCCGACACCGGCAGCCGTGGGGCGCTCGACTTGACCGACTTTACGTTGGGCATGTACTTTATCAGCACACATGAACAACGACATACCCTCCCTCCCGACTAGCCTGCCGCCTGGTCTCTACGAGCAGGCTCTTGGTGGCGTGAGGCCTACCCGCTCCGGTTCTGCATTGGGCGGTTTCTTTGGCAACGAACGGTCTTCTTCCCGCTCCCGCTCACCGCCCAGCACACCGGCGCTTCTACCGGCTTTGCCCGTTCGCCTTCCGTGGCAGCACGACGGGTGTCGGGCGTGTCAACGCAACACACTGGCATTCCATCGCAATACACTGGTGTGGCCTCAAACGACTGGGCTTAGTGCCCAACACACGGGCCAAACCTCGTTGCGTCCTGTTTCGGTTGCCCCCGCTGCCGCAGCGCCTGTGTCCGCTGGAGCCGCATGGGACATCAGCCCCGCTGAAAAGGGCAACTTTGATCGGTACTTTGATGGGCTTGACACAGGCAAGACGGGTGCGCTAGAAGGAGCGGCTGTCGTCCCGTTCCTCATGCAGTCCAAGCTGGACGAGGCCACACTGGCTCATGTTTGGTGCGTCCTTCTTTTTCCTTCATCTCTACTTTTTCCTCTCTGGGACTAACCTCAATGTGGCTCTTCAGGGACTTGGCCGATATTACCCAGACAGGATCCCTCTCCCGCGACGAGTTTGCGGTTGCCATGCACCTCATTAACCGCAAGTTGGGAGGGAAAGAAGTTCCTTCCACCCTACCTTCGACTCTCATCCCCCCTTCGCTCCGCCACATCTCAGCCCCTGCTCCGGCGCCCCAAAATGAGACACAGCGTGATCTCTTCTCGCTGATGGACGACGATGCGCCTCTGCCGCAGCCGCCGATTCGGGCCGACTCGGCATTCAGACCCCCACCCAGTCGGACGGGTAGCATGGGTCCCGCAGCCGCTGCCTCCCCTTCGATCGCATCCCCCGCTGTTGTCCGGAGTCCGCTGCCGGCCACGAATGGGTTTGAAGACAACTTCAACCCGTCCGCTCCTTCTCCTGCCGCTTCGGCTGCCCCATTGGCATCGGCTGCCGCGTCGGGCTCGGCGGCTCGATCGACTTCGGCAGCCCCGCCGAGCGCAGCCACCCCAGTGGCCCCTGAGAGTGAGAACATTTTGATGCCGCGGCTTCTGCCACCGGCCCTGGGCGGTACGGCGAGGTTCAAAGTGAGTTGGAAAAGGAGCGGAAGCTGGTGCGGGAGCTGGAACGCAAAAGTAAGGCTCAAACGGATGAGGTCAAGGCGGTGCGGGCAGAGTTGATCCATGAAGAGAGCACGCTCAGTGCCCTCAAGGCAAGCAAAGATGAGTTGGAGCAAGCGCTACTAAAGGACCGGGAGGAAGCGCGGACCCTGCAGACTCGCGTGGGGGAGGTGGAAGCTCAAACCCAAGCCCTGCGCGAGGAAGTGGACAAGGTGCGCAAGGACGCCCGCCACCAAAAGGGGCTCCATGCTATTGCGCAAAAGCAACTTGCCTCCGCCCAGGCCGATCACGACCGCTTGGCTCACGAGTTGGAGCAGCTCAAGAACCCTGCTCCTGAACCCACCACCTTGGTTGACGCTGCCCCCACCGAAAAGGAAAGCCATGGCGCTACTACTTCAGTGGCGGCCACACCCTCTGCCCGGGGAGTGGAAGCAGGCGAGGACCCGCAGGCTGCCAATCCATTTGGCAATGCCTCTCATGTCGCGTCGGCTCCTGCACCTGCACCCCCCAAGGCCAGTGCGAGTGGGTTTGACGATGCCTTTGGCGCATTCGACGCTCCTGCTCCCGCCGCTCCTTCCGCCGTGCCGAGTCGCTTTGATGATGGATTTGGCAATGCATTCACTGGTGTTGCCCCAGTGCCACAGACGGTAAATTCGTCGCAAGACGACGGAGGCCCCGAGGACCTGAACGGCTCGCGTTCGGCCCGTCGCCCGGAAGAAGGAAGTACTTGTCGTGCGCCGCCCGCTGTACCTGTGCGTGCCCAGGCTGCGCCAGCGCCAGCGCCCACTACATCGGCTCTGGACGACTTTGACTCTGCCTTTGCCAACTTTAGTGCGCCTCCCCCTGCCGCCTCGGCTGCTTTGGCCAAGGCGCCAGCCTCGGAGGATCCATTCGAACCGGACTTTACTTTTGCTCCGTCCTTTGCTTCCTCCCCCGGTCACCGCGGCCAAGTCTGGTCCACCCGCCTCTCGTTCCCAGGCTCCCGATTTGTTCGCTGGGTTTGACGATGCGTTTGGCTCGACCGCCCCTGTCGCCACCAAGGCGGCGGCTCCCGCCCCGTTTGCTGATGCATTTGATGATTCCTTTGGCGCCCCTCGAAGCCAGCATCTGCCGCTGTCCCTGCCGCTGTCCCTGCCGCTACCCCTACCGCTGCCCCTGCTGCGGCCCCTGCGGCCGATGCCGCTCAGCCGGGCGATGCGCGGCCGGTGAAGCAGTTGACCGCAATGGGTTTCCCGCGTGTCAAGGTGCTGGCCGCGTTGGAGGCGAGCAACTACCGTGTGGACCGGGCCCTGGAGCGCCTTTTGGCCAGCGCTTAACACAACCCTGTCCCAGCTGCGTTCATCCTGCTGGTTGCCGTGGCTACTCCTCCATTCGTTCTTATCCTTTCGCTGGCTGCCTTGGCTGCCGTCTTTCCTTTGTTCCCCCCTGCCAGCGTTCCTGCCTTTCTTTTTTTCACCATTTCTTTCCTTCTTTCTATCCTTTCTCCCTTGCTCGGAACATGTTTTCTTGCTTGGAAACACACCAATGCACCCCTTCTTTTGGCCTCGACACAAAAACGGTACTTGAGTTTCTTTGACCCCAGGCGGGAGAATTTTAGGTCAGGGTTCGGATTGACCCAGCAGGCGGGCGAGAAGCGAACGCGATTGCTGCGTCTGAAGAACGAACCGAATACTATGCCCTTTGTACATAGCCGTTGCATGGACAGAAATATACATTGAACGGTGGATAGAGTGACACTAGGAGCATGTGCTAGTAACAAGTCAGGGATTCAAGTGCATAGGACCCCCCAAAAAGCCAAGGTGCGCCTGCGAGATGATCATCAACACTGAGGCAAGGCGGCCTGACCGTCGATGGCTCCGGTTAGAACCAGGTGGGCTTACTTGGTTGCGCTTCGCCCTTACACAGGAACAGCAAAGAGGGTGGTACCCGCAGAACTGCTGAGCTCAAGGACGAAGCCGGGAGGGAAGGTACCAGTGTCAAAGAAGTCTCCTGCTGCGACGAGGCGGCAGGCACACAACCAACGACGACTTGGAGGGGTGGGCGTTGGAACTGAGCGGGTGCGGGGACGGCTTGCCGTCCGAAGACGAGGTAGAAGCGTGGGCTGGCCCGGCCGGGGAGGACGAAGCGCTGGTTGGTTGCTCTTCCGTCTTGCTCTTCGATTCCGACTTCTTGGTCGGCTCCGATGATTGCAGCGACCCAGATAAGATGGGCATCCAGGACGCCGTCGACTCCCACCCGCTGCCCGAGTTGGCGGGGAGCGGCATAATGGAGAGACTGGTGACCTGTGATGACATGGGCAACGAAACGGACATCACGCTCGAGGACCGGTGGTGGGAAGTGTGACCCGACGAGTGGGCGGGGTGGTGGTGTGTCGCGGACGACTCCATCGATGGAGTTGATGGTTGGCTGCTGCTCCCCGGGTGATGAGCGGAATGACTCACACTGGACGCGACCGGTTGCGGGCTGTTGACAATGGAATGGCTGTGGTGGTGGCGGTGGTGGCTCGCACTGGGCAGCACAGACAACAGGGAGCTACTGCTCCGTTGATGCTGGGTAGGGGTGGCATCCGTAACCGTAACCGTCTCGCTCGGCTTGGAGGCCGAGTAGTGATGGCTATGCCGGATGGGCTTGAGTGAATCCAGGGAGGAAGGAGCAGCACTGCGCGATTTGCTGTGCGAGTGCCATTTGTAGCTCGTAGACCCACTTGGCCTAGCCGAGTTGGTTGCCGTGCCCCGTTCTCCACCCGAGCGAGCCGACGCGGACGAGCGGACGGTGGGCACAGGAACAGGCACCGAGCTCGTCGGCGATCCGTTTGCGCACGGGGCAAGCGGCAGAGGTGGCTCAGCAGCCGCAGGGACAAAAGTCAAGTTGTAATACATGGTTTGCGATACGGCAAAGCTCGAAGCGTCATCGTTGGTCATCAAGGCTTCAATGCTGGTGCTGAGGCTCAGGTCATCGCTAGAACCGTGGTGGTCAAGAATCTGGTTCTGTTGTCGTTGCCCGCCAGCATGTTTGTTGGCGGATTTGCCCCAGCTGCCAGTCGCAATTGAGCCAGGGTGTTCCTGGACGAAGAGCGGCAAGAGCGTTCCGGTGGTAGGAGAGTACTGGAACCTCTGGCTAGACAGCTCTCCCACATACCCAGGAGAGTAGGTGCAGGCTTCGAGATGCAGTGGTGCAGGCACGGTAGAAAAGGTTGCACACCAGTTTTGAGCTGTAGCTGTGGCATTGAGCATCGGTACAACCACGTTGACCGTGACCGTTTCGAGCACCACATCGCTCACTTCGTCCGAAGTCACCCCGCTGGTCGGGGGAAATGATCTGACCCAGCATGTGCTGCTCCGTGGCATCGGACGGGACAATGTAGAGGAGCGTACGCTCTAGCTGGCTGGCCTCAAGCGTGTAGTTGGTCACGGTCTCATCCAGGAGAGCGAGCTTGTGTGCTTCCTGGGTTCCCTTGTGACTACTGTGGTGGCATTGGGCTGAGCAAGGCTGGCATTGTAGACAGGGTGAAGGAAAATACTGCCGAGGATGGTGTTCTCACCACCAGACGTTCCCCCGGGCTGGCCGCGGGCGGGAGCACCAAGAGAGACTCGTGTGAGACCGTGACGTACCCTGCAATCGAGCTCGGGCCAGCCGAAAGGTCATCACGTCTGCAGTTTGAACTCTGAGCGTGGTAAGGATGGGTCAGAATGGAAGAACACCAAGAATAAGGGTGAGTGGGCAGACATACCTGTTCACAACCGACCTCTTCTGACGGTTGGATCGGTTGGAGCGATGAGACTTGCGGGCAGCAAAGCGCTGCTCGCCGATGCCACCGGGGCCTTGGGCCCTCGCCCATGCGGGTTGAGCCGAATGGAGGAGACGGGCAGGGGTGCACCGCGAGGCTGGGACGCCTTCCGCTGCGGTTGCGCGCGGCGAGGGCTGCGGCCCAGAGAATAGGCCGCATCAACGGGGCTGCCGCCAACCAGGGCAAGCAGTGCAGTCAATGCGGCAAGAGCGGGTGAAAGGACGACCATGGTGTGGATGTTGCGAGCGGAAGGGTGGAGGGGGGGGTTTACCGGTCACCAGGACTCGGAGAAGGGAGATACAGATCCAGCTGTGGGGGAAGAGGGGGTAGGACACAAAGAGCACCAGGCTCTAAGGGGCAAGCGGTGAGAAGTGGCTCGCAAAGCACTGATGGAGGTGGGGGGAGGAGAGAAACCCCTTGTCCGCAGCCCCGTTTTATAGACCCGCGCGGCAGCGGTGCGAGGTCTGTGAAACAAGTCTTGAAAACTAGAGTCTGAACGAGCATGTCTCGGTGATAGGATACAGAGGACGGAGGATGGATGATGGATGATGTATTATTTTGATTGATTAATGGGGCCCTCAGCTGAGGCGGCCTGGGCTAGAGGGCCTGAGGTGGCTTACAGGCTGTGACATGGGATGCGGTGCACGATAGGTAGAAGGTAGACAGACACGGCCCAACCACGGGCGGCGCGAAGGATCCTCGACACAGACCTCAGGCTAACAGCTCTGTTTCGCATGTGCCGATCCTCTGAATACCAGACACATGTTCGAGAGCTCCCCGGCTCACCCGGCATTTGTCGGTTTGGGTGCTCGGGCCACGGGCTTGACGCTGGCGGAAGGATGACCCACAAACCCGACCCGACCCCGAAGCCCATTTGGGACATCGTCATGCGTCTGCACTTTCCCACGCAGTGCCAAGAGCTGCGCCACTTCCTCGTCCAAATAGGCAATGTCCAACGGACTCTCTTTCAGGCCGCCTTCGAGGAACAGGTCCCGTTGACCATTCTTGAGAGCATGCTCCAACTCCTTGGTCGGGAACGAATCCAAATTGCGGACCATCTTTGGCTTGGCAAGCTCCCTTTGCGTCCACAAGAACAAATGGGACTCAGCACTATCATCTGT
Source organism: Moniliella sp. 'wahieum' (assembly GCA_003971905.1). Classification (NCBI taxonomy): domain Eukaryota; kingdom Fungi; phylum Basidiomycota; class Moniliellomycetes; order Moniliellales; family Moniliellaceae; genus Moniliella; species Moniliella sp. 'wahieum'. The sequence continues at coordinate 796,550 of RSEE01000006.1, read as the reverse complement.
CACAAATTGAGCACCAGCAACGACTAGAATGTCACTGTCAGAGAGCGCCGTCACATGACCACCAAAGGAGAAGGGGACGCGTACCTTGTGTTGCCCAAAACGCCATACGTAGCCCAGATTGAACCAATTGGTCATGGGCACCAAGTCTGCCCAAAGAACTGGCCGGGCACCTCACGTTAGCAATCGAACCTAACCCGCAGCAAAAAGGAAAAAAAAGACATACGATCACGGTGTCAGCAGCCAGCAAGTTCATATCCGCCGATCCCACTCGCGAGTGAAGGAGAAGAACCGATTCAGACGCGCCATCTTGGTTCCAAGCGCGTTGGGTCAGATCAATGTCTTCCGCACTAGATTCTCGGTCAATCCGAAGATAGTTGTAGTGCTCCGAAAGCACTAGCTCCTCAATCACATCCAGATCCATCGTTAAGGACGTGACAATCACGCACCGGTGCCCTGTCTTGTCCAAGCCACGCAAAATCTGACTGAGGAGAATGAGCTTGGCGCTCCCTTGTAGCAACCGGGTCACCGGGGGGTTGGGAATGTGATCCCTATTGAGGTTTTTGTCCCCGCATAGAAACGCGTTTTGACACACCCGAAGCAGCTCAAAGAGGATAGCAAGCATACCATCCTTGGTTGCTTTGGGGGTAGCGCGAGCGGCCGGGGCACATAGGTTCTTGATATCCTCCAAGTGTCGGCTCAAAATTGCTTGATATGCTTCCTTTTGCGCAGCTTTTAGCGCTGTCGCTACCACCAGTTCCGTCACGCTCAATCCGTGCCCGGTCAAAAGCTCGGTACGTCCCCGACGGAGCCAGTAAGACTCCAGTTCCTTTTCCATCTCCATCCGTCGGGATCCGCTGTCAGATGCAATTGCCCGGCCAGACGATTCGGCGGCACGAACGGCGTGGAATACGTTGGGGAGAAGAGAGGGGGGCAAGGTGGTGTCGGAGAAGATGATGCGTCTCGAACACGGTATCCGTCCCACATCCTCTCCACGAGCGAGATCTGCACAGGCAGAAGCATGGAAGACGACCAGCTCCCAATGTTTAACCCGGCGGTTCAACGTTTTCATCAATACGTGGTCGTTCGCGTCTGCCACTACCATTTCCGCCTTGAGATCGGTCAGGCCGGGCATGGAGGTGATTTCCGATGTGGGATGGAAGAGCTCGTATGCCTCCAGTATCTTGTGATTCCCGTGAGCCGCCACAACGTTGGCAGATGGAAGCCAGAGGCGGAAGGCGCGAGCCCAATGAGCAACAGTATGACGTGGGACGAGAAGGAGGAAAGGGGAGACCTCACGGACAGTATAGAGCCATGAGATGAGCTGAACAATCTCAACCGTCTTCCCCATCCCCGAATCATCCGTCAGAAGGACAGAGCGCATCTGGGTCCATAAGTGCATCATTTCGCGGACCGTATCTTGCTGGTATTGGGCCAGAACGCGCCCAGCATTGGCAGCCTGAAGACTAGCTTCCGTCTCGGTGATGCCCTTCCTTTCGTCGCGTGTGGGAGTGCGAACAAGGACATCACGGGCGTTGAGGTGATAGTAGTAAGCCTCGAGTAGCTGATTGCGATACGTTCCGTCAGTTAGGCTGGACCACGGCAACTCAATCCACGATGAATCTCCATAGCCCAATCCAACCCACTTGACAAGCACCCACGCAACATGGGCTATCGAGTTTGCGCTTCGGCCGGGTTGAGAAGCTGGGTACCTTCCAGCTGGGAAATATGAATGAGTCCGTTGACCGAGCGGGGGGGCAGACCTGCTGGCCACTTGCGCAATCGATCCAGCGACTTCTCCGTCATACGAACCCCCAATTCAGCCAGCTGTTCATTTACAGGAACGATGGTGGCGCGATAAAAAACATCAAGAATACGCTCAGGTGCTTTCCAACTGGCTGGAATGCGCTTCGCTGCCGATGGGTCTGCTTCCGGTCTTTTCTTACCCCCGCTGGTCGGACTCGCGTCCTTACGATGGGGTGGGGAGGGCGGTAGTGCACCCAAGGCTCATTTGGGTTGTGTTCGAGTTGCTCCCATTTGTCGGCATTGGCGATGTCCGTATAGTAGGTGCCTGTCCACGAAGGGATACTGGGCAGGAACCGGTCCTGGCTTGGAACGAAGGGTTGGCTCAGCGAGAAAGGACTTGAGCAGGGCAGGGAAGACCCGCTCTAACCAAATATGCGGAACCCAACCGCTTGAACGCCACGACTCGTTGGTAAACTTGACGAGATACTCACGTGTGAGCAGCTCAAGTCTCTCGGGTGGAGTGCTATGGTACATCTTGAGAACTTTTTCGGCGCTTTCAGGGCCCATTTTGCGCCAGGCCAAAATCTTCTCCACCTGCGGCCATTTGAAGCAATCCGGACAATTCCAATGCTCCAGGAGCTGGGCACGGAATGCAGCGGCATGCTCGGTTCCCGGTGCACTGTGGTAAGTGGGTACGAGACACTCGTAATGGGCAAAGCGCCTGCACCGACGGCAGCGAAACACGGGCCGCGCGTAGTCGCCTAGCTCCGACACGTCGTCATCGCTCTCTTGGCCCCACTTTTCATCCGCCTCTCGAGAGGAACGGCCAACGGGATCCAGGCCACAGATGAAGCACAGCGCCGGTTCTTCGTAACACGTCAAACATGGGATGTCCTCACGGACCATGCTTGAAGGAAGACCGGTCAGGACGGGTGCTCTGCGGCCCTTGGGCGCCAGCGTTGCATTCTTCTCGTTGATATCGCTAAGAATACTGGACTGGCGGTCCTTGGGTAGACACTTGAAGTGGAGGCTGGCGGTGCACTCGGTGCACCGCAGCCAGCCCCCCAGCGCTGCCAGCGAGAACTGGGTCGCTGCCGTCGCCGCGGTTGGCAAAGGGAATGTTTGGTTGACGCCATCAGCGAGCATTTGGTGCTGCGCTGCAGGTGCAGGGCAGCTTGCAGACCTGGCAGCTGGAGAGACGGTGTGGGTCAGTATGTCCGACGGCGAACACGACAACAGCAAGCAGCACAGCGGCAGCGGCAGGGACGGAGGTGGAAATGAACACGAAAAAACACGCACAAGGGCCAGTGGTTGTCGATGATGCGCAGATTGGAGGCACGAGTCTGCAGCGCCTGCTCGATGTCAGTATGGCTCCCAGGCACCTGAAGGGCCATATGAGCCTGCCGGATGAAGTCGTCCATGCTGAGTGAGGCAAGCGACACAGGCTCGGGTTTGAGACTGCCAGCGGGTGCATTTTTCCCAGCGGGGCGTCCGGCACCACCCTGTCTGTGCTTGCTGCCCCCAGCGGCGGGCATGGTGGTAGACGCGACGACAGTGGTGATGGAGGTGGGCACGAGCTGCGGGTAAGCGCGATGGATTGTTTCAATTGCAGCTGCCGGGGTGCGGTAGGACGCGGCATATTTATTCTGTCTGGGGTGTGCGCCCCGTTTGACTGCCCTGCAGCCCCATCGCCATTCCCACGCCTACCCGACGATACTCCATGCTACACTTCATCATCGTAATTGCCCCGAATTCTCCCTGTTGGCCGCAGATCTTTCCCGACGCGGGATAACGCATCGTCCCAAATATGCCGTCGTTCGGAGCGGATGCGCGCCCGCAGGGCATCGTACAACCCTCGTTGCTCGGACGGATCCGACACTCGGTCGCGCTTGCGCGCCAAGAACTTGAGTAGCACGCTCCACATCTCCCGCTCCACCCCCGCCTTTCCCTCCATTTCGCCCGTCTCCACAAGCCCCCACGCCAGATCGCAGGCGGCTCGGAAGAGGAAACAGCGGCAGAGCATCTCCAGGTACGACAGTTTGACGTGATCGTTGACCAACCGAGCCGTGTCGCGTGCCATCCACTGCCGTGAGCTGGCGTTATCATTGGGTGCATTGGACTGTCCCGGTCGGAGACGGGAAAGGGATTCATTGGGCTGCGTCGGTGCCAGGGGCGGGAGCCGTGGCGATACCAATCGCCTCTTTGGCCGTTCCGCTTCGTCCTTGGCCCGATCCATCGAACGAGCCCAATTCCAAGCTCGCGTTGCCGGTTGTGGACGCCGAGCCCAGCCACAAAGATCAAAGAGAATAGACAGGGTGGCAGGCGTGATAGCATGTCGATCCTGTAAGAGGGAAAACCAAATGCCAAGAGCGCGTCGGCATCCCCAGCAAAGTTGTAGGCGTTCATCAAGGTATTGAGCAATCGTATGTCTGGCTCCACTGTTGCATCCTCCTGCATCGCAGTGTGCAGGGCCACAACGTGTTCTCCCGTCTGGCGAAGCACAGCCTGTGCCATCGAATCGTCCCTAGATCCCATCGAGCGACGCGTATCGCTTTCCCGTGCGCTAGCTCGCTTGACATGGTTTAGAAGCTTGACAAACTGTACTCCGTCAGGCGCACGGCCTATGCTCCGTAGGCCACGGCATACCTCCAGCAAACCTTCTCCCGAAAGAGCAAGTCCCACGGAAGCAGCGTACCCCTTCGATTATGCAGAGGGAATCGGTGGTTGATCACAGCCGTCAGGTAGGCGACGTGCCACCGAGGTGGCTCCGGTGCGACCAGGCTACGCCAAACCAGTTTGACCAGGATACGGTGAAAGGAAAGCAGCTCCTCCTCCGTCGTGGCCAACGCCACATATTCAGCTGGAGAGCCAAGTTGTGATACAGAAAGTAGCTCTTGCCTCGCCTCGGCCACGCGCAGCAAGTTGATGAGCCCCTTCAACCCTTCTCGCTCCAATACCAATGGAATCATCACCTCGAACATGCCGCCACCACCAGAGAGGGAGAGGGGGGCTGAGTACTGGACTAACACGTGATTCCAGGAAGAAAAGATGGCCTCGCGATCAGGAACAAGGAAGCCTGCAAACGTCTCTAGGATCCTCGTCCACCCCGGCAGGCAATGGCCCATGGGCAGATGTTCCTCGGTCCAAAAGAAGGCCGGCCTCAATCACGCGCAGGGGCGAGAGAGCGGTCACTCCGTGCTTGCCTGCCACAGGGTGGTCAAGGAGAAAACGGGAGATCTCCACCACGCATATGGCTGGTTTCCCAGCATACCCTCCACGCAGGCTTCCCATACCATAGGGGGCGCTGGGCGGCCAAATACATGCTCGGCCTGGTGGATCAAGGCGAGGGCTTCATCGTAGTCTGTAATTTGGTCGATACTGTTCCACACGGAAAGGAGGAAGAGATTGGTGAACAGATCGTTGGTATCATATCCCCCTTCTTGGGGGGTGAGATTGCTGACCAGAGCGTATCCATATTTTGAGCTGGATCCACGAAGGCGGAAGCAAGGTAGGCCAGCTGCCCATAACAGTTCTGCGTCCGGTCTGCACGCTCGCGAGTTCCGAAAAAAGCCGATTTCCTGTGCTTGATTTCAGTTTGGGAAGGGACAAAAAGTGCAGGGCCTGGCTCAGATCGTCAGTGGGGATGGTGGAGAGGTTGCACGCCTCGACCACGCTGGTGAGAAGGTCGGTGGGTGTTCCAAGTTGATAATTGATTGTATCCGCAATGGCAACCAAGGGCAAGAGAGATGCGTCTTTGACCGAGTCAGGGAACGAAGCCAGAACAGGAAACCGACTCATACTTTGTCAAGCACTGATTTGGCCACTGCAGATCACCTCGCAGAACGAGAGCTGCCAGGAGTTGTACCCACCACGATGGGTCGCATGCCATGTCCTCATGGTCCTCCAGAAAAGTCAGAGCGTTGACCTAGACCAATGGAGCCCCCGCCTCGCTGGATACTGCGTGGAGCAAAGCAGAAAGGTGCGTTGGGCTAAAGGAAGACTAAAGGAGATCCCTTGGGATCATGCGAGCAAGATGATGGGCCAATAGGGAAGGCCAGGCGCTAACGCCCTTCATCTCGGGACTCGCGGCGACCTGGAGCGCACACTCAAGGCCATCACGGACAGCAAGGAGATAGCGAGAAGAAGGATCGTACAATGGATCAGAGTTGCGGGATCGTTGGACAGCGCAACTCACGCTCAAGGGCGGGAGCGAGGCGGAAAAGATCGGGAAGAGAGTGTGCACCGACGGCAGCAAGCCAGGACTGAAGGAGGGCTGTGTCGAGGCCTGGGTCGGGACGCGTCGAGGGGGAGGGGGAGGCACAAGAAGTAGAAAATGCGTGTGCTGGAGACGGCCGCAGTGGCGGAAGCGAGGCAGGCAGTGCGGGGCGTGGCGAGGTCAATGCTGGCCGCCTCCGCGGTGGAGGGAGAGGAACTCCAGCCAGGGCCAGGTGGCCGGTGCGTGTGGCTGTGCGTGGGACCCGCACGCCAGCCGCTGGCGTCATGGTAGGAAGGAGCAGGTGTGGCACCAAAACGCACACTGCGATGCCCCTCCACAATTGATACTTTTACAACCAAGCGAGATCAATGCGACATGTGATGTGTGATGCTCGTTTCGCTTCTGGATTCGAGGTACATACTTATCTTGGCTCGAGGACATGGTTACGTGGTTACAGGTTACGTCGTCGGGTTGCAGTACGTTCGACTCGCCGGCATGCGGTGCAGACGGATGGATTACGAGAGGTAAAAAACAGGGAAACAGCATATAGACACCATATAAAGCCCAAGACTTCACCTGGAGCCTGAGGCCTGACGGCCATGGGCAGGCCAGAGAAACGCACAGCAGATCAGGAAACTTCGGCTCTGTTATCGAACACATTGGCAGCAGCGGGTGAATGTCCCTCGACATGCTCGCCCCACCACGCAGGAGGCGACGCAGGCATGGCGACATACGTCTGCGCCGCCCCTTCAGTAGTGTTTAGGGAATCTCTTTTGCTTTGGCCTTGAATTTGATCTGTGCCTTGGCCTTGGCCTTGGTTCATGAGAGCCGCACTTGGCATCGATCCGAACGAGCCGAGCCCAGGGAGGGCCCCCTGCTCAGGCGCAAGAGACATACTGGCTCGATAGCGTGCGGCAAAGACCGCGGGTACTGATGCACCCATAGCCATTCCCTGCCCTTGCGCGCCAGCCATTGAGGCTGCATTAAGCATGCCTTGGGGCGACCAGTCAGTTATTTGGCCCCAAGGATTGGACCCCCAAGCGGGCAAGCCTTGAACGACAGACGCAGGAGAAGCTTTAGCTGCGGCAGCGGCAGCAGCTACAAGAGCAGAGGAATTGGTACCAGCTGGAGGAAGCACAGACCCAGAGGTGGGAGATACAGTCTCCTGCTGAGAGGGCGAAGGTGAAGGAGAAGCCGAACCACTGCGTTCGCTTTTGCTGTCTTTACGAGCTGCCGATCGTTTGCGCTGTCGCTTGGGAGGTGGTTTGCGCAAATCGGGCAGTGTGGGTAAAGGGCGATGGCGACCGGAGTGAACGGAGGTAAGGGATGCCTCAGGGGGTAATTGAGAGTGAGCACGAAGTACATTCAGTACGTTGTGACCATCATTGTCGTCAGAGGGGGGTCCCAAGATCTGAGAGAGCGCTGCTCATCTGGGTTAAACACAAACTGCTCTAGTTCGCGACGCACATCATTGTGGGCGCCGAGAAACCCACCCTTGCCATCTGCCGCGATCCGTGCCGCCACACCGAGCATGACCCGCAGTTTGGCATTCTCGAACATCAGTTGCCGCAGGAGCCACCGCAGACGATCAATTTGCGTCGCCGGCTTAGATGATAGAAGCTCAACACGGCATTCAAGCGCACGAATGTACTCCTGCTTGCGCTGACGAAACGCGGGGCCAAACGGTTTTGAGCCTTGCGCGTCAAGGCAGCATCCCCAGCAGGGGGTAAGGCGTGAGTGGAGACAGACGTAGAAGTCTGAGCAGCCAATGCCTCGAGCGAAGGGTCGACCTGCATCGCTGGATCAGCAGCCAAAGGCGACTGGGGGTGGCCTGCTAGGCTGTGCTGGTGAGCATGGATATGCTTGGACCGGCGGTTGGACATGGCATGTTGAGCAGCCGCAACGTAACCGGTCCGTCGGCTCTGGGAAGCAGGGAAGAGGCCATCGTCGAGGTCCAAGTCGTCGTCGGGAATGTCCATGGCGTCGAAGGGCATTGTGGCAGTGGCGGAATTGGTGGCGGGAGTGGCGGCGGCGGCGGCGGCAGAAACCGCAAGGGGGGGGTGGCGGTGGCGGCAGCAGAAGGAGCAGGGGGGAGGGGGGCGGTGGCGGCAGCAGAAGGAGCAGAGCAGCAGCAGCGAACGCCGCAACGAACGCCGCAACGAACGAAGCAACGAACGGCGAGCAGGAGGCAAGCACGGGGGGGAGGCAGCAGGGGCAGCTGTCGGTTGCGTGTGATGATGTGCGCTTAAGGAACTAACAGCGCAGGGAGGCTAGTGACTAGTGGCTGTCCGGGTAAGGCCGAGGCCCCAGGCGAGAGAAGGGTTCACACACACTGCCCGCCTGCGCTTACAAATTTGTTGCCGTTCTGCACTAGGGTTGCACCCTGCGGTGTTGTCATGCTGGCATAGGGGCAGTGCTGCTCCCGTCTCTGCCCGCCATCGCGATGGGCTTGGGATTGCCTGGCGTCTGGCCAGCGTCAGGCGCCGCCGCAAATCACACGTCTGTGGAAGTCCCGAACTGACCAGTCTCACATCACATGTCACATGACTTTTTCACTAGTCGCTCAAGAAAGAATGGGGGTGTCACCGAATGACTAAGCTCGCTCCAATTTCCAATTCCGCATCCTGTGTCTCTCGCTCTTCCCTTCCCTTTTGCTTCTGTTCTCTGCCTGATGCCTTCTGTTTCCTCCCACGAACGATAATGTAACAGTCGGGGCTAAACGAGGGAGACCAAGGTCCTGTCAGAGGCGGGGGGAAAGGCAAGATCGTTCGTGGGAGGAAACAGAAGGCATCAGGCAGAGAACAGAAGCAAAAGGGAAGGGAAGAGCGAGAGACACAGGAGGAATTGGAAATTGGAGCGAGCTTAGTCATTCGGTGACAGGGGGCTAGCCGACTAGGGCGAACGTCGAACACTAGACAAGGCGATCAATGGGTTCAGCGCTATGAATCGGTCACACCAATGGGAGCCCAGACAGAACCGCGGTTGTCCGTTACGCGCGTTACACGTTTTAACGTTAACTGAGAAGTATTCCGTATAGGAGAAGTAGCTACCCTACCAAGCTAAGGACGTTTACACTGTGCAGGGTGGGAATACGCTCAGAGATAGTAGCTTCTCGTAAGCCATTGACATATTGACACTAGTCCAACCTTCAATGCAACCGTGGACAAGGACAAGCGCCAGAAAACAGGACGAGAACAAGAAGAGAGAGAACAGGAAGCTCACCTGTGCAGGGTGGGAACAGTCAGATATAACTTCTCGTAAACTACTGACGCTAGTCCAACCTGCAGTGCAACTGGGAGAAGAGGAAGGAGCCTGGGAACGAGGACGCGACGGTAACCAATCCAGAGCGGGCGAGTCGCGGAACTCTATAGCCAGTTCCGCTTGCCAGCGACGTGGCCGATCAAGCCATCACACCAAGTGGTCTAACACTCCAACAGCCAGAAGCAGACTAAGCATGTCGAGCGGTGCGATATGCGCAAACTGTGCAAGGTAATGTTCATTGCGCGCTGGTTCAATACGATGAGCAGAGACAAGAGGACCAGGCCCAGCGCGCTGAGGCTCAGCGCTCATCGGGCGCTCATCGCGCTCATCCTCGACCGTTTCACTGTCCAGTCCACCGCTCCAGTCCACCGTTCCAGCATCATGGACAACTAGCTTGCAGAGAGGCTGAATGGGGCATGAGAAGGTTGACCAGCCTCTCAAAGAATGTGTTCAATCATGCGAAAGAGGCAGAGAAGAGCGGCGTACGGAAGAAGTGCACCCAAGTGGAGCGGTTGGGGGGGCGCGAGCAGGCGCGCAAAACCTGAGAAGGCGAGCATTTGAGCGGAACAAACCCTTGACAGTTCATGTCGTTGACCCTGTTCGCGCTGGCTATAGGGCCAAGTAAAGCGCCCTCTTTTGCCCTGCCCAGAGCGGCGTAATGGCTGCAGGACTCGGCGTCTGGTGCGGACGCATTCCACCACTGCAGCTCGACCTTGGGCGGTCACGCGTCAGGGGGGATCTCTTACTTTACCCATTCAGCTACGCACCACATGAATCCATCGCCGACAAAAGGCAGACGGGGAAAGGTGTGGCACGTTGGCTTCTTCGGGACGCAGGCTCGGTTGCGCTAATACACTGTGCACATCGCCTGTCCACCCGGTCAGACCGAGGACCCTACCCTCTCGTATACGACTGTGCTTGGCCAAACTGCTTTCCAGTCTCCTCAACACCATGAGGGAAGGAAATATGGGCGACTTTATGAAAAAGCCGTGGGTACGCAGGCTGACGTGATTGTTCACATCAACCATGGCCGAGTGTCACATGTGTCCACGCTGCCAGATGCCCCCTCCCCTCGCCTTCTGGCACGTAAACTCCATCATGGGGCCTCGCCCCACCATGATGCAGGAAGCAGTATGCATGTAGACGCGCACTTCAGTGCGATTTAGAAGGAGTACTCTGTGATAAACGCGGCGCGTTCACCGAATCCAGGCCGTTGCCATTAGCGTGAACACGCCCAGCTAGAGCTTTACACCCTCAAAGACCGAGACGCCATCCTTGTCAAAGTGCAAGACAGCCTGTTCATCCTCCATCCACACCGTGTCCCCGTTGGTCTCGCGCGAGGGCCGAGCATCGTCGGTCCACTCGCCATTGCCCCGCTCGGTTGGGTTATCGGGCAAGTGGTCAAAGTCCCAATTGCGTTCGACCCCCTGTCGTAGATGGTGCGCCGATCCATTGAGCACCAAACGGTATTTCGAGCCAGCAGCCGAAGGGGTAGTGGTCGGTGCATTGGGTCCGGCAAGCCCGAGAGGGAAGCTGGCTTCTAGCGGGACAAAGAGATAAAGATGCAGTGCCTGCACCCACCGAGAAGCCTTTTCCACCAGGGCCCATGTCCAGGTCCATAATGGCCCGTCCAAGCGCAATAATCGGCGCTGCATGGCAGCAGATCAATACACGTTTGATACCTAGCTTCTCACACCGGGATTCCAGCAATTGGAAGACACGCTTCATGCGCGCGTACAACTGCTCGGTCGACTCGCCCAAGGGGGAGGCATACAGCAGCGGGGTCCATTCGGTACTCAGTGTTCCAGGGGGGAAAAGGTTTTCCACATCCTCAAGGCGTGGTGGGAAAGGGTGCTTTCCCGACTCCGGCGGAAAGACAGGTGGGTACCATTCAGCCAAACCAGGCTCGGGCATAATGGGCATCTTGAGTTTCTGTGCGGTAGGGAAGGCGGTCTGGAGGCAGCGGTAGTAGAGCGACGAAACAATCATTTGTGGACGCTCATTTTCGGGAAGAGACGCAAACCATTGGCCCATCTGCTCTGCTTGTTCCTGGGGAATGCGACAGTGATGGAGAAGGGTCAAGATCAAAGCCAGTGGGTACGAGGGCTGATAGCGTACGCACCGTACCATGAGCAGTGAGGACAGGATCACGGGGGCGCCCGGTGAGCGGGAACATCTCCTTTCCTTGCCAGTTCATTCGGAAACCATGACGTGCGACGTACACTCGATCGAGCATCATTAATGCTGTACTGGCAACGAGGTGGTGGTGGGAAGATAGCGCGCTGAACCGGCTGACAATAGTGTGTGTGGAGTAGTATTCCAATTTCAAACAGATGCAAATGCACAACCCTACTGCTTAATGCGCCGACTCTGCCACAGGCCAGGGGTCTCAAAAGCTATTTACATAGTTGTGGTGCATAGTTGGGGTGTATACAGTCCAGGGCCCGACGAGGCAAAAGTAGTCAGGCCGAAACGAAAAGGATATGGAGGAAATAGGCAAAGCTTTGAGGAATGGAGCTTGAAGCGTGAAGAAACCACAAGCGTTAACAATTGTATACAGGAGACTACTGGAGAACCGAGGTGAAGTCTTGAGAGTTAAGAGCGATCAACGTCAGACGAAAAAAGATGAACGAGAAAAGCGGGCCACGAAAGACGCCTAATATATCATAGCACACCTGCCTCAGTTGTCCAACGCAGTCTCCTTCGCCGCTCTATTGCCCCATTGGCCCTGTATAAACTGCTAGAATGAGACTTACAGTAGCATTCCGGGATCCTCTATTACGGGATTATCTCAGCGCAGCTATACCGGGCAGCCTTCAGATAAAGCACGAAGGCGAAACTGGAGAGCTACAAATTCCAACTTCTTCAATAAGCGTTTTGTGGCACGTCTGATGTACTATGTAGGGAGAGAGACAGATAAGGGAGATGGAGCGAGTAGGGGGAGGGGGACCGCAATCTGCGAGATTCGGAACTCTTCTGCCATATTGGCTCTTCGACGATATTTGCTCGTGTATAATGTCCCTACCTATATCTCATAGAAAAGAAAAGAACGCTCGGCTGCTTCACACAGCCAACTCTCTCACATCGAGATACCCATGAGTCCTGTCAGGCCTCAGGCGATGGGGCCTCAGACCCCGGACTTGAAAACATGTGCTGTGGGTGTATTACCATGTATGCACCACCACGGATGGGGGGAAACCTACGGAGACAGGCCCGATTTGTGCCGAAAATTGCATTATGCAGGAGAAAAGTTTTCAACTGCCATCACTAGTATCGTCCTCTCTTCTATCGTTGTTGGAGCCTGTGAGATACAAAATGACCAATGAAGATATATGGGCGCTGTTGACCTTGACTTTGTAGAAACCCAAGGAGAAAACAGTTGATAGTGTATTGCATAGCACATGTGCATATGATGAGATCGGAGAGCTAAAGAGGCTGTGGAATTATTCCTGTCCTCTAACAGGAAGGAATATCAGAATGCATGTTACGGGGCGCTCCGGTTATCTCCGGACGCTGAGCCCCGCATGTCGTAGACATCTCAGTACAACACGCGTCAGTCCGGATAGACTAGCGAGAGAGAGCCAGTCGACACCTTATCCTTGCTGCGGATATCATCCGCGGCCCGCCATGGTCGCATGGGCTTATCGGTACGATGCTTTGTGACTATTGCGTCCAGTCTTGGCAGAACCCTTACTGCTGCGCCCGACTACGCAGCGTCAGCGCCTTGGGAAGCAAGGGCTGTACATTAGTCTTTACCTTTCTGGGAAGTGCCCCGCATTCTGTCCATACTTGTCATGAGGCACTCGAGGCCTGGTTCCTTCTGCTGTGGGTATATAAGCAGCCATGTCTAAGGCTTGCTAGCTGTGGTCCTGGTCGACCATCCTGTCTATTACCGTTGGTCTCCCCGACTACCAGTTCCTCTCTCGCCCTTCCACCTTCTACCACCCTTACGCTTACGAATTTACGACTTACGTCGAGTGCACTGCAAGCCGCGGTTACTCACATCAGTAGCGCTTGCTCTTCTTTAGGACTCTGTCTGTTCCCGCCGGCTACAGCGTACCGAGTGTGGTAACGCGGCGAGGAACAGAGTAGCTCCGGAGCTCCTGGACCCCTTCAGCTGGTCTAACGACCTACGTACACGGCTCCTACCTCGGAGGGTCTGGACTGCGGCCTTTGCACGCAGGCAGCCACCCAAACTAGAGGGTCTCTCCCTAGCCTCTACACCCGCTCGGTTCAACCAGGATCTGGAGCAGGACCTAACGTACGAGCCACCGATTGACCTGTCCAAGGGTTTATACCCCTAAACTACAGGGGGGGTCCCACTCGGGACCCCCCCGTGACAATGCATACCGAACGGAACCAGGCTTGTGGGTTTACGGCGTCACCTTATGTCTCACTACCCCCCTCAGTTCAGCCAGCACCGCAGCGTACCACACAGTTCCTATTCCCGGGCTAATAAGCGCTCAGACTGACCACTGGGACTGAGCCTTTTGTGACTGTTGGGCGCCCTGAGCGCTGAGGCTGAGCGATGATATATGAAGCTGAAGTCGATGAAGCTTGAACCTTTTGTGGAAGGCGGAAGGCGGAAGCACAGTAAGTGTGACATGCAATGCAGACTGTGCGTAACGCGCAACGCTCGCACAATGTTTTTCTGTGCAATAGCGTCCCCACACAACAACACAAAGCACAGAAGCTATTGGCCTATAGGGAGAGCCGGACGCGCAGAAGGATATGATCGATGAGGAGAAGGTGATGGATTGGAGCCCGTGTGGGTCTGGGTGCAGCTTGCAGAGGCATCTATATAGGAGGCCGGACTGGGCACAGGGTCAGTGAGGCACATAGGAGATACTGTAGGGCACATGGACAGAGCGTGACACGATGAGCGAGACGAACCTGGACTACCGACTGGGAGCCGGAGGTCACATGCACCGTCACGCGTCACGCGTCACGCGTCACTAGTCAACGTTCAAAAGACGCCCATCCGGTGTCTCGTGCCCGTATATGTGGGGAGTGCGGTGTTCCTGAGACATTGCGCGGACAGAAGAACTGCTTGCATCGGTGATGTTATAAGGCCTAAGGCCTAAGGGTGGCGCGGTGGCGGGCGATGTTGTGTGTCGTGGATATGTGCTTCAAGCTTCAAGCTTCAAGCTTCAAGCTTCAAGCTTCAAGCTTCAAGCTTCAAGCTTCATACTTCGTACTGAGTACTTACAGTATGAGCGCGTAAGTGCTTAAGCTTTTATTAACGTTTGAACGCGAAGCGCAACATGTAACGTGTAACATGTAGCCGTTACGCGCTGCGCGTTACGCGGCGTTAGCGCGTAATAAAAGCATGCAACGCCTCTGTAACATGTAACACCCTGGCTGTAAATCGCCTTCCACCATCGAGCATCTCTCCCCCGGAGGTCCAAACTCAGATCACCGCGGGTCACCGGCAGCCGTACGGCCACCGTTCGACGGCAACCTTCCACGTTTTTTCACCTCGGCCGGAAGCTTGCTGAGATTGGTTAAAATGAAGAATGATTAATGATTAAGATCGCTGACAAGACTCAGTACTAACTAAGTACTAATGCCAGGAACCATAACGGGCGTACCGATCTTCAACAAACCACACACAGGGATGATGCAGATAATGGCTGTGCGACATGTGATGGGAGCGGAGGTACATGTGTGTGTGCCTTATATGTGCTGAAAAGCTACCGGTGCCGGAGCCCCGCAACTCACACACAGCGCCTCTCATCTGGTGTGGTTGTGTGACCTATCACTGGGAAGAGGATTATTAAGCAGAGCAGAGGTAGCAGCGCATAACACGTGTAGACCTACTGATAGTATCTGCCAGAGAGAGATCTATATAGGGGAAAAAAGTATATGCGCACATCATTCATCATACCCAGCGGCTCTCAGATCTCAACGTTGAAGAGGCTCGCCACACGGGGCGCTCAGCCTGAGCGCTCTACATATTTCCCGAACGGGCACGGCGATGGATCGATGGATGCAGATCGTGGCAAGACGGCACAATAGTCTGGGACGAACAAGTCACAATCCGTTACGGGTTACTGGTCACCGGTTACCGTTTACCGTTTACCGTTTACCGTTTACCGGTCATGCTTCAAAGGCTCAGGTGCTCACGCGCAGAGGCTCTCAGGGCCTAGGCCCTTTAGGCCTTAGGCCGGCCTTAGGAGCTTTACTAGGTTCAGGTGCGGTCACGCGCACGCGAATGTCGGTGAGGATCTGTGACGGCGTGGCATTTGTCCACGTGTATGACCTTGGTGACCGAAAAATGTGGCCCGCTGAGAACATGCTGTCCCATCCATCACATCTTTTACGCGAATGGCCTACGCCCCCAGACCTCTGAAGCAATGCCGCTTGAAGCTTGAAGCTTGACTAGTGACTAGTGACTAGCTTGACTAGTGACTCTCTGCTGCGGCACCAACCTGCGTCCTTCAAGCTTCCAGATTCACTATAGTCGCTAGTCACTAAACGTACTACTACTCAGACTCATTGAGCGCAGCCTCACAGCCAGCACTGATGATGTGAGCATGTCGCAGGCTGAGCTGTGAGACTCACAGATCTCAGACTAAGTATACTGCAAGCGTACAGTGAGTAACTGAGTACTGAGTGTAACCACCGTCCTTTGACGCATGTGGGTGGATACTAGGCTAGTAGTATATTAAAAGCACAAGCTCAGGCCTCCCCCTTCTCCTTTTCTGAATACGCCCCTCTTGAACTCCCTCATATAAATCCTCACGCCCTTCGCCTCCTCCAACATTGTGCCCGACCCTGTGGACGCCTAAAAACCTGCAGAAATGGCATTCCAACCGTTTCCCAGGTCTGGCCTGAAGAAGGCTCAGGTTGATCAAACCAAGGTGGCCACCGCGGACGCAGTTGTCGATGACGGCTCCAGCGGCGAGGTGGCCACCGCCGCCTCTGGCCAGCGTGCCCCTGATGGCCGCCAAATCATTTATGTCGACTGGGAGCGTCCATACGATGCCGGCAACCCACAGAACTGGAGTAACTCCAAGCGCTGGTACCTCACTTTGCTGGCCTCCATGTGGGCATTCACCACTGCGCTTTGCGCCTCGGCATACTCTCCCCTGGCTGGCCTGTTGGGCAAAAAGTATCACGTCGCCAAAGTTGTGATCTTGCTTGGCAACTGCACTCTTCAGTCCTCCAATAGTACCGCCGACATGTTTATCACCCCGCTCTCTGAAACTGTGGGCCGTGTTCCACTCTACTGTGTAAGATACTTACCCCCTCCCTTTCTTACCATCTCTCTTCTTCTGCTCCTTCGCCAACGCTAATACTACTGTTCTGCTCAGGCCTCGGTCATCCTTTACGTTATCCTCTTCATCCCTCAAGCCCTTTCGTACAACGTGGAGGGTCTGGTTATCACTCGTTTTTTCCAAGGCATTGCTTGCTCCGCTGGAAACTGTATGGTCGGCGGCTCGGTTGCTGACCTTTGGGCGCAGCATGAGCGTGGTATTCCATGAGTGTATACTTGTGGTTCAACTTCATGGGCCAATCTGTTGCTCCAATCATCAGTAAACGCCATCATCTCCGGGCACGGAAGTGAATGGCGATGGAAGTGGACCATTTGGTTATCAGCCATTCTATCTGCAGCCTATGGTATTTTTATTTTTTCGACGATCAAAGAGACCCGGGCCAATGTATTACTCCGTCGCCGATTAACAAGTTTGCAAGCGAGGCAGACGAGCAGGGCATTAACGTCCTGTATGTCTCGCGTCTGGAAGAGGATCGTCTTCCCTCAAAGCGGCCATGCTCCATCTTGCACCCGTCCGTTCCGCATGCTCATGTTTGAACCTATCACCACCGCCTTCTCCATCTGGGCCGCCTTTCCTGGGGCATGCTCTTCCTCATGTTCACTTCCGTCGGTGTGGCTTTCAATGACGCATATGGTTGGAATAGTCTCCAATCATCCCTCGTGCTTCTTGGTGTTGGTCTTGGAGCATCCCTATCCTGGATCCTGCACCTGCCTCAAGAGTCCCTCTTTCGTCGCGACCGTTCCGTAGCCGAGATGGCCTGTCAACCCTGACACGTCTATACTATGGTTGCGTGGGGGGTATTGTACCCTATCGGATTGTGGTGTACGCCCGTACCTGCATCAAATCAGTTCACCCCCGTCGTAGCATTGTGGGCTTGTGATTTGCCAAGCTGGGACATTTCTCATCTACGATTCGACTGGGAGTACCTTTCTGACTGTTACGACAGTACGCTTCCAGCGCACTCGCTGCTTGCTCTTTCCTTCGCAACATGTGGGCTGGTATGTTATTGCATTCTCTCAGCGTTGTCATGGTCGAATGCGTGTGGGATATATGACTGACCTCTCTCCATTTCTCTCCCACAGGTGTCTTCCCGTTGTTTGGCGTTTACGCGTACGCTGGTATGAAGCCGCAGAACATGACCTCCATCCTCGCGGGATTGCGACGCTCCTGGGTGCCGTTCCCTTTATTCTCCTTTTCTTTGGCGATCGCATCAGAGCACACTCTAAAATGGCTACCTCAATTGGATTCGATGCTGAAGAGAATGCAAGAGAATAATATGGCTGCTCATGGCGATGCCAACGACTTCTCTGCTGGATCCGACAAGATCAAACCGAAGCATCTCAGGTTGAGTCCGACATCGAGGACCGCATCCATCAAACAAAAAGTGTGCGGCACGACTTCACACCGTTTTTTCAGGAATGCGATGCCCATACGGGGGTAGCCTGTGTCCCCAAACGATCGATTTCGACTTTTATTCGACACACGTCCCTTCACTTATGGATCTCGCTGAAGGGTGGGAACAGGCCTAGCCGTGCTGCCGCTGGTATGCTGTCTCTCTCTTCATTTCACCCGCGTCGGACCGCCACATATCGCTGTAATATGCCTCTGCCGAGGCCCTGTTGATGCACATGCGACCTGTTTTTTGACATGGAGAAACGCGAGTTTATCACTGCCCCCACATCCCATCCTCTCTCCCCCTTCACTTTCTCTTTTATCTCCTTTCATCATCACTGATCGCGTGCATCACAGAGCCCATTGCCTACTTCGAGCAGACTCATATACTGGCCTAGTATGTCATCTGTACTTATTGTACCCTTAATCATCTTAACCATCCCCTGCTCCCCATTCATCAATGCCATAAAGATCTGCTTTTATTGGCATTCATCATAGATTCATCTGGCATTAGTTGCTGGGCCTGTTCCCATCAGACATACGTTGAGAGAAAATATGGGGATAACTGAGCGATCTGTTGTCTTAGCATATAGCATGCAAATCAAGGAATACGGGGTAGTTCAAGAAAATGTCCATTGAAAAGTCCATTATCTGGTGCGGGCGGGGTTAAGGTCATGCTCAATCAAGTTTTTGGGGTTTGCCATCAAGACCGATGATCATGGTGCGCTCGTTTCCATTCCAGTACATTAGCAGCTGGACGAATATGACGGCGTTAAATACCGTGGCCAGAGCGAATCCCCAGAAGAGGAGGGAGTCGTTCGTTTCAGTCAAGGTAGTGAAAACTCGAGCCATTGTCCCCGCCAATTGGGCAAAAACACGATCGCGCTCAGCTGCCCAGGTGCCTTTCGCGTGTGTAGTTCCACCATCTGGGGCACTTGCTGATCAGGGAGATGGGAATCGTAAGGGCTTGAAGAAAAGAAAGGAATCAGGGGCACACAAAGCAGGTGTGAACAAAAATATGGAAAGCGCCACCATGAGGGCAGGGCGACCACGACTCGCCTTTGACGAGCTTCCTTGTTCAAATCAGCAGATAGGTGCGTAGGCATGATTAACAGAGTGATGGCCATATCTGGAAGAGAGGGAAAATTGCTCGTCAGAGGATAACCAAACAATGGCATGACACGAACATACTTTGCACGGTGAGACTAGCATTCTCCCCATACGTGCTAAAGGGGATCCTTTTTCGCACGGCATAGGCCAAGCTGATGGTGTAGGCAAGTACCGTCGAGAACGTACATGCTGAGGCTGATGCCCCGAGCCGAACGACCGCGAATGATCTTGGAGATCTGTGGAACTTTCATAATCGAACCGAACACCACAATTCCTAGCCCCAAACCCTTGGAAATGGACAGGCGAATGCAGTGAGTTGAAGTTAGATCCGCATCGTAAATCAAGTCGTGTAGCACTCCTGAAAACAGCGATACGTTAGTTGGATTGCGCTGAGATACAGGAAGAAAAACACACCTCGCCAATGATCGCCTCCGCTGGGGCCCTCAAAATAAGGAATGTTGTGAGTAATGGTTTGTAGGGCAGACTGCCATGCCGGTAGTACCAGCGGCAAAGCAGTGGCCGGTGTGGCTGGCTGACTTGATATGGGAGTGGCTCGGAGCGCTGAAACGGCAGAAGACGCCGTAGCCGAAATGCGCCGTGTAGAAGGAGGGTGTGATAGTGGATGTGGAAGTGGCTATCGTCTCAGTTGCTGGACTTGAGCTGGTTGCGGGCAAGACGGTCGACGCATATGGCCAATTGGTAGCTTTTGAAGTTGAGCCAAATTGTCTTCTGAGATGGTGGCATTGGTGACTGGTGGCATTGCGAAACGAGCGGTGGAAGACGGGCCGGAGGTGGAGGTGTGGAGCTACAAAAGGCAACACGGCGCTGGCGATGCTTGCAAGTGGCGGACGAAGCAGGTAGGTCACCGTCACCGGTCACCGTGGCCTGCCACATGTCATGCATCATGCGTGATGTTGAAATATTTCTGATAACCCCCTTTGCCTTCCACGTCATGACACGTCGGACATAGGGAACAAAATCAATCGGGCAATTATATAGCAACACGCGACACGTCGGACCATCTACCGCGGGAATGTCCTGGGTACCCACTAGGAACCCCAGCGTCTCTTTGTCCCTGTACAATCAATTATCGACACTTAATAGCAATGATGTTGATAATCACAGTCATAATTATGTCCAAGCGAGAGGCACGAAGCCAAAAGCTGGTGCAGACATACACAAAACGGGGTATAGCCCCCCATTACTCAAACAAGCGTGTGGTATACCGAAGTGGTCCTCCAACGTGAGGGTAGAGAACAGATAAAGAGGTTGTGCCATTAAGAGTGTGGACCGTAAATTCACTCGTTACCACTCTCACTCCTCTGGGCCGTCTTCCAAAGGCCGTAGTTCACGATAGAGAGGCTCCCAGGCCCGGTGCCGAGCCAACTCTTCCAACTCCTCAACTGTATCGGGAAGAGCAACGGTAGCCAAGCCCTCTTTCTTCGCCGCTAAGGCGACTGACGCTGCCACCTTCATGCTGACGTTGCGCATGTCCGTCAGGTCAGGTAACAAAGCATCATCCGGGTCTTTGAGCGCGGGGCTGAGTGAAGCAATTGCGTCAACACCAGCAATGATCATTTTGTCCGTCAAACGAGGTGAGCGAGCGAGAATTGTACCCCCCGCCAAGCCAGGGAATCCAAGCGCATTGTTTGATTCGGCCACCTTGTACATCTTTTCTGAACCAGGCATTGGAACAGGGGGAAAGGGAGATCCCGTGGCGACAAGTGCTTTTCCCTGCTCCACTGGCAGATTTCGTCCGGACGCGCTTCCGATAAGCGTGAAGGATTAGACAAGGGAAGGATCGTTGGGCGCTCACATCCCTCGGACATGGACTTTACCACCGACTCTGTGAAGGCACCCCCTTGTCCAGACCCCGATCAAGATGGTAGGCTTGACCTCCTTCACCACATCAAGCAGGCGGAAGCCGTGACCCTCATTGGGAGCAGGCCAGTTCGCTACATCTTCCTTTGAGCGAGCAAAGGGGATTTGCGCGTCCCGCATCTCCACCTCACCCTTGACCAGCAGTCCATCCCGGTCGATTAGCCAAAGTCTCTTGACTGCTTCTTCCTTGCTTAAACCTTGGCGGATGGCAATAGCATCCCGAATCTGAGATGCGATGCCCAGACCGGCCGTACCCGCCCCAAAGATGACGAAACGCTGGTCCTTGAGAGTCGTTTTGGTTACTTTGACAGCTGAAAGAACAGCAGCAAGTGTTACTGCTGCTGTACCCTGTTGTCATCCGAAAATGCACCCGTTAGCAAAGAAAGAATCCACCCATATCAAACCACATCATGCACTATACGCACCTGCTCATATCTCCGAAAAAGTTGAAGTGGGGCGGTACTTGAGCATTAGACGGTGGGCATTTTGAGTGCCAAAGTCCTCAAAATGAAGAAGGGCATGAGGGAAGCACTTGCTCGCGACGCCAACGTAGTCATCCACAAATGCATCGTACTCTTCCCCACGGATACGCGGGTTGCGCCATCCAAGGTATAAGGGATCGGCCAACATACTGGCATTGTTGGTTCCCACATCCAAACCGATACTAAGGGTGCGCTGGGGATCGAACCCGCCCCCGACGGCGTAAATTGTGTTCTTGCCAATGGCAATATTGATGCCGCCAACTCCTGTAGAGCGAAAAGCAGTCAGTCGTGGGTTTCCAACAAGGAGCAAAACAATGAAGCGGAACACGAACCTTGATCACCAATCCCAAGGATGCCCTCACTGTCTGTGCAGGTCAAGACATCAATATCTTCTTTTCCAAGGTGTCCGTAGTGTGTGATGGCATCCTGAATATACTTGCGTCCTGCTTCGCGGTCGCCCCGGGCAGCGTCGATGGCATTCTTATACGCGGGGTAAGATAGGAAGGTGCCATCCGGACGACGGAAAATGCGAGAATAGTTTTGAATCGCGGTGCCCACGATGGGTGTGTAGATTACACGCAGAGTTTCCTTCAGGTTGCGCTGGAGTAGTGCGTAGAACAGAATCGAGTTCTGGTCTTTCAACGAGCGAAGGAACGTGTACTGCATGATGTTGCCATCGTCATCGTCACCATACTGGGCAATCCGCTGACGTAGTTTGAGCTGGTTGTACGCCCGCTCGACTTGCGTCGCCAAGGTATGAACACTTGAAGGCAAGAAGGGGCTCAAGCCAAGGGAATCACGCTCGGCCTGGCTGTGGGCGGCGCCATAGTTGCTGATCGGGTCTTCTAGCACTTCACCTCCACGCTTACTTACATAGAGCACGGGCAAAGGCGGAGAGCCGGGGGGGTTACTGGGGTGGACCGTGCGTTCGACCGAGGGAGTACCAAAGTCAGACTTGGCGGGACGAGCGCGGCGCGAAGGGCCATAAGGCAGCCGGCTGGGTGGGAAATCGGTCTCTTTACTAGGAGGAGTATGCTTCGCCTCCGTTGCAAATGTCCGCTCACTCGCGGGAGCGATTCCGTAGAGCTCGGGTGAGAGCTGTTGGTGGTGTCGCGTAACTGGATGATCGGGGCCTTTTCCCTGGGAGGACTTGGCACTCGGTTAACATGTTTGAAAGATTTTCCGAATCGACGAGAGAACATCTCGACGAAGGCAAGCACAGATATGGACGAGGATGAGAGAGGAATGAGAAAGAGGCTGGGTTGTTTTGGGCAGATATGGAGCTGACTCAAAATGCTCAATCAAGAGCCAGGTGCTATTTATTACACGAGGATCCAGGGATAGCAGGTAAAAGAGACCACAGGCACAGCGTCACGTCATGTGCATTGCCACCTGCGGCCCCTGTTAAACCTGTTAAGTTTGGTGTAAAAAATATCGCGAGGTGTTCGCGCTTCCGAGACTGGCCCTGAGCGCCCTGAGCTGCTTTGTGGCCGGCCAGCTGCCGAGAATCAGCGGTGTGGTGCGTGAGGTACAAACTTTGTGCGCGCTAACGCTAATTCCATGCGGCCATCCGATGTCTCAGACATACTAACGCCGGCGGCGAGCGCATTAGAGGGGGCATACCTGCTGCTGGTCTTCTATAGAGAACAGGTAGCAGACCACCGTGGGCAGCTCCAGCAGGGGTACGTTCCCGGGTGGTCCCGAAGGTACCGGAAACGACCGGGTGGCTCACCAGGATATACGCGCCGTATGCAACTTGGCAACGTTTGCTATGATTAAGGATGTTTGATGATCGATCAGTGATGAGCTATGAGCGGGAGGAGGGCACTCTGTTGGGGGCGGGTGCGATGCGTCAAGAGGGGTCCCCCGGTCCCGGTCCCGGGGTACACAGGGGTATTGCGCTAGGGTCAGGAGGGTAATCAAACTAGGGGTGGGTGGGCTGCTGGACGAGTTTTGCGCAACACTTCCAGGCGCTCTCTCTTCGGACACAAAAACGGCAGGGAATCGATCACTCACTCTCAGGGCGCTCAAGACGGGACAAGGAGCGACCGGGCTTGTCCGGTGGCCTGGTGACCGGTGACCCATCTCCTCGCCCGTCAAACTATACACGGCCTATCTAGGCATCAAGCTCATCAAGGCCTGAGGCCTGATGATCGATGAGGCAAGATTCGCAAGAAAACAGATGAAGCTTGAAGCTTGAAGGTGACCGATGTAGGACCATCCATCTCCGTTGAGGCACTGAGGGCGCTGAGGCTGAGCGCCCAGAGCTGGGCGCTGAGCCAGTCAGCATGCACCGAGCCTGGCGCCATGGGTGCGCGTTGAGGCTCAACATTGAGACGTTGAGGGTTGAACAACACACGTTCAACGTTCAACGCTGAGAACGGGGCACACACTCGTTGTTACTATTGTTCACTGCACGCACCTGCACATATCCCAACGTATGCCTACTAGGCCAGTTCCCTGCAGCAGATGTTGAGGCAGAGGGTTCATTGTTCCCTCCATCTGCAGTGCAAACGCACCAACCACGAAGAGGGGATGGGATTGATAAACAGAGCGTATCATTTCGCATGGATTTTCACATAAAACGCTGGGACCGGGGGAGGAAGCAAGGGGAGAAGCAGTAGCCACAACCAAAACAGGACCGCTCATGAGAACTTAGAGCTTAGATTTGCAGCAGGCCGCCCCGGCATTGGCTGGGACAGAGGCAGGGTCATCCGTTGGGCGAATGTCCATCGCGGGGTTACGAGGGAAGAAGAAGTTGGGCTTAAAGTAGAACGACACCTCGTCCGAGGGCATGACGGGGAAGCTGAAGGACAGGGGAACGCCGGTCAGTAAGATGAACAATAAGTGGGATGGGAGGAAGGACTTACTCCTCTGCCCGGGGCAAGTGGGTGATGCCGGTAGTAAAGAAGAGGATAATGTCCTTGTTGCGGATCGATTCTGTACCATCCCCCACCCAAGCCTCCACCGTATCCTTAGGGGTCTTGGTGGTCTGCACCACGTGCTTACCCGCAGGGTAAAGGCGTCCCTCGTAGGGGACGGTCCACAGCGCGTGCTTGGCAAAGGGAGCGCGGGTGGCTACGAGGCTGTCATGGTGAGCAAGGAGCTTGGGCTGCTGAGGAATGACCAACTTGAAGCCCACAGGCTTGTTGTTGGCATAATGCCTCTTGCTCTCATTCACAATTGCCCAGCCACGCTCCGAGTTTGCATCGGCATCGCGAACACCATCTCCCGTCGTCTCAAATGTGGTTTGAGGAGCAATGTAGGCGTTGCCTGCCCAGTTGCGCGGATGTCCCGTCGGGTAGGGAGACGACTCGACGTGCTGTTCCACCACACTGTTAAGTGGACCATCAATGTGGGGGTCGATGCGGACACTGCAGTAGGGATGGTTAATCTCTCAGAAAGTCGTGATTAGAAAGAGACATACCTGAACAGATGTTGGTGGTACTGGGCATTGATCCGGGGAGCAACCTCGTTACCGTATGTAGTCGTCTCGCCGGGCCCAAGAGGCGAAAGGTTGAGAATGCCAGTGAGGTTAAGTTTGCAACCCCACGTCCCGTCAAGGAAGAATTCCCACGAGGCCTGTGCAAATAAGTGATATAGTTAGCTCAATGTAATGCGGTGAGAGTAGCGTGCAAAAGAGAAGGGGTGCGAAGCGGCACAGTTGGATGATTTCTTACTTTGTACTCATAGTTCGCTACCGTGTAGACGGAAGAGATGACTAGCTTGCGTTGACGCACCGTTGCGCGCAAACCGTTAGGGCGGAAGTCGGCGTGGGTCCAGGCCGTGCCAGCATCCTCCTCGTGGATGCAAATCGCGTTTTGGACGGTACGAACCGAACCATCGTGTTGCACCAGATGACCGTCCATGTACTCGATACTGCCCAAGCAGTCACACCCAAGGGAAAGCGAGTTGGACAGCATGCCCAATCCGTACTCGCCAACGTCGAATGCAAACTTTTTGTACCACGGGTAATCGGGGTGTGAGTAGGGAACAACCATTTCGGCCAACGAGGCACGGTAAAACAAGGGCCGCTCCTCAGGGTTCTTCAGGCTGGCACCGGGTGCTTCCGAATCCTTATAGGAAATGGTCGAAAGAACAATCCCCTCGCGTGGATGGAATCCAACATGGATCTTCCACTTCTGCCATTCCAGCAAGTTACCAGTACGGACAAATGAGACGCCCTCCGGTTGAACGACCTGCAGGGGTTTCAGATCGTCACGGAACCCGTTGGGGGCAGAGCCATCCGGCGTCTGGAGCATCTTGGGGTGCCACTCGTGCTTTTTGCGAGGAGGGCCGTAACGGGGACGCAAGGCAGGGTCTGGCTTGGCAAAGCCAGGAGGGGGAGGAGCGCTGGTGGCAGAGGTGGACAAGTCGCGGTTGGGTCCCTGCGTGCGCATAGGAGGGAAGTCAATCGCCAACACTTCGCCCGTATTGCTGTCCAGGACAGGAGCAAAGTCAAGCGGGTGAGCATAGTGGTTGTCGTCCGGGCTGCCAAAGCGGGCGTAACAATAGGCTTCCTGTAGGCGGCGACCAGGGAAGCGCTCATCCCAACCAACAGACCAGCCATCAGCATAGAGCTGATGCGGCTCAACGCCAATTTCCTTGAGTACTTCAATCACCTCGGGGACTTGCGCAGGTTCGCCTCCGCCACTTCGAGTTCTTGGACGGTAATTGCAGGCTGTACTCCTTCAGGAAGGAGGACCACCTCGACCACTGTGGGCACAGGTGCCGAGGGGGGTAGGGTGACGTACACCTCGTATGCACGGCCATTGACAGCGTCAACGACGTGGACCTCGACCTGCCGCTGGATCTGGGTCTTTGGCTTCTCTGCAGGACCGCCAGGCCACCGGATGTACTCGATGACTGCATTCTTCTCAGGCTCTTTAAGATAGACGTTGGTGATCTTGAAGGCCTTGAGACCTAGCTTCTCAACGGCGTGGGTCTTGACGACCGCGCCCGCAGCCGCAATCTCGTCAGGTGTGGGCGGGTCGAGAGGGTGGAAGGGGAGCGACATGGGGCGTAGTCTGGAAGTCGAGTGGATTGGGGTCAGTGAATGGACGATGGGAGAACTGTAGGAAAGAAGCAAGGAGACACTGCAGGACAGTTAAATAGGTGGCGCACGCAGAGAGGCGAGGAGTGGGACCGCGGCCTCCCTTGCTTCGGCAGTTTCCTGTCCACAAATCCAACACGGACCAGGTCCTCGGTTGAGACACTGAAGAGGGGGGATACTCGACACTGAGCCGTGCGGACGGACAGGCGCAAGTGTGCCGCACTTCGCTTCACCGGCTTCACCATGCATCAGGCTGAGTGACCGATGCTCGAGGGCTGATAGTTGATAGCCACCGAAAGAAAAAATGCGGAGAGACTGTTGTGTCAAAAAGAGCGGACAGGTGCAGATACGGCGTATGAAGCTTGATGACAGTGTCCGAAGAAGCAGATGTCTGGCTTGTAGCCTTGCTACAGCAGAGAAGCGCCCCGCACCATCGCTTATCAATATCATTGATCACTGCGACCACTAGCTAAGCCACCAGCCACTACGACAGTAGTCATTAATCATCACACATAATATCTTAGTCACTAGTCACTCTAGTCACTAGTCACTGGTAACTCTGGTCACCGTCACGTCACCGGACGGGTCACCGTTCAATCGCCTCGCAAACCAAAAATACCCAGCACGACACTGACGCTGGGCCAGACATCGCGCTTAGATCAAGAGATTAAATAGCGAGCCAAGTAAGCGCGGTGACACGGGTCCTGTGCAGAGTATCTGGAGAGCTGCGTGGGCCGGGAGGCCCAAGGCCGTGCCACTGCTGCTTCAGGCTTCGACCGGTTGTCAACATTATGTCCATTTCGTTAACGTCACCTGTAGATTTAGGAAGATGCCGTGGACCAATTGACTGCTTCAGCTAAAGCAGGTCAATTGTTCTTCCCACCCGCCCCCGCCTCCAGCACCAACTGTGGCGTGGCTCCATCATCTTAAATTCCCACCACCACCAGATTTGGTCGTCTCCCCTCCCACTCCCCCTTTTCTACGCACCCCCCCGTCATGTCCACAGCTGGCAAGGCCATCCAATGCACCGCAGCCGTTACGTGGGGCCCTGGCGAGGACGCCAAGATTGAGCAAATCACGGTCGACCCGCCCAAAGCTGATGAGGTCCGAGTCAAGGTCGAATACACTGGCGTCTGCGAAACCGACCGATTTGGTGGCTCAGGGAAGGACCCTGAGGGTGTCTTCCCTGTTGTTCTCGGCCACGAAGGCGCCGGAATCGTCGAGTCGGTGGGAGAACACGTGGACAATGTAAAAGTGGGCGACCATGTGATTCTCCTCTACACTGCCGAGTGCCGCAAGTGCAAGTTCTGCCTGTCGGGCAAGACCAACCTGTGCCAGGCGGTGCGTGCGACGCAAGGTCAGGGTCTGATGCCCGACCGCACAGTCCGTTTCCATGCACAGGGTAAGTTGACTTACTCCCTTTACACATTCTTCCTTTCTGCTCCCTCTTCTCGTGTCCCTTAACTTCTGACTCATCTCGTCACCATTTTCGTTCAGGCAAGGACATTTTCCACTTTATGGGATGCAGTGCTTTTAGCCAATACACAGTCGTGAGCAAGTACTCGCTCGTGGCTGTCGATCCCAAGGCTCCCATGGACAAGATCTGTCTTCTTGGGTGTGGTGTCACGACCGGCTGGGGCGCGGCAGTCAAGACGGCCAAGGTGGAGCAAGGGAGCACGGTAGCCGTTTTTGGTATCGGATGTGTTGGTCTGGGCGTGATTGATGGATCCGTGCACCAGAAGGCTGGGCGGATCATTGCAGTGGATATTAATCCTGGAAAGGAGGCTTGGGCCAAGAAATTTGGTGCGACTGACTTTGTCAATTCGGCCGCCTTGCCTAAAGGCAAGTCGATCACCGACTACTTGGTCGAGCTCACTGACGGCGGGCTGGACTACACGTTTGACTGCACGGGCAACGTCAATGTGATGCGAGCTGCTCTAGAGGCGTGTCACAAGGGCTGGGGCGTCAGCACTGTTATTGGTGTTGCTGCTGCCGGGCAAGAGATCAGCACGCGCCCTTTCCAGCTGGTCACGGGTCGTAAGTGGCAAGGCAGTGCCTTTGGAGGCGTCAAAGGCCGCACCGAGTTGCCGGGCATGGTCGATAAGTACCTAAACGGCACGTTCAAATTGGACGAGTACATCACCGACTCGACGGACATCGACAACATCAATGACTCATTCAAGATCATGACCGGCGGAGAGTCGATCCGCTGTGTCGTGACGATGCACAAGTAAGCCCATCATGCTGCCGATCCAAATCTCGTCTCTCTGGCATTGCACTCATACCAATTCCTTTTTGTGTCACCCGTAGGACTCCTCTCAGCTCCAAGTTGTGAAGATGGCTAGTAAAGCATTAAATGCTCGAGGCCTTATTGAGACTGTGTTACACAGATGTCCAATGACGGATGTGAAGTGATGAAGGGAGAGGAAACAGTGGTGGAGACAGTCTGTAAGCAATGGTTCGTGGTTTTCCCCCACGGTCCAATGGCGTCTTCCCCTCTTGTCCTCTGGCCAATTGTTCGACCCAGTACAGGCAGCGTTTCTTCCCTAAGTTCTTAACTGCTCTCCCTGCTCCTCGGCCTCGTCCTCCAGCTCCCATATCTCGCTCTCAACTTCTCGTCCAATCGAGTCGCGTGTGCCCTCCTCATGCTACATCGAAGCCAAGTCCAGTCCCGCGGTGTGGGTTCCCTTCCAGCTACACCGTCTCCATTCCCAGTCCAGCTTCTCGCAGCTCTGGAAGTGTTTTGTCATTCGCTGCCAAAAACACGTAGCAAAAAAACACATCATTAGAGAGGGTTCAGGGATTTTGTACTAGAGTATAGAGAGGTTTGTTTTCTGCGCGACCAGTTACGAATGTGACGAAGGCCAGTTATGATGGTAATACAGACGATTCAATCCAACCGGGGAACGGCTCTGCCTTCGCCCGGCGTAGGCACAACACAGATATTAAAAGAGACAAAAGAGCATCGGAGGAACCGAAGATAAAAAGGAAGGGGGGGAGAGGTATATGATATGGACTGAGGGGGACCGAACTGATTCAGAATTTACGACCTTCGGTTCGCCTCCCTCGCTTGCCGTACTGCCTCCCGAGGGTTTCTGGCTTGGTGGACAGAAGGGTTTACTGATCCGGGCGACCTCGTCTGCGCACCGTCTCTTTCTGTAGTCGACAGGCTTGCCTCGGCGGCCGCACGGGCTTGGGCTTGGTAGTATCGGGCGTAGTAGTCATGGTACGCGGCATTGTAAGCCTCCTGGCTAGGGTAGGTCGCTGCTAGCCTGTCCGCTGTCGCGGGGGCCCAGGGCATGCTTGACGTAGGGACGCCATACGTGTCCTCGTACCATGCCGCATAGTCTTGACGTGTGCCACCCGAGGGAGCGGCCGTTTCTCCAGTACCTCTGCCTGTAGAGATGGGGCGACTGACGGACCGTGTGCGCCGCCGCGCAGACGAACCGGAATCTCCCTGCCAGTCTGAGTCGAGGTTGCTATTACCTCTACCCAAGGCCTCGCCATCCCCTTCACTTGTAGTTGTAGGCTGGGAAAGCGAGCCTGGCCGGGAGCCCCTCCTGGCCAATGAGCGACGTTGGGCCTCTCCACCATGCGCCGTGGTGCCCAACTGCGCATTTCGTGTCTGCGAAAGGGGGCGAGTAGAGTGTTGGGACGCCTCGGTCACATGCGTAACTGGAGCGACATACCCCCCTTGCAGCTCGTCGGATGGGTCAAGTTCACGTGCTCTGCCACCTCTGACTGGACGTGGAGCGTTCGCTCCCCAACTCCCCCTCTCCCTCGCCAGGTCGGCTGGGGGTGGCGAAAGAGGACGGACGGGATGCGTGTTGGCGAGGCGCCCAGGTGTCTCCCCAGCACTGACGAGCATGCGCGACTGGCGCGTTGGCTGCTGTGTGGGCGAGGGAGAAGGTGCTGTGGCACGGGCATATTGAACGTAGGCGGGATCGTTGCGGACATTGTACCCCCTCATTCCCTGGTAGGTATCTGAGGTCCCAAACCGTTCCTCCGGTCCGGGGTGGCTAACAGGTGAAACTGCATAAGGGTTGGTCTCCCGTGTCAGCCTCCCCCCGAACCAGGCACGGATGTTTCCATGTGGTAGGAAGGCGGGTTCGCTGCCCCCGCCGCCTGCTGCTTGAATCGGTAGGCAGGGCTGATGGAGGAGGAAGCCGGATGGTGGCTCGCCTGTGGCTCCTCCGAGCCAATTTCCGATAGACCCAGGCCCTGGTAGTATTCATATTGGGACCGATCCGCTGTTGGTGCTCGATATGCCGAAGGCGAAGAGGAGTGAGGGTAGACAGAGGTGCCTGCGGGTGGCAGCGGTGGCGCCAAGGGGCTCGACAGCAAGGGAGAAGAGGTGGGTACGGCGTCATACCCGTTTGTATCCAGACCTATCGGCGCCCGTGGGGCCGCGTGCAATGCAACGGGCGACGCACCGTAATCGTCAAAGTCTCGCTGGTATGGCTGGGGGGAATCGAACTTGGGGCCAGCCCCGTACGCCAATTGGGGCGTCATCTCTGAAAGAAGCGCATCGTACTTATCGTGCCCCTCACTCATGTGATCCTTAGTGGTTGCACTGGAGGTGGAGGAACGTTTAGGGGCACTGTTGGTGGTAAATGAGTGTGGATCAGCATCGTACCCATGCTCGTACCCGTGCTCATACCCGTATCCATTGCTCGCATCCAATGTCTTTGATGCACCTTGCACATTGGAGTAAGGGACCAACGTGGTGGAAGAGCCCATAGGATGGTTCGGAGCGAACCGAGCCCCCGTACGATCGGTAAGGGCATATTCATCACCATTCGAGGAGAATGAAGAAGTCAGCAATCCCTCTCGACTGGATGTCATGTTGCCTTGGTATCCTCCCATACCGAGCCCGGCACCCAACAGACCCGACGCATATCCACCAGCCTTGGCTGCCATCGAGTCGCGCCTGGATGACACCGTATCCGCAATGGCTTGTTTGACTTGGGCATTGCGACGCTTCTTGCGCACGCAACAAAAGGCCACGATGCCGGCAATGAGGGCAAGGAGGGCGAGGCCGCCGCCCCCACCGGCAGCGATAGCGATGATGGCCGTCGTGCTGAGCGGGGAGGAATCACTTTTGACAGAGCCGCTGAAACCTGCCCCTGAGGGACTTTTACTTGAACTCCCTGATGCGCGGGAGCAGAGCGAGGGATGATGATCATCAGCACCTAGTACCACATTCAGGTTCGCCACAACGACGGAGGAGTCAGGCACCGTAACCGAGAGGGTACCATCTGTCCCGACCTGAACAGACCGCTGCTTGGCAGCAGAGCTAGTGGCGTTGACCAAGGTGGGGCTCCCATCGCCACTCGATTCGTACTCCATTCCGTTCCAGGTAGTGTTGGTGGTGCTGGCAGCGTATTGAGCAGTCAAGGATGAGAGGAAGAAAGTTTTGCCACTGTGGTTGGGTAAGGACAAAGAAAATGTGACCGTGGGCGCGCCTTGACGACGGTACGAGTCATGGTGTTGCGAGTGGAGACGCGACCGGCGCTGGGGCGGGGCATAGGTCGTGTTGGGACCGTAAGGGTTGGTGTTCAAAAGTACAACGGCTTGCAATGTGTTGTGTCGATAGACGCCGTACGCGGCTAGACGTGTGCTGTACGCAGCCGGCACTCCATTGAGGGCGATGGCGGCAAAGTTGGTGTTGCAACCTGTTCCAAGCAGCTGGGCCAGCGCGGCAAACGCATAGTAGGATGAACGTACATGGGGGCCTTCCCCATTCTGTAGGTTGGGCTGCCAAGGAGAGCCGTATGAGTTGTCGGTCATATGGATCTGTGTACTTGCCACGCCGACCGTGGAGGCAAAGAGGAAGTAATTTAGTGTCCACAGCGTGTTGGCTGCAGGACGACAAAATGTCAGTACTTTGTGGTTGTGCCACTGATGAATACGTTCAGGAAGGTCGACGAACCGAAGGTATCGCTAATGCCCCGAATGCCTGTTGGGCCCACCGACCCCATCTCGCGCACAAAGTAAGGCTTCCCGCTTGCGTTGGCTTGTTTGGCTTGATTGGTCCATTCGGTGTACTGCTGAGTCATGGCTGGCACGCTCAGCAGCCGGTCGATGGTCAAGTTCCAATTGGAGACGCCCACATAATCTTGCACAATAGCGAAGAAGGCGTGTCAGTTTCTTCAGAGCGGTCGACAGAGGGGGTGACACGCACAAAAATAGTCATGCTGGGACCAGCCCTTGAGATACTGTCCGTTGTTGGACGCGACACCCGTCTGCATCAACTTAGCGATACGGTAGGCGTGTCCGGTTTTGGTTGCTGTGGTGGCTGTGCTCGCTGCCTCAAACATGTCGGTCTGCATCCCCTTGGGCTTTAGAACCTGCTTGTAGACCGCATCGGCACGGGCAAACCACTCGTTGCCGTAGTCCGTTGCAGTCCAGGTGCTATCACGATACTTGTTGACCAGGAACAGATCCGGCTCGTTGCCCACCTCGAGGGAACTAATCTGAACGTTCTTAATCGAATCCAAGAGAGACTGTGCTTGGGCAACAATGCGGGTCAGGGCATCAGCGTTATTGTAAGCCAGGTTGAGGCCAAAAGTGATGGGCGTGTTCTTGGGAAAGTTGTCTAGAGCAGCATAGTAACCAGGACCATAGGTCCAGCTGTCAGTCTGACTCCCTGGGTTGCCCTGACCCTTGGCACCGGGGTTGGGAACGATGCCAAGTGATGTGTTGCTGCCGTCGTAAAGCATATTGTCGCCTGAATTACCCCCGACACGGATGTGCGGCGGTACGCGCCATGTATTTGGCAATGTTGGTCAGGAGCTGGTTGGAGAGACGATTGGGCGTGTCAATGCCGGTAAAAGAAAGGAGGTTGCTGGGCAATACCGACACCCATGTAGGTTCCATCGAGCAAGGGCGACACGCCGTTGCCCATACCGGCAATGCTGGCGGCCGGCGTGAGGGAGACCTGGGTCTGGGCATGGGCGGTAAGGAGCGTGGTGGCGACTGCTGCCGCGGCGGCTGTGGCAGCCTGAACGGTGCGCCGACGGAAGCGCATTTTCCGAGGGGGGGATGGGAGTCGAGGTGCCCGTGGGGGCGTCAAAAGAGAGTGGGGGAGGGGGAGTAGGAGGAATAGCAGGAGGAGGAAGACGGAGATGGAGAGAAAGAGGAGGAGAAAGATGGATCTGCTGGTGGTAGGGCGTCCTGGCCTCCCACACCCAAATGGTCCTGCTGTACTGCTAGTGCATCATGGGAGACTGTAAGGGATATGGTGTTGTAGTGGCACTGTCAGCAGTCCTTGACCTTGTCGGTGATTACATTCCAGCTCTGGCATGTCAACGCGTAGCGACCAGCTGGGCCAGGACAGTGGTGTGGAGCGGCCGTGGTGTGGGTGATCTAGTGACCAGTATTTCGCGGCAAACGTCAAACCCTATAGCAAATCTCGCAAGTGACGCGTGACGTCACGCGTAGCTCTCGCGGTAAGGCCAAGGCCAGGTAGAGCCCAAGCTCTAAGGCCCAGGGAGCGGGTAAGGCCCAAGGAGCGGGTAAAGTCTAATAAGGCCTAAGGCCTAAGGGTCGGCCTGGGCTCTTTACCGAAGTCTAAGGTCTTACACCTAACACTGGTCCAATCCGCACGCCCCCCCAAGACTAGCGACGGGTGACTGGCGCCACGCGACTCGCGACCAGCGATGATCGTCCGGTGATCGGTGATCGTTGATCGATGGTGATCGAGGTGATCGTCGGCATGGCTGGGTGCCTGTGCCTCCGCGCTGCCGCATGTCGGCACAGGAACGGTGTGCGGGCCGGTGCCACCTCTCCGGCACGGGGGAGCATGTCACGCATGTCACCCGCCACGTATGTGCCGGCGTCGTGCAGCCGGTGCGGCATGTTGGCCCGATTTAGCGCGTATGCGCGTATTAGCGCTGTTGTAGCTGCGCCTTTTGCCCTCTCAGGCAACAGCAATTGGCCACCCCACATTCTGAGCCTGCTTGCTGTGTGCTGCTGCTGCCGCATCCGTGCACCCCTACTCTCTCTGGCCCCGATCATCAGCCACGCTGCGCACGAAGCGCAGGCACTAGCTCACTCTATGCAGCCTCCATTATGATTGCAAGTTGCCTGATGCATTTCATCTGTACCAGCAGCCTGTACCCAGCTGGTCGCGTTTTCAGTTCCCACGCATGTCCATGCGCCATGGCTACCATCGCCCACCATAACCACCACCCTGCTCTTCGACACCAGTGCAAGTGTAGACCTTTCGGAGTCGACCGAGACTAGTAACTGTCACTAGTCACTAATAGTAACTAGGAAGAGCTGCAAAAGGAGGATATATACACCTCAGTTGGGAGTGGGTTCTTGGACGTGACGCGTCAACATAGAACGTTGAACGAACGTTCAACGTTGAATAGGTTGAACCCGTACCAAATTGATTTCATGCTTGTTTCATGTCCATACAAGCCCAAGCGGGTAAGCATACTAGTAGTAGGGCACACAATAGCGAAACGTTGAGCAGAGCAATGGCCAAGCAGGGCCTCAACGGTGAAGGTAGGGGAGACGGGGAGACAGAGACAGAGACAGAGAGGGACACAGAGATGACAAATTAAAGGTACTTGTGCCAGCGGGAGCGAAGAACAAGAAGGAGTAAGGTGGCAATCAAGGTACTGATGGAGGCCACAGAGAAGAGAGAGAGCAAGCGCGACCGGCATGGCAAATGGCGGGCTGTGGGCTTTCATCCAAAACAACCAGGCCATGGGGCAGAGGGCGCTTGGCCACGGCATCGGAAACCGTCGCGTACAACATGGGAAAGCCAAACGATCCGAGCGCACTGGCGTATGAAAGCAGCCCCCAGGATCGACCAAAGGTAGACAGGCCAAAGGCGGAAGCTACAATGGAAGGCACCAGAGTGAACGTCGATCCGTACAAGAACCCGACTGCGGCCGCGAGAAGAGCAGCCCGCGAAGCGTGCCAAGTCCGACAGCGGCAAATGTAAATATGAGCGTAAGGGAACCAGTGGCGGCCATGAGGAGTGTCACACGCGATATCCGCACCCGGGAGAGTGTGTACTTGATCCGAGCCAGTGTTCCCTCGGGCACGGCCCGCTCCTCAACTGCCCGCGCAGGACTTACGGCATCGGCGACCACGCCGGCAAGCAGACGGGAGATCGTATTGGTTATGGCGAGAAGAGAGATGACGCGAGAGCGCCAGCGCAGTTCGTCTCGTGCCACTCCGGGAACGTCCGCCAGATCGCCAATGTTGCTCTCGTGTGGGTAAAGTGCAGCGACCATGGATCCCACATTCGACATCACCATCTCTCCGGCCCCCACAGCGGTGACGAGGATGAGGGCCAAAATCCAGACCGAGGGAGAAGTGATAAAGTCGCGCAAAGTCTCGGAACGAGGCGTGAGCATCGACGTGCTGGACCGCACACTCCAGCCACTCGCCCCCTGGATCGCACATGGAACTTTCGGGGTCGGAAGGAAACCCAATGTTTTGGTCAAGGGAAGGAGAAACGAGAGGCGTCCGTTCATCTGCCTCGTCAGCTTGAGCAGTAATCCGAGCTTGCTTAGCGGCTGCACGGGCGCGCGCTTGATACTGCTCATGTCGCACGCCTTGTCCGTGTGCTTGCTTCGTCCTCTTTTCGTCGACCTTGGGAGCGGAGAGCATTCCCCAGGCAGCAAATACGTTGGTTCCACCCAAGAGAACAGCAAGAAAGGTGAGGAAGCGGGCAGTGTCCAGATCACCAGTACTGGGGTCCACAAAGAACCGCTCCCCCACAGCAGTGAGGAACATGGAACTCAAGCTGAAGAGCGTAAGAGGCAGGGCGATGGCAAGCCCGGTTTGGGGCCATACCCTGGTAGCCGCCGTCATGGAGCCAAAGTAGGCCGCTCCTACACCGGCTCCGACAATGACGAAGCACATGCCGAGGTAGATAGTGGATCCCAGCCCCAGTGGAGCCAGAACCACTGACGCGCCAAGACCATCGTCCTCAGCCGGCGCACGCTGCGCCATAAGACTGTACCCCAGACCAAAGAGCACACTCGCACCAACGCTTAAAGGGGCTGGGCCAAAACGGTCTGCGAGAGAGCCCCAACCTGCTGCCGTAAGGTATTCGCCCAGCACGGTGACAGACCATAGGATGTTGGTTTGCTTGAGATCCAGGGCAAAATCCGCCATGAGCGAAGGGCCAATGAGTGGGAAGCAAAACAAACTGCCCGCCGTCAGCGCATTGATGGCGATGCTGGCGATTACCAGCTCGACGGGGCTGCATCTTGGTGGGTTTTGGCCCAAGGGATACACGGTGACGAGGTGGGTGGTGGTTGAAAGCTGGAGGCGAGGGCTGAGGTGGGGGTATATATGCAAAGGCACTGCACTCAGCTGCTGGTGGTCCACGCACAAGCTGACGGGAGCGCTAAAGATGGTAGGAGGGTGTGGGTAGCGGGTTACTTGCCGTCATTAGGGACGAATTCTGGTTGAGTCGATGATCGATAAGGCCTAAGGCCGCAAACCTAGTAACTGGTAGCATGTTACATGGACTGCCTTGAGATAGTGGCGGCTTGAAGCTTGAGGCCTACCAGCATTGCTCGGATCTTCTTCCGCTATCTAATCTCATGATGGACACTAGCAGCCCCACGTTACACTGGCGCCGTGCCCATCACGTGACCTTTTCACGTCGCTCTGATTGGTACCAATTCGTCCAATCTTGGATCTCAGATCTGAGAATCTCAGATGTTAGAAGACCTCAGCGCATCGGCAACCTCAGCCCTCAGCGCGGCCTCAGCGCTCAGCGCCTGCCCGCTGGGCCTGATGCTCTCTCCGATCGGGAGGCATGCACTGCCCGAGGGTGCCCCTCCTCCCCTCTCTCAGCCTGAACCCTGACTGGTATAATACCTCTCTATATGTCTCTGCCGGCGTGGTCCGTATACCGGAGCGGATACTGGTTACTATTAGTTACTACTACTGTTATTGGGCCATTGCGGCGTGTGTGCGACCCTCTCCACGTCTCCCTACCCTCTCAGGGGTACCCGCTATCTCTAGACACAGCGACAAGGGTAACCACAATTAATAAAGAGGCTGCAGTATCGTGCCCGAGGCTCTTTTTCCACCCCTTCCCTCCGTCTTTTCCTCAATCCAAACAACCCTCTCGTTTCACACGATGTTTTCACTTGGCGCCAGTATACCAATCTTCCTCTACGTTACGCTCCACCCCCACCGCCCAGTTCCAGAAGATTGCTCCCGATCTTCGTCCTTTCACGGCACGGAGATTTCATCTCCACTGCGAAGCACATATCGTGTGCATATATAGAGCTCTCCGCCCCGCTGGCATCTTCGCTCCTGCCAGTTCATCGACGAGATGGACACTATAATTCACCCCTGTTTTCTTACTAACGTCTCCATCGACCATCGGTCATCCCCCGTCAGCTCACAAGCTTGTGGCAAGCGTGAAAAAAATGCTTTGGCCCACCCAGCAACGCATGCCATCTGCCCCGGACGATTGACGACGGAGGATGAGGCCTAGGTTTGGACTCGATCGATCCGGTCAGACACGGTGTGTTGGATTATTAAACATACTCATCTCGCTCTAGAGATGGACAGGGGCGGGCAAGGATCAAGTGGAGGATCGTGTCAACATATGGAACAAGATAGGAGAGCAGAACGAGGCACCATTGTGTAAACCTCTCTGCTCCGATCGTTTCTGTAGCGCGCGTTGCACACCTGCACACAGTTTCTGGCTCGGGTGTTCCCGTTTGAGCGACGGCGGACGAAGCGGCTGTCTTGATATCATAGTGGAACGTCCGTTCGGGGTGAAAGGGTTCCTCGATGGCCGATGTGTTTGTTTCGGGTGAGTAGGTCTTGAGGGCACCTCCGTTCTCTCCTTGCATTCCCGCTAATGCCGGACCTACTGAACATGTCAAGGCGAAACGAAGAAAGGTCGTGCTCCGTAAGCATGTCCGCACTCGGCACACTTGGTCCCCGAAAGATCTGGGCAGGTTGGTTTGTCGCAGCGCCAGCAGATCTGATTGCGGTACAGGCGCATACTGCTTCATGAAGCGTCAGTCTCAACGACCAAGGGAATCGTGCATGAGTTGAGGGGGAAACGCGTACCGGTCACTAGGGGTGGTTGACATCAAGAGCGAGCACTAGAAAAGGTCTGAGCACTGGATGGACGAAGGCGGCACTGGACAAAATGAGAGAGCACAGGGGTTGATCCAGCGGTATAAAAGCGTTTTTCCCTTCAAGTGGTAGGGCAAGTTACGTTGGTAAGGTCCCTTACTTACCGGTAAGACAGTAAGGCGATAATCGGCAAGCCATCATTCTGTGCAGCAGCAGTGAGCGCGAGTGCGCTAAGGTTTTTTCTCAGTCCCAGCCCCTCAGCTTGGTAAGAAACTATTGTTGCTGAGATCGCTGAGAGTAGGTGCAGGTTGGCTGTCTCTTTGATCAGCAAACAGAAGCCTTGATCTCAGCATATGATTGACTTGGTGCCTGTCGATGCTAAGAGGGGGACTCTTTCTTGGGTGGTGCGGCCCGAATAGAATCAAGTTGCGCATCAGCTAAAACGTGCGCTGTGGTTAATAATTAATGATGATCGATGAAGCTGATGAAGATCGCTCCTTCTTTTTGATGCGCCCGTTCGCAAAGCACCGTGCCCAGTGGCACCTGAAATTGTCAGAGGCTTGACGCTCAAAGGATGGAAGATTGACCTCGCCTGAGGTCTGAAAAGAAAGATGCATGGCGCATATGATGAGAACTTTGTTCCCAGTCCCCGCTGCGATGCGGATGTTCGGTGGTACCTCCTCAGCATATTGTCTGCTCAGTTCTGCTACCGGCTCCGTGTCTTAGTAGCAACTACTGATCGTACTGATCCCGCATGGGTTAAAACACTGAGTTCACGCAGGGTGTAACGGAAGTATGGCCAATGATACACGAGGGAGCAGTTGGCACAAGGGCGGCGCGTTGGGGGTGGTGCCCCCGCCCTGGCTCGACGATGAATTAAGGTCCAGTAGGAGTGGTATTGAGACCAGGATGCAAGAAAGCGGTACAAGCAGCCAGGGCGACGACGAAAACCCAATGCAGATGACATGCGGAAGAGGTGGGAGACCGTTGGAGAGGCTAGGCGGGATTCGTCTTCTTCTTGAAACCCCGCTTGGCGAGAAGTTCACGTGCCTGTATCCGCTTAGCATCGCGCTTTGCATCCTCCGCAGCGTACTGGGCGCGTTTGGCATCTCCCAACGTGGGGGGGAGGGGGGCTGTGCACTGGTGTTTGATCGGGGGAGCATGGACAGGACAGAAAGAGAGGTGACACTGGGCACATTGGGGGGCGATATGGGTAAATCCATTGGTGGGTTTGTTGGTGTGAAGGGCGAGCGACGTGTTCTTACATCCGGCCTTGGCGCAGCGCTTGCGTCCTTGCTCTGCCCCCGCCCTCTGCGCCGCTGGAGAAAGGGTGGCACGGCCGGCGGGGCAGGCATGATCGTCCTGCTTGCCATGCCGTTCGCAGAACGTGTTCCCACACAAGGACATTTGATGGGCAAAAAGCTGAGCTGCTTGCAGGAGACCAGATCGCAGTGGTGCCCAATCTCCATGGCGAGCTCAGGAGTGGTGGTGTAGGGTGATTTAGCGTTTGCTGATTGCCTGCTCAATTCCATGCATCTCGGCCAGAGTAGATGGCGGTGGCGAAGGCTTCTATTCACTGAAACTTTCATGATCTAGGGCCACCAGCACCTAGTAACTGCTAAGTAGCAAGAATACGATTGCTCCAGCCGCTGCCTACACCAGGCGAGCTTGGATCTCCTCGTCCAGCTGCACAATCGAGCGCCACAGCGGCTCGTCCAGCTCCGACCCCTTGGCCAGCGCCGCCAAGCGGGCGAGGTTCAACCTCCGCTGCAGATCTTCCTGGCCAGAGGCTTGGGGCTCTGCCCCGCGCTGCAACAAATTCCTCGGTAATCTGCTTTGCCAGAGCTTCCGGCAGGGCCGGCAGGGCGCCTCACGCGCCGAGAGAATGAGTCCGCCAGGCAGTAAGCTGATGAGGGTTGGGGTCTGAGCTGAACAGGGGCAGGGCGGTGGACGACGCGCACATCAGTAGGAAGCATGCTCTTGGTACGGGAGAGGACGAGGGTAGAGACGTCCATCGAACTCATACTCAGTAAAGGGGAAGGCATAGCCCAACTTGTGAGTCTGAAGCATGGTTCAATGAGCGCACATTGCACACCCCGTATCTGCCAATTTCCCTTCTTGCAGTTGGGTTTCGTCGATAAGCAGAGTAGTTCCCTTGGCGAGCTGGAGCCGACCCGCACGCAACACATCTCCGTCGGACGAGGGAAAGAACCGCCCCGCATTCAACGCGTTGATGGACAAGGGTTGACACACCAGTGCCGGCACGAGTTGGAAAGGGCTTGGGGAGGGCTTGGGGGACGGTGGACTCGGGTGCCAAGTCGGACAAGTTGAGGCTTAGCACACCCAAAGTCACACCCGCGCGCTGTCCGCGCACGTGCGCCAAAAGTGCATAGAAGACAATTCGAGCTGCAACCTTGTCTCCTTCGAGAACAGAGGTGAGGTAGTCAACCAAGATCTCAACATCCTCGGGAATAGCAACGTCGATAGGTTTGGGGAGCTTGGTAGTGGGTCTGGTTGAGAAAAATGACGTTGACTGAACAAGAGGAGCGTCGGCCACAGGTTCTTCAAAGTCATTCACGGCAGCATACTTTTCATACCCAGGATGCCCACCACCTCCACAATGTCGGTCACACGGACCGAATCGGCCAATGCACTATCATAGAGTTTGAGCAGAGCAGAAGCGCTACCCTTTTCGAGAGGCGTTTTTTGCGCCAGCACCCCAGGGGGAGCAAGGGGCAGAGTAGAAGGATCAGGGAGGTCCCAAGCATCGGCGTCCCAGGCCGTTTCACACCGGGATCGATACGCCAAAGAGAACGTTGCGTTCGGCCAGATTGGTATAGTCGGGCTGGGCTGCATCTGCCGAGGATTCGGTAGGGTTCGAAGCAGCACTCCAATCGGCTGCACCAAAGTACCCCATCCTCCCTCGGGCAAAGTGCGAACGAACATCTCGGCTGACGCGGCAGTTTTGTTGAATCATGCACCGCCAACGCACAACGGTTGGCCTCTGACCGGCATCAGCCTCATTGGGAAGGGGGAGGGAAGTCAAGGAGGGAATTTTGGCGATGCGTGGGCGGGTGTTGAAGGTCTCGGCAAAGGCGGAGGAAACGGCGCTAACTCGTGCCTGGTCATCGTCCCCAACTGCCTGGGCAAACAGCTGATCCAGGCGATGGAAGGGGGCAGATAGAGAGATGGAAAAGTCGGTGTCGGTGGGTACAACCATGCTGGCAGAGCGGAGAGACAGGAAGGTGCTGGGCAAGAGGCAACGGGAAAAACGTGGAAGGTGCGGGTGGCGGGTGGGTGCACGCGCAGCCACGCGGTCGCGACGCGTCACCGCGTCACCCACGCCCGCACAGTCCTTCGGTGGCGCGCTGTGGGAAGCCAATCGTGGGCAGTGCCGAGTTTCCGAACAACGAATCAGGGGATCACCGATCATCGATCATTCTTCAAGCTTCAAGCTTCAAGCTTCATTAAATTCAACGTTCAAGTGCAACGTTCAACTGAACGTTCAAGAACGTGCCGAAGCCTGGCTGAGCGCTGAAGTTCTGCAGGAGCTCAGTCGCGCATACCAGGGTGACCGATGACCACCGGTGACCTGATTGGTGACAGTCACCGGTCAGCTTGCCTGTGCAGAAAATGCAAGGGGCAGGCGGCAGTGCAACCCTAGCACCTGGCGCGCCGAGTGAGCGGGTACTGGCGCCGAGCGGCGAACGCGCCCACGCTGCTCCGCGGCGGGGCAGAGGCAGAGTGCTGCGAGTGCGCTGCCGCATGCATGGCTGCCCCTGTCCTTGCAGCCCGTGCAGCGCGCCTGCTCGCGCGGGAGCAGCCAATGGGCCAGAGTGGTGTGGTGCCGGTGGAGCGGCCCGGAGCCAGCATGCAGCGATCTGCAAAGCTTGTGCGGCCGGGCGCCAGTGTGCGCGCGTGCTCAGCGGCCGCATGCGCTCCCAGCGCACAGCACAGCGTCGCACAGCGTCGCACAGCGTCTGCCGCCCCTGCAGCCTGAGATTAGCACGACTCCGCCTTCCGCCTGGCCGTGGACTGTAGAACCTGGCGTGGACCGACGGCAACCCTCCGGCCGTGCGCGCGCCCCGCCTGCTGCCCTTCCCTCGCCATCGCGCTGCCGTCTGCGCCTGCGTCCTTCTCCCTGCGCGTCAGCTCCACTGTGGCCCGAGCTGGAGTCTGCGTCTGAGCCCGACCCCGCCTCCCCCCAGCTCGCTGTCTAGCTCAGCGCTGCCGTCTGTCTCGCCAGCCCCGCCTTCTATGCCGCCCTCAATGCCATCAGTCCGCACCTCAGGCATGCTCCCGGCGGCCACCCGTGCGCCTCGCATCCTCGCCGACCCTGATGATGGCTCACGCATCGAACACCGCGTGGCCGTCTCGCCGCCCTCCCGCAGGTCCACAGCTCCCATCAGCTCTACGGCCCCTTTGCCGCGCGTAGCAATGCCGATGTGCTGGAGGTCAAGCGCATGCTTCAGCAATCTCGCCGCCAACGCTCATCCTCTTCTTCCCGCTCCTCCTCAGGCTCCCAGGCGAGCCACCACCCCCACCCGAGGAAGTACTCCGCCGCCAGTCCTCCTCCCAAAACACATGTTGGGTTGGCAACGACGTACTCAGCTGCT
This sequence comes from Moniliella sp. 'wahieum', assembly GCA_003971905.1. Taxonomy (NCBI): domain Eukaryota; kingdom Fungi; phylum Basidiomycota; class Moniliellomycetes; order Moniliellales; family Moniliellaceae; genus Moniliella; species Moniliella sp. 'wahieum'. The sequence continues at coordinate 753,435 of RSEE01000006.1, read as the reverse complement.
ACCCCGTTGCCGGCACCAGGTCGTCCAGGGGAGTGGTCCAAATTTATCTGGAACTCCAACTACCCTCGCTTCCAGCAAATTGGGGCGGTTGACATTTATCTCTTCCGCGACGATGGCGACGTGCTGCAGACCGTTGGTCTAGCATCGACAACAATTTGGGCCGCATCTCCTTTAGCCCCAACGACCTCTGGTGGCAGAATTTGCCCCAGGCCGCCACCATCCAGCCCAACCAAAACATCTCGTGGCCATTCTACTTTGTCATCACTGCCTCTGGCCTCGGCACGGAAAGTGGCATTAGTCGACTTGCCACTTGGTCCGCAATCCGTAAGTGCTCGTCCGGTTCCTTTGGCTGCGCGACGCAGGCCATTCTTCATGACTGACCATCTGCTTTTTAGAGACCGCACTACCTCATCGATCGCATCTCAGCGTTCCGCATCCTCTGCGTCGTTGGCATCGTTGTCATCTGCGTCGCTGGCGTCCGCCTCGTTGTCCTCTGCGTCGCGCGTCCTATCCTCTGCCTCTCTCGCGTCCCTGTCATCAGGATACATCTCGTCCCTCTCCGCTGCGTCGGTATCGGCTGGTCTTCGGCGTCTGTCGCGTCTGCTTCGATCGCTTCTCGCACAGCTACGTTGACCGGGACAGCTCTGTCGTCCTACCTCTCTTCGATCTCGGCCATCCTCCGAGACGGCTTCGGTGATCTCATCGATCAGCAACTCGATCGAGTCTTCGTTGCGCAGTCATGGCTTCACTGGAACCGAGACGGGGGTAGCCACTGTAACCACTACCCTGTCCAATGGTCAGATCATCACCGCCACGGCCACCGCCGAGGCCAATGGTGGAACGCTCAATGGCATAGCCGGTTCGGATCATCTGCCCGGCTACGCGATCGCTTTGTTGTGTTTGGGTCGCTGGCGTTGCTCCTCGCGCTGGTTGGCGCCTACCTCGTTCTCGTCGATGGAGGCGCAAACAAGCTTTGGCCGCTGCTGGTCGGGGACAGGGACAAACCAGCATGCGATCCACATCGCCCATCCTCGGCGCAGCCAGTGGACCAAGCATGTCGGACGAATCCCGGTCTCCCATCAGCCTCGGTCCGCCTGTCGCTCCTGCCATGGGGACAGGTACCGAAGAGTCAGCTGGGATGACCACTGCTTTGTTAGGCGCAAGCGCTGCGACGGCCAGAGCAAGAGATGGCAGCACAGCGCCCCCGCCCGAGGAGAACCTCACCCCACATTTTGGTCCGATGAGGCCAGCCGGATGGGATGCGTTCCGCAACGCACTTCGTCAACCTTCGTTTGCTGGATCCGAAGACCCAGCCAACGCTTCCACCTCCCACCTGCTTCCTGCGTGCGCCGGCGCAGGAACCAGCACAGGGCAGCGGGCAATGGTCCACCACACGGCAGCATCCGTGCCAAGTCTTCCTCGATCTTGACTGGTTCGCCCGCTGTGGGGGGCGAAAGTGCGCATGCGCTTCCTTCCCCTGCGCTCGCCTCTGTACGACAAGCGTCCGGTGCCGGCTCCCCCATCACGCGCACTATGGAGAAGGTGGGATCACGACGGTCATTCGGTCATGGACAATTCCGGGGAAACATCGGAAGAACTGGCGGCCAACCAAGCATCCGCACCGCGCCCGACGCTGGCTCAACTCTTACGCCAAGAATTGGCGCGTGACGGGGTGAGATGCATGATTTGGCCGTTCAAGGCCAACGTTCCATGAGGAAGAGTAGCTGCCTGTTCCCTCTCATCGTCTAAGGCCCTGACGTTGTTTCACCATTTCGGCGTGGATGTGCTCCACATCCCATTCCCACTTTTGGCTTCCACCCCCTTTTGCAGACTACATTGACACGATACCACCCCCCCGTCTTTGGGCGTCTTGCTTTCCCCTGGCCTCATCCCCTGGAACCTGGCCTTGAGGTGTGCCGGCTTTGGCTCCACACAAATCGTGGTTCCCTTCCTATCCCCCATTCCGACGCCTGTTCCTTGGGGAAGAGGTCGCCCTTTCTCTACTCGCCCAAAACTGTCTACTCCTTTCTTCCATTGCCTTCGCTTCTATTGTCACTGTACCCCACCTACCTTTGCTCACTCCTTTTACATGCCTTCCCCCTCGTTGCTTTGACCATCCACTTTCATGCCCCTTCCTCCCCTTTCCCTTTCCCTTTCCCCCTTTTCCTTCGTTTCATTGCTCGCCTCTGCTGGCACTATACGATCTCTTCCCTTTGGACTACGGCAGGGGAGTAGCGCCCCGCCGGCTGATCTCGGTGCGCTTCCGTCGATTCAATCTCCCGACTCTCGCTATGTATTGTTGGGAGGGGGTGCTTATAGCGCGATCAAGGTAACCCCATCGTATTGCGGTGTGGAACCCGCCAGGGGCGAGCGAGGGGAGCATGCGTGACGAACAGGATGCGTCCGTTTCTGGGTCTGTATGGGGTGCGGATTGGGCGTTGGTGAGCCCAGCTGTGGTGCCAGGATACGAGCAAGAGCCAAGCGTCGGTCTGGGCCAGGCGGCTCTGCTGCCTTCGACAGTGACGCTGCACCGAAAGTAGGGATGTATGCCCCCACCAAACAAGCACCAGGCGTGGGGGGCAGGGTGCTAGCATCCCGATGCAAGGGCCACCCGGTGGTATTCAACCCGTTCGGCCATCCGCTCAGCTTTTCACGTCGGACGTTGGCATGCAACACACTCCCAGCTAAGGCCCAAGACACCATTATGCAGAATTGGTCAACGCACAAGCCGATGACAACAGTTTCTTCCACCGCCTTTTGGGTTGCCCCAACCACATCTCGAGAAGGGCTCCCCTAACTCATCTCAAAAAAGTGCGGACGAAGGAAACATGGATTCAAGGAAAAGACCCAAGGCATAGAGCAGAAGGAGGCAAGCGGAGTCCAAGGCACCATTTTACTGATTTGCCTCCTAATGAGGGCAGATTAGGGGGCTACGCAGAATCCCAGAAAGTGCTGGCTGTTGCGTGTCGCTGATGACCGATTAGCCCCGGAGAACTTTGAGCAGAACCGCCAAGAAAGCAATGAGAAGGAAAAGCTTCTTGAATCCGCGACGCTGTTCAAAGTAAAGTCAATATCCTTCCCTTGAGTTACTAGTAACATGCATGTTCATCAGACTTACTTTAGTGGCAGGCAGTTCGTGAGGGTTCGTAGGCCGTCGGAAGAAAGCTGGCCTTTTCGTCAGGAGGGCCAAAGCAAAAGGTCTTTGGCCATCACGGGCGGGTACCGCACGCTCATAATCATCTCCACCACCTTGCCGAGTACGCCAGTGTGCGGAGCGAGTAGTAGACTGCGCTGGTGGGTGAAAAGATCAAACCCAGCCTTGCCATGGTAGGCGCCGGAACCCGAAGGGCCTGTTCCTCCAAATGGCAGCGCGCTAATGACAAATTGGAGCAGCACGTCCCCTACCACTGCTGAGCCCGACCGAGTGCAGGACAAAACTTGGTCCGCGACCTTTTTGTTGCCAAACACGTACAGGGTCAAAGGCTGGTCACGCGAATTGATAAAATCAATCCCAGCCTCCACATTCGGCACGGAAATGATAGGCAGGATAGGGCCAAAGAGCTCACTCTGCATCAACGAATCGTCTCCAGTGACATTGGTCACGACTGTGGGCTCAATGAACTTGGCTTCCACGTCTGTTTCTCCGCCAATGACAATGGTACCCTTGGTCTCGGACAAGACCTTGGCCAAACGGCTGGCATGATTCTTGTTGACAATGTTGCTGTAGTAGCGGGATTTCTTTGGTCCACCCTCGTTAGCCCAGAACTTTTTGTCGGTTTCTTGATGGCCTCAACCAGCTTGGGAACATCTCGGGGGTGGTCAGGACATAGTCAGGGCGATGCACGTCTGCCTGCATTGGCCGTCTTGCCCAGAATCCGGTTGGCGGCACGGTCAGATCCGCGCTCGGGTCGACCCAAACGGGCGACTTGCCACCCAACTCGAGCGTCACCGGGCACAGCCACTTGGCGCCTTTTCCTGAATGATGCGGCCCACGTGCCCGATCCAGTGTAGAATGTGCTCAAAGCGCTGATCCAGACCGCGGTCGTCTCGGGGATGCCGCCATTGATCACGACAAACGCCTCGGGGTCAAGGTACCTTCTCAACCAGGATGGTTAAGTTCGCGCGCGCCGTGTTGGCTGCCACCTCACTTGGCTTGAGAACACCGTGTTGCCTGCGGCAATGGCCTGGCGAACGGGGTGAGGGCGAGCGCCAGGGGGTAGTTCCAAGCCGACAGGACCAGAGTGGTACCCTTGGGGTCCTTGCGGATCACCGTGCCGTGGGTGACCCAGGCCATACCAGCCAGACACGCTCGTCGCGGCCCACTTGTCGATGGTCGAATCATTTCCACAATCTCGTTCTCGATGCCAGAGAGCTCGAGGTTCGGTGTCGTTGGCCTCGCGGCCGAGATCAAGACGGACAGCGCGCAGAGGTCGCGCGGCGCTCGTTCAAGCCGAACCACAGGTTCTTGAGGCTGTTCTTGCGGTACTCGACATTGCGGGTCTTGTGGGTGAGGAAGTGGTGCGCAGGCGGTCGACGATGGCGGGGACCTGGTCGACAGGGGGTAGATCAGGCCGGAATCGTCGCGGGCTTGGTCGGCAGCAGAGACAGACATGGTGTGGGGGACACCGAAGCAGCACGCAGGCCAGTGCGGAGGCGGGTCTTTTCAGCGGCAAGACGGGCCCAGGTGGGGCGTGGGGCGTGGGGCGGCAGGACGCGCTGGGGCATGCTGCGTTTCCGGGCAGGCTTGGGCCGGGCGCGTGCACGTGAATGGCAGGGCACGAACATGCGATGTGTGATGATGCGTGATGCCGGATGGGCGCTGCGCACGGGCAACTTGCACCGACCCTCCACTAGCTCACTCGGCCTACTGAGTAGTGCTGCTGACTGCTGGCGCTGCTTGCCCCATTAATCATTGCGCTGTCGACGTGGCCAGCCGAGGCAGGCCGAGGCGGCCGAGCGCAGCGACAGCGGGCATCGCGTGTATCACCTCTCCCGCTTCAGAAACCGCTGGGGCAGCGCCATCGACCATCGACCATCGGCCATCCACCATCCACCATCCACCATCGACCACCGATCATCGATCACCCCCGGCCATCACGTGCATCACGTGAGCACCTGTGGCTGACTCAGCAGCTCCGCGGATGGGGTGGAGGTGACGCTGACGTCAGACCGGGGCCGAAGCAACACGAGGCCACACGCGTAGCCTACCCTGCCTGCCAGCGTCACGTGGGGGCGTCACGCGTCACGCGTCACGCGTCAGCGCTCAGCGCTCCGCCGCTGCCCGCCCCTGGTCCTGCGTCGGTCACACTGGCCCCGTGCCACCGCACAGGCCCCGCGCGTGGCGCCAGATGGGGTTGGTTGGTTTGGTGGCAAGCAGCCGCTGCGGCGCTGCCATCACTTGGCCAACACTTGACTTGGGTGTTTGCACTCTGCCCAACCACCACCACCACCACCACCACTCCTCCCCGCACTTTACTCCCTATGGTGCGTTGCCGTATCCGGCCCCCCGAGCGCTACTGACCACGCGGCCCCCTCCTTCGCTCTCCCAGTCCTCCGGCTTCAAGGTCAACCCCGAGTGCCTGGATCAGTTCCAGACGCTCAAGCTGGGCAAGACCAAGTACATTATCTACAAGCTCTCGGATGACAACACGGAGATCGTAGTCGCCAAGACGTCTGACTCGCCCGACTACGACGAGTTCCTCGCTGAGTTGCCCGCCCAGGACTGTCGCTAGCCATCATCTACGACCTCGAGTTTGAAAAGGCAGGCGAGGGGAAGCGCAACAAGATCTGCTTTTTTGCCTGGTCCCCAGACGAGTCCAAGATCAAGCAAAAGATGGTGTACGCGTCCTCCAAGGACGCCATCCGCAAAGCGCTTGTTGGCATTTCCACCGAAATCCAAGGCACCGACTTTTCGGAGGTGTCGTACGAGACCGGTTCGTCCTCTGTTCCCCCACCTTGCCCTCCCCCCCTCCCATCGGCTAACCTCCTTTCTTGTGGTACCGCAGTGCTCGACAAGGCTGCCCGCGCTACTAAGTTGCTCTTGGGCTGAATCCATGCCATGATCACAGCCCGCATCACAGTTCTCGCCAGCGCTTGACGACGATCAGGGCGATGGCTCGCAGCTGCCAGGACCCAGCTCCACTCGCATGAACGTGTACCACCCATAAGCAATTGTAGCTCTGGCATGGATGCTTTGTCAGTTTCGTGTCCTTAGAACTGCCTGGTTGAACGCCACATATTCCGCGGGGTGAGCACGGCAGATTGGTTTCGAAACGTTCCGCGCTCAGCTTCAACTTCCAGCAGCAGACCAACTCCCGGCGTCATTGATCATCGGCCTCGCCAGCATGCCAAAGCGAGAGAAAACTACAGCATCAGTCTTACGCTCCGCCTGTGGCGGGGTTTGAAGGGTACCACGCCAAAGCTAGGTCTTTGCTAGCTGGAAAGGAGGCAGCATTTCCCTTTCCAGGGCATTGCAAACCAGGATGATCGATCACTGATCGCTAAGCCAAGGTCGGACCTGCCTGGAGGACGGAAACTGGGTTCACCTGCCCTCTTGGCGCATCGCGAGCCGTTGCATTGGGAACCGGCCCTAGGCCCGTGCACATGTCGATGTTCCGCTGTGGTGAGATGTGTGTAAGACCGGAGGAACCCAAGGGATTGGGTGAAGAACCTCTGGAAATGTAGAGCAATGCAATCGCGATGGTGGTGGTTAAGGTCTAAGCCTTGTGCCACACCTAGAGACAGGGGTTCAGACAAGCCTGAGTATACACGTGGAGGCTTCGGAGGACAAATCAGGGGTGAAGGGTGATGAGGCGCCTTGGCCTAAGTACGGGACCACGGGTCCCAACACCCCCCCGGGCCAAGGGAACGAAAGAAGCCCGTTGGCCATCAACAAAAGAAAAGTAGAAAGGGGATCAGCGCGAAGAAAGAGAAGCCAAATCGAAATTGTTACGCGCAGAAATGATCTTGGGAAGAGAAAGAGGTTTGGTGAACCAGTCAGGGAGATGGTGTGCACCTGGAGTGTAGTGGACTTTAATTTCGCCTCGGTGGATGCGTTCCCGCACCTCGTGGTACGAGACGTCAATCTCCCGTATTTTGCCTAGGCTGCCGAGCTTTTCGGCCAACGCTTTGGCAGCGGTGTTGTCAACAAAGAGCTCAATCGGGTGATTAGCCTTGCAGACACCAAGTTCAAACAGTATGTTGCGAATGAATAGAGCATCTCGAAGGCCATCTCCCATGGCTAGGTATTCAGATGCTGCTGTGTTGCTCACACCTTGATTTTGGGACTTGGAGCCCCAGGATACAGGCACACCGAAAACAAAAACAACATGGCCCGAAACGGAGTGAGAGTTGCTCTTGTCTGATGCAAAGGAGGCATCGGTGTGCAGCTCGAGTAGAGGGCGAGATCGGTTGGGTGTGAGGCACAAAGAGTAGTCAGACGTACCGGCGAAGAAACGTAATAGGTCCTCCGCTGCGCGTCGGTGGGCGGCGGACGGGTCGTCCATAAACCGCGCTAAAAAGGTAGCCGCAAAGAGGGCATCAGGCCGGGACATACGAGCCGCCCACAAGCTGGATCCGACAATAGAACGGTAGGCACGGTGCTCGTCTCGAGTGGCACGCTTTTCGTGTTCGGGTCGCTTGGGAGGCGGAAGTTGGTGGCCGATTGGAAGGTAGCGGGGCCGGTGAGGTGATATGTCATGCGCGGCAAGCGTCTCAGCGATGAATTTGGGTTGGCTGATGTACAGTCGTCCATCGATACGGTCGTATTGGCAGCCGAGATGGAAACGTAGGGGGCCGTTGGACTTAATTTGGATGCTGCGCCTTAATTCCACTAAGAATTCATCATACGCTTCTTGGGACCGACACGCGACCAAAAAGTCGTCAGTGTGGACGGCGATTAGGATCAGGCCAAGAGGTTCGGTGCGACGTATGAACAGGCAAGGCTCTGATTTTAGGCTAGTGAAGTGGAGTCGGTCGCAAAGGAAAGTGCGGAGCCAATCTCCAAAGTTGGCCCCGCTCTGGTGCAGGCCATAGAGACTTTTCTTGAGTCTCCAGCAATGACCGGGCGCTTCTGGGAAGAAGGGGGGTGGTCGAACATAGACGAGCTCGTTGATATCGGCATAGAGGTAGGCAGCTTCCACATCGGCAGAAAATAAGTGGAGGCCATCAGCTTCGGCCAACGCAATTAGCGTGTTGACGGCAGCAGTACGAACGGCAGGAGCAAAAGATTTCGCCCATGTGCCAGGAACTTGCCGGTGCCCTCCCACAACGTAGCGGGCACGGTACTTGAGGAAGTTAGCATCCGCATCCGTCTTAGTACCTATGACCCACATGCCGGGAAGGGGTTTGATCCCTGGGGGGATGGGTACAACTTCCTTCACGTCACGCTCGTCAAAACGCCGAAGCTCGAGGCGCATTGCCTCGAGTACGCCATCAAAGGCAGGGTGACCCACCAACTTCTTGATGTTCTTGGGGGCCACCGGGACCCCATCGGTGGTCAGTATGACCTCGGTGTCACTTGCCGCGGATTCGATTGCGAGTGCAATGGGGGGCGAGCTTGGCTCCGAAGCAGGTAGCATGGATGTGTCCGGCGCTGGTCCGAAAATACTCACCAAAGCCTGCATTCCTAGGGCGGAGAGGGCGGCCGGGTTGCCAAAGATGCTAGGGGCCTTGTTGACGAGCAGGGAAAAGGTGCCATCGCGCAAATTGTCGTTGGCTGGAATGGACAGGTCGAGGGGTGGAGCGTTGATACGCGCTTGGCGAACGGGATTGCGACGCACGAGTGCGGGGACGGCTGTATCGGTCAGGGGCACGGTCACGGGGGCGAGCGTGTCGGTGGGGGAGAGAGGGGAGGGGGGATAGGGCGGGAGAGAAGGGGAAGTGGAAGAGGGAGGGGAAAGCAGGACTTGGTGGCCAGTGTCAACGGCATCTTCTGTGATAGTTTCATTTTCTTCGGCTTGCTTTGCCTGGCGTTGTGCCATGCTGCGGGTCAGATGCAACAGGTTGGGGGGATACATGTGGGGGGTTGGAGTTGGTGGAGTGGGGCCAGGCTCTGAATTCTCATTTTCGTTGGCTTGAGCCGGGCGATGTGCCTCTGTTTTTCGTTCTTTTAATTTTTTTTTCCATGGGGCATTGTCTTTCTTACCATTAGTATCGCGGGTCAGTTCATCTATCGCAAAACGCACACGCCGGGTGGGGAGCTGTCTGACTTCCCACCAGCACCCATTTCTCCGCCCCCCGCACCTCTCCGCCACCAGCAGGGACAAGGGGGTCCAGATGAAAGTGCGTGGGATATTCGGTGGTGTACGGGACATGCGTCCAGGTGGACGGCTTTTTCCAACGGAATCCAACTTGGCCGTCGTCCTGGTGGATGGCAAAGAGCCACCCCTTCGAACCGCGGCCGTGCCCGTAACCCACCAACATTGCTGGGACGGCCCGCGGACCAAGTTTGCCGCCCTCGCGTTGGTTGGGCAATAGGTGCAGGTAGGCAAGAGTGCCAAACCGCGCATGCGAAGGGAGGGTTTGAAGCCATGGTACCGGACAAATCGGCTGTCCCCACCCAGTGCTTTCGGCGGCGACTGGTTGTGTGCATATGTGGCCGCCAACAAGCTGTGTTCCCACCACTCGTCGGGAGTCAATCTGTTGGCGATTACCATGAGTCGAGCGCGATCCGTAATCGATCTTATGGCGCGTTCGGCGACCCATTGGACGCACTTTCGCCAGGATTGGTGCGCTCGCTCACTACTCCCAGCTCGCAGTAAAACTCGTCCATTGCGGTGGTGAGTTCAGGCGCATTGTCAGAGCGGACCGTCTGAAGGGGCGGTCGGGATGTTGGCGATGCTCGCGCCGGATGAAGGCTTGAAGTTCGGCTGTGGCATCACCCTTGGACACCAGGGGTAGCGTCCAGGTATACCGCGTAAAGTCGTCGACAATGATAAGGGCGTAAGTATGACCCCGCCGCCTTGCGGGATATGTCAAGGACGTCGAGGTGGAGGAGAGAGAAAGGGCGAATGGTTCGGATTGGGCGTCCAGTCGTGGCGTGGGTGGGGCAGTGGCTCTGCTTAATGCGCATGGTGCACAGTGCCACGAGGACCGGACTAAAGCGATGTCGCCACTGTTGACCCGTTCGAATGCTGGGTCATCCGACGTGAGAGGATGAAAGTTGATCTAGAGGTGCATGATTCCATCGGATGTGGGCGTTTTTCACCTTGACCAGGGTTGCATCAAGGTTGAGTAGCGAAGTGGCGCTGTTGGCTGTGGCTGTCGTATTGGGCGCCAGAGTAAGGGAATAGCTTGAGTCGGCGGCGAGACGAAAAGGTTCGCCGTGTCGTCCGAGATAGAGACCATGGCCACCTGGAGGGATCCAGCTGCCAATGCCTGCGATAGATAGATGGTAAGCGCTGAGCAGGTTGGTCGGGAAGGTGGGGCAGTACAAGCTGCCGGGTAGGTGGATGCGGATAGGGGCTCCGTTCTGGGTTGAATGTACATAGAGATGGTGCCAATGCCTTCAGTGTATGCGATCTGTCCGTTGCCACTGCTATGGGCTCGCGGTGTGGACGAAGATTGATAAACGCACTTCGTTCATTGAATACGGATGGTCTCGCACCTGAATCGTGTTGCGCAGGGAGGTTGGCTGGCTTGGGTGGTGTAGTGGCTGCCATAGGGGTTACTGCATGGGCAGATGAGGTGGTCTGGGCTGTCGTAGCCGGCCGGCTAAAGTGGCCGCCACGTTGGCCACCACGGTGACTTCCTCTGTACCCGCTGCCACCTCGGCCTCGTCCGCGGCCTGTCACCGTACTGCTTGTTTGGCTGTGCGACGTGGCTTCCGAAGGGGCCGTACTGGAGGGAGCTGGGCTTGAACTGGAGGTACTGCCGTAGTTGGAGCCTTTGAGTTCGCTCACTGCTCGGCGCAATTCGGCGTAGCTGCTGTTACGATGGAGGTGCAACCACCCTGATCAGTAACGCCTTTCCGTAGCATCTGTGCTAGACCAATCTCGTCCAGCTTGGACTTGGACGTCATCTCGTACTGGGTTACCGCCACAGTGAACTCATTCAGGTATTGGCGGCCCGACTTGGTGCCCATTTTGAGAGTGAGAACCTTTATGAGGATATCACAGATCTCAGTGTCTGAAACGGTGCCGTACAAATCACGCAGAGCATGATAGTATGCAGACCCTAGAGCCGGCGTGCCATCGCCGGTGATCTGCTGGACGACGTCGGAGTCTATCCACGGGAGTAGAATGTTGGCCAAGTGAGCGTCCAGTTCTGCGTTATACCCGTCCAGGGCCTTGCCCTGTTCCAGATGCTCACGCGCTCCAGGGATAATCTGGATACGAGGGAGGAAGATCCGGGTCCATAACCAAAACGAGCTGTTGTTGTGGAAACGCTCGTGGTACGGCACGTTGCTGCGAGTGGCACTACGGAGGAGCTTGTCGGGAGTCAAAGCCCACGGGTTGTCGTCGACGGCCGGAGTTGACGATAAGGCACCTTCGTTCTTGCTCGCATTGGGTGGATTCTCACATGATAACATGACAATGGCTTCTGTGGTCGTCTTTTCGCTGTACCCAAGCTTGATACCAGTGTCCTGTAGCTGTTTGAGGGTGATGTGTTCGGGAAACAATTTGAACATGTTGCGAATGCGGTCGGCGAGGGTGGCGACGTCGTTCGCGGTGTTGTCGGGGCCCACGGGGGTGGGTTGAGGTGTAGGGGTAGATTCACGCGATGGTGTCAGCGGCGGGGAGGCGTGGTCAACTCCGACGGGAGTGGTGCTCTCTTCTGCTCCGGCAGTTGGTGAAGTAGGGGTTGAGGAGTTGAACCAAGACTCCTGAGTCTGAGAGCTCATGATGCTTGCCATTAGCTTACGCAGTTCGAGCAAGCGCTTGTGGATAGGGCCGGCAGCGGAGGACCGAAGAGTGTAAGAGTGGAAGGCTCAGGGCTGAGCGTCAAGAGGATTGTAACTCTGTAAGACCGGAGGAACCCAAGGGATTGGGTGAAGAACCTCTGGAAATGTAGAGCAATGCAATCGCGATGGTGGTGGTTAAGGTCTAAGCCTTGTGCCACACTAGAGACAGGGGTTCAGACAAGCCTGAGTATACACGTGGAGGCTTCGGAGGACAAATCAGGGGTGAAGGGTGATGAGGCGCCTTGGCCTAAGTACGGGACCACGGGTCCCAACAATGTGGCATAGTGGTACTAACAGATCCCAGGGCGTGTGTCGATGGCGGCTTAGCGCGGGTGTGGAAGGTGTGGCACAGACCTCTCGCTGACCGTGGTAACAAAAAAAGGGCGCGGCAATCCACCACTGGTTGTCACTGTTGGGGAAAGTGATGGTGCTTGTCCCGCAAAGCCGCAAAGAGTGTCCTGGCACTGAGCTAGGGGAGACAGGCAGGCAGTTGCCCAAGGTGGCGTGGTGCACAAGCACCACATCTGAACCACGCCAGCCTACTAATAACGATCCGCCATCAACATTCAATACCAATCACACCCCGTCAGTGCTCAGCGAGCAGCCTAGCAAGCAGCAACTACAGTTGGATGCGCTTAGCCTCATAGGCAGAAAACTATTGTCCATCATCTTCTACACATCGTCGCCATCGGGGACGCACCAAGAAAATCTACTCCGACAAAACGTCTGTATCATCCATGTTGATTTTCATGAGTTAGCCAGGACAAAGTATACGGAACAGGCATATAGAAGGGAACGGGAAAAGGGATTCCAGGCTGACGCGCCATGCCGTTCATATAAAACAGACAGCCTGTACCATCACCATCATGCAACCCATTTCAGCTTTCAATAGTCCAAGAAAACTAGAGGTAAATGTCCAGCGTGAGCTGGTTTACCTCCACGTCGGTTGTGATCAAGTCTTCCTCGCTTAGGAAGTGGTGGGCAAAGTTGATCAGCGAGCCACGCACGACCGACAACCGGTCACGGACCCACTTCGGGTCGGCGTTCGAGTCGGCCACATGGCCTGTTACGATGGGTGTGGTAGGGAAATACTTGTGGTAGGCATTCCACGACGCCACCCGATCCGACGGGACGGGATGGAAGACATCGTCAAATGCTTTCGTGTTGGTCGTCGCATTCTCCTTCCACACACGTTCCACCTCCTCTCCCAGTGGGTCCGATACGAGCTTCTCGTATTCGTCGGCTTGCGCCTCCAAGCTCGACGGGTCCGGGTTGGGGGCAGGGACAGGCTTCATGCCTGCAGTCGGGAAGGAGCGGGCCGCCTCCGGGGTGACCACCTGCGGAGGAATGAGACCCAGATGCTGCCGCCAGAGATGACGGCGGAAGGAGGCAGCAAATTGGCCGCCCGGTACGGTTGACCGTTCATCGTCGAATCAAACATCTCTTCGTCCTCGATCAGCACAGCAATCTCACTGTCCCGATCGCCCCGTTGGGAGCGTTCGTTCAAGTTCGCCGATCCGATCAGAACCCGACGATCATCGACAATCATCAGCTTCGAGTGAATGTACGTTTCCTCCGTGACCCAGAGACTGACTTCTTCCGCCGGATTGGTCTGCCACGCTTCCTCGCTCGGCTTGCCTTGCCCGAGAAGGATATCGTCCGCCACCGTGTCCTTCACATTGGGGTCCAACACTTCACGTGCAGCAGCCTGGAATCGCTGAAGGATCGACTCGGCCTCGGCCACAGTGGTTGGCATGGGTACTTCCTTGATCGTCTGCGGAGTACCCGAGAATGGAGGAGCTACAGTACCCTTGGGAAGAGGCACCTCAGGGTCGTAGATCTTGACAGCAGGCTTATGGAGTGGACCCTTGGGCTGGCCCTTCTCGTCTACCCCCATGTCGTCTTCGGCGTTGCCATTGAACACCCGCGCTAGGGCGACCTGAGATTGATGATAAGTCACCCCGCTGCGTTTCTCAATCTCCTTGACAAGTTCCTTGGAATAGTTGATCCGGTCGTACCCGCGCAGGTGGTGGTAGAAGGAGATATACTCGTTCGCATCCACTCCCGCAGTGCGCAGCTGACCAAAGATGCTGTTCTCCCCACGGCTAATGGAGAGGTACTGGTACTCCATGATTGCACGGATACCAGCTGCCTTGTCAAGTTCACCGGAAAAGCACGGGATGGTGGGAATGATGACAATGATCTTCAACTTGGTCCCCTCCTGGTGGGCGCGCAGGATGCGTGCTACCAGGGCAGCCCGATCTGTTCTTAACTACACCTTCTTCAGTTGTCGAAGTGATGAAGAACTGGAAGCATACCCCACGTCAGTGCCACAAGCATGGAAAGGAAAGATGGGCTGAAGAAACGTACTTGGTTCTCGATGTAGATGCAGTGCTCGGCCTGTGTGATCATCTCGATGTACGCGTTTTGGATGGAGTGCTCTGTAAGAATACCCAGACTCCAATCGGCACTGGAACGAAGAACTTGCACCTTGGCCTTGCCAACAGCGGCATTGTCACCGGCTTGAGGCGCAATGAACTCGGTACGGTGACCCGAATGGAACGGGTGGCGGAATCGTTCGCCGTGCTGGGCCATCTTCATCAAATGCGGGTGTCCCTCAAGGAAGCTAAACTGAGGGTCAATCAGCTCAGGGTTCTCGTCTGAACCGCTGGAAGAGCAAGGAAAGGCATGCGCTTTTCGCTCTTATACTTGAACGACTTGAGGAATGACCAGCGCTGAATAAAGTGTGCTGCCACATCGAGTACCGCAGGCCCGTAGAGCATGACGTGGACATCATGCCATGGCATGCGTCCAATAACGGTGCGGCTCTGGTTGTTGCTCATGTAGTCCTTAACATTGTGGAAATCCTCGATGCGGGCATGTTGTAGTCTTGACCTGGGAAAATGGTGCGGGTGTAGTCGCCAAGGTGCACATCCGAAAGAGGATGCGAGTGAGTGTCCCAGCGGCCATAGCAGATGTCAAGGCCGCCCACACAGGCGTAGGTGTTGTCTACGACGACGAGCTGGGGGAGGGTAAGGATCAAGGTCATATGGTATGGGAAGACGCACGTACCTTCTCATGGTGCGACCACATGAGGGTCACCTCGCCACCCAAGTGGTCAGGGTGACGATAGACCTGGATGTTGGGGTGCAGGTCCTCAAGGTAGTGCTTGGTCCAGGACGAGGACATGGTCATTGTCTGGGTGACTTCCTTGTACACAACAATGAAGATGCGCACGCCCTGCTCTGCCTTACGCTTGAGGATGCGATCAGGCAGGCGGTACTGCTCAAACAGATGGGCCGGGCGTCGGAGATAAAGTTCGGGAGTGAGCCACCAGTCGAGAATAAAGATGTGGCTCTCGGCCTTGTCCAGAATTTCGCTCAAGGCCCAAAAGTAGTCGCACCCATCCGAGTACCACTTGACGGTATTGCCGTCGCGCTCGGGCGCAAAGCTGCGCATGCGATGAGACGCGCAGACGGCTTCGCGCTGCTCATCCAGTTCCTGCTCCCTTCTCATCGTGGCGGTGGTTGGGTTGATGGTGGACTGCACGCTAACGGCAAGACGCTCAAAGTTGGCGCGCAGCTCGGAGGGGTTGGTGATGTTCTTCTTGATCAAGTGGCCGATGCCCATGGTGGCATGGAAGTGGTGGGGGAGGGCAGGCAAGATGAAGCTTGAAGGGCGACAGGGCGAGCTGGATGGAGACGAATGCAGTGCTGTAAGCGCTACCGTGGCAGGCCATTGCCGAGCCACGTACCGCACACTGACGGCGTGCCAGCGGGAGGGGGCTGCGCACGAGCGAGTGGCTGGTGGGCTGGCGGAGACGATTCTTACACTCGCGCCCTGCCTGCGTGTAGAAGAGGCACAAGCAGACACAGCCCCACACTGATCCGGTGCGGGGATGCTCGATGATGCATCGATGATGTATGATGCAGGGTGTGTGATGTGGGACGGGGGATGTGCACGGTTCCCACTCCCAAGTCTACCGCCGCCACGTTCATGTTCAGTATGTTCCACGCTCAGGGTACGTTCAGACTACTTCAAGCTTCAAGCAAGCTTCAGGGCTTCAAAACATCCCAC
The DNA here is from genome assembly GCA_003971905.1 of Moniliella sp. 'wahieum'. NCBI lineage: Eukaryota > Fungi > Basidiomycota > Moniliellomycetes > Moniliellales > Moniliellaceae > Moniliella > Moniliella sp. 'wahieum'. Next base: position 737,456 of record RSEE01000006.1, on the reverse strand, counting down.
CGGCCACCCCCGAATGATGATGCACCCCATGTTTCGATTGTCCGCGGAGGATGAGCCTCTGAGCTTCTCGTGTGACATGTGGCGAGGCCATGCCTGGCACCTGGGAGGCGTCACTGTTAAAAATGCGAGGACAAAGGCCTACGGAAAGAAGAAGACAGAGGGAGGTGATGGATCTATTCCAAGAGGAGCCCGTTAGGGGCAGAACATAGAGGAGAGTCGGATAGAACGCGCGATGCGTGATGCGTGATCAGCTGCATGCATGATGGCGCTGACAGTCACGCGTCAGTGCTCCGCGTCGCCTTTTCCAGTTCCCTCTCCCGCTGGGCAGGCAATGATAAGAAAGAGATGATCTCGATGATCGATGGCGATGATCAATGACAGTGACATGAATGACAATGGCGGACGAACAGGGACGCGAGGCAATATGGCGAGGCTGATGTGTTGATCCTCGGATGCTCAACAGCGACTCAGCTCAGCCTGAGCTGAGCGCCTGAGCCCACTTCCGTTCCGGCAAAAGAAAACCTAAAAACCGCCCCTGTCGGCACTGCGGTCCCCACATTGACTAGTGGGGTGTGACATGTATGTGATCGATGGTCGATACCAATATTGTTGGCCTAAGGAGCCTTACGGGCAGAAGGATGAGATGAGACGGATGAGGAGAATGAGGTGATGACTTCAGTGGCAGCCGGGACGAATGGCCTGGGGCTGTGCATGGCCATACTACTGGCCTACAAATATCAATGTCGATAATGCCCTGAGGCTCTCCTGAGGCCCTGAGACCCTGAGACCCGAGGAAGAGTGACCGTCACGTGGTGCAGTCACGCGCTGAGGCGGTCTGGCAGCCAGGCCGAGCGCAAAAAAGCAGGAGGGACGTTGTGCTTGCTGTTTCCATGCCAGAATCATATGTTACTCGTGTTGCGACGGTGACTAGTGACTTGCTTCACCGATCGCGGTGCACTTCCGGCCTCACTAGCCCCGAGGCGCCGCAGAAGGCTCCGAAGACTGCTGATGCGCTGATGCATGGCGCGATGTACGCGTAATCGCGTAAGCCACCGACAAGTAACCTTTTCCCCTGTTGTAACCCTCTCAATCGTCATGCTTTCTACCACCAACGCCCATCTCTCGCGCGCCATCAATCGCCTACGCTATACTGTCCTAAACGCATTACTGCTTCCATTGCGGTCTCCATAGCCGGGTGGACCAGAACGTGGCTACATTAATTGCGGGCGAGATCTTTTCCAAAAAGCTTTCGCCGCTGTCTTCCTCTGTTGACAAGTCCTCTGTTGATAACTCTGTTGACTTGACCATTGACAATGCAGTCTGAAGGTGACGATTTCCAAGGGCTTACAGACCAGGGCCGAGGCACCTCTGCTCCGCTCACTCTCGGTTTGCTCAGGAGCAGCTGCCGGACTGCCCCCGAAGCGACCAGACGCATCCAGGCTCTTACGGACAAGTACAAGGTGGAGTGGGTTCGCCAGCGGCTCCACGAACACGGCATTACCTGCGGTCCCTCTTCCGAAGATGCCTACAGCACTTTTGACAAGTACGGCCTTGAAAACGCTAGCGGAACTCTCGGGGGCTCTGTCGAACGAGAACTCGATGAGTTACGTTCGGCTGTTAGGTCGCTGCAGATGGGCGACCACCACCGTCACCCTCAACTTGAGGGCACAAGAAACGGCAACTCCGACATTGTGATTCCGGAATGGGACGATGATCCCTTCACCCTCCCTACTTGGATTCGCATCGTCGATCAACAGTTCGAGCGTAATCCGTTTACCACCCAAGAACACGCGTGGGGCTACGCCGTTCAAGGTCTCACGGGCCGCAATGGTCGGCTGGCCGATATACGGTGCGGCGAACCAAAGACGTGGATACGGTTGCGCACGGCGCTGCAGGAACAAGCTCCCATGAAAAAAGCTCTGCAAGCCCGCTCCGCCGAAATTAGCGCCAATCGCTACGGAACGGTAGCGCCATATCACCTGCCGGATCTGCTCGAAACGGATCTTGTACTGTTTTCCGACAACGAAATCCAAACAGGCAATATTCTTCGTGCGGCGACTGATGCGTTACCCAAAGAAGCGCGCCCCTACGTGGACGCCGGGATTATAGCAGTCGACGGGCAGCTGTACCTACAGGGACTGAGAGAGGCCATTATTCGCAGTGTCAATGACCCTTGGGTATGGCATGTTCCCTCTTCATCCCCTGTACACACTGTCCAAAACACCCGTGCTCCGTCTGCTGGCCCACACCAGCCGTGGGGTCAAGGCAAAAGCCGACTGGCAGGAATCCGCCGCCAGGCTAGGCAGCAGCGCCAGCAGCAACGAGAGCGGGAGCAGACCCAGCCTCCCTCTTTTCGCTACGGCCGGGTTGCGTAAATGCAAGTACTAAGGAATGAACATGCATCCATCTCCCATTCTCCCTGCTGCAGTCCGGTCCTAGTAAATGACAGTGTAATGCACGCTCTTCATGCGCATTCCAACCTAGTTTCTCAGGTCGAAGCCGTTGTCGGTTCTTACCGCCAGCGGGTGAACCGTGACTCATCGGGTGCTGGTGTCAATGTGATCGCATTTTCTTGGTGCACCGGCCCAGGCTTCCACCTCGATCAATCCCGGTCCGTCAATCCACACCCGAGTTCTACGGTTGGCCTTTTGCCGTTTTCCCCATACGCCTGGGAGAGGCAGCGTTTGGACGATTGAGGCCCATGTGGTTGTCCACGGCAGCAGGTAGGCCTGCTCCTGTGTGGGATGGCTGTTCCTGAAGGATATCGGCGGCGACCTCCTCTCCACGAGCGATGCGCTCTACTCGATCCGAAACAGACTGATCCCATTCTGCAAAGCTCCTCCGGATTCTGCGGAGACGGACCTCGCCGCTGCCGCAACCGTACCCGCCGTAGCCGAGCAAATGTTTGAGGAGAGAGGATCCGAGTATAATCATTGGTGTGCGAAGTATCCCTTTGCTTCATTAGAATCTCTCCAGCACCGTATGCACACACTGTATTTGGCCCAAATGTATTTTCTGGAATATTGACGCATGGTCCCGAACTTATCTCGAAACAGAACCAGTGTGCCGGTCAATCCGCAAAGACGTCTGGAAGTTGATAACTCAAATGGTAGAGGTCGCAAACCGACATATATGTCAGCCGCGCTCAATTCTAGTCATCAGTGATCTACCCTCCCGCTCCTTCCACTCAAAAAACCCGTAGATGGAACCAGTGGAAGTACGTCTGCAGCTATGGCTGCGAACAGAACTACACCACAATACGCCTGCATGTGGACTGCCACCCTGGCCCAAGCATTTTTTGGCCGGTTGTATGCACATGTATGAATTGCCGGTGTGCCCTAGAGTTAGTTCATGGTAGGCATGGCCGTCGTTGCCTTCTCGCTGAGCGAAGCGTCCTCCTCGCGCCAGAGCAGTGATGGTCTTGCGCTTGGTGTAAAAGTCAATGGCCGACTTGCCGTAGAAGCCGACATCTCCGAGGAAAGAGCCCTTGCCGCCCGACCAGGAAAACATGGGAAGAGGAACAGGAATAGGAACATTGATCCCTGTCTGGGTTGCCTCAATTTGCTTCTCGAACTTGCGTGCCGTTGCGCCGTTGGTAGTGAAGATGGCGGCACCGTTGCCGTAGGGGTTGGCATTGGTGATCGCGATGGCCTCGTCGAGAGTCTCAGCCTCAATGACAGTGAGGGTGGGACCGAAAATCTCAATGTCGTAGGCCTGCATCCCCGGACCAGCGCGCACAATGCTCGGGCCAACAAAGTTGCCCTCGGGGTAGTCGGGGTGTGTGAAGCTTGTGCCATCAAGGATGACCTCACCACCTTCTGCCTTAGCCGAGCGCGTGAGTGCGATCACCTTCTCCTTAGCAAGGGGGGAGATGAGGGGTCCCAAATCCACATCTGCTTCGAATCCTTGGCCCACCTTGAGAGCCTTGGCCTTCTCCACCAGTTGGGGAAGGAGTTCGTTCGCCTTTCCCACCATGATCAGCACCGAAAGCGCCATGCAACGCTGCCCCGCGGCGCCAAACGCAGCACCGGCAATGGCATTGAGGGCGGCGTTTTTGTTGGCATCAGGCATTAGGATGGCATGGTTTTTGGCGCCCAGGTTCGCTTGCACCCGCTTGTTGGTAACCGTTGAGCTCCCACCACCATTTTTGGCGAGGGAGCGGTGGTAGATGTGCTCGCCCCCCTTGTCCGACCCAACAAAGGATACTGCCTTGATCCGAGGATCATCACAAATTGCGTTGACCACGTCCCGGGATCCGTTGATAATGTTAACCACACCAGGAGGGAAACCGGCTTGTTTGCACAGTTCCGCGATCATCATTGACGTGTTGGGAACACGTTCGGACGGCTTGAGAATCAAGGTGTTGCCAGTCACGGCGGCCATGGGGATGGTCCACCTATATACAACATCACAGGTCAGATTCGTCCAGTTCAGGGGCCAAGGTATACACGTACAAGGGGATCATGGCCGGAAAGTTGAAGGGCGCAATGGCCGCTGTCACACCCAAGGGCTCCTTGCGCACATAGGTGTCCATATCCGTCGCTACCTCGAGTCGCTCCTCCAGCGCGGTGGAGGTGATGCCGCAAGCCACTTCCACGACCTGCAGGCCACGGAGCACGTCTCCCTTGGCGTCGGAGAATGTCTTTCCCTGTTCCAACACAATGCACGCAGCAAGATCGTCCATATGCTGGCGGATGAGATGCTGGAGACGGAACATGACCTGCTGCCGGCCCAGGAGAGACGTAGCCTTCCACTTTGGGAACGCTGCATCTGCTGCCTGGACCGCCTCCTCAAACTCTTCCATGGTGGATTCAGGCACTTTGCTGAGCACGGTCTGGGTAGCCGGATCGTGTACCTCGGCATGGGCCGTCGCGCGCGAGGCGACCGCCTCCCCAGCGATGAAGTTGGGGAGGGCCTGACCAGCGAACGCGACCGGGAAACGGCGTGCCAGCTCGGTAGCCTTGCTCTGCGCGACACCAGCCAGGGGTGCAAGCTGGCGCGAGGAGGTGCAGAGGGTGCGGAGCGGGATACGAAGCGGGATGCGGAGCGGACGAGCAAGCATGATGGTGGGGGAAGCCAAGAGGGCTCGCCGTGTCAAACGAGGCCAAAGAAGTACAGGGATAGGCCAGGGGGGGTATGGGTGATGGACGGGACCGATGACTGACGCCGATGGGTGGGGCGAGGTGGGGATGGGAGCGGCAAAACACACTCGACACGCCAGAGCCGTGCGGCGGGCGGCCCGTGCGGCGGCAACCGCGCTTGAAGCTTCGTGTCCCCGGCAACCAACCGATACACAGCGCTATCGCCTGCCCCGAGAGGCGGCCCCAACCCGCCCCACCCGCCCCCCGAGGCCCCAGCGCACCCAGTCCCGGACCCCAGGATACGCATGCTGTGGCTCCCCGCCCCCATCACACGCATCTGTATCACCGCCCAGCAGCGGCAACCGCAGCCCAGATGCTGGCCCAAGCTGCGCGCCGGGCTGCGGCGCCGCATCGGCCCGTCGCGGTCATATCATTCCCAACATCTTCCCTCTCGCTTTTACCCGTCTCTCCCCAGCCATGCACACATTTCTCATGGATCAAACGTGACGCGGTGACGCCGGTGACATGCTGACACGAGACGCGTGAAGCGCGTGCTAGATCGATGATCCATTTCGAAATCTAATAGTCGAGATCATCGATAATCGTGAGGGCCTCAGATCTCGGAGCCTGAGCGCCTGAGCGCCTGAGCCTCAGTCAGATCTCAGAGCCCTAGTCAAGCTTCAAGCTAGTCATCGAGTCATCGATCATCCCCCACTCCTTCTAGGCCCTAGGGTGGATGTGGTGGGGCCTAGGCCGAGCGGCAACAAGCGTGTTGATAACATTGATAGCACCGTGGCTGTGGCGCAGTGGGCGTCTGGGGCGGTTAACGCGTAGAGATGAAATGTAAACAGCGATCATCGATTCGCCATCATCGATCCCGGCTGATTAGATTTCCCATTGAAATTGAAATTCCCGCAAGATTGCCACGGGTTGTCTCGTACGCAACACGCGTAGCAAACAGTTTGACGCGTATACTCCGCAGGCTCACAATCATGAGCACCTGTCACGCTCCTTTGGGATAATCGATTAGCGATAGTCCCGGCAATCGGACTTCCACCTGCGTTCCTTTCCCTAGCCATCTCGCCTATTCTCCTCTACCAGCGAATCCTTTGCTTTCTTGAGTAGTTACTCCATTCTACTTCTCTCTGTCTTTATCTCGCCAGGCTCCGATCCGCACGCTACCAGTGCCCCTCTGTGCTTCGCCCAGCCCACACAGCCCTTCTACAAGGACACGAAGCAGGAAGGACGCATGGATGTTGAGCCACCAAGAGGATGTGAGGGCTGGGCCGCGCGGGGGAAGAATCTTGCCACCACCGATGCCGTGATTATGGTTCGTGCAGTCCTTTCCCCCCCACCCACACTGTCTCTGCAGGCACAGGGCTTCGCCATGCTTCGCCCCTTTGTAAGAAAGAGTCCCACTCGTCTGGAACCTGGCCCAACCCGGCGATACATGGGGCTGTGGATCGCCGCGAAAGGACTCTACGGCGGTCTGGGTCCTGGCATCATTTACATCCACACCTTGGGAACCTGCAACACCACGCCTACCACGGCATCTGGGTTCTTCTCTGCGCCTTCAACTTTGCCTCTGATGGCGTCACCACCTCTTTTAAGATGGAAAGAGAAAGCACTACTGTAGGAGCGAGTATGCCGGCAACACTTTCTGGTGGAGTTGGCGGATTGCTCGAGCCGGTCAAGGTAGGCATAGTGGGAAGACTAGCGTAACACTCTCGATGGAGAGGGTGCGATGGCTGCGTTAAATGCAAATCTATTCCCCTTGAAACAAGAGCGACAGACCGAGTACGCCAAATAATGCCACCTTGAGCTTGGGATAGTCGTTGAGGACAATGGTTACATAGCCCACATACGGCACGTACCTGGGAAAGTTAGCCTTTTATCACCACATCACCACAGAGGGGTTTGAAAACAGAAGAAGGGAGACACACCCTTGCACTTGCCCACGATGTCGTCCTGGTGCAACCAGAGGGGACCATCATACAATCCCACATCATCTTGTTCGTTATTGTCGCCCTTGGTGAGGATGCGTTGGTCGGTGGTACCTTGGCTGCAAGGGGTCAGTCGAGTCGCAAGTACAGCCAGGGACGTACATATCGTGGGTCTCCAGGATGCGATGAACAATCGGTGTCGCTTGTCCGTTGGAGCCGGGAACATTGTAAACGGTAATGTCACCAATCTTGTAGGGGTGTCGGGCGAGAGAGGAAGAGGAGGTCGCCGCGCTGGAAGCCGGGCTCCATGCTGCCCGACAGCACAACCACGACAGGCGTCTCCGTGTCGGCGACGAGCGCAAGCGTCTTCCACATGCACAGCGCCGAAGTGAGCACACTGAGGATGGTCAGCCCCTGCACCAGCAGTGCCCGCAGCCCCACCCGTCGCAGCGTCGCCAGCTCCGAGGCAAACATGGCCGGCAGTGGTGGTGGAAAGACGTGCAACGCTACGCAGCGGCGGATGGATGATGCTCGGCGAGGCCAGTGAGCCTGATGGCCACGGCTGGCCACGTCGTCGATCGGTGCAAAAGAAACAGCAGCCGGCCAGGTGGGACCAGCTGGGCAGGCGTGCTTTGACACTGGCCCTGGGCTGCGGCAGGCTGCATCCCTGGCGAGCAGCCGCGAGGCTCGGCGTCCCCGAGCCAGTGCCGAGGCAAGATGCACCGAAGGCCGTCCCGCTGCCCATCTACACCTGCTTGGCTTTCGTTGCCACCACCCTCGCGATGACACCCTCACCCTCACCCTCGCCACCGCCTGAAACGCACTCCCGCCCTCGGCCCCGACCCCCCGGCCCCGCCCGCCCCGCCCTGCCGCTGCCGCTGCCACCGCCCCCTCTGGCGCCCACAAGCCGGCCTTGCCCTCCTCTCACTCCGGGCCTAGTGCCGGCCCATCACGGCCACCCCCTGTTCAGGCAGATGCTGCAAGCTTCTTTTCCCTCCGCAAAGCCGCTCCGATTCCCCTACCACGAGATGAGGACGTATTAGCCTTATCTTCCTCATCGGTGGAGGAGGACACCCACAAGCGCCGCAAGGCCACATCGAAGGGAAAGGGGAACCTTCCCGAGTGGATGCTAACCCAGCCCGTTTATTTGACTGACCAAGATAAGGGCGCAATTGTGCTCGATGAGGATGATAATGAGGACGATGCACCGGCTCACAAGCGGAGGAGGGACTCGAGCCCAGAACTCACGCCGCCCCCTGAATTATCTGAAGCTAGTACGTCCCCCCCTTCTGTCTTTCGTTTCGAGGGTGTGCTAATGTTGAAGTGTAGCCAAGCAACGAGCTGTGAGATTATCCGGAAACAGTTCTCATTTGCACCGTCTCACGAGGAGGAGGAACAACCACGAGTTCAGCATGTCCTTGAGCTTGATCCGGACTTGGCAAGACTGTACCATGGTCCCGATGCGGAACGCACCCGAGCGCTCGCGGCCGAGAGGGAGGAGAAACGAAAAGCGATTGCGTCTCAGCAACGAGCTGCGGAGGCGCGCCTGGAGCAGTTGCAGCTTCTTGGGAAGCATGCTGATCAAGCATCCACTTACCGAACGCCGCAGTCCCCCCGACCCCTGCGGTTGGTACAGAGGATAGCTTTTACGTCGTGTGTATCTCCCCTCCGTATCTTGTTCTCATTTTCACTGACCTCCCCAAAGAATGATGACAGTGACGAGGTTCAATGGCAGCCCACGCAAGCCGCTCGGGCCGTGTCCCAACGCCCTTCCCCTCCCCCTGTCCAGCAACAACCAGAGGAAGACGAGGGCAGAATCGAGGTCGTCCTTCGAGGCCCTGGGGGCGTGGAAATGCAAGCACGTGTGAAGCCTACTACGACGTTCCAGCGCATTCTGGAGCATTTCTGTGCCACCAAGCGCGATGCGCTTCCCCTGGGCTCACACCAAACAAGATCAAGATCCGCTTTGATGGTGAGCGGGTCGACCAGATTCACAGCGCAGGACATCGATCTAGAAGACGAGGATATGGTTGAGCTTAGTTGGTGACCCTCTGGCTGGTGTGTTGTCCGATGGCGGTTCCGGCATCCCGTCCCTCCCCCCGCGGTGCAGGTTGTCTCACTTTTCTGGTCCTATAGTCCTTCTGGACGTTCCCCACTTTTGTCTCCCATCCGCAGTACCCTTCTTTTTTCCCCGGTCTTCACTATTATTGGTACGCTATAACATGCCTCTCTATCGGCGTAAAGGTGTTGTATCATCTCCAGCCCCGTAAGACAAAAGCTCCTTAGAGGCTGCAAGCAGTTGCCATTGTACTGGGATTGATCTAGAGTGTAGGCCACGACAAAAGAAAAACACGTTCTGTAGCAGCATCGATGCGGACTAAAAAACTTGGACGAATAGGGAATCGAACCCCAGACCTCACACAGATGCACGGAAATACATGCGAAGCGTGCGCTCTACCAACTGAGCTATCCGCCCGAATGTTCACTAGGGTGATATACCTACCCTCTACCGTTTCATAATGCTACCGATTCGTTCTGGTAACAACAGAGGAGCCACGAAGAAGTGATCTCATCCTGCCTGGAAAAGACTACGCCCAAAAGGCAAAAGGCAAATGCTACGCCCCACACCAGTCTCCTTGTTTGTTTGCGCTCGACAAGTTATTTGCCTGTCCATAGAATAGCCCTCATCCTGTTTGAGGTTGCCCTTCCCAACAAGGGAAACCACACTAGAGAAAAGTGAGGCTGAAATGGGAGTCTCGACCCCGCAGTACCTCTCGGCTGTGTATGATTGCATGGCCACCGGCACGTTTTTACTGCGCTACCAAGCTGGTTCTAATACACAGCCTGGCACTTGCACAAGCAATATATTGCGGTTTTACCGTGAGAGGGAGAAACTGTATTATAGCCACAGGGCACAGTGATTGTATCCACCCGTCCCCCGTTCGCAACAAGAGCCACAACACTGTAGTATGGGCATAATATGCAACGATTTCAGGTCTCAATGCATACCGGCGGGAGGCAATGTCGCTATATCAGGCCCAGAGCTCGGACTTCAGGTCAGGCTACCGCATGTAGAACGACCCCAGCACCAAGTACCAAAAACCAGCGATCCAAGTGCATAGACTCTCCCACTCGAACGTGGGCCCATTGCACAAAGCGATCCGTCAAAGGGACAAGCAAGACGGGAGAAGAAGACAAAGGGGTGTTCGGTGCGGAGCGACAGGGCTAAAAGTCGGGAAAGAGGTGGCCGTACGGGTCTTGCCGTTCAGGATGGTTGTATTCACATGTGTCATTCTCCTCGTACCGATCAAATCTGTTACCGAAGACAGATCATTAGATTTGTGTACGCACAGCAGAGCGGGAGAGGGAAGGATCAAGAGCGCGAGAAAAGGCGGAGACGGCCGCCGTCAAAAGGGAGGAAGAACAACCAACGTACTGGCCTCCGTCCCGCCGCTGCCGATGGAAGGTATGTATGGTGCAGGGATCTCCCTCCGTGCAAGCTTGCTCCAATCTACCTCTGCAAACCATAGATGAGAAAAAATGTCGTAGGAGCCGCGGGCCAGATTGCCGTAGCGTTTGGTCAAGTCGGGCGTGAGCAGTTCTTGAGCAGGTCCTTGGCCCCGCTTCGAAAAACGGAGGGTAACGCGTTTTGCACGCCAATCTTCTCATACAACTTTATGGGGTTGTCATCGTCGGTAAAGAACGGGGGATGGCCCGCCAGCATCTCATACAACAGCACCCCCAGCGCCCACCAATCTACCGCCTTTGTGTACGGCTTGGACGACACAATTTCCGGAGCTAGATTGTCAGGCGTGCCACACTGTCCACGTCACATCTGGGACATACTTGGCAAATCCAAAGTCGGTCAGCTTGAGGTGGCCATCCGCCGCAATCAGAATGTTTTCTGGCTTCAGGTCGCGGTAGATAAACCCATGAAGGTGGAGGTAATCGAGGGCGAGCACGACTTCGGCGGCGTAGAACTTGGCGACGGGGGGAGGGAACCGTTGGCTGGTGCAAGAGTGAAAACAGCTCGCCACCCGGGACAAGTCCATGATCATGTAAAGAAACGAGGGGTCTTGGAAGGTGCCCCACAGATTGACGAGGAACGGGTGGCGCACAGCGGCGAGCACGGCGCGCTCCGAGTTGGTGTGTTCCACTTGTTTCATCTGCACCACTTTTTCCTTGCGCAACACCTTGATTGCATATGGCCTCCCATTGTGCTGGGAGCGGACGAGATGGACACGGCCAAAGGAACCGATGCCTAGCGTGGCTTGGATGGCAAAGTCGGAGAGGGCGTAGCGGCCGCTGAGGAGGCGCTGCTGTGGCGAGAGGGCTGCGGGAAAGAGGGACGGGTAGCCGTAGGGGAGGGCGAGGGCAGGTGGGACGAGATGCGGGACACGGGCAGGGCCTCGGCCATGACGAGAGGCGAGGCGGGAGGCGGGAGGCGGAGGGGCGGAGACTCTGTGCAAGGCGCGGGGGGGGGAAGGAGAGGCGCAATTGAAACACAACAAGACCATACATAGTCGTTGACTATCTTTGCTCGTAGCTGCTATGAGTGTCGCCACAGCAAAGCGTCTATAGGTGGCCCTGTGGCAATAGGATGGAGGGAGGAAGCGTCGATGACTACTGCTGATTGACTGAGATCGTCGTCGGAGCCCCTGCCGCTGTGGCGGCGTTGCGCGGTGGCGGGGCGCCACACTAACCCTACCGCCGCCCCCACCCCCCTGCAGCCGGTGGCACGTGAAATTGCAGCGACAGGTCATGTGACCACACCTGCTGGGCCTCCCACGCGCCCTGCACGCGTTGTGGCACGTGACTGGCGCCGCCCGCCAAACAGCCGGCGCGGCGCAACTTCTACGCACAAGCAGCGATTGAGCAGCGTCATCCATCCTGCCGCCTCCGTCTGCCTCGCCTCTGCCCCTGCCTCTGCCCCCCCCCCCCCCAGCATGCGCCCAAGAATCCCCCCGTCCTTGTCGGCTCCGATGCGGAGCTCGCCGCCACCATCGACGACATTGCGCACCAGCTCGCCGTCCCCGAGGCGAGGACACGTGGGACAAGCTCTCCCGCGCCCTTGCCCGCCTGGAGGCCGCAACCAAGGCCGGCGCCTACAAGCGCCCCTCCTTTATCGGCCTGGTCCAAGCCGCATCAGCACGCCGTCGCCAACAGCGTCTGCTCCATCCGCTCTGGCTTGAGCGGCGTCGCCACCTCTTTCCTCGCCTCCCTCGCCCCCCGTCTCGGGATCGCTTCGATGTCTTGATCCCCGTCTATGTGCCCCCGCTCCTCGAAATCCTCGCCGCACCAACAAGGTCTTCCGCGCCCGCGCAGTCAAGACCCTGTCGCTCATCATGGCCTACTGCCCCCTTCCTTCCCCGCTCCTCCGCTTGCTCGTGCCCGAGCTCGCATCCAAGGACAGCCAAGTGCGCTCGGCGTTGTGCAGCTCACAATCACCCTGCTCCAATCGTTTCCTGACAAGGTGGCTCATCGGCTGATGCGCACCCCCGTACCAAGCATGGTCGAGCAGATCCTCACCGCCTCCGTGTCCGATTCGGCCAACGAGGTGCGCGGCTACGGCAAGATCCTGTTTGGACTGTACGAGCAGCGCTACACTCGACGTGTCGAGGCGTACGTCTTCCCCCTTCTTACCGTTTGGAAGTCTGATACTGACATTGTGCCCTACAAAGGTATGCCAACACCCTCACACCACCACCAAGCGCCAACGGCTTGGCCTTCCCAAGAAAGGCACCTATCGCCCCTCCATCGAGCCTCTTCACTTGCCTTCCCCGCCCGCCGCTGCCCCGCCTCCTCCTCCTGAGCCCGCGCGCCCTCCCCCGGTGCATTCGCAAGGTCGCCACACCCCGCCCTCTGGGGGCGGCCCCCTCATTGCACACCCCTGCCGCATCCCACCCCACCCCTGCCTCCCGTGCCCGCCCAGCTTCGAGTGCTGGGACGCGGCAGGACGATACCATGGCCCAGTATCGCCTTCAAATGCGCGCCGCGCTCGGTCAGCGCACCCGCACCGTCTCTGCTGCCATGCCTCCGCTCTCAGCGTCAAGCTCCAGCTCGCTCGGCATCGGGAGTAGTGTAGCACGCACTGGCACCGAACTCAAACGGCCTCCTCGCCCGGCTAGTGCGATGGCCTTGCGCAGCGTTTCTCCCCCCCCGCCCCCCCGCCCACTGTCAATCCAGCTCTGCGGTGGACAGGAGAGACGCGTGCCCCCCTGGTCAACGAGCCGTCACCGTCCCAGGACGCACGTGAGGGCCCGAACGAGCGGGACAATGTACCAATGGGTGGTGGCGAACCATTTCGCCCAAGGGCACGCCGAGTCCAGCTGGCCTCATCCGCTTCTGTTGGCTCCACCAGCACGGCTGGTTCATTGAGCACGATGCACGCGCGCCGGGTGCCGAGACAAGAGGAAGACCTCTTTGATACTTCGATGCCTCGCATTCGGGTTAACTCCCTCTCACCCCCACACCCACACCCCTCACCATCTCCCCTCACATATCCAAGCCACTGTGCAAGCAGACGCGTCGGCCCCAAAGGGGAGCACTCGGAAAGAGAAAAGACTCCTTCTGAGTCCCATACCGCGCCCCTGCTCCCCTTGCCTGCGGAAGCCCATACGGCTCCGCTTCCCCGTCCGTCTCTGGACCGATCGGCGCCTGTTCAGCTTCTATCGGAGGTAAATGACAGCGAGCCAGACAACCTTGCCCGCCCCTCGCGGATGGCAAAGTGATGGAGACCTCCTCCACGCCCAAGGCAACGGATCGAGTGGCAGAGACAGCGCCGGTGCCGAGCCAAGGGGAATCGAGCCAAGTGGAGTCTGGCCAAGTAAAGCCTAGCCAAGTGAAGTCCGGACCAGTGGAGCCAGAGGTGGTGCCTGTGGCTGCCAAGGACCCACCGTCGCAGGGAAAGGCCAGCTCCTTCCCTCCCCAGAGTTCCACCGCCGTGTCATCTCGCTCTCCCTCCCATGCAGCTCCTGCCGCTGTCGGTGGAGCAACTCAGACTTCTTCCGCCCCAGTGGCATCCGTACCCACAGTGCCAGGCTCGGCTGCAGCAGTACCGAGTTCTGCCGCAGTACCGGCCGCACCCACGGTGCAGAATGCGGCAACAACGTCAACCTCGAATTTGACCTCGACAGCCGCCGCTCCACCTTTGACCTCGGTCCGCACCCGTCGTCCCAACACGCTCTTCCGTCCCAACACGTCCAACCTTGCGCGGCCGGCTAGTCGCATGGGCTCGCTGGCGTCCCCACCGCCTCTGGCGCAGCACCCCGTTCTGATGCGCCCCCACCCGCAAGGAGTGTCAGTCAAGGTATCCGCGCTGCCTCGAATGCCAGCACGGGGAACAGGTCGGCGTCCACACGTTGACCAAGCCTGTTTCCCACTCTGCCCCGCATCCGCCCGCCGCTGCCTCCGCCTCCGCCCCGCCTCCGCGCAACTCCCTCCTGCCCGCCCGGATCAAGGCAGGCTAAGCCTCTAGCCCGACCGACCAGCATCGCGCCTTGGCTCTACCACCGTTGCTGGCCCACCATCTTCTACCAAGCCCATCCGACCGGCCCAGGCGCCGGGGAAGATGGCCAAGGCCAAATCCATGGTTTCGACTGCCAAGCCGCGCGTGGAGAAGAAGGTGTCATCCTCTACCCGCTCGACCGTTCAATTGGTTAAGCGGACACCGTTGCAAACCTCGGGCAAGGCGCGGTCAAGCCAGCACCAAAGCAGGTCAGGCCGGCAGCGACAGCAGAAACAGGCGGCGCAGCTCCTGCAGCCCGGCCGCCCAAGAAGGAGGTACAGTCGCGTTTGACCGCTCCGACTGCTGCCTCCCTGCCCGGCCGCGTCGACGCGTGTGCCGAGCAAAATGCACGCCGTCCCCCGCCCCCGTCTTTGCTCCGGCCCCGCCACGGCCGTACCCTCCGAAGCCGCGGCTCCTGCACCGCGTTCCGCGCCGCTGACCCAGCTGCTGGCCCGGGACCCCAGAAGCAAGCCAAGGACCCCAAGGCGCCTAGTCCCACTTGCCCGCGCCTTGCACACCGTTACGGAGCCTAGTGCGCCTGGTAGCCAGGATGGATCTTCGCGCCACGTATCCGGTCCTCCTTCTGCGCAGATCGAGCCACCCTCTCAGGTGGAGGTGGCGCCAGCACGGATGGAGAAGAAGGGGGCATGGCCATGCCCCCCGTCGCTCCCGACGCAGGCCAACCCTCGGTGAGGCTGGTGACCAGTCGCTGGACGTCGACCAGGGGCGACGCGCCCGGTGCTGATGGAGCCAACGACGGACCACCCAACCAAGGTTCCTTTGACGCTCCTGTTCTCCCACCCGTTCGAGCCCCCGAGCAGACTTCTGAGCAGGTTCCTGAGCAGGTTCCTGAGCAGGCTCCTGAGCAGGTCCCTGAGCAGGCTCCTGAGCAGGTCCCTGAGCAGGCTCCTGAGCAGGTCCCTGAGCAGGTCCCTGAGCGGGCTCCCATGCAGGTCCCTGAGCAGGCTCCTGAGCAGGTCCCTGAGCACTCCCATGCAGGCTCTCGAGCAAACTTCCGAACAGGCTATTGCACAGGCTCCCGAGCACTCTTCCGCGAAGACTCTCGATGGCTCCCAAGCACTCTTCCGAGGAGACTCTCGAGCAGGCTCCCTTCTCGCCATCGGCCGAGGCTTGCGTTGAGACTGCCCCGTCCGAAACACCTAGCCCGAATCAAAGCGAGGCCCCCGTCAACCAAATGTCCGAGGCGCCCATGGCTGCCGAGACCGACGCCTTATTGGCCGAGGCCGTCGTTACAGAGCCGACAAAGGATTCGGCTCCCGCTACTCAAGAACCTGAGCACACGGCCGCACCAACAGCACCTGAGGGGGAGGCGGCGGTGCCGACCGAGTCGCACGACCTTGCTGCTCCACGCCTTCCTGGCTCGGGTGCGGCAGAGTCGTTGGAACAGGCAAGCGAGGATTGCTTGATGGTGCCGCGCAGATCAGTGGTCAGAAACGCTCGGCGGACGAGGCGGGGTTGTCGCCGGCCCCTACGCGCGGTGACCGTCTCATGCGACCTTTGCCTGCCCATGCCTCTGCCCATGTCCATGTCTCCGCTCAGCCCTTTTCGCCCCACAGGAGAGCAGGACCACTCTGCGGTGGATGTGACCGTGGTTCTTTTGCCAGACTCGACACGCGCATCCGTTGCCCCATCGTCCCCTGGGAAATGCAGGTGGACATGGAGCCAGAGCCCGCCTTCGATGCGGAGGCTGAAGCTCACGTCGAAGCTGTGTCTCCAATGGAAGAGCCCGAGAAGGAGAAGGAGGAGGAGGAACTGCAGCTGCAGCTGCAGCACGAGGGGCTTGAGGGACCGAATTTGGAGGCTCCGGAGCCTGAGCAGGAGCCTGAGCAGGAGCCTGAGCAGGAGCCTGAGCAGGAGCAGGAGAAGGGGCCTGAGATGGTACCTAAGCCTGAGCTAGAGCCTGAGCTGGAGCCGGAGCCCGAGGAGCCGAAGCTGGAGCTTGAGGAGCTTGAACAACACAATGAGGAGAATGCTCCTGAGCAGGAGATGACGCAGGCGCAGGAGGAACAGGGGGAACAGGAGAAGCTGGAGAAAACTCCGGTGTCGGAGAAGACGCAAGAGCAGAGACGCTGGCGGAACAGGAGGGACAGGAGGACGAAAGCGAGCTTGACGGTGAGGTCGATGAGCTTGATTCTGAAGCGGGTGAGGAGGGTTCTGGGGTGGAGCAGGAGCCTGTCCGGCCCCAATCTCTCCTTCAAGGTCCCGCGCCTCTACGCCCGCATGGTTCCTCCCTCTCAGCCCATCTACTCCAGTGACATGCAGACCTGCATGGCCTCCTCCTCCCCCATGAAAGCTTCGCAGGCATCCCCTGCTCCTGCTCCGCCTGGCGCCAGGTCTATTCTAGCCGAGCGATCTGTGAACACTCCTCCGCCCTCGAGCCCCCGAGGCAGTCGCAAATCCAAGAGCCGCATGTCTTTGTTGCGGTCCGCGGTCCAACCAACTTCGCCTATGGCTGACTCGTCCGCCTCGATGAGTCTGTGCGACGAATCGGAGGCTGAAGAGACCATCATCCTCGTGGGCGGCTTCCGTTAGCCTATTGACTGCCCTTTGTTCGGCGGTTGATTCCTAGTTATGTTTTCTTTTTTCTGCATTGACTTTGTCTATTTTGGTGGTCAAGAGGATGAGGCGGGGGCATCCTTCATTCTCCTATAGCCCAAACCACTTAAAATTCTGTAGTGTTTGTAGAACGCCAAGGAGACTTGAGGTCCAAGGGGGACAGTAACGCAAGCGCCGTTGGACTCACCAACTCTCAACTACAGGCCAGGCAGTACTGAACGCAGTGGGTTAACAGAGCCCTTAGGCGTTCGGTGAGTGCGGTGGAGGTGGACAAGACGACGCAGAAGTATACGCCTCTGTTCCCCTCAGCGGTTGGTTGTCAGTCCACGTCCCTCTCGTTACGCGCCACGGTCAGCCATCTATCGGCCCATGCGGGCAAACAAAAGGGGGCGGGATCGGTGCAAGGCGTGCACCACGCGTATCACGTGGGCCTCTGAGGGGGCTGTGCAGCCAGCCAGTTGCCAAGTCGTCCTATCGCAGAGCACTTATCGGAGCCCCTCTCACCGCCTCCACCCCCCCTGCCCCACTCACCATGCTCACCACCTGCCTCCGTGCGCCCCGTTGCCATTGCGCTCGGCATGGGCTCCAGCCTGGCTCGGAATGTGCGTCCTGGCTCTGGCCGCGTGCTCGCCATCCCCGCTTCTGTCCGCACCGCCTCCCGTCCGCAAGTGCGCCACACGCTGTGGGCTGGCGTCGCCGCCCTGTGGATGAGTTTCGCGGGCTGGAGGACCCAGACGGTGCACTGCGATGACGAGCCCCCTCCTCTCGCCACTCCTCCCGCAAACGACAAGGAAAAGGAGTTGCCGCTGCCCGACCCTTCGCAGCCGCTTCCACCCAAGTCCATTCTCGATGCTAAGCAACTCGGATTTGGTACAGTCGCCGGCATCTGCTCGGGTGTGTTTGTTAAAAGGGACTCAAGGTAATCGCATTCGCCTTGGGCGGGATCTATATTCTGCTACAGTACATGAGCTCGCAGGTATGTCCGATCTCTTGCCTCTTCTCTCCTCTCCTCGAGTTCAGCCGGGTTGCACGGGCGACAATGATAGCTAACCCCATTTAGAACTGGATCTCGATCAACTGGAGTGCGCTTGCGTCGCGGTACGACGCGTGGTCGAAGTGGCTGCTGGCGGGCCAGAGGACCCTGCGTCCCCTCACGCATCCAAGGCTTGGCGCATCTTCCAACGCTTTGCTCACTTTCTCACCCACAACATGCAGGAACGCGCCACCTTCCTAGCTGGGTTTGTTCTTGGCATCCGTCTGGGCTGAGTGCTGAAGGTTGGTGCATCAAAGTCTTCAGCTCACAGGCTAGATACCTTGCGTCTTCATCTGGGCTACTTCTGCCGGGAATATATGGTTTTCAATAGACGTCGTGCCTTCGGACATGGAAACTCTCACAAGCAGACAACACAAATCATCATCATACAGCCGCCAGCATGCGTGGACTGAAACGGACAAGTGGAGGACAGGCACCACATAGGAGAAGAGAGCATGGCGGACCAGCTTTACTCTAGGCGCAGGTTAGTTTTGCGCTTTGACCCCGGCTTGGGCTTCCGGGTTTGGGCTTTCGACTTGCTCCCTCCCCTTTGCGATTGCTTGGAAGGCAACGTATTCCCTGGCCATCAGGGTACTATTTGGTGCCTGGTTTGCTGGGCTGCTCCTCTGGCTGCGTCCGCAGTCAATCCCACGCTCTCTTGAATACAGGCCAGCTGTTGCCACATCAGTCTAGGGGATCGGATGCACAGATCCCCAGTCCCACAGTAGAGAGTGGCAAGTCGGAAAGGGTGAGGTGAGAGGAATGACTGGCATTGGTCTCTATTGTTTGTACCGCTGCCGTCTACGCCCCCCGAAGTCAAACATCGACTGATGGCCGTCTTGCTTGAGATGAAGAGACGTGCATCAATCAAGCCTGTCCCACTGTACAGAGCAGTATGGATGCTACTCCCTTGAGCCAATTGAACACGCCCTCGGATGAGCAAAAAGTCTGGAAAGTTGACCAGAACGAGAGCCGAGATACTGAGCCTGGCCCACATGGCACCACCATCTTGCGGGCTTGTTCCATTGCCTCAATCGCTTCGTGGGAGCTTGAGATTGGGTCACACGTCATTCGGCATGCGGCAGCACCCTGGGAAGCACAGTCATCCGCCCATCGTCGAGGTTGGAGGCGGGACTGAGCCAGGCGCGGTCGGCAGGGCTCCAAAGGTCTCTTGCACAAGTAAGTGCGTCGATGAGCCAGCGGACAGGTGGGGCACCGGGGGGGCAACCAGCAACCAACCCTACTCAGGAATTTGAACAATGAACCTGACCACCAATACAGCAGACGAGCAGTTGCACCGATTTTGTCCTGGTCCGCCTTTTTTTTTCTAACACTCGCCGCGGCCGCTTGGTTTACTCTTTCTGGTATTTTGTGTGGCCTGGCTGGGCTGGCCTGGCTTTGTACGACGAGCACGATGGCCGTTTCCATCGCGCGGGATGCACTGCTGGTGGCGACGGGCGCCACCCCTGCGTATGCGTCGGGCGTGATGCTGCTGGATGCGGCCCAGCCGTCTCCGCAAACGCCGCTGTTGCAGCTCCGTCTGCAACAGCAGCCCCATTCCGTCGGCCCTGAGCGCCTTGCTTTTCTGCCCCGTGGCGCCGGCCCTTGCCGACAGCACTGGCCACGCGGGCCTCGTGGTCAGCGGCGCCAGCAACAAGCCGGCTGTAGCGCTCCACTCGTTCCAATCGCCGCAGCAGCTCGCTCAGCTCTCTCCCCCCGCAGCTACTTGCCTGGGATGCAACGCGGTCTACTCGCTGCTTGCCGCAGGCGCGCCAGATGGGTCGATTTCCGTGTGGGACCTGCGTTCGGGGGAGCTCTTGGCCAATGCGTTTGATGCCCACTACCAACCGGTATCTCTTCTGCTGCGCTGGACGGCCGATGGCAAGGCTCTCCTATCTGGAGGCGAGGACGGGCGGATCTGCGTGTGGACACTGGCCTCGATTCTCGACCCTGCCTCGCTTGCACGAGGCATGGCCGCTACTCCCCAGCCGATTCCTTGGGCAGTATTTACGGACCACACACTTGGAATCACGTCCCTTGTTCATCAAGGCATGTTCCCTGGCCAAGTCTACTCGGCCTCGTTGGACGGAACAGTGAAACGGTTCAACCTGTCTACGCGTAGGGCCGTCAGTACATTTTCCTTCCCCGTCCCCGTTGGGCACGTACAGGTGGACGAGCTGGGGCGCTATGTCCTTGCCTGCACACAGGATGCGCCCGGCCCTGATGGGTCTCTTCCAGGCAGCAATACACTCTACCGTATCGACTTGTACCGTAAGCCTCTCGCTTCTTCTGCGGATTCTGGCAAGCGGAGGAAGCGTCCGCAAGAGGGATTTGAACCGATCAATGCACTCGGTCCACACTCGGTTCATCGCATTGACCCTTCCGAGGGCACACTGCTTCCCCTTGCCGAACCCATCTCGGCCATGGCCGTGTCTCCAACGGGCCCTCAAGCCGTCCTTGGTACAACTTCGGGCAAGCTGCACTTTGTTGACATTGCTTCCCTTCGTGTTCTACACGCACTGTCAGTCTTGTGGATTCCTTGACAAGTTCCGGGCCGGCGGCTACCCAGCATACCAAATTGCCCCCTATCACCTCCATTCTCTCTCTGCGTACGCCAGCCGATTTGCACGCCACCTCCCTCCCCATTGGCGCAGAAGAGGGCACCCCGTCCTCCCTCATCTCCGCTGTTCAGGGGGGTACAGTCCGTTCGCTTCGCCTCTCGGGCCGGGAACGTACAGCCATCCGTCCCCCCAGCATCCCCCACCGCCTTGAGCGGGTAACGCGGGCGTATGCCCAAGCCCATTCGTTGACTCCCTCTGATGATCGGCCCATCCGTCTGGCTCAACCGATTGCCACTCTTCCTCTTGCCCAAGCATGGGCCCCGGACTTTTTTGCCGCTTCGGCACCTGAGGTAAGGCAAGAGGAAGTAGCGGAAAAGGGAGAAACGGATGAGGATGTGATGTTGATGGGTGAAGAGCAGCCTTTACAACTTCCCCAGGAAGATTTGCGTATAGGCTTAAGCGAGGCGCGCGCATTGAACGACCAGCTGTGGGAAAGAGTGCAGCGTTTGGAGGCTGCATTGGCCCAGAGAGGCTAATTCATGTTCACGTGCTACTTCATCTCTGTTGCCGCCAACTTAAATGGGGTCGTCTAGTTCTGATAAAACAGTACAAGTTGAGGCGCCAACGAAACAAGAAGCGGCCAGCGGATTGCAAAAGAAGGAAGACAGGTATCAACGACCAGTTGATGGCCGGTAGTAACCACTTGAAAGAACTGCGTGCAGGGCAATGGCAATAAGAGGGGACGGCAACGAGGCAGTTAAACTGGAATCCCCGAGGCTTCAGGCATGCTATAAGCAAGCGTTCTGCTCCTAAAACCTATTCACCCCCTTGGAAATAACGGCAAACTTCGCCGTCAATATACTAGCCCTCCTGCACCTAATGTAAAGATTCTACAGCTTTTTTCCTGTCCACTCCTGTGGCCGCGCTCGGTACATGTGCTGTCCCAAAAGGAGCGTTTGAGCCTCTCTGCGCTCCGCACGCACCATTCTCGCCACGATTATGTCTCCCTCTGCATTATGCCACAGCACATGTGATCTTCCCCGACTGCTGGGGGAGGGCAGGAGAAGTGTGTAGAAATGGACTGGCAGCGCAAAAAAGAACCTCTCCGACCGGGAATCGAACCCGGGTCTCGTCCGAACGCCCGTACAAGATGACAGGGACGTGTCATAGCCACTAAACTATCGGAGATCGTGCTTTTCAAGTTTCATCTCCTGTCTTGGGATCCTCGCACAACCAGATCCAAGTTTGCACTCCCGAAACACGACCCGGACCCAAATATATGTACGCTCGCTTCGGCGTCCAGGTCTCAAGACACGCTTTGATAGACCTAGACTGTCAGCTATGGCTCCGCGAAATCAGAGCGGGAAGGAAATATAGTACGCTTGATGTAGCCACGGATGCAGGTGGGAAACCCGGAAAGAGGTAATGAGAAAAAAGAGGAGCGGTAAAGGGCCCGGCGCTAGAGTCACTACTAATAGTAGGCAAGTCTAGCCCGGGTTCGTGGCAGGAAAGTAGAACGATGAACCAATTAGGAAACACCACTCTGGTATCATATGGGTTTTAGCAGTTTTGCTGCGGTGGATCAGCCGCCTCGAGAGTGGCGGTGGTGGTGGAGGAAAGGCGGTGGGGGCGGACGGATTTGTCGTGACAGTGGCAGTGGACAAAGGCCGGTCCTGGCCGGGATACGATTCCTCCTCCTCTCGACCTGGCGACATGGACGGCGCCAAGCTTTCTCCTCGTATATAACACTGTTCCTCCAACGACAACTGGAGTGACGAAGAAAATGCTGGTTTCGGGTGCCGGACTGAAACCGAGAGAGGGGAAGGCCTCGGCCTCGGATTGGTGCAGCGTTGGCATAGCACGTGGCTGCTCTTCTTCCCCTTCGTCCATCAAGAGCCCACTGCTCCTCCGACCCGACACACTCGCCCGGTCCAACTCGGTTGTACCCGTCTCTTCATCCAGGTCAAACAGGAGATCAAACTGCTCTATCATAATCTTGACCACATGCGCCGCCCGGCCAATGTTGCTCATTCCCAAAGCCACCGGATCCGCCCCAGGGGGGTTGAGTAACGACGTGCCAAACACCAGTCCGAGGTTGTGGGCCGGCATCGAGTTGGCCTTGGACTCGGCTGCGACGCGGGTCAGGTGTTGAATCGTGCGCCGCAGCAAGACATAGTGAGCCGTCGGGAAGGAACGGAGAATGCCTCGCAGAACCGCGTGCAGTTGACCCGGCTCGTCCAGCTGCTCGGCAGTAATGAGGTGGTGATAGAAAGCAAATGGAACCACCGGCTCTGGCATATCACGGTACCATTGCTTGACCACGCCCGAGTGTGTGCGGATCAGAAATTCTCCAGTGAGCAGATCGATCGAGGAGAGGGGTTTGGTGTCAAGCACCTTTTTCAGCACGTTAATCGTGTTCCTTGCACCCGAGATGCGGTACAGCCCCACTTCAGTAATGCCGCGACTCGATGACACTAAACAACATTTCGATAGCAGGTGGCACCGCACCTTCCCGCTCCCACAGGGTGTTCAAGTCGACGCCAAAGATGGATTGGACCGTAGGCGAAGGAGACGGCGACGGCGACCTCCATCCATCATGAATTGACGAATGATCAAACATTGCGGCCGCATTGTCGATCGCGCGGACCCAGGACGCAAGTTCCGCCGGACCCGTTGCCTGGAACACATGTCGCCTCCGTCGGATGCAGTGAGGTGGAAGACATGCGGCCTGTCGGAAGATGGAGCAGCAGAGACAGTGGCACGGCCCACTTTGATTTTTTGGGTTGGCTTGGAGGAAGTTTGAACGGCCATCAAAAGCTCGTCCGTCGAGCGAGAACCGTCGCGATCAAGGCTAGCATTCCCGCCGCGTAGGGCGCTCGAAGGACGAAACAAGGCGGTGACCTTGCGCTGACGCCGTTCGGGTGCCGGCGACTGCGCCGAAGACGAGGGGGTCAATGAAGGTGAAGATTGCGGGGGGTGGAATAGACTGTAGAGCGGGGTGAGGCGTATTGCTGCGAGAAGGATTATCTGACGCGGGGTAAGGAGACATGGCGTGCACCGGCGGCTCCTCTTGCCCCGCTAGCGACAAAGGCGGCGCAATCGTAGGGTTCGTGCCCGTCAAGACAGGGACGGATGTGGAGGAGAAGACGGCGAGAGCCTGCTGTGGTTGCGTATTGTAACTCTGTAGTTCGGCAACTGCAGCGCGGAGCCGTCTGCGCGCTGCGTGTTCTTCGGCCGAAAAGGCCGAGAACGCCCGGGTCGTCGGAGGAGGGGAATCCCCCGCCTCGCGCTGTGCATCCTCCTTGAACAGCCTCCGATCCCAGACCGTAGCGGCCAAGACGCTCTGAATCGTGCGCAAGCGGGCACCAGCGATTTCAGGATCAACCATGGACGCTTCCACCCCAGTGGCAAGGGTAAGGCTTCCCTCCACCAAGCCGTGGATAAGGCGGTGTGGGTCCCATGCCACCAAGCCCGTCGGGCAGTCATAGCACTGTGTACGCTTGGGCCATGCACCCTAGCACCCAGCCGATATCGATCGCTGATGCAGGCACGTTCGCGCCGCTATCTTGCATCCAGAGCACCGTTGCTTGCGCCGGCGTGGGACCCAAGCCCCATAGCGTTTCGAGGCTAGTCTGGCGTTCCATGGCGACCGCCTGCCAGGCCGGAGCAAAAATACGAGATTCGTGCGAGGTCAAGCCCGACGCCAATGCGCTTGCGACAAAGCTGCTCACACATGGCGTTGACATGACGGCCTCTGCCGTGGGCGGCGTTCCCACAGCGCATTGGCGCGCTAAGCGCGCACGCGAAATGAACAGCGCATCCAAAAGAACCAGTATGCGCTGCTTCCTCCGCTGCAGACCGAGTCCGGGAGCAATGCTAGAGATAGAGAGTCCGGTCAGTATCCCGCCGTACACCAAAAGACGAGAACGTACACTTGGGCGGCCACCCATCCACGGAGCATGTGCTGTACTGCACATCCAAAAGCAAGTGCTGCTGGGAGAGCACGGAGAAGCAACTGGGGCTCCTTGGCCGGGGCGATGGACGGACTGGGCGAAGGCGAAGCGGATGCGGAATATGAGACCGCTGTGTCTTTGCATGCGACCGTGACAGAGTCGAGCACACCATACATGCTCAAATCGTGCCAGTCCTCATTTTTCTTCCCGCCCAGCACCTGCGATGGGAACCACGCCAACGAAGAAGATTGACTTTGCCGTTCCAACAGCGAGGCAGCGACCGACCAGTCCCGACGTGTGATTTTGTGGAGGTAAGCGCACCCCACACTCTCAAGGAAATGCACAACCTCATCCGCCGAAGCCGTATCAATGTCCAGCGTCTCCTCCCCGCCTTGCGAGGCTGGAGGGGGGACGCTAGGCAGATTGGTGTCCCGCGAATGGACGAGGGTGGCAAGGGAAAAGGTGTGCACCAGCTTGGCGTGTGCCGAAGCCACTTCTCGCTCAGCTGGGCCAGGAGAGCGGAGGAAATCGGAAACCAAGTCCCACAGTAGAGGCGAGTCGTAAAAGTCTTGCGCACGACGCTCCACCCACAACGTTATAATCGATAGGATAGAGCGTTGGACGCTGGCCAGCGATGGCAGGACCTTGGTCGTCGACGTAGATCCCGCGGGGGCTGCCGTCCAAAGCGGGAAAAAGGGTGGCATGGCCAGCTCCGTGACATGGTGGGCATAGTGGAAGCGAGCAAGAAGCAAATGGAACAAGTGTTCTCCCGTACAAAGGGAGCGGTACGTGTCGATAAAGGTGTGTTGTAGTGCAAGAGTGTCAAGTTGGAGCTTAGCAGGCGAGGTAGCGGGCATCCGGGACTCCTGGTTCGTCACCACAGCAGGTATATGCGATACTCCCAAAACCATGACATCAACTGGGGGCATGTTAGAAACAATCAAGTCCGGAAAAGACAGGAGGAGCAGGGGGTAGAGACGTACTGAGCCGATCGAGCGAAGCGAACTTGACCTCAACGTGCACCGTGACCTCGTGGGAGATAGCGGAGCGCGTCGACTGGCGGAAAGAGGAGGAGCGGGAGTGGCGCTTAACTCCCATCTCGAGATCTTGCGAGACGCGGCGCGCAGCCTTGGAAGATCTTGAGCGAACTGGGCCCGTCGGCGTCGCCACACCGGAGCCGGGATCCTCATCGTCGACCCCAATAGGACGAAAGATCAACAGAGGATCCACCACCAAGGCCTCCACGTTTCGCCGGAGTGCGTCTCCAGGACCAAACAGGTCGCCCCACCCCTCCCATTAGACAAGGAGGCAAGTGTGGCGATCGTCGCTCGGGGGATGGACAGTGCACCGTCCGAAGATGCCCCTAGGTGTAGGCCAAGACCAGGGACAATTCCGGGTGTAGGATCCCTCCGCGGGACGGGCTGGGAAGCGTCTATGATAGAAAGGATGGGAACGGACGGGGTTGGGAGGAGAGGAAGTGTTGCACGCGCTTCCACATGGACGGGGGCGACCAATTTTTGGACAGGTTCCGGGGAGATGGGCGGTTCGATCTCATAGGAGCACTGAAGGAAGTGCTCCAAGACCCCGTCCGACAAGGATTCCGGGGCTTGCGCCCAGGAGGCAAAGAGTGCTCGGTACTCGGGCAGAAGCGGGGCGACGGGAGTGTATGGGGCGGTAGGGCGTGAAGCAAGGTCCGCAATCCGCTCTGCCTGCCTCGGACAGAGAGCTACCTTTGGGTCCTCCGTCTCTTCAGTGGGCGGCAGTAACAACGCGTCCCCAAAGAAAGGGATTGGGGCAATTGCCGTCCCGCTGGGAAGGCGAGCATAGGCACGTACTTGCACTTCGGGTGGGCCCAGATCGGTGAGCAAAGGCCGACCCAGACTGAGCTCGGAGAATCCCAGGTGCTCCAAGGCAGGAGCCCAACCGCGCGTAACCCGATTCTGATCTCCAGGACTAATGAAACGCCAAACCGCGTCCAAACGCGCTACAGCACGGGAGCAGATAGCGGCTGCCACTGCCGCCCATCCCGTGTGGTCTCCATACGTTTGAAGGTAGGTTGTCACAGCAATCCAGTGACGGAGAACCTTGGCACGTACGCGGGCGTCGGATTCGCCGCCATTCGTGGTTGCAGGGGATAAGAGCTGATCCAGGCACACCTTGGTGAGAGGGTGTACATGTGAAGGCGACCAGGAAAGGAAACGCCTCACTGTAGGGGAGGTCAACAACGCCGCAATATCGGCATACGGAACCAGAAATTCCCCTGCCAATTCGGCATGCCAGGCTTGGATTTGTTCGGCCAGCTCGGTCGGGTCGAGGGATACGACGAGTTCGGGAGGGAACTGGCCCTGCAACAGCGGTAAGAGATCGGGTCGTTCTTGCCCCCGAGAAGAGTCCATGGGAGTGGGCACTCGCGAGACCCTCCTCGATTGCAGCTCTGCCACCAAAGCATTAATCGTGGCGATAGGTGCGTCTGACCCGGTAGCTCGAGCAGTGCACCCCTACATCCTGTAGGGCTTGCAGCACAGTAGTTTGATACCGCCGAGGAATAAGTTCCGGTGTAAGGAGCGTGAGGAGGACCTGGACTCGGTTTCCCGCCTTGAATGCCACGGGGGAATGCGGCGATCCACCAGTCTCCCTCATGTCCGCCGAGAGCACACTAAGGTGTCCAGCCAACGAACCCAGCACTTGTAGAACTGCCTCAAATTTCTGGGAAAGGGCAGCAACCATAGGGAACGAGCAAATTCGGCCACCTGGTTCTCCTCCTCTTCAGCGGCGACGGGCAGAATTTGGGTGGCAAACACAAATTCGTGTGCTAGTGCCGTGAGGTACCTTTTTCCACTCGTCCAACCCAAGTCCCCGGATCCTCTTGCGTGGAAACAAGTTCCAGATCACAGTGTTTCCTGGTTGTTGCCAACGCGGGGGTCCCTCGGTTAGGTGCACGGGAGTATTGAGGCCAGATACATGTGATATACTCCTCGTTCCTGGGAGGATGGAGTTATATTGCCTGCAGGAGTTTGATTGCGCGAGATTGAGGCCAAGGGAACAGATTTTAGCGTGTCCGGAAGCGAGTGTGAGAGCAAGGAACTCATCGAGTCGTCCCGTCGCAAGGGAAGGGTGCGTGAGGGAGAAGAGAAAGGGGGGGAAACCGGGATCGTGACCGGCAGAGTATCGGAAGGGGTGGCCCCATCCCAGGTGAAGCGAAAAGGGCACGGACTTCATCCGCAACACTCGATGGCAGCTTGTACAGGCACAAGTTTCCATCCCGCAACTGGACCTTGTAGGGCTTCCACGTTTTCTTCTCCTTCGATCCCTTTTCAGTGTAAGCGGTCTGGTTGCTCTTGAATAAGAAACCCTGCAGCTGCACACCGGACGGCAGTTCAGGGACGCCACCCAAATGTGATGAGCACGTCGGCGTCGGGGACCGCGTCCCCCCACTCCCAGGCCGTTGGGGTAGGAAGAAGCGCGGACGACTGAGAGGAAGAGAGGGAGAAAGCGGCCGTCGTAAGGGTGAACCAGACGAGGCACCTCCAGATGCCACGGAAGCAATGGTTGCTCCAGACAATGAGGAAGGGAACGTCTCCGCAGGGCAATGTGGATAACCCGGAGGCGCATCTAGCACAACCTGCGGGATTCCCATGGCACTTGCAGCTCCAATGGGTCCTGGCTGTCCCGACTGGCTGGTGGGGAAGCCAAACGAGTCCGTCACAGAGGAGAAAGATTCGATTGCTGTCCGCATAGGAGAGATTGGGTGTGCATACTCAGCATCGTTATCCCTCTCCTTCTCCTTGTCCCGTTTGCTCAATCCAAAGGTAAACGGAGGGTTTACGGGTGTGACCCGCTTCTGTTGGGTCCGGCCGAGTCCGAAACTTGTGTGGAGAGAGGGACGGCGTTTTCCCTGATGGAAACAGATGGGGTCGTGGGCTCACCCTTCCCGTGGTGCGCTGGACCAGCAGGTGCCAGGGGGGACATTGGAGGCATGCCCGGGGACGATCCCGGGTGGGTGTCACTCGATGCATGGCTCCCGGGACTGGGGGTCCGAATGGGCACAGGCGAGACACCTCGGGAAGGAAGCGGCACTGTCATCTTGGCCGCGTAAGAAGAGATACCATGCTGAGGGTGAGGCTGGGGGGGGGGCTGAAGTGGAGAGCGCTCCCACACGTGAGATGGCGGGACTGGGACAGGGTGGGGCAACTGCTCGTCACTGGAATGTGGGAGTAAGAGCGGAGTAGTGAGGTGTGAGTGCGTGGTGGGTGACATGGGTGGAGAGGAAACAGGCGAAGGCGAGGCTGCGCTGGATGAAGCAGTCGGGGTGGGAGCGGGGGGGGGGCGGGTCGGGCAGGTTTCCATAGGAGCGCGACAGGGAGCGAGCGGGGGGCGACGGAGTGGGGGGACAGCGGCTGGGCGGGTGGGTCGAGGGGCGGAAGGGGGGCGTCGGGGGCTGGTCGGGGGGTGGGGGCGGGGCGGCGGCTGGGGGGCCTGCGTGGGCGCAGGAAGAAGCCGAAGGAGCGCGGCGAGTCGGCGGCGTGGGGGGCATGGCGGTGGTGGTGCAGACGAGGGCGCGGCCGCCCGACGGCTGGGGGCAGCAGCGCGACGCAGACAGGCGGGACGCGGGGCAGGAGGCAGAGGCGGGAGGCGAGCGGCTCGAGGCGAGAGTGCTGGGATATGTACCCACACCTTCCGCGTCGCATTCCACAGTACTCTAACGCTGGATGCCGCCTGCCCCCCCCCCCAGCACACCGCCCCCGCGCCCGCCCCGGACAACCGCCACGCGTCACGTGTCACACGTCGGCTGCACACTGGCGCTGTGCTGCGTGCCCGCGCTCAAATAGACGTCGCAGATGGCATCGGGCTAGGGTTGTGCCTTGGGCTGCCGCGGTTATAGCACCTGCTGGGCTAGCCGTGGGCCTCGCTTGTGCGCGGTCGTCGGCAATGCATGCCATCCATAATCGAGCAGGCGAGCCAATCAAACCAGCTCGAACCAGGTCATCATGTCTTCACCCCAAAGGGGTTCCATCCGAACCCCCTTTTCTAGTATATATGGTGTTGCTCTCAGCGCGTTGACAACGTGTTTCCCGTCTGCACACGTTTTGAGAAAAGTAAACAAGGGGGGTTGGGGTGTCTTTGCCCCATACAACTATTGGAGGACGAGGAGCGCTGGACAAAGTGCTGGCCGAGAGAGTGGCGCGGTTCTCTATACGGAGTTTCGACGGATGAAGACCCGCGACGTAGAAAGGAAAACGGCTCATGAGCCTGCCCCTTGGGCCAGAAGGACGGCTGCCCAGTCATCGGGCAAGAGAGAGTCCCCCTCTGCACTCAACTACATTTGGCTTTCCTCCATGCCGGCGGCCAACTGCCTCAAACTCACAGACAAGCAGGTCTCCCGCTTTGATTCCAGTTCCGTACCATATGTGTCGTTCCCCACGCGCCGCAGCAAGTGTGCACACTGATGCTATCGTTGATGCACATCTTGGCCTACATCCCTACGCAATCCGAGTCTGGCGCATTGCATGAGGCCGCCCGATCCGAGCCTCAAAAGCTCTGCGCTCCAACAGTCAGTGGCACTCGGTTTTGTTCGCGATGACCAGGGGGGATTATCGATTAAGGCCAGGCTTATACAAATTGCCGAGCGATAAAACCAGGGGCTTTGGGGGGCCAGGTATACAGGTGGAACCACCCTGAGGAGGGTCAAGACTGTTTACCGGAAGGGGGCACACGACAAGTCAACGCCTGCTGTCGAAGAACTCCCCGAGATGGACGGAGCAGCGACGCGACTGGGGCAGCCCGCCGCGTGCGACCCGGGGGTTGGCCACAAATGAAACCATGAATCACCCCGAGTGGGGCTGTTCACTGATCATTCCGCACCGCCCCGGGCGGAACACGCGGTTCCGCGCGTGGAATTCAACAACCGCGGGTGCTCGGGCGCGCACATTTCTTCCACCATCCCCCCCATTAGGCTCATGGCGACCCTGAGTCGGACGACGCCGGCGCCGTTCCGCGACCTGGCTGAGGGCGCCACCGCCCTGACCGCTCCCTCGCCGCCGACAACACCTGGCCCGATCTCGCTGCGTCGCTGACCATCGGCTTCTCGGCCTACAAGTTCGCCCTCACGCGCCCCCCAGGCGCCGGTCGTGTGTGCTCGCTCCACCCCCCTGCCCGACACGGTGCTTGACGCGTATGCTGCCGCCCCGCCCGGCACGCCTCCTCCGCGCCAAGGCCTTTTCCCCGCCATCAAGCGCGCCTGGGCCGCCCTCGGCACCACCCTTTTCTTGTGGGACTACACCCCTGGCCAACCCCCGATTGTCGAGACATTTGACCACACCGAACCCATCACCGATGCTGCCGTGGTCCCCCCGCGGCCGGGTGTGTTCAACAAGCAAGTGTTCCAGCTTCTTGTCCTCGCCAGTGCGTCGTCTGTGTCGCTTATCTGTTTTGCCCATACCGATGAAGGCGGCCTGGCGCTCTTCGTGCCGGACCACCGCGCCGATTCGGGCCGGGTTCAGCTGTTTGATTTCCACGGGACCTCCTCGGGCCGCATCTTTGCGCGTGGAAGCGACGCGTGCCTGTACGAACTGGTCTACCAGGCGCGTCCGGGGTGGATCACCGGCAAGTGTTCGCTCAAGAATTTGACTGGCACTTGGTCGGATCTCATCCCCCGGGCCCCAGCCAAATTCCTCTTGCGCTCCAAAGATGCGCGCCCCGACTCGCTGGACGCGATCGCGGTGACGATGCGCGGCGTGCCCTCTACATTCTCCGGTCTCAGCGGGACATTAGCGTCTACCGTCTCCCCAGCACGGGAACGGATGCTCCCACGTATGTGGCCCACATGTCCGACCTCTATCGCTTGGGCAGCCTCCAGGTCCACTCGACCGGCATGGTTACCCCCCACGAGTTTAAGATTGTCCAACTGCTGGTGGTTCCAGTCCACGAATCAAACGTAGTTCACCTCGTTGCAGTCACCAACCGCGGCGACCGATATTACTTTACCCACGCCAAGCATTCTACTCGCGCCAACTACCTTAACTCCAATACATCCACTACTTATCCCGGACCGACGACCCTCGACCTGCTCTGTGTCCGCTCGGCACCGATAAAGGGTCAAGGCTCCACGCTTCCCTCGAAGCTTGCAGGGGAGGCGCCTCCACCTACCCCAGTGTCGGCGGATTATCCTGTTGCTCACCCTGGCTTAATCGGCACCTCCCATGCCTTGCTCTCCGATGGTCTTTTCCTCGCTGCCGCGCCACTGGCCAACCCTGAACTCCCCGGACATGACGTTGTGTTTGGCGCCACCCGGCCCACGCAACCCTCTTCAAACGAGGGGTACAGTGGTGTGCTGGGCGCCCGCGACGAGGTGGCAGAGATTGCAACTGATGTGATTGTCCCTGGCACCACCTGGGCCTTGGAGGAAATGCCCACCACGCCCTCGGTTGGTGCGGTGAGGGAAAACGGATTGTTTGTGCACCCCTTGGCCTTGCAGCTCCTCCGTCCAGCGCGCACTTTCCTTCATCTCCCGCCACTGGGCTCACTGTCCTTGGAGAGGAGCGACCAATCGATACGCTGCGCTCGCTCTTGTCCCAGCACCAGGTCTATGATCCAGCTCTCGTTGACTTTTTCAAGACCTATGGAGGTGTGCAATGCTGTGCCATGGCGCTTGCAATTGCTGCACGGCACTCGACCCTTTCCCTCCCGCCCGGCCCTGGAGGAGAACCGGCGGCACCGCTGGTATCACCCGATGTGGCTCATGCGGCTCTACGAATCTACTTTGAGTGGGGTGGGGTAGCGCGGATGGAGAGGCCCGAGTACCCCCCGCTCTCGGCTGCTGCCGCCACGGCGGTGAGGAACTCTGACAAAGTTCACTTCTCTGCGCGGCACGATGGGCTAGCGCTGTACTTGTCCCGCCTGGTTCGGCCTTTTTGGGGGGCCAAACTCTTTAACGCCCCGCCTCCCGCTAAGCAGAGCAGTACCGAGAAGCCCGTTGGCAGCTTGGAGTACCCGATCGGTGCTGGACCGCGCCCAGAGGGACCTGCAGGAGCTTACCGTTCTCCTTCAACGTCATGCTCATCATCTCCAGATCAACGCGACTCCGACGTCCGAAGGAGGCGCGGGCGCATGCCAAGGAGAAGGTTTCGTCCGCTTCGCTCCATTCTTTGCTTACGCGCACCAGCGAGGCGGTTTCGTTTCCTTCTTTTGGCTGACGCCCCCGGAGGTGTGGACAGTATCCTCGCCGCTGTACCCAAGACGGTGCTGGAGCACACTCGTCTCGCCAAACTCACGTGGAGCGATATGGTTGTCAGTCGCGAGGGGGAACCGGCGGCCCGGGCATTGGTCGAGGCTCTGGTTGACCGTTCGTTGGCCGCAGGATTGGGCGTGGATCAGGTTGCCCATTCGCTCCAAACGCGTTGTCCGACCCTGTGTTCTCCTAGTGATGTGCGTCTGTACCGCGCGCTTGATGGGTTGAAGCGCGCCAAGGCTCAAGGCCCTCAAGGGGCCAACCCAGTCCTGGTGCAAGAGGCGTACGATTTGCTGGCTCGGTCGCGGGTGCGTTGGGATGGATAAGTTGACGTCGGTCACAAATGACTTTGCCTCGCTCCTCTTCGCCCCTGGCGCGATCTTACTCCCTCTCGCAGCAGCCCATGCTGGGGATCCGCATGACACAGCGAGCGCATATTTTGCCCGAGTGCTTGTTCCCCGCATGGCGATGGGCCTTGCTGTTCCGGCGGAGGAGGGGGCAGAGGAGGAGGAGAAGGCTCGGCAGCCTACCGACAGCGCCAGGGGATTTACAACCTTGTCATCTCCTCGCTGCAGGCGTTCGATGAGGCGGTGAATACTGCGCTGAATCAACAGGGGCTGAAGCAGCAGACGAACATTGACATGGCCACCATGGCGCGTGAACAAGCTTACAGCCTTGTCTGGGCATCTCAGGATGGGTTGATGCAGGAACGAGTGTTTGCCTGGCTTTTAGCGCAGGAGCGGTCGGAACAGTTGCTCTCCTTGCCGGCGCCCACCCCACGCCTGGTTGCTTGGCTCGGCCGTTCGTCGACCGACCTAAACCGCTTAGAGCTCTCTGGACGTTGCATGTGCGGCAAAACCACCCTTCGGCTGCGGCCCGGGTCTTGCTTGCTCTTGCTGAGAGTGATGAGCTGGACCTGGTGCTCAACGCGCGGATCCAGTACCTCAGCTTGGCCAGCTCGATTGCCAAATCCGCCTCGGTGGCAAGGATGCACAGCTGGACCACGATCCAAGAGCGGCTGGATGTGGCCAAGTTGCAAGCTCGTCTGGTGGAGGCGGTGCAGGAAAGCGACCTCACCCCCGAGGAACTGCAAGTAGCATTGGCCGAGTTGGATGCCAGCTTGCTCAATGTCTCGCAGATGTACAAGGGGTACGCTGAGCCACTACAGTTGTGGGGCATGATGATCCTCATTATGCACGTTGCTCAGTTTCATGATCCCGTGAGGGAGGCGGGGGCGTGGACCCAGCTCCTTGCACAGGCGGATGAGGAGGCTCATGGACTCAATCAAGCACCATGGGAGCACGTGGGGAACAAGGTATCCCAACTCGTTTCGGCTATGACGGAGCCCGACAGCACCTTGCCCCTCGACCTCATCCTCCCGCCGTTGGAGGCATACGCGTATGGTCTGCAGCCTCTCCTCCTCCTGCAGGGTGGGCAGAGCATGTGCTCGTCTCGTCCGGCGCGGACCCAGAGGCGGTGCTCGACCTTCTCTCGGGACTCATTGTGGCCCGCCCTCCTCCGTGGGACGAAACGAGCGCCAGGCAGCACCTTCTTACAGCACGGCCGCCTTCCTCTCCTCGTGGGTCGAGCAAGCCGCCTCAGGTGAAGGACGGCTCTCTCGCCCCTTGGGCACGCTCCTGCCGCCCGGGTTGATGAGGCGATTGACTCGCTCCTGCTCTCGGGCGCGACAGAGATCGCACCCGCCAGCGGACGGATCTTGCGTGACGTTCAGGCTCGTGTTCGTGCGTGGTTCTAATCCACCCGACCCCGCTTCGCTTCTTGCTCCCTATGTCTCCAATGAGTTCTGCATCTCGCAAAGAGGTGTTCTGTATAGTCTGAATAGAAGCCTGCATAGGAAAGGAGAAGGAACAGCGAGATGGCGATGCTTCCACATTAAACTGCTTCAGCAGTGGGGCTTTTCGTCAAGGGCTGATCGTATGATAGGGGGGCGACAGATAGAATAGCGCCGCCGACGATGTGTGATTGGCAACGTGCTTGATGGCGTGGACACTGGATATTGATTGCGGCGGGGCACTGGAAGATACTAAGTACTGATGGGCGCTGCGGCTTTGGAGTGGATGGCCACACCGAAGGGGAGCGATTCTACGTACTACGTCCATGCAACTCCGGTGTCTCAATTATTCAATGTGCACTACCCATAATCGATCCCGATATCGATCATCGATTATCGACGGATACGAGTCTTTGTTGTTGCTTGTCCGAAGGGTAGCCTTGCTGCCCTTGATCCGCGTCCACTTAATCGACACATGGTCTTCTCTCAGCGATCTCAGCCTCATGCATCACGCCCCACGCCTCCTGTCCTGCCTTTTTTGCACCCCGCCCTATATATGTGTGAGCAAGACCTCTCTATGATATACCATTGATAGCGACATAACTGGCTCCCGCTCCCGCCCACCAATCTCTTCCACCCACTCGGTTCCGACTGCACCCCCACTAACCGTGGCCTTTGTCAAGAATGCTGCCGTACGCCTCTGTGCCCCATCACTCCCCTCCCTATCCACACGCCGCCCCTTCCAGCCCCCCGGTGAGAAGTCCTATGACTCTCCACCCGCCTCTTTGGCCGGAAGCCCACCCGCTTTATCCAAAGGAAAGCATAGGACTTTGCCTCCCCTCGCATCCATTTCTCTTGCCAACCCACGGGCGAGCATGATGCACCACCCCCGCACCCTGTAGGGCTGCAATCCGTCTATCCGCCACTAGGACAAGACCGCTCACTCCCCGAAGAAAAAGTTTTTGTTCCGACGAACACCGACGAAGAAGACGACGCCATCTACACAGATGGTGCCAGGTGTCATGGGACCGACGTACATGGGGTTTGCAACCTCATTGTACTGACAGTTTTACTCCTCGCCTTACTCATGCTTTTGCCGGCTACCCCATCCTCCTGCAATTTATCGGGCACAATGCGCCTCATATTGATCTCAATGTCACGAGCCAGGCCTTCAACAGGAGTCAATTTGCCAATTTGCCAGCCTCGAAACCTGAC
This sequence comes from Moniliella sp. 'wahieum', assembly GCA_003971905.1. Lineage (NCBI taxonomy): Eukaryota > Fungi > Basidiomycota > Moniliellomycetes > Moniliellales > Moniliellaceae > Moniliella > Moniliella sp. 'wahieum'. The sequence continues at coordinate 701,567 of RSEE01000006.1, read as the reverse complement.
CACCACTTGCAGTAACGGTCAAGTTGTCCCTTCTCGCACACACGAATTGAGCCGGACGCTGAAGAGGCTCAGGACCCTCGGACCTTAAAGAATGTGAGCAGTCGAAACTCGGTCTCTTCTGATGTGGTATGAGGCCCAACACTCCCACTTTTAACCTAGCCAACATTGATCTGAACGACCCGGAACAACACGACATGCATCATGACATGTGTTAACGGCACCGCACTTCAGACTGTTCCTGTAAAAAGGGGGCCTTGATTGACACGAACGAGACGAACGATCGCCATAGGAAGGCCAGTGAAATGACTCTTACGAACTGTCCATATACGCTTGAAAACAAGGTTGGCTATGGCGTTCTATCACATGCAGAAAAACGCTATGGAAGCAGCAGACTCAGCCTTAACTAGGGCCGCCCGTCGGGATATAACATGTGGAGGCATACTGTTTTGGCCACAGCGACACAAGGGTCGCCGGTGGGCAGGACAAAATACACATGCCCGCGTCCCGCCGTAGGTGTACAGATGCTGCCAGCACCCTCGAGGACCAACCCCCGACGGGAAGTACTAGTTGGCCCGCTTTGCGTGCAAAGCGTGGAAAAGCAAGGACAGGGACAATGAGGGGTGCAGTTAACCTGTGCCAATACCGACCGGCCAAACAGGGGTTGAGTTGCCTCCCAAAGGGGTTCGAGGAAGGCACATAACCACAGACGCAAGATGCTTAGTCAAACAGACCGAAGCCCATGTCGTCATCAGACTCCTCTTCCTCCTCCTCCTTCTCCTCGGCAGGCGCGGCGGCCTCAGCAGCTCCGCCGGCAGCGGGAGCAGCGGCGGCACCGGCAGGGCAGCGCCCACAGCGCCAATACCAGCCAAGAGCTCCTTCACGTCCTTGCCCTCAAGCGCCTTGGCAAGGAGAGTGGCCCACACAGGCTCAACCTCGACCTTGGCAGCCTTGGTAAGGGTGGTAATCTTCTCCGCCTGGTGAAGATATGGAATGGTCAGTTGCCTGGATCGTACTCACACAATTTCTGAGTCCCACGTTCCCGCGGACCGGCACGAGTCCGAACGGGGAGTGGGACACATCGAATGGAAAAGAGTGTACCATAACGTACAGAGATCTCAACGTGCTCGTCTGCGAGAATGAGGGTCGCGAGCGTAGCGGCGTTAGCAGACATGGTGACGAACGGGTGAAGCAGCTAGCTATGAAGGATCACGCCTTGGGCGTCACGAGCATTGGATAGAGCAATGGTGGTCGCGAAGCTATGGCGTAGTAGGGTTGGAAAGGTAGTATCGGCGCAATAAATCAACTGCGAGGCAGCAGGCCAGTGCCCTGGGCTCGGAAGATCATACCAACACTGACGTACTGACGTACTAAACATTCAATGTTGAACGCATTGGACACAAGTTTCTTTCAAGATATGCCATTACATGTTACACCTTCCAACGCATAGTTATACGAAAGTCTATCACCAGTACTTTAAGCAGCAGCGCATTCCATCCTTAATCTAATGCCACCACCACTCAGGAGGGAGGCTTTCATGGTACCCCTTCTCTGTGACTCATGTACCGTTTCAAACGATTCTTCCCTTGTTATTTTGGGTTGTTTTGCTCGAACCATCTTTTCTCGAGACCGAGTCCAGCCACCAAAATGCTGCGGGTCTTCAGTAGAAAGGATTGAAGACATAAACCATCAACACTCTTCCAAACCATTTCTTGAAAAGAGAGGGACTGCTGACAACTACACGACTGATGAATGGCGATGCGGAGGCCACGAAGAAGTCTGATGTGAAAGACACCACGTGCCGACATTGTAAACGTGCGTCTAAGCAACTGCCTCGCCCACGATTTCGCCCCCAACAGCGCGTACTAAAGCACATTTGATAACTCGCATCGATCAGTTATGATTCGCCCTGAACTCTTTTGTACTGGTCTTCTTGTTCACTTCCTTGAAGACCGATCCATATACGCATTTAAAGATACTTATAATGGAATTTCAATGGCCAAGATGCAGTCTTGTTGAAAGGCAATTGCAAAAAGAAGAAAACACGCACTGATGTGTGTGGGGTATAGCCGTTGAAGCTAAAGTACTGTACGGGAGAGAAGAATCGGATACAAAAAAGCAAGCAGGATAGGTCACCGGTTACTGAGGGAGTTCCAGCGCCGGTGGCGGGGGACGGGCACGGGATGAAGGTGAAGCCCTTCCTTCATCGTGATCATGGTCACCACCATTAGATTCGGGGTCTGACTCTTCCTCTGCCAATGTAGCAGGACGAGTAGTAATGTCCATCTCCTTCGGGGTAACCTGGCCTGGCTTTGAGAGGTTCGAGCCGGTTCCCTGAGCAAACTGGAAGGTAACTGTACCCACTTCATGCTTCCCATCCCCAGCGAGCTTGTCGGGAGCGGACGTAGAAGGGAAGGAAAGCGCACTGCGATCGGGTACCGTCGCTGCTGGTTGTCCATCCCTGGGGGCGGTAATGTCGGCTTTGTTAATGGGTCCATGCGAGGTAGGGGTTGTGCGAGGGTACCGCCAAAAGCTGTCGGGGCGCCAGAACAATACAACAGGCATGGCGGCGAATAAAGTTCATGCACAGGGTTCCACAACAACTTTGAGGTCCCCTCTGCGGTCGTGTCCGCGAACCCGTTGGAACCACCCTCATTCGTGGTGGTAGAGTTGGCATTGTAGGTTTGCGACGGCCGCGTGAGCGTCAAAGACCGAGTTTGGGTAAACGTACGGACCTTGGGGATAAACTGGATCATCGGGATTGTAATCCCGTGTATCAAGACACTACCAAGCACCATGAAAAGCACCACCGGCGAGTAGACCTCCCGCAGCCGTGTACGACTCTCAGGAAGTTCACGCAGAGCCACCTCGATATACACGGCCGACACCCCAATAGGACCAAACCATCCACAAAAGGCAGCTTCCTTGAACGAGGCAATAGCTGGGATCCAACGTTCAAGTAAAATAACCCAGGGAAGTCGCCGGAGGATCAGAACTGTAACGATCAAAGTGCAAAGAATTTGTCAGTAAGGTATCCCGAACAAAATGAAGAACAAGCGCCAAGAACACACCGCAAATTGCTAAGACAACGACCCTCCATGGCTCAAGACTGTGCTCGGATGAGTACATATCAAATGGGATGAGGGCACCCGTGTAGATAAAGACAATGAGGTTCAGAAGGAGATCGAGAATTTCTTGAGTGTCATTCTCGAGGGTGCGGAGGCGAAACCAGTCATCGTGAGAAAGCTGTTACCAGCGATAAAGCAGGAGAGGATGTCGTCGGATCCAACCATACCACAGGTACCGAGACAAAAGAATGAAAGACCAAATGATATACAAAGAAGTTGTTTTTTTCCACCCAGTTGCGCCGCTCGGCCCATTTGAGTGCCTTACGCGCGACAAAGCCCACAACGAACCATAGACAACCGAGAGAAGAATCTGGAAGATCAGCGTGGAGTAAATCCACCGGCCAATCTCGGAGCCCACTGACAGTCCGGCGTCTGGGCCGTCGGGCCGGCGGCGCATAAGGTAGATTGGGAGATAGAGGTAAGGGAAGCCGAGACCATCATTAGCCCCTCCCTCGGCTATGATGATGTTACCAAGTACTTCCTCGGCAAAGGAGGCGATTCCATTGGAGAGCACAGGGTCGGTAGGTGTAATAGCCGAGCCCAGGCATAGGCTCTCAAGGAAGGTGAGACCAGGGATGAGACCCCAAATGAGCAGACCGCAGATAAGCCAGGCGATTGTCATAACCCCCAGCAACAATGTTGCCAGGCTGAGCCAGTTCCTCTCCAGATACTTGGCTGGGAGCGAAACACCACAGAAGAGAACTTGGATGCCAAGTGCGATTCGCATGATTTGGTAAGTGAGATAGTGAATTGACTCTTCGGATCCCCAGGAGAAGGGATCAACCCATTTGAGCACAATGGGTCCAACGATGATACTGCATACAAGAATAGTGTCAGCCGCATATCCAGAAAGAAGAGGTGGCAAATGTTTTCACGCACCCATAGGTTACGGCCAGTAGGGGCTCGCTAAGATACAGGCGTTCCTTGATGATCAGGGAGATGGGACCAACGAAGACGACAAAGGCGCCGATGATCGCGATTGCCTTGGAGACGTCCGAGACGTCCGTCTGAACAACTTCCACGGCCATGAGAAACAGCAACGAATTGAGTGTGTGGGTAGTGGCACGAGAAAAAGCCGCTGTCAGTGGATGGAGAGGTAGATGGAGGCAGGCGAGCCAAGAGCACAGAAAAGAGCAGCAAGGACGTGGGGAACGGTAGCAGCCATGAAAACGCCAGAACGGGTAAAGACAGCCCAGAGGGATGAGAAGGAAAGATGTGCGTCGGGATCAGCGCCAGTAAGGGGCGCGTAGCTGAGGGTGGGTGGGGGAGTTGGGAGTGCGTTGCCAAGGGTGGTCGAGGTGGCCTGCAGGGAACATCGATGACTGATTAGTGGTCACGCGGATCACGCAGGGCCGCCAGCAGCGAGCAAGCCACCATTCACCTGCATACGAGTAGGGTTATCCCACCAGTTTGAGTCACCTAGTCCACCTGCTTACTGCGGTCTATTCCAACGTCGCGTTTCATATTTCACACGCAGGGCTTGCACCGATTGCTCCTCGTTTCGCCTGTCGTCCAATTTTTTCTGGCTCGGTCCTCGTCGATGCTGCCCGCTCGTTGCTCCTCGCTCTCACCACACTCTTCGTGCCATGGCCGCCGCGACGAATCCCAACGCCCCCGCCCAAAGGGCGACCAAGCGCAGACGTACACGCAAAGCACGCACACGCACCAATGCTGTCAGCTCGTCTTCGTCGTCTTCGTCTTCGTCCGACTCGGACTCAGACTCAGACTCGGATTCTGATGTAGCACCCAAGCCATTACCCCTTCCCCACCTCGGTGGCCACAACCCCTCGTCCGACACATCGTCTAGCGAATCTGACTCAGACTCGGATAGTTCAAGCTCCTCCTCATCTTCTTCCTCTTCCTCTTCCTCTTCATCATCTTCCTCGTCTTCGCCATCGGATGCTGCGCACGCCAAGCCCGGTCTCCGGCGTGGTCCCCTGCCTGACCAACAGACCGCCTTGGCCCAGGCCGGGGTCGACCGGCCCTCTCGGTCTCACCGACCCTCCGAGATCAATTCGTCTGAGCAGCCCCAGTTTCCGAACCGCAGAGAAGAAAAACGCCAAGAGCGACAGCGCAAGATTCGGGAGCGGAACGCGCGGGATGCTCAAATGACGCGCTGCACGCCTTCCCCTCTCCCGTCCGACGAAGATTCGGAAGATGAGGCGATTGATGCTCTGGCTCACTGCGAGGATGGCACAATTAACTTTTCCCGCGCTCGCGCGGCACGTGTAGAACGGTCGCGCAAGCGAGCAGAGCGGATTCTCGGCCAAGCGATTCCCGACCCTGTGTGGGCTGCGACGGGGGGTGAAGCCATGGCTGCGGCGCTGGTGCCGAAAAAACTGGGATTGCCCCCTCTTCCGACTCCGGCAGAGGAGTCGAGGGTTCGTGTGGCCGCGCAATACCAATCGGTTAAGGACAAGAGGCAAGCAGCTGAATCCCTCCCGACATCGACCGAAACGGATGGCCGGACCAACTGGGATGCTGTCTTGGGACAGTCCACTTCGGCCGACTTTCTACCGAGCAAGATACGCTCGCTGATATTTGGATGCGCGCGGTTGCTGATCAATTTGGAGAGGAGCTCAATGCCATCCGTGAGGTACGTTTCTTCCCAGCCCGGCCATCACCTTCTCGTACTGACTTGCCTTGCAGCACGATTCAACGCTGGCATCCGACCCGGAGCGGCTTCCGTTGCTCATCGACTCGCTTCGTGCTGGAGCCGACTCCTTGACCTTTACGGGCTGGCAGATGCGTTGCAAACCGTACTTGAGTCCCACAAGCAGTGGGAGCTCAAGCGTGCCCAACTAGCCGAGCGTCCTGGCGCGGAAACGGGCATGCCTGACCTGTACGATATGGACATCGACATGGGTCTGTGAAAGCCGCTGTATCACTCTAATCCTATGACTACGGTCCAAAATGCACGCCTCCTTTCTTTCTCGTTGCATAACCCTTCAGTATCATAGAATGCCATGGATTCAATGCCAATTCCACAGCCGTTCTCGAATATCCACATGGTGAAGCGACGCTAGGGCGTGCACTTCGTCCCACGACAACGTGGCCCGGTAATGGGGATTGTCCAACCCTGGCTTGAGCTGGACCAGATGTCCGGAAGCTACCAGGGCTGAGATTTGCTCCAAGGGAGCGGCGGATGACTGATGGCCCGCCAGGGAATAATCTCAGCCTGACCCGCGGCGGTAAGGTCGGATGGGCGATGGTTGGTAGCAATGAGGGCCAATAATTCTGGAGGCTGCTCAGATGACAGTAGACTCTCGAGAACGGCGAGTAAGCGTTCGATCGGGACCATAGGGGCCCAGCCAGCTGAGTCGGCCCAGCTGTTCAGCAAAGGCATCGTCATCCTGCCCCTTGCGAGGGGCACGTTGTACGCCGCCTACGTGCTGGGCGAAAAAGCGCGTGTCATGCTTCACAGGGTTAAAACCTGCCACATATGCTGCCAAAGTACGAAGGCAGCCAAAACCGAATGTTGGCGGGCTCCAAACTCATCTTGTTCAGGTACTTTGCGGCGAACAGGTCCCAGTCAGCCCCCAAAAAAACAACAGTCTACAATTCTGGGATCGAACTTACCTTCTGGTACCTTCTTGGATGGGGGTTCACTGAGGCCTGCGATGGAGGCAATAAACTGGTCAGGGGTGATGAACCGGGGCGCGACGCGGGCCATGACCTCGGTAAAGAGTTCCTTGTGTGTCAAAAGCTTTTCCGCAGTAGGTGGTTGGCCTAGCTTGCATGCACCCGCAATCCAAAGGGTTGACACCAACGTTCGAAGTTCTGAGATATCGTTGGTTTCAGAGGAGAACGCACTGACGGCAGTGGCCAGAGCAGAAGAGAGGGTTTTGCGATTGCTCGCTGTCGGAGGTTGGCCCACAGCTTCAAGTAGCTGGTCTGCCCATTCCATCACGTACGCCAACGCCTGCTCTCGCCTTTGGCCGGAATAATAATCTCTATTGGGGCCAGAAGTGCAGCTCGCCCCGAGAGGGTGTGTAAGTGAGGGAAAGGGACACTGGAAACGAACAGCACGCACAGTTTGCCCTCGCATTGGCACTGGTTTAGGTGTAGTTAGTGCCAGGACAGAGAGAAAGGAGGAAGCGTAGGACACACCAACTCATCGAGACGGAGCAGAATCTCCAAGAAATCACCCGGCCAGGAATCGGGAATGCGCTCGGCCTGGTCAATTCGAATAACGACCGGGCCGTTCTTCCGGACAAGAGGGCCCAGACGGGACACAAAACGGGCAGGGTCGAGGCGGGGGTCATGAGCCTTATGCGTACCCATCTGACGCAAGACCCGAGAGGCCATCAAAGGAATTGTAGGGAAGCTGCGAGGTGAAACGCTTACCACTCGGGGCGCGACCGAGCGAGACGAAAGCTCAGCTAGGAGCGAATCAAGGGTGGCCGCTCCATGCTCGCCGGAATTGAGGTCCGTTACACAAATTGAGGCTGGTAATGGCGGAGACAACAGACCAGAGAGAAGCTCCTTTTGAACGTCGTCCATGATGCCGATGGTGTGGACGCAAAGGGGTGGGAAAGGTCGAGGGGCGATGGTGGAAAGATGGGCGTTGCGATGGGTTTGCCGCGTATGTTTCTTGGAGCTTGGATGTGGGCAATTGAATATTGACGGGATTGATCAATGAACGTTTCAAGCTAGCTTCTCAGAAGACCATCATGCGTCATGCATATCATGCATCGTGTCCCTCGCGTCATAACCACCACTTCGCCTGCCTGCTTTTTGGCTTGAATTACCTGCCAGTGTCTTTCATTGGCTACGGAGCACGGAGGTACTAAGGGACTACCAACTACTAAAAACAACACTAAGCCCCAAAAGTGGATTAATACATCGGTAGTCCGTCGGGTCAAGAGGTAAAGATCGAGGTCCTAGGCGCCCAGCACCGGGACGAATGTTCATGCCAGGGTAGGCACCTGGGAAAGAGAGGATAAGAAAAGGGAACATGAAAGGCACGCATCCCCAACAGGCCACGTTTGGCGGCAGACCGGAGCACATGTGGATCAATCCCCAGTCAAACGAAAGTACAGTGCATAGCATCGAGCCCCTCCAACCAGTTCCACAATAACGCGTGGAAATAGAAGCAGCTCGGCGCCATATGAGATTGTCACATGTTGGCACAATGAGGCTCCGACATGAGCTCTGGTGCTTGGTGAGGTGCTCCGATTCGAAAGGTGACGACAGTGCCAAGCATCCATCGGAGGTTGTATTGTTCAAGTGCAAGGGGGGAATGGGGAGGGGCGGTGAGAAGAACGGAAGTGGAAGAGAAATATAAACACACAAGTAGAATCGACGGTACGATGTCGAGTAAGACCAAGAACAGGCCAATGGTAGAAAGCGCCCCCAGAAAGATACCAACGGTGAGTGTCGTGCATGTTGGTAAGTAGATGTCGGAGGGAAAAGATAAGGCGTAAAGACTCGGAGCTGGTTCAGCAGTCCCAGAAACTAGTGATGGGCCAGAACAAACGGATTAGGCCCATGAGCTTGGAGAGGATCCAGCAAATTCGCCTGCGAGGTAGGGGCGGCAGCCCAGTCCATAGCAGGAGCGACCTCGTACATCGAAGGTGTGTCGTACACACTCACTGAATCGGCTGAAATCATGCTCGCATGCGCACCCGTATTGTAAGGAAGGCCCAACCGGCTGTTCGCGCCAACAGGAGGTGGCAGACGGGATGACGGGCGCCCGGAATGCGAATTTCGGCCCATACTGCGGCGGCCAGTGTACCCCTCACCTTCTTTCCACCGGTTGCTAGGTGTCCGCACCACCCCAGGTCCAGTCGAGGTGACGGCTCTACGCCGAGCGGAAAGATTGCCACCCTCCCCAACGTCGGCAGTGGAATAGGTCGACATGCGCGAATAGCGACTTCGAGACATTCGTGTGGCCCGCTTGTCCGACATGGACATGCGCCGATTGGGAGGCCCTACCATTGAAGCACGATTGTACCGACTTGCCCGTTTACCATCGGTCAGCGCGGAGGGCCGCCAACAACGGTGCTTCGGCGAGCCGCTCGCGCTCCAGCCTTGCCTCGGCCGCCATTCGTGCCTCCGGGTCGGCTTGGGGACCGGCCATGTTGATGGTCATTTCTCGGCCGTTATAATTGACGGTGCCTGCCTGGCCAGGGAACGGGATCGTGGTGGAGGGGGGGCGCTGCACCTCCCAATGCAGGTGGACGGCTTTGGTATTGCGATGCCATGGGACCGCGGAGGGTAGCAGAGTTGGGACCAGGAAATCCAACACCAGATGAATTGGCGCGATGATGACTGAGAGAGGGAGGGTTGCCGGCCAGTGGCGCAGCCGAGTTGAGCAGATTGGCCTTGGAGTCTTCCTTGTATTCGGCCATGGGACGTTGGAGTGAGGCGCTGGGCTGATACATGCCGGGCGGGCTCTCCATCTGGGCGTAAGGAAAGGCATCGTGCCTCGGAGCATTGGTTTTGCTCAAGAGAGCTGCGATAAGGATGCAAATAAGAAAGACGCCACCCAACACGGCAACAACGGCAATGATGGCAGTAATGGTAATGCCAGAGGTGTTATCAAAACGGAGTAGGTCACTGGCCGACATGGTGGCGATCTCTGACTTGACCACTTGCCGATCGGCACCGCGGGATGAAATGCGGGAGCGAAGCGGAAGAACTGGAGATGGCCTGGCGCGCAAGGAGGGTAAAGGAGCGAGTGGCGGGCGTGTGGATGCCCCCGTGGCCGCAGCAACCAGGCGGGCGCCAGGAGGGGCCCGAATACCGGTCGCCATTCATGCATGGTAGCGCGGAATAGCAGGTGGAACGAACGTGGATGCGCCGGTGGGGTGGGCGATGAGGCGGAGGTGGAGGAGACGGAGGCGATGGAGAGAGGTGGAGCAGAGGCTGGGAGGAGGAGAGTGGGTCGGCAGCAACGGGCGGTGGGCCAGTCAAGCTCGTCCCAGCAAGCTCCCAGGCCCAGGTCCCACACAGGTGCCAGCAGCGACAGGGGCAGCGTGCCCCGTCCTGTCCTGACGCGTGACGCGTGACGCCTGATTCAGATTGCCACAGGGCCAGCGGCCGATCGATGAGAGCTGCTCCCATCATGCATCATGCATTATCACCCCACTGGTCACCGTTCATCACACTCATCCCCCCCTGGTCCAGGTGGGGCTGCTCCGAGAACTGGCGCCGTGCGGCGGGACGCCACCGTGGGACGCGTTCACCTTCATGCGCGGGACGCGGGGACAGACGCCGTGCGGGGCCAGTCGAGCGCGAGCGAGCGCGAAGGCGACGTGTGGTAACGCTAACGGGTAAGCGCTAAGTCCTAGCACTAAGCAGCAGACACTGTCGCTGAACGCTACATAGTAGTCAGCAATCATCGATCATCATCGATCATCCGCCGTACACCGCAGAGCGGCTGCTGCTGCTCCCCTCTTCCAGCTGCAGTCTCTACCTGTCCCATCGCCTTGGCCACCACCACCGCACACAGCCTTTTTCGTTGGCCATACACCCCCTCAGGCCTCACATGCCACGCCCCATTATCGCTACCCAAGAGGGCGATGGGCTGGGTATGTATGGGGAGTGGAGGGGGGAGGGGCGTGGCAATCGAGAAAATCCCGCGAGATACTCATTGAAAGCTGATGGGTTGCTTAGAGACAACGAAATTTCCTGGGTCACTATCATGCCACTAGTCATGTCGTGTATTTTCGCGCCGGAGAGGACAATCGCATGGAATGGACTAAGTTGTAGTAACTGGACGGAAGCGCTTGGCCGAATCCTGGGACTACTATGTTTTGGGGTACTAATACCACCATCGTTGCTCCACCTGGCATATAATTGCGTGGAGACGGAGTCGCGGTTGTCTCGTAACCGCCAAAGACTGTATATGATTCTGCGACTAGTCACAACATCTCATTTCCTCGAGCAACTTATTAGCATAATTGTCCACAGGCAATTGCCCAGAACACCGAGGGCCATGATGTCGATGAGCGTTGGTGTTTAAAAAAAGGGACACAAGTGCAAAAACAGTATAGCACTTAAGCCGATGTGATTGATAAATCACGATGGCGTGAAGAACAAAAGGACGGCAACACCCGAGATAGTTACTTGTCGGAATGGGTGTTGTGATGGAGCAAGTTTTTAAAGTCTTCAACAAGCGAGTGGTGGCCCGCGGTACTGTCATTCTGAGCAGTACCAGGGTTGCACTGGGAGTGTGTGGGATCATTAGCGTTCCCATCCTCGCTTGCGGGTGCGCATCTTTCCCGAAGTGTGGACCAAGGGACGCCGATGGTTTCACAGGAGAATGGGGTGTACCGGAAGAGGGAGCTTTTGCCGCAGTAGAGTGCTTTTTTGGCACGTTTGGCCTCATCCTCCTCATCGGAGGAGACAAGGCCGTGGTGGGTAAAGCTGGGCTGGAGGGAGAGCTGCTGGAGGCAATGGTCGGTGCGCGGGTCTTGGGGCGGGCTTGGTAGTTGTCTTTAAGCCCGGCTGCAATGTTGGGACGAACATGGGAGGGGGAGGACGTGTATCGGCATTGTGTAGAATCCATGGGTGCTTCAGAGCTTGGCTTGCCGTAAGACGCTTATCCGCATCAATGGTCATAAGCGAGGCGACAAAGTCCTTGCCCTCTTGGAGATCTGGGACCAATATTTGCCCGTAAATTGGATGGGGCCGGCTAGCATCTCTTCAAGCAAAGGAGCCGGCGCCTGGTTACGGTATGGCATGTGTCCTGAGAGCATAACGTACGCCACTGCGCCAAGAGACCACATGTCGACCTCTTGCCGTATGGTTTGCGGGCCACAACCTCGGGCGCAGCATATCCCAACTACAGCCAGTTCTCGCAGCTTCTCTCCATTCGAATTGAGATGCTGGGCCACGCCAAAGTCAACGAGTACAATTCGCGCGTCAGGATATTTTGGGGGGGAGTGAGGTACATGATGTTCTCTGGTTTGATGTCGCGGTGAACAAACCCGTGAGCATGGATGTATTCGAGGGCACTGGCGACCGACTTGACCACATGGGCGGCCTCGTGCTCGGTAAGGTGTCCGGTTTGAAGGACGCGCTCGAACACCTCGCCCCCCATAGCAGGCTGAAAAACGAGATAAAATTTATCCTTGGACTCAAAGTTGTCGTAGAGACGCACAATGTTAGGTGGCTCAACTCCTTGACAACGGCTGTCTCGGACGCGACGAGCTGGAAGTTGCCCTTAAGAATGCTCTTGGGGATGATTTGATGCAAACCTCCTTGGGTGGCGAAGGCACAGTCCAGGTGGCGAGGCGAACAACGCCGAAGGTACCTTCGCCAAGGACGCGACCGATCTTGTAGTCCTTGCGACGGGAGTACGACGGTGGGTGCTTGGCAAGCGGATTGGAGAGATGGACGTGCATGATGGGTGGCGGTGAGGGAAAGTTGGTGGGGGCAACCCAGTGGCAACGCTGAGGACCTGAGTACTAAACCAAGCGCAGGTCGGGCAGGCCCAGCGGATATAGCAAGACGCTAGAGCCAGGCCGCCCCCTCAGCTCGTTCGACTACCGCCCGGCCGGATTTGAGAATGGATGATCGAGATCGATGACCGCCGCTGCATCATTGACGTCATCGCCGCAAAGTGCAAAGAATCAGATCACTCGATCACCGGTATTATATATATCACCGGTCAGGCTCCTCAGGAGAAGTCAGTCTGACATGTGCCATGGGAAACTCAGCGAGCGAAGCTGCTGTCGAAGGCCAGCTCAGCATCAGTCTACCTCATCGACTGCTACGTGTTACCATGTTACCAAGATGCATGACCGGTGACCGGTGACCTATGACCTGTGTGACATGTGACAGGGAATGTCACATGCATCACGCTGGCTCGGTGACTAATGCAATGCGTCCAGCCTCTAAAGATTCGGCTCAACGTACTGAACGTTGAACGTTGCAATTTGAAAGTTCAACGTTCATTAATTGTTCAATCTGCTATGGCTATGCACATGCCTGCTGTGCCAGCAAGCTTTACCCTTGGAAGACTGGCGGCGTGCTGGCCGAGGCGAGCATCGCAGCCGCGTAGTCCAGCATGCATATTGAAATTGCAAGTCCCTGTGCGGTCCGGCGTGCACACCATGGACGGTGCATGGCGCCGCCACAGCAGCTCCCGAGGCGAGTGGGGCGGCGCACTGGCGGGGCCAGCTGTGCGCAGCGCGCTCGCATGTCGCACATCCCCACCCACCCAGCACCCCGCCAGTGTGCCTGCTGTCGATCAGTGCCACCATCGAACACGCGCCCACACAGCTCCTGCGCTGGGTGCCACATCCGGCATCGCATCACTGCCCCCTGCCGGGCGGTGGGCGCTGTGCCTTGGCTTGCCGTGTGAGATCATGCATGCACATGTATCGGCAGTGGCATTCCACGTCTCCCAGCCAGCCACCCCTGCGCCCCACCTGCGCCTCATCCCCCACCGCCACCCGCTCCTTGCCATCCCTCCCACCTTCTCAGATCCCCCCCCCCCACGCTCTTTCAGCTCGTGTAGCCCATGCCCATCCGTCGCGCCCCCAAGACGACGGTGGCCGTCGCCGCCGCCGCTCGCCGTTTGCGCCTCTTCTGGCATTCGCCCTGGCCAGCGCAGCAGCTGCCCAGGCCGCCCTCCAGCTTCCTCCGCTCCTTCCGCGCGGCATGGCGCCCGAATACCAACTCCAGGCGCCTGCCCATGCTCGCTCCCGTGCGCGCTCCTTCCCCCCTCCCCCACGCGTCGCCCGCCCTGCCCGTGCTCTGCATGACGCGTTTGACGATGCTGAAGAACTAGCCCGTCGCGACGCGTCCACTGTCATGTCGGGAGGCAACAACTCCGAGGGGGAGCTGCACACTCCCCTTGTTGTTCCCAACGGTGCCAGCCTTGTCAGCTTGCCTGTTTTGGGCTCGGAGCAAAGTCAGGTTGTCGTTTACTGGTCCCAGCGATCCAACAACCAGTTGGCGGAGCAAGCCTTTGTCATGATCCATGGCCGCCTTCGCAATGGAAATACCTATTGGGAAACCATGGAGAACGCGCTGGTCACCGCTGTCAATGACAACTTTCCCGGCGCCAGTAACAACTCTATCGTTACCGCCCCCCAGTTCTTCTCGACCAACTACAACTCGGGCGAATACAACTCGACCCAATTGGCGTGGGGCGATGTAAACGCGTGGCAAGCGGGTGAGATTGCAACCTACCCGGCAGGGACCAAAGCTTCAGCCTTCGACGTACTGGATGCGTTTGTCAACGAGTTTAGCAACAAGGATAAGTACCCCAACCTCAAAAACATCACCCTCGTCGGCCATGGCGGCGGAGGACAGCTGATGCAGCGCTATGCCGTTGTTGGCAGTGATGTACCCTCGGGCGTTCATGTACGCTACATTTACGGTGATCCGTCCAGTTGCCTGTACTTTACTCCAAAAACCGGCCCCAGGTCGATCCTTCGATTGCGGCCAAGGCGACGTGCCCAATGTTCAACACGTGGCGATACGGGTTTGATAACTTTACGGATGTGATGCCGTCGGGCGGCATGGCTCCCATTGACTACTTTGCCCGCTATGTCCAACGCGATGTAGTTTCGATGATTGGGTACCAGGACACGGCCAACTCGGGCGATCAGTATTGCATGGCCAAGCTGCAGGGGGGAATAAGCGTCGGGATCGCAACTTGGCTTACTGGAAGTACATTAACACCCTCGCCCAAACCAACTTTGACATGACTGGCTTCAACGCCACCTACTCCAAGCTTCCGACTGGAGCAACGTGACCGGCCACTCGATCGCTCATCGTCTCATTGTCATTGAACAAGCTGACCACGATGCCAATTTGGTGTTTGGTTCGAGCGAAGGCCGTGCGGCTCTCTTTTCCGCGGGAGAGTTGCCTACAGGATGGCGTCCAGCCGGCTGGAACGCGGCTGGAACGGGAATGTACCAGGTCACTTCGCCTGCCTCGGCGGCTTCCGGCTCCCATGTGGCGGCGAGCAGCACGTCCATTGCCCCCGCGCGTCGTCAGCTTCGCCCTCCCCGGCAGCTTCGGTTGCCCCGTCTTCGGTTGCCCGTCTCCCCAGCCCGTCCCGGCTGCCGCGACAACGAGCGCGTCAAGCTCAGACGAAGACGATGGGGATGTTGGTGGTACGGACGACGATGAGTCCGCGTCCCAATCGGGATCCAAGTCGGCGGGAACGCAACAACAAACCAACGTAAACAATAAGACCTCGGGCTCGGCGGGACTCCAGGTGCCCATTGGTCTTTTGGCTCTGGTTCTGCTCAGTGTGGGCCTGCTGTGATCGTCACATCTCTTTTCTTCTCAGACCGGGCCCGGTGTCACTGTCGTTTTCTCGCAGTAATGGACTTTTCTCTTCCTTTCCGTGCTATACGCTACAAGACCCTACGTTGGGCCCTTTTTTGGTGCTGGCAGTAATGAATCAAGTAACCGGCACAGGAATCAGAATATTCATAGTCCCATAATGCGGTTTTTGGTACCGAAATGGTTGGACCTTTTTTGTGTAATCTCGCTCTCCATCCTAGAAACTTCCATTGCAGAGCGCGCTACAATTTGGTTCCTTCGTGGTGCGACCAGCGGCGGAAATGGCCAGGTGAAAACGAAGAGGGCCGCATGGCCTGGCCTGGGCGGGCCAAGAGAGGGGGCAAGCCAGCCCAATGCGTAGGGCCGATGGCCGGGTCCATGCGTGAGGACGAATCGGCTTGGGCTATGTATATGTGGGCATCCAAGGCCCGTACATAGCCAAGACAAGATATAGTCAGCTCCCTCTGGAAGAGAAAAGTAGGGGAAGAGAGCAGAGCAACTAGAGACGCACCGGGGGAACCTGCCTACGCATAGGTCCAACCATATGGGCCAAGCCGGCTACTTCCTCTTCCAGACGAGCGGTGGCCAGGCCGGTACGCCTGGCCAGGGGGACAACCTGTCCCAGGCACTCGTCTTGCACAGTGAAACGGTTGTTCCAGAGTGTCCATGTTGGCCCGGAGGAGATTCAACTCGAAAACCAAGTTGAGGGGAACAGGCGCGATAGTCGAGTGGGGTACAGATGGATCGGTTCTGGCATGTCCCATGGAAACAATTCCCGTAGACGAATGCGAAGTCTGGGGTGGGCGGAGATGGTAGGGAGGTTGAAGGTGATTAAGTCTCGGGTTGCTTCTCGCAGCAAAAATACTACTCCCCGCATGGACCGGCGCAGGCGCAGAGGTGGACAAGGTTGGACCGCGCGGTAAGTTGGCTGTGGCATGGGTTGTTTCCCGGGGAACAGCAGGTACGGCTACTGGAGCTGAAAGCGTCCAATTCGCATCTGGTGCAACAGCAAGGCGCGGCTGGGACGGCGTGTGAGAAAGGAGTGAGGCAATACTCCCTCTCTGTGTGTCCGCCGTTGCTGGGGTAGCGACCGAAGGGTTCGATGAAGATGTCATCATTCCATCCACGAGCGAAGCAAGACTGTTCGATGGTGGCGGCGGCGCCACAAATCTGTTGTTGGTCGCGAAATGTGATGGGGGGATGGGTGGTCGTAGAGGTACCGCTCCCAGCCCCCGAGGGCTGGGGGGCAAAAACGGTCCCAAAGCTGCCACACAACGGTCGACCACGGTAGTTAAGTGACCCAAAGTGAGCTGTACCTGATCCAAAGATGATCTCAACAAGGCATTCTCTGCGTGCATCTCCTCCACCTCCCTCTTCCAAGTTTGGGCCCAGGCTTGGACAGGGGATAAAGGACAACGATGGACACTGTCGTTCGCCATGACCCTTCCCCTTCATTGCCGGGAATAGTAGCATTATCGCCGTCAACCCGTCGAGCCCATCTCCCTTTTGACCCAACTTCGTAGATGTCTTAGGGGATTGTGAGCCGGAGGCTTGATGGTAGGGCGGGCGGGCCTTATTAATGAGCTCCTGGATCTGGGTGGAGGGCAAGGTTGTTTTGCCTCCCGGGCAGCACCGTCTTGGACCCCTCCAACTGCAGCCCAACTGAGCATTGGGGCACTGGGTGGGCCCTTCGAGACACTCTTCTAGAAGGTGAGCGAATAAGGTGCGCCGCGGGATATTGACTTGCTTACACTGGGGGCAAACCACCACGGTTTCGGTGCATACCCGTCGGTAATGACGAGATGCTGACATACCTACAATATGTTGTCCACAATCCAGACACGGTAGCTTTGAGCCTGCCCCGCCGTGCTTCAGGCTAGATTGGGAGAGAGGCTCTGGCGACGACGCCGATAGAGATGGGGCATATGCACAACTTGCCATATGAGCACCCAAGTCTCCCCGCTCTAGTTGAGCCGAACATCCATACACTTGGTGAGGGCAGTAAACCTGAAGGCTATCAACCATGCGGGTCAATACGGGTGAAGAAGGTGCCAAGTTTGCCAGGGTCAAAGTGCTTCGGCAGACTGGACAAGAAATGCTCAAAGCTAGTAAGCGCTGACCTCTGCTGGGAGATAGATCGAGTATTTGCTGCGCTATTGGATGTGAAGAAGACGATGCTCTTAAACCATCTCTACCGGCCACGTTTTCACCGGAGGGGTGCCGGCATCATAACCCACGTGAGCATCGTCAAGCGCAGGGGCAAGACTGGCAAATAATTGGCCTTGCTCCGCAAACACTTGGTCGTCTCTTTGTGCTTGCCCGTTATGCATCTGTTCCTCGGCCGCAAGGAAGGTATGGAGCACACAAGCCTGACAGTATGTGTGGAGCATTTGGAGGAGGTATAGGGTTTGACAAAAATCCGAGGCAAATGGGGCAGCGTAAATGTGCTCTAACCCGCCCTCTTTCTCAGCGTGGATGGGGACAGCATCCCGCAGGGCAGCGTAGAACCCGGGATGAGGCGAGGCGGTGTTTTCTTCGTACAAGAGGGCCAGAATAGGGTCCCTTCTGGGGTGTTGGGGGGGCGCAGGGGGAGGTCTCGTGGGCCGTCTAGACGTCAGATGTGGATGGGATGGCGAAGAGGGCTGCTGGAGATGCGTTGGAAGAGTGCGATTTGAGGCGTGGATGGTGGCACAGATGGTCCATCCCTTCTTCTCTGTCCAGGTGTTCGAGATACGCCGGGAGGTGGCGGCGGAGGCGGCGAGCGTCGTGACGGAGAGTGGGGTGACAATAACGGCGCGAGGGGCGGGGCAAGGATGATGCCGAGACTGGGGGCCAAAGTCGAAGGTCAGGTCGGTGAGGGGGGGCGAGGGGGGGGCGGGCCGTGTTGGGCGGGAGATGAACTGGCCCATGTCCGGGGACTGTGAGTAGATGGTGGCCGAAAAGCGCAGGTGAGGGTGGAGGGAGCCCTCGGTTGCAGGCTGTGTGGCGGTGGGAAGGCGGAGGGGAGGGGCACTACGGGAGTTGTCCGTGCACACACCCGCAGTATATTAGTCGCGCAGCGGAGACACCACCGCAAGGAGAGCGAAAAGCCGGGGGCATTGTACCGGTGCTGTAGCACAAGCGTCACTGGCGTTTGCTTGCTCCGGTGGAGGGGGCGCGGCCCAAGCCAATAAGACCCGGACAAGCCCCGTACAGCGTGACACCAAACCATACCCATCCCAAGCAATCGCCATACCAATAGAGGAACCCCCGACATCAGACGCCAGAGCTCCGTCATCCCAGCCGTCCCTAACATCGGCGTACGTCGGACGAGGCATAATCTCTCATCTATTGCACCTCAGTCTTCCCGCCCCTCTTCTCCCTTCCTTCTACTTCAGCGCCGTAAAAACCTCAAGGAGTCAATCACTGCATTTTTCTTGGGTTTGATCTAAAGAAAAAAAGGGAACAAAGGCTTCGGAGAGCCAGCCGAGACGCAAAGAGAAGAAAAGCAAAGAAAAGAAAGAGAACAGGGAAAAAAACCACATCACATGCCAGGGAACATCATGGCAAAGCGAGCTTGGAACGCAGCCAATTCAGCACGGACACAGGCCAATTCAGCAGCCATGGCATCATTGCCTGCACGCAGCTGAGCATTCTCAGTCTTGAGCTGCGTAAGCTCCTCCGCCTTCCTCTTCCGAGACTGGCGAGCGGAGATGGTGTTCTTGTGCCGCTTCTCCAAAAGAGCTTCCATCGCGGCGTTTGACGGGGTGGCAGCCACCTCACCCGCCTCCGTCGTCTCCGGCGCAGCGCCGTAATCCCGACGAGACGTCTGGCTCGGGCCGATGTAGGTACGCTTTTGCACCGGCGCATCCACTGGCAAAAGCTCAGAAGCCTCGCGAGTACGACGCTTGCGCTTTTCCCCACGCACGGCTTGCGTGGGACAAGGAGGAGAAGTCGAGCCGCTGCATGCGCTGGACGTCTCCCCCATTGGGAGGGGTGGAGGTGAGTGAAGCCCAGAGAGCAACCGGATCCGTCGGCAAGGGCAGTGCCGGAGCAAACGGAACCGTAGATGCCGCCATTGGGTCAAATTGATAGGGAAAGAGGACGTGGGGGACAAATCATCATTCGAAACGGACGCAGGTGGCACACCAATAAAGTTGAGAGCCGCCTGAGCATCCGCCGACTTGAGGCTGGGATCAAAAGAAAAGTCGGACAGCCCAAGGAGAAGGTCCTCCGGATCAGCCGTCGTCACATACCCATCCTCACTCTCACGAGTGGGACTGGCATTGCCGACGGACGCCGCGGAAGCGGGGAGGGCAGGGAGTTGGGTAGGGCTCGAGATCGTCGGCATAACCGAGTCGATCAGCTGTTGCAGATCATGAGACATGTTTGCGGGGGAAGGGGCGGAGACTGTGTGGTGCAAGGGGATGAAGACAAGGGTGCGTCTTCGCGTGCTCCGACGAATCCGATGGAACAGATGCACTAGAGGTAGTAGATTGGGAGGGAGGCGGCGGTTGCGCTGAAGCAGAGGGGCTAGTGATCGGGTGGCTTGGGGAGCGGGAAAGGAGAATGGCTCTCGAGGCTTCGAGGACGAGTCGCTCGGTAGGGGAGAGCAGGGCAAAGTCTGGCAGCGCTGCAGACGGAGCTGCTGCGCGCCCCAAGCCCGTGGGCCCCGGAAGGCCCAAATGGGATGACACGAGAGTAAGCCATGACGAGCTAGGCTTTCCCTGGTGGCTAGGGGGTTTTGGGGAAGGGAGCGACGCTACTGGAGAAGAACCAGGCGACGCGGGGGGTGGTTGTTTGAAGCGAATCTTGTGGGGGAGACAACCGATGGTCGGGATGACCAAGCGAATTAGGCGTAGAAAACCATGGAGGCCACGGACTAGAAGACCGGTGCTGGGCCAGAAGCGGGATTGGGAGCGGGGGGGGACGCTAGGGGGGCAGGCGGCAAGCGACGAGCAGGTCGGTCGTCGCCGAGGGGCGCGCGGGGGAGGGCTGGGAGGACAGGGGAGGGGGAGCGGAAGGGGGGGGGGGGTGGGGGGGGGCGCTACCGACGGCTGCGGACGCCGGCTTTTAAGGAGGAAGAGCAGGCATGCGGTGCACCAACACACTGGCGCTGTGCAGCTGGTGGGCGTACCCCTTGCGCGGGACGGGGGCAGTGTGGCGGGACTGCACGCACTCGAATGACTCCCATCACAATCATAGCCAGCGATTATGCAATCATGGGGGGGGGCGGGGGGCACGGCGCCGCCCAGCCAGGGCCATGCGCAGTGGTGCCTGGAGACATGCACTGGCCTCGTGCGAGGCCGGTCGTCCACATGCTTGGCTGCTTGCCTGCCGGCCCACGCAGCACTCCGCTGCCGCCGAAGGGGCAGTGCCGCTTCAGAGGAGCCAGAAGCTGCGTTTGAGAAATCCGTTTGCGGTGGCATCACTCATCATACACATCATGCATCACTAGTCGCTACATCCCCTATCACCGAGGCGCCGAATCATCGATCGGCTGGATCGCTCGGCACTCGGCACTCGACACCAGCGACTCGCTGTCTATCGGCAGCCTCTCCAAGCCCCATTGTGCTTTGCATCCCCGCCCCCCCGAAGCCCACCGGTCCCACGCCGTCGCAGCCTTGCGACACGTGACACGTGACAGGCGCTGTGCCGATTCCCTGGGCTCGGCCTGGCTGTGGGGTCAAGCAGTCAATATTCAATGGCACACCGATCACCCGATCATCGGTCCACGTTCCCCGCCCACCTTTCAAGTGTGCATGTTTCAAAATCCAAGCCATACGGCACGTCGGTTTGAAACATTGGATTTCAGTTGAGCCTTAGCCAGATGGGCGAGAGACGAGTTGCTCCGGCGAGTTGCTGCCGCAATGTGCGAAAGTTGGGTGTCCTTACAAGTACCAAGAGCTGATGGAGAAGAAGCCAGCGCCAGAGCAAGCCTTGTCCAGGGCCAAGCAAGTCTGAGACTAGAAGGCCGTCCTCAGGAAGGGAAGACATTCCAAACGAAGGCGTGAAACGGCGCACTCTCTCCGCATCATCGCATACTATACTCACCTAAACGTGCTTCATCTTATTGGCCAGTAGCTCATTATCCCCTCGCTTTCTTCGCCATATAGTGCATCTTTTATAATACAACAATTTCTGGTGTCCATACATAAGGACCTGTCCTTCTCTCTCATGTCTCTTTTGCCGCCAATAAGCAATACATTGTACCGCCTGCCGCCTTTTGACTTTCTTTCTGTGCTCTTGACAATAAGTCACAAGTGTGTATCATTAGTTGCGTCTCTAGCAAAAAACATTTGGGTCGATCGACACCTCCCGTCTCCTCTTGGCCAAGTCTCCTTCTCCCAACATTCTCTCGTCGGTCCCCCCACGCTGCTCCAACTTCTATTGTCTTTGTCCAGCTCATACCCCCCAATCGAGCAGCGTACGGCCCCACCTGAGATATCAATACGACACCTTTTATACCATTACCGGCACTACACATACGGTATTGAGACCGCGGAAGTCCTGTTGACTCTCGAGGGTGATGCAATCGTATCATTAGTGGTGACCGTAGCGGGGAAATCCAGTCAACAACGACATCTACACGGACACCAAAACAATCTAGGTACCATCGAGTCTGGCTGAGGTACACGAAAAACAGGAGAGCATCGAAACATCATTTTGGTCTGGCATTGCCTCCCATATCTTGAAGGAAATGCACAACTCTCCAGCGCTTCGACCTTATGCATGCTGTGAAGCATGCTTAGGTGAACATTGAGCCCACCAGGGCACCATTGGGTGAGTGGGTATGGATGGTTCTATGGCCAGTCGAGCGGAAGAAAATGGGAGGGGAGTTGGAAGAATACATGGGCAGCAATCATTAATCAGCGCAGTTCTTGCATCGGTTATGAGCGCGGTTTGTCTTGCTCAAAAACTCCTTTGATCATCTCTTCGGCCAGCTGGTAGATCAAGCGCCCGTGTCATTCAGTGGCGTGTCTTGGGGTCGCGGTGGTGCCGCTAATCCCTCGGGCTTAGGCGGTGGCACTGGCTCCACATAATCCCCAGCATCGATCGCCTCTTGCACTTGGATCTTGCGCGTCTGTCCAAACACAACGAGATGGTCAGTAGTTGACGCAAATGGGGCCCCGGAAGCTGGGTAGCCGGTGACCCCATCATAAACCCCAAACATGGCAAGCATACCTCTGCCCGTTGCTTGGATGATCCGGCATACCAAAGCAAACATACCAACACCTCCAACGCTCGCACCGGCAAGACCCGTAACAAGCGCCCGATGGACTAGTCAAAGACGTTAGGCATGGCTGTGAACGGGGGGTGGCGCAGAGTGGTACACAGAGGTTGACCCGCAACCGCAAGCGTTCCACTTCTCGGCTGGTTATGTAAGCTCAGTGGACCCAGGGTGTGGATTTACCCCGGATATTCATTGTTGATGGTGAGGTCTTGTGGCTGCATTGCCAGCCCAGTTTGCTCGCTCTTTGACAAAAAAGCAGCACATCTGGAAAGAGCGATGAGAGAAACCCCTATCAAGTCTGATGACAGAATGATTCCTGTCGTAGACGGATATATGTGCCTGGTGCTTGTACCTTGTTTTTCTGTGGGAAAACAGTACCGAGCGTTGTGAACGTCATCCTGAACGTTCGTTGAGACACTGAGAGGTGTTGGGCTTGCTGAACATTGAGTTGCGGCCAGCCCTTAGAGAGGGTCTCGAGCGTCCTGAGAAGTAACAGAGGCATTTTGGGGGGTTCATACATGGTTACACGATGACTATAGCGAGGGCAACTCCTCTTCCATCCGGGCCGCCAGCCAGCGTTTTGCGCCCGGGCGGCACCCGAACAATGAACGTTGCCGGCGGCGCAACCACATGCAGCCAACATGCTGCGGCCGCCGGCCCAACCGGGGCCGCCAAGCGGGGCCCCTGCTGCTCCCCGCCCGAGCGGGCGGACCGGGCCAGCTTCGGGCCGGGGGGAGCGGGGTTTCCACGCTCCTTGATCGATGATCACCCACCGCCCCACTCACGTCCTCACGTCCTCACGTACTCACGCCCTCTGCCCCGGGATGATCCCTGATCGCTGATCAATGATTGACCAAGGGTGATCAGTGACCTGGCTGGTGAGGTGAAGCTTCAAGTGCTGAGCTAGGGCGATAGCTGGGCGCATTTATCAGAGCCTCCTCCGCTTCGCTTCCCCCTACCATCTCCCCTTCTCCTTCAGCCTCCGTTCCTCTCGGCCACCATGTCCGACCCCTCCGTTGAAGATGCCTCGGTCAACTACGAGCAGCAGCGCACCGACACGGACCAGATCAGTCCTTCATCTCGGGCGGGTTTGGCGGCGTGGCTGCCGTGCTTGTTGGCCAGCCTTTTGATTTGACCAAGACGCGTCTCCAGACGGCCCCCCCAGGCACCTACACTGGCGGTCTCGACGTGGTCAAGAAGACGATTGCGGCGGATGGCATTCGCGGGTGCGTTTTCTTTCTTTTGTCATTCCTTTGTGTTTGACTAACTCTTGTCGTGCAAAGCATGTATCGTGGCATGTTGCCCCCTCTGCTTGGTGTCACCCCATCTTTGCCCTTTCCTTTTGGTCCTACGACATTGGTAAGAAGCTTGTCTATGCTGTTACTCCCAACCGGACCGACACTGCACTGTCGCTCCCGAGCTTGCCTTTGCTGGATTCTTCAGTGCTGTGCCCACAACACTGGTCACTGCCCCGGCTGAACGGGTCAAGTGCTCCTTCAACTGCAGGGCCAGGGTGGCGATGGACCCAAGTACAATGGGGTGGGTGACGTGCTGAAAAAGCTCTATGCCGAGGGCGGAGTCAAGTCCATTTTCCGTGGTGCGGGTGCCACACTGGCGCGTGATGGACCCGGAAGTGCCGCCTATTTCTGTGCCTACGAGGCTGTCAAAAAGGGCCTTACCCCAGCTGATGCCAAGCCGGGCGAGTCGTTGAGCTTGGTCAACGTCATTCTCGCTGTGGGATGGCAGGCATGGCCATGTGGTCGCTGGCCATTCCACCGGATGTGATCAAGTCCCGTATCCAGGGGGCCCTCCTGGGACATATTCGGGCTTTGCCGACTGTGTGCGCAAGACTGTTGCGGCGGATGGAGTCAGTGCCCTGTTCCGCGGCTTTTGGCCTGCCATGGCACGTGCCTTCCCCGCCAACGCGGCCACTTTGTTGGTGTCGAGTACTCGCTGGCTGTGATGAACCAATTGTGGTAACGCGGGTACGTGCTACCCAGATCGATATTCTATGCCGGAGAGGAGCACACTCTTTCAGTGGCCTGCTCATTCTATCTCGTTCGGTTGTACTTTCCTGTTCATCGTGCCTCATCATATAGTTGTCTCCCCCCGAGGGCAAAAGCGTTCTGCTTCCTGGGAGTTGATAGAAAGAGACCCCCTCGGCGGGATACAGGCATCGGCCATTAGAGAGCAGCGCAATCGCGCGTTACGGTTGCACCCCTGCGGAAGGCGATGCTACCAGACGACCGGAAACGAGTAGAGGCAATCGAATACTTGAAGCTTGAAGCTTGACGCGGCTCAGCGCTCGTTTGCGTTTTGACACGTACGACGAAGTGATCGAGGCGATGCACGTTTGAAATCGGCGAGGCGCCCGCCCGCACGTGACTGCGACTCGATCTGGGCGGCGGGGCCTTGGCCTTGTTTCTTTCAGACTGTTGAAGCTTGACGTTGGCATCGTCCCCGCCTCCGGTCGTCGGCTCCCTACGCTTCGCAGGTCCCTGGCGTGGCCCGCCCCCAGAGTCCTCCCGCCCCCAATGCCAGGGATTGCGATGCTTCTTGGTCTGGCGCTCGGCGCCTGGGCGTTCGTGCGGTGGTCGCGCTCGTCTTTGGAGGCGGTGGGCTGCCCGCGTTGGTCGGCCGCATTCAGCGTTGGCCCCGTACCGCGCACGTGGCATTCATCATGGATGGCAACCGGCGGTATGCTCGTTCTCGTGGACAAGCCGTCATGGTCGGACACCAAGGTGGGTACAAGGCACTGCTTGGGGTATTGAGGGCCTGCTTGGCGCTCGGCCCGCGGCTGAAAGAGGTCAGCGTCTACACCTTGGCCATCAAAATTTATCCCGGCCTCAAGAAGAGGTGGAGGCTTTGATGCGGCTGGCGCGCGAAGCGTTAAGCGAGTTGGCCAAGCAGGACGCCTGGATCTCACCCACGTATCCGCGTACGCGTGGCGGGAAGGCTAGACCTATTGCCGGACGACGTACGACGTGCGGCGGAGCGGATCCAGTTGGCCACCGCGTCGTTTGATCGCGCCACGCTGAACATTTGCATGCCCTACGCCCAGGAAGAGATGGCGCGTGCCATCCGGTTGGCCGTGGAGGACAAGCTGGCGCAGCAAGCTAACGGAAAGGCGGACGAAATCACCTCGGCCGACATTGCGGCCCATCTGTGGGTACCGACGACCAATCCTTTAGACCTGCTGGTACGCACCAGCGGGGTCAAGCGATTGTCCGACTTTTTGTTGTGGCAGGCCTGCGCCCTTC
The DNA here is from genome assembly GCA_003971905.1 of Moniliella sp. 'wahieum'. Taxonomy (NCBI): domain Eukaryota; kingdom Fungi; phylum Basidiomycota; class Moniliellomycetes; order Moniliellales; family Moniliellaceae; genus Moniliella; species Moniliella sp. 'wahieum'. The sequence goes on along the minus strand of RSEE01000006.1, from coordinate 675,714 downwards.
GGCCGACTCGGCAACATCTGGTCCAGATGGGTCCCAGACAGGTTCCAGAAGGCGCTCTCCTTTTATTTGACGATACCAATTGGCCTGCGTTTGGGGCGGCCCAGCTGGCGCGGGCGCTGCTCGTGTATCAGCGCCACGTTGTGCGGCGTTGGCTGCGTGCACACCTTCACCGGTGGGCTTTCCCAACAACCGCTCCGCACCCGCATCCGCTCCAGGCCTCTGCTTCCAATGGTTCCTCCGAACCACCCAACGACCCTGCCTTAAGCCCTCGAGTTTGACCCAACTGTATTTACCGATGCACCCCGAGAAGCAGTCTACTGCGTGACGGCCGTTACCGGGGAAGCGAGTTGGCACCCGCCCTTTCATCGTTGACACTTTGCTTCCTTCTTTTCCGTGCGCCCGCCTCGGGGCTTGACCCCGGCGTTTGGCGTTTGACGTTTGGCCACGGACGATCCACATGCACCAAGACTCGCAAGCAGCGTCGATATTCAAGATGTTGAGCCATTTAGACGCCCATTCGTTCCGACAATAGGTTCCATGCATGACATCCAGTTGGGCCCTTTTTGCCTTTGCTATCCATTCTTCCGACGTTTTCATTCCTCCCCATGGGCAAGGTCGCCTTCCCCGTGTCGCATGTTCGATGTAAGACCCCCAAAGCTATGGTCATCAGTTGTTGGCCTACCATGGTACTATGTGAGAGGCATCAGCCCAAGAGGAGGTGCATAGAAAGGCTGGATGGAGATAGCGCACAGCCGCAGTTCTCTGCCGCCCGGCTGCACTGCGACGATTCCCAGCGCGGGTGCCGGTGAAACCTCAAAACGGCCAGTTACAACACTAGGAACAATGCAGCCGAAAAAAAGGAAAGCAACCCGAAAGAATTAATTTTTGAAAGGAGGAGCATCAGTGCCAAAGTGGGTGATCACAGCCTTTGGCCTGGCCAGGGGGAGGGCAGGTGAGAGAGTGGGGTGGGGGGGTTGATAACGAGGCAGAGAAAATTTGTGACAAGAGCAACAACCTTTCCCTGCCAGTGCAAGGAGGGAAAGGGAAATGAAATGGACACAGACTAGGGCCACCGCCGCGACCCCCCTCCAACCACTCGAACCGACTCAAAAAGTCGTACAAGGCCCCAAAGAGTTTTTGTGAGAACCCAGAACGTACGTGCACCACGGCAGTGGCGCAGGTTCCGAACGGGAAGGGTAGCGTTGAGGGGGACGGAGCTGACGCTGGGGTTGGGGTTGGTTGAGTTCGAGTTCGGGGTCGGGATATGGGTTGGAGTAGGATCCTGACTAGGAGGGAGAGGAGGGGTACTCGTCTTCTCATTGAGAGTAGGGGAAGCGATTGTGACTGGCTCAGCAGGAAGGGGGGCAGAACGGTCTCTTGACTGGACATCAAAGGAGGACGTCCACTAGGTTTCCCATCCGGTTGAGCCGGCCGGTCGCGCGGGGAGCGAGCTAGTCAGTGAGCAAGGGCCGGGTCAAAGGCATCGTGAAGCAGGTTCTCCAGTTCACGCAGGTGATGCTTCTTGATACCGGTCGCAACCGATGCCGAAGGAGGGCGCGAGGCGCACCGGGGGAACGTGTTCCGGTGATGTTCCGTGTGCAGGGCAGCAGTACGCAGACGAGGGCTAACGTAGAACCAGCAGCCGTTGTTCAGCGGCTCCTCCTGCACCCAGGCAAGGTCGGCGTTCGGGTACTTGTCCAGGTGAGGCGTCAACTCGTCATAGGGGAAGGGCGAAATTTGCTCAAGACGGCTGATGGCTACGTCCTTGATACCCTGGTCACGGCGACGCTTCAGCAGCTCGTAATACACTTGACCCGTGCAGATGATATGCCGGCGGATCTTGTCAGGCTCCACAAGCGCGTCCTCGCCTTCGGCCTCGTGGGGGTCGGCAATGTACTTCTTGAATCCACCAGCGCCGGGCAGGAAGTCTTTGAGCTCCGAACGGGCCATGGGGTGACGAAGAAGCGACTTGGACATGAAATGGATCAATGGCTTGCGGAAGTCACGGTGGACTTGGCGACGGAGCACGTGGAAGTAGTTGGCCGGAGTGGTTGTGTAAACCAACTGCATGTTGCAGTCCTGGTGCTGACGGTTCATCTCAGCCGGGGTGGGGAAGTGGAAGGGGGTGTCATCGCAGAGCTGGAGGAAGCGCTCAATACGGGCCGACGAATGTTCGGGGCCTTGACCGTCGTACCCGTGGGGCAAACTCAGCACCAAACCCGTGCGTTGGAGCCACTTGCGCTCACCCGAGGCAATGAACTGATCGATGATGCACTGCGCGGTGTTGGCGAAGTCACCGAACTGTGCCTCCCACATCGTCAGGTTCTTGGGGTCAACGAGCGAGAAACCAAGCTCGAATCCAAGTGCACCATACTCTGACAGCGACGAGTTGCAAATCTTGAAGGGGGCCTGGTGAGCATCAATGTGCTCAATAGGGTGTAGTCTCCTCGGTTTTTTGGTCGTGGAGGACAGCGTGACGCTGGGAGAATGTACCACGCTCAACGTCCTCACCGCTCACGCGTACATAGTACCCTTCCTTGACGAGGGAACCAAACGCCATAGCCTCACCTGTCGACATGTCGATACCCTCACCAGTTTCAACCGTCTTCATGCGGTTGCGGAGAATACGGCCAAGGTTGCTGTGCACGTTAAAGCCTTCAGGATAGGACGATACCGTCTTTCCGATGTGGAGCAAAAGGTCCTTGTCCACACCCGTTTCCTTGTGGTCAAGGATCTTCTCCTTAAGCTCCTTGGGCGATGGGAAGCCCTCCCAGGCAGACGAAAGCCATTCACGCTCACCAGGGTTGTAGTCCTTGGCCTTGACAGCCGACTCTTCCAGCATGCCCCATACCCACTTTTCGTGCTCGTCAACTTGCTGTTGGGTAAAGGTACCTTCCTTGATCAGCTCTTCGGCGTAGAGCTTGAGCGTCGTAGGCTTCTTGGCAATCGCATCATACATCCGTGGCTGTGTGAACGAGGGTTGATCCGTCTCATTGTGCCCATAGCGACGGTAGCACACCAGGTCAATTACCACGTCCTTCTTGAACTTGTACCGCCAGTCAGCCGCCAGTTGGCAGACGAACGTGACTGCTTCGGCGTCGTCACCGTTGACGTGGAAAATGGAGCGTCAATGGCCTTGGCCAGGTCAGAGGGGTAAGGCGTCGAGCGGGAGAAGCGAGGGTCGGTGGTAAAGCCAATTTGGTTGTTCACAATGATGTGAATCGTACCGCCGGTGGAGTAGTTGGGCAAGTTGTACATGCCCATCGTCTCGTACACCACACCCTGGCCCGCAAAGGCAGCATCACCGTGGAGCAAGAGAGCGACCGATGTCTTTTGGTCCTTGTCACCGGCAAAGTCTTGCAGAGCACGGGTCTTGCCTGTCACGACGGGGTCCTCGGCCTCCAAGTGGGACGGGTTGGCCACCAACGAAAGAGCAACCTTGCGGCCACCGGGTGTAGGACGGACATAGTTGGCGCCCAAGTGGTATTTGACGTCTCCACCCCCATCCGAGCCATCGTCGGCACCCTTGAATTGGTTCAGAATACCTTCGACGGGGCGACGAATAACGTTGGCGAGCACATTCAGACGACCGCGATGGGGCATACCAATCGTCACGCTGCTAGCACCGTGGTCAACGAGTCGGTCAATCAGAGCCTTCACGCCGGGAATGAGGGATTCGCCGCCTTCCAGACCAAAGCGCTTGTCGGTGGGGAACTTGCTGGCAATGAAACGCTCGAAATTGTCCGACCACATAAGACGGTCTAGGATGCGCTTCTTCTCCTCGGGGTGTACTTGTAGGGGTCCGGGCGCTCGATGCGAGCGCGCAGCCAGTCGCAGCGCTCACGGTCAGGAATGTGCATGTACTGGTAACCAATCGAGCCACAGTAGATCTTCTTGCAAGTGTCAATCAGCTCCCCAATCGTCATCTCCGACTTGGCACTGGGAAAGTGGGGCAGCAAGGCATGGCTGACCTTGATTGTTTTGCCCAAATCGGCTTCGGTAATGCCATAGTACTCGAGCGTTAGCTCCTCGGGAATCTCATTACGAGGGGTGATGCCGAGAGGGTCCAGATCAGCCAGACGGTGACCACGAACTTGGAACGCACGGACCAGAAGCTGCACCTGTTTGGGGAGAGAAAGAGGGGAGTCAGTATGAGAACGGAGAGCCAAGAAGTCAACGCACTTTGAGCTGGGCGTCAACACCCTGAACCTGTGCCGAAGTGAGGGGGGCCTGGATAAGGGAGCTGTCGCTGAGCGCTGGCGGCAGCACAATAGCATCTTGCGAGCGGAGCCCCTTGCTCAGGCCGGAAAAGTAGGCGTTCCAGCTGGAGTGGACCGAGGACGGATCTCTCTGCCACTGGCGGTGCATCTCCTCGACATAGTAGGCGTTGTTGGAGGTAAGGAACTTGTCGTTGGCCGAGGGGGGGTCGGCGGCGGTGGCCTGGCGGAGAGTGGCCGAGGTGGCCAGCAGACGGGCAGCGGCGGGGGAGGCAGCGCGCGCCGCGAGGAGGGCGGCGGAGCGGGGGCGCACTGGCGGGCGCGTGGACGCCGAGCGCAGGAGGGAGGAAGCATGGCTAGAGCAGAGCCCAGCGGTGGTGGGGGAGACGAGGAAGCGGCCGGGGGAGGGGAGGAGAGGAGGGGCAGCCGAGTGCAGGCTTAGCATGCAGGGGCCAGCCGGGGGCGAACACTGGGCGTGACGTGTGACGCGTGACTGCTGAGCGTGACCGCTGAGCCTGAACGCTGGACGCTGCCTCTGCAAGGCACACGCATCGACGCATCCACGCTAGGGTTGCGTGGTGGAGGCTGCGTGGCGCCGCTTGGGCGCCAGGACACAGGGCGCGACACTGCCCCTGTGCGCAGCATCTGGCCACGCACCTTCCGCACGTGGCCGGGGGCGGTCAGCGCGCCTGACGGCTGGCTGGCCATCTTCCCACCGCTCTGGCCCGTGCCTGGTCAGTGGTCACTAGCTCACTAAGCACTGCTCACCATACGGCCAGCCTGCCTGCCTTCTGCCGGCTGGTCATGCCGGTTACAAATCCAGCTCCGATGCTTCTACCGATTCCTCGTCCACCCGTCCTGCTCCGGCATCGACTGGCCGTGCGCTGCCCCGGGCTAGGCCGGGCAGCGGCTAGCCCATCGGCCACGCTTGCGCGAGCCACTAGCACCAGGTACGAGGGACGCGTAACGCGTAACGCGTCACTGGGTTACCCAAGGTTACCGGTTGCCCATTCATATTCATCGTCATCAGCCACTGTCTGTCATTGCGGCCCAGTACTGCAGTCATCTAGTCATAGCCATCATCCAGGGCCAGCTACTTCCCAAGTCACACTGATCTTCTTGAGCTTGACATGCCGGCGCCATGCCCGTGTCCCCACCCACTGGCCGACTGCCATCTGAGATCTGACTCCTTCTTCGTCTCCTCTGTCTGTGTTGACATGTTGACACGCCTACCTTACTTCTTAGACTCGATGATCTTGCTCTTCGGCCTTTTACCCCCCACCCCCCCCCTCTCCCTGCATGCCACGTAAACAAAGGCATAGCCTCTCAGCAATCCTGCGCCATGGGCAGCACTGTTGGCTCGACCGAAGCGCCTCGTGTTACTGCTGCTTCGTTGCCGGCCTCAGTGTTGTTGAAGCTGAAAAGGCAGCTCTTTTGTGTCGCCATATAACGAGCTGTGGGGGTAGGACGAACAATACTTCTCATTCCTTAACGCGATGAGACAACCCACCACACTCTCACGACTCCACAGAAGAAGGGTTTAGCAGACGGACCAAGACACATGCGATGGGACAACTCGGTTGGACATTGGGCCATCATGCCGCCCTTGCTCGTTTTCTTTCCTCCCTTGTCTCCAACTGGCTCGGAGACATGCAGAGTGGCTTCGTGGCACAAACAGGGCGAGAACAGTAGGTGCAAAATGTTTGAGCACACTTCGACACTGGGCTGTGGCCGTTATCCGCGTGTTCGCAAGGCCACACCGTGGCTGTGGGGCGAGCCAGCGAGGGCATGAGGCACACGGCGCTAGCACTACTAGCTCGACATCTCGCCACAAGTACTTGAAATTGGGCTGACAGCGTAGGTCAATCTTGATGGTGGTCCGTCGCCCAAGTTCCTAGATGTAAGACCGGAGGAATCCAAGGAGTTGGGTGATGAACCTCTGGTGATCAAGAGCAATGCAATCGCCATGGTGTTGGTGGTTAAGGGTTAAGGGTTAAGGCCTAAGGGTTAATGCCTAGGCCTTATGCCAGTGGCACCCTACAGGAGACAGGGGTTCAAACAGGCCTGAATATACACGTGCAGGCTTCGGAGGTCAAATAAGGGCAAAGGGTGATAAGGCGCCTTGGCCTATGTACGGGATCGCGGGTCCCACAACACTATATAGTCGCTCTTGAAGCTTGAAGCTTGAAGCTCAACGATTAATGAACAACCGAGAGCACATCACTATACCTCAGCCTGCATGAGATCTGAGAGACGCCTTGAAATCAGCCCCCCCGCAATGGGGACAGGACCACATGTCTTCGGAGGAGTGGCCTGAATGCTGGAAGATGTATATGAGTGAACCGCTGTTGAGCCACCGGGTGGCTCGTGTGTTCTTTTCGCAAAAGTCCCTTTTGCAGGCCTCAGAGATGTCACAGGCCTACGAGTTCCGGTATTTCCTCCCGACTGCTTTCCTTGTTCCGCAGCTTAGCCCCTACATGGTGGCGAATGGCTGATGCGCTCGATGATCCTCTGCAAGCGTTACTGGTGGGTTTGGACCACCACCGCCACTCAGGCTAGTGCGACTGCATCACCATCATCGAGGACCATCAGGACTGCAGGGCTTTCATCATGAACATCGAGGCGCGGTAGCCGAATCCCCCCAACACTGGTAGCTTCTCTGACAATCCATTCTGATGACGGGTTTCGGATCAGAGTCGACGGACGGCTGCGCGAAAAGTGGCTGTGGTGGTGGTGCAGTTCACAGCACGGATCCTACCCGTGCTGCATGCATCTTCGATGTCTCGTCAACAGAAGGCATCTTTGACCCCGAAACAAGAGGCCAAGCGATTGGTAGAAAAGTCATGCGTTGAGGCCGTTGAGGCCTGAGGTGACATGCATCATGGCGAAACTGTGGTGTTACATGTTATACTCAAAGTTGTACTCACCAAGGCAGAGACGGCCGAGAGGAACCCCATTGGAGCCGGAGTGATCCTTCTAGAAATGATATGCTCAGCGCGCAGGGCCCTTCCTGCCTCCATCTCTGGCACTGAACAGCAATCAGCAGGGGGTAACAATCTGACAAACGGGTTGATTATCGCCTCCCACCCGACATGAGGATTCGCTTCTTTGGGGGTTTGCATACGCCAATGATTGAACCTATGGATACATGTCATATGCGCTTGTCCACTACGCCCGAGCCACGCCGGGGTAGAGGAGCATTTTTGTGGCTCGCACGCTACAAGGTGAGCTGGTGCTGGCCAAGACCAGCAGGGGCCCACAATGAACGCAAGCCAGTCCAGATGCAGGGCGACACCCGAGGGGGGCGCTGACCACCTACCTCGTCAAGGCAAAGCGCCCGTTTAGATGAGGCCAATCTGTTGGACACGTCAAGCGCGCCTGGTCCTTGTGCAGGCGGGATGTAGGCCATTCTTCTTGCCGTCGGGGCGGATGAGGGTGTTGATCTTGGCCGCCTCGACCGAGTAGGCCTTCTTGAGAGCAGCCTTGATCTGGTGCTGGTTGGCACGACGGTCAAACAATGAAAAACGGGTGTTGAATCCTCAATCTTCTTCATCGCCGACTCGGTGTTGAGGGGGAACTGCAACACTTGGTACGCGTCCATCCGGGGAGTCGAAGGGATGCTCTTCCGCAGGTACTTAGGCTTGCGGGGAGCGCCAGGGTCTTGGGACGGTGGAAGGTCACATTGCGGCGGACCTTCTTGACGCGGGTGCCCTGCTGGCCCTTGAGGCAGCCTTCTTGGCAGCAAGAGCCACGACTTCTTCTCAGCTGCACAGACAGGGACAAGTTAGCATTCATCCCGGTGAAGGGTAAAGATGCCCAGGGCAACTGAACAGACGCCAGAGGGTAACATAAGGTACCCAAGCGGAGCGCCAGGAAGCAGCGATGCAGACTCACTCTTGACGATCGACATCTTGTCGAGGTTGGTGTGGTGGAGAGGCGCGCTGCAGGCTGGGTAGCTCGCTTGCGTCCGCAGGCAGACGCACGTCGCGCGGGGGCAGTGTCCCAGGAATTGGCACTGTAGCATCACCCGCAGTCTTGCGCGCGCAACGGCAAGAGGGACAGTGTAAAGACAATGCCTTTTAGACGACCGGAAGTAGGTGCGAGTTAAACCCTAATGCTCCATGTTCTGCTCTATACTGCGTCCTGGGCTTCTCGTCCGCTCTGTCGCCCACCTAACCGTCGTCGCCAAGACCCCCCTTTGCAATGGTTGTGCGTATGCCCCTCGTTCATGCTCTTCACTTGGATTGCGCCACTTTCTGCTGCCGCGGCCAAATCCGGCATGCTGCGCGATGGTTTCCGCGCAGCGACGGACGTCCTTGCCTGGGTGGCGCTGGAAGACACATTCTGTCTGGCAAGTGTGCTGACCTTTCTTTTGTTTTAGCAATACGCTATCCGTGACTCGGACCTGGCCGAGAAGAGCTCCAAGAGCCGTGGGGACTACCTGCGTGTTCACTACAAGAACACGCGCGAGACCGCTGCCACGATCCAGGGCATGAAGCTGTCCAAGGCGTACGCTTTCCTTGCCGATGTGCAGGAGAAGAAGCAGTGCGTGCCCTTCCGGCGGCAAACAAGCACGTCGGCCGTACCTCGCAAGCCAAGCAGTGGGGGTCGGTCACGCAGGGTCGCTGGCCCACAAGAGTGCCAAGTTTTTGGTTGCGCTGGAAGAACGCCGAGTCGAACGCCGACCAAAAGGGCCTGGAGGTGGAGAACCTGCTGATCAAGCACATTGTTCATCCACCCGCGCCCCCACACCTACCGCCGCACCTACCGCGCCCACGGCCGTATCAACCCCTACAAGGCTCTCCTTGCCACGTGGGATCCACCTCGTTGAGCAGGGTTCCGCCGTGCCCAGAGAGGTCGAGGTGGCTGCGCCCCGCCTCAACAAGCGCCAGCTTGCCATCCGCCGCAACGCTGCCGCCCAGAAGGCCCTGGTGTCGGCTTAAGTTGTTCGCTTGCTTTGTGTTTCTCTAATGGAGCTCAGACGCAACCTGGTGGCCCCATCCTTGTGCTCTTCCTCCATCGTGGCGATCACTTTGGCGCCTGCTCGTTGGCCCCTTCTCACCGGGCGAGGCCACGTTGATCAGGCCCCAAGCCTGCCCTTTTATGTTGGCTTCCTTTATGTACGTGTGTTTTCGTGCACATTCTCTGCCCGGCAGGCCTTGCCCGGTGTAAACAAAATGTACCACGGTCCTATGCCCACACCCACTACCGCGGTTGGAATCGTAGTGCTAGGAGTGCAGTCTGTGTTCGCGATGTTCACGCTAGACCTTGGCTGTTCGAGTTTCTTATAGCTGTTGTATCTTGTCGGCCTCCTTTGGCTGGCTGGGTTTCGTAACGCGCAACGTCGTAACGCGTAAACCCGCTTCACCATGAGCGGGCAAACGTCGTAACGCGTAAACCCGCTTCACCATGAGCGGCTGAGCAAAGCCAAAGCAGGAGGCGGAGGCCCTGAGGCATGATATACTGGATGGGTGATCGATGAGACTCAGTGGTTAGGCCGACACGCTGACGCAGCAAGGTTGTGTCAGCGGCTGAGCTTGTTCTGCTGAGCTTAGCAGCTTGCACTGGGAGAATGCCAGACACGGTGTGGTGCTTCCCTCGGGCGGCATGCGCATGAGAGCCACGTCCCATTCCACGCGTCACAGCGCCAGCGCGTGCGCTTTGTCCACCGCCACGTTCGCCGGCTCGCGCGTTGGGTTGCTGCACACGATCTCCGCGCTTCCAACCAAGTCAGCTCAGGATGCTGATGTCAGCGCCATCATGCATGCTGATCACGCATCACGCATCACGCTGTTCTATCCGACTCTCCTCTATGTTCTGCCCCTAACGGGCTCCTTCTTGGAATAGATCCATCACCTCCCTCTGTCTTTCTTTCGTAGGCCTTTGTCCTCGCATTAACAGCTGAGCAGGAGAGGATGCGATGAGCAATCATTAATCAGCATTGTTGAGAACTGAGAACGGGGGACACTGATCAATATTCAATGGCGAAGACAAGCTCGGTTGTTGCTTAGCGACCAGCCCGACGTGCGCAGCATCATCCTGACGCAGGTTCTTTTCAGAGATTCCAGAGAGTTGGGGGAGAGGCGCATGCACCAAACCGCCAAATATGCATTGCTCCACGTCTGCGGTGGAGACGCATGATCTGAATCTCAGCCTGTCTGCGGCATGTTGCTCCAGGTGGGCTGAATGGATTGGATGATAGTGGGCTTGGCCTCGAGCGGGGATGCCTTGGCGGCGAAGAGGACTCACGCGGTGCCCAGGAGAATTGGGGCGGCGACGGTGGTCTCATGAAGCGCATGTCATGCTCATTCACACATTCCTATTCATATTCCCAGCGCTGCGCCTGAGGCTGCGACCGGTCAGCCTGTTATGACGCGGCTGCTGCGATGGCAGGCGGCAGGAGGCCGCAGTGTGGCTCTGTGGCCCTGCGGCAGACAGCCGAGGTGGGCGGGGAGTGTGGCGAGGTGCGGCCTGCCGCACGCGGGTGCTCGCGCTCGGGCGGAGCGGAGCATGGGCGGGCAGGCCGGGGCAGTGGCGCATGTGCGGGGGCACTGGCTGCTGCATGTCATATGTCATGCATGCATGTCATAAATGGCATCTCGGCCAGGGCCTCTGACCGCAGGTGCGGAGCTGCGGCAGAGGCGTCGCCTCGGTGGAAGCGTTGGTGTTGTGTTGGTGCCAGAGTGCCGCCCAGGGCGCAGCCACCGCCGCACGCCTCCCCATCCCATCCCATCCCATCCCATCCGTCTCCGCCCCCACGTCCAGCACCCCTGCCCCCCGCCCCCATGCCCGCCAAACTCGTCGTCATGGTCGGCCCCGACCGCTTCAACATGGAGGTCGCCCGCCTCAATGACGTCCAGCACCCCCACGAGATCCGCTCCGAGCACTTTGTCGGCCGCGTCCTCATCCGCATCCTCGACGCGCCCGGCGCTCGCGTGGGAGACCCCGGCTACGAGTACTTTCGCGACCGCTCCCGCCGCTTTTCCATCCAGATCGAGGGGCGCTTCACCCGCCCCTGGCGAGGCTCCGAGATCATCTTTGGCTCCGACTTTGACCGCCTCATCGACTTCCCCGCCGCCCCTTCAATGCCGGCATGGCGTGGCGCGCATGATTGATCCCTGTGTGTACTACCAGGAGCGACCACCCTCTGGCCGGCCCTTCATCATGTCGCCCTACTGTGCATGCGTCAACACTCTCTGTGCATGGCCCGCGCCAGCCCGCGCACACGATGCTGTCGTTGTTCTCCAAGGTGCCGAGCCAGGGGCGTCGACATCTGCTTCCACCATGTCCTCCCGAACGACGAGCTTGGACTGCCCCCATCCTACCGACAGCAGCGCCCTCTCCCTTCCGACCCCGACCCATGCCGACCAAGGGGCCGGGGACGACGTGGTGCCCCTCCAGGCCCTGGACAAGTCCGTAGCCAACGCTCCCACGAAGCGGCGCGGCTGGCTGTCTCTGGGTGGCAACAAGGATGAGCGCAAGATCAAGAGTTACTGGCGCTTTTGGGTTTCATCCAAGACCCCAGAGTACGCGCCTTTCTCGCCGCTCACCATACCTCCTTTGACGCTTTGGCCCGCCAGCCCATTCATGCACATCCTCACCCCCGCCCCTTGTACCACAAGCAACGTCCTAGTGCTAGTCTCGGATCGCTCCAGCCCACGCATTCGTCGCTTCCTGCGCCGCTCCCCTCGCCCCGCTTGGCTGACGACCGGCGACGCATCTCTCATTCCGGCGACTTGGGCTTGGGTTCTGCAATCGGTAGTGGGTCGAGGTCTGCATCGCCCAGTAGTACTAGCCGGCCTTTCGTAACGGGTCCTTCCGAAGATATGAGCACCTCTCGCCTTCTCCAAAAACTTGGGTTGGGAGCCCATGAGGCAGGGGGCCAAACGCCGGATCCAGTCAAAATGCTCTCGGTGACGCAAAAGGAGCTATACCGCCGTCTGTCTGCCTCGATCACCCCGGGGGGAGACAATCAACTGAATGAGATTGATGAAGAGGAACTGGACGCGCTCTTGATGACCACCGCCCCGTCTACCCCCTTCCACTCGTTTGAAGAGCTCCCCCGCGCCCCACCCAGCAACCACCCCTTCCAGAGGAAGAACCCACCCCACTTCTTAATTCTTCATCGAGTGTGGCCACCCCGACGCCTGTACCAAGGGCTCTCTCGGTCTCCCCAAATGTACCGCCACCCAAGGTGTCCTCACATGACCCACTGGTTATTCCCGAGCGCTCATCCTCGTCCCGACACAACCATTTGGTGCAGATCGAAGAGCCCGAGGAGAACGAGAAAGGGGGTAGTAAGGAAAAGCCGAAGAGGCGGGGGTCCAACATGATCCGTCGGCTTAGCATGGGAAGTAGGGACAAGGACAAGGACAAGGATAAGGAAAAGGACAAAGAGACGGAAACTGACAAGACGCGGCCCAAGGCACGCTCGCGTGACCGGTTTGGCTTGGGCAGGTCCCTTGATCTTTCGCGACGTCGGATGGACAATACGTCTCCCTTTGGGCCTACGGACGATGAGGATGGGGCCGAGTTGGCTGAGATTTTGCAGGGCCGCGAAGGGTTCGTTCACGGACGCAAGTCGCTCAGTCGATCCCTCTCTACTTCGCTTGGCTTTTCTCGTGCACGGATTCCGGCAGACCTGCTCCCTGCGTCTACTGTGCCCCCGAACCAAACCGTGCCAGAGGTGACGGTGAAGAGCGTAACTCCTGCGGTGTCTAAGCCAGCTGCGTCGACCGAATTCGGCACCCTTGCGGTGCAGTCCTTGGAGAAGATCGATCAAGCTCCAGCAACGACGCCCAACGGTTTAACAATGCCCGAACCAGTTTCTGCGAAAGAGTCCAAGGAAAAGCGTCCCTTTTACACATCATCCGGTACTCTATTGAAGAAAATGAACCCACTCAATCTCTTGGGTAATGACAATAAGGACGGGTCAGGTCACCATCGAGGCGGATCCTGTATATCCCCAGGTGTGGTAGACCTCCAAACCGGGACCGGGCGTTGGAGGCAAGATCGACTCGTCAGTGGGGCGGAAGAAGAGCAAAAGGCACTCCAAGAGACTGCCGTCGAAGCACGGAACGGAAGCGAACCTGGACCGGGGGGGGAAACAGAAACATGCATCTTTATCCCGTCCCCATGGCTCGGCGAACGACCAGGACCTACCTCCTCAAGGGAAGCACCGTCGTCGTCGGGAAGGGGCTGGGAAGGTTTCGGGTTCGGAGACGGACGCTGACCTCCACCACCGCCAGAGACCCTCAAAAGAAGAGACAAATAGCAAGGCACAGGCAAGTTCGTTGGCCCCCAAAGTTGCTTTGCCCGGCAGGGCCTCAGCGGATGGAGTGTCGTCCATTCCTTTACCCTCCTCTCATTCTCGATCTCAGGGTAGTTTTCCTAATGGAGGGGAGCCTCAGGAGGAGCCGGGTGTTGAACGGGTCAAGCGGAAGCACCGTCTGTCGTTGACATTACAGAGGGCACCAAGGAGACCAAAGAGTCTACTTCTGCCCCGCCAAAACGTCGACTCTCCGCCCTCCGTCGTCGTCCCTCTTCGCAATTGAACACGACCCACAGGCCATCGTTGTCGGTTGACTTGCCGTTCCTCAGGTCGAGTCCGCAGCCTCCGGCTCCTCAACCCTTATCTACTTACGTTGGTCTTCCTAGCCAGCCCATTCCTGTGACTACGTCCCCTACACCTCTGCTCTCTGCCGAAGACAATGTTGTGCTTGAGCAAGGGCTCGAGAGTAGCGCTTCTTCCTTTGCGCCGCTCCCGTCCGCCCTCCCTCACAATCCCTGCCGTCACACCTCAGCTGGTCCATCCCAAGCCACGGCAGGCTCCTCTTCAGTTCGGGACGCACTCGGATGACGACGAGGACGAGGACGATCCGAATCCCTTAACGCCCGCCAGTTCAGGAAGAAATACCTTGTCTGCTCCTAGCCCGAAGCACGACAAGCCCACCGCGTCTGTCGATCTTTCTGCTACTACTGACGCCACCTCCCCTACTACCTCCCAGTTACTGCCTCGAATCTCCACCGACCTGCCCCGTCCCAAAACGGCAGAGGAGATCTACCACACCCATCCCTGGCTGGCAGGAGGGAGCGAGCTGCAACCCGTCACCTCGAATCTGATGCACTCCATGCAGCACGAGAGCGCGGGAGATGGGAAGGAAGTGTTCTGCCTGGCGGATCGGTGCCTCGGATCTTTTCTTCAACGCCCGTGTCTGAAACTCCCCTCGGTTTGCCGGACAGGAGAGGGAGCCAGAAACGGCACCGTACCCTACCACGCAGCCCCTCTGCCCCGCCCCTTCTACCTCGCGTCGCGATGTTGTGCGGGGGCCAGCACACTCCACTCTGACCGTGCACGAGGATCCGACGGCATCCGAGACGGCGCTGCGCCGCCGCGGGACTACCAGCCGAGTGGGCAGGTCGAAGCGAGAGCCAACGCAGGCGCCCAAACCCTCAGTCGCAGAGCGTTTGGTCCGCCAGTCAAGCCAAACTTGGCGCCCCATGTTGGATGCAGAGCTAGGCCCGTGGCGCTTTACCGACCCACTGGTGGACATGATTGAAGACAACAGCTTTGTTCTGCTCAACAAGTCGATGACCGTTCCCGAGCGGAGAAAGTATTTTGGGTCGTTGAAGCACCAGGAAGACTTTGTTTACGACCCCGATGTGGTTTACTCGACTTCATTTTTCTCCAACGTGATGGATGTACGTTTTGCGTGCTCGCTGATGATTGGGGCTGTACTGACCCACTCCTCCGCATCCAGTTCAACACGTTTGATTTGGCCATCGGGATCGTCAGGATGAATGTGCGACGGTTTTTCGCAGGGGACATGCCCGTCCGATACACGCTCCGTGCAAAAGACGACGAGGATATCTGTATGGCCACTGTCTCCTTCCAGATCATCCAGAAGACTGATCTACCCTATCTCCTGGCCGCATCTCATCTTCCAATAACATTTTCACTTTTCCTCCCTTTATTGGTGCTGGTTGCTGGTACCATATGCCTGTGGCTTGGCTCGCTGCTCCCCTTGCCCCCCGACACTCTTTTCTTTCCATTCATCATCGATGGACAGCAAAGGGATTAGGTTTGGTGTGCAGCCATCTCATATAGCAAACCTACTTGCCTCTCCCATCCCCCTGGTTCTCATATAGTTTTACTCTCATTTCTTTGCCATTTTTCGGCTTGTTGCGCCTGGTCTTGTGGACGCTTCTGCGGCTCGCGTTCTACTTCCTGAATAACACCTTTCATCGTTGGACTATCCACTGCCAACATTATGCTTCCCATGTAGCGGCTAGCAATATAGGAACCTAGCCGCATCTCAAATAGCGGGCGCGGATGCCCCACGACAGGCTGCTATTGGGGAGGAACCGCGGCCACTTCGTCTATTATACAGTAGTCGCCGCATGCCTACCAGCATTGTCTGGCTTCTCATTTTCCCACCCGATGCCACCAGGGAGGTTCATCGGGCGGAACCAGCAGCACCCTTCTTGGCAACAGTAAGTGCCACTGGCACTCCATGCGGCCCTGAGGCCTGAATTCAGGTGATAGGCGGCCAGTGGCGCCAGGACGCCGGTGAACCGTCCCTCTGCCCTCTCACACGCCCGTCAATCGGCAACTACTTGTACACAAACACCAAGAACGCACCCCGCACCGCGTGTCCATCTATAAGACCGCCGAGCCGCCATCAAAAGCTGACTGGGGTCGGACCTACAAAAGGAAAGCGTAGCCGAAGGCCGGTTTCATTGCCATGGGAGCGCATGCAAAGTAGGGAGGCGAGAGAGGAGCAGAGGGAGACCGTCACCAAACAAGTTCGTGACGGGTACTAGGGAAGAGGGACGTCCAGCAGCACGGCCAGAACAAAGAGGCTCGCCGCCCAAACAGAGCAGTGCGTGGTTTTGATGCTTCGCGCCAAAGATCAAGAACGATCCAAGCCGACAAAGCAGAAAGCGCATAAAACGGAACCCGGGGAGGAACCATGCCATGCCATGCCATGGCTGCCATGGCCATAACACAAGAGAAGCCCGTTTACTTCTTCTTGTTGTCCGACGCCTTGTTCTTAGCCGTGCCAAAGAACTTCTTGGCGCGGTTCTTGCGCTCCTTCCTGAGCTTGCGACCGGCGCCCTCAACCTTCTCGGCCAGACCCGAGCGGACGAGGCGGAACTTGGGCTCGAACTTCTTCTGCGCCTCAGCCGAGTCGTAG
Organism: Moniliella sp. 'wahieum'; assembly: GCA_003971905.1. Taxonomy (NCBI): domain Eukaryota; kingdom Fungi; phylum Basidiomycota; class Moniliellomycetes; order Moniliellales; family Moniliellaceae; genus Moniliella; species Moniliella sp. 'wahieum'. The sequence continues at coordinate 659,300 of RSEE01000006.1, read as the reverse complement.
ATGAGAGCAAAGCCAGTGGTGCGGCCACCACCAAAGTGGGTGCGGAGGCCAAAGGTGACCACCTGCTCGGCCGGCGCCTTGTACAGCGCACCGAGCTTCTCCGACAGCTCAGCGCGGCTCACGTTGGGGCGAGCGGGTGGATGACCTGGACGCACTGGCGACGCTGGAGGAGAGCGTTGCGCATAAACTTGCGCGTGCGCAGTGTCACGGGCGAGTTGGGGTCCTGGCCACCAGATTTGTCAGTCGTGTGCCCTCATCGCTCTGCCACCCAAGTGACCCAGGCAGACCATACAATCCTTACGGCCACCGAAGACGAGCGGCGCGACGTAAGGACCGGAATGGGTGGCTCCAAACCGATGCAGACAGGGCATGCAACGTACCATCTTGAGTGCTTGGTGGAGACACGGCGGTGCCAACCCGGCGGAGGCGGAGGCGGTGGCCATGCCGTCCCCCACTAGGGTTGGAAACGAAAACACGCCGCAGCAAGGTGTGCTAGGGTTTCGACACCCCCCTGCGTTAGGGTTTCGAGTTGCCCTGCCTGGTTGCAATCGATGGACGTTTTGTTCAATCTTGCCGAGTGGATTGAAATGTGTTTCTCGCAGGGGATCAATACTCGACGGTCGAACAGATTCGATGAACACAGCCTGATCGGCCCGATGGACCTGCCAGCATCTACCTCCTACTTCTGTCGTCAACGTGTCAAGCTTGAACTTCATCCTTCAAGCCCAGTAGCGCACGAAGGACAGTATCCACAGACAGGTTGGAGCGTCTGGCCTTGCAAGTGCAGGACCGCCGTCATCCCAAGCCGCTCAACCCGAATGGACCAGATGGTGGGTAGCAAAGACGCGGGCAAAAGGTCGACTTGATTGGACAACGTTTAAGTTTACTGGTCTGGTTCAACAATACGGTTACTTAAAGCGTCGAACCGCCTTTTTGATTCCTGATGTTGGGTGGGGGGGGTGGATGCCCTGTTTGGTGACTCCAGTCGACGTAGAAGGCGCGGGGTTTCCGAGCGTATAACTCGATCAAATGTGGGCCCACAGCAGCTATTACTTTGGTTGTCTCCTGTGGCAGTTACCTTTGGCTCAGGAGCAAAATAGCCCACGCCTGCTCCCGTATCTATACCTACCATCCATGCTAGAAACGGGAAATGTGCGCATGCATAAGTATGGTGCTGCACCTATCAGAGCAAGTCACTTGGTGCGCAGGCCACTTCTCGAGCGCCGTCTTGAGAACCGACTTGAATACCTCGCTCACTCGGGCGGCAAAAGTCGCCGCAACGATTCAATGCGGTGGAAGGACGACGAGTAGGCAAAGTCTGAGCGGGTCGTTTGAAAGCCAAACCGCCCTGGGCCGCAGCCAGATGGGAAGCCGACAAACGAGAGCCTCCTTGCCACCCTTCGAAGGAACACGTGCCTCGAGTGACAACGACTCTAGCTCGTGTCCTTCTTGCGGAGTAGCCAAGCTAGGCCCTGCAAAGGGGTGGAGCACGCAAGTTGTAGCTCTCTGAGAGACCCATGGCGCCCGAACGTGGCCTGACGGTCCCGAGGTCGACGTCAAGGCCAGCTGAGCAACCGCCTTCGCGCTTTTGGCTGAGATGGAAACAACACTGTGGACCGCACTGACTGTCGACTGGCCTGAATGCGAGCGCGTACCATAGGAGCCTGGGCACTTCCCGAGTGGCTGGAATGTTGCTTCCGCTTGCTCCGCTTTGAACGACTGAGAGGGTGGCAGCGTGTGGCGGCGCCGGAAATCCCGACGACGGGCCTGCGGTTCCTAGTGCCTGGATGATGGTGTTGTCTCTGGAGGGGAGCAAATCGGCGTTAGGCGAAGAGTGCACCGAATGGGTTGTGGTACCCCACCCAGCACACCCGCGTATGTCGATGTTGCACCAAGGGGGGATGCAGATGTACCCACATCAGTCACAACTGGTGGAAGCACCGTGGCAGGTGATGATGAAAAAGGGTTTGTTACATTGGCCGGTATGGAGGCACCCTGACTCGACGGGGGATCGGGACAGCTACTGCACCCGGGGCGTCATCGGGCACCGCCCCGCACTCTGAAGGAGTCCGGTGCTGGCGGCGATCGAATGCAGCCAATGGGGCAGATAGGGGGCGCAAAGGAGGCGGCCGCATGGCATCCAAAAGCCCCCCACTAGAATGCCCTCCGCCGTGGGTTGCCCCTCCTACCGCTACAGAGGGGCCCCGGCATTCCCCAAGCGAGGGGAGGAATGCCCTCAGTCCAACTGTACCCACTCCAGCAGGGTTGGTGAGCCTCCTGGGTAGCTCGGGTTTAATCTCCGCTGGCGCGTCATCCAATGTCGCACTGGCCACGGGCGTAACAGGATCCGGGCAGTTGACGATCTAGTTCCGGGGTGGAAGCCACATGGGACGACGGCGGCAGCGGAGTGGTGGACAGAGGTGGGGCCCTTGTTTCCAGGGGGTGTGGTCCGGGGGCGAGGCGGAGGGCTTGAGCCTCTCACGTGTGCCGGCGTTGACGGGGCAGGCAAGGCGGGGGGTAACGCAGCAGCTGGATTAGGAGGTGCGTGGTACTCCACCGCATCGAGTATAAAGTATGTGAGCCCCACAGGCAGGCGGAAGGGGTTCGTCATGAATGGTTCCGATTCGGTGGTACTCGGGGTGAGGAATGAGGGGCTTCGAGTCATCCATGCTGGGCACCACCACTAGAGGCTCGGGGACCCAGCAGCATAGACCGCCACTCGCGTCACGCGGGACAAGCCACTGCTTCCCCTGGACAAGAGATGCGGTGTGTGCGGCACTCTCCTCAGGTCCAGCTGAGACTTGAGGGGAGCGTGTTCAAAAAGTGGTGCGGAGCTGAAACGTTGAAGGCGGCCCAGCAGGTGAGAGGGTTAGGGGGTCGGGCGCGAGCCGGGTTCGCGTGTGGGGAGGAAGAGTGCCAAATCGCCAGGAAGGAAAGAGGTAAAGGCCAAATGGTCTCCATCTGGCCGAGAGAAAAACGGACGAGCGTGTACAGGAAGTGCGTGCACAAGGGCCCGACTGGCTGGTGTGTGCTGTGGCTGAGATACAATGGAAGCACTCATGGTCGTTCCGGTGCCCACGGGTACCGACGCCGCCGAAGGGGCTGCTCCAGTGCGAGTGCGCACGCGGTCGAGGTTGTCCTTGACCGAGCGGTAGGCCTTCATCCACTTCTTTACCACACGCACTAGGCTTTCCAGCTTGCCCTTGGCCTCAGAGGAGATGGTCGACGGTGCAAATACAGAGAACACATGCCCCAGCGCTGATTCGAGCTCGAGCAACTCTTGATCCATGATGCCAAATTCCAAGCGCTCGTCCACCCCTTCAGGATCCGAGGCAGTCACCAAGCCAGCCTTATTCATGATAAAGCGTCCGACTGATACTGTTCTCCATTTCGTCCTCGAGATGCGCGAAGACGGTCTTGCGACCATCCGGTCGCACCATGGACGGGGTCTTTGCTTCCAAACCGTCGGCCAGCATTGGGGAAGAGGAACCTCCGGAGTTAGTCGTCAAAGGAGCAGGTTAAGGTTTGATGCATGACTGGGACCGACTTGGGCGAAACGGTTGGTGAGCCAGGCAAAGACGTATCCACACCGTTGATGTGCCTCCGGCCGGAAGCATCTACCGCCGATGCAGAGCGTTGGCGAACAACCTGCGAGGAATCCTTTGCAGGCCCTGCCAGAGCAGCAGTCGATAGACCCATCTTTGGCGCAGCGGCCATCAAGGCTGTAAGGAATTCATCTAAAGCCCGGTCTTGAACTTGGTGCAGACGGTCATTCTCTTCTGCAGCCACGCCAGGTGCAGCAATCAGTGCATCTCGCGACGGAGACGTTGCGGCAGAAATGGGAACCGTAGTGGAATGCGCAGAAGACCGGCTCGCCATCGCGGCATGGCTAGCAGTGCTGCTCGCACTGCCAGGAGTGAATGGGCCCATTGAGCTGCTGGGGACAAAAGAGCTATGTACCTTTCATTGGCAGTTGCTGCTGCCGTGTTTGCCGCTTGCCTTGCCCGTTCGGCAGAGTCGACCCGTCGAGTCAACTGGACATGGTCCTCGTCTGCAGCAGCAAGCTGTGTGCGCAAAGCAGCCAAAGCTTCCGTCAATGCATCCGCGTCTGCTGCTGCTACACGGGCTGCCCGGCGTGCAGAACCCAAATCGCGGGCGGCCGACCAATACACTGCTGCACTCGCAACGAGTGCAGCGTCAGCATCTGCCTCAGCTCGTGCCGATCGTTTGATTCGTTCCTTCTCATGCTCAGCGTTCCTTGTAGCCTCTTGCTGACGGGCGAGTTGAGTACGAAGAGAAGCCACTTCGGCACGAAGCTCGGCCGCCTCAGTCTGGGCGGCGACCAGTTCAGCGCGGTGCAAAGGTGATTCTCGGGGATTTCTTGGGCCTTGGCTTCCGCAGCAGCTTGGGCGGCCTGAGCTGTCGAGACTAGTCGACTTGAACTTGCACCTCGGCTTGAGCCGCGGCGAGAGATTCTTCCAGCTCGGCGATGCGCACCGCATCTTCGTCTGCAGCCTGTCGGGCATCCCGGTCGGCGCGACGGAGAGCCTCGAGCTCCCTTCGTTGGGCTGTCACTGCATCCACCATATTCAGATGGCGTTGGTGGTTTGTGTCCGCCTGCACACGAAGATGACGCACGGTCGCCTGGAGCTCCTCCATCTCAGCCGCTTTGCGGTGTGCTTCCCCTCGGTCCCGGGCTTGCTTCCAAAGCCATCCCGCTCTTCCTGAATCGCCTGGATTCGCTTCTTGTGTTCCTTGCGCTCCTGCAGCAAAAGCCGTTTGAGTGCACGAGGGCGAGTAGGAAGTTCTCATCAACTGGTTTGTTGATGCGCACGTCGAACGGGTCCGACTGAGCGTCAGGGCTGGAATGACTTTCCGTGGTGCCGGAAGCCGAAGAGTCAATCGAACCCTCGCCGAGCAGTGTGCCTCAACAAGTTGCTCAAACCGATCAGCTACGCCGTCCATCTCGACCAAGAGCTCGTTCAAGAGGTCGCGTGTAGCTTGGGTCGGGCTCGGTCCCACTCCCGCCGCGACAGATTGCCGGGCAGGAGATGGAGGACGGTCTTGGATGTCACTACTGGTACCATCAGGGACAATGACAACAGCAGTGTTAGTCCCTTTCCGAGACCAGCACGAGATCGTTGAGGAGGGGGAATACCCAAGCTTCATCGATACGCCCGAGAAGCTCCAACAGCTCGTAAATGTGCTCCCGGGTGGGCCGTGTACTGGGTGGTTCAGATTCGGTGCGTTCCGTCTTGATGTGCAAGCTGGGTGGATCCTTATCAAGACCGCGTATTTCCCAAGGTAAGTGTTTGCGATGATCGTGGTCGTATCGTTGGCGCTTGCGGTGATCATCCATACTGAAGTCGACCATCAACTGAGCAAAGGACGTGGAGTAGTCTAGGAACGCTTGGGTAAACTCAGCGCGGCGGACCCTCTGCCACTGTAGCTCCATATGCAGGGAGGATGGAGATAAGCCGTTGCAGATAGCGAAAGTACTCGACCTTGATTGGTCCGTCAGGCGTAGGGGGAATAGGAAGCGTATTTTGAGCCATGGCGATTTCTCCGCCATAGTCAGCATAAACGCTCTGCAGGTGGGAGATGTCGGAAAGATGGTGAACCGCAGCAGTGCGAGCCGTGTTGAGCTCGGTAGTGAGACGTCGGATGGCGTCGCGGGCCACCTCGTCACACAGAATCAGCTCATCGGTTGCCATAGCCAAAGATCCAAGTTCGGCATCATTGAGCTTATGCGCCACAGGCCATCCATTCTGGTCGGGAGAGGCAACCCCAAACATGTACTGGGCCAACTCTTGGGTTCGGCTCGACGCTTGAATTGCCTCATCGCGCGAGTCGCTGGCAAACTGAGTCGATGCAGGACCCGCCTCGTCTTGCAAGGCCGCCATGGCAGCTTGATGCTGCCTCCCATTCTCCTCAATCACCTCAATTTGGTGCAATATTTTCTCGTACACGACTTGTCCTTGCGCCGCCACGCTGCGCATGCGGTCTTTGTTAATCCAGCTGCTGAGCGTGCGCACTGGAGGAGGAGATTGGAATGTGCTCTCAGTACTGCTGGACCCGGTCCCATGGTACGGAGCAGATACAAGCAGCTCGTGGCGGACGTTGACAAGGTCCAAGGCAGCCAAGGCTCCCTCGCAGGCATCAAGCAGTGCACGCATGCGAGATAGCTCAAGGCGACATGAACTTTGCAACACATTGGATGCCTGTTGAATGCTCTCAGCGTGTTGTATCAAATTGTACAAGGCCACCTGGGAGCCCTTGCGGACGACCTCCATACTGTTGAGCAAGGCATGAGCGCGCTCAGCATGAACAACAATGATGGCCGTAGCACGTTCTGCATAGACCAACAATTCCTGGAGCGAGTTGGGTGTTGGAGGGCGGGCAACTTGCATTGCTGTGAACAGGGGGGTAATGGGTAATGTCAGATCGCGCCATGGTGCAAAGCAAGGAAAGCAGCACAGCGTACCTCCTAGGACAGGTTCAAGAGCAAGGGGTTCCTGGAGCGAAGGGGCAACAAGTTCGGGCTCAGCAGACAAGATGTCGAGAAAATACAAAGAGGTCGGGTCAGAACGCAGAGGAGGTATCGGCTGAGATGCAGCGGGCGATGGTGCATCCGTGAGCTGGGCGAGGAGGTCGTCGGTTAGTTGTGCACCATCGTCGGTGATGAGAATGACGGCATCAGCGACAATGCCAGTGACGAGAGATATAACATCGGCCAAGGCATTGACGGAGCCAAATGCGCGAAGGGGCTGGTCGACCGCGTGGATGATGGCCCCATCGTGGGCGCTGTAGACGTGCATGCCAAAGCGATGTAGGTGTCGTCAAACGCACACCGCGGGCCAATGGGGGAGGGCGGTGTGCGTCAGCACTGGGACTGGGATTTGAATGGGGATTTGAATTGGGATTGGGATGGCGACGATGAGATGGCGATGGAGTAGGGGATGGTGGGGATGGTGGAGATGGTGAGGATGGTGGGCTGGAGAGGCAGCAGGAAGGGTCGCGTTCCTCGGTTGTCCTCTCGATAGGGCCAGGCGGCCTAGGCCTGCCCCCCCGCAATCGGCCAGCAGATCAATGATCAGTGCCAGCGAGATAACCATCACGTGCTCCATTCCGCCACTCGGTGGTTCCGCTGGCACTCGTCGCTAGTCAAGCCACTTGAAGCTTGAAGCAGGGTTGCCGGTCCATCTCGCCCAAAGTGTAATCTGATTCACGCCGCTCTACGCGTCCACGCCCTCCTACTCTTCCGTACTTTTCTGCCGGCGCACAATGCTCCACCCGGCCAGTTTTTGGAAACGACGGAACCATATGGCCAGTGCCATTCAAGCAGCCCTAGTCCATATTGGGAATGCCATTTTGGCGTCTTAACCAACAAACGCCGGATCAGCGATCCACGAATGCGAAGCGTCCACTTCATATGTTCTGGCATGGGTCTTGCGAAGGGAACAGATTCACTACCAAAAACAAGATGAAAAAGAAGCAGCATTGTGGTGGGGTTGCACAGCAAAAGCAAAAAATGTGCGGCCGCCGGGAATCGAACCCGAACCTTCAGCTGCCCCCTGCCAGTTCATAACCAACTTGGAAGGCTAAAATTCTACCTTTAAACTACAGCCGCTTTCATGAGTGAGCTGGCTAACGTGGGTTCATAGGCTATTGCAATGGTACGGTTTATGCATGCTTTGGTCGCCCTTTGCACACAATCCTTCACACACCCCACACGCAAGCCACAGTTTGAGTGATGCGATGGAGGTGTCACCGAATGACTAAGCTCGCTCCAATTTCCAATTCCGCATCCTGTGTCTCTCGCTCTTCCCTTCCCTTTTGCTTCTGTTCTCTGCCTGATGCCTTCTGTTTCCTCCCACGAACGATCTTGCCTTTCCCCCCGCCTCTGACAGGACCTTGGTCTCCCTCGTTTAGCCCCGACTGTTACAGGAGGTGGGGCTTGGTGGGGCTAGAAAGAGCGGCCCGTAGGTCAGCGGGTCACCGGTCACCGGTCACCCCAACTGCAAAAGCAGCGCAAGTCGTCGCGCAACATCGCCCTGGGGCCCGATCCTGGCCTCCGGCCTCTCAGGCTGAGGCCCTGAGCACCTGATGTCGCCTAAAACTGGGGGTCGGCTATATGTTGAGCGATTTAGAGCGTCGGGCGGTCAGGCTAAGCACGCTGAGTTGGCATCATCCATGTAGGAACGTGCCCCAACTCTGACTCCCAAACAAGGCAAGCCTTGTTGCAGCTTGAAGCTTGACTGAAAATATGGGAGCTGCAGGGGCGTCCGGTGCCTCACACATGCAGTGTACACGCTCATCCGGACATCAGTATAGACGTCTCTCCCTCTCGAAGCCGCGAGAAAAACGAACGATTATGTGGGGCCTATGCCGGAAGTGCGCGGGGCGGGCATACGTCACGTCTATCCAAGTACTCGTGAAGGGATGGGAGAGGCAGGAAAAGTAAAAAAGTCTGTTGCTGGTCGTACACTGGGGACATGACCAATAAAGGAAGCCATCAAAGGAGGAAAGAAGGACCCGGTAAACCGGTGAGGCGCATACCAGCTTCCGCGCGATCACAACACCAGCGTGCCGACCCACAGCCTAGACGCATCCATTGGAGCGAGGGCAGAGCCACTAGAGCACCAGACACCAGACACCATGGAACAACAGGAATGGTCTTGGATAGAAATAAGTGGCGAGCCAGGTATAAGGCCTCAGGTATGCCCGTTGTGCGTCCTCCAAGGTAAAAACGATTGGATGAGCAAGAGAGCGTGCCAACCTTCGCCAAGGAAAAAGAAAGCGAGAGGAATGACAAGGGCCCACACAGAGAAAATGAGTGCAGAAAAAAAAAAGAGCACGAGACAACGAGGAGGAAGGACCGATGCCCCCAGGTCGAAGGTGCAAAGAGGTTAGTTGTTGTTGTTATTGTTGTATTGTCATGGTGGCTGGAAGAGCAGTTGCCCGATCCGCAAACGGCACCCAGAACAACAGCGAGAATAATGACCACCAGGATGACAAGCTATGTTTGACCAAGGCAATAGCAAAGGCAACCAAGTCAGTGGGACCCCTTAAGACGCGGGAAAACAAACGTACGATCCAGAAGCAAATGATCCTCTTTTTGCGGGCCTTGCGGGCCGAACAACAGCCTTCTTGGTCGAGTCAAGACCTTGGTTCATGTGACGTTCCACATCTTGACCATGGCCAGCGACCACATCAATTTGTTCGTCTTGTTCGGTAAGAAGAATGTCGACATCATTGAAGAGCTGTGCCAGCTCGGCCATAGTCTGTTCGATCTTTTTGATCTCTGCATGGCGGTCCTGCACCTCGCGAAGTGTGGGTGGCCGTGTCGGTTGGAGGAGAGGAGGGCTTGCGCAAAGAGCTGAGAGTTGGGCTCGTCCATCGCAGCGTCAATCTCTTGTTGAGTGGCAGAAGGATTGACAATCTTAAACTGACGCTCAGCGCGAGCACGGTACTTGCGCTGGTAGTCGTTCTCCAGCTGTTGGTACCGACGGATGGCATCCTTAAACCGACTCTTAATCGCTTTCAGCTGCGACTCTTGCATGTTCTTGTCCTTGCCGGCGGGGAGCTTGTTGGCCCGCGTAGCCAGGACTTGGATTCGGGTCTTGGTCGCATTGGTCAGCCCCCTGGTTTGAGACGTAAGTGTCACCAGCTCAGCTTCGGCCGCAGCCGAGGCAGCCTCGTCGGCGCCGTTGAGGCTGCGCGAATGCGCGTCGGCAATCTTGGCAATGTTGCCGTCGATGGCAGAGAGGGTGGTCTGGAGCTCGGTAATCTCGTTGAGGAACGAGACGGCCGCATTGGGGCGGCGCCACCAGCACCATCGACAGGACGCATCTCGTACTCTTGCGGGGTGCCGTAGGCCTGCGTCGGGGCATAGGGAGCAGCGGCGGGCGTGTCGTAGTTAGGAGCAGCGTAGCCACCGGCAGCGGGGGCGTCGTACGCAGGTCCGAGTGGACCTGCTGCTGGGCGCGCATGGCGGCCAAGCGGTCGCGCGCCATGGGGAAGATGCAGGGAGGGAGAAGCGGGGAGGGGTGGGCGGGGGTGGGGGTGGTGGTGGTGGCGGCCGAATGGGCAACTGGCGTGCGAGCTCCTCGTACTCACCTGCTTGGCTGCTGTGGCTGAGCTGATCGGCGCTGTTGACGCGGGCGCAGAAGAAGCCGGGGCGAAAAGGTTTGGTTTGGCGGGTGCGCAGGGGGGCAGTGTGGGGCACCGCTGAGCTAAGCGGGGACGGCGCGCGGCGCTGCGCGGCACCCTGTGGCACCCTCCTGGGGATGCGCCCACCGTGCCCGGGGGGCCTGCAGTGCCTGCCAGCCAGCGCGCGCAAGGGGATACTGCCCCCGTGGCGCGAGGGCGTTGCGCTGCCACTTTTGGGCGAGGTTCGCCGAGGGCGGATGGCAGTGGCCGGCGGCCGCATGGCGGGCGCCCCGCAGTGACGCTGACGCGTGACGGTGCAGTCATGTTGAGCCACCGCCTCAGGCGTTACCTCACGCGTCACGCCGCCCCGCGCGTCACGCGTCACGCGCCCCCAGGCCCCACCCCTTCCCACCCACATGGCAGCCTGCTCCCGGTATCAATCAGCGACGACCTCGATGACGATGACCGGATACTGCACTTGTCTTGATTAGCTTGATTTCAAACCCACGCTCCATCCATCAAGTGCATCAGCATCATGCCTCTTGTATCGACCAGGCCTGCAACGCAGCAGCACCATTCATTGGGAACCTTTGCCATCGGAACCGTCGAACAGGCCCCGGTCAGTTCCAGTACCAGTACTCGCCGAGTTCCGAGCCGTCCGTCAAATCTCAGAGGCACGTCTTAGTCATTGGTGTTAGATGGAGGGCAGACAAGAGGCTCTTGTGACCAAGTTGCGCTGCGTCAGCGCGTCAGCCCTACGTCACCTGAAATTTGAAATGGGCATGGCCCATGATGCATGATGCATGATGCATGATGCATGATACATGTCCTCCATGCTTCAAGTTTCAACTTTTACATTTCAGCCCGTCGTTGCATCAACCAGACATGTGGTTCCTCGTCGTGAATTATCTCCCGCGACTCCGATCCGTGCGATGTTATCAATTGGTCATGGGGCGACTGTCGAGTAAGTAAGTATTGAAGTACTGATGGCCGGCTCTCTTTAGAAGCGTCAAGCTGGATGTCGCTACTGGACACACGCCCATCACAAGAGGATTGCCTATGCCCTCTCGATAGCGATGTTCCCTTGCTCTATTATTGCCGGGGCTCATTCGCTCGCGCATAACGCTTTTGGTCGGATCTGCGCGCGTCCCTTTTGGCATTTACTTTGCATGGGGCAACACTAGCGTCGACCATCTGGGGCCTTCCCTTTTCTCGCATTCTGCCTACCCCGACATCTCCATTTCTCTCCACACCGCGCCCCCCCCCATATGCCCTTCTCCCACATTCCCCCGACCGTCATGCCAACCCCTCGCCCCATCCCAGCGCTCGACAACAGCAGAGGGTCAAGAAACTGGCATGCATCCATCCCCCAACCCAGGCCCAACACAGCATTGGTGGCGCATCTCCCAAGCGAAGAGGACGCGGCTTGCCCACCTTCAACCCCTCTGTTGCTAGCTGGGCCGCCCGTCTTTCTGACCCCCTCCCCCCAGGTCTTGAAATCGGCCGTCTCCATTCCCTCCTGTCCCAAACCCATCCGCGCGTACCTGCATCCAGAGCTGCCTCTCCTCTCCTCTCAGCCTTCTGTAAACAATACTCCTACTCCACCAAGCGCCTCCCAAGCCGCCATGCGCCTCATGCGCCTCTTTTCCTCTCCCAATCCCGATAGGAGAGGTCGAATCGCAGTGTATTCTTCTCCCGTCCAAGGGGGAGACAACACCAAGCTCTTGATCCATGGTACGTCGTCCCGCTTCCACCTTTTTCCCGCGCACAGTACTCTGTGTATAAGCAGCAATGGATGCATGCAATGGAGGCACGTCGTTGGCTGATGCCCCCCCCCCCGCACCTACGAAAGAGCATAGCACTCTATTTCCACCCCCTCTGCCGGGGCAGGAGAGAACTGCCCACCCCACGGTTGGCTTTGATGCGCCCCAGAGGGGGCCGGTGGGGGGCGCTGTCCCCTTCTCCCCTTCTGCCCGTTGGACACGCATTCAACGCTCCCTACTCCTGGCCAGAAACCAAACCACTGTCTTCGTTGGTTCCGCACTGGATAATGATGTTTCCCCGGGCGCTCGATTCCCGACGGAGGGCAGACCATCGGTTAGTCTACCATCCCAACACCCCGAAGAAGGTCCGATCTGGTCCACAACCACCTCGCATCACGTGCGATTCCACCCATCTTCCTCTTCCCCGGACCGGTACCGCCGTTCTTCCCCGAGTATTGGCCTTCAGTCGCTGGGTAGCCGACACGGCCGGCCCCGTCGCGCGCTCCTGCGCGCGCGTCCACCGTACCCTTCCAGCCCCAGCCCTGCACGGAGTCGGCATCCTGCGTCTCTGTTTCTCCCCCGGCGTGCCTTACCGCCGTGAAACGCCAGATTGCAGGAGGGTGGTCGGGATTGGGATCGCAGTTCGAAGAATGGAACAAAGCCAGACCGGTTTTAGAGGGGGAAAGAGGGCGAAGAAGATGAATCAAGAACCAGAGGGTGAGGTCAACAGGAACGAATGGATCCCAGGAATCTATGCCGGCCGGGGGGGCTGAGATACCTGGTACCTCTCACTGCCGCGTGTCTGTTTGACAGGGAGCGAAACCCGAGGGCCAACCGTTGAGTGATGATGAAAAAGCTTGCTTCGCAGACATTGTCAACGTTCCATCCATTCGCAGAGGGGACAACTGCGGCGCCCCCATCATGCCTCTGTTATAGTCGTGCGAGGAACAATAGGGATATGATAGGCCATCATGGTAGTAGTTTCGCTTCTGACTTCGTGCCGCACTCCCTAATACGAAGACTTTAGCGCGTTTTTAGCCCACGAGCAGAACACAAAGTCATGTAGCTTCAAGCTTCAAGGTCCAAAAGTCTCTATCTCGTGGTCGGTCTACTTGAACAAAAAGGGATCTCCAGTATGGAAGAAGAGGATTTTGTGTACGCCCCAGTCCTCCAGCCGGGGAGGGGGGTGGAACCAAACACACGACACGTTTGGTTAGGCAGGTCCTGCCTTTACAGGTGCCAGCGGGGGAGGCGGAGCCAGCACCGACAGGTCCTCCTCCTGCGCGGGCAGGAGCGTGGCGGGCATGAGGCCATACAAGTCTGGCAAGGTAGTGCTGGCGCCCGCTTCGACCAGGCTGGTGGCAAGCTGCCATTGTTGGTGCTGGGCGACAATCAGCAGTGCGGTCTGTCCCTGGGCATTTTGATAGTCGAGAAGTTGCTTGACATGCTGCCCTGTGGAGGCTAGCGCATCTTGCTTGAGTGCTGCCAGCAAGGGGCGGAGGTAGGCGCCTGCCACGGCGGGTTGGGTGCCGGCCAGAAGCGCAATGTGGTGCAAGAGCGTGTTGCCGTCTTGGTCGTAGGCCCAGGCCAGGGCGAAACGCGTGTCCGACGCAGCCCACTGGGCCAAACCAAGGAACAACGCAGGAAACGTGTCGCGTTGACGAGCGTACGCTGTCCTGCACACCAACATCAATGCGGTTTGGCCCTGGGCGTTGCGCTGGTTGATCAGCGCACCGCGCTTCTTCAGTTCCTCCACCATCTCCGCTAGTCCGTACGCGGCAGCCCAGTGCAGCGCCGTGTTGCCCATTGCATCCAGAGGCATGGTCACGTCGCCCGCCAAGGGCAACGGGGTAGCTTGTCCCTCCCCTTCTTCACCTGCCTGGACAATCGCAGCAAGAAGCGCAGCTGACTCTGTTGCTGGGGGGTCGGGTTGGACCGTGTAGGAAGGGTAGTCGGGTGTGGAGCGGGGGTGGGGGACAGAAGAAGCGAATGCCAAGTCGGGCTTGGTGGAGGGAAAGACAGGGTGCGGGTGCGGGTGAGGGTAGGGGCCGCCGCGGAATTGACAAGCGAACCACCTGGGCTCAATGCAGGGGGCGAGACGGGGGCATATTAAGTAGGGGGACGGAGAGGTGCGAGCTAGGGGCACGGGACAGGGGCGTGGACATGGCAGGAGGTAGCGGCAGGTGCAGGTTGGGATGGGGCATGTGCCCCGGCATGGGCACCGACATGGGCATCTGCACTTGCATTTGCAAAGGCATGGGCAGAGGTGAGGCAGAATGGAAGAGGGGGTTGGCGATGCTCGTCGTGACCCGGGCTGCGGGGAACGGGCCGCACCAGGGGTGGTAGCAACATGGCATTAAGGTGGACGCTGGTGCTGGTGCTGGGGCGCGGGCGCGGGCGGGAGCGGCGACGTGTTGGTGGCTCATTGTCGGCATCCCCGCGGGGGATCGAGGGCGGCTGCGTACCCTGGCCGAGCTGCGGGCTGGGTTGGAGCAAGGCCTCAGCTGGTCAGCAAAGTGGATTTCCTCGGCAAGATGGATGGCGATCGGCAGAGGGACCCAGGTGCCCTGGAACTTGCCAAAGCCACCCTGGACGCGGCGGTGGGTGGCTTCGGAGGCAAAGTACGGAGCAAGGATGCGTGCGCGGCTCGAGCGTTCGATTCCGCCGGCGCGGAGAAGCTGGGTTGCGTTGACCCACGAGTCGTCCTGACGGCGCATGACGCTGTTGCCGTCGACAATGATCTCGAAGACGTCGATGTGCGCATAGACGGCCTGGGGGGGGGGGGGGGGGTCAGAGGGCGGGGGGGAGATGAGATGGGTGGGATGGGGTGCGTCGGAGGGTGCGGAGGGGAGGGGGTACGCACAGGAAACACTGCGCCGGGCGCAGCAGAGCGGCGGGTCAGGCATGGGGGCTGGGCGCGGGGACGGCTGACTGCGGACGGCGCGGAGGCTGGGCGTGGTAGGAGGGCGCGCCGCACCTCTGTCCTGGCGCGGCGCATCCGACGGGGAGCCACGCAGCCCTTGCGGCCGGTTTCAAGAACATGCACCACCCACGTGACCTGCCGCAGCAGGCATGCATCATGGCATCTGGGAGGACGTGTGGCGTGGCGATGAGGTAATGGCACTCGTGCGTGGGCAGTACCAATCGGACACTGTAGCACGTGACAGTGTGAAATGTCACAGCAGAGTGGACTCCCCAACGCAATGTTCAATCAATCGCACGCTCAACGCACGCTCCACTTTCTCACAGAAGATGTGTGCATGGGGGAGCTGTTGCAGCCTGCAGGCTGGTGCTAGTGCCTGCGCAGCCCAACATGCATGGGTGCAAGCGCCAGCACAAGACAGCACCCTGGCCTGACGCCCGGGGGCAGGTGACGCGTGACGCGTGTTCATCGATCCATTGATGACCAGGCACTAGTCATCATCACTGGTGACTAGTGACTGTGTGACAGGCGAGCATGTCGGAGACTAGCAGGGGTGCAGTCTATCCCAGCGCTCAGCCTGAGGCTGGGCTGAGATCGGAGTCTCAGATCTCAGATCTATTGCATGGTCGGTGACTAGGTGACTATGACTATGACTACAGTGACCAGTGACTAGTGGCTAGTGACTCAGCCCTCTGGTCGCCCCGGAGGCGATGCTAGATGCGACAGCGCTATATCTTACCCACCCACCCCGCCCTGTCCCCCGTATCTCGTAGCGCGTAGATAGCGAACCCTGGGGCCTGAGCCTGAGCAACGATGCTGCCCTGTCGTGCCCTCGTCTTCGCCAAAACACCCCCTGCGAGCTGGCGACGATAGTCGATAGCCACTGCGCGTCTCTTCCCACCCGCATGCATCGCCATTATCTGCCGGCGCTAGCACCGCCCCCGCTTTGCTTTCCTGATCCCCACCACCTCCCGCCCCTCCGTTTTCTTCTTCTTCGCCTCCACCGCAGCTGCGGCTCGGCTGTTCTTTTCTTCCTTCGTTCCTGTGGGCGCCGCGGCACGCTGCCGTGGGCGCGTGGCCGTTTCTTCTTTCTCTTCCCCCCCCGCTCCCACGTCCCCGCTCATCGATCCCTACTTTCGCCTCTTTCCCCCGTCTTCATCCCCCTGCGCTATCCCCTCACCTGGCTCTTTCCTTGTCATTTTCGCCCTTACAACACCCATCTTCCCCCCCCCCATTCCGCGCCAAACACCATGCCACTCCGCCCGCGCCTGCCCAACCAGGACCGAACGCCCCTCCTTGTCACGCCTGCCTTCCTCCTCTTGTTGCGTCTTCACCCAGCATATCCCCCATCCCTCACGCCTAGTCCCGCCTTGGCTCCTCCCTCCACTGTTCCCAGTGATGTGCTGATCCGCACCATGACCAAGTGGAACGAGTGCGTCCCCATCTCTGTCTCCTAACCCCCCTCTCTCTCCACACGGTACTGATCAGCCATCTGGTGTCTTTGCACAGCGCATATATTTTCGTTCCCAAGGGTCCTGGGACTGGGTCCCCTGGTACACCACCTCGTCGCTCCGGTCGGATGCGCCGTGGATCGAGCCTGTCCAGCGGATGGCTGTTGCCCCCTACACCGGGGACCCCATGTGAGACCAGGTTCGAGCCAACGACAATGCGAGCTCCTCTTCTTCTCATGGCTCCACCGGCTCTGCCCCAGGCCCCACCCACATCAACGCTGGGTTTACCTTCCCGTCCCCCCGCCAATCCAAAACCAAACCCCATCATCTATCCTCTCTTGGCCCCAAGGTACCCTCCCCCCTACTCCGTCGCACCGTTCCCACTTCCGAACTGAATGCGCTTCATCTTCTCCCACCCCCACGTGTATTTGGCCATCGCCGAGGAGCCACTTCCTGGCCCGCTCTGGGCAACCGCCACCCCGCCTCACCCGCCCGAACCCCTGCTGGACCGGTCCTCCTCTGGCCTCGACATGCAATCCCTTCTCTTCTCACGCCAAGCACCGTCGGGACTGACGGCGGGGGCGCCGCGGTGCCTCGATCGGGTGTCAAACTCCGGTCTGGATCCGATAGGGAGGGCGTCATTGATTTTTCCCAGCACGAGTGTCCGTCCAGCACATCAGCTTACGCCGTGGCTTGCCCACCGCCTGGTCGGCCTCGGCCTCCACCCCCGTCTCACCAATGTACCGTCCATCGATGGAATCGCTATCGGGGCGAAGCCTCGGGTCCAGGTCCAGTGCATCGACCGAGGCGCTGAGGGGGACCATGGCCAAAGCTCATCCCTCGCCTCCCAGCAGTCTCGACTCTACCGCGTCCCCCGACCTGTGTGATGTCCCGGGAACCCCCAGCCAAAAACAAGGCGCCTGGCCTTTGGTGTCTAAGGTGGTCAAGTTGGACTTGCGCAGCACCTAGCACGCCCCCCCCTCCTTGTACCATATCGAAGAAGGACGTATCTTGGTGTTTCACTGTTCCCTCCTTCCTGTTTTCAAGCATCTGTCTCGTGGCCCGCCCGTTTCCTGTCTCATCCTTTGACGGACTTACCTATGCACTATGGCTCCCCCCTCCATGCTTTGCTCCCAACTGCATACCAGCCCGTCTAGCTGTTCTTTTCCTCGCTTTCCTTGCTAGGTAGGTTGGGCCCAAGACGCCCCCTGCTTGAGGGGAGAAGATCCTGGGATGTTGGATTTTGGTCTTCCGGGAGTGCTTGCGAGCTTTTTGTTTGTACCATACCGTTTTTTGTCTCCCTTGTGCCTGTACAACTCCCCCCCCCCGCCCCCCTCTTCCCTCTCATCTTTTCCCTATGCGTCTAAGAATGTTATAACCACCTTGTGCCATTCACCCTCACGAGCTTGCTCACTTGCCTTGGTTCTTGCATTTTACCTCCTATGGTGGGCCAAGTACCTTCAAGGGAACGTAGTGTTGGGCGAGGACCTGAGCGCTGAGCGCTGATCCTCGCCTATGCCGTATCGGTTGACGTGGGTGGGTATCCAACATCTTTCGCAGTCCCACATAGCTCGTGTGGGCGTCACGCATCGTTAATAAGTACTTGGTGCTGGCGCTGATCCTCCGTTAGGCCTTAGGCCTTAGGCCCCTTGTGGATTACATGTTGCAAACGCATGTGTCGCAGGGACGAACCATATGTTCCCTCCCACGTCCGTGACACGATCCCACCATGCCCGATGGCTGATGGAGGTCAATCGACCCTACAGCGAGAAGGACACAAAGGTGTTTTGGGTTCAAATTCTAAGCGTTCTTCAGCTACGGTTCGGGGGGTCAATCATATTGGGCCACAGGGGACAGTAAGTTATTATAATAGCCCGACATCATAGTACGTGGTAAATGATGTGTAACGCTGCGGGTATCCAACAGGTTCCCGCGGGAGGAGCCACCAGCGTCGCAACGGGCAGAGGGGGCTGTGCATTAGGTCGGGATTAGGCCCTATATGGATTCACTATTCAGATGAATTCGAGTCGAGGAGAGCGTTAAGCCTTAACGTCAAGCTTAGCCGCTAACCTTAGGGCTATAGATAGGATCGAGAGCCAGTTGGTCACGTCGCCAGTCACCGGTTACCGTGACTCCCAGACCCAGAAGACCTGGGAGTGGTCTCCTGCGCTGGATGAGCCTCGCCATACATCACATCTATTGGATCATCGGCCGATCATCGATCATCGATCATCCCCATTCGATCCTTTTGACAGGGGGAGTGGCCAGGGCCCATCAGGGCCCTGCTATCCAACTTCCAACCAGCCCCAAGCTAGCTCGCTTTGGCTCCGCTAGGCGTCCAAGAACTGGTTCGGGGGAAGGCTTACGTCCGCCGTCCTATGCTCCCTCGTCGAGCTGGTCGAGATGCAATATGCAACAGGATCCAGCCGCTACGTACCCGCTCCCTCTCTTGGACACGGACGTGCACCAAGTCCAAATGCGCACCGTACCCGCAACGAAAACCGTTCCCCCACAGCGCGCTCAATGCCAACATGTCAATGCGGCTCGGGCATGTACGAAAGCGAAAGACTGATGGGCAGCTTGGCGCACGACCGAGACGTTTCTGAGGAACAACGTCTTGCGTTTGATATTGACCCGAATGTTCAGGTGCTCCTCGTGTATGAGGCGCAGCCAGGGTACCCTTTCGTGTCGATAGCGTCCGTAGGCGCCGACAGATGGTAAATACATCACCAATAGCACGTCAACGCCAGGGTCGTAAGTAGGTAGAAGGCCGCGCTCTATGCAATGGAAATGCGAGCCATCAGACGGTCTTTTCTTCTTGCCTTGCCTTTTGCCTTGTCTTGCCTGCCTCCGGCCACACAGGCCCCCCACATGCACGCACACAACCATTCCTCTCAAACCACCTTTCCCGCCACCGGCTCGCCCACAAAACACCCCAAAGCACCCCTGTAACAGTAAACCTTACCAGGACTGATCATCTGAAGCACACATTGTTAGTCTCGGGCAGGCACACATTTGCTAAGTTAGCCTTGAGCGCTGAGCCCTTTTGATTAATCAAATGATCCACTGCCAACCGTCACGTCACGTCCCTTTTGAACGCTGTACGTGGCCGTAGGGAGAAAAAGAAGCTGTTTGGCGCGCTGCTACTGCGCCGAAGGTGCACGATGATAAGCATGCTGCTTGTCACTTGAAGCTTCAAGCTTCAAGCTTCAATGGAGCCAAGATGGCGTTGTAACATGGACCGCGTTACGCGTACCGAGACGAGGCACAGTTGAAGCCATGTGCATCCAAAGGGTAGCGGTAGGGCCAGAGGGACTGATGGTGTTATCGATTATCGGTTATCGAATCCCTCGCCCTCTGCGTTCTCGTGCGTTCCACGGTGTAGAGCGAGCATCGGGGTGGATCCAAGGGTGATCGGTGACGGTCAGGTCGGTCAGGCCTCCGGCGGGGGTAGTAATGCTCCTCTCTCGACCGTTGCATCATGCTCAGCTGAGCACCGAAAGGAAAGCTTGCCGAGGGAACGATAAGGTCGAGAGCAAAAAAGGACTATATCGCCCCAGAGAAGAGAAAGTGAACCGCATAGAGCTAAGGTTTAGCGCTTGTCCATTCAATGGGCGCAATGGGCGCCTAGTAGCACTTAGTGCTTAATACGGCAGGGGTGGAGGGGGGGGGGGGGAGGCACTGATTCGATGATGACGTTGATTGCCGTTGACCCGGTGGTTCGGTTAGCGAGCCACACCTGATACCATCGACCATCCCACATCCCACATCTCACATTCCACCGCACTCTCACGCGTTCGGCATCCGACGCCTCTCCTTTGCATGCGAAAGCTATACCTAAGGAAGACTAGCGAGAAAGCAGACGGATGTAAGGAAAGGGAGATTCAAGATAGTGGAGAGGGGCACGCGCAGCGTAGCCAGTGGTGGGGGACATGGGGGAGAGAGAAAACGAATGTGGCGGGCAGCCAGAGAGCGGTCCGGTGAGGAACAGAGAGGAGGTGGAAACCGAGGAGGGGGGGACAGTGACCCATGGTCCATCGTAAGGGAGCAAGCATGGCTAGACGCGATGGACAAACGAGAACAGAAGGCAGAAGCAACGGAACAGCAAGAAAGCCGAAAGGCAAAGTGGGGCCAGGACGGAGACGAGAAAAGGAAGACGGGACACAGGGTGCGCGTTAGGACTTAGGGACGGTAGCTCTGTGCACCGAGAAAGGTGGACAACTCGGTCGTCAGCTCCGTCGGCGTTGCGTACCCCCCGGCCCCGGCATCCAGGTTGAACATGGGGAACATCTTGCCAAACTGGTTCGGCATCTCGAACTGATGAACAGGCAGCGCGCCAGGACTGTAGGACGAATCAGTTATGTGCGAGTCCGTAGAAGGAGAGGCAGACAGATCCGGTTGGCTCTCTGGCGAGGCAGTCATCTCTGATCCCGCCCCGGGAAGGTGGAAGAAGGGGGTGGCATTCATATCCATCGTCGACGGGCGGAAGCGTAAGCCCGGGGAGGCAACGCGCCGTAAGGCGCTGGCAAGGGCGCCGAGACGGATGCGGATGATTTGTTCGAGTAGATGGCAGGTGGGGCAAGAAGGCCGGCTCGTCCGATGTCACAGTCAAACCGTCGGCGCAGAAAGGGGCGTCGTCATAGTCGTCCATCCCATACTCCTCCTCCGCCAAGCCGAGGTCATCGATGCCAGCGGCATTCATAGCGCCCTTACGGCTAACAATACGGGCCGTAGGCTTGTCTTGGCCACATCAGCCAGCGCCACGGGCAGCACCAAGTCCGGCACCGCCTCGACATAGTTCTGCAGACCGTTGGCGAGACGGTATTCGTTCAGCTGCTCCGTCAGCACGCGCGTACGGTCGTGCAGTTCAATCAGCATCTTGCGGTACAGTGCCTCGCGCGCGAGCGAGTCTGCGACAAATTGCAGGCAGCGATTGACAATCAGCGACTTGGACGGACGCCGCACTTCGGAAATGGCCGGGATCTTGGACGCCAAGACCTAGACAAGCAAATGGTCAGTGATCACACATTGTGGGGGCACATACAGCGCCATCCAATATATTGGGAGGAGAGCGTACCAAGAAGCGCTGGTTGAGACTTTCCCGGCGAGCACGTTCAATTGCATTGTGGTTCGCCCGCTTGTCCTGGCTGGCCTTACGGTTGCCAGCTGCTGCCGTCGAGCTGCTCACACGGCGGGGGGCCTTGCCGGATGAGGCGGGGCGGGAAGGCGCGGCAAAAAGGTTGGTTTGGGTGGGGACAATAGCCATGGTTGGATAGGTTGCAGGGGTGGAAAGGGGGAGGGAGGTGGTCGGGGGTGGGGGGGAGAAAGGAGAGCGGGAGAAGTCGGTAGAGAGGTGAGAAAAAGTTGGGAGATGCGAGTGTACACCGAGCCAGTCAAGAGATCGTTCACCCAAAGGGGAGATCAATCTTGAAGTCTTCTAGGTGACGGATTAGTAGGGGAGAGGCCGGGGAGAGGGGGCGCTGAGCCGTCGCTTTTTCAAGCCGTCTTCAAAGCGCGTGGATCGGCAGGAGGCAGAAGAGAGCAAGTTTAAGCTGGTCAGCACGAGAGGAACACTTGCATTCAGCGAGGAGAGGGGGTGGCCGCGCTGCGCCCATCGTGAGATCATCGAGGGGGTATACGCAGCGAGGGAGAGATGTGAGTACTGGGCGAGCTCTGCCCGCACCGTGGACAACAAGCCACGGCAGGGACAGGGACGGGCACGCCACCACGGCTTGGCCGCGGGAGGGGCAGGGGGTTAGGGGGGGGGGGCGTACTCACAAGCGGTGGTGGGGGCGGAGAAGGAGGCAGGCGTGGCAGGATTTTAACACCAGACCCGGACTGGAGGCGTTGCGCGGCTGGCTCTGCGCTGGGCTGCTTGGCCCAGCCGAGCGCAGGTGCTCCGCACAGCGCCACTCTGCTCGGTGCTTCGTCGGAATCTGCATAGTTGTGCGTCGGTGCTGTCCCGTCTCACCCGCTGCTGCCACCGACAAATACTGGCCGGCACATATCCTTCGCACGGCATATACATACCCTGCTTGCTGCCAGCAGCAGCACCCACGCACTGCGCCCGCCCCTGCACCGCGCCTCTGTGCTGGTCCAACCCGCTTCGACGGCCCGCCGGGCGCCAGTGTGCTGCCCAGGCCGGCGCCTAACGCCTAACGCCCCCCGTGTGGTGCCCCGTCACAACTGCGGTGGGAGTGTGGCGCCTTGCCCAGCCCAGCCCCCAGCCCACACGCCAGTCTGTCTGCGATGCCTGTCAGGCGCAGCCCCCGCCCGCATCCACCAGTGTGTTCCCACCGGCCCCCACCCCTGCGATCCATCAAACCCACACCGGTACTGCTCCCGGCCCTGCCCCGATCCGCCCGCCTCCCCGCACAGCGCGAGTGTCCACACGCCTCCGTCACCAGGCCCCGCTAGGCCCCGCTGTGAGGGGGGGGGGCAGCAGCACCCTAGTGCAGGTTGCACGTTTCAATGGTGGGATCTGGGATCGGGATCTGGGACGGGGCCATGTCGGGGATGAGGGAGTGGTGGCGCTGAGCGCTGAAGCGCTGAGGCACTGAAGGTACTGAAGAGTGACGAGTAACTAACAACTGGGTGACAGTGGCCCAGTGGGGGTGGGGAGCTACACTCTGCGCTGCCAGGGCCCGCTCTCGGCTGCACATGCTTGGGTGCCCGCTAGCATGCGGCCCCGCGTCGGAACCATGCTGGACAAGCTGCGGCGCCGCTCAGATGGGCGCATAAGCTTTGTCTCCACCTTCCAGCGTTCCGTTCAGACGCTCAGCGTCTCGTTACGTCAGCCGCACCACCATCCAAGTCTGCCTCGTTCTACCTACGCGTCCTCGCTCTGCCCCCGCTTCAGGGGGTTGCACCATTCTGTTGCTATACTCGGGCGACTACGGCTTTTCATTGCACGAATACCACCAGATAGTTGTGATCCAGTCATCACGCGGAACGCGGAACCGGTAACCCATCGAAAGTGGATGCCACGACTGGCCACGTCATCGATTCTGGCCTCGCGGCCACGATCAATGCCAACCCTCCAAATTGTCTGGCACAAAAGAAAACGTTATCTCCAATCGCCATCTCGTCTTTGGCGCACCCTTTCTGTCTACGGTTGTCCATGAGGTCTGAGCTCATGCCTGAGACGTGCTACCACAGACCGATCATCGCCCAAACGGGAAGAGATGTCCCACCAGCGCCGGGCGGATTGAGCCGCATCCTGCCCCCATGTAGCCCACGCAACTAGTAGGAAGCTAGGCTCTCGACGCCTGTTGCTGGGCTGCTTGGATCGCAGCATAGTTGGCTGCCACGCGTTGCTGGATATACTCGCCCGCAGTGATGGTGGGCTGCGAGTTGCAGGCCAGCGGCACGTCTGTGTTGGCCTGGGCAAAAAAGACAAGCGAGTAGCGCGCGTCCAGCGATTCTCCCAGCTTGGGGCTGCGAACCCGGTGCAGGGTGGACTTGAGCTTGCCATCGGACCAACGCGCCAGCATGTCCCCCACATTGCAGGTAACCAGGTACGAAACGGGTTCCACGGGCGTCCAGGCCACTGGGCTGCCCTGCTTCCAGTCCAATCCGACGCCACTTCCAACCCGAACTGGCCGTCCCGTTGATGGAGGCAGGTTACACGTCAAAGTCAGTCAGTGTGCGGGCCGGCGCGAGGGAGCTGCAAGGAAAGGAGGCAAGCGCAAAAGGTCAGAACCATCTCGCACGGAGAAAATGGGGGGGCGTGGACAGCGACGTACCGCTGCTTGATGTCGTCCGGGGTTTGGGCAAAGTAGTGAAGCATGCGCAAGGTGCTCTGGTACTCCTTCTTGCTTGCGTCGTGGGCAGCACGCATGGTGCCCAGCGGAAGACCAAGACGCTCTTCAAACAAACTCAGGACACGCTGGGCTAGCTCCCAGTTTTGCCGCTCAAACTCAGCATCTCTTCCTTCCATCCTGGCAGTTCCTCCTCCGATGGCCAGAGACCTTGCATGCGCGGCCGAGTGATTTGGAACGATTCCTTTTGGTCGTCTTTCCCGTGCTCGGACGTACTTGCCCACGTGACTCAAAACCGGCATTGTTGGCAAGAGGATACTGCGCCTTGGTCTCTTCGGAAAGGCTGAAGAATCGTTGGGCATTGGCAAACGCCCCATCGATCGTCTTGGGGCTGATCCCATGGTTTTTTAGTTGAAAGAAGCCCACCTCGGTTGCGGCCGCCCAGAGTTGGTCGCCAATCTCCTTGCGTCGCGTTCCAGTTCGCTAAGGTCAATCACGGGCACTGCACGATGGACCGTGATGCCTTCGCCGCCCATGACAGCTTCGGCTTGGAGCTCAGGGAGAGTTGATGCAGGGGCCGCCATGACAAAAACTGTGCTCGCCGTTTCCGATAGGATCGAGGTTGCAGGAGGGAGCGGGTGGAGGCAAAGCGAGCCGATGGGGTACGGGAGATGTTTATGTACACACTCTTCGGTACCATTTGCTTCCCCACCTCGGAAATGTGAGGGGATGTCGCGTGCATGAAAAACGGATGCCGATAATCTCGGTAATCGATAACATGCCAGTATCAACTTGATAACGGAGCGATTCGGAGATGAGTGATAGTGACTAGTGATGTGAGTCCTCGGGCCGCGGCCTTAGGCCTTAGGTCTGGCCTTAGGCCTGGCCTGCCTGCTTAAAGCTTGATCCTCAGTGTGGCCACAACTGTCTTGCCCAACTTGAAGCTAGGGCGATAGTCGAGTCGATTCGATAACCGCAATCAGGTTGAATTGACTAAAAATTGCAACTTGTGCCAAGCCGGCACCTAGGCCGGCTATCGTGTCCGCTTTTTCACCGCCCCTGTTGCCGCCCCGTCCGGGATTCGTTCCGGGCCGCCGGAGATGCACACTAATTTAACTCCACTTGCCCATTTGCATCAACCCCAACTCCAGTCCAGTTGCACCCCTCCTTCCTTCGCCCACCTCCACACACCATGGACCGCGCTACGATCTCTCGTGTGCTCGACGTCATCGAGCAGGACATTGTTCCCTTGACCCAGAAGGGAGTCGAGTCCGGATGCAAGCTATTTGGGGCTGCTGTGTACGCACTCTCTTCTCCCCCTCCTCTCTCTCCCACTCGTTGCCCTGCCTGGTGCCAGAGCATCCAGCATCCTTAGATGGCTGACCGTTTCCGTTGGTATCCAGTCTCAAAAAGTCGGATCTGTCCGTTGTGGTGGCAGCAACCAACACGGAAACAGCCAACCCACTGTTGCACGGGGAGGTGACTGCGATCAATGCGTTCTATGCGTTGCCCGCGGCCGACCGGCCGGCGGCCAAGGACTGCCTCTTTGTGTCGACCCACGAGCCGTGTTGCCTGTGCCTCAGCTCGCTCGCCT
Source organism: Moniliella sp. 'wahieum' (assembly GCA_003971905.1). Taxonomy (NCBI): domain Eukaryota; kingdom Fungi; phylum Basidiomycota; class Moniliellomycetes; order Moniliellales; family Moniliellaceae; genus Moniliella; species Moniliella sp. 'wahieum'. The sequence continues at coordinate 633,657 of RSEE01000006.1, read as the reverse complement.
GGAGCGGATTCAGCTCGTGGTGCACTCTGTTTGACTACAATGATTCGAAGGATTCGTTCGGAACGCCTTACGACATTGACATTCTTCAAGCCGTCTTCCAAGTGCCTGACCCGGGCCGCGAGGTGGATCCCAACCGTCCGCTGTACAACCGCAAAAACAAAATGTTTACCGGCGTCCTGCTCAAACCGACCATCGAAGAAATGGGCGATGCGCAACTCGCCGCTCGTGTCACACCTCCACAACGTGTACGACCAACTGTCCGCCACGTATCAGAAGAGCAAAGGAGGGTTGCTGTTGCCTTGAGCCTTGAGACCTTGACCCCTGGCCGTGGCCAAATAATGCACAAGCCCATCCCCAGTGGGTACGGTCCCTGTAATGGATTCGGTCACTTGCCCTAATGAGGGGTTCCTGTTGAAGCATATGGTGATGGTGGAGGGGTGGGAAGATAATGTGCGATGGCAGCGGGCTATAGCACAAGTCGAAGCTCGAGATGTGGCGGGGTTGTAGTATCCCTCCGCCCGGCCTAGGACAAGAGAATAAGAAACGCCCCGGTCACCCCATTCCCACTCGGCCCCCCACGCAGGGGTCTTTGCCAAGGCACAAACATATAGTTAGTAGGTAGGTCGGGTACGGCCCACACACCAGTGCATCATCGATCACCACTGGTGGGCAGACTGCAGCGGCTCCGATAGAGGTGTGGGGAAGGCAGGGAACCCCGCCGCCGAGGGAGGCCCGTGCGAGGGGGTAAGAAGAATGGGGGTCTGGGGGCGGGGGTTGGGGGCGGCGACCCGGGCGCCGATGACGAATGGGCGAATGGGCCAGAGCGGGGTGTCGCTTGACACACCCACAGTAGTCGAGTGTCCAGCAGCGGGCAGCCGAGATGTCGTCCCCAGCTGCGCAAGCGCAGTAGGGTTGCTGGGAACCCTCCCAAGACACGCGGCTGCCGGCTGCCGCGGAATGGATTCTAACGTGGCCGACTTAAGCCCGCACCCCGCCTCTGCGTGCGCTGCACAAGGCGGATCAGCCTTCCAGGGACAGGGTGACCGACACCAAAACCAAACATGTGCTGCCAGAGGCGCAACAGAGTGTGTGTCAGACGGCTTTGTGGTTTCGCGGCTCTCCATTCATTGTGTCATTGTCGTGCCCCCGGGGGCCGGGTGAGTTGGGCAGCGATGGAGCTGGAGCCGATGTGGAGAGGGGCATGTCGTGGGACACAGCTGCCGACACCGCGCCCACAGTGGGATAGGTATGCACTGCGCTCGTGCTGCGGATTGCGGCTAACTGCTGCGATGGCATGGGCGGATCTGCCAGCGGCAGGCCTGATGGGCTGCTGCCGGGGCGTGCCAGGGACACAGAAGACGCTGGCCGAGGCTCGGCTGAACCGTCGGCGTCCCTGCCAGACGCTGCTGTCCTACCCTGCCGCCTCGGCTGCATCGCCATCCACACCAGCCGTTCCGCCAGCAGGCGGCGTTAACCCGTCGGGCAAGGCGCCCAAAGTGCGGAGCCCCACACACAGACCGGAGCCCCGCACAGGGCCAGTGTGGACTTAAGTGTCGTCTGGGGTCCCGCTGTGGTTGGCGTCGCCGCGCTGCCTGCCTGAGCCGAAGATGGCGCAGGCCACGCCCTCCATCCGCACCAGCACCGGCACCAGCACCAGCACCAGCACCAGCACCAGCGGGAGCCCTACTATCCGCATGACCACCACAAGTGCCCCTGCCGCTCCTGCGCTCGTGCCCTCCATCCAGGGCCAAGCGCCAACTAAAATGCCGTATATATACCCTCTCTCGCGTCCCTCCTCCTCTCCTCTCCCCACCCCCCTACATCCTACTTCCTCTACCGCCCTCAACCACTCCCACCACCATCACCACCATGGCCTCTGTCGACGTTCGTGAGAAGCAGCTCGAGGTGCCTGCTGCCGCTACCAAGGCCGTCTTTACCAAGACGGGCGGCCCCATTGAGTTTGTCAAGTACAACCCAAGCGCCATTCAGCTCAAGGAAGGCGAAGTCTTGGTCCGCATCACCTACTCGGGTGTCTGCCACACGTATGTTCTGTCTCTATTATTCTTTTGCTCTTGCTCTCCCGCCTTTGCACCCGGCCTCTGATCTCCTCGTCTTTCTCACAGCGACTTGCACGCCATGCTCGGCGACTGGCCCCTGGCCACCAAGCAACAGGCCACGGGCGAGCCTCTCGTCGGTGGCCACGAGGGCGCCGGCGTTGTTGTCAAGCTTGGCCCCGGTGCCGACCAATGGGTTGCGCGCGGCGACCGCGTGGGCATCAAGTGGGTGGCCGACGCCTGCCTGAACTGCGACTACTGCCGCGTAGGATTTGAGTCGAACTGCATCCACATCCAGAACTCGGGCTACTCTGTGGACGGTACCTTCCAGCAGTACGTGGTCTCCTCGGCCAAGTATGACCAAGATCCCGACGGCCTGGCCTTGGTCGATGCGGCGCCCATCTTGTGCGCTGGTGTGACGATCTACCGCGCCCTGAAGGAGGCCAACCTGCAACCGGGCGAGTGGGTCGTCATTCCCGGTGCTGGGGGTGGACTGGGCCACTTGGGTGTGCAATATGCTGCCGCGTTTGGCTACCGCGTCATTGCGATTGACACGGGAGCTGAGAAGAAGGCGCTGGTGGAGAAGCTGGGCGCGGACGCATGGCTCGACTTTAAGGTGTCCAAGGACATTGTTGCCGACATTAAGGCACTGACTGGCGGGCTGGGTGCACACGGCGCGGTCGTGGCCGCTGCGAGCGACTCGGCTTACACCCAAGGCCTCGCTACATCCGGCCCGTGGCACCCTCGTCACTGTGGGCATGCCCCCCGGCACGGTGATCAAGGCCGACGTGTTTGACACGACGGTTACTGCCAAGAAGATTGTGGGATCGATCGTGGGCAACCGGCAGGATGCGCTGGAATCGCTTCGTCTCGCCGAGCGGGGCAAGGTCAAGGTCATACCAGCTCAAGGGGCTTTCAGAGCTCAACCAGGTGTACACCGACATGCACCATGGCAAACTGGCCGGCCGCATCGTCCTCGATGTTGACAAGTAAACGGCTCTCGTTTTCCGTGCCCTCGGAAAACCGAGGGCATACTGTAGCGCGCACGGCGAGAAACTAGCGCCTGGCACAAGTACAAAATGTACTTCGTATGAATATCAAATGTCTCTTCCTTCAAGTGTGACGAGTTTGATGCCCATAGCCGAAGAAAACCCGTGCAGTATAGCATCGGTTGCCTATCATAAATCAGAGCCCTCAATGTGGAGAAGAGCTGTGGGAAGACAGTGTGAGGGGGAAAAGAGCGAGGAAGGTTTTTTTTATCTTGCTCCACACAGTTCAACGTTCACGTTCATACCCCGACGAGATGGATGCTTCCCAAATCTGTTCATGGTAGAGCTATGCCACTGGAATGCCTTTCACCAAGGTATCATTAATTCTCTTGCAGGCACATTCTGGAGAGACAAACACGTACTATCCGTACGCACACTCCTCGAATGGCCAAAAGAAGGGAGTGGATCCACTCGCGTGCATCCCCGGCACACTGAATATAGACTGGCGAACAGCGGGCGGGTAGTCAGTAGCGCGCATGGATGGTGTGGTGTTGCGATGTTGCCAGCGGCGTAGACAGGTGGCAGAGGGGCTCGTGCCGACGCTGGAGCCTGCTGAAGCTCTGAAGCTTGAAGCTGAAGCTCAGCAGCTGGAGACACCGGATGGGCTGAGCAACAACTGTCCAGCCGATCCCCGGGTGTTTTGTATCGGCGACTCGCCGGGGACTTACTTGCGCCCGTGGAGCCTTGCCAAGCGCGTCAATTGATAATCTGCGGATCAGCGCATCCGCCCAGCGCTCAACAACGCTGCTCAGCACAGAAAAGTTTCAAGTGCGGCCGAAGAGAGCGCCAGGTAAGACTGGCGCGGTGCCCTGCTGCGGCGCCCAGGGCAGATGGGGCGATTGGCGCTGGGCGAGGCGGGAAGCAGACGGAGTACTGAAGCTGCAGGCTTCAAGCTCAAGAGAGGCGCCGCCGGCACTTGTCTTGCGTGGCTGTTCTTTAGGCGCCCACTTCTCTTGTTGCCCCGTCTTCCCGGCCTTTCCTCCCGTCTCTTCTTCTCCTCCGTCTCCTGCCTGTCTGCGGCGATGTTTGGATTCGGCGCTCAGCCCCCCAGCGTCGACTGGTCCTTCTTTGGCGGCCTGGAGCAGCTGCCGCCTCACCTGTACGGCGACATTCCTACGCGCAGCTCCCTCGCAGCCGAAGCTGCAGCTGCCAAGGCGTCCCTCGCCTCCAAAGCACCGTCCGCCGATGGCTCGCTGCCGCTGCCTTGCGCCACCGTGCCACTGCCCCGTTGAACTCGGCTGGATCCGGGTCGGATGGCCTGGGCGGTGGCACGGCGACGCCCCCGACCAGCGACGAGGAAAGGCCTTCCCCTTTCCTGCTGCAACCGACTGGCGGGCGCAGCAGAAGCGCGAGCAGCTTGCGGCTGGTGTCAAGCCCTCTGAAATTGGCCTTGTCCCGGATGCGCAGCAGGCCAAGGAGAACCATACGCTGCCGTCGGGCTACCCTTGGGTCCCCAAGAAACGCGTTACGCCGCCTCCGGCCGACGATTTTCTGTGGCTGTTGACCGAGGAGCCACACCGAAGTCGTCGTTGGGCGATCTTGAAGGCTCACCTGAGGTCAAGACGCTGATGGGCTACGAACCGCTGACCAAGTGGATCAGCGGCGCGGTTACGCTGCTTCAGATTGGCATTGCCATCGGTCTGTCGTACACGGGGTGGGGGTGGCTCGACTGGCGGCTTTTGCTGATTGCCTATGTGGTGGGTGCGACGGCGACGCACAATCTTTTCTTGGCCATTCATGAGATCACCCAAACCTTGCCTTCCAGTCGATCGATGCCAATCGGCTCTGGGCCATTGTGACCAACTTGCCGATTGGCGTCCCGTACGCCATGATGTTCAAACGATACACATGGAGCACCACAAGTATGGGCGAGGATGGCGTTGACACCGATCTTCCCTCGAGGTTGGAGTTGCTGTGCTTGAACAATGTACTTGGCAAGGCCTTTTTTGCGTAAGTTCGAATCGCCTGGGACGGGGCAAGGATGTGGACAGCCCGGCTAACCTGCTTCGTTGCCTTTTAGTACCTTCCAAATCTTCTTTTATGCTTTGCGTCCCACCTTCATCCGTTCCCAGCGGCTAACATCCTGGCATTGCTCAATGCCGGTGCAGGTGTTGTGTTTGATGTGGTCATTGCGCGCAACTTTGGCTTCACCCCCTTGTATTATTTCGCCCTCTCGGCCTTCTTGGCCGGCAGCTGGCACCCCTGTGCTGGTCACTTTATCGCCGAACACTACCTCTTTGGTGACATTCAGCAAGAAACCTGGTCGTACTATGGCCCGCTCAACTGGTTCACTACAATGTCGGCTACCACAATGAGCACCACGACTTCCCCTCGGTCGCGTGGAGCAAGCTGCCTGCGCTGCGCAAGATGTGCCCCGAGTTTTATGACTGTCTGCCGCAACACCCTCGTGGCCTTTGGTCACGGCTCAGTTTGTCTTTGGCACCGACGCGGGCATCTGGGCTCGCGTCAAGCGGTCTCGCACCTCGGGCGACCAGGGCGTCCCAGAGGAGTAAAGAGCTAGGATGAAACTGGCCCATCAAAAGCGTCTCTTGCTCCATCGCAGAGGCCCAACCAACCTCCGCGACCCCTTGGCCACCCCGCCTTCTTCTGGTCCTCTCCCTCTGCATCCTCTGACTGCGCCACCGCTCGCGCTCCCACTAAAACGACCCCATGGGACCGACTCCACGCCAGGCCCCACTTCGACTGTATTACTTCTTTCTGCATTGTGGTCGGGGGGCAGCGCCCCACAGCCACCAGATTTCTTCCCTTGCGCAGTGCATCCACCAGACCAAGCCCTCTCTGCCCATTGCTCTCTTCTGTCCATGCAAGCGCTCTCGTCTGCCCAGTGCTCATGCTATGCTACACGTGGCCCTTCTGTCTTTTTGACCCCCCCAAAAGTCTACACTATGGAACCATCTTGCCTGTTGGAGAGGTATGAGCAAATCAAGTGAAAGTGTAGTAGAACGACACGTAGAGTGAAGGTTAAAGGTGGGTGGGTTACCTGCGCTTCTTGTTCTTTTGCGTCCGGGCTGCCCGCCCGTTGGCACCAACGCGATTGGGACGCGCGGCCTGGGCATGCCACGCGGTCAACATTCTGCGCCGCCCGCGCCCGGTTCTTGTTCTTGACATTGGCATGCGTGTAGTAATTCTCCGCCTTGCGCTTCGACGTGGTCATCCGCGGTGCCTTGACGTTTGCTGCGCCTCGTCTTCCGACTCACTCGGCCCAGCCTCGGTGGTCATCGTCACTTCCGCACCCGAGGAGGCAGCATCCAGCTCTTCACCCTCGTCTCGTCCTCATCTTGTCCCACATCCACACGTCCACGTCCACCCACATCTTCCTCCCCTCTTCGCCGTCCGCAGGACGGGACGAGGGACCAGCGCCAGCGCCAAATACGTCGGTCCACTTGAGCTGCTGCAGACCGTCCTCGTCGTCCGACGAGCCATCTTCGTCCTCATCCTCGTCCTCGTCTTCATCCTCCTGTTCCTCATCCTCCTCAGCCACGGCCACTTCCTCGTCGTCCGTGTCGCCAAACTTGGTAAACTCGCCACCAGTCTCTTCGTCGTCCGCCTGGGCCGCCGACCGGGCTAGCTTGGTGACATCCTTCGCCGAGACGGAGGGAACCGTCAAAAGTTCGGCCTTGGCAGCCTTGTTGGAGAATTTGGAAGGCATCTGTTCAAACCCGGGCGGAGGGACGAAGAAGGGGATGCGGCCCCGAATCCAGTCGTTGAGCACAATCTTGGCAGCAGCCTGATGGTCGGGCTCGCCACCCTTGACCAACTTGCCCATCTTGCGGGCCAACTGGCCCAGGAAATCTTCCGCATCCTTCCACTTGGCCAAACCATAGGTCTTTTGCAGGTGCACCGGTTCCACCCGGGTCATCAGGGTGGGAATGTGCTCCGCAGGCGTCTCAGATTCTCCACTCGCACCACCCCCTTGAGTACAGTCGCCGTCTCCGTATCCTTCATCCCGACCGGCACAATCCCGGGGCAATCAACCAGGTAAATGCGCCGCATGAGCGAGATGTACTGCCACACCTTGGTCTCGCCCGGGATGGGGGCAACGGTGCAGACCTTCTTGGCTTTGAGGGTATTGATGATGCTGCTCTACCCGCATTGGGGTATCCGACAAACCCAACCGAGATCTGTTTCTTGTCCGAATGCAGACGGGAAAACTGACGCAAGAGACTGATGAGCGAGCCCTTGCCAAACGAGTTGTTGATGGAAGCATGAAACGCAAGCGTAGGCGCCGTCTTGGACAGATGCTTGACCCACTTGGCCGTGACCCAGGTGGGAACAAGGTCTACCTTGTTGAGCAAGAAGACAAGGTGCTTGTGCGGCTTTTCGTCGCGAATGTGCTTTTCAACAGTACGGCAGCGCGTTCCTTCGGGGTCACGCGCGTCGAGCACATGGATCACAACGTCAGACGAATCAATCAACTTGTACAGCTCGGCCCAAATCCGGCGCGATTGACCCTTGGAGTACGCCGGCTGCGAGCGACCCCGCTCCACGGGGATCTCATACGGGTTCTCCTCGGGGGCCAGAATGGGGATTTCGCGATCGTCCGAGACGAGATGAGCACCTCGGGCTTTTTCCTCCTCCTCGCGCACCTTGGCCTCCGATACCTCGACGGCCGTCGTACCGGAGGCGGCAAAGTCGGCAAACGAGCTGACGGCATTCGGGTCCAAACGGGGACGCTTACGGCGGGACGAGGGCCCAAACGTGTCAGAAAAGCTCTCGACTTCGGTAAGACGAGAGCCGCCAATTCCCTGCGTCGTCTCGCTCGGTTTTTGATCGGTAATCAAACTCATAGGGAGCTTGTTGCGGCGGAGGAGGACACTGTACGGGTCGTTGACCGGGCTCCGAGGGCCTCGCGGAAATGGGCGAGCGCATCTTGGCTGATCACGCGCGTGTTGCCGAACCAGCGGCGGTCCGGTGGACACGGCCTGGCTTGGCCTCGCTGCTCTGGAACTGGGCAGCACGGATGAGGTTGCCCTTGCGGTCGCGGATGCCCTTGCTGGCGATGCCATCCTTGGAGAGGAGCTTGACCCGCCGGGCACCTTTGGCGTCGCGGTAAAAGTTCTCGCCCTTGACTTTCTTGATGCCGGGGGCAGAGGCTTTGCCCTTGCCGTTGGTTGTGGCCACCATTGGGGAGGAGAGAGAGAGGTGGTGGTGGTGGGGGGGGCAGGCACACCTGACTTGGATCCGAGGCCAACCAGCGGCGCTGCGGCTGAGCGGGCAAAAAAAAAATGAGGGCGGTGGCGGCGGCGGAATGGGGCTAGGCTCGGTGCAACGCCAGGGCAGGGGCATTTCAACTTTCAATGGGAGCCCTGGTGAATTGAATTTGAAAGCAGCGAGGGGCACACTGGGAGGGGCGCTGGGGCGCACGGGGGCAGTGGCAGGGCGAGTGGGCCGATGCTGGATGATCGAGATGATCGATGACGATGATCGAGATCCCAGCCGCACAGACAGGCGCCGGGCGAGCGCAGGGGGCAGGCAAGGGCGGTGTCGCACGCCCCAGCGAAGCAGACACCGGCGATTATATTCGCCCGTACATTCAGTTCGCTTCTCCTGGCCATCCAGAATCGCACCACCCCTTGGCTGCCGCCGAGTCCCCCCGACACCGGTGGCGCAGCCCCACGGCCATCTGTCTGCCCGCCGCCCACCACCACCACCAACCACCACCACCCATGTCCACGCCCTCGTCCACCGCCCCCTCATGCACCCCATCACGCACTCCCTCATGCCCGCCCTCCCCCTCTCGTCGCCCTGGCTCTCCACACGCCTCCCGCCGCCCAGCGATGCTTCGTCCGATAGCAGCCGCAGCGGCAGCAGCAGCAGCAGCTCCTCCTCTGACGGAGAAGGCGTCAATCTGGATGACCATGCCGTGTCCACCCGCGTCCCCCGCCCATTGGGCCCGCGGCGCGCACCGTGCCCGCCTATCCCGAGCGGATCCGGCCTTTGGGCAGCCTTCTCCCCAAATCCCAATCTGTTGATGACGACGAAGACGCGTCGTCAGACAGTCTGCGCACCCTCACCGTTCCCGCCGTCACCATCATCGTCATCATCATCATCATCATCATCATCGACGAGGTGTCAGATCCCACTCTGCCGCGTCCACCCTGCGCAATCTGTGGCGACCAGCCTATTGCGTACGGCTTGTTGCAAAACTGCGACCATGCCTTTTGCGTTGACTGTTTGCGCAACTGGCGCCAACAGGGCTCGACTGACGATGAAAAGGAACTGACAAGCAACTTCAAGTGCTGCCCGCTGTGCCGCACCCAGTCCCTCCTTTGCGTCCGCTCCCCCGATTTGTTACGGGCGAAGCCAAAAAGCCCGCATCGACCACGCCTTGGCCCCGAAAAGTTCAACCCCGTGCCGCTATTTTACCAAATCCCTCTCTTCGTCACGAGGCCCCTTTTGTCCCTTTGGCGACGACTGCTTCTACCTCCACTCCATGTCGAACCGCCCCTTTCGGTTTGGCGTGGGCGCCGAGCAGATGCAAGCGCGTCTCTCTGCACGGCGTCGCGTGGCCCAACACCGCTCCTACCCGCCCTCAGAGGATGAGGTGTCCGATACTGAATCCACTTCCTCCCACCCACCTCCGCGGCCCCACCATCAACCCATTACCCTACGTCGCTTTGGCTCGATCGGTCGTGCCCGCACCCCCTTTGGTGGGTCGGGGTTAGGCTTGACACCCATGACCGCTTCGCCCGCTGCGTCCCCGCGCATGTCGCCCGTTCCTTCGGCTCAAGCGGCTACACGGCCGCGCGCCGGGACCACCGCTTCGTCTGGCAGTGAAGGTCCACCTCTCGAGCGGCGCAGTTCTGTCGCCGCCGCGGCTGCCGCCGCACGCAAAGCCCGTGCCGCTCGCGCCGCTTCCATTTCCTCTGGTATTGCCAGGGACGGTTTCCCGCGCATCTGTTGCCCTTGGCCAATGGCAAACCCGCTCCATCTTCGGTGCCTGCCTCTGCGGCCGTAGTCACACGTGCCCGCTCGGCGTCGGCCTCCACCCCCGCCCACCCTTTTTCCTCCCTCACCTCGTCTCCGCTCATTCCGCTCGCCCATCCCCTCTTGGTTCGCCTAGTCTCCTCCCCGTACACGAGGACCAACCCTTGTTACGCGTTCGCACTCTCCCGCCTTCATCCCATACGACTCAGTAGCCCCCTCTCGCACCCTCGCTTCCCTTGCCATACAAGCTCGCAACCGCCAACTTTGCATACCCCTCATCCCTTTGCATGCTCCCTTGCCCATCCCGCCCCTGACGATCTGGCTGGACTGGTACCAGTCGTGCTGGCTCTTTCCTCTGTTCTTTGTTCCGACCCGTCCGCGCTGGTCGCTTGTCTCACCCTTCTACCTCGCTTCGCTTTTGTCTTGTCCCGCTCCCCTCGTTTGTTTCCCTCGATTGTGGTGCCGTGTGTTGCGTCTGGGGCCGTTGGCTGCCAGCGTGTGTTAGCCACTGGTTCCGTCCCGGCACGAGCTGGTTCGAGTAGAAAGCAGAGCAGAGCAGATGCCATGGATCGGGCTACCTACCTACCCCTAGTACCTCGTGATTGATCTTCCCAACGCCGCCTTCTCTGTTCCTACTGGAGCATCGCGCATCCTTGGCACGGTACAGTAGCGACGCTGGCCGCTGGCGTCGCATGGCTCGGCACTGGCCATGCCCTACATCCATTCTTAGATCTTTGGTCTTAGCTAGGTACATGCACCGCCGAATCTCCACCTAGGAGACGCAAACCACCAGACAAAAAGAACAGGGAGGTGGGGGGGGGGGGGGGGGGGGTAAAATGATATTCGATCCAACGCAAACAAATCCTAGTAGCAAGCGGAACAGGCAAGCAGAGCAGATAGAAGGGGGAGAAAGTGAGCGTGATGGGAAGAGAGGAGATCAGGGAACTGTATAGGGGGAGGGGGTGGTAGAGGAGAAACCAATCACTCGCCCTGCCACATGGCCGGCCAAGCGACCGCCAAGCGCGGCACGTCCGTCCTCTGGTCTAGCGGAAGACTGGAGATGAACTCATCGTGTTCCTGCGGCGAAAAAAAGGAAAACGGGGGTCAGGTCAGGTCAGGTCCGGCCAAAGACAGGCCTACGGGTCACATAGTGGGGATGGGTGGGGGGGGGGGTTCGAGGGGGACGTACGTTGACTGTCTGTTCGTACTCGCGTAAGCTTTGCATTGCATACGGCTGGAGCGCACGCGGGAACGCGCGCTCGTCTACCGTCGATGCGCGTCGGGCGGATACCGAGCTGGCTCGGGCCGGATCCTCGCTCCTCCGCTCGCCTGCGACCAAGTCGGCCGCCGGGCCGGGCACCAGACTCGGACGGTTGGCAAAGTCGCGCGATACACGGGGAGGCTTGGTGGGACGCGGAGACCATCGGACGAGTGGGAACGAAGGTAGGGTGCACTGGCACTCGTCGGTGCACGGTCGGATTGGAGATCAAAAGACGCGTTACGCGCCAAGTGCTCGTTGCTCGTGGCGGCCTTGCCGCCCACTTTGGACAACGCCGGGGTCGAGGCGAGGCGCAGGTGCGCGCCACTGGAGGAACGAGACCTTTGCGTGCCTCTCGCCGTGCGGCCAAGCTGGCAGAGCGAGCAGGCGTGGGGTCGGCAGAATCCTTGTGTCGCTTGCCCAGGCCGAGAAACCACGCCGCTTGCTCGGCTCCGCACTGCCACTCGTGTTGCCCCCGACGGAGGAGAGACCTAAGATCCGTTCGCTTTGCCCAGGCCCGAGGGGGATGAGGTAGGTGTTGCCAAGGGGGTGCCGAGGGGCGTGCCAACTGGCGAAGCAGACAGAAGCGATTCGTTCGAATTGGATGCGTCCGTGTCGGAATCGATGGTAAGGTGCGGGGAGCGGGAGGTCGCGCTGGTGCCCACCACAATGGTCCGGATGGCCGAGTAGATCGAGGGGGAGCGCCGGCCGCTGTCGCTGCTGCTACTGTCCCGGCCAGAATCGGAAAGGAGTTCTTCGTAGCACGTGCGTACATCGTCGAGACGTGTATGGAGTAGGTGCGCGATCTGACTGGCAGAGTTGTTGGCTGGATCGTCGGCGGGGGCAGGGAAGTCGGTGATGTGGCCGATGCGGAAGACCAGGGTGTGGAGAAAGTAGGCGCGAATCGTGTAGGACCAAGAGAGGAAGAGCTTGGTAAAGATGAGCGGCGCCAGCAGCGTTTCTTCCCAGGGCACGCCGCAGACGCGTCGAGGACATCAACAGGCCAAAGTTGCCGTAACAAAACGCCAGCGTACGCATCAACGCTACCGCATGGTCCGCCTCCTGCAAATCATTCGCGCGACACCAATCACCCATTCCAGATCCATCACCGCGGGGATCGGTAGCCCCACGGCCGCAACCTGCTCCATCAGGGCGTCGATCCAGTCCCACAGACAAAACACGCCTTGCACATCATAGAGGGAGGTACGCTTGACAAGACAGTGAGGTGGAGTTGGATGCTGGGGAGAAAGAGATGCGCTTGGCGGGGAGACGTGCGTGGTTCGCCATAGGTTACCGATTCTACCACTGCCGAGACGCATCGGGTGGTGGCCATGTCGAGGTGTTTGGGTTTGCCATTCGAGCTTCCCAGCAATACGTTGGCCGTCTCGCCTGGGTTGCTATGCAACCGGAACAACAAAGTTAGCGGGGAATCGCTTTCGATGGAAACAGGAGGGAGGGTCACATACAAGCTGTTCTGACTTTGCTGGGTCGTGACCGAGTTGAGCGAGCGGTGGACAAGCGAGACGCACTTGTGATGGATCGAAGCAGCAATGTGAGCATAAGCCGGTGCACCAAAGAACAACCCATGAGCCTCGGGCGGCAAGCTAATCTGGATCAGTCGATCGAGTTGCCGATGAAAGTTGCGGAAGAAGCTAAACACCACTTCCGAGTCATCGCTCTGCCACCTCCGAAGCCAGTTGCCGCTCATCTCAATTCCACCCCCGTCGCACTGGACGAGATAGGTAGGTGGTTTGGGAACGTGCTTACTGCTCCTCTCTTCCTCGGGCTCCTTGGGCGCTGGCTGCGCGCCCACCTGAGCAAGGTAAGTCCCAGCGTCCTGGAAACAAAACACACGCAGATGGTCAGGAAAGCAGGCGAGGAAGGAGTCCCACGCCTCGCCTACCGGCCTGTTTTCGTCCCATTTTGCCTCGTGGCCACCCGCTCGAGCGACGTTTTATGTACCGGGAGGGCCCGCAGCAATTGCTCTCGACCGAGGGGATGCGGAACAAAGCATGGGCAAGGAGGCGGCCAGCAAAGATGAGGTTGTTGTGGTACACGCCCTTTTTGTTGAGCTCATTCAAGGCATACACAAGACACTGGTACAGCGTATCCTGGTACTTTTTCTTCTCCTCGGCCCCAGTCTCGGGCGCATCAAACACGGCCGCACTAAAGTTGCGCGCCTCGAGCAGCATCCCATACTTTCCAGAATCGCCAGCCGGTCCGAAGAACTGTAGGCTGTCTTGATTGCACCCAACAGCGCACCGATCCACTCGTACAACAGAGCACGACGGTTGTACGCAACTTTGTAGTGTTCGTATGCCGCCTCGCCCATGCGGGGCCGGTGCGACAGATTGGGCTGGTTGGGCGGGGTAGCCGAAAGGGGCGTGCCAAGGTAGGGGGACGACAGGGTGGTTTGGGACATTGGACTCAGTGGGCTCAGGGCAATCGTGCTGACACCCGGCGAGGGCGGGGCGGAGCTCAAGTCCGATGTGCTGCCTGGAGTTGAGGGCGGCGCATCGGGCCGGACCAAAGGCCGGTTCTGCTCCATTCGCAAAAACGGATGCAGCACCATCCGCAACAGCTTGCTCCGCTCAAACGTGGCACCTTCTTTGCGCGGGTGCGCCGATTGAAACTTGGGCAGGGCCGACTCGATGGTGCCCCATGCCATGGCTGGCAGCGAATTTTCTCGGTTGGGGACAGAGGTGAGGCAGAATAGGTTGCTTGGCTTGGTGAATCGGTGGTGGCAGTGTGCTCCCGGCCCGCTACCATTCTTCCTCCTCGACAGGATGCCAGGTGGGAGCTGAACGGGACCGGGCGTGGCAGGCTCGGGGAGCGAGGCGGCAGTAAAACGTGCTGATTCACCCGGTTCTACACTAGCTAATGAAGCCGGCAGAGCTGCGCGGGGGACAGCGGCGGCAATGAGCCCGCCGCTTGCGGCGCAGGGGATCGGAGCAAGCATCAAGGACAGGAACAGGCTCCAGTAGAACAGGTGACTCGTTGTGTGTGGTGGGCGTGGCGGAGGGGTGTCGGACAAAGAGGGAGACGGGGTGGCATGATGGGATTGTTCCTCCGCGTCGAAATGTGGAAGAAGCGGGCTTGTGGGTTCGAGAGGGAGAGAGTAGAGTCGTCTTTGACCAGCGAAGAAGAGCTGGATGGGAGGAGGGGTAAATTCGGAAAGCGGGGAAGGTGGGTCTGGCTCCGATGCGATAGCTGGATGCGAGTGAGGCCGAGCCGCATCAAGATTCGCGCTGCTTGTCCCCAGCCCGCTTGTAACCGGGGGTGCCCCATTCCCGCGCCCAGGAGAGGAGGGCGATGGGCGCCGACTACTGGGCGACAGAGGTTAAACTGAGGGTGAGCCGCGGTCCCTGCTGTGGCCCTGCCGTGCCGAGGAGCGGGTTGGGCGCTGAGGTGGGCTACCTGTCGGTGCGGTCACCTGAGATGAGGGACCTGGGAGTGGGTTTGTGGGGTGCACCGAATCAGTGACACAGGAAGAAGTCGAGCGTGTCCGTGCCAAGTCCGAAACGGCAGATGAGGCTATTTCGACTCCTGAAGCAGGAGTAGACCGACTTGAGGGAAGTGTGGGTTCCCGTGGTGTGACTACAGCTGCTTCCGACAAGCGAGATGGCGAGGCTTGTGGTGATGGCGATGGATAGGAGGTATTTGGTGGCGACGGAGAAGCCTGGCGGATGGAATGTTTTGCGTCGAGGCTAGGCTCGGAATGATGTTGTCCTCGGTACGATGCGTTTCGATGATGGCGGAACCCACAGGTGTCGAGGCGGCTTGCGACGAGGCGTCGGAGCCAACAAGTGAGTCGCGGCCGGGCGAATAGGATGGTGAAGCACTCTCCTTCGCCTCTTCTCGTGTGTCGAGCGACGGTGGGGATGGACGGTGGCTGAGGACCAGGTCGGGGAAGATACCTCGGGTCCGAGCTGAGAGGTTCTCCGAGTGGACGAGAGCACGGATGCAGGTACGTCCAAGGCCAAGTCCTGCCTTCCGGTCGTCTGCTATGGCAGATCGGGTCGACACTGGATGGCTCGTCTGTATCGGAGGGTTTGGTGTTGGGGACAACAGGACGGTCGGGGCAGTGATCGCGATCACCTGCTTTGCCGGCGATAAGGCTGGTGTCGCCCCGCTTGCCGGTGCTAGCCTCGGCGTCCGGGTCAACGGATGAGTGCTGGGGGGGCGCGAGTGGGTGGGGCTGGGGGAGGGGGCAGACGGTACGGAGGTGGCAGTGTCGTCCGTGCCGGGGCCCAGGGAGCCAAGGACGGTGGAGGTGGTGAGAGAGGAACTGACACTGCACTCTGACTGTGGGTGCGGGCCCCCATGGTGGGTGCATCCGGTTGCGACATGGGCGGGGCAACAGATGCCGCCATGGAATCAGCGACTGGGCGGGCGCGCGGGTCAGGATCGTGCTGGTCATGGTGGGCGCTTTATTGGTGCGTGGGCTCCAAGAGGAGCGGCGACCGAGGCGGCTCAGGCCAGACAAGCGCGAAGACTTGTGGGGCGGGGGGGCCGCATCGGGAGGAGAGAGGGAGGTAGGCGAAGCCAGGTCGGGGCGGGCAAAGCCAAAGAGTTTCTTGCGGGCGGCGGTGGTGGGGGTGGTGGGCGAAGAGGCATCGTCGCGGCGCCAGCGAGAAAAGGAGCGGCGCGGGGGGGGTTGACGGGGCGGCGGCAGGCAGGGTGAGCAGGGATGGGGCCGACGGGGGCGGCGAGGTGGGTGGTGAGAGGGCGAGGGGCAGGGGCAGGGTGGTGCGATCAAGCTCGCCGCCGCGACGGCGGCCTGCGAGGGAGTGGGCGTCGGCGGAGGCAGTGTCGTCGTCGTCCTCGAGGCCACCGCTGCTGGTGATGGCGATGGATCTGGGCGAGGGCGGCATGGCAGCAGCGCGGGGGCAGTCGGATGGAGGCACAGAGGCACGGAGCGAGAAGACGCGGGGGCAAGGCCTAGGGGGTGGCAACAAGCGCTGGATGGTGCTGCGCTCGCAACGAGAGCAATGCGTTGATGCTGATCGGCCTCACCGTCACGCCTCCGCCACTGAGACGGCGTACTCATTAATCAGGCCTCAGGCCTCAGGCCAATCCTGCAATCACCCGGCCAAATCCAGCCAATCAGGCCTCAGGAATCGGTCAATAATCAGTAAATCAGTCAACCAGGCCCACAGGCGCAGGCGCGAGGTTGATAATCAAATTCATCCGGACTCGCACTCGGACATGGTGCGTCTGGGCGGCAGCGTGTCCAGGCGGGCAGACAGCGCAGACGCGCAGCGGCCAGTGGCAGACCATGCTACTAGCAAGCCACACGAATTCAGTCTTCCCTCGCTAGCATATTCACCCAGTACCCAGTGTCCAACGCATCTACGATCTAACGTCTCCCACCGGACAGCCCCCTTTGTGCAATCAATCAATCGACCCCGCCCACCCAGTGGTACTGACCCGGCCTACTGCTGCCGCCCATCGCCGCGCGCGCCCTGCCAGGCCCTGCCACCACCACACACTGCCCGCCCCTCGTCCTGCACAGCGTACGCCAGCCGCTGTCCGCCTGGCTGCCTCCTACGTATCCACCCCTCGGTTCGGCTGAGTCGCTGAGCCTCAGCTGCCTCAGTTTGCCGGAGGCCTCAGGCTGAGGCTCAGCCTTCAGCGAAGCTTCAGCGCCTCAGCGCCTCAGACGCTCGGTCTGAGATCCGACCGCTTCACAATCACACACCACACACACCATCTCCATCATGCATCATCCATCACCGACATCAACCACCGACCATCGATCTCACCTCTCACCCCCTGAGGCCCAGAGGCCACCATGTGATGAGTGACGCGTGACGCAGAAACGTCTACGCGAACAAGCGGAACCGCAACCGGTAACCGTAACGCGTAACGCGTAACTACGGAACGCGTACCGCATATAACAGGTAACCGGTAACATGGGTAACCGGCAACACAACAGGCAACCCCGACAGCCGGTACGAGGTTGCAGGTACGTTGCAGTGTACTCGGCTGAGTAAAGCTGGTCAAGCTTGAAGCTGGGTTCTAAGATCCAAGTGTACAGCGAAGCTCGAAGCTTCAAGTCGAGCTTGAACTGCAGGATCCTAGTGCGCGACGCCCTGGCAGCGTTTTTTGAAGTTCTTGAATAAGCTTGGAGCTACAAGTCGACTTGGCTCCTGCAAAGGTGCCACGCTTCTAAGATCCAACGCCTTACCGGTTACCGGCCGCAAGCCACCGTCACGCATCACACATCACATCACCGGGTCACCGGTCACAGTCCCCGGTCCCCCGCGGAACTATCACGCATATATCACGCGCCACCGCAGGCCACCGATGCTTCTGCGGGCAGAAAGCAGGTGGGGCAGGGGCTGGCAGTGGCTGGCGGTGGAGCAGGGTGTGGTAGATCGAATGCACGTGACACGCGACGCATGAGCATGACACATGCCATATGCTACACCGCATCCGCTGTCCCGGAAAAAGGCCAAAAAGGACAGCAATGGGACAGCTTTTGCTCGACAAGCGCCGGATGGCCTGAGACGCCTCGTTCATACCATCTCTTGTGTCCTTTGTCTTGGGGCCATGGACCGTCCCAGGGCCATCGACATCCCTTTCTGGCATCGCACTTATTGAACGTTGAACGTTGATCGTTGAACTTGACACGTTAACGCGGACGACGAAATTTGACATGTGTGCGTTGAACACGTTATTGAACGTGCGCTGTGCGGTTTTGAACGTGCTCTGAACGGCAGACCGCATCCGTAGGTCTGGAGTCTGTGGCCACTGTCTAATATGGTCTGGCCAGTCTCTTGGTTCGCGGCAAAGCACCAAGTAGTAGAGCTCCGCGCTTATTGCGCTAACCCTGATCGCCTGAGCGCCTGTGCGCTCTTAGGCATTAAAAATCTTAGATCTTATGAGGCACTATACTACGATCAAGATAAGATAGGCTACCCACTCGACGCCGCGATGGTCTCTGTTGCCAATTCGACGTTTTTGGTGCACACTCCATGCTCGTCGATTGTCGATCATCGATCATCGATCATGTCATTGATCGTCAACCATGCGTCGTCCATTCTGCCTCATACATCCTACGTATAGCACGCACAATGGGACACCGCAGGCAGGAGGCGAAAACCTATAATAGTGACCAGCAGCAGGCCGCGACCCTTTGACTTCCGCAATTCACTTGCAAACTGGATGTCGTGCAGGTGGAGACGAATGAGCGCGAGCGCTGAGCCTCATTGCTTAATAGGCTGAGCGTGTTGATAGGCATGGGAGCGATGAACCACCACAACAGTTTGAAGGGGTTTTGCAGGGCTCAAACATCTTGTTCTCGCAGTGTCTTGTGACATGTGCATGTGAGGCCTGAGGCCTGAGGCAAGCACCCGCGCGTCGCATCATCACCAAGAAGAAGAGCGCCCCCGGAGCGTGTCACTGTGGGCCTTGTGGGCGTTCTTGTTGCATACCACACTTGTTCCAGCAGTCGAAGCGGCTTCTTCCACCCTTAGTGTAACTAAGTCGCCATGCGTTTCCCCACCACGTTTCCGTTTTCACGAGTTACTAGTTACTAGTTACGTGTCACACGAGGCAACACGGCAACGTTCAACCCCCCACAGGCAGAGATGCTGTGACAAAAGTTTACGGGGAGGGCGGTCACATGGGCCACATGGTTATACATGTGGCGGGCCCTGGCGGGCCACGGGGTAATCTTAATAAAGTCCGACCACGCTTCAATTCAGCTGTACAACCGTGAGAAAACAACCGTGGCACACGGACGTACAGCGGGCCAATATGGCTCGAGATCCGACAGAACGTGGTTATGGAGAGAGAGATATAGGCGCGCGAGTGAGACAACAAAAATGTACACCATCTCTCCGTATTATACTGCGAGAGACTTTGGACGGCGAACTACTGTTTTGCTTTTGCCCGTGTTCTCATTACTTCATTACTGAGTGTGCCCTCATCATGAGAGTGTGTAGAACATCATGTGGGCATGTTGGCGAGGTGTAGATTCCTCTCTCGGACTGTCTGCTGAGAAAAAGGTGCCAGGGCTGCCATCGTTTGGTTGATCTCGCTCCCATTCCAATTTCTTCGTCCCGAGCGTCTTTTGCTGCTTCCCTGTTTTTACATTTCGCATCAAGTCCTCTGCTCTTGCTTCATCCCCACAAACGATTGCTACACCCCTTGGCCTAGTCTCGACTCGGGTCTCCCTCACCTTAGCCCCGAATGTGAAAAGACCTCTCAGGAGAGAGACTTCCAATGTAGTACACTAGAATGTGGACCACACAAAAATGAAGAGGAAATATAGTGGCCCACCTCTGCCCGACGATAAATAGACGGACCTATAATGAGGGATGCGTTCTACCTAGAAGCAAATTGGATGTGGCATTCACGAGCTGTAAGAGCTAAAAAGGAGAGTTAGTGCTGTGGGAGCTGTGGGAGAGGACCCAGAAGTCTGATGTCTGGGAAGATCTCCGTCGAATGTGCCGGCCCGAGACACACACCACACTAAAATGGGGCGGGTACGGGCGCTGGACCACTGGTGGCCAACAGTGATATACAGACGTGGTTGCAACCTCATCTCAGAGAGATACTGCGGGGCCCGACTTTTAGGAGGAGTTGACAGCTGGGCCCAACGTCCCAAGAAATAATAACGTGTTATACCCATGAATGTTTCGAGGCTAGGGTCTGAGGGTACATCTCGTGCGTGTCGCTCTCCCTTTTCCCTGTTGCTCTTGATCTTTGCCTACACTTCTTGTTTTCTCCCACTTGATACGGGTTGCGTTGGATATGAGATGGTCTGTGATCCAAGCTAAAAAGCCCGCCTGCTTTGCACATACCCATCAGAAGAGCGCGCTCCGAAGTCTAACCAAGTTTGATGATGGTTGGTTAAACCATGTACGATGGCCCGAGTGGCCATGCATCCGCGCGGCAATAATCGCCCCCAGCCCAGGTCATATTCAGTTGACCCAAATGAGAGGCCACCAAGTTTCCGACGGTGTATTGCGACGACTGTCCCCCCATCAACACTTACTTTTGCTTTACATTTCTCCGTTGCGCCTGCGGCAACGAACCCTTTTCGTGACATGTCTTCCTTTCTACATCCCTATTGTGTCCGTTTTCCCTTTTGATCTAGCTTGTACTCCTGTTGGTTGGTAGGAATCCTTTTCGCTACCTTCCATTCTCGTCCCTTCCCACCTTTCCTGTCCAACCCCTGCCCGTTTCCAGCCAATTGATTCCGTACAGGCAACCCCGTCTCCACTTAGCTGCTTCTTCATCTTCCAACCTCGTCCTCCAGCTTCCCGTCCTCCCAGCTGCGCGGGCTTTCCTTCAGCCGCGTCGATGCCCGGTACCAGCTTATCGCGTGGGTTCCTTCCCAGCCACGTCGACCCCCGTCCGTGTCCAGGCTCAGTTCTGGCAGCGTTTGTCCTCCACTTCCTCTACCCATCTCCCTAAAAGCCCGGGATGCTTCAAACACATTTTATACTACAGCCCAAGCGGGTGCATATGTAGCCTGATTGCCACACGTGCAGCCGCCTCGGCTTCCGTGCCTCTCCTCGTCGGCCGCTCGGGTCTACCAACTAGCCAAAGCCCGAAACTACCGTCAGTCGTCCTTCCGTCTCCTATAAGGGATTGTACCTCCAAAACCTGGGTGAGCCCCCTGGCGGGACCTGCCCGTGCCACCACTTGGCCGTCTCTGACCGTCGGTCCTTGGACTCCCTCCTTGGCCTCGACTGTTACGATATAGTATGAAATTGTGGAAGCATGGTGTGGAACGGTGGTGTGTGGACTGTGGAACGGTCAACGAGGTGCGGGGGAACGGTGGAGACGTGGATCGTCTCGCTGCTACACGGAAGGGGCGAAGAAGCCCCACAGACACACAATGCAGACTGACCGGACTGTAAGCCAACAGTATCGCCTCCACAACACGCAGTCCGACCCGTACGCCCAGTGGTACCCTAGTAACTCCATGTTGCCAAAATGTATAAGTCTTGGGAAATGCGCTCTGTACTTAACGTGAAGCCCTATAGTAATGGTTCCAAATCTAGTAGAAGCCTGAGGCAGGCCTGATTGATCGTCTCGGTCCATGAGAGAGGACATTATAGTGTAGCCAGATTTGAAGGTTTTCCGTCTAGACAGGAAATGGCGTTTGAAAGTTGAAAAAAACCAAATGTCATCCATTACTAAGCTAATCCTGACCGCCGCCCCGGAGGGCGTTAGCTCGGCAAGCGCTTGAGCTCGCCCACCACCGGCAACACGATGGCCTCGCGCGCACTGCTTTCGCGGCGCGCTGCCCTCTGTCCCGCCCCACTGCCATCCCGGCTGATTTCTACGAGTGCACGATCCCTTTCGGCTGAAGCTCACAGCCATGCCGCGGATGCCCACGCCAAGACTACTCCCACAGACCGTGCTGCGGTGCCGGTTTCGTTGAACCAATGGTGGTTCTGGAAGTGGGCAGGCCCGGTGGTGGGCTCCATCCTCTATGTCCACTTGATTGACTCGAAGATTGAACAAGACAAGTGGTACAAGGTCAATAACCTAATTAAATCGTTCCAGAACGCTGTGAGCACCATGAGCGAGACGCGCGAAGAGTCGTTGGCCTCAAGCGTGGAAACCTACTCGGCCGAGCGCGAGCGTGCGGAGCTCATGCTTTTCTTCCAATCTATGGAGAACCCAACCAAGCACAGGTTCCATCAACCTTAGTATGTTACTCGTCCTGTTCTGCCTGTATTGTCTCACGACGGGGACTGCTTTACTGATTTTGGCCCAGCGTGTTTGACTCGATGAGCCCGCTCGACAACCCAGTGGGCGCCGTGGCGAAGAACGTGCCGCATTATACCTTTGCGCACAAATTCTGTTAACCCGAAGCCATGAAAACTGAATCTTCCGAATCCCGATAGGTTAAAGGATCTGAACGACGAAGAAGCGGGGCGACCTTCGTATCTGCGCTCCTTGCAGACCAGATACAGTTTCCTGCAGCGTGCGACGTCGCAAGTTGGCTTCAGGACTTTGCTCAGGGACTCAGCACCTCGTGTGTAGGGAGACCGAGAGAGCCATGGATGTCGTTAGGGAAGTGGTGTACGGGGCAGCCAGATGCTTGATGAGCCTCGTGGGAGCGCCTCGTGACAGGGATCCGGCGATGCAACCAGTAAGGGGGCAATTACCACCACCGGGCAGGGTGCCTGATGTGGCTGGATGTTGGCGCGGCGTGTGGATGGGTGGGGTTGTCGAACACTGTAAAGCTGGCGTTGTTGGCGTTGTGGTCGGCGAGGGTAGCGGCGGGGGCATGCTGACATCGGTGGCAGATAGTGCCGGTCCCAGCGGTCAACTGCGGGTATATCAGTTGTGCCCCCTAACGTGGAAGTGGAAGGTAGGCGGTTGGCAGCGACGGCCTTGATCACCTGTCCTTGTTGTGTCTGACCACCTTGTGAGCCCCCCCTATACTTTTCGTCCGTGTTACCCCCTACCTCTTTCTTTCCATCCATGGCATCAGATCCTGGCCATCCATTACCTTCTCTCCCCTTCTCCTTACCGGGACTGAGCATGGCCCACCGCACTGTAATCCCCCGTATTTCGTCCATTTTGTGGTCTTTCATCATCGTGCTTCATCATCGTTTATGCTGGATACCTGTCATCTGTAGTTGTAGGCTTGGGACTGCATGTGTGCATAGCTGCCCATCCTTTTCCCTCCTTCAGGGTTAGCCACCCACCCCAGATTTGGCACCTTGGTATTCCCCAACATATGCTGAAGATGTGCAGGCGGCTACTCTTTGTTCCACACATGGCGTGCTTTCTTCTCTCGGACACTCAAAAACTTGATTCGTGGGGCTGGCAATACCAGTTACCCTGCAAGAAGCACAGACAATCACAGTCCACGCCGTGCTTCCTGTCTCATGCCTTTCATTCTACCAATACCAACCCTCTTTGGTATCCCCGATCCCTTGTTCCAACGCAAGGTAGAGTGATGACAGTCACTGCTATAAGAATACGCACTCTGGGTAGGAAGAATAAACAGTCGTGCCAAATCGTGCCAGTGGAAGAAGAGAAGCACCATCCGAACCGGACAGAAAAAAGGGCAGGCAGGAGCGACGCATGAAGCTCCTAAAGGTAAATAAAGAGTCCGGCAGAGTGTCGAGAGGGGTTCGGGGTTTGCGTTCTCGTTGTGCCCTAGTGCAGAAAGTAACGTCCCTGGGCGCCAAACGTGATGTTGACCGTTACCGTCCCAAGTAGGCACCAGATGAAGAAGGCCCATAGGTACGCATGCAAAAGGGTCCGTCGTGCCCGCCGAGACGCCTCAAAGTCTAACAGTACTTGCTCTGATACGCCCCCCTCGCCTGCTCCGGAGAAAAGTGGGACGGTGCCGCCGTGTGCCGCCGGCACAACGGATGTGAGGACCAGACGGGACGTCTGCACCAAGGGAATATCTGAATCAGCGCTGCTCGTTCGACAGACATGAACATTCGGGGGTGGGGGACGTACTGGAAGGATGAACAGGTTGGTGGAATGAAGCTGGGGAGGGCTGTTGCGTCGGGACACTGGCAGGCGCACACGTAGAAGGGGGGATGACGGGCGCGGGAGTAGCAGGGAGGGCAGCAGCGGCAAGGGATGCGTGCTGTGCTGCTGCCACCTCGGCCGGACTGGCAATGGGCGTGTAGGATGGCGCAGGATCCGACGCCGGGGGGCGGGATTGGGGGCGGAGGCGCTCTGGGGCGGCTTGAGGATGCTCATGGTGGTGGCAAGGCTGGGAGCCAACGTGTCAGGGCGGGCCACTAATCCAAAAAAGCGGGCGAGCTGGGTAGGGGTCATCGATCAGGGCGTGATCTGTCAGGGGCAAACGTCAAACGCCGCCTGTGGTTATCGGTGCCTGCAATGCGCTCGGTTTCAATTGTTCCTGCACCCGGTCGGGCTTGCGTAGGCGAGTGGAGTAAACAGCCGAGAGCGAATCTTCGCCCTGGTCCACACCACGTTCCAAGCTCTCTTCGGCCCGCCCAGGTACCCCACCACTTCTCCCGCGTGGCCCTCACCCCTCACCACCAAGCAAGCAATCATGGGGGTGCCGGTCGCACCCGAGCCATACCGCACCTCCAACTTTGAGGCCCATGGCCATGCTACCTTGCGCGCCTACGACACGGACCACCCCAATGGTGGGACGTGCAGTTTTACCCGTCTTGCGTTCAACTTCCCCCTCAAGTTGCTCAATCCGCGGCAGACATCTATTGATGCCATTGCACGCGTGCGTGCCGTGCGTCAAGCCCATGCCCATCGCCTCCGCGCCCAGACAGGCTCCGACGCTATGGACCTAACGGAGCCAGTACTGTCGGACGAGGAGGTGGATGCTCAACTGGGACTAAGTCGGCCCTGTCCGGTGGGCGCCATCTACGTTGCTGGTTATGGAGGAGGACTTGTAAGCGGTGATGTGGTGCACCTAGACATTGATGTGGGGACCGACTCGGCCCTGCTGCTGCTCACTCAAGGGAGCACCAAGGTGTTCAAGAAACGCGGTCCCCGCATTTCGGCCCAGACGACGCCGGCTGTTCCTACAGGGCCGTCCTCCCTCCCTACTTCACTTGCATCCTCACCCAGCGCAGCGTCCCGACAAACCGTGCGATTCATTGTTCGTCCTGGCGCTTCCCTTTTCCTCTTGCCAGATGCAGTGACCTGCTTCGAAGCAGCAGAGTACGAACAAGTGCAGCGAGTGGATGTGCGTGACGCGATTACATCTTCTCTTGCTCTTCTGGACTGGTATACTGCTGGACGTACTCGTATGGCGCCCGGCGTGCTATCCGATGCTCCTGTCGGGATGAACGCGGCAGAGTTGTGGGGGTTCGAACGGTACGCATCACGGAACGAGATCCGCGTGGCAGGCAAGGTGGTGATCCGTGATAGCTTGGTGTTGGACCAGCCACCTCCGCTTTCTCTTCCCGGGGGAGAGACACAGCCGACGCTAGCACAGCGTTGTGCGCCGTATGGATGCTATGCAACTCTCTATCTTTTGGGTCCGGCGGTGCAGAAAGCCATCATCGAGCTCATGGATGCTTTTCATCAGATCCAACAGCGAATGGTGCGCCCTAACGCGGCACTACCTCTGTTGTGGAGCATTAGCATCCTCAACGAGACATCGATGGTGGGCAAGCAGAGTACGCTGTACCCCTATGCCACCGCGCCATCTCGGGATCCCCGCAAGCCCAATGTGCTCCGCACAGCCGTTGTTCGTGGGCTGGACCTGACGCGGATACCGTACGCGCATGGTTCCGCAGTCACCTGCAACCACTTATGTTCGTCATTGGGGACGATCTGTACAGACAGGCATTTGGGGGGTTACCAGACCTGGAATGACCGTGCGATGATACCCCCATGGAGGTATTATCCCCTCCTGCACTTACCAGCCCCTTGACCAAAGCCAACACAGGTTTTGAAGGTGCATGAAGCGCCGATTTTCTTGTTGACGGCTGCCATATTCTGGCTTACGGCGTCTTTGCCCTTACGGCCGCTTCCAGCTTCAGCGACAACTTGCTGGATGATCTCGGAGACCTCCGCGTCAAACAAGGACTGTGGGAGGAACGCTTGGATCACCTTGGCATTGGCCTCCTCTTTCTCGAAAACGTCGATGCGATTGCCAGCGCGGAACCAGTCTGAGGCTTCTTGGCAACGTACCAGGGCTTTTTGCACCACATAAGAGAGAGACCCACCGCCTCGGGATCCCCCGGCAATCCGGGTGTACTTGTGCGCATATTATTGGCAATCGCTCAAGAATGAACGGATCACACCCGCCCCGCGGTGAGGTCATGGACCGCATCGCTTGCGGTCTCGTGTTCCTCTCTGAGCGTTGCAAACAATTCGCCCTGGCACACCCGCGCCGGGCAGGCGCGATGCCGAAGTCACCCACACGTTCATACATCAGCGAACGAACCGAGAAAGACAGCGAAAGAATAGGATTGGAGGATGAGTGCGTACTGGGAGACGGGCAGCAAAGGACACACGCACAGTCAGTGCGTATGCGTTAGTGAGCGCGCAAAGTGGACTTCAGCCGAAGCTAGTGGTGTGTTGTCCCTCCTAATAGAGCAAGATGCAGTGAGTCACGCATTGGCAATCACCTCAGGATTACACGGCGTGTCTCGGCAAGTTCCTCTCCTTAGCTCAGTTGGAAGAGCGTCAGATTGTAATTGGTTACGTGGTTAAATAGCCGCTCTGAATGTCCTGGGTTCGACTCCCAGAGGGGAGATTTTTTCTCATTTACTTTTGCCCATCTACGTACGCATAATCCCCCTGTCCTTGTGCTGAGGTCGGAGTTCTTCCGGAAGCTTCACAAGCTTCGGAGCACTGAGTACACTGACGGTTGAATGGACTCATGCTCAGTAGCTGATCGAGGAGATTATCGGTCAAATATGGCATGGGACATTCGTCTCTTGGTAGCACGTTGCATGCACGTGTCTTGCATGTCACGGCCGATGTTTCTGACGGCATGGCGGCCGCCAAGGCTGGTGGTGGCCGGTGGTCTGGGCACGAGGCACTGGCCTACAGGCATGCTGTCGCATGCTACTGCCTAATGCCGCCTGCTGCCTCCCCCTGCAGGCCGTTGGCGCCACACAGGGGGCTGCAGGGGCAACATTGCGACTTACCGGTTACCTTCTAGTTTGTCAGGCCCTCGACGGTGGCCGGTGTGTCCTGGATGATGCATGATGCATGCTTGAATGCATGATCTCATCTATGACATCACCCGCTAAAACCCTCGGTTGATGCGTGATCCCCTAGCCGGTGATCGATGATCGGATCTCAACATCTCAGAAGAGATCAGAAGAGATCAGATGGCCCTAGGGAGCTTCACAGGTGACTGTCGCAGACGATGTGGTAGCCAATACCACCCTTCCTTCAAGCTTCAAGCTTCATCCCTTCCCCTTTTTCCCGTCCGCCCCTTCGTCTTCCTCCTCTCCTCTCTCCTTCCCATCCCCCCCCCCTCCTCCCGCTGCGACAGTGCAACGCGTCATGTCCGCCACGGCCGCGCGCCTCTTCCCCGATGCAACGGGCCTGCAGCATGCGTCTTCTGCGCCGGCAACCCACCTCGCCTGCCCCCTCCCTCGGCAGGCCCTGTCCCATTCACCCTCTGCCTGGAGCACTGCCTTGGCCCGCCTCCTCGCCGCATACACTGCCCACGACCCCGATGGCGGACCCATCACGCTGCTTCAACCCCATGGAGCTCTCTATGTTATCGACGACGCCGACGGCACATCCTGGGTCGCAACCCCTCTTGCCTCCCTCCCAGCTACCGCCGCTTTCTCTCATGGTTCTGCTGAGGCCGACGACACCCAGAATCTCGTCCAAAGCGACCTGACGCGCCTGGCCATCCATGTGGGCCCCTCCAACCTCACTATCAGCGCAGCTGCTACCGCCCTGTCCTTCGACCGCGTCCCTTTTGCCGAGCAGTTATGCCACCTCGTCGCAAATGGTCCTGGATCATCTCCGACAGAGGGTCTACCTTTACCTCTGCTTTCGCTCCGTCACCTCTTGCTGGAAGACCTTTCCAGTTCCCCGTCTCGTTCTCCTATTAGTCCATCGAAAGCTTCTTCCAAACCCCTTCGTCTTGACACCCTCTTCTCGGCATGCGTTCACAATACTCGAACAAGATTGCTATCGACTTCCAGCCGTACCTGGCGACGCCCTCAAATGGAGATGAACTCAATGGCGTCTACCCGCAGACATGGACCTACGCCGACCTTTTCGCTCGTGCAACTCGCATAGCTGGTCTCTTGAGAGGCACCGCCTTACCCTTTCATCCAAGGCTCAGGCCAAGGTTGTGGTGCTAGTGCTGCCCAAGTCTGGCTGGACCTTTGCAGCACAGCTGGGCATCGTCATGTCGGGATCGGCTTGGTGCCCTATCGACATTGACTGGCCCAAGGAGCGCCGATCTGCTCTCATTGCGAAGGCCAAGCCCCTTGCGGTGCTCACTTTTGGTGCTACCCTTGCCCAGATGGCTCAAGAGGACATGCATCAGTCGGGTATGGTACCCGTGCCAGTCATTCGTCTCGACCAGGAAGGCGTTGATGTTTCCAACCCTGTCGAGGTACCAGCTTGTGCGCAGACTGGAAGCGATCTTGCCTATCTCATTTGGACATCGGGAACCACAGGATTGCCTAAAGCTGTTGCTATTGAGCATAGGAGCGTCATTGCTGTGATTGAATCTCTCCTTGACGTGATCCCGCATGACTCGGAGTTTACTTGCAAAGGAAAGCAGTTGCGCTACCTTCAGTTCAGCGAGTATACCTTTGACCTTTCCATCCTCGACACGTTTTACCTTTTCTTTGGGTGGCACCCTGGTGGCTTCAGATCGGGGATCACACATTGCTGACATTGGTCTATGCCTTCGTCAACCATGGCGACACACCCTGCTCACCCCAGCTGTCTTGGCACTACTTCCACGCCACGAAGCCCCCGCGTTACGTGTGGTGATTAACGGTGGAGAGAAGTGCACTCCCATTGTGGCTGCCCGATGGAGCAAGGACTGCACCCTGCTCAACCTCTATGGCCCGGCAGAGGCTACACTGATCGCTTTCCACCGACGTATCCCAGTCTTGGACGAAGCTCTGTCCGGCGACATTGGCATTCCTCTTGCTTCGGTCGGTACTGGGGCCTTGGCCCTCCTTCCGGTGCAACCGATCCAGGAGATTTGGGTCCCGTACCTGCCGGTGCTGTTGCCGAGCTCGTACTGGCCGGACCCCAGCTTGCCCAGTCTTACCTTTACGATGACGCTAAAACTGCTGATAAGTTCGTAAGCGTTTCTGGACTCAGCTTGGGCCCGACGGTGGTCGATCGGGCTGAGCAGCTTGGCTATACACAGACACCTGGCTCTCAAATTGTCTACCGCACAGGCGACCTCGTTCGTTTCTCGACTTCGGGGCGGACCCATTTCCTCGGTCGCAATGACGACCAAGTGAAGATTCATGGCATTCGCATCGAGGTGGCTGAAATCACTGCGACACTGCGAACCAACGCAGCCGAGTTGGACGTGACGGATAGCCTGACGATGGCGTTCCCCTCGCCAGCAGGGGACCAAGTTTTGTGCCATTTTGCTTGCATTGGCCAAGACAGCGGCGATCAAGTGGTAGGCCAGGTCCGTACGAGACGCGGTCCATGTGGCTGCATCGTTGCGCTTGGCGGCGCGGGAACACTTGCCCGCATACATGGTGCCCGCCCTCTTTGTTGTGCTCCATGCCGGATTTCCCCGCACGAGCTCGGCAAAGGTGGACCGCGTGGCGCTGGAACAGATCTTGGCTACCCTGGATGTGGCTCGATGGGAATCGCTGCTGGAGCCACAGGACGAGTTGGATTATGAGCAGGGCCAAGGTCTCGGCAGAACCATGAGTTGGTCAGTGCGGTTCGTGCCTTGGTGGCTGATTTAACGGGCCAAGCCGATGTGGAGGTCGTGGGGAGCGGACTCCTCTGGCTTCCCTGGGTATGGATAGTGTGCGGGCTATTGCTTGGCCAAGATCTTAGCTCCTTACAGCGATGCAACCGTCTCACCGATCGAGATTGTACGTCTGGGCCGACGTGGGGTCGCTGGATTGGTGGAAGGGCTTCATCTTCATTTACCTCTCACCAAGAGTGAGGTGGCTAGTGAAAGTAGGCCTACTCCCCTCGACGAATTGTCGAATTCAGCCACACGTTCCTCCCGGGAACAGCTCAAGTCTTGGTCTCGGAATTGAGGATATTGCGGCTGTCTTTCCTCCCACCAGCACCAGTTGGGGATGTTGGCCGATCGGTGCGCTCACCAGGTGCGTACATGGTGGACATTGAACTGCCCTTCTCAGAAGGGACCGACCTAGGCCGTCTTCGCATCGCCCTCCAAGCGACAATTAACCAGAGCTTTCCCTCCGTTCTTGCTTTGTCGCCACGGACGACGTGCTCCATTTGGCCTCGAGTTTGGATCCCATATCCTATGCCAACATCAAGGACATTCCGTATGTATGGGTTCCCGTTTTGTTCTACTCTCCTGACCTTTTTCCTGGTTCAGTCCCATTCTTCAAGTAGTACGCCACTCTGTCCTCACGGAGGACTGTGTCGATACGGACCCCCTATTCTCAGTGGTCTACCACCAGTCCGATACACCATTTCCTCAGGCCAGCTCACCATTCGCATGCATCATGCGCTGTATGATGCCACAACGCTCACACTCTTAAGAGACCGCATCAACACTAACTATCTATCGGACGGGAATGCCCCGCTGGGTCCTCCAGTTCTCGATACAATTTCCTGTGCTTGGGCTTTAACCGAGAAATGGGACGAGAGAGGTGTTGGTCACTTGGGATCGGGCTCTAGGGGTACATCAGGGACGTTTGGACGTACCCTCCTTCCCCGATGTGCGACTCAAAGCGCATCCCGACGCTAACCCCGATTCCGTCTTTGGTTTGGCAAAGATGGACCTAACGTCGTCCTAACACCGTAGAGGCAATCGCAGACAAGATGGGCCTCACTCCACGTGCCATCTACGCCGCAGCCTGGGGATATCTCCTCAGTCTCTATTTTGGCACGTCTCAGTTCAACATGGGCGAAACGGTGAGCCTACGTCCGCATATGGGCGGGCGAGCGAGGCGAGACTTGCCTTGTCGCCACCGTTCCAGTCCCCATTGACTTTGACATGGACCGAGGATGGGATTCCCTCGCCTCGCTCGCTGTCTCGGTACACAAGAGTCAAGAGGCCGCTATGGCCCATCCTCTGTTGTCTGCGGGATCCATTCGGCGCCTGTTGGCTGTCCCTGCCAACGCACCGTTGTACAGCGCATTGTTTACTTATACCCCACTTCTCCGACAACTACGGTTGACAATGGCCCTCTCGGCAAGCACTTCCCTCGAACATTCGCGCCGAACACGCCCTGGCGCTGGAAGTTTTGGTTGAGGACACAGTTAGCGCAGAGGTGTCGTTTGACTACCATCTGATCGACCTGGCGGCCGCGCAGGCAATGCTGCGTCAACTTAACGCTGTCATCGACCAACTCATCACAGTGCCTCCCTTTACGTCAATCAACGCGTTGAGTTGGAGCCTAGCTCTTCCCCAATCGGACCTAGCCTGTACACATCTCCTGCTTCGCCTCCTTCAACCCTTGCTCGCGAGCTGATTCTCCGTATGGCCGAATGCTCCACCCACATTGCTGTCGAGGTATGTCGGGACGGTAGTTCGTTCCGCACTACCAGTCATACCTATGGTGAGGTGGCCCGTCTTGCCAGCCAAGTTGCAGCCTACCTTGCTCAACATACCCCCGAATCTGCTCGAGTTGCGGTACATCTGCCTCGCTCTGTGGATACGTATGCTGCTATGTTGGGCATTATTCTCTCTGGCGGTGCTACGTCCCGATCGACATCTATCTTCCCCCTGAGCGCAAGGTTGCCCTTTTGTCGCAGGTGGGTGCTAGCCTGGTTTTCACGGATGAGCCTGGACCTAAAGCGGTCAACATGGCCACTGTGTATGCCATGCCGCCCTGGGACTTGTCGCCCCACCTTCCTCCGAGTCATTGGCCTGCATCATGTTCACATCCGGGTCAACTGGGACACCAAGCAGGTCGGCCTTTCTCACAAGAATCTGGACTGGGCTGTGGCTGCGTTTGACTCGACTCTGGCTCAAGCTGGCCTTGGTGCGGAAGTGAGAGGGACAAACGGCACTCGTTTTCTCGCCCGCTCGGCCGAGGCATTTGACGTGCATCTTCTCGAGGCGTTGTTGCCCCTCAGCCGGGGAGCTACGCTTGTTACGGCAGAACGGGACGTGCTGATGGCCGATTTACCTGCCGCCATGCGAGCCTTGCGAGTTACTCACTCCGCCGTTGTTCCCTCTCTCTTCCACCACCCGTCCGGAGCGGCTGTTGCACCGGCAGACTTACCCTCGCTCCGCCTGCTTATAGTCGGGGGAGAGGATGCATGCTGACACCATCACTCTCTGGAGTGGGGCAGGTGTACCAGTCCTTCAAGCTTACGGTCCAACTGAGGCAACTATCGGTTCATCTTGCGCTTTGGTTCACCTCGATCCAAGGCGAGCAACGTCGGTCCGCCCTTCCCTGGCAGCACCTACCTTGTCTCTGCTGACTCACGGAGCACCTACCTCAATGAGCAAGGGCACCTTGTTCCGGCTCCCGACGCTGGGCTGCTTCGACCCTTGCCCCTGGGCATGGTTGGGGAACTGGTCATCTTGGGTCCCCAAGTGGCTCGGTATCTTTCTGGAAAGGAAAGTGTGCATTTGGCGAGTACCAGGGCCAGCCTTTTACCGTACCGGAGATTTGGCCCGTATGCATTCCGACGGATCGGTCGAGATCCTCGGACGTCAAGGAGGCAGCGGGCAAATCAAGGTCAATGGGGTGCGGATTGAGTTGGATGAGATCGCTGCCGCTCTTTCCCAATTTGAAGCTGACGGGAAACGGTTGAGTGTGGCTTGCTTGCTCTCGAGTTGGGCGCTGAGGGCAAGAAGATCTGTGCAGCGGTTTCTCACGAACTGGTGCGAACCACCGCCGATCCTTCCCCTGTCCCCAGCCCCAGGTCGTTAACGAATTGATGCACTTTGCTCGCACCAAGCTCCCGCCATGGATGGTCCCTGTCCGAGTCTTCCCTGTCGATTTTATTCCACTCCAAACCGTATCTGGCAAGGTGAACCTCAAGCTGTTGGCGAATTTGGCCGTCACGTGGATCAGTGCCTCCCCTGAGGCTGGGTTGCTGCTTCAGTCAGGGAACGATGCGGGCGTGTTTGACCTCAAGCATGTCGATATCTTGCTCGACGTGTTTACCTCTCTCCTCCAGAGAGGCGATATCAATGGATCAAGACTTGTTCTTTGTGGGTCTGGACAGTTTGCTTGCGATCCGCGCAGCCCATGCTCTTTCCAAACGGATGGGGCAACCCGTCGCATCGCATACCATCTTACAATACCCTACCATCCGATCGTTGGCACACCACCTGCTGACACAGCTCAGTGTTTCACCTGCCGCACCAATCGTTCTGCCCTCAACCAAAGAAGTGGCTTCCACCACTGGACTTTCCGAGTCTGATATTGATTTGATCGGACCGACCTTACCTGCGCAAGCAGCCATGCTGTCAGAATCGGTGCTATCCGAGGGCCAGGTTTACCTGGCTACCTTCTCCCTTAACCTCCCCCCTCATGTGGACTTTTCAGCAGCTGAGGCCTCATGGTACGTCGTCCCATTTCACCCATGCCCACGGATTTTGCTGACTCGGAGTATAGGAAATCTGTTGCGCGTGCACACCCCATTTACCGTACCACTTTTGTTCCTTATGGTCGAAGTTGGGTTCAGATTGTCCTGAAGGACCTCCCTTCCGGTGTGGTCACCAAGTTCAATTCACCGTGGTCTTCAACAGACGAGTTGGAGATGGTTACCAACTAGCGACCTTGCCTCCGATACGGGTGCAGGTGGGCTCGGGCGAGATGGTCTGCTTATACATCATGCACTGTATGATGGCGTGTCACTCGAGTTGCTCTTTTCTGAGCTGCAGGCTCTCTGGAATGGCGCCCTCCACCACCGCTTCCCGGCCACACACCTCAATTGCGACGGCCTTGCTGTCTTCCTTGCCCGTGGGGCAAGCGAATTTTGGTCCCAACACCTGGAGGGTGCTGCCCTTGCCCCGTTCCCCAACTTGACGGGCGAGCGTATCGACAATGTTCATCGGGCCAGCAGCATGATGTGCGTATGCAGTTGGCGGTGCCCTTGTCGACACTCAAGGAGCGTGCCTCCAACACGGGGGCAGCGTGCAAGTTTGGTGGCCCGTGCAGTGTTACGGCTGGTGAGCATGTACATTGCTTCGTCCGATGTGTGTGTGGGGCTGGTTCTTCACGGTCGTCACAAGCCGCTGGAGGGGATCGAAGAGGTCATGGTCCACTCTTGAACTTGGTCCCCTGTCGGTGGCAGGGAGCAGCGGACAGTGGTTATCCGTGGATGTGCCAATCAAGAGGTTACACAAGAGTTTGGACAGATTTTTGCTGCCCAAGAAATCGGCCTTCCCTCCATCTTACGCGCCGCCCAGCTTGATGCACCACCATTTGATGTGCTCGTAGTACCAAGAAGCAAACCGTCTGCTAACACCTTGGAGATGCGGCCATGTCTCATGGATTCCCGCTCGCGTGGAGCCACGGCCAATCCTCGGGACAACCTGATGACTGTCACGCTGGCATACTCGCTTGATCGTTTGAACGCTGCGTCGGCCGACTTGGTGCTGAAGCAACTCAGTGCCTTTATTGAGCAAGAACCGGATGAGCTGGAGCTACCGGCAGTGGGGCTCGACCTTTTGGCCCTAGACAACCCAACCCCGTACCAACCCACCGAGCCTGAACACTTTTTGCGCCAATTCCAGACCCACGTTGAACAACAGCCGGGCGCGCCAGCCATTGGATGGCACGATCCTCTTACAGGATCCACGCGCATCTACACCTATGCGAGGTGGACGAGGCAAGTGGACGAATTGCAACCGCACTTCAACGGTTGGCCCTGCCGCTTCGGTCATCGGTGTCCACCTGGACCGGGCCGAACTTGTACATGACCCTCATTGGGGTGTGGAAATCCGGAAAGGGCTACTTGCCTATCGATCCCGCTCTTCCAAATGGAAGAGTGACGTACATGCTTACCACCGCTGAGCAAGCCGGAATGGAGCTGGCCATCGTTTCGTCGGAGCCTCTTCCTTCGTTTGCCCAGTTTCAGGTTTTGTCTCCTACTGTCCTTTCGGAAGGAGATGCTGAGGATGAGCAATTGGCCATACCTAGTCTATCATCTCCCTCATACATCTTGTTTACGAGCGGGTCGACGGGGCAGCCCAAGGGTGTTTGACGCACCGCGCGTTAGCTGCGCCCTTGTGTCTTGGAACCAAATCTTACCCCATCATTCCAACTCTCGCCTTCTTCAACTGGCCTCGCCCGGGTTTGATGTGTCGATTATGGAGATCTGCTTGCCTTTGGCCTGGGGTTCTCCCTCGCTTCCGGTCCCAAGGACTGGCTCCTGACCGACTTGTCCTCTGCGCTGGTCACACTGGGGATTACCATGGCCGATTTGCCTGCGGCCCTGGTTGGGTACGTGGATCCCAACCTGGCCGATCGGCTGGAGTGGCTGATGAGCGGCGGCGACGCAATGGATACCCGTGTGCTTGACACGTGGGGGCCTACTCATAAGCTTATCAACGCCTGGGGACCAACCGAGACAACGGTGGGCAACACACTTGGTTTCATGACACCGCGAACGGCACGGACAGTGGTGGGCACCTCCTACCCTTCCAGTACTGTCTTGGTTGTCCGGCGCTCCCACGCGGGACACGGCAGGTTACCCTACGGTTGCGAGGGTGAGATTGCGATTGCCGGCCCGCAACTGGCCACTGGTTATGTCGGCCGGCCCGATCTGACCGCTCAAGCCTTTACTCACCTGGAGGATGGCACCTCATTTACCTCACTGGCGATGCGGGCCGTCTCTTGCCAGGCGGTCGGACCCAGATCTTGGGGCGGATTGACAAATCGATGGTGAAGGTCAACGGCCAGCGGGTCGAGTTGGACGAGATTTCTGCTGCCTTCTGTGCCGCTGGCTCGGACGGCAGGTGGCCGATGCGGTCAGTCTGTACGTTCGGCATCCCACTGGCGCTCGGAAGCAGCTGGTTACCATTGTTGCGCCGACGAACGGAGAGGAATTGGTGCAGGATACGTTGGTCGCACGCACCGACTCGGCAGCGGACGGTTTGGCGCACAGCCTTCTTGACCAGGTGCGGAAGACGCTGGCGCCCTACATGATCCCGGCGCGGGTGGTGGTTGTAGCCAAGCTCAATTCCCCTTGACTGTCAACAACAAGGTCAACCGGCATGCCATTGAGTCATTTTACCTTGCTTTGGATCTCGGATCGGGTCAGACACGCGGGTCTCCATCGAACGAAGACTCCTCGGGGGAATGCGCGTCAAGAAACGATCCGCTCAGTGGTGGCTGACCTTGTGGGATGTGCGCCGGACCAAATGACTCTCACTTCTCCGTTTGTTCGGTTGGGGCTGGACTCTGTTGCCTCGATTGCGCTGGCGCAACGCCTGAGTCGCGCCCTTGGCATGCCGGTGCGGCCTCGGACCGTGCTGGAGAACGACACAATTCTCTCCCTTGATGCGGCTCTGGGGCTGGAACAGGTACAAGTTCCAACCCGTGGGGCAGCGCTGCAGCCAAACGCCTTGCCTGTGGACGAAGTCTTGCCTTGCTTACCCATGCAGTCGGCATGCTGAGCCAAGCACTAGCCTCGCAGGGTCAACGGTACGTCCACACCTTTCGGTCACGTTGCCTGAGGGGGTGGGGGCCCACAGCGCTTTGCTTGAGGCCATTCGGGCATTTGATCTGCTCTGCCTCTCCTTCTCCCTTCATCCTGATCAAGAAGGATACGCAACAGGGCAGGAGCGGGGCATGCCTTGGGTTCAGACCGTCCGTCACGACCATGCGGCCGTACTGGCTGGTGCTTTGGACTTAGGCTTCTCGAACCTTCCCAGCTGCGCGCGCTGATCGCCAAGGTCGTCAGCCTTGGGCGGTGCGAGTGCGCACTCCTACCCATCTCACGTTGACTTTGCACCATGCGTACGTTTCTGTTTCTGAATCCGACCCTGATGCGTATTGGACTAACCACTGTGGTGCAGGCTCTATGACGCGGTGAGCATGGATGCTCTGCTGGCCTACCTAGGAGACAAGAAATCCGAAAGAGACGACATCCACCCTGTTCCCTTTAGTTCTGTCGTGCGCGATCTGTTGCCCACCGAGGCCGATCATACATTTTGGGTGGATCGTCTGGCGCCTTGCCAACCCCTGCCTCCGCTCCCCGTTGTCGCAACCGCAGAGTCGACCGGCAGTGTCGTCAGCGTCCAATCTGTCCGGGCATCACATTAGCTCAAGCGCGCACGTGGGTGGCCGAGCAAGGCGTTACTCTCGCCGTCCTCGCTGCCTTCGCTGCAGCATGGGTACGGGCTGGGATCGCGGACCCCTTGAGCCAAGCCAAGGTGATTCTGGGCCGCGTCTCGTCATTGCGGACGCGAGTGGGAACCGGTATGGCCAACGTCACAGCCGGCTGTCTGCTCAATACCGTACCGGCTCTGATCTTGACGGACGAGATGGCTCGTCTGAGCGTCCATGACGCCCTTCTCTCCCTCAAGGATCTGATGTACGCGGAGGGCCAGCACGACCGGGTGTCTCTCCGCCAAGTGACTCAGTCGGTAGGACAGACCCGTCGACGAGATGGGATAGGGTCGCCAGACGGACAACTGTTCGACACGCTGTTCGACTACCAAGTCGCTCGACGTACCCACCCAACCAGGTTCTCCTATGGACGAGGGGGAAGACGAGCAGGGCGCTCAGGTGCAGTACGGGCTCAACTTTGAAGTGCGAGCTGGACGGGACCAGTTGTCGGTTCGGGTGCTTACACCTCGCTCGCCCCATCTTTCTTTGGACGATCAACGACACTGGACGCGGGGAGTGGCTCAGTGGTGGGCTGAAGTGATGCGACGTGTGCTTCTGTCCCAACCAGAGGACCAACTTGGGGCCATCTTGGCATCGACCCAGCCCAAAGGCATGCCCACCTTGCCGCTCACCTAAGAACGAACCATCTGCCGAGAAGGCCTTGCCGGACGAGGTAGCTGAACGATCGGAAGAGGTAACGCGCTGCGTGCGGCAAGCCGTGGCGCATGTGGTCAACATGAGCATGGACGAAGTTCTGCCTCATACTCCACTGGTCGACCTGGGTGTCGACTCTGTCACGGCCATTGCTATTGTGCATCATTACCACCGGTTCGGCCGGGACTCGTTGATCGCGCCGCTTACCCTCGGCCAGATCTTGGAGGGGCAGACGCCTGAGGGCATTGCTCGCTTGGCACTGACATCGACGCCTGCTCCTAGTGGACATGCCCTGTCCGAGACGGATATCCCCATCCTCCCTTCCCAGGCGGATCATCTGCTTCCGGGTCCGCTCCAAGAAGAAATCAACATTTGCATACCTCTTCTGCGGGCCAACTGTGGAACAACTGGCCCACGCTTGGTCTGAGCTTGTTGCTGGCCACGAAGTGCTGCGACTGAACTTTACCCCGTCTCGCACCTTGGCCCAGGTGGGAAAAGAGGATGCTCACATCACCGTGCGTCCCGTCGAGGCATCTCCTGAGGAAGGAAGGGGCGTGCGTGGGTGGGCGGAGGCAGTGGCCAAAAAGTGGACGACAGCATTCTACGCCGACGTGGAGCGCGCCAGGCACCCGGACCTGGTTCACATCCAGCTTGTTCCATTGGAACAGGAAGTGGTGGCACTGGTGCATTTGCATCATGCACTGTACGACGCGCAATCGCTCGCACTGCTTGTGTCGGATTGGGTTCAGCTTGTTCGGTTCCCTGGCACGCGCGTGGGTCCTGACGGATATGCCACAATAGCGTGGGCCGCAGCGCACAAGGCGGGCCAAGCCGAAGTGCAGGCGTACTGGGCCCGAACGCTCGCCACCGCACCAGTCACCTTAGTTCGCTCGGCGTTGCAGCAGCCCAGCCCTTCGATGGAAGGTAGGCGTGCTTGGCCTGTGAGTTCTACACCCGTGGCTGGAGGCACCTTTGTCCGGTTGGACGACGCCTTGGTGGGCGTGGCCCAGCTGGAACAGGCGTTGGTTCGATCCGCGTGGCAGGGCAAGGTAACCGTTCGCAGTCTCTTGCTCGCCTCGTGGGCGCACGCGCTGGCTCGCCTGCTCGGCACACGGGATGTAACCATGGGCGTAGTGCGCTTGGGCCGAAGCACCAGCTTGGGTGGCATCGACCTGGCACGGACGGCCGTCCCGCTGGCCCACACGCTGCCGCTCGTCGTTACTGCCGCGGACGGGGCGGATGGCCTGTCGGGCAGCGGACTGCTGCAACTGGCGCAGGCGGTGCAGCAAGAGCTGGGACGACAGCGGGCATGGGAAGGGACCAGTCCGGCATCGTCGGCAGGCCAGGTGACCGACACGGAGGTCAACGTGCTGTGGCCAGGAGGGACGCGAGGAGGCGGGGGCGGTAACCTAAGCCTTAACCCAAGCGAGGACGAGGATGCGCTTCCGGAGCAGCTGGATGTGGGGCTGCGGCCCGAGTATGGCGGCGCCGGTGGGGAAGGAGCGACGGCGGTGGTGGTGCGGCTGGACGTGGTGTGGGACCCGCTGCGCGACGCCGTTCGCCTCGGCGCGCTGGTCGCTGGCGGCAGCGCCGCAGCACGCACCGTCGCAGCGCTGCTGGGCCACGTGGCGACGGCAGCGAGGGAGGCAGCGTCGGCGGTCTGACGAGGCGGCGCACATACGGGGTTCTCGCACAGCCTCAGTGTATGCTATTTGGCCTGTGTGCCCTTGCAGCCTTCGCTTTGGGGAGCTGGAGATGGGATGGGAGCCGACGGTGTTGGGACACATTATAGTGCAGTGCCAAGAACATGATGATAGCGTAGCCGCACTTCGCCGCTCCCACTGGACCACTTGCACCCGACAGCTACCTCCGCTCGTTCCGCCCGGGCGCAAGTGTGGCAGTCCGACGTGTCTCCTCGGCAAAGCTTCGGCAGTCGTAGCTTGGTCGTCCTTCTCTTCCACTTGTCCCTCTCCGCTACTCTCTACTATCGGTCACCCGCAATCAATCCCTATCGACTATCGGCCATCGTCTACTTGACGTCCAGCTCTTGGCTGGCTTTTCGGTTGGCATCGGGATTCATCACATCATGCATCACCGGCCAGAGCGGCTGGATAAGATCTAAGAGCGCGACGGTTGCGCTGATGGGTGATGCATGATCTGTCGATGATCGCTAGCCCGTACCTATTCGATTTTAGATCCCGGTTGCAAGGGCTGCTAGTTACTAGTTATGCGTTACGAAGCGCATGCCAGGTCCCACACCATGCACCACCCCAGACGCCCCCACACAGTGGCGCACTGGCCAGCGGGGGGCGGTGGACGGGTGTGTGGCGCAGTGCCTGGGCATGCAGCGCAGCATGCAGCATGGCGCACAGCATGCAGCATGCGCGTGCCGCATGCGGCTGCGGGGGCGGCCCCAGGCACACGCTGCGAGGAGTCGAGCCAGCAAGCGTCGCATGTCACGCGTCAGCGCGTCCGCTGAGCGCTGAAACTTAGGCCCGAGCGCTGTGCTGCGCCAGCGGCAGGCGGTGGCTGCCCCACTGGCGCTGCTGCCCCTGCGGCGCAGGGCTGCTGCGGGGCAGATGCAGCGATAGTCGATAGGCGTCTGTCGAGCATTAGCGCTTTGCATGCGTTGGGTGGCGCTGCCCGCTTAGCTCAGCCGCCCCTCCCTCCGAACGTCGGACCCTAATCGGATGTACACTGGCTGGCCCAGCTATCAGCCAGCGCTCAGCCATCTCCAGCGCCCATCGCCCATCGCCCATCCTCCAGCGCCCATCCTCCAGCGCCATCCTCCACCGCCCATCCTCCAGCGCCCATCGCCCAACCCCCATCGCCCCCCCCCGTCGGCATCGCCTCTCGCCTCGCGCCCACCGACTGCGCTATGCCCGCTGCCGCTCCCGCCGCCGCCTCCCACCCACCCACAGCATCCCTCTCCCCTCCCATCCCCGCAAGCGCCGCCGCCTCGGTGCACCCGACTCGGATCTGGACAACGATGAGGATGAGGGGGAGGATGACGACGACGACGACGACGACGATGACGACATCCTAAGCCATGACAACCTGCGTGACCGTGCCACCGTCTCCTCTGGCCAGCCCCCCAGTCAGACATCCCCACCGTTCAATCATGGTTCGCGCTCCGGATCGGGATCGGGCCAGCGGCAAGGGGCAGCTGGCGCGGGCCGCGCCCAGGACCGAGGACCTGCCGGTGCGGCCGACGGCGCAGCCGGTGGTCAGCGTGCCCGCCCGGGTCGTGGACCGACAAAGCAACAGCGTGCATGCGTACAATGCCGTCGTGCCAAGGCCAAGTGTGAAAATACGGGTGCCAAACCTCCGTGCCAGCGCTGCCTCTCGCTCAACCAGCCGCACCTCTGCCAGTTTCGTCTGCGCAGCCATGATGAAGACTGGCGCGCCTCCACTGATGCTACCATTGCGGCCCTGTCTCAGGACGTGAGCAAGATCTTTGCCATCCTGGCCCAGTGGACCTCGCCTGCGCTGCCCTCCTCAACTACACCATCAGCATCAGCAGCTGCAACGACAGCGACGGTAGCTTCCGTCAACGCCGCAGCCTCCTCCTGCCGCGCCCTGCCAGATGCTGCCCCCCAGTTGCTTCCCAGCCACGCAAACGGCACTTTCCCCTCAGTTCTTGCGCCAAGACAAGAAGCGTGCTGCCCACCTCACTTGCCGAACGAAGCGTGCCCCCTCCGGGCACTGGGGCCGGTAAGCCTCGCCCTCTTGACAATGAATGGCACCCCCACCCGCTACCCTTATCGCAGTCCGCCGCCCTTCATCCGATCGCCCCAGGAGCCATCCGGACCCTGCGACTCGGACCACCTCCACCCGCTGCTTCGTCGTCCTCTCATCCGCACCACACCCCGTCACACGTCGAATGGAGCACTACAACTCAGCTTACCTCCACCCGTCTACCATTCGTCCTACGCGATCCACGAACAGTGATCTCCTTGCGGCTCGTCACGCGTTCCCAGGCCCGCATTGTTCGTCGTTTTGGCACGCACGAAGCACCGCACGCGTTTGGCGGACCATGTTATGCCCCCACAGAACTTTTGACCCCGATGTCATGGCTGCCGTCTTGGCTCTCTCAGCAGGCAGAGCAGCTGCTGTGATCCATTACTCCCTCCCGCTCCTCCCCCAATCGTCAGCCCCCCTCTGACACCCCCACGCCAACTGGAGTGAAAATGAAGCGATGTCAACCGACTGGTCAGTCTTGAGCAAGCCAAGCATGATGCCCGGTTCTTATACGACACCCCCGCATTGATGGAGGCGGCCGATGCACTACGTGCCGATGTGCTGGAACGCATCTTTTTGTCAACCGGAGTAC
Organism: Moniliella sp. 'wahieum'; assembly: GCA_003971905.1. Lineage (NCBI taxonomy): Eukaryota > Fungi > Basidiomycota > Moniliellomycetes > Moniliellales > Moniliellaceae > Moniliella > Moniliella sp. 'wahieum'. The sequence continues at coordinate 591,454 of RSEE01000006.1, read as the reverse complement.
AAGGCACATTTGCCCCATCCCTGATACGGGTGTTGGCCTTGCAGGCCCCGGGGTTCCAGAAGGCGGTGGCGATGTTCAGCTGCACTTGGCTGCTCGCTCGCCCAAGCCCAAGCGGAGGCCACTGCATTTGTGGCAATCTGACTGCTGACACCCCACTCGACCCCGAGGCTGGCGTTGGCATCGAAGAGATCTTGGGCGCCTCTCTCTTTTCCCTCTTTGGTGGGGCAGAAGATGAGCATCGTTATCAGCGGCTTGTGCTACTATGCATCCGCTTCTTCTTCTTCGCTGATGAAGATGCGTGGTACGACCCTCTCCTTGCCCTCCCTGTTTCTCGTCGGGGGCGGATTCGTGACGACATGGCAAACGGCTCGCTTGGCTCGGTGGTGGTCAATCCATTTGACGAACTGACGAACCGCAGGACCGCCTCCTCTCGTGTCGTGCATCCACATCCGGTCCTCCCCCGGTCCGACGGGGGATATGAGCCGGTTAAGCGTCAGCCCTTCTCCCTTAGGCGGCGGGGTGGGCATCTATGCCCAAGGTACCTCACCCTCGACCCAAGCGCACCAACTCACCTTGGGCGAGGCGCTGTCAATCCTACCGCCGTGGCGTCAAATCGAAGGGCTGGAACGCAATCGGGTGGGTCTGATGGCTTACGTGGCTGAAGGTGCGCAATCCCCTCTCCCGTCTGTTCTTGTACCGATACTGACTAGCTGACGGGTCTGGTCTAGCCCATGCGTGCCTGCTTTCGGGGGAAAACCAATCGACTGGCAGCCTACCGCTCACGTCGATCGTTTGGCCCACGATGTAACCCAGCGCCGTGCTCAGCGTATCTCCAAGTCCAAGCGTTCAGGTGGAACACATCGAACGGGGGCGGGCAAATCTGCCGCGCCTGCCACCTACGCACCCTCTACCCCTGTTGTCGTACCCCCTACCTCGGGCTCTACACCGAACTGGAACCGGTCGCAATCCTTGTCTCACAGTAAAGGCTCACTCGGCCGACAACAACTCCCCCCCGCCAGCTCCATGCTACCGCCTGGCCCGAATGCATGGCGTCCCCCAAGCCAAAGCAACTCTCCTGGGTCTTCCGGATGGGCGGGACCATTGGCGCTGTCTCCTACGGCTCCCGGTCCCGTCCCGGGAGCGAATCTGTCCCTCCTGTCGCTCCTGCCCTCGATACGTTTAGCCTCCCCCGCTTTCATCCGGAATGTGCGCCGACAGGAGACGGAGAGATGTCCTACCTTCTTCCGGGAGAAGATGCCTGATGGTTGGCCAGTTACCGGAGCCCGTTGCTCCTCTTCCTCCCCGTTTGCCCGCGGAGCAAAGCGAGGCCGAAGATGCGCGTCTTCTCGTTCATACTACCGTCAGTCACCTCTTGCTCCAAGCACGCACCGTTGCACGCGACGTTAGTGGTATGCGTCAGAGTCTGTCTGCCTCCAACAGCACTGCTTCCTCTCAGCCATATCCCCCCAATGGGCTCGGGGCGAAGGACCTGGTGGACCTGGGGTGCGGGCCATGAGCATGTCCCACTTCTCGGGTTACCCTTCTTCCACGCCTGGCGCCGGGGCATCCCGAGCGACGGCGCACCGACGATTCAGCCACTTATCCAATCCGTCCAGCACGCCTACTGCGGCTGCCTCATCCTCCTCTCGCACCGCTTTTGGCGGGGGCAGAAAGGCCAGTGGCCCCTACGCGGCCGAAGGCGAGCGCAGCGGCGCGTTTGGTCACGGAGACGACGCATTGGATTGATGCGTTGCATGAGATTGGGGCCAAAGCCCAGCACTGGACCGACCTTACTCCTACCACGCCTTCGGCGGCGGACATTGAACTGTTGTTTGCTTTGGCGGAATCCTACTTGGCCATTGTGGGATACAGCGGCATGAGGAGTGCACTGGGTTTGGCTGGCATGCCGCTCACTGTGGCTGGGGGCCCCCGTCTGCTGCGCACCTCGCTTCACGCAGCGCTTCGTGCTTGTGCCCTGGTGCTGCGGCCGCAATTGGGCTGGGCGAGCCGCTGGCGGATTTGCCGTTGCTTTACCATTTCCTTTTGGTCCATGCGGTGGGCAGGATCCGGACCGCGTTGGAGGCACGCTCGAGTCCTGCCTGCCTCGGTCCGGGCGAGGCGAGTGAGGCGCTGCATGCCCTCCACCGTCTCCGCGCCGCGTATGGCCCCTTGCTCCCGTCCGGCCGCGGCGTGCCGATCCATCCGGCTGCCCCCTTTGCTGTGAGGATCGTTCGCGATGCGTCTGTCTAGTCAAGTGACTGGTCGGGAGAAGGAAGCGGCTCGGCACCCGACTGACTGCACTTGCATATCTAGCATGTCTGTACTCTTCTACTTGCACTGCCCCACTCAAAATAATCGATCCAGCCTTTGGTAAAGCTCAACAAGAGGGACAACGAACGTTCCAACAGCATGGGTATATAGACGTCACAAAACGCAGAAAGCCAAAAAGAAAGCCAAGCCGACACGCCACCACTACGCCGCCGCCCCTCGCTGGTCCATTCCGTTCCCCAATCGCTTCACTCCCCTCCCGTCTGGGACGAAGCGGGCGGGAGAGACGAGGCAGCTGGGGAGGGCGAAGCGGTGGACGAGGGCTGGGGAGGCGGATCGGTATTGATCACCAACAGCGGGCCGAGCCGCGGCCGGCCGTAAAACTCGCTTGTCCCAGGCACGTGCTCGGTCGCCATCTCCGCGCCCGGGTCGGCGGCGTCCTCGGGCGCGGCCCGAGGCAAGGGCTGCCAAGGCGCCGCAAGCACGTTGGACCCTTCGGTCGAAGAGCGGGGGCGCTCGTGGCTGCTCGAGTCGGAGGAGAACGCTTCGACTTGCAGGCTGGCATAGGCAGGAGAAAGGGAGGGGGAGAGGGAGGGAGATGGTGGACGTAGTGAGTAAGAGGCGGGAGGAGAAGGAAACTGTGAATAGACCGAGGCGTCGGGACCTCCGAGGCCCGCTACCTGGGAGTCCAGCGACCGTTGCACATCTTCCGCCGCCCGGTCCAGCGGCGAGTCGAGATGCACCATCCCGGGGTCCAATGCAGCGGGGCAACCGCCGGTCCAGCTCGCGCATCAGTCTGGCAGCCGGAGAAAAGGCCCAGCGGGAGGAACATGTACGGTGACGCAGAAGAGGTAGGCGAAGCCCCACCTGCAGCAGCAGGTGAGTCCAACAATGGTCCCGTTGTCCAAGTCCCGGCTAGCCCGGCCTGCCCAGCTTGCTCGGGCTCGGGCTCGGGCTCGGGCTCGGGCGGGTCCCCCTCCATCTCTGCCGTGAGCTTGCCCAAATTGTGCGAGTAGCGCGAGGGCGGGAAAGCGCTTGCGGGCGTGATGGGCGAAATGGGGCTGGAACCGGGTAGAGGCGGAGGGGGGATGGAGCCATACGGCCAACTGGACCCGCCCACGCCGGCACTCATCTCCTCGCTGTGCCCCATGCTCGTGCTCCCCCCAAGGCGGGGATGGAATGGGATTGGGATTGGGAATGGGAATAGGCTGTATGCACATCAAGCGGATCGGATTCCGACGTGCCGTGTTCGTTGGCACTGACAGGGGCACTGGCTCTGTGCCCCTCGGCACGCGGGAGAGGGTGAGAAGACACAGGGCGTTCGAAATAAGGGCGTCGGGGTCGATCCGGACCCGGCTGACTGTCGACGGGGTGGGGCGGCCTGTGGCCTCGCCAAGCCCACCCAACCCACGCCTCACCCCCCATCGGCCCTGGGTCACTAGTGCGGCGGCCACCTGCATCGCAGAGCGATCGGGTTGACCAGAATCGGGGACGGGACTCATTGGAATGGGGGCGCATTCAACGTACTGTCACCACCATACGTCCCCGTATGCTCGGGGGGAAGGAATGGGTGCTGGAGCTGGGCCCCGGCGCATTGGCAGGGGTCATCGAGGCGGCAGTGGCCAACGACGCGTGCATTCCGTCGCTGCTCGTCTGGGACTGAATGGGTAACGAGGAAGGCAATGAGCCCGCGGATATGGACACATTCATCCTCTCGCTGTCTGCATCATCGGGACGAGCAATGGGCGCAGTGCCTTCGACTGCCAGCACAGCTTGCGGCGAGGCGGGGAGAACACGTTTGCCACTGAGCCACTGTCCCGGGGCTATAAAGGGAGTGCTGCCCGCATGCAAGGGCATGTCGGGCTGGGCGAGGTACCGGGGGAAGGCGAGACGCCAAGAGTCGAAGGGAACGGCGGGGCCGAGCCAGGAGAGGTCGAGAGAGAGGAGATTTGTTGTGCGCATGTCGGTCTTCTGCCAAGGGCCACCCGGGATCGCCCTGGACGGGGACAGCAGAAGCCAAAGGTGAGGGGTGCTGGGCGATAGCAATTGGCCCGAAGGGGCAAGCGGCCAAGGGTGGGATGTCCCGGTACCCCCATACGCGCCGAGCGAATCCATGGTATGGAGTGACGTGGTCATCCGTAGTCCAAGAGGGTTCTCCATTGGATTGCGGTCAAATACGTCAGGGGTACCCACCTCCCCGTGGGCCTGCCACGCGTCCGGCAACGCGCCCGGGGACGTGCTGTTCATGCCATGTGTGAGCACTTGGGATGGGTTGAACAGGCTTGCCAGTCTTGGCTCCTCAGCGGGGGCAAGGCCAGGAAGCCAGCCAAGCGATTCATGCTCAGCCGGTTGCGGGTCGGAGAGAAGTTGTCTTCTTGCGTCGTGTCACCACAGGCGCATTGGCCGAGAGAGGATTGGATGCGTCCCCGCCCCCCACGACCCTGCGAGCTGGTGGGGGAAAAGGCGTTTGGCAAAAGCCAAGACTCTTTTCCCCTGTTGTACCACCTCCCTTCTCTCCTCGTTTTCGACGCCGAAGGGGCCATAGCAGGCAGAGGCACAGCAACAGCAAAAGTAACGCGCCCCCGACCCCACCAACCACGCCACCGACAATTTTGCCGACCTGGTTGGACGCCAGTAAGCTCTGTGGCTTGCCGTCCCCGGGGACAAGCTGCCATCGGGCAAAGGACTGAGGCAGATGAGAAGAAGAGACAGTACTGCCCCCCTGCGACAACGTAGCCCAACTTGTAACACTACGCGTGACGGTATAGTAGCTGGTTTCGGACACGGTCGCCAAGTGGGTATGGGTGTAAGTAGCGACCCCGGAATGATGAGCATGATGGGTGCCAGGGAGGACGTGGGGCCGGCCGTATGAGTTTGACTACTTCCCTCCCCGCCAGTGGGGAAGGGCGAGTGGGATGAGGACACGGGGATGGCGAGGCGGGGGACAGCGAGGAGGACGGGATGGAAGCGCTTGTTGGTACAACAGTGACGTAGCATGGCGGTGTAGAGTGAATGGGTACGGAACGGACGGTCGGCACAAGGAAACGTGAGTGCGAGTGATCCGCTGCCAGTCCATCCCATCAGAGGACGTAGGCAAAGAATGGTTGCCTCGCCGTTTGGACGGAGCAGCGGAAGAGCCTTGGAGTTGCGGGACAGAAAGATGGTGGAGGCCAAGGTTGGCCATGCCGCCATGCCCTTGGAATTTTCGCCGATGCGGTCGCCACAACGAGGAGGCCGAGGAGGCAGAAGGGGAAGGGGTGGGTGGCGCTGCCAAGGAATCAGGCGCTGGGCCTGGGGAAGTGACAGTGACCGTGGTGGTAGCAGAAGGGGCATCGTGGAAGATGGTGTGAAGATGGTTGTGTAGACAGTTGTGGTTGAGTAAACTGCCTCGGTTGTGACGGAGACGGTCGTGGCTGGAGACCAGGAAGTGGACCAGGAGGTACTGACGATCGAAGGAGCAGGGCAGTAGGTGATCGTCACCATCTGCGCCAACGTGGAGGTTGAGTTCGCAGCGGGAGTCGAGGCAGGGGCCGAGGCGAGGCCGAATCCGGCGGGGATGAGGCAGGGCCCAGGATGGGAGCAGGAGAGAGTGGGGTGTTGAGCATTGGGGAGGAAATGGGGCGAAGAGCCAGAGCAAGTGGGGTAGAGAGCGTGGATGGAGCAGACAATCAGGCGTAGGCAAGCGCCATGATACGCTGTGCGTCAGCTGCGTAAGGAGCGTGTGGAGGGAAGGAGGAAGGGGTGGCGGGGGCGATGATGGTGTTGGTGATGGTGATGGTGATGGTGATGGAGGTGGTGTGGTTGTGGTGCCAAGCAGAGGCAAAGTGGGGGCTTGCTCGTGGCCTCCTGCTGGGGGGGGTGGCGGCACTGTAGCACTGTGGCCCTGCGGTGCTGCGTGCAGCAGATGCGCGCTCCGCCTACACTGGCTCGGTGCTGCCGCGGCAGAATGGATGATGGATGATCGACCCCGTAGGATCGCCGCAATCCGCGTACGCGTTAACGCGGTTAGCAACGCCCGGCTGCTCTCCCGTACAGGGCCAGTGTCTGCCAGTCCAAGCAGGCGCAGCGCAAGTGCCTAGATCCTGGCATCCGCCACTCGGCTAGTCTCGGTGGATGTGACTGGCCTGCTACCTCCAGGCAAGCGTCCTCTGCGGCAGCACCCCGTCCAGCGTGGCTGGGATGGCGGGGGGGGGCCGGGGAAAGAATGGTCCAAGGCGGGTCCAGGTCACGTGCCCAGGCCGTCCCAGTGCTGCATTGCCGCCCTCGCTGCGAAAAAAAACTGCACTCGCCGGGATTCGAACCCGGGCAACAACTTATGCTAGCTCCTCGTGATGGAACCCCATTGAACATGGGAAAGTTGCATCTTAACCACTTGATCACGAGTGCTTATGTGCCTATGCCATCTGTTTCTGATACGTCGCTGGTGCTTTGCTTCCTGGATCCCCCGGGTCTCAGCATTGGCTGCATTCCTGCATTCTCCCTTTAGTTTGCTGTCCTCCCTCCATCTGCTCTCTTACGCATCTTATGCAGCACACACGAGAGCCGATAAGCGAGTACAACAAGTGGTGTTGAAATTAGTACTGGCGGATCTTTTTGTTTTTCTTGGCTGGCTTCGCCTTGCCCCGCGCTGGTTTCCCGTCGCGCGAGTCCTCGTCCCGGTCCATGGCGTCCCACTTGGACTCCTTGGCCTTCCGTTTGTGCTTCCCACCCGTCATGGCCTGGTCTTAAGGTCCAGCTTGGCCCGTCGACCCGCCTCAGCAACGCGTTCGGCCAACATAAGGATCGCATCCGTATCGTTCCCCCCTGGGTAGAGGCTCAACTTGACCCCAATCGCCGCCTCAATCCGTTGCAGCAGCTCCACATCGTATTGTGATACCAGCGACACCGCCTTTCCCGCGGCCAGCACGAGCAGTACGGCCGACACGGTGAATGTAGTCCTTCGAGTTGCCAGGTAAGTCATAGTTAACTACCAGTCCACCGCGGGAATGTCCAGCCCGCGCGCGGCCACATCCGTTGCAACCAAGATGCGAGGTCCGCCCGACGCACCTGCGCTGCCCCCCCGGAACCGCTGGAGTGCGGCCAGGCGAGCTTCTTGGGGCATGCTCCCATGCAGCGGAATGGCACCAAATCCCAGAATGCGTAGCAACGTCGCGATCCGTTGTGCGTCCGATACGGTTCGAGTAAACACAATGGTCGAAGCTGCCGCATTTTCATTAGCTAGCCAGACGAGGTAAACTTCCTTGCGCTCATGGGGCATGAAAAGGTAGTACTGAGTGAGGTTGTCGGCTGTGCGTTGGTCACCTTTGATATCGACCCGAACAGGCTTGTGCAGACTTGCGCGCTGAAGGCGCGCAACCTTAGTCGTCATGGTTGCACTGAACATCATCGTCGTCCGGTCACGTGGAAGAGAGGACAAGAGCTTGTCGATGATGGGACCAAAATCCAGATCCAGCAATCGGTCCGCCTCGTCGAGAACGAGGTACTTGAGCTTCCGCAAACTGAACCCCTTTGTGTTCTCCAAATGGTCTTGCAAGCGACCAGGGGTGGCAATGACCACATGGGGTTTCTTGGAGAGGGCAATGGACTGCTGCATCATGTCCATGCCACCAACCAGGGTGGCAGTGCGGACCTGGATCTGTGAGCCAAGAGCTTCAAACTGCTGGCCAATTTGGTAGGCCAACTCGCTATGGATGAGGGTTAATAACCAGTATTGCACAAAGAAGGGTGGGAGAGCACACGAACCGAGTAGGTGCCAGAACGCAGGCAAAGAGTTCTTGTGGGGCATTCCACAACGCTTGAAGAACAGGGATGGCGAATGCAGCCGTCTTACCCGAGCCAGTTTGAGCCAGACCAATGACATCACTCCCCTGGAGTGCAGCAGGGATAGCCTTGGCTTGGATGGGGGTGGGCGCCTTAAAGCCCAGGGCAGTGCAGGCCTCACAGATGGGCTCGATCACGCCAAGCTCCTGGAACGTCTGGGCTGCTGGCGGGGCCTCCTTGCCGGCTTCCGAGCCTGATTCAGGTCCGGATTCCTGGGAAAGATACTCGTCCTCCTCAGGGGTTCCCTCGCGCGAAGCGGTTGTTGGCTGCGGGACGGGCGCAGGCTTGAGCGGTTTGAAAGCCATCGAGGGAGGTGGTGTTGCAACCGCGCAGAGAGAAGTTGGCGCGGCACTGCAAAAAGCAAAAAGTGGCCAGGCCAAAAATTGGCAGTTTCAATGGCAGTTGCGTTCAGTGGAACGGCGCACCACCGACAAAATGTGGATCGGTGCAATGCGTCGCCCGCCCGCCCGCAAGTCCGCCTGAAGAACCGCGCAGGTCCGCAGGCGACAAAATTTGTAGCACAGCTCCCACCCCTGTGCCTCTGGCGCGCCCCTCGCCCGCGTGCTCCCCCATCGCGCCCGAGCCCCTCCTGGCCCCATTCGGACGGAAGGAAGCCGTCGGCAGCCTCGTCTCCCCCGTTTGCCCAGCCCCCCAACCTCCCCCGCCGCCTGTCCAGCATGGTCTCTGCTTCCAAGGCCAAGCGCCAGGCCGAAAAGGCTGCCAAGGCCCCTAAGGATGCCAGCTCGTCCAAGACGTCCAAATCCAAGTCCTCCAAGGCCTCGAAGAGCACCGATGCCACCTCGGCCGCCTCGCCTGAGGATGCGGCCGACCAGATGAAGAAGCTGGCTCTTGCTACCGACCGCAATGCTTCCGGTGTGCTCACCTCCGACGTGCAGTCGCGCGATGTGCACATTGACAACTTTACCATGTCGTTCCACGGCCGCCTCCTCCTCGACGGCACCTCTCCATACGCTCAACTATGGCCAGCGTTATGGCCTGTTGGGTGAGAATGGATCGGGCAAGACGACATTGTTGGAGGCCATCAACGCTCGTGATGTCGAGATTCCGGAGCACATTGATATTCATCTTGTACAGGGTGAGGTGGAGCCTTCGGAGATGAACGCCCTCGAGTACTGTATCGCGTATGCCAAGGAAAGGTGGAAAGTTGGAGAAGCGGATCGAGGACATTTCGGCTTCGGACGATGTGGACGAAATGCTGATTGAGTCGATGTACGAGGAGCTGGATGCTCTCGACCCTTCCACATTCGAGGCCAAGGCTTCCTCCATCCTCCATGGTCTTGGCTTCACCGTACAATCGATGAAGAAGCCGACAAAGGACTTATCTGGTGGCTGGCGTATGCGTGTGTCCCTCCCTTGCCGTGCTCTGTTCATCAAGCCTCACATGCTTCTTCTCGACGAGCCCACGAACCACTTGGATCTGGGTAGTGTGGTGTGGCTCGAGGCTTACCTTGCCAAATACCCCAACATCCTCGTCCTCACGTCTCACTCGGCTGACTTCATGGACGAAGTGTGCACCAACATCATTGATTTGACGATGGACAAAAAACTTGTCTACTATGGTGGTAACTACTCCACATATGTGCGAGTGAAGAAGGAGAATGAGGTGAACCAGATGAAGCGTACTACAAACACAAGAAGAAATTGCCAAGATCAAGCGTTTCATTGCGTCGGCCGGTACTTATGCCAACTTGGTCAAGCAGGCCAGTCGAAACAAAAGATCATCGACAAGATGGAGGCTGCTGGCTTGGTTCAACCTGTGCGAGAGCCGAAGAAACTGCGATTCAACTTTGAGGATGTGGCGCGCCTGCCGCCTCCCAACATTGCCTTTTCTGACGTCGCCTTCTCCTACTCGGGAAAGAAAGAGGACTATCTGTATAAGGGCCTCGAGCTGGCCGTCGACATGGACTCGCGCGTGGCAATCGTCGGAGCCAACGGAACCGGCAAGTCGACCTTGCTCAATTTGATGACTGGTGCTCTGACACCTGTGGAGGGGACGGTGAACCGGCATCCTTCGATCAAGCTGGCCAAGTACTCTCAGCACTCGGCCGACCAATTGCCGTACGACAAGAGTCCGCTCGAATACATGGAGAGCAAGTACTCCCAAAAATTCCCTAACAAGGAACTTCAGTTCTGGCGTGGCCAGATCGGCCGCTTCGGGCTTACGGGCTCCCACCAAACCTCGCCCATTCACACCCTCTGACGGGTTGCGCAACCGGGTGGTGTTCTCTCAATTGGCCATGGAGGCACCCCACATCATCCTACTCGACGAGCCGACGAACCACTTGGACATGACTTCGATCGATGCGCTGGCCCAGGCCATCAATGAGTTCTCGGGTGGGTGGTGATCGTCTCGCACGACTTCCGCTTGCTCAAAGCGGTGGCGAAGGACATTTGGGAGGTGCGCGATGGCCGGATCGTCAACCTCACCAAGGAGGAGAACATGGACATTGAGGGTTACAAGAAGAGGCTTCATTCGGAAACGGCTGAGCAGATCAAGAAGGCTGAGCTGCTCACCAAGCGGTCTTAACCCCCTTCTTCCCTTGTCTTATTTTTCCTCTCTTTTCCTGGTCTTCTCCTTTGAACCTGTCCGTTGTCGCATCGGTGCCTTTGGATGTATGCTGTTGCCGACTAATACCATGTCCCTCCGGACAAGCAGCTAGCTCATTCCGTCTTACGAGTGAGCATCTGGTTGGCTTACCCTACGTCCTGCCTAACACCTCGATCCACTAAGCTAAGGGAATGAATGCCACGAAGAAAGCCATACAAATTGGATAAAGGATGTGGCAAGGATAGGCCAGGCATAGACAAACCAAATGGAGCTTATAGGGGGGTAAGATGAAAGAGAAAGCAAAAAACAAGAAAAAACGTGATCAGGCAGCGGCCTACTGGCCGTCGATAGCATAGCTGTGGGGGCGAGGCCGAGCGAGAAGCCCAAGTCGGGGACGAGCAAGATTGGTGGAAGGAGGGGGGATGCGGACCGAGCTGCATTTCCATTAAGCAAGATGGATTTGGGCTGGTCCAAAGTGCTTTGAGCGACGTGTGGTGCTCCTACCATGGGGGAGGAGGCCATGGCCGGATTGACCATGCTCATTGGACGCGCCCTGCGGGTAGGGGTGAAGGGGAGTGGACTGGTGCCAGGGGATCCGCCTTGAAGTTGAGGCAGCCCAACTAGGCGACGGTTCGAGCGCAGTTTGGGTGAAGGAAGAGGGCTTGCTAGACTCTTCATTTCCCGGTCGGGCGTGGCAGTGTCGATCGACCGCTCAAACAAAGGGTCATGTGCAAGCTTGGGAGAAGGGTGCGTGGGAACCATGGCCGCCTCGTCTCAGGCGGCTCTACTGGCGGCAATTGGGGCGATGCGGAAGAAGTAAAAGAGAGGGCATCAGAGTTCCCTTTGGGGCTCATGTCCAATCCACTCGAACGGCGAGGTGGGTGCAGGATGTCGGAAATGGACAGCAAACCTTGCTGGTACTTGTTCTGAATAGCAAGCGTATGGCCAGCCCATTCGGGAGCAGAGCGATCTGTGGCACTGTGGCCCATCGCCGTCTGCAGCTCCATCATCCACCGTGCCTTGTCCTGATCGGTGTCTGCAAAGAAACGCAGGGTGTCCCCACCACGCAGACGAAGACGGAAGCTGCGCTCCACCTCATAAAAGTCTTCTTCGTCTTCCTCACCTGAAGTGGAGTTTGGGTTGGGCTTAGAATGGGGGCCCGATGTGTCTTCCAATGCTTCAGCTGCAGAGAGGAAGATGCGAGCAACCTCTTTCCGTGTAACCTCGTTGCGGCAGACCAGCGTACCTCCACGCAGCTCGATCCACCGGCGGCGCCAGGTCTTGCCGCAGTCGCCACCCAACTGGGTCAAGATGCCTTCCCACCTGGTTGTGGTCTCGGATCTGGCCATCTCCATCCCTTCAACACACTCTGAAAGGCGAGCTGGTACCAGGGTCCCAATCCGGGAACCGAGGGAACAAAGAACATGCTGACCTGCAGCGTTCCCCGAGGTTGGCTCAAATTTTGGATAAACTCTTGATTCTCCACAGCCTCCATATTGGCACCATCAGGCCTACCCCTCGCCGGTGACCATGGGACGCCGAGAGAGATGGTGGCGGGTCTGAAACGCCCAGCAGCGGCAGGTCCATCGTAGCCACTTTCCTAGCATCAGGCCAGCCTGTACTCAAAGGCCACATGAGCCCGAGCCAACTCGCCCTCACGGTTGATGAAAGCTAAAATGGGCTCGGGGGGACGAGTAATGGTCCGCATAACGGGGGGGCTCGTCCTGGGACTCGGACTGGGACTGCGGCCGACACTGGGAGAGGTGGAACGGTCCAAAGAAGCAGAAGAGGCGTGCTTGTTCTTTTTGGGACTGCCAAAGAGGCGGGAATAAGTTTGTCCTTCTTGGGCGAAATGGGAGGGGCGCGCGAAGTGGGAATCGAAGGGTCAAACGACGATCCCGAACGATCAGGAGACGGGATCAGGAAGGAACAGGGATTTGCATCGTTTGTGGCCGGAGGTGAGCATCCTTGACGACCCGTAAGTCAAGTTGAACTGCAACCCCTTGTGCTGCAGCAACTCGAACTCTTGACCAATCACTGCTTTCGGCTGCCCCAACCAGCCGCCCCCCACCAGCGGCCTTCACCTCGTTGAGACCATTGTTGAGGAACAGATCAAACCGAGTGGGCTGCAACGGTACGGGCAACGAGGCAGTGGGGGTAAATGATTCAATGCGGACAAAGACTTTACCAGTTGCCTGACGGGATCTTCGCGTTTGCGGTACTCGACTAGCTCGTTAGCGTACTCCTTCTGCAAAAGATGAGACGAGGAAAGCACAGGTCAGTTCCTGGTACCATATCATTGTACACTAACGATTGACGTACCATATCGCTCCGGCGAGCCTTGCGCCAACCTCTGTTCTTAGAAGCCGGGCTGCTCTCATCATCATCATATTTTTCCGAGGTGGGAGAAGAGAACATGTCGTCGGTGTCGCCCACCTTGATGGTCTTGCGCTTGTGCAGCCGGTAACGTTGGTCCTGTTTAGCGATGCGGCTCAACTCCCGCTGCAGGCCAGATCCAAAGCCTTGGCCATCGTCTTGTTCGGCAGGGAGAGTAGTGGGCAAGACGGGCTCATTAGTAGGCTCGGAGTCGCGAGGTAACTCCGCAGTCGCATCCTCTGAATTACCATCGGTACCCTGGAGTACGGGAGTCATGGTTTGTGTCTCCCTGGGCAGAACAGCCTCCTCCGTAGGATCAACCGGGGCTGCGTCTTCCGTTTCAGGGATACGAGACGATAGCGAGGGAGAACGCGATATCTCAGGCATGGCTCCGACCGACAAGCTCCGCCGGGACCTGGGGGCAATCCCCCTCTTCATCCGACGCCGAGTAATGATCTCATCTGCCTGTTCAGCTGGCGTACGCAGAAGACGGGCGTGATAGTCCCCGGGACCATGGGGAGGAGCCGACCCCAAGCCAATCGCCTTGGGTTAGGTTAGAGATGCAAGGAAGGAGGATGGAGTGTCCCAACCAAAGCCCAATCCCAAGTCGAGTTCGCCAAGGCGAGCACTGAGCCGTGGGCGGGCCTTATCCTTAACTTCAACTGAATCCGGCGATGGGGTATCGAGGGGTGAAGTAGAACTTTCTTTCTTCCGCTCGTCTTCGTCTGATACTTGGGTAGGAGTCGCCGGGGGAGCTTCTTGGCCGAGCTCCGTCCCAAAGGGAATGGCAGCGATCTCCCTCTTATTTTCTGTTTGAACGGCACCAGCGGGGAAGTCGGCTGTCGTAACCAAGTGATGCGGATTGGCAGGTTCCATAGAGCGGTCCGGAGTACACTCGACAGAGCTTCTTGCGCCATGTTCATGTCCACGGGTCAGATGATGTTGCGCTGTCCACCTTTTCCTCCTGCAAAGGGAGTAGGACACAAGTCTCGTCTCAGGCTCAGTGGAGTACTGGTGCGCGTCCTCCACTTTGGAGCAGGCACCCGGGCGGACCCTGCGTCCCGGGTCGCGTCCAGACTGAAACTCATATTGAGCGGCAAAGGAGGGAGGGGTCGTTCTTGGTGGTTAATCCATTCCAATGGTTGTAGTGGAGGAGAGGAGCTCATGACAAGATGATCCGGATGACGTTCTTTAAGATCTTGAACGCTCATGTCTGTCAACTGGGAATAATTCGAGGTACTGCGAGCGCCATTGCGGGCTTGGCTACCTGGAGCATTCAACATCGACTCATCCGGCTCCTCTTCTTCCGCGATACATGGGCCTCCCGAAGCACCTGGTTCATCAGGTCGTCCAGGCGACCCAACCCGTGAGCGTCATATCCCGCGGCAGGGCAGAGTTGGCAGGGTTAGGGACAAGGGGCTCTTGGGATGCAGCTTCGATGGATCAACCGAGCAGTTGTAACTGTTCCATCTCATCTGCCAAGGCCGAGGTATTCGCTGAGTGTTGCTCCGGTTCCAGAGACCGCCCTGGTCTGTCTCGGTCGCCGGGTAGAAGAGAGAGGGTAGTGGCTTGAGTGCTGTCCGAGACCAGGAGATCTGATTTAGTGAGGCGAGATGACTCGGACGAGGCCGAAGTTGAGCAGGCGGGTACGTGAGCGCGAGGGAGGGGTGTACCAATACGTCGGTACCCATTTGGGTCGGTGCAGGCAGACGGCTAGCACGGGTTGACCGCGTGGGCGACCCATGGGCTCTCCGAGCCAGCTGCTTCCACGATGAGAGAAACGGCGGGGTGGATGAGGCCCCAGTTGTAGTGGGGGCAAGGACGAATGCAGGCTGAGGCTGGAGGGCGATGCGGGCTCGGACCGCTCCGATCCTGCAACTCGAGTCCGGCCAGACGGCTCGGCGCGGGCTTGGACCGAGTGGGCGAGACCAACGATGGAGACTGGGTGAATGTCTGAGCTGCAGCACTGATCTTGGACGTTCCAGAGGAATGGGGAGATAGCTCGGGCAACTCGGAGTGGGAAGGCAGCGCCCCCGCACTCCAGGCATGTCGGACTTGAAGGGCGAGCTGGACACATATGACGCTGTCTGCAGTTTCTTGTAGCTCTGCGACTTGCGAGGCGCAACATATGTGCTCTTGACTGCTGAAAGTTCTCAAATCCTGCTCGTCGGGATACGCTCGGATCGATGTCGATCTGACCATCGATAATGGGCTTGGAACGGGAAGTGCATCGGCTGCGGTGGGGCTGCCCAGGGAGGTCGATGCGATGACGAGGCAAGTGATGTGTCGTGCTCGACTTGAGAAAGCTTGTACTTGTTGAAAGGCGAGTTGGAGACGAGGTGTGGGCACGCAGCTTGCGCACCTTGGCGTCGTGGTGGGGGCTGATGCCAATGGCTGTGGCGGGGCCTGACTAGCTTGCAAAGCCGGCCCAGCCACGACGGCGGGTGTCGGCGACGGTGGCGACGACGGCAAGGACGGCGGCGGCATGGCAGGCGACGCGACTGGTGGGTAGATGCGATGGTGGCTGGGAGGATTGGAGGTGTGAGCGAACGGGGGGGGGTGAAGCTGGAAGCGCGAGGGTGGCGCCCTGGAGTAGATGCTCGATTGACCTAAAACTCGCGTGTTGCGACACCGCCGCACGCGGGCAGTGTCGCCGCATTCCGCCCCGCTCCAGCTCGCCGTTGCTGCTGCTCGCCGCGCGCCAAGCAAATGCAATGTTGAACATTGAAATTCAACGTTGATGCTGCTACCATTGTCCGCCGCCCAAGTTCCTTGCCCTCGAAAAGAACAGAGGATGTCGGTGGCGGGGCAGAACACGTCGTCTGCTACCACTTCAGTAGAGCGTTGGTGGTACGGCTGGATCCTTCCCAGTGGGTTTCCCATTGGACAGCATATGTGTGTCTTTGCAACATAAATCCGTTTATCCTTTCAGAATATAGGTCAAGCTAATACTCAGTGGGAAGATGAAGCAAAAGGGATAGTACTACGACTTGGTATTGGCTGGAGATGAGTGTTGCTTTACTCCTGAACCTATCCTACTGACTTCGAAGGTCCAACACCCAAGCACGCAAAAAGAGTGTGCATTTCGAGTCCGTTCAACACCGAAAACAATTCCGTATTACAGTGACGCAGACGGTCGGAAGTCTTCCATCCCACACCTGGAACTGTAATAAACGTTTTCTGGGTCTCAACTATAGCTCTCTGGCGAGAACATTCACGGAAGGACAGACAACGAGAACCGGGAGCAAAACAATAGGGGGTCCTGAAGAAGCACGACACAAGGATCAGGATCAAGATGGATACTTTAAGTGAGTGCAGGTCGAGCAGGTGGAAAAAAAGGTTGGGATGAGAGCCGGCAAACTTGGAACCAGAACAAGCTGGGCGAAATCACTTGTGCAGGCTCTCCAAGCGCATCGTAGACGCATAGACTTTGGTGTCCAAAGCAGTCGTCTTTTCGCTCAGACGACCGATGCGACGGTTCTGGTCATCAATCTCGGTGCCCATCGCCTTGCCCAGGCGATGCAGGTTGCCCGCAATTTGACCCAGCTGACCCAAGTTGTCGTCGAGCTCGTCTTCCAACTCATCGTCGGAAGCAGTTGCTTCAAACTGGTAACGCGCCCTCTGGGCCAGCTTGGTCGCCTGTGGATCATTGGCGTCGGCATCTTTGTGACGGCCAAAGGCAAAGCGCGAGCTTGCAAAGCGAGAGCTGCTCCCTGGCCCACCTAACGAATCCTCCACACGGCGTTGAGCGCCATAAGCCTCGGCGCGGAGTCGCTCACGCTCCTCGCGCTCGTCGACGTGGGGTTGATGATTCTCGCCTCCTGGGCAGCGCGCTTAGACGCTTTGTTAACGCCGATATTGGGGCGGAAGATAGACCGATTCAAGCGCTCAATCTCACGGGCATTGTCGTCGGCGCGGTGAGCATACGCCTTCGACAAATCCAGGTTACGCTCCGTGTCGGCCAACTTCTCGCTTGATCACCCAGACGCATCATGCTGTTCATGGCTGTTTCCTCAGCCTCGCGAGCCATACGCAGTGCATTCCGCGAAGAGCTCAGCGTCTCTTGCTTGGTGAACCGCATTTGTTGCTTCACGGCCTCCACCTTTCATCCGACTCGGTCCGCTCAACCTCTTGCACCTCGTTTCCATACTCATCACGTGAGGCGCATTGCCCGGTGTTGCACCATACTCCTCCTCAAGCTCCTGCTGCGCCGTCGTCGCCGCCTGGGGCTGAGAACCGTACCCTCCCCGTTGCGATCCATACGCATTGGGGGCCGGCATGCCAGGCCGAGGGGATGGTGAGGCATACCCGCCACTGGATTGGCCATAACCATCTTGGCTGCCGTAGCCACCCTGGTTGCCGTAGCCGCCGGGGTTACCATAACCAGCCTGGGTGCCGTAGCCACCGGGGTTGCCATAACCAGCCTGGTTGCCATAGCCGCCGGGGTTGCCATAACCAGCCTGGTTGTCATAGCCGTTGGCGGCGGGTTGCGCATGCTGAACGGGCGGGATCTTGCCCGCATCGCGGCGCTGGCGGAAGCGGTCGTAACCATTACCAATCTTGCTCCACACCGGCTTGGGGGGATTGTGCGAGTCGTAAGCGTTGGGGTCCTGGTTTGCATTGGGGGGTTGCTCCCCGGGAAGCGGCTGGTTGCGGGCGCCAGGGTTGGCGGGCACGTTGTACCGCGGCGCATACCCGTTCGAGCGCACCGGCGGCAGCGATGGCTCATCGGGGGGCTTGGGGAGGAACTGGAGGGATGCGGGTTAGTATGGCGGAAAGGGCAGGGGGTGGACAGCACACACGCGGTCTTTGAAACCCATTGGCGGTGGAGGCGGTGGAGGCGGTGCAGGCGGTGGTGTAAGGGCAGGTGCTGTGCCCTTCGGACCAGCGTGGCAAGACTGGCAGGCGGGGCCGGTGGCGGCGCCAGGCGGCGCACGCGCGCGCAGCAGGCACGTTCGCGTTACCTAAGCAGGGGTTAGACGGTTCATACGTTCATGTCGTACTCGTCACGTGCCGTCCTAAGGCCGGCTTGACCGATATATGGGTTTGCGCTGCTGTTGAACTGGGGCCCTATACTCGATAGCGCAGTGATAACGCATCCCTGGCCAATAGGCGATGGCATGGGTTCGATTCCCTTTCGATCTCTCTGTTCCTTACTATTTCTCTCTGTTCCTTACTATTTCCCCGGGTTGTGCCTTCTCACACGATATGCGAGGGCCGCTGGTGCGAGCCAGTGCTGCTGCTATTGAGAGGGTGGTCCGGGACCGAGGAGGCCACTTGGCCTTCGAGCTCATAAGCTCTTTAAGCTTTCCGCTTCAGTTCCAGCTTCAGCGCCTCGAGCGTCTTCGCGAGAAGGATAGACGTTAGGGTCAGAGGCCGAAACCTCCGGCTGAGCCCTGCTGAGCCCCAGCTTCGGGGCCGAAGGAGGCTATCCTATACGGTGGATGATCGATGATCGAATAATGATTGCGAACATCGGTCCTGTGAACGCCAATCAGTAATCGTATTCAGTAATCATCGAATCCATCGAACATCCACCCTGGATCATCGATCGGGCAGGTGGGGCTGGCATTGTTGACGCATGCGCCCAGCCAAGACGGGATGCAACGCGAACGACAGACAGGGGGCAGGCAGGGCGGCGCAGGGCAGGGCGGTGGTGGGTGCCGTGTGCTGCGCTGAGTGTACAAAAGGAAAGCGCAGGCGAGCCGGAGAGATGGCTGATCTGAGTCGATCGGGATCCGGGAAGCTGAGCCTGTAGGCCTTAGGCTTTAGGGCTCGCAATGGACCACAGCACTGTTCGCAGCACGTCGCAGCACGTCGACAGGGGCGTCGGGTGTGGGAGCAGCCCTCATCCTCTCCAGCGTCGGTGTGGAGACACTTCTTCCCACGACCTGCCTTGGGCCTTGCCAGGCTGGAGCTGCCCCCGTGCCAGTGCCCCAGCAGCCCCCACAGGCGATGGACAGCCCCCGCGGCCAGGCTGCGTCCCAGCCGCCACCGCCCGCCGCTACCCGCCGCCCCGCTGCTGCGCCCCTCGACGCCGCCGCCGCCCCCTCCTCCCCCGCCACCCCCACCTCTTCCGCCTCCGTCTCCGCATGCCCACGGCTGTAGGCACCCCCGCGCGCCGCCGTCCCCGCCTCCAATGATGGCGCACCTCCACCGCCAGTCTCGGCGCCGTCTCGCCCGGCATCGGAGACCTGAGTACCGGCGTGCCCTCGCGCCTTGGCTTGGGCTACGGGTCCCGCCGTCCATCGGCGGCCAGCGGGATGGCCTCACCTGCGCCCTCCAGTCCGTATGGCCTGCCCACGGCAGCCGATGACTACTTTATGCCCCACCAGCTCATGCACACCCGTCGTCAGGGCCACCCTCCCATACCTCCAGCCAGCCTTTCCCCTCCGCCCTCGCCTACCACCGACGCCACAGTAGCCAAGGACGCAACCTCAAGACCGTTCTGGGCGGAATGCTCAGTGGCAGTACGTCGCTCCTTGCCGTGTGACTGTGTGAGTGATGCTGATGCCGATCATGTCTGGCCGTGTCTGAGCAGATGTTTTTCCTCACCCTCCCTTCCTGCTGCTTCTCCTGGCCCAGTACCGCGTCGCCGGCCGGACATCTCGACGCCGTACCACCCCGTGCATGTGCACCATGTTGGCATCGACTCGGACACGGGCCGTCTCACTGGCACCCGCCCGAGTGGCACGCTCTGCTCAAGGACTCGGGCATCTCCCAGCGCGAACAGGACGAGCATCCAGAAACGATGCGCGCCATTGTCGCTCTCTATCACGACCACCAGTCCATCGTCGACGGTGCGGCGCTCGTCTCCGACCCGTGTGGGATAAGTTGGGCCAAGCTCATCCTGTTCAGCCTTGGCACCCGTCCTATGCCCCATCCCCACCAGCCACTCGTCTACCCCCCACTACCCCCGTGCCCACCCCCAAACCAAAACAAGGCCCGATACGGGGTCCTAGACCTCTCCCCCTGCGAATCCGGATGGTGGCTTGGTTGCCAAGGCTCCTCTCCCGGCGCCTCCCATCACCACTCCGGCCCTCTCGGTTTCCACTTCACCCCAAAGTTCCGTCTCTAGTCCTCCATTCTCCCTTACTCCCCTCGGGCCCACAGGGCCGATACCCGATTGAACGAGCCTACTGCCGTGGCCAACCACCACCACCGGCGGGCTGCGAGCACAGCCAATGGCCTTCCCACCCGCCGGCTGCAGCGGCTGTGCCTGCTCCAGTCCAGGGGTGCTACGTTCCCGCTTGACTCTCCTCCCCTCTCCCATACCCAAGCGCCCTCTTCTCCCTCATCCCACGCCACACGGTCCCCCTCCGAACCTCATCCCTCAAGGCCAGCTGAAACCTTTGCCGACCCCCGTGTCCTTGGGCGACGTGGGCTCGGCCTTGTCAAAAACGGAAATGCGTCTCCCATTCGGATGGACGACCCCTTTGCCCCTCCCGTGCTGCACGCTGTGACCAAAAATGAACACGACCCTCCCCGCTCACGAATGCGCATGTCACGCAACCTGGATCTACCTGGGCTCTCCCACCAAAAGCCCGGTCCAGGCTGCGCGGTCGGTACGCAAGTCAGAACGCAAGCGGCCGCCGGTCGCCCAAGCGTGCTGCGCCACCGCCGGGCCAGGTGTTGGCTTCGCCTATGCGCCTGCCCAAGCCGGGAAACCACGTGCGGCCGGCTCCGCCTCCTCCCAAGGTCCCGCTGCCGCCTGTTCCTGCCCAGGCGGTAGCGCGTGTGCAACCTGGGCCGACGGGTCCATCGCATGACGAGGTGGTAGCCCAGTTGCGACGGATGTGCTCGCCCGGGGACCCGCGTCAAATCTACCGCTCCTTTCGTAAGATTGGCCAAGGTGCGTCGGGGGGCGTGTACACGGCCTACACGCCTACCCACAACTTAGTCGCCATCAAGCAGATGAACTTGGCTACGCAGCCCAAGCAGGATTTGATCATCAATGAGATCTTGGTCATGCGCGAAAGCCAGCATCCGAATTTGGTCAACTTTATTGATTCGTTTCTTGTCGCTGGCAACGACCTGGAGCTGTGGGTGGTGATGGAGTACATGGATGGTGGTCCGCTCACCGACCTGATCACTTATGCCGTCCTGGCTGAGGCCAGATCGCTACCGTTGCACGGGAAATTTTGCGCGGCTTGCAGCACCTTCATCGGCACGGTGTGATTCACCGAGACATCAAGTCGGACAATGTGTTGTTGTCGCGCCAAGGTGATATTAAGCTGACGGATTTGGGTTTTGTGCAAGCTGGGCCAGGCTGGCGGGGCGCGGACGACAATGGTCGGCACGCCGTATTGGATGGCGCCCGAGGTGGTGTCGCGGAAAGCGTACGGAACCAAAGTGGACATTTGGTCGCTCGGCATCTTGGCCATTGAGATGGTGGATGGTGAACCACCGTACATGCACGAGAACCCGCTCAAAGCGCTCTACCTGATTGCTACCCATGGTACTCCGCAACTGACCCGCCACCCGGACCGACTGTCACTTTCGCTTCGCCACTTTCTCAGCACCTGCTTGCAAGTCGACCCGGCGCTGCGACCCGACGCACAAACCTTGCTCGCCAGCCCCTTTGTCCAACATGCTCTGCCCACCTCCACCCTCGCCCCGGCCCTCCGCCTAGCGCGTGAACAGGCAAAATTGGCTCCGTGACCCTTCCCCGCCTTTCCTTTCCTCTCCCTTTTTTTGCTTTGCATCCTACCTGTCTCGCGTGTCTCGCGTCGCCTGTGCTTTTTCTCTCTGCATATATGAGTTTTTTACTAATCGACATGGACTATGTACACTCTCCATGGGCATATGGAATCAATGTTGGTTCTTACGCTGAAGAGGATGGAGGCAGTAAGAACAAGGGAAAGGGATCGGCAGCCCAGATGGATGGGAGGCGGCACATCCATGCATGATGGCTGGCTAGTGACTCTGGCACGTAATGCGTAAACGTTAAACCTCGAGACCTGTGGGGTAAACCAGCCGATTCCGCCTTCCGCCCCCGATTTTTGTTGGCCGTCGAGCGTGGCTGCTTTGGCCTGCCACTGGACGCCCGGCGTTGGCAGCGCCCAGACGGCCATGGGAGGCAAACTGTCCGATCCGACGCCCGCCGCGGCGCAGACGTCCGGTTCAGCCGCGGCCTACGAGGCACAGACGGTGCATGCCGTGTACGATGCGATTGCGCCTCACTTCAGTGCGACGCGCTACAAGCCCTGGCCGCTCATCCCGCGCTTCCTCGCCTCCTTTGCCCCCGGCTCGATCGGCGCCGACCTAGGCTGCGGCAATGGCAAGTACTTGCCCGTGTACTCGGCGCTGGCCGCATGCGATGCTTGGGTCCCCACCATGCCCACGAAGACGCGGAAGACAAAGACAACGACGAAGACAAAGTCAAAGACAAAGACGAAAACCAGCGCCCCAGCTCCTACTTCTGCTCCTACTTCTGCTCCTACTTCTGCCTCTGTTGCTGCCACCACGCCCCCTCCCGCCCCAGTTGCAAGCGCCCACGCCTTAGCGCCGGCCGGGGCCGTGTTGACGGTCGGAGCGGACATGAGTGCGGCGCTGGTTGCGCATGCGGCGTGGAACACGGGGCATCTGTTGGAAGGCCAAGGCAAGGTACGGAACGAAGTGGCGGTAGGCGATGCGCTGGGACCGTGTTTCCGCCCGCAGGGGTTCGACTATGCTGAGCATCGCTACCATCCACCACTTTCTACCTGGGACCGGCGCCGGGCGGCCATTCAGGAACTGATCCGGCTCGTCCGCCCTGCGCCTGCGCCTGCGCCTGCGCGCGGTAACCCCGGCCGCGCTCCGGCCGGTGCAGAAGACGAGGCGGCCGGGCAAGGGGAAGCGAGGGAGGCAAGCGAACAAATGGGGTCGGGCCCAGGACGGTTCATGGTGTATGCGTGGGCGCTGGAGCAGCGCGGAGGCCGGCGCGCAGGGTTCGAGACGGCCGAGGACGGGGCGGCGCAGGCGCAGCAGGACCTGCTGGTGCCCTGGGTGCTGGCCAAGGAACACCAACACCTGGGGGGCGAGGGGGCGGCGGGAGGCGAGACGCAGGTGTTTCAGCGATGTACGTGGTCCATCGGTGGGGCGGGGCAGGAGACGGAAGGGCAGGGAGACTGACGTGGAGGACAGACTACCACGTGTTCGTCGAGGGCGAGCTGGAGCGGCTGGTGGAGGAGGCGGGGGCGATGTTTGCGGACTCGGGGTATGCGGCGGGTGTCGGGAGCGGCGGGTGTGTGTGGTGCGCGAGGCGTCTGGGTGGGACCGCGGCAACTGGTGGGGCGTCTGGTCGGTGCATGCCCAGCCCGAGGAGCACGCGGCGAATTGAATGTTGCATTCTGCGATCGATCACCGGTCACCTGACGTAGGATGTCAAACGTTAAATGAGGCCCGAGTCACGTGCCCAGGCCGTCGGTGCAACCCTGCTCCTTCTTGGGGTTTCGACCGCCCCTGTTCCCCGCAGCTGGCCAGCCGCTGCGCATTCCGCCATCCGTCGGACGCAGGCAGGCCCACCCATCCCCATCCAGTCCCACCCCGTCGCCCGCTGCGTCGTTTCTTCCCCGCCGCCACCACCCGTCGCCATGCCCTCTGTCCTGCGCCCTGCTCTCCGCCTCACCACGCCCTCTGCCATGCGCCTCGCGCGCTGCTCGCCCCCTGGCCCGCATCGCCCCCGCTGCTGCCCCGGCCCCAGGCCTGGCCCGTGCGTCGGCGTGGCGCTCCTTTGCCACCTCTCCTCTCCGCGCTGCCGCGGCCGAGGGCGAGGCCGAGCAGGCCGCTACTTCCGCCGAGAAGGCTGCTGAGAAGGATGCTGAAACGGCCGACGACTCCGAGGTGGCCAAGCTGCGCAAGATTGTCGAGAGCGCGAGGAGCGGATCAAGGAGCTGGAGGTGCGTTGCCTCCTGTCCCTCTCTTCCGCCCGTACTAACCCGGTTTGCCGTCTATTGCTTCTTTCTGTTTACAGAAAGCCGTGCTCTACTCGAAGGCCGACATGCAGAACCTGGAACGCCGGAGTCAGGAGGAGAAGGCCAAGGCTTCCGACTACGGCATCACCAAGCTGGCCAAGGACCTGACCTCGTCGCTGGATGTGCTCCAGCTGGCGCTGAAGAGTGTTCCGGAAGCGTTCCGTGAGGCGCCTGCTTCCGCCGGTGCCGAGGACCCACATAAAGCGGTCGCCGAGCTGTATTCGGGGGTGGCCTTGACGCAAAAGGCCATCCTGGATATGCTCAAGATGCACGGCATCACCGCCTTTGACCCGACCGGCGAGCCTTTTGACCCCAACCAGCACGAGGCCCTCTTCCAGGCACCCGTGCCGGGCAAGGAGCCGGGCACGGTTCTGTCCGTGTCCAAGGTCGGGTACAAGATCAAGGACCGCGTTCTCCGCCCCGCCGAGGTGGGTGTGGTGCAGGACACGTCCTAAGCCGCTCCCCCTCCCAGGCCCAACCCCACCGTCTCACGGCCCACGCTGGGGAAGCCTTGGCAACCAATCCCCCCCAAAAAGGGGCAGGTCGAGGGCCGCTGGCTACCTTGCCACGCATGCCTCGGCCTCGGCCTCGCCTCGCCTTATTCCCATCTAACTCTTTCTCCGCTCCCAGCTCGCCTTCCCCATGCATGACTCGACCGTGTACGATGTAATCGCTACTTGACTCTGACGAGCGCGGGGCGACGGGTGCGGGAGAGAGGACGGCTGCCGTGGTAGTGAGTGTAGTCGTAGTTGCAGTGCGCTCGGGATGCGATGTGCGGTGTGCGGACGGAAGGGGCCAGACGGGGGGCGTGGCGCGCGTGGGAGCGCAGGGGACCGGTGACAAGGACATGCTGCGTGGGAGCACAGCTGGGAAGAAGAACAAATGTGCCATCACAACACTTGGTGTTGGGGGCTGGCGGGGCAGTGTGGATAGCCGGGGCCACCCCAGCGGAAGGGTGGGGACGGGGGCGCGGGACAGACTGGCCAGGTGGCGGGCGCACACCGGAAGGAAGGCAGACGAAGGCGGGCTGGCGACGGCTGGCGACGACTGGCGGGCGGGCGTCGCCAGCAGCCACGCGGGAAGCTTCACGCAAGTTCAACCTTGAAGTTCAAGCGCACAAGCGGCCCAGGGAGGCTCAGGCTCAACGGAGCAGTCCGTTCAATGTGCTCGGTCCAAGCGGCAAGCTCCAAGCTTCACGCTTGACTTGAAGCTTGACGTGTCAAGTCAAGCGGCCAGGCCGCCGCCTTTTCCGCTTCCGACCACCATCTGTCGCCCCCCCGACACCGCCGATTTCTGCGCCGCCGTAGCGTGCGTCTGTCCCACCCTCTCCCCGCCTCGCCGGCCGGCTGTGTGTGTCCGCCATGTCCTACGTCCCTCCTGCTATGCGTGCCCGCGGGGGCGCTGCGCCGCCGCGCCGCGACCCGCGCAGCCGCCTCGATCCGCTGCCCGCACGCACCGCCACGCCCCCCACCGCCGCCACCCCGCCCCCCTCGGGCGAGCTGGACGGCTGGCTGCCCAGCTTTCGCCAGCCCTTTGGCCCCCGACCACAGGCGAAGCGGGCTTTGTGGGCGGGCACGAGCGCAAGCCCGCTGTGCCCACGCCCGAGCAAGTAGCCGAGTTTAAGGACGCCTTCAAGAAGCGCCAAGAGGCCCGTGCCGACACGCTCTCCAACATCACCAAGGCAGCCGAGATGAGTCGGGAGCGCGAGGCCAACAAGGACAAGAAGGGTAAGGACAAGGATGCAGAAAAGGAGAAAAAGGAGAAGGAACCGCCTGCTCCGCCCGTCCGGTTTCCCAACAATTCCACCCTCGTCTTTTTTCAAAACATTGTCGACATCGCCGGGGTACTGCAGCCTTCGCCTTGGAGCTGGTGGCGCTCGGATAATGGCGGGCCTCGCTTGTATGGTCTCGCCCACCTAGCCGCCAGGGAAGACACGACCGAAGATCAGTTCCTTGCCGCTTGGAAGTCTGCCCGCGATGCGGAGCGGCAGCACACTGCATCCTATCGCGAAGACATCAAGCCTATCGGTGACCCTGCTGCAGACCCCTTGGAGCCTGCGGACCCCAGTGCTCCTCCCAGCACGGAGCAGGCCCAACTACCCGCGGCAAGCGAGGCGGAACTTTCCCCGATGCCACGCTGGAGGCCAAGGAAGAGGAAGAGATTCGGCAACAGTACCGCGTTTGGCAGCGGGTGCGCAAAGAAGGAATAGAACAAAAGAAACCTGCGTTGCTGATGCTCTGCAACTTGTGGGACCATGGTCATCAGCCTTTATTTGTGAACACGCCGCCCCCGGGGCTCAAGCCGCCTCAAAGCGCGGCGGCCAGTCGGGTGTGGGGCGGGTTTAAGAACAGTCGTTCCAACACCGACTTCATCTGGCGTCCGATGCGCGGGATCCAGGGCCCCGACGCTGCTGCTGTGGATGCCACAGGGATTGGGTTTGGATCACGGGAGGACGATGTGGGGTTGGTGCGGATGGTGGATGATCCCCTGGCAGAAGCTTCGGCCGGAGAGTTTTGGGTCAAGTCGTTTGCGCATAGCTTGCTCCCCTTGCCTTCCAGGCGCCCTGGGCTCTGGCGCGTAAGCGCATGGAACTTTCTCTTCTGGAGAGGCAGCCGCGTGGGGCGGTGCCACGCGGCAAGTTGGCGGAGGTGCGACGCAAGGTGGAGGAGATGGTGCAAGATACCAAGGACGAACCTTTGATCTCCTTGGCGGACGAAATGTTTACCCGGACATGGTACTTTAACAACACGCAAAACGATGCGGCCGCCCTTGGGATTGAGGAAGGGGCCATGAACTTTAACCGGCCCATCCCCTTTGTGGGTCAGCAAGTCTGGTTCCAGACCAACAAATCCGGACCCAATCAGAGCAACAATACCAAGGGCCAGGGTGCCTTCCTTGGCTGGTTCCGAATCACATCGGTCAAGTTTGTTGCGCCCGGGTCGGACGAGTTGCGCTCGATGCAGCGTCTGCGATTTGGCAGACGCAACAAGCCCGAGCCAACCAACGGCATTGAGCCTTACTGGGCACGGTTTGGTGTGGCCCAAATCCCCAAGGGTCAATGGCCGTTCCCCTACGGTCAGCCTGACAAGGCCGAACCGGAGATCCCAGAGGCAGAGGAGGATGTGGTGGAAGAAGAGGAGGGGCAAGGACGCCGGCGCGCAAGCCGCGCGGGCCCAAAATGCTCTACCTCAAACCTGAAGAAGTTCAAGTCCCTGACCGAGTGCGAAGGGTACGAGATGTTTGTTGGAGGCTACAACCCCTCTACTCCGCGCAGTAAGGATAAGGGCAAGCGCGGAAAGAAAAACGGCGAGCGGGCAGAGCAAGAGGACGGCGGGGTGGCCACTCCGACTGCAGTAGAGGAGGCCGCTACGGAAGAAGGCGTGGAAGCTTTGCTGCCCCTCTAACCGCCACGATGAGGGCGTGGGCGTGGCTTTCCCGGCTCCGGCTCCCAAGTTTCCATCCGTGCTGAGTTCGTGTTCCTGAGGCTGGGGACTTGTTGCCAATCACAACTAGTGTTGCGCCTTTTGGACGCCTCGTCCCATTTCTTCTTCAGTTTCTGTCAACACTCCTGGCAACGAGCAAAGTATTCCACTTTTGACGAGTCAAGATCCCAACTCAACTTGTTCTTCTCGCTCTTTCATGTTTCCTTCCCTTGAAACAGGTCTGAGGCAAAGCTTCTACGAATGGAAGGCAGTGGAATCATCGAAGAGATAGGCAACTAGAGTTGGATAGACGTTGCAAGGGTGCAAAGGTATCTAGGAAAAATGTAAATCGTCGATGATGGCACTTTCGTACGCGGAAGGAAAGTGTGCTGCAAACAGTTTGGGATGGAGCCAGGGAAGGGAAAAGAAAGAGGTGGGGGACCGGACGTAGTACAGGTCCAGCCGAGCCTCGGAAGCTCCGTTGGACGGCCGGCTAACGGGGTCCCGCCGACCATTCTCATTCCCACTGTCGGAGGGTGACGTGTACGCCATCCACACGTTCCACCCAGGAGGGATAAGCATCGGTGCCCCGGCTCCTGCGATACGTTCTTCGTTGTGCGCCGTAAGCTGATCCAGCGCTTGCCGTGCCGCCGAAAGATCGTGAAGGGATGACTGGGAGCCCAGCGCGGGGGACGAAGGAGGGTTGAGCTGTCGAAGCTGCCTCCTCCTGGCCTTGACCGAGGCGTAGAGGTCAGCTTCGATCGCGCAGCGTACGCCCCAGAGCGAATGAGCGAGATGATGGATGTGCCGCGCAGCACGGGTTGGTCGATAGGACCAGCGCGACGAAGCTGGCGCTGCGCCCAGCTCCATTGGACCCACGTGCGCAGGATCGGCGTGCGCCCCCGTTCGTCCACCCCGGTGGGGGATTGGCAAGTTGCACCTGGGTCGCGTCGCAGGCGCGCTAACGCCCCCAACACCCGACGCAGCTCGCGCGCCTGCCCATGCCCGCAGCGAGGGATGATGTCAGGCCCCAACGTGGCCGCGAGGACGAGGGGAGGGGAACCGCGTGCAGCCAAGGAGGCTAAGCTGGGACTCACGGTAGCTGGGGGTGCGAAACTGATGGCTCGCACTCTTCGCTGCGCTGGCAATCCCGAGCCGAGAGAGGTACGCCAGACCCCGTCGTCGAGGCTCTGTGTTGGCGGGCGACGTACTCGGCCAAGAGGAGCGCAACGGCACTTGCAATTGCGCCGCCAAGCGAGTGGCCAGTGAAGACCAGTCCGTAGCCCGGCTCTGCCGTCAGTTCCGCCCGCAGCACCCGCATCAACTTGGAGGCAGGATCAATCATGGCCTGAGCGGCACGAAGGATGCCCGTGTGGCAGATGAGAGGGGTATCCGTGCTGGTGCCCGAGGGTTGGGGGAGCACGAGCTCCGACACATCCATCTCGAGGTCCACAATGATGTCACGGAACGACTGCGTGCCGCGGATGGCAACAACAATGGTCTGGCGAACAGTGTCCTTGACGACGTAGAAGGTGGGGCAGTAGGCAGTTGTGTCGTCGAGGGTCTGGATATCGGCGTGGAGCACAGCTTCTGCCTTGAGCCGAGAGAGATGAGCAAACGCCTGGCGCGGTAGTTGCAGCCCAGACGGAGTGAACGGCGGTGGCAAGCCCGTGACGGGAGTATGCATGCCGTACGCTGATTGCCAGTCCCGCAGCCCAGCGCAGAGTTCGTACAAGGGCAGGAACATGTGAGGTGGCCAACCAGATTCCCCGCTGAGCCAGTTCGCGCCGTCCAGGGGGTACACTCCCTTCCTGCACAGGGCCGAGGCGCGGCGTAAGTGTCAGCTGCATAATGTCTGCGTCTTGAAGTGTCACCACCATCTCGTCATCCAGCTCATCCTCCTCGGGCGAAACCCCAGCCTGAATCTCGTTACCTCCCTGCTGAGTGAGCGAAACCAGTCCGCCGTCGTGCCCCAGAAGCTGGGGCCAGGTGGCATCTTGGATACAATACAACTCCAACAAGCCACGGACGATATTCCAGGTGGACATGCCACGCGATTGTTGATACGCTTCATGGTCCTCTTGCACCACAGAAGACCATTCCCTGAGCACGAGTTGATGGGCTTCAATGATGCACCGGCTTAGTACTGTCTTTCCCCGTAAGTTGGCTAAGACCCAACGGAGAAACCAGATGGCAAGACATGCGTGCTCCCACATTTCGAGCGCTAGCGCTAGGGTATGGGCCACGATGAAGATGGTGAGACCAAAAGTGTGGACGAGTAGAAGCCAGCATGCGGCCAGAAGCGGAAAGAGGACCAACATAAGCGGCTTAAGAACGACCTGCGTGCGCGGAGAAAAATGGGTCCGTAAAGTACTCAAAGAGGGGCGCGGGATGGTTAGATCACCCAGCATGTACCACCGCAAAAACGAACGGCCAGGCCATTCCTGCCGATTCACGGTCGGAGCTTCCACCGCATCTGAGGAAGCACAAGTCAGCTCCCGGCCGGGCTGCAGTTGTACCTGCACTTCTTCCTCAGTAAGACCCAAGACATG
Organism: Moniliella sp. 'wahieum'; assembly: GCA_003971905.1. Classification (NCBI taxonomy): domain Eukaryota; kingdom Fungi; phylum Basidiomycota; class Moniliellomycetes; order Moniliellales; family Moniliellaceae; genus Moniliella; species Moniliella sp. 'wahieum'. The sequence goes on along the minus strand of RSEE01000006.1, from coordinate 561,492 downwards.
TCGCGGGTTTAAGCTGTCCCCTTGCTGAAGTACAACATGAGTCTGGTATGCGGGCCGAGGGCTTCTTCCCATTACCGGCGGGGACGAACCCCCGACGGCTCGCAATGCCACTCGTTGTCCAACAGCCTGTTGGTGAAATTCGCTGTGACTGCCAGTACGTCGAATGCCCCTTCCCGGCTGCGGGAAGGCCCTGGCGAAGATTCCACGTGACGCGCGTGCTGCTCCCTCTCTTTCTGTTTCCGCGCCTTTTCACCTGCCCGTGCCGCCATGTCCGCCGCGTGGGCTGCATGAACAAAGTTGGTGAGTGCAGTGAGCATTCCCACTTGGTGCGCCGGGCGGTCGCGCGCACGCGTCCGACGCTCCTCTCTACGCGCCGCGGCTTGGCGGGTGCGTGCTCGATGCACCTCCAAAATGCCTACGAGGGTTAGCTGAGCTAATGTGGGAGGGGAAAAGGCATGAGAGCAAGACGTACTGTCAAACCGTTGTGGTTTAGGAAGGGCTTGAAAAGAAATACTAGGATTCCCGGGCGAGTCTTTTCCTCTTTTTGGTAGCTCTTCGCTCGCGCTGGGAGAAGAGTAATCAAGCCAGCTTCCTGGAAGAGAGTAAGAAGGGTGGTGGTGTGCCAGTGGCTCCGAGTCGGACGAGGTGAGAGGATCAGTCGACGCTGGGCGGCTGGACACATCGTACTCATTGGCCAACTCGGTGAAACTGAGTGGAGGCGAAGATTTTGAAGGATGAAGAGGGGCGGGACAATGCACCTCGAAAGTGGGCATGCCTCCTCCTGTTCCTACACGAGTCAATCCCTCTCCCACTGGTCCAAGGGGAAGAGAGTGGCGGCGCAGGGTTCTTAGGATGTGGGAAGGATGGGTTCCAGCGTCGTCAGGGAACGCCATTCTCGCGCCAGCGCTCTCTCGCTGGCGGCTCAAGGTGGGGCGCGACCACGAGTCTCCTGATGCAGCAGAAGTGCCGAGAATGTTTCGAGAGCACTCCCCGTTCTTTCCTGGGAGAGGGAGGAGAGGCGACCCGAGCGAGAACTGCCCTCTCGGCTGAGTAGCCTTGGCGATCCTCCCATCTCCACAACCGGGGGAGGGGAGGGGCTGGTAGCATGGCCGACGCGCCATCAAGAGGCGCCGCGGGAACATCGGCTAGATCACCCAGTCCCGCACTAGGCAAGAACAGTGGTGAGAGTGGGGTGGCAACCATGGTTGGGCCCCAATGATCTGTGGAGGGCCCAGTGGGCAGGGCTGGAACCAGGTGAGTACGTCGTGGCTTTTGGAGTGGTGGTTGTGCTGGTGTGGTCCCAACAGACGGGCGTCTACCGCCGACCCGCTTCGATTCTTCTCTCGTGTGACTCCATGTTGGGCTGGGCTAGGATGGTCGAGATATGTTTGGACAGCGGCAGTAGATAAGTGTGCGTGGCTGTAGGAAGCCCCACTACGGATGCCCTCCAAAAAGCAGGGAGGCTATGTCATAGGAGGGATGGGCACGTGCAGCCAGCCAACTTAAACGAGATCGCTATACGAAAGAAACCAGCGCCACCGCAACCCTACTGTCATCGTAATCACCGCCCTTTGTTATCACATCTCTTACGGCCTAACCAAGTTATCCCCATCAGTGCAATGAGAGCCCTATAAAAAAACTTCCACGCCACTGCCAACACCCTCCTACTTTTGCTACGCTCCTGGTGAATCCATATGCGTATAGCGAACTCAGACAGTACTTACACCCGCACCCAAAAGGAAGAGGTTGTGCACTCTCCCGGAGGGCGGTTGTGAGGACCTCTTGCAGCATCGCATAAAAAACGCGACGGAGTTATGCCATAGCCACAGTAAAGTAAACTCAGCATAGAGCTGGTTGGAGTTGGCCAACGAGATCCCAGGCACTGACTCGATTATCAACGTTTGAGAATGGCGCGAGTGAAATCGCCAGGTTGACCACAACCTCTGTAAAGTACTCTCCTCAAAGTTTTTTGCTTTTGAAGCCGGCGAGCGCAAGGCAAGGGAGGCAAGGATACCGTTTTTGGGGGGTTGAGGCTCAGCGTGTGTGCTCAATATGTTGCGCCGATTTGTTATTTCGCCAAAACGATTGGGTTGTTCTGTTGGCTATTAGGGCCTGGCCACAGCCGGCATGGCCGTCAGGTGAGTGGAATTGTGACATGCGACAGATGAAACGCCCCCGATCTTCGTTCCGCGGTATCGTCGATAGTTGATAATCTAGTCGATAATCGATAACCCCAGGCCAGCCCCACATTGGCCTCTCATGTACGTTAATGACACCTCCGTGCTTAGCGCTTAGCGCTTAGCGCCTCTTCTTTCACGTTACGTCACCAACCCGCGGCTAGCGTTGCACCGGCGTTGTTGGAATGGGCTCGTGCACAGACCAGAACCGGAAACCGCTCAAAACTTGACCAGCTTATAAGGGGTAAATGCTATGCAGGAGCCCACCAACCTTTTCCCCATACCATAATGGTCCTCGACATTCTTGCCACTGTTCCGTTTGAGGTGGCCCTCAACATTCTCAATTGCGGCGTTTTGGACGTGCCCAGTGTCGTGGGGCTCGCGCTGGTTTGCAAGCACTGGCGCGATGCTGTTCACCACGAGACTGTCTGGAGCATGTATGCGTGGCGAACAGGACTGGTCCCCCCCCACCTCCACGCCACTTCAAATGATTCTCGTGCCAGCCTTCTCCAGATCTGTGCCGAGTACATTCTGGGATCGGAGAAAGAGCGTTCTCAAGTTATGGCTTCGGGGTCGTGGCGTCGGTTGGTTCTAGCCGCCCATGCGATTTCTGCTAAGCAGGGATACGACCTCACCTTTGGGTGGAGGGCGATGCCGCGCGGGACAGTGATTCAAGTCCTCGCACCCCTCGATTTAAAGCAGGTTCTTATGGACCCCGAGAAATACCCAAGTCTCTTCCCTCGAGTTCGCCTTGGCTCTCATAAAGCTGAGCCATTCCCTGCCCTAGAACCTCCATTCGTCATTTTCCCGACAATGTGGGCCTGTTTTGCATCGGGGAGTGAGGAGTTTCTTGACAGAGGGTCAGCATTAATTACTGTGGATCTCGTCACGGGAGAACTTCTTTGGTTCTCTTTGTCAGAACCAATGGTATATGTTAGGTCATTTGTCTACGACCCATCACGTCCTGATATCGTCCTTCTTGAAGAAAAATCGCGCAGCCAAAGGGTCCCGCAAGGCATGTTAAGGTGCTGCAAGCTGGCTGGCTTGACTCATGTCAATCTTGTCCCCGAGGAAATCTCCAACCCATTGGCAGGCTCGATTTTCGAGGCCGTTCAGTATCAGTTATCTATCACGGAGTATGACGTATCCGCCTGGTTCACCCTTACGCTGCAGGCTTTACCAGCGGAGGGATAAGCCAAGCACTTCTGGTATGGGATGTGACGTCCTGTATGTTCATCTAACTCCCCTTCTGATTGTAGTTCGATATTTACCGGTATGACTGGCAGGCACTATTCAAAAAGCGATTGACCTTCAACCATTATTCTTTGGCGGGGTTTCGTTATATGAACTTGGTGCATTATTGTGCGTAACTCCCTCACAAAGTAGCGTGCTTATTGCTTGTGGCCTTTACTTTTGGATTACGTGACTGACCTGCCGATATGCCTGTAGCCCTGAAAACGACTTTATCCTCGATCCCGCCACCAAGAGCATCTATTTCTCACGTTGTTTTTGGATGCAGTGTGCATTCAGCGCATCCTCTTGACTTGGACCGTGCTGGCTTAGAAATGACACGCACGAAGGCGGCCGTGTTAGGCTCATCCTTAGTACAGGAATCGGCCGCATCGCGTTTTGCTGAGCTTGGGGAGTTCTTTCCTTACGAATGTCTTCGGGTCCCCATCCCTCCCAAACGGCATCCGACTTTGGCGTAGTCTCGAGGAGGGGCCTCCGATTGGCGTGCGTACATCCTATTTGCTCTATTCTAATTCTGGCTACCAAGTTTACTGATTTGATCACTGAATACAGCCACGCAGGTCCCATCCTTGGTTCGGCTTGGAGGTCATTCAGCAGGACACGTCAACTGGTATGCTGGTCATTGTATTGGAAGAGCAATTATTACTGGTTCCCGTCCCATGGCTACTGAATCGTACAGAATATGTTGGCCCGGTCCCTCAATATGACATGTCAGTGCCTCAAGGACCGATTCTACTGGACCTCAACGGGTTTCCGGGGCTGTGGGATGCCCCCCAAAACGGGTTTCCACCGCGGGGATTATGTCCCCACAACATGGCAGCCCGACGTGGCCATTTTTTGGTTCATGGTGGAAAAGTGCTGTGGGGCCCCAATACGTTGATCGATTATGCCTGCCCATGCGCCACAGACATCTTGGTCGACTTTCTGAATGTGGGTAGCGAATGGGGCTGCGATTTACCAAAGGCAGCACGGATTCTCTTGTGCTCCACCTAACACACCAGCACAGTATGCCGCACGTTGGCACACAATTCCTATTTTATCCAATGCGTCCAGCGCGTCGGCTCAAGCGCCTTCATGATCGCTAAACAAGTATTATACGATCCCGGCCCATGGGACGATTCTGATAATGAATCGGTTCACTCGAATTGGGACATCGCTCCGGCAGGAATATGTATGCTGAAACGCTGGCTTCTCCACGCGCCATTCCCATGGCCGTGCGGGGAACTACCTACCTTCTTCGCATCGACCTTGATGCGTCGCTTCGCCTGGCTCGCACAAAGGCCCCGACCACCACGCCTCTATTCTTGGAGTTTGGGGCCAGCATGACCTGTATTCCTCAGTGTGTCCCTGATGTTGGTTTGGCAAGATGCGAATACCACGTTCATAATAACAGGTGTTCGCAATACCGAACAGGACCCCACGGATGAATATCGGCAGTGCTGCTATTGCATCCACTTTTTCATATCGATGTTACGCCTGAATGATACGCCGAGTGTTACGGGCTATGTTGGATCTGAGATGGTCTGATCCAAGCTAAGGCCCACCAGCGCTGAACATGGCCAATAGAGCGCACTATGAAGTCCAACCAAGTTTGATGATGCATGGTTCAACCATGTACGGTCGCCCAAATGGCCATGCATCCGCGCGACAATAGTCATCCCCGCTTAAGTCAAGTCGGTGGGCCTAAATGAGGCCAGCAAGTTTCCGATATCTTTGCGACGACTGTCGCCCCGTCACCACTTCTATTTTACCCCTCTCCGTTGCGCCTCAGGCAACAACCCCTCTTGGCTTGACATGTCTTCCTTTCTAAATCCCTATCATAGTATAGGGTGTCCGTCCGTTTTCCCTTTTGATTTAGCCTCTGTTCCCCCATTTTGGTGGGGATCCTTTCCCCACCTTCCATTTTCGTCCCTTCCCCCCTTTTCTGTCCAACTCCTACCCGTTTTTCCAGCCAATTGATTCAGTACAAGCAACCTCGTTTCCACTTAGCTGCGTCCTCTTCTTCTAACTGGCACTGTGGTTGTCTCCTGGCAGCTTTCCATCCGCCCACAATCGGGTGAGCCTTCCTTCAGCCGCGTCGATTCCTCGTACCCAGTTATTGTCACGTATAGGTTCCGTTCCAGTCACGTCGTCAGTCGCCCCTGTTCACTGAGCCCAAACCCGAAACTGCCGCCAGTCGTCCTTCCGCCCCTTAAGGCATTGTACCCCACCTACCGGGGCGAGCCCCCTTGCGGGGCCCCACACCGACGGTGGTGACACTAAAAGACTACTAGACACTTTTGCGGCAGACCACATGTTTTGCACTACTGCCGTTATTTCTCCCTATATAGGCTCGCATCCAGAACGGTATGGTGACCAGCTTTTATCACGTTGAGCACCGTAAGGTCACGCCAGACACAAAGGTACCCCACGCAGCAGCCTACAACGGGGAGCGAGGCTATATAAAGATCGACATCAATAAGGCGTTTTTTTGAGATGATCAACGAGATATGATTACCCACTAGTAGGGTTATATACAACGTGACGCGTGATTAGTGGTTAATGCTTGGTATACAGAGCCACTTTTACGTGTGCTTGTCCATTATACGTCGTACTTGCGCCTCATTTTGGAGCATATCGTGTGGCACTCAGATCAGAGCTAGGCTACTGATAGTACTTTACACGTTACCATGTCACCCCTGCTTCATGCACCTCAACTGTCACAATGTCACTCGTCCAATTCGTCAAAAGGCGGGGCCAAGGCGGCCGCGTGGGGCGCACCGGCACCACGCCTGTCCCCACACGGCGGGGACAGGACGAAGTAAGGGGTTGGCGCCATGGGGCCAGTGTGCGGCGCACCCAGCCACCACCTCCTTGCGCTCTCTCCGCCCTGTCGCGCCAACCGGCGGGTACACCACCTCGAAAAAGGTATTGCGCTTCTCCATCACTGCTCTTTTCTTCCCCCCTCACGTATCCCCCTGCTCCACTCTTTTTGCTTAGCCACCGCTTCCGTCCTCGATCAACACAGCAGCTTTTTGTCACGTATCATATACCATGGGATTCCCAGAACGCTACGCCCTCGACACGCCTGCGATCGATGTCCGCCGCTTGCCCAAGGCCATCAATCCCATCGCCATTTGGGTCACACGGATGGTGCTCTTGTGCATCTGCGCTCTGTCGATGTGCGTGCTGGTGACCAGCATCCTCACCGTCAAGGTACGCCACACTCTTCGTTTGCTTTTCTACAAGTGCCCGTATAGTTGTTTGTTTTTGCCGCAATCGAGCGAGCTGACTGTTGCATGTTTTTTTGCGTGGCACAGTGGTACAACGATCACGAACCCATAGTCAAGCCTTCTTGGGGATCCCTCATCTTTCTATCGTCCTTGCCCTCCTCACGCCCCTGCTTACTTTGGGTACAACGTGGCCATGCCACTTGCGCCATTCCTCCACCCTGGGACATGTGGTATGCGCTGCTGGACGTCAAGATGGAGGTGCTATTTCAATTCTCCATGTGCGTCTTGTGGGTGTCGGGAACGATGGCCTACTTTGAAGATTTGGGCGGTCGAAACGCATGTCAATTTGACTCGTATTACCACTACGCCAAGCCCGATGACTTGGACTACGTATGCGACTTGCGCAACTTGATCTGGCCGTTCTGCTTCACCACCTTTGCCCTGCAAGTGTTGGCTTTTTTCCTCGAGCTCTGTGCCGGCTACATCTTCCTCTTCTTGGACCAAGAAGTTCTCAACGAACCTCACTTCTCATGGGGACGCCGTGCGTACGACTTCCAAAAGGACTACCGCTCTGAGCAGAAGCAATCACACGCGCTGCTCGCGCCGCTCACGCTGCCCGAGCTAGGCAGATGACGCGTATCCCGACCTAGAACGGCACGTGCCGTTTCATGAACCGCGGGCGTTACGCTCTGGCGACGCGTATGAGTATGCGCCTGCGGACGACAACAGTGTCTACACGAGCTCTCACCACAGTTTGTCGACTCGATCGCGCATTTCCCTCCGCAGAGAGGGAGGCATATGCTGCTGCAACGCCAGTGGAAACGACATTTCCTCTTCGACGGAGGAGGAGAGCTCGGTGCACGAGCTGGACCCTACGTCGGACACGAGGAGCGCCACGTAGAGTTTGGAAGCAATGCCGAACGTGGCTACGGGACTACAAGGTCCGTCACTGACTCTCAGGCGCCTCATTCGGAGAGCCACATTACTTCTACCCCTGTCTACCACCCGCACGGCTGGGCGACGCGGCACGAGTTACGGCGCAGAGACAGGACCGGAACCTGACATACGCGCCATTCCTGCCTACGAAGAAGCCTAACGGGTATCCTTCCTTGCCCATCGATCGATTTGTTTGACCCTTGTTTATTCAGCTGTACTTTTACAGCCTTTTCCTGGTGCCCCTTCCTTTGGGATCGTCCAGTTTTACCCCCCGTTACGAGATATACCCTTGTTACCCCCTTCTGGTCCCATCTTGCCGAGTTCCTTACGTTCCGCGTGCTCGGTGCATGGGGCTCCTGCGTGCCCTATCTTCTGTTTTGCTTTTCATGAGAGATGTCGATGATGTGCGATGGTGATGGCAGATGCCAACGTGCTTGTAGTTGGAGTCAACCGTAGTTGGCACTCCAGAGAGTTGGGCATCAGTCGTCTTGTTGCTCCAGCTATTGACCCGCTGTTCTGTGGTGCAGACATGTGCCATTTCCAGGCGTCCAACCGAGCACAAGGTCTACAGACGAGGGCGCAGCCCAGAAGATCGATCTAGACCTGTCAAACAAGGAATGCTATGGGCAATTTCAACAAGAGATATTGTTTTCAAGGAGGGTAATGGATTGAGATCAGTAATAAGAAACCAGAGGGCACATACCATACTGAGGTTCGGTTTCGATTGGAAAGGGAGGCCAACAGCGACGAGCTCCAAGGTCTGAGGTGCAGAAGAAGAAGAAAGATGGTCAGTGTTCGGTCCATCATAGCCGTAGAAAGATCAGACAAGGCTGAAACTTGAATGGAACTTGACTTTTCCCCACGATGGGTAAGACTAACGAGACTCCGGTCAAAGTTGTGATCATCACCAAGCCCTTCCTCGCCACGGTGGGACGAGGAAGGGGAGGGTGGATTGGAGCAAGAAAGCTTACCTGAGAGAGAAGCGACACAGGGGATGTCTGACCGGCGGGCGGATGGCGGTGGTCCAGGGGGGAGGCGTGAGGAGGGGCGGACAGACGGTGGTGGGGTGGGGGGCAGAGGAAAAGCGAACTGCGCTCGGAACGAGAAGAAAAAAGAATGCGCATGTGGAGGCTGGTTCGGTGCTTACGTGAGGAGGCGCTGGCGGAGCGGGCGGGGAGCGGAACGGGATGAACATTTGAAAAGCGGCTGCGCGTGGAACGTGGAGGAGTGGGAGGGCGTCACCGATGGCGGCGCAGTCAGCGGTCACGGCCACCCACGGGCCAGGGGAGGAAGGGTCCACCTGGCGGGGAGGCGTGCGCTTCGTAGGCGCGATGCTCGCCGACGCCTGCCGTCGTCCGAGTGGTGTCTGCTCCTGCGTGGTCCAGCCGTGTGGTCGGTGTGCTCCTCCCCCTCCCCTTCCACCCTCCCTCCTCCCGGCGCGCATGCCCACGGCCCCTTCGCGCCCCACCAGCACCACCGCCTCCATCGCCGCCACGCCTGTGCGCCCCGCGCCCCGCCCCGCCCCCCGCCCCACCCGCGTCGTCCCATCATGCCTGATTCTGATCCCCAACGTCGACGCCGCTTCCGCCGCCAACGCAGCCAGTGGTGCCTGCCTCTGCCCCTGCCCCTGCCCTGCCCTTTCCCCTTCTTTTGCTTCCCCCCTTCTGCACCACCCATGTGCCGCCGACGATGAAGGGCAAGTCCGCGAAGACCCGCCAGGCTGGGCCCCGCCTTCCCGCCCTTCTTGGACCCTCGAGGCACAAGCACCGGAATGGCACGGATACCTTATGGTCCAAGTGCTCCAACCGCAGAAAGAAGGAATACTTGTCCATGGCTCTCCTAGCTTGGACGAGGAGCCGCAGGAGGCATCTTTCGTCCCCGCCGCCTCGATGGGGTGCAAGACCACGTACCTGAGCTGATCCTGCCCGAGCAAGAAGAAGATGAGGTGTACGTGACATATTTGATCAAGGGCCGCACCAACCTGCCCCACTTCCCTCAGCGCGAATGGGAGCTGCGGCGACGGTACCGCGACTTTGCCTTTCTGCACGATCACTTGACCCGCGATTTCCCAGCGTGCGTGGTGGTACCGCCCTTGCCGGACAAACATCGCATCGAGTACCTGGCCGGCGACCGGTTCAGCCCCGAATTCATCCATCGTCGTACGGCCGACCTCAACATTTTCCTCCAACGACTGTGTCGCCACCCTACGCTGATGCGCACTCCTTTGCTCTGCTCCTTCTTGTCGTCCAACGAATGGGTACGTTTCCCCCTCTCCTCTTCTCCGGCTTTTTTTTGCTGGGACTGGAATTGACACGCGGCTTGACTTGATTTCAGGCGGTGGACATGCACGCGCACAAGGCCGCCTCGGCGCGGAGCACCAACTTGTCCGCCACTGGGACGCAGCGGTCGCGCCCGGCTTGCTCGACAGCTTGTCGGACAAGATTGTGAATGCGTTTGCGCGGGTAAGGAAACCGGACGAACAGTTTGTCCAGTTATCCGATCAGCTGGACTTGTTGCAGGAGGCGCTGAGTGCGCTGGATGGGGTGGTGGTGCGACACCGGGCCAATGCAGCGGGTACGTTATCCTTGTTGAGGATGAGACGAAAGGGTGAGCTGACCTGGCGGACCGGACAGGGTTGGGGGAAGAATACGAGGAGTTGGCCTTGGCGTTCAAGGTGTTTGCCGAGTTGGAGACTGGCATGGCTGTGGCCCTACGGCGGTTCAGCGATACGTTGATGCAGATGGGAAAGGCGGTGCACATGGACAGTGTACGCAGTACCCAACATCTCGCCCCGGCTTCGCATGCGCTCGTCGCTTATTCCCAGGCGTACCAACGTGTCCTCCTCGCCCGCGAAGCAAGCAAATTGACTTCGAAGAACTTGCGCAGTACCTTTCTGCTACCGCGAGCGAGCGCGACCGGTTGGCCGCCTTGGCGTACGGCGCAGGGTCGGGCCGCATTCGAGCGGCGGGCATCACGGGCTACCTACGCGATCAGCTCGACCATCTACGTGGTGTGGACGAAGAGCGAACACGGGTGGAGCGGATGCAGCGTCTCGAGGCACGGATGGGTGAACTGCAAGAAGCCGTGTCGACGAGCCATGATGTGCTCAAGGCGTTTACTCAACAAGTCTTGTCCGAGTCGCTCTTGTTTGAGTACAACAAGCAACGCGAGCTCCAAGACGTGCTGGCCGAGCTGGCCGGGAGCAAAGTTGCCCTGTACCAACAGTCAGTTCACTAGGGACAAAATGTTGGACAGCCTGGGAGCCAGTGCGAGTACGACGCCCTAACCTAATGCCTGCCTTCCTATTCACCTTTCGATGCTACCATCTGATTCCCCCCCCGCGCCCCTCCCCCCCCCCCCTCCATTTTGGCTTCGCGCGGGATGCATGTACAGTACACTGGCCTAGCCGAGCAGGTGAACAGATTAGATAGCGCCATAATCAATCTTGGTCTCGTGCTTCTTGGCTTCTTGCAACTTGCGCGCCGCCTTGAGAAAGTCTCCTGCGTCACATAGTCCCGGTCATCACGCAGGGCAAACATGCCGGCTTCGGTCGCAACGTTGCGCAGGTCAGCGCCGTTGAACCCGTCCGAAAGCTTGACGATCGCCTCATAGTCCAGCTCCTCCTTCTTGGCCAGGGGCTTGGAGTGGATCTTGAGAATCTCCAACCGGCTCTGTTCGTTGGGCAGAGGGATCTCAATCTTCCGGTCAATTCGTCCAGGCCGCATCAACGCCGGGTCGAGCGTGTCGGGTCGGTTGGTAGCCATGATGATCTTGGTTTTGCCCAGGTTGTCAAACCCATCCATCTGGTTCAGCAACTCCATGAGCGTCCGCTGGATTTCTCGGTCGGCCGACGTGCCCTCACTAAAGCGACGACCGCCAATCGCATCAATCTCATCCATAAAAATGATGCAGGGCTCATGCTGCTTCGCATACGCAAACATTTCCCGCACCAACCGCGCCGACTCTCCAATGTACTTGTCCACAATAGCCGACGAACCACCTTGAGGAAGTTGGTTTCCAGGGTAGCAGCCACTGCGCGGGCCAACAGAGTTTTTCCGGTACCGGGGGGCCGTAGAGGAGGACTCCCTTGGGGACTTGATGCCGACGCGACTGAACAGCTCGGGGTTCTTGAGGGGCAACTCAATCACCTCACGCAGCTCCCGAATCTGCTCTCCCAGTCCGCCGACGCCGGCGAAAGACGCTGCACCGGGGTCTTCCATGGACATGTTGTACACCAATGGGTCCACCTCACGGGGCAGGATGCGCATGATGGTCAGAGTGGTCATGTCGAGCGAGACGCGAACACCCTGGGTAAGCTTGTGCTTGGGGACCGAGGCCCGGCAACCGACAATGTAGCGTGGGCCCGAGGAGGCCTTGACGATAAAGCGTCCTCATCCAACGGCTTGAGCAGTTCACCCACGATCTGTCCCACCGACTGGAGCGCACGAATGTCGTCCTCCGTCTTGTCAAAGTCCTTCTCGAGGTCCTTAAGGGAGAAGCGGAGGGTCTTGAGCTTGGCGCTCATTTCCTCGTGGGCAGTCTGGGCCTTCTTCCAACGCTGCAGCGCCGCATCCTTGGCTGGATCGTCGTGGAGGGTATGGGGGCGGGGGCGGCGCTTGTGGAGGCGGCGGGGGAGACATGGTGGTGATGGGGGCTGCGGCGGGGCGCTGGGTTGGTGGGCGACCTATGCGGTGGCCGCGACGACACGCGGCAGCGGCGAAAAGAAATTCCGCCCGGGGGCCAAGATGGATCCAGAGGAGGGCGGAATTGGCGGGGGTTCCAGTCGTATTCAATGCCCTGCTTGCTCCTAAGTCTCTGAGTTCTGAGAACGCTTTTACACAGTGCACGGAACCAAGGACCGCCGGGATCTACGCTCCCGTCCACCCTGCCTGTGGATACGACTATTTATATCTCGTGCAACTCGCTCCTCATCTGCACCAATGGGGCAGCGGGGCGGCAAGGACTTGATCATCAAGATCATCATCACGGGGGGGACACGAAATAATTAAAAACGGCACATAACGACAGGTGTGTGAACCAACATTGCCCCCTCGCGGCGAGGCGCAAGCCCAAGCCCAAGTCCATGGCAGCAAGACGACCAGTGTGGCAAGATGGGGAGTAGCACGAGTGGCAGAAACCCATGATGGTTTGAAAGCCCAAGAGGGGGGGATCATCTGCTCAAACCAAGTTGGCAGGGACATCGAGAGTAGGGGGAGCGTTGGCCGGCCGCCAACGGCCCCGAAGGCCCAGTCGGGCGGCGCGGGTGGGGGAGATACCGCGGGTGACAGGTTTGTCCGGCACGCCCCAGGCCGAGTTGGGATTGTACTCGTACTTCCACGAGCCAGGGTTGGTAGGGGCCCTCATTTGAGTCTGTTTTCTCTTTGCTCTTCCCCACCCCCGACTTGTCCTTCTCCTCTCCTGGGGGGTACGCCCCAGGCGGTCAAGTCCTTGGGCTTGTGCGCTCCCTCGCGTTGCTCTTTCTCCAACCGCTTGGCCCAGCCACGCTTCGTAGGAGCCACCCCCCAAGCAGTTAGGCTTCCATCCGCGCCCAGCCGACTTTCGTCCCCTCCTCCTCCGCCTCGGACACTGACGGAGACGAATGGGGGAACCCCAGGCGGTCAAATCAGGCTTGGCCGCCACCTTAGGAGCGACAACAGGGCCCTCCCCCGCTCCCCATGCAGCGACACAACCCTTCAATGGGAGCGGTCGATTCTTGGAGTGGACTAGGACCTGAACAGGAGGTGAATCGTCGGGGATCACGCCATACTGCCGTAACTCAGCGGCGGTGGCCCTTTGGCAGGGAACGATTCTTGTCCAGGGGGCTGGGGTGCTCCCTCGGTTCCGCCTCGGAGAAGGAGTGGGAACGCGCACGGTCCAGGGTAAGCGAGGAGGAATGGGTCAACTCGGTGGGCGATTGGGTGAGTACTTTGTCCTCGATGGGCGATTGGGTCAAGACCTTGTTTTCCTCCACGCTGGGACGGACGTGGGTGTCAATCGACGGGGGGTTGAGAGCGGCTGGAGCTGCTGGCCTTGTGTTTCAGATGGGTGGGCAGCGCAAGCGTGATGGCCCTCCACTTGTGCGCGGCGGCGCCGGGCTCATGATGAATCGACGAGTGGGGCGACGAGTTGGTCAAGTGAGGCAAGTGGTGGGTCGACCCGCCGGGGCCCAAGGACGAAGCAGCATGGTGCAACAATTGCTTGGCGCGCGACGGTCGCGGACCGGCACTTTGGCCGTCTTTGGCAGGTGCGAACGACGCCTCGGCAGAGTGGGCATCCAACTGCCGCCTGGCTCGCTCTGCAAGGCGTTGTGACCGTGCCTTCTGCTTGGCCTCGACCGATGCGCGTGCCTCCTTAAATAGTCCTGCAACCAGTTGATGTGGGTCGGTCGCAAACGATTGCGGAAGCTTGGTATTCTGATCGAGATCATGCATGGGGAGAAGCGCTGCAGCCATTTGGGGCGTCGGATCGGGCGAAAACACGGTGTTGGTTTCAAGGCCAAGAAGACGAGGAAGACCACTTTCCCGTGGGCTCGGATGCTCCATGTCCTTGGACGTGGAGCCGCTCGTCGTTCCCAAACCAATCTCGGTCGTCATACCGTATTGGATCTTGGGCACAGCCCATATGGTCAGTGTGCTGGCGTGGTTGGATGTAGGTGGGGAGTCTTGGGCCGGAACGAAACGCATCGTGACGCTCAACAAAAGACGCGCATTGGTCCGGGATTCATTCAACAAGTATCGCCTCGTTTCCGTCCGCTCTCCACCGCATCCCGCCCAGGTTCCAAGGTGGTTTTCGTCCTGTTCCGGAGGAAAGGCTGGCTCGGCTAGCTTGATGATGCAGGCCACCATGGCTCGAACCGGGGGTACGGCGGGACAAGGGCGAGCTGGGAAGACCAGCGCCGGCCATTTCTTGGGGCCAGGGCGCGTACTCGGCCAGGTCCAGGTCAATATAGCCCAGTTCTGTCGTTTCGAGATGGGAAGCCCCCACACGAAGGGCAGTCGCGCTGGCACTGGAGGCTAGCGAATGTTTCTCGTCCGCTCCTCCCAAGCGCACAGTATGTTTCTTCTTTCCCTTTTTATCGTCAACGTTGGTCACGGGGGTTGGCTGGTCCATGGGGTTGGGCTCGATTTGCTGTTAAAATGTAGATATGCAAGGCGGTCAGGGTCAAACCAGAGAGAAGGATCAAATCGGCCATAGCGACCTGTTTAACCGAGATGCGGAGTATGGTGGGAGTCAACGTGCCATACCCAGCAGCCGCATTGACCAAGTTTCTCTGGCTCCCGATCGGACAGCATGGAGCGATGGCGGATCGGGCGGCGGTGCGGTGCGAAGTGGCGAGGCCGTAGCATGGTCCGCATCTGCTGTGGATGCCACGCTAGGGGAGGGTGGTGCGCTGCTATGACTGTGATTGTGAAGCGAGGAAACCGAGTGCGAGTAGGGGCTGTTCCCGGCCGAGCGCTCAATGGCGGCGGCAGCCAACGCCTTGATTTCGGCTATCCCTGTTGGAGCGGTGCGATTGGACTCCCTTTCGGCAGGAATGCGAAGGCCAAGACGAAGAGTGCGCTCAATTTTCACCGAATAATCCTTGAGCGGGAGAAAGCCTGTGCGACCTCGTGTCTCGAGTAGCAGACCCTCGTCATCGTGGCCTGTTCCGCTGGCACTATGCGTGCCGTGGCTTCGACCGTGGACGAAAGAGGCACCGGGGGCGATGGATGAGGAGGCTGGGCTGTCGGTGGATACGTGGGAATTGTCGAGGTTGGACGACTCGAGCTGGGACGAGTCTTTGACAGGCGTTGAGGGGACAGAGCCGGAGCGGTCGGCAGTGAGCGTGGAAGGCACGGACTCGGAGGAGACCGAAGAGGCGGAAGAGCGTGAGGGAGGTCGGCAGTGCTGCTGGTGCCAGTGCCAGTGGCGCGGGAAGGGAGGGGAGGGTAGTAGCGGGTGTACTCAGGAGTGGGGAGGCATCCGTGGGGGCGACATGGGACTGGAGGCGCAGGAGAGGGCAAAGCGGCCCGACAGGAGCGGGACAGCGTCGAGCTCGTGGAGAGTGACGTCGGCGACAAAGACCCCGTCCCGGTGCGCTGCTTGCGGCGGAGGGGATGGGGCAGCGCGTCAGGGAGAAGACCATGGCGGGGGCGGAGGGGGTGGTGGCGGCAAGCGAGGCGCAGGCCAGTAGGCAGGGCGCGGTTGGGCTGAGCCTCAGCTTGGTCGTCGGGGCGGCGGATGCCGGCGGACGGAGGACAGGACAGAACAAACAAAACAAAGCAGGTCCAGTTCGGCGCGCACGAATTGTGTCGGCCGGCCGGCACCACGGCTGACGTCACGCGTCGGCGTCAGGAACTGCCCTGGGCGGCTGCGTCTCTCTGGGCAGCCCTAGCCACTGGTGAGCAACTCGGCACACTCACCACCTCGCATGCCGTCGTCTTCCCTCCGCATCTGCACGCACTCACGCGTTGTCATCATCCTCGTCATCGCCATCGTCATCGCACCTTGTCTGCCTGTTCGCCTGCGTGCCCTCCGCATTACGCAACCATGCTGAACGTTCAAGTTGGGCATAGAATGTTGAACGATCGTAGGTTGTGTCCCACGTCTGTCACTCACAACATCACCAGCCACTCCAGCTGCGCACAATTGGCCTGCCTTGGCCCTGGCCCCTGGCCTGCTAGTACCCCGTCCCCCTCCCTCCCATCGCCAGAGCTCCTCTAAAGATCCAGGGGTGACGATGGTGGGGATCTATCTGCCTCTCCCCGTCCGTAGTACCTGCAGCTGGCAGGGCCATCATTCACTAACGTAACGTCGTTCAATCACAGGTTACCGTTAGCGCCTAGCCATCATTAACCATTCTTCACATGTCACACGAAGCTTTTAACGCTGGAAAAGCTGGAAGCTTGAAGGGAGGCGGGAGGGACCTACCATACCTACTTGGCCCCAACGCACCAGCCACTCCGCAACGCCATCCTTTCGCTCTTAGATCTCACGACTACCACCGGTTCTCCCGCCTACCTCTGCCAACAACCACCCCACTCTGCTCTGTCCCCACGGTTACAAGCTCCTCAATGCAACTACTCCCTATACGTTCAGAACCGCCCCTGCTCCGCGCTTCTCACCTCCTCGCCCGTCCCCTCAGACCTGCATGGTACTACGCCGCAGAACCACCAGACCGCCAGGCACGCATACATGCGACAACGCTCAATCGCATTCGGACACACTGAGAATCTTGATAATCCCTATGGACCGGAAAAACAGACATGGGCACACAAGGAGATGGGATGGGATGAGAATGGGATGGGATGGGATGGGTGGGCTTGGAAGATCAATAGATGGTCGATCAAGATCAATGATCGAATGGTCGCTAGCCGCCACGAGGCCACGAAGCTAGCGAACCCGGGTATGATATACGACAAAAGTGGGGGGGGTACGGTCGCTAAACGTTGGATGGGGCGGCGAGGAGCCCACTGCGCCAACGCCTAGGCCCCAACGCAGCCACCGCGCACCCATCAATGTTCAACAAGGGGGACCAGGGGGCTGGAGGGGAGGCGTCCGACGCGGTCGGCGCTGGGGCGCGCAGATGGAAATGGGGATCGGTAGAGTGGGATCGGGCCCGTGAGGAAGCGGGGGGATGAGGACGATGGTAAAGGAGGAGAGGGGAGGTGGTCGTAGCGGCCCGACTACGGCCCATGCGGGAAACCGGAGGGCTGGGGGCCTGCGAGAAGGTGGGACGGATGAGGATGGGGATGAGGATGAACATGAGCTTGTGGCGACGGCGACGGCGACGGTGGCGAAGACGAAGACGAAGGCAGAGGGGAAGCGCGATGGGAGGAATGGATGTGTGGGTGGCAGGGGCCGACACGAGGTCTTGCGGGGCAGAACGAAGAGGAGCGAGGGTACTTGTGTGGCAGCTCGGGTTCCGGTTCCGATTCCGGCGTGCGAGGCAACGGCTTGAGTTGCCATCCTTGTCCGTGAGGCAGGGGAAGTAGGCCATTATGTTTTGCCCGGGTGCTGGGCGGTGGAGTCTCCAGCGAGGGGAGGGTAGGGGGGCAGGGCTCTCGGTCGTAGGCGACAAGAGCGCTGCCAGGGCATCGAGATCGCCGCGCCATGCGGCACTTGTCCTGCATACTTGGAACTTGACCCAGCAGGTTGGGGCGCAGGCACCACCCGTCCCGTCGTCGGGGGTGGAAGTGGAGAACGGGGTTCAGGAAGCGTGGCCAGACCCAGTTTGTCCATCACTTCGGCGATCCGCTCGGCGTGCAGCGAAGGGGGGCTATCCTGCGAGAGGGGGGGTGCTCCTGTTTGAGCGGGACGGTGGTGGCCACGACCAGCGGCGGGCCTAACGAAGCAGCAGCAGCAGCCTGAGAACGGAGCGGGAAGGAGAGAAGAAGGCGATTCGCATCCGGTTGCCTGGTACGCCGGGCGAGGAAAACGCGAGGGGGACTCGGAGGAGGAGCGGGGATTGCGCAAGGTCCGATGGAAAAGCACGGGCGATGGCAACGCAGGCGGTGCTGGAGATTGCGGGGTCCAACTTGTTCCGAAGCAGTCGAGAGGCTCGTATGCTCTGCCACAGTACTCATGGGGTTGGGAGACAGGGGCGGGGACAAAGCACGAGTGGACCGGCTGGTGTGGAGGTGAGGAGTGATGGTGTACCGTAAGGCCGAGAGGGAAATTTGTTTTCTAAGTCCCCTTGGTGCATTGGGCGACCCGGGCCCAAACGCAGCCCCATTGCGCGGACTGGAATTACGGTGCAAGTCCAATGACTGACGACTCTGTTGGGCGTGGCGGGGAAGAAAAATGTGTTCTTGATCGGGCGGTCCGTCTCAGACGGACTGTTGGGGCGTAGGAGACCCCTTTGAAGAGAGCCGACGGAATCCGGACTGGCACTAGGAAAGGTGCGATCTCGCACGGACGAAAGCGGATCAGTAGATTTAGGCAAGATGTTAGAAGTTAGAAGTTTTGCAGTTGAGCAAGACGAGCAGGTTTGGGCAACATATCCGCCGAGTGGGGGCCCAATAATGACGATTGAGGCAGGGTAGGGGAAGGCAGTGCGGGGGGTGGGGCTGAAAAAGAATCGCGACCAAGAGGGAAGCGCCGTGCACGGTCGCCTGGACCGACACGGGGAGGGTTGGGGTCACAACTCGCGCGGAAGACGCATCGCGGTGCAAGTTGAGGGTATCAAGAGACGGCATGGGAGGAATCGTTTTCTTCCCCAGCCCCCTAGACGAAGGAGATTGGGGGTAGTCAGGCATGGTGGTATGGCGGGAGGCAGAGGTCGCGGACCCAGATTCGGACATCTTGGCAGCATGGCCCCGGCGTGGGGAACCAGATTGTTTGGCATGGTTGTAGAGCTCGTGAAGGTTTCCCAGCGACACAGCCTTGAGCAGCCCCTTCCCGCCCGATGAATCACGACGGGAAGTCCAGCGATGAGAGCACTCTCTGATTGAGTAAGGGAGATGGGAGAATGAAGAAAGTCTCCCCCCACAAAGCCCGTTGGGGTAGAGGGAGACTGGAACTGTAACGTGGACTCGGAGGAAGCAGATTGGTGGGAAAGCTGGTGCTCAAACTTGGCGGGTGCCTCCGCAGTTTTCGCAGAATGAGAAGGGCGGGGTAGAGAGAGAGCTGCTAGTTGAGGAGGATGCGCTAGCGGAATTGGAGGTGAAAGGGACACCCAGCGGGTCGGTCTGTGAACTAGACGGCTCAGTCGGGCTGCTCACAACTCCGCCAGACGACTCGGCTGCTAGATCACGGAAAAAGTCATTGTCGTTCTGAACATGGCGCACACAAAGAGAAGGAATGGAGTCAGTTCACCGCCAGAAGAGACGGGCGCTCGCGCTCCCACTGACACCAACACAACCGTGGCGGCAGTGGCGCGGGGGGGGGCGCGGGGGAGGAGGGGGACACACCTTCCCACATGTCGTCGTCGACACTGTTGCCATCAATGCTGTCGTCCGAGCTGGCGCGGCTGGTAGAGGGGCCGTGGGACGTCCGCAGTGGAAGTTCGTGCAGCAGGGTTCGCCATAAACCCAGGCCGACGCCGCCACTGTCGCGCCGGGTGGGAGGCTCGGGCTGCACGACGAAGTCAGCAGGAATGGGGGCTGCTGACGGAGGCCATGTTGTGCAGACGGGCAGGCGAGCTGGGATGCATGAGGGGGAACGGGGCGGCGGTGGTGGGGGCAGGAGAGAGTAGGGGGGTTATACGGGGAGGGATGTGAGGCGAGTGGGACCAAGGGCGAGGATGGGAGGGATGGGTGGCAAGGGGGGGTGTGCTGGCCAGGGCCCCTTTTGCGGGGGGGGCAATGATGATGATGCAGATGAGGGCTGGCGATCTGACGGATGGATGACCAGTGGCTAGTGGCGAGTGGCGAGTGGCTCCTGCCATCGCCATCCGCGAGGGAAGCGTGAGCGCGAGGGTGGCAAGCGGCAAGCATTGTGCAGATGCATTGTGCCCAGCGCAGCGAGGCGGGGGCAGAACAAGTAAGGACTGACACAAATGCGCAAAGGCAAGAATCGCACGACCTCGGGCCACACTGCTGCCGTGCGAGGACGCGGGCCACCCAGGTGGCCTGGGCCGTGTGGCTGCGGTGCCGAGCTCGGGCGCTGCATGCTGGGAGATCTGGGCTCGAGAGCAACACAGCCGCCCACGGGGGGCGGCCAGGGTAGCCCAGGGTCTCCTTGTGGGTTGCACGCCGGACGCTGGTCCGTCCAGCGGTACTACCAATCTCTCCGTCTTCCGCCGTTTGTATCCAACACAGCAGCGATCAGTTGCTCACAGCTGCTTCATACGCAGGCGTCTCAGGCTGGTCAGGCTGAGCGCCTTACGCGCGCTGCCAGTCTGACCGGTGACCGGTGACCTCCGATCTCATACCGTCAGCCCCCGGGTGCCCAAGCCGGTCCAAGCACCCCAGCCTCGATCTTCCCATGGCCGTGCTGGGTCCTGCCGGTCCTGCTGGGCCCTGGGATCCATGCGCATCATGCCATTTCCCCCTGGGCTCAGGTTCTCAGACCCCGGCAGCCCTTCTTATAATTAGGGCGCTCAGCGCTCACAGGCCCTTCGATCTCAGACCTCCAGGCAGTTCTCGGCAGCCTCCCGTCGGACGGAGGCCAAAGGAGTTTTTCGTTGGTTTGTGCCGCCCCCCACCGTAAGGGTCGAACGAGACGAGTGACTAGTGAGGCCGAGCCTGAGGCCAAGGTCCTAAGACCAGCGAAGCAGGGACGCACTGGTAAGAAAAGGAGATACGGCCAAGAGCAGCGAGAAGATTCACCCGATGATTAATGATTATCGATTAGCTACGAGAACCGCGACATCCCGGCCCATCTCGTCACAGTTCACTTAGATTGCTAATGCATGATGGTCGCTTCATCTTCAATCGCCATTGTTGACCACGCTGAATCCAGTGCGGATAGGGTGTACCTACTGCGCACGGCCTCGGGCTGCGTAGGGTTGCACGTTGCAATCCTCTTAGGTCTGCTCCGCGTTCCGCCGATACCCGCTTCTGCGATGTGAGATCTAGGTGCGAGATGCGATAGAAGAGTTTGGCCCCTGGCCCCCTGGCCTGCCTTGGTCGGGCCTGGTCTGGTGTGGCTGTCGGATCCACCGTATGCTGGCCCAGCTCGTCTTCCCACGACGTGCGCAGCCAATGCCACAGCATGCTGGGCATCGGCTTCCCTCGGCGCTCCACGACATCAGGCCACCAACTAGTAATACCGTGGGCCTCCGGCGTTGCACTTTGATGGCTTGTACAGCTGCGGGCTGGCTATCTTTCCCCCGGTCTCGTCAGCAACGTGTCTGATCGTCTCTGGCGGAAGGGCCAAGTCAAGGAGTATATGGATACGAATGCATGCGCCATAGGCGCATAGGCGAGTGCCCTGCTCTCACCACCACCATTTTTTCACTCGCCGCAAGCCCACCATTGCTGCATGTCCCTGTCGCAGGGACATGTCACGATGATGCAGCTCGATGCCCTGCATCCTCATTCATAGAAACGCTGCGTCCATACTAGGTTCAATCTATACAGTTAGTAAAGCCTGCTAAAGCGTGAAACATTAGGGGACTATATTGGTGTTGCTGTATGGTATGTCATGTCATGGACACCACTGTCCTCTTTCACAAGTCGATTATCCCGTCTTGACCCAAGTGATTCTATAATCGCAGGTAACTTATGCCCCTGGATACAGCCGCGGTCAGATTGCGGCCAACATTTCAGGCTCCAACATGCTGCACGAACCACAAAAGAGACCCATGAGTGCATGAGCTCAGGAGCACTGAGGCTCAGCTGCGGAGACCGTTGAACGTAGAACGTACTGAACGTTGATGGCCCCCACACCACCGCCACCTATACTTCTCCCCAAGTGCGACAATGGGCCCTGGGTCGCCAAGTCTGAGAGCATTTCACCTCAAGGGCTATGTGTCTTTTTGCCGAGTCGGCGCTGCACCTCATCAGTGTGACCATGGCAGTCACCTCTCGCGAACCAGGATGCCACACTCCCATGTGTGTCACCTGCAGTCTAACAAACTCTTATACTCATAGGGAAGGCACGACGTGCATGAGATGAAGCCTTCTAGAAGCCACTAACTATTTCAGCCACGAACCGACGGACCCAACGAGGAATGAACCCATTCACATTCACAGCCGTTCATGAATGCATAAAGCTTGAAGCATGATGAAGGAGAGGCTACTCCCCCATCGATGCGATGGGACCGGTGGAGCAGGACGCAGGGCTAAGTACGCGTCCTTTCGTGCCATCTTACAGCTGCTCACACTAGCGACCACTCGCCTTCGTGAATGCGGATATCGACGGGACGGCGTTCATCGAGGGAGATGCGACCGGCATGGAGGATGGCAGCCGTAGGCAGGGTGTCAAGGATGGTGGGCAAGGCGCCGTCGAAACTTTCCGGGGTGCGTTTGCCCTCGTTGATGGCCGTCGCAGCGCGAACAAAGTCTCGATCGACTTGTACCCGTACCCGCTCTGCCCGGCAAAGTAGCCATCCATATCCGGTGCGTAGGCCATGTAGAACGGATTGATGTCGGCACTAGTGGGAGCAGCGTGAGGTGGGTTGGTGACGACAGTGTATCCCCTCCGAGCTTGGTTGACCGTGACCTCGCCCTGGGTGCCAACGAGGTGGAAGCGTTGCTCGGAATGCACTCCGGCACCACAAGGGGCCGCCCAGGATGCCGTGAACACCGCTGTGGCCCGCTTGGCTGTGGGAGCGCCTTGCGCATCGAGAATGGTATAGTCGGTCAAGAGTGTGATGGTATCTTCCGTTCCGGCAGGGCAGTTGTACGGCTCCTCGATGGCTACGCCCACGCTTCCCGATGCGGTGACCCGCGTGGGCACAGCACGGCCCGATACAAAGTAGTTGAGCACATCAATGTGGTGCGAGTTGAGGTAGTAGGAGGATGTCGCTGTCCTTCCCTGCCCACGCCTGTTGCACCCACACTCGACCATTAGCCTTACTGTCAACCAAAACAGCCAGAGGAGGAAGGGCCTACCTTGAATGTGTCCAGCTGCGTCTTGGGCTGGGACATGTACGAGTAGAAATAGTTCAGGTCGCCGAGCGACGTGCGGAAACGGTTGCGCGCATCGAGATAGACAGGGTCAAAGCGCTTGTGGTGCTCAACGTAGCACAAACCCCTTCTTCCTTGGCCACCTTAATGAGGTCCTTGTGGTCGGCCAGTGTCTGCACCGCAGGCTTGGTGACCAATACGTGAAGCTTGTGCCGCATCGCATACACGGCCATCTCATGGTGCGTACTGTCCGGAGTAAAAATCGTCACGGCATCCCCTGGCTTGAGCGCATCAATCGCTCGTTTATCTGGGGTAGGCATCCTCCGTCAGCACATTCACCGGGAGATCAGCCAAGCAGCGCAGACACTGTACTGACATGCCTGTGGTCACGCACACCCACCTCGGGAAATGAGGTAAAGGTAGTGTCCATGTTTCTGTACACATCTTGGATGTTCGTCTTGAAGTGCTCGCGAATAGCGGGGAACTTGTCGCCAGAAGTACCGGCAAGCGAAATGTTGGGCCCTACCAGCCCGCGGCGTCGCAGGTCAAACAGAGTGAGGGCAACCACGCCCAAGCGCTTGTCGGAAGTGCTCTGGCTGCCATTGACAATGCCAGTAGTGTATTCGCCAGTGCCGATGGCTAGAACCTGCATCGTGGGGAATAGAGGTGGTGGCGAGCGGGGAAACTTGAAGAGAACCATGGGCCCACTGGGTCGAGGGGACGCTGTTTTGTAACCGCAAACCACGTTGTTGGCGCCGGACGGTGCGAAGCAACCGATCAGTCGATCCGCGCACGGGCCCTCCTCCCCTGGGTCCCAACTCAAGTTGTGGAGCCGGCAAAACCCAGCCGGAAGAAGGGCGAATCGGACGATGATGCATGAGCGTGACGCGTGACGTATGATCCATGTTGCGTGATATGGATGTGACTGACTAGGTCCATCATAATCACATTTTGTTGGTGGGGCTGCCTACTGCTAGCCGCATGCATATTGTGGAGTGGCGACGGAGCCCATATGGTGATGCCATCACTGATACTCTTGATGTCCATACTCCACATTCCCTTTGAGTCAACCGGAGTGCCGCCATTCTCATTACGCGGGTTACATGCATTACAGTAGCTCTAGTTTTAATGCCCTCTTTCCCTTCCCCTCCTCCCATCCAACTTCTCAGGGGTGTGACATGTGACATGTGACATGTGAAGAGAGGAGAGAGGGCTCCGCGCCAATCACACATGTGTGTGTTTTTTCCCCATGCTCCCATATCACCGTACGAGGGGGGGGGGGCAAAAGAGCATGCCAGCCTACGGCTTTTCTCCTGAACTGGGACTACCGACTACCACCATAGCAAGTTTTCAGTTGGATTGCTTGAGATCTTATCTTGGCACGTTTTGCGCTTGAGACCAGGCACTACAGACGGTCAACTTTGGAAGATCCGTCCGCGTCCTGTCCCATTTCTGATCGCATTAGGCTGCCAATGGTACCAGGCGATAGCGGCGGTCTAGCAGAAGGGCGAGAGTCTTTGTTACTTGAATGGATTAGTACACTTTTGTGATATTATGCGCGAGAGAAAGTCAGTACTCACAGTACACTCAGTGTGGTTAGCCAGCACGTGACTGGGCGCTGGTGGGACAACCTCCCCCTCCATCAGAACGCCCATCAGACGAGAACATCGGATGAGGGCGGGGGCGGCACCATTGGAAAACTACGATCCGAGGAAGATCTTTTCCTATCAGCAACCCAACATCCGTTTGCTAGCGATGTCCCCCCGCATTGCCGGGGCAGCGTCACTTTTTGAACTGCCCATGACCCCACGTCCAACCGTTCTATGATAGCCACACTTCAAGCGCTCTATTACCCAGCCGTGTTCTGTACCCCTTATCTTCCAATTTGTCATTGGCCCGTATTCACACCATTCTCCCTGTCCTCGGGGCATCTTGCACCGTCTGCAGGCCACGTTGCGACCTATCATAAAATCATTCACCCATATACTATCTGTTATGTTACGGGCTTCTCGTTGGATAAGATGGACTGGTCCAAAAGATAAGAGCGCCTGCTCTGCACATGTCAAGTATAGCGCGCTCGAAAGTCCAACCAGGTGTGATGATGGTCGGTTACCCCATGTACGGTGGCTCGAGTAGCCATGCATCCGCGCGACACCCCCGCTCAGGTCGCGGCTGGCCTAAATGAGAGGCCATCGAGTTTCCGGTAACTTTGCAAGACGACTGGCGGCAACTAACCCCCCTCTTTTGGCATGTCTTCCTTTCTACACCCCTAGTGTGTCCGTTTTCTCTTTTGATCTACCTGTACCCTGCCATGGTTGGTGGGGAACATTTTCCCCATTTCCCGTTCTCGTTCCTTCCCGCCTTCCTCCTGCCCACTCCGTCCTGTCCGTTTCCAACCAATTGATTCGGTACAGGCAACCTCGTCTCCACTTAGCTACCTCTTCGTCTTCCAACCTCTCGTCCCCCAACAGCTTTCTATCCGTCCAGTCGCGCGAGCCTTCCTTCAACCACTTCCGATGCCCGGTACCAGCTTATCGCGTGGGTTCCTTTTCAGCCACGTTGTCAGTCGCCCCTGTTCAGCCCCAGCGCCGGCAGTATTTGTCCTCCACTACCTCTACCCCCTGTTCCTAAACCCCGGAGGCTCCAGACCCGTTACTACGGCCCAAGCCGGTGCGTACGCAGCCTTATTGCCACACATGCCGCCGCCTCGGCTTCATGCCCAAATGCCTCTCCTCGTCCCTACTAGCTCCGCTCAGACCTACCAACTAGCCCAAACCCGAAACTACTGTGAGTCGTTCCTTCCGTCTCCCAAGGGATTGTTTTTGTACTCCACAACCTGGGTGAGCCTCCTGGCGGGGCCCGACCGTGACGCTATCCACACTGCCTCCCTGCCCATTCTCAACAAAGGTAGTAGCCGGTTGGAAGTATAACAACTTGTATATATCAGGCTTCGTGCCGGCCAGCTACAGAACCCACAGTGCAGAGTGGCACACAACACGAACTGCCCAACAGAATAGAACAGCATCGTGAGTAGGGAGGAGGACACACATGTTACAAGAGTCGGTAAGAATGGAGAATGATGAACGTGAGTACGTAAGGCGGAATCTACTGAGTACTGGGACTGAGTACACTGACTGATGGTCTCATACTGATCAGGCAACCGAGTGGCCTGGCCTTGGGCCTTGGGGCGTTTGTTCGTTCCTGAAAGAAATGTCTCGTGACGCGTGACGCGTGATCTCATGCAAGGGGCTATCCCATGCTACTCCTGTCGCATATCACATGATCACATGTGATAGGTCTGGAATCCGACACGTCACGCGTCCCCCATGTCACGCTCAAACCCACCCCACGCGCTGCTCCCTCGTCCGCTCCGCCTGGGCTGGGGCATGGTGCATGGTGCATGGGAGCCAAAAATGGGTTGGGTTTCAGGCGACGCCGGCTGGGCAGCGGCTGGGGCCTGGCCGCAGCACGGCGAGTGCAGTGTGAAATGACGGGGATGGGCGCGGCGGGTGCGCCGAGGAGCGCGTAGCGCTTACTTTGCTTGTTTCGGGCAGGACGTGTGCTAGTGACTATTACGTCCTGCCACGCAAGGGCCGCAATGGGACGCGTGCACCACAGACTGGCGCCGTGGCTCGGAAAATACCACACCTGCCCTCTTCCCTCTGCGATCGGCGGCCAGGTCGGCGGCTGGCCCCCACCACTGTGCCCCCGTGCAGCGGTCTGCAGCGGCCTGGCGCCTGGGGCGGCCTGCAAGGCACGCATGTAGGGTGCGTGTACCCCACGTGTCGCCCATTCCATCCCATCCCATCCCATCCATCCCATCTGCCCCCCTGCTCCTCTGTGCCGCCATCGCCACCCTCTCCACCCTCTCCCACCCTCTCCACTCTCTCCAGCATCGCCGCTGCCACACCACTACCCCACCCCACGGCCACACATGCCCCCCCCGCTTGGCTTGGCCTGGGCGCCAGCTGCCCTGAACCCGCACCTCAACACGCATCGCAGCTACCAGCCAACAAGAACCCGCCCAAGGCGGCGCCTGCCCCGCCGACCCCCCCATCGCTGGCAATCAGACCACCGTCGACCTGCTGCAAGACGACATTAGCCGGTTGAAAGCCGCGCTCACCACCCACCTTCACACCATTGCCCAGCACGAAACCAGCCTGGCCGAGCAAAATGAGTATCTTCGGTTGGCCCAGCGCCAGGTCTACGCCAAGATACTGCTTTGGCTGCCTTGCAGGCTCGGGTCGACCGAATGACCCCCCCCGGCTCCCCTGCGTCCCTTGACAAGATAAAGATTGCAGACCGACTCGACGAGCACGTTCAAGCGGGTGTCATCGACCCCGCTCTCACCAACGATCTACGCGCCGAGTGGGCCCGGCTCAGAGTTGTCCAAGACGCATCCACGACGCACATTGTTGCGCTCAAGCAGCAGACTCTTTCCATTGAGCGGGGCCTACGCGAAGCCACGGATCACGTTAAACGTGTCAAAGAGGAACTGACGGAGCGAGAGACGCGCTTGGCGCAGGTCCTCGAGCTCTTTCAGATACCGACCCCCCAAGAGCTGGCACTCAAGCGGTCCTCCTTCCTGGCCCTCTCTCAACCCCCCGACGAGACCAGACCGGACACATCCGGTTTGGAGAAGGAAATGGCGACGATCGAGGCTCACTTGACCTGCATAGGCTCACCAAGTCCGCCACCTCCTACCCCTGTCACGACCGAGTTGAGCGAATTGCGGGCCGAGATGGAGGTCCTGCGTACTCAGCATGGCCACGCGTTGGCCGAGCAAGGCCGGAGCCAGGCACAGAACCATTTGGCGCAAAAGGAAATCGCTCGGCTGAAAGCCCTTCTTGCCAACGTCAATCACCCATCCCCTTCTTGTGCTGCTGACGGATGGAAGAGTTAGAGGTACTGGAGGGATCCCAACATTCAGGTCCCACGTCGTCTTTGTCACTGGAGGATAAACGACGATCGCTGCGCCAGTTGTCGACGCCCACAGCACATGGGAGGAGCACCAGTGTGGCCTCGGCGTACTGCCCGTCTGAATCGGAGGACGAAATGACGTCGGTGCGTGGCCGAAGCCGTCGCACCTCCTTTGCTTCGGCTCGGTCGGCCAGTAGCCAGAACAGGAGGGCAACACGGCAACGCCGGTCCCTGTCCGTGATGCAGTACAAGTCGGCCGATTCGGCCCCCGACCGAGGCACTCCTTTGTTTCCTCCAGCCGCCCTGGTTCTCCGCAGGCACAGGCATCGGTGCACCGCCACACGCGTGCTCAGTCAAGCTCCGTCCCAAATGAGCCGCCGCCCGTTGTCGTTGGCGCGTCACAGTCGCTCGGGCAGCGTAGCCTTGTCCGCTACAGTTGATCCACCCCCCAAGGAGCGAGCAACGAAAAGTTGGAGCTCAAGCTGTTGTCTCTTGAGCGCGAGGTGGATTATCTCCAGTGTGCCTTGCGTGAGAGGGACGAGGAGCTGGTGCAGCTCACTCTGCAACAGCGGGCCCGGCAAGATCAGGAGATCGCTTCGGATGATGTGCTGGAGACGAAGCACGCGGGGCCTGGAATGGCATCTGGAAACGATAATGCGGAAACTATCTCTACCGTGGCGCAACTTATGAAGGAATTGGCTCGCTCCAGCGCGGCCCATAAGCAGGAGATCGAATCACTTCGTGCTCAGCTTGCTGAGGCCAGGGGAGAAGACCTTACTCCGCCCTCCACGCCATCTTCTGCGACCGCCCTACCCGATCCATTGGTGCTGGCCAAGGAGGAACATGCCCGAGCGATGGAGGAGATGCGGACGGCTTACCAAGCCCAACTGGAAGGCTTCGCCAGGCCCATATAGCCGAGTACAGCAACTGCAAGACCAGGTCTCTTGACGCGTCAGTCCATCCTCACGAGCCGTTCGGAGCGTACAACTCCCAACCTCTCTCGCAAGGAATGCTGCCAGGTGCGGAAGATGGTGATCTGGTGCCTCCGACAATGGGGATGATCAATTGAGCTTTATCACGAAAGAGGAGATTGTTCGTGCACAGGAGGAGCGGGCGGCGCTGGAGGAACAGCACGCTGCAACCCTGGCTCAAATAACGCGGGAGCATGAGGAGCATCGGGCCAAGTTGATCCAGGAGGTGGAAGCGCTGACTTCCGACAACGCCTTCCTCCACGAATCCAATATTGAGTTGGTCCAGCGAGTTGAGGCGTTGCAACACCAAGTGGGGATCGACCCCGCCGAGCTCGCCCTACTCCGCTCCGAGCGCAACGAAGCAAACGATGCGCTGATCATCCTTGAAAACCACGTGACCCAACTGACGGCAGAGCGGGACCAATTGACCGTGGAGCTGAATGTGATGCGCGACAGCCAGCCCCTTCCTCCCACTCCTGGCGGCAACGATCTTCTTCTGCGTGAGCTCGAGGGGCAGCGGGAGCACTCGACGCTAGCCAAAAAGGACTTGACCGCACTCAAGGCGGCGTACAGTACGTTGCAAGACGAGATGATGCAAAAGGAGCAGATGGTGCAGGACTTGCGGCTGAAACTTCGGGCGGTGATCTGTCGGTCGGGCTTGGATACGCGATTACTTTGCCCTCCTACCGGTCCACCACCTACGCCACCTCCCTCTGTCCCCCCCGCCTGTGCCACCCCATGCGTTCCGCCACGATCGGTAACGGTGAACGGGATAGCTTGACATCTAGTCCCAACCGCAGTTCCGTCAGCCCGCTCGGTCTTCACACCGCTCATCCAGCGAAACCAGCTGCGCCAGCGTCACGACCGTGCCCAGCAGCGAACCCTCTTACGCCCGTAGCCGGGCTTCCATCGATGTGACTGGGATGGATGGCGCACTGCAGCGCAAGTTGGTAGAAAAGGAAGCGGAGCTCCGCGCGCTTGAGCACCGCATGGCCCAAACCGAGGCGGATCGGCGTGCGCATAAAGAGTTGGTGACTACGCTCGAGGCGGCGCTCAACGACTCGGAACGAAACTTGCGCAAATCGCGGACCCAACTGGCCGAGATGACACGCGAGCGCGACCACACGCTGGGGGACAACCGTGAGGTGCGAGCGGCGTACGAGGCGGCGGTGGAGGAATTGGAGAAACTTCGGTCGCAAGCACGACAAACTCAATTGGCGTATGATGCGCGCATGCACCAAGAGCGTCAGGACAAGGAAGTGATCAAGGCGCGCATGGCGCGCGACATGGAGGCGTTGGCCAAAAAGAAAAATTCACGCTTGTTCTGCATGTGATGAGACTTATTCCCTCTCCTTCCTACTGTGTTCACTCTTTCTCCTCATCACCGTCGATCTTTTGACCCCCCCCCCCTACGCCAGGCTGGCCTCCCGCTCCTTGGTTTGGGCAACGGGACTTGCCTGGCTATACCCTGAGCCAAACCCGCTAGCGCGCCCCTCGCGATGGGTGGTATGTTTTGGTCCTGCATCATCATGCGTGTCCTCCTTGTCTTCTGTACCCGCGATCTACGCTTTGTGTTCTGAATGTGCATGCTACATGTAACCTGTCAACAAGGCAGCGCATTCCTCCTGTTTATGCGGTCCTGTTTTTGCCCCATCGTGAACGTTGACCATTGACCCTCTGATGTGGTGAGCCCTAGTATCCGAGCCCACCATGCTAATTGATTCCCACTCTAGCTCTAGCTCCCTCTGCCCGTCTCGATTGTAAAGCACGGAGGAACGTAGAACAGAGCAAGCCAAGAAACACGTCACCATCGTTATCTACAACGGCCCATCCAGGCCCATGGATGGACTGGGGCAAGGGAAGAAAGGAGAAAAAAGAAATAGCAGACCGGGGTCAAGTAAACGGTAAAGAAAAAAGCCCACAGTGGGGGATGGATACAAGCAAAAGCCCCGACTCGACCGAGACGCGGAACAACTGCGTCTGCGTCCGCGCCCGTGCGAGCGAGGGCCGAGGGAAGGAAACGGAAACCGGATTCCGAAACGGATAAGGCGCATGGGGCCGAGGACAGATATCGTACTAAGAGAGGGGCCGTGGAAATAAGGTATCAGGTATTTGTCGACCCTATGCCCTGTCAAAGCGACCTGGTTCCCTGTTGGTAAGTGGCGGGGGTGGGGGGGAAGGAAGGGCCCATTAAGTGGGTGCAGAGGTAGGGAAAGCACGGCTGTGGTGTGCAGGAAAACGGGGTGGAGGCTCGTGGGGGAAAGCGAGATGCTTGCTCAGGGGCCTCCTGCGAGTCAGGGGCCAATGGAAATGTGAGGGCCGAGGGGGGTGAGAAACGGAGGGAACAGGTATGTCAAGTACCTCGAAAGAAGGGAGGGAGGGTGGCGCGCAGAGTGGAGGGCGCGTGATGGGCACTCTATGCCGAGCCTCGCTGGCCGCCTGGGCCGCACGGCGATGAGCAAACTTCTGGTGGGTGCGACCTTGGGAAGGAAGGCGAACGACAGAGGTGGCGTAGCCGTCGGGCTCTGTTCGAAATTCGTCCGTCCCGCCTCGATGGCGGCTGCTGCGCCAGATGCATCGATTGGAAGTGCCGATGGAGGTAGGTCGGTGGGCAAATCGAAGATTGCGCGCTTGGCATTGCTTGCACTGCTGCCTGAGCCCGAGCCGGACGAGGAGGACTTGTGTGCGGCAGGAATGCCGACTGCCAAGCCAATAATCAAAGCGACCAGCACGACCAAAGTGAGGTAGATTGCAATCCGCATCTTTCGGTTGGCCTTGTTCTGCTGGGATACAAACTCCTTGCTCTGCTGAGTGAGAGGATCAGCTTGGTTCTGAGCATGGCGCTGGGCGATGGAGAAGCGCTTCCAAAACGCCGCTCCCGAACCGTCGACATCCCATTCGTTCCCCTCGCCGCCTCCGCCCAAGAAAGGATCCTTGTTGCCCGGGCCCGACTTTTCGGTCGCGGCCGTAGGCGTATCGCCAATGCCAGGGGCCAAGCGGACCGCAGGCGGCGGGCCCAGCAACCAGGCCATGCTCTTGCGAAACGCTGACGGTTTGCGTTGCAACCCACTGGCGCCACTGCTGGGCGGGTGACCCATTTGACTGGCCCGGTTGCCTCCCGTGAGCGCAACGACGCTGCGGCGGAACAACGACGGTTTTTTCGAATGCCGCTGCTGCTGACGCGGAGCATCTGAGAAGCTGGTGGGGGCTTGGAACTGCTGGGCATAGGCCGAGGGGGAAGTGGCGCCGTGGGCACCGGCGGCCGCAGAGGGCATGGTTGGCTCGTACGCATGCGCACCAGACAGAGGAGCGGCAGCTCCACGGGGAGCGGCGGCGGCGGCCCGAGCAGCCTGGAGGGCAGGATGGGTCGCCTGTCGCACAGGCTCCGGCATGGCGGGCGCATCGGCAAAGGGGTCGCCCACCGGGGCTTCTCATCGAGGCTCAGGTTGTGGTACAGTTCATTGCGGCGGACAGAGGGGGATCGGGCGGTCATCGTGGGTGGGGCGAGTGGTGGAAAGCAGGGCGTGAGGGCGAAAAGAGCGGTGCTGGGATAGGGTGAGGGAGGGGGAAAGAACGAGCGAGTGGACCCACGAGGGCGGTGGGGGGAAGAGAAAGTGGTGGTGGGGCTCGGAGGTGGAGGTGGAGGGGAGGGGGGGGGGTGGTGGTGTGAAGGGGCAAGGGTCGGGACGAAGCGAACGCGCGCCACGGCGGACGATGTCCCGGGCAGGGCAGGCGAGATGGATCGATGACTACGGCAAGGAGCGATGGGTGGTCCGCTGAGCGGCTGGCCTCAGCGCCCTCAGCAGCCCCAGCGCTGACTCTGAGCCAGCCGACGAGCCTGCACCCGAGCCCAAGGCACGGGGCCAGCCCTGGGCACCACCCCCCCAGGAGGAGCGCGCGCACATCCACACTTGCCCCGTGGCAGTGTGGCGCCCTGTGGCAAGGCAGGCACCAGGCCTGTCGTCCGAGGTGGCGCTAGCCGCGCTGTTCCAGTGCGCATCCCGCATGGCGGCAGTGCAGCCTGGCGGCGTGATCTGCAGAGCAAACCAGCCGCTGCCTTCCCCCCTGCGCGCGCCGTCTCGCGGTCACCGTCACATGTTGCACATCATCGACACCACCGATCATCACCACAACCGCACGATCGCACATTGGCCCAACAGATCCTCGTCGTTGGCAATGGCCGCAATGGTGGCCGGCATTACTCGGAGCAAACGGGAGGCATCCTGTGGATAGCGCTGGGTGTGACCTGAGTGCTAGCGGCAAGCTTCACATGCATCGCACATGCCACGACGATTCGAGAACCAAACGCAATTCGTATAGAACTACGGTAACTAATATCGCCCCTGGTATAATTGTAAGCCTTGCCGGTAACCGGTAACCGGTAACTAGGTAACTGGCAACCAGGGACAGGCCCTTCTCCTATTTGACGCTTCAAAAGCTCTTCAAGTTGGTCCAGGAAGCGACGATCCATGCTGCCTCAGCGCCTCAGCGCCACGCCTCACGGGTCACCGGTCACCTCAGCCTGGGGACACTCAGCCGTGGTAGGCCAGGGCCTCAGGTACCGTGGATAACAGCATGCGGCTAGCGGGGCGGCGGTGACCAGTGACTAGTGACTAGTGACCGTGAGGGGCCGGATCGCACAACGGTGCATCAGTAAGCACACGTGTGCTTTTGAATGTTTTCGTACCGGTTACCGATTTCCCCTCGCTCCTCCGCGACTTGCCGTGGAACATGTAAGTCTTGGACTGAGGTACTGAGGCCCTTAGGTCTTGGCTTTATCAGGAGCTCTCGGGTGGGCAAAAGAGATGGAGTACTTGAACACGTACGTTGAACACGTTGATCGAGTTGATCGATCATCGACATAGTTGAACGTACGTTGGCCGGTAACCGGTGAACACCAGGCAAAGAAACATGGCAACCCGTTGGCGTGGGGCTGCTCTAAGATCTAAGCTGCTCTACAAACTCCTAGGTCCGGCGAGTCCCTTTCTGCCCGGCGAGTCCCTTTCTGCCCGGCGTCTCCCTTTCTGCGTGTACGTTTAACGTTTAACGTTTTACGTAACAGACTCTGCTCGTGCCACGTTTGTTGGCCACCGCAAGTGACTGGCTCCGACGCTGTCACGCGGGACGGTGATGTGTGAACGCGTGAACGCCCCGGCTACGTACATGTGAAACGCCGGTTCCAATGTCCTGCTCCCTGTGCTAGCCCTGTGCTACTATAGTCGTGTGGACCAGACCATGCTTCGGATACTCGTACTCGTTGTAGACCAGCTCCTGAGCTTGAACTTCACGTTGAAGTGTGGGCAAGGGGAAAGCTACACCATGGGCATAGATGCCCCCAAAACAAGAAAGGAGTTGTCATCACTAGTCGCTGTGATTCGCCACTCCTAGGAAGAGGAGCCACTGGCTAGTACGGGATGTGATTGCGGGATGGAGAAAGCCCAGATATTGAAGGGACCAACAGCATCAGACCCCGAGGGGAGAAAGGGATAAGAGGCGGAGGAAGAAATCATATGGGGGGCATCAGGGACCGTCAAGAACACATGGTGGGTACAACACTTCTCACATAGCATACTTGCGAGTCCATTCCCGAGCCGTGTTCTCATAGCGTGCTCGGTCCGTCGTATACAAGTTTGCAATCTCAGGCACCAACGGGTCATCCGGGTTGGGATCGGTGAGGAGCGATGTAATAGAAAGCAGCACCTTGGAGGTTGTGAGGGCAGGGGACCACTGATCCTTAAGAATACCGAGGCAGATCGAGCCGATTTGGTTGATGTTCGGGTGATAGATCTTAGTCGCAAACGACACCTTCGGTGGCTTGAAAGGGTAATCCGTAGGGATGATGTTGAGGAAGAAGACACCGCCGGAATAGGGCGAGTCACCTGGCCCCAAGATATATAGGACACGGCCCTGCCTCCCCTACAAACAAAGGCATCATCGTTCCTGAAGGCCTGATAGCCAACAAATGGAACGCAAACAAAGGAGTCGGGATGGTGGCCGCAAACTCACCTCTTCGGTGAAGAAAGCGATAGGGTGTGGGGCGAAGGGACTGCCGCACAGTCCATTGCTCTGCCATTTACGCGATTTACGCCTGATGGTCATAAACACGCCGGTGAGCATCAACGTGGCACTTGCCTGGTGTCGGTTTTCCCCATTGAAAGGCCAACAAGTGTTTACGTGGTCATTACATTGAAGTGTTCACCCAAGTTACTTCTTGGTTATAAAGGGACGAGGAAATGCCGCCAAAAACACCTTTTCTATTTCGTCGTCTTGAATGTTGGTCTGCTCTTCGTTCATATGGTGTACAGACGTAACAATTTGTGATTCAATATATTTGTTTTGTTTTGTGTAGGAATGCCACCAGGGATATGCGGGTGGGATTGGCGGTCAAGTTGAAGGCGCCACAGCAGGAAGCGACTCCTAACATGAGAAAAATAGTCGCGTCGGCGGCCATGTTGGATGTGGCAACAGCAAAAGGCTGACAATTGCATTGGTGGTGGTCGTTGAGGTCCCTTCCCCGGTTATTGCATTGAGATTAGAGCATAGGACTGAGCCAACTTTGACCTCAGTATGAACGGTTCTTGGGGAAATGGGAAGGGAGCGAATGACGACGTCACCTTTTAGAGTATACACTGATGATGACCACATCACCTCGATCTAATAACGTCCCATAACATCGAGCTTTCATCATCGTTTCACGCTTTTGTCAATGCGACCCTTTATCCATCCATTCTTTCTGCCAGACGTTGCTTGTCGATGCTTTTTCCACATGAACGATACGTTTTGGAAGCCAATACGGGTCTCCACGACCGACATGAGCGATGCTTCGCATAGTTGTTTCTCGCTTTCTGTCTTCCGCGGTTGTCACTTCTGTCTCCTGGCAATCGAGTTTGTCGAACCATTCCTCACGAGTTTGGGCATCAGCAAGGCCCACCCGCATTCAAAACCAGTAGCCGTTTCTCTCCCATGGATTCATGTGTCCCTCAGTAACCCTGTCAGCTCCTCAAGTCATTGCCCTTATATTCAAAACTCTCTCCAGTTCGTCACCTACCCTACCTGGGACCAGCACCCACACATGTCAGTTGGCTAAGAGTGCAAGCCCGCTTTGCCTCCCATGCGGCAGGGGGGGGGCGGAAGGGGACCGGAAGGGCAGAGGAAAATTATCTTAATTGGATGGGGCGCCGAGGGTTGGCACCAACTCCCAAGGCCTAGCAGATCAATTTGCGTCCTCTTCGCCGATAATTTGTTTAGTGCTCGTGCTCGCCTTCCGAGAAAAGAACAGTGCGTCAGTCATCGTGTTCGCAGAAAATGGGCGTGGGGCGTAACAGCAAGGAAAGAAGCCCAACGAACGTACCAGAGTGGAATTTGGTGTTGAGTGTGTAACCAAACACGGAAATGAAGATACCGTAGAAAAGGAACGGCTTTCCGGACACATTCTTGCCAGCGAACCAGCCCTTAGGCTCGGGCGCAGGGCCCTTGGGGAGCTTGGAGTAAAGGTCAACAAACTCGTCGAGCTTGGCGCTGCTCTCCCGGCGGGCCACGGACAGAGGCAGGAGTGGCGACCTTCGGCGGAATGGGAAGAGCACGGGCCGGAGCCGACGTGGCAAAGCCACGGCTCAGACGCGGAGCAGCAGTGCGGGCAACGGGGGCAAGCATCGTCGGCAGCAGTGTCAGTGTCAAGGTCGATGTGGGAACCGGCGCAGACGTCCACCCTAACCCGGGCCCACCACCGGCGCTTGGGCGGGCTTGCACCAACTGGATTAGAATCCGCGTCGCAGCGCAGGGCCAGTGTCCAGCCTTGCCAGCACTAGCTCGGATGCTTACCTCATTTGAACATTGCTGGCCTGAGTATTATTTCATTTTGGCATTCTAGTTTTTGTGTTGAACGTTCAGTTGAATGTTGAACGTGCTGGGAGAGGGAAACGCTACGCCTATAAACCGACCCGTTCATCTTGCGTGCGCTGCTTTTGTTAGCACCAACCCCGCTTAAGAAACCAGGGGAACCACCTGGAGATCAGGACCCTCTGGTGTCCGCCATCCGTTCCCATACCCGAGGTAGTGCGTGTGGACACGGATGAACGTGGTAGACATCCGAGCGAGGAACCATTTCCATTGAGAGTTAGTAGCCAAATCCTTCCAGTGCGCAAGCATCTTGCCCGCTGTCT
The DNA here is from genome assembly GCA_003971905.1 of Moniliella sp. 'wahieum'. Taxonomy (NCBI): domain Eukaryota; kingdom Fungi; phylum Basidiomycota; class Moniliellomycetes; order Moniliellales; family Moniliellaceae; genus Moniliella; species Moniliella sp. 'wahieum'. The sequence goes on along the minus strand of RSEE01000006.1, from coordinate 524,369 downwards.
TGATACCGTAGTATCCTCGCCGTTGTCAAACACAGGGGAAAAACGGCCCTTGGGTGCGCCTCTGGTACTTGGCGTTCTTGTCGCATTTTGCTTGTTCCAGCAGCCGAAGCAGCTCCTTTTCTCGGCCTTTCCAGAGGCGTTGCGGTGGTCTGCGCCTCCTGCGATCCCGTGTCGCATATCGTGTGATCCACCTCCATTCCTAATCCTCCGATTGCTCCGGGCCCCATCACGCGGTAGTCACCCCGGCTATAGACCCTTGCGAGGTTCCGTCTTCTCCAAATTATGATCCACTGCAGACTGCACCTCTCCATCCAGGCTCTAGTAGTGCACAACCTGTCCAAATATTAGGCAGAGTTCGCAGCAAGGTGTATATATCCTTCTTAAGTTCCCGCGATAAACGCGGTGGGCTGTATTTTATTTCACCACCATAGCCCCCTTTCATATACACGTGTGCATTAGTATTCACAAGAACGAAACGAAATGGTCAGGCATGCCCGTAAAAACAATGAGGCAAATGGAACGAGTCTACCGGTATGTAAAGAGAAGATGTGGATAAGAAGACAGAAGAGGAAAGCGCGCCCAAGTTGAGGAGAACCCCTTTTAGCTGATAACACCCCTTCATCATCCTTGAACTCAGAAGAGTCAGAGGGTTATGTTGCCACGAGCGGTGACCAACTCGCAGAGATCACCCCGTAACGCGGGAGGATCTTCGCCTGCTTTCAGTTGAATCCCTACGGGATAAACCTTGATTAGACCGCGGTTAGGACGTTTTTTAAGCAGGGGGCGTGAAGTTGAGTGCCTTCTTAACGTCAGCATCCGCCGTCGCGTTGGTCGTCCCTAGAGATGGACCGACACCCAATCGTCCGTCAAGTCAACTACCCGACCACTGGTACGGAGAGCCTTGGACAACTTGAACCCCCCCATGCCCACTTCGTCCCCGCTTGTTTGCTTTACCGTGCTACCGTGCGGACCGACGCCCAAGCTCCACGAAACAATCCAGAAAATTCCGGGGGGAGAAAACATTGCATGCTCCACGCAAGGTGCGAGCGCGTACCTGGAGCGGCGTGTCGAGCACTGGGTAGGTTGGGATCCGTAGCGTCACATAACTCATCACACTTTTGGCTTGGATGATGACTGGGAGCAGACGTTCCTTACGAGGAACGTAGGAAAAGTAAGATGAGTTGCGATTGTTAGTCTTGCGGCCACTGGGCGTACCAGGTAACGAAATATTTGCCAACTCCAATTGAGGGTTCTCCTTGCGCAACATCTCGACCCCATTGACAGTGCCATCCACGTAAACTGTTACGTTGACAGCCGATTGGGACTTGAACACCTGAGCTGGAAGAGGTTTGGGTGATCTCCTGCGAGGGTGCATCATACCGTGGTGGCCACACGTCCCGGGCAAAGGGGCTAATAACAAAGGGGCGCGCAGCATTGGCCTTGATGCTCTGTGAGTCCTGTGTGATAAAGAGATGGCGCAGGGCATTGGGGTTGATCCAGCTGGCTTGCACATCCGCAGGAATACGGACATGCATGTCACCCGTGACGGGCGACGAGTCTGCCGATTGGGTCATGAGCACCGAGGCAGAACGCGGCGTAGTTGGAGAAGATAGCCCGGATGTGGCCATGCCGGGCGAGAATAGTAGAGGGACAGGCAAGTGTCCCGTGGCGGAGGTGTGTAGGGGAAGAGCGAAGGGCAGGGGCAGAAGCCAGCGTGCGAACGGAGTACTGAGTACTGAGTGCAAGAGATGGTGGAAGAAAGGGGCAAAGCAGGACTGTGAAAGGGATGACCGCACTGCGCTCGCAGCCGCTTTCTGATTGCAGCCCTGTTGTTTGCCGCTGGTGCTCCTATCGGCCAGGCGTGCGGCGATGCTTGGACCTTTTGGCGGCCGAGACAGTAGGCGCCCGTGCGATTCTGGCCGCGCCAGCATGGCGCCACTCTCTGGTTTGAAAATACCGCAAGACCCGGTAATTAATTAATTTGAGCCGCTGTGCGGTGCTGTGACAGCTGCCTACCCTCCAGCCGCCTCTTGCCATGGTGGACTGGGCCAGGTCAGGCCTTCAGGCCGCTGCGTCCTCGGGCCAAGTCCTACAAGTTTGGCAGGCCCCGGTAGTCCCAAGTTGGTTCGAAAGAGGGAGCCCTGCCGCGCCTCTTCATCAGGATGCTAGTCCATCCCCTCTCGCTCTGAAAGCAAAACGCGTCTTGCCATGCCCCCCCCCCCCCCCCACAAGCGGATTGGTGCTCGCGGCCTAGTGCGAATGCGCTCTTCGCTGCCTGCACCGGTGTACTACAGACGCACAGGCCGACAGGGAGGGAAGGTACGGCCACACCATCCCATGACGTTGGCGGAGCAAATGCGCACCCCCTGCGTGTGAGCGGGAGCGTGACTGGTAACCGGTACCCGGCGGTAATAACTAGCTTAAAACTAGTTAACTGCGCCTCAGGGCCTCAGCGCCTCAGTCTCAGTCAGAACGAGTGGCTCAGCTGAGTCTGAGCGTTCAGGATGAGCACCCAATGTGCTTCGCAGCGTAGCTTCAAGGTGAGAGCCCGCGAGCGCACAGGCCAAGCACTGGCTAAGCAGCCTAATGCATGTCATGAGGCATATGATGCTAGAAGCTCGATGGCCGGGAACAACAGCGTGGCCTCGATCTCCCCGTTCAGTTCAGTGGCCATCGCGGTGAGGATGAACCTTGGCGGGATTATTGATTAGGCCTTAGGCCTTAGGCCAAGGCCCTAGGCCCTAGGTGTATCGGGTGCAGGCAAGTGACAGGGACCATGAGGCATGTCACAGTGACATGTGATGTGCGTGACAAGTCCAGGACCTGCCAGCTGTCCAATGTCACATGTCAGGTCCCAGGCCTGGTGTTCCTGTGGTGTTCCCCCTGTCGGCCGCCGGTCACTAGGTCACTAGGTCACTAGTCACTCTAGTCACTAGTCACTAGTCACTAGTCAACACCAAAAACTGAAATATAATGCTTGGAATTTGAAAGGAATGCCAGCTTCTGACGACAATGCCGAGTCGAACGTTCAATGTTTTACGTGCTCTCCCCTCACGTTTATTAGCGCCTCTGGATAGCGTGGCACCCCGCTCAGGAGGGCCACGAGCACAAGCTGCGGCGAATTTAATTCACATCTCTGCATTACGACAGTGTCAGACCAACCCTACACCTGATTTCTTGGACGAACCCAGCCGCCTCGCGGATCCACCTCAGCGCGCACACAAGCATCCTTCTCTGTCGACCGCCAAGCACGCTTCCAGACTAACAATGGCTGACGCTGCTCCCCGTGGACGTGGTGGTTTTGGTCGTGACCGTGGTGGTCGCGGCCGCCGTGGGCGCCGTGGTGCTCGCGGTGGTGAGAAGGAGGAGTGGGTTCCCGTCACTTCTGTTGGCCGTCTCGTCAAGGACGGCAAGATCAAGTCGATCGAAGAGATCTACCTCTTCTCGCTCCCGATCAAGGAGTACCAGGTCGTGGACCTGCTCCTTCCCAAGCTCAAGGACGAAGTCATGAAGATCCACCCCGTCCAGAAGCAAACCCGTGCTGGCCAGCGTACCCGCTTTAAGGCATTTGTTGCCGTCGGTGACTCTGACGGTCACTTGGGTCTCGGTGTCAAGTGTGCCAAGGAAGTTGCCACTGCCATTCGTGCTGCGATCAACCTTGCCAAGCTCTCGGTCATCCCCGTGCGCCGTGGTTACTGGGGTGCTGCTCTTGGTGAGCCTCACACTGTTCCCATGAAGGTTAGCGGCAAGACTGCCTCTGTCATGTGCCGCCTCGTTCCGGCTCCCCGGGGTACCGGTATTGTGGCTGCTCCCGCTTCGAAGCGCATGCTCCAGCTCGCCGGTGTGACTGATTGCTACACGCAGTCTTCGGGCCAGACCGCGACGATGGGCAACTTTATCAAGGCCACCTTTGAGGCTGTGTCGAAGACCTACGGCTTCCTCACTCCCAACCTGTGGGCCAACATCCCGCCTCCTCCTACGCCTTTCGTGGAGTACTCGGCCCACCTGGCCAAGGCTGCCAAGAAGGCTCTTTAAATGGTTTGCCATGCCATGCATGCCATTGAACAAAAATGCAGCTCTTTTTCAACTGTTTCATGTTTGGGTCTTGTGTAAATGGACGCAGGCTGAGCCGTTAAGCGTTAAGCCTCTGAGGGTAGCACGTTTAGACGGGTATGAAGGTGTACTAGTTGAAAGAACAAAAGGGAGACGTCGTTTGGCGCAAACTTCGTGTTTACGGGTGCTTTTCATTGAAGCCTTGCAAGCTGCCCCTGCCCAGGAGTGAGGGAAGTACAAGGAGTGAAGAGGACATGATTCGTAGCTTCCGAAAGGGAGGCATCTAAAGTAGGGAAGGACCTCATTGTAATAGTAGCAAAAGGAATGGACGAATAGGGAATCGAACCCCAGACCTCACACATGTGCACCAGTCATGCGAAGCGTGCGCTCTACCAACTGAGCTATCCGCCCTTTCGAGCCAACTTGACCGTGCAAGTCTGGTGACGGGTATTGCTTGGTACGCCGTTGCAATGTCCTCGAAGTGGGGAAGGGGGGCTTGCCGGTTACCAGGGTTCTTCTCAACCTCCATCACCACTACTCTTTCCTCGTTCTCTTCGCCATGTCTGCCTGGGGTAAGTTGTTTTCCACTGCACTTTATTCCAATGATCATCCGACCCGGTACTGACCTTTCCTTCCTCCTGCACCAGACCAAGATGTCAAAATCGGTTACAAGACCCGCCCTTCGGGCAGCGGCACGACTGCCTCCCAGAATGCGTATGCACGTGGTCGCGCCGCTGGTGCGATTACCGATAATAACCGCAAGACTGCTGCTGGCCACAACAAGGGCCACGAAGGTGTGGACCACGCGCGTCTAGCCAAGCTGGATCGCGACAACGAAGTGACCGCACCTCCGAAGGTGGCACCGAGCGTAGGCAAGGCTATTGGCCAGGCCCGTCAAGCCAAGGGCCTCAATCAAAAGGATCTTGGTACCAAGATCAACGAGAAACCCCAAGTGATTGGCGACTATGAGTCGGGCCGTGCCGTGCCCAACCCCCAAATTCTGGCCAAGCTCGAGCGTGCACTCGGTGTCAAGCTGCGTGGCAAGGACATTGGCGCGCCTTTGGGAGGGCCTAAGAAAAAGGCGGCCTAAATTCTCGGCTTGGCTTTTACCCACTTACAGATGCACCCTGACCTTCGAGATGCATTCTTAAGACCTTGTTTGCGTTGACGCACCTGCGAGGTCGTCTCGCTCTAGTCTACTCTCACTCGCATACCTGCTCCGGCTTGCAACCATATGCGACGTGGTGGACACGATTATCGTCATTGTTGTCGTGCATTATTCCAGAGTCTGGTAGGAATGTATCGCATATGCATGCCAGGGATTTGCAGCTCTCCGACGGAAGTGCCGAATGAGCATTGTAAACGGTAAACCATTATTCACTCGGCCAGGTGCTACGCTCCAATCGACACAAACGCTCTGCTTCCCAGTCTCGGCGGATCAGTCCAAACTGAGTCTCCAGCTGGCTAAGGTTACATTTTTGGCTCATGCTCGAGCTCTGGCTAAAGCACTTCTGTCCAAAATGGCCATTCACCACCAGCATTCGCGCCAACCAGTGAAAAGAGGTCTGACCGGCAGGTGAAGACGTTTGGGTCGTTCTTTAGGTCCCGCAATATCATACGCTACGAACTGGTCATCTTGACATCTGGGAGGAGGCCCGCCAACACGGAACTGAACAGCCTCAAGGGAACAGGAAGCCATAGCCACGCTAGTTGTACAGAGGCTTGTGCAAGGGGATGCATAATCAAAGCTGAAGTAGCTTTGCACAAGGTCATGGGCAAGCATTGAGCTAAGGTGAAGTTCACTGAAGTAAACCAGAGGGGAGGCAACACTGAAGTGGCCGATGCCAAGACATGCGGGCAGTACAGAAGAAACCGGTTATCCTGAGCACGATACCCTTTTGAGAGGAGACAGAAGACTCTGCAGGGACCAGTACGACTGGTGCTTAAGCCGAGACGGTAGCATGCTTGGCGGCCTTGGCCTCGCGCAGAGACTTCTCAGTTCCGTGCTTAGCAAAGCGCTGGTTGCGGATGAACTTCGGGTCCACACCCCGCAGCGACGGGTACCGCGACGACTTCGGCTTCTTGATGCCGTTGCGGTGCGCCTTGGACGACTGGTTATGGTTGGTGTGGTTCTTGGACTTGGCCATTTTGCACTGATGGAAGGAATGCGTGGGTCAACAACTGAGATCGGAAAGGCCAAGAAGCACACTGCGCCAACTCACCTCGTACTTCTAGCGGGGCTTCGTGGTGGAACGCAGCGCGTCTGGGAGCTGGCTTCAAACCCAGACGGGAAGCCGCGTTCAGCGGCGGAGTTCGCTGCGGCAATTTTTGCGTATTGCCATTGGCAGTTAGGGTTCTGGATCCCTGCTTGAGTGATGCATGATGCATGATGCATGATGCATGATGTTGGCATGAGAATTGGTCACATATGACGCGTGATATATTGAAAGATATATGACGATGACGTAGGCTGGGCGTTGGTTGTCTTTCTACCGGTGCTTTAAAGAGTACACAATTGTGGGGCGTGCGCACTAAAATTACGATTGCTCCCATAATCTACCCACAATCTACCTTTGTTTTGTCTACACCACCACCACCATCCCCGCCGTCATGCCATGCCTGAAAGGTGCAACCGCTTGCTCCTATTGAAGCATCTTTGGCCCATCGTGATACTAATAACGCTGCCAGCCACAAAAACGTGTCCTTTCCGGGCTATATACGCCCTGTCGCCCGCGCCAAGAAAACGTGTAACCAACGAAAAGCAACAAGTCACTCCTGAGTTTTTCCGATGTGCTCGTATTTAACATCGTTAGGTTGAGGCTGATTGTTCTGGCCCTACATGGGCCCAAGCCCTCGAAGTGCCGCACACCTGCACGTGTCAAACTTCTTTCACACTCCCCCCTTTTTGATCCAGCAGATGTGCTCAAGGGCAAGGCGTCTTCTCTGGACCTGTCCGATCTTAAATCCATAGCGGGAGAGTCGAATGAGAGCGCACCTCCTCTCTGGGACTCAGCACGTCCCCGGTACGCCCCTTTACTCGCCCTCTCCCGCTCAGCTCTGCTATTAAGACAAGCCCAATTCGTCCCGCCTCACCTTCCACGTCATTTGTGGATGAGCACTGGCTGCGACACACAGGGCACGTTTTCTTCCATCTTTCGTCTCATTCCAAAGTCTCAGACCGCTGGAGTGTACCTCCATCCAAAGAGGGCAGGCTGCACCAAGTCTCTTCTTTCAAGCCAGGTACCCAACCCATTTATCGGGTTGACCGACCTGTTGGTGGTCAGAGAGAGTAGAAGCCAGGTGACCTCCACGTATGTAAAAACTTCTGCTCGGCTTGCTCATCATTGCCGGTGAGTTGGACATACCATACCCGCGGCAGGAAGATGTGCAAGATACTCGTCAAGGGTCAGATGCCTGGAGCGTGCAATGAGCTGCTCACGATGAAGGCATTGACAAGTGCACGACATTCTTATTTTCCTCCATTCTCCCCTCTGGACCAAGACCAAGAGGCGATTGTCGATGACTTCTTCGTCTATAATACACCCCACCCTATCAAAAAGCTAGTGTAACGATATGGGCCGGGTCGTGTCCGATTACTCTGTGGGCATTTTGTTTCTCCCGTGACACAGTTCGGCGAATAGAGGACATGGATCCCTGTACTATTCTGCTGTTGCTTAACCTAAACTAGACGTATTACCAACCCATTATGCACCTCGAGCTCTCGATCTTTTATCATCAAACAGATCAGCAAACTACTGCTTCCCCAGTGAGCTCGCGGCGTGGTGAGCGGAGTCCCGGACCAGCCAATGCCCCCTTCTCGCAACCACCCACCACCCCATTTGGGAACGAGGTGTGTGCAACTGACAATTAAAGCACTTTAACTGGCCTTGCCGCTCGACGATGTGTTGCATCCATTCGATTTCCTGTCTTGTCTCCCATGCCCACTATTGGATGTCCCATCATTTACATTCCACGCCCCCCTCCGCAGTGTTCAGGCCCCTGCAAGAGTACTTTTGTCAATGGTATGGTTACCACGAAGGGATGAGAGTCTCTCACTGTAATGCCACCCTATAGACTTGTAAGGGGGGTCACTGTTTGAAATTGTTATTCCCAATCCGGAAATACACAGCCGAGGTGAAATTGTAGGTGCTCGGCTGTGGCGCACCACACCGATTGGGAGGTGACATGGACAGCCGATCCGCATTAATACCACCACCACCACCTCCCCATCCACCACCATCGCCTCTGCCTTTATCCTACCAGAGAGGCAAAGTCTGTCCTTCCTATTCTCTCATTCCACTGTTTCTGCTTCGGTCTAAGACTCCGGTTTCTCTCCTCTTTCTCTTTGCAAACCGTCGGGATCTATCGTCATGGCCATCGCCGCGGCGGGCGGCGCCGCGCTGGCCTGCCAGTCCTGCAAAGATCCGACTGGGCACCGCTCGAGTCGCTTGGTTCACCGCGCAGTGGCAGCCGCTCCCCAGTGGATAGAAACCCCTTCATTTGAGGGTCGCATTCACTATGACATACCCAACGCATCCCTCCCCCGCACCCACCCACCCTCTGCTGGCTCCCCTCCAATGCGCCAACCCAGCCTTTGGCACCTCATATTCACATCATCCTACTCAAGATACCGATACCTTCATCACCAATTACGATACATCCATTACAGCAAAATCATCCGACGGCGATTTGAGCGCTGATATCTCCACCCCGTTGGGCAGGCGCCAACTAAAGTCGCGAGCGGCCCGGATGACAGCGGATGAGCTGTCCGAGTTTGGACCTTTGGGTGGGCCTGCCCCGGATGTGACGACCGCTACATTACGTGGGACTCTCGCCGTAGTCGTCCATCGCATAAATTAATAACAGCGGGTCCTTGTTGTCCAGCATGTGCGCTCTACCTCGACCCCAGTGCTCTCTGAGATGCAGACTGGAAATTTTCTCCTGCTCTTTCAGGGCCACGAATCCAGAGAGGAATGACCACTAATGATTTGCACTACCGTACCTACTCCACTGCATCCATTCCCATGTCTAGTACACCCCATGGACACCAGGACATCTCAATGTGTTCTGTCACTACAAACACACCAGTGAGGATACCAGTAACCCGCAAGCTCGAGCCCGGATGGCCGCTGTCAAACGTCAACGTCTGTCCCAGTTCCACCGGGGGGAAATCAGCTCAGTAGAGCTCGAAGAATTTGGCCCTTGGGTGGTATTAAGCGGACCGAATCTCCTCCATATTGCCTAGTCACCGCCAACCACACCTGCAGTAAACGAAATTCCCGCCGTGGCCCGCCGCGAACGCCTCTCTCGTGCACGTGAAATATTGGCGGCCGCGGCTGCTGCCGGACGGGGCGAAGCCCAGCGTCACTGGACGCATCCCGCAATGACCCCAACTTGATATTTCCGTCGCATTGGCGTCAGTCATGTGGGTTGGTGGACAAATGGGACATTCACGGCAACCCGTATGACCTTAAAGAGGTCAGCCTGCCTGCTCGTTCTCCCAACGGACCACATTGAATGCGAACCCCATCAAACTCATAGCCACTCCCATCACTCGGGTCTCTCCAGCACTGACCCTGTCTCTGCTTCTGAGGTCCGTCGTGATAGCGACCACTTCGATCTCATTAGTATGTCACTTTTGACATGCTTCTTTCTTTCTTGTACCACACTTTCATGTACTGATCCGGCCTCATTCTTGTTGCTTTTTCGCTCCCCTGGAGGGTCTACCCGCCACATAACGCCGCTCTGCCCGTGGGGCCGGTATCAATGCACAGTTCACCTTTTTCATAGCCAAGCACAGATTCCGGTAGTGTTGCTCTACGTTTTTAGGTCTTAGGTCGATTTCTTACGATGTGAATGCCCGCGGCTCGGCTCCACTCCTACCCTACTCCGATCCTTCACCATCCAGAGCAAAAGTCGTACTCAACTAGTAAAAGTACAATTCCGTCTTGTCTCAGCCGAATCCTACAAGGTCTGCTCGACTGCAAGGCTTCTTTCTGCAGGCCTCTGCGCGTTAGGACGTGCAGTGTGCAGGTGTGGACAGCATTAACCATGATGCACATCTTTGGTTCGTGATTGAGAAGATGGAGTGACTGCAGCCATTGCAATGCCGGAGATTACTAGTTGGTCGCGTTGAAGTAGCATCAGGTACCTGTAGAGGCTACCTTTGTTCGCACATTACGCTCCGGCACGACGTGCTCGACGCGTTCTGACGAAATATGCGATTGGTGGGGGCACACAATCAAGCCATCGCTTGTGGGGGTACGTTTGCTGCACTGTCCTCAGATGAGACCGAACACACCTTTCGCCACGTGTAGATGGCATCTATTGTGGATCGATCCGAAGGGGGCTCTCGGGGAAGCCCCACATGGCTCCAATCTGTTGGAAGAAGGTGGTCAGTGGGGGGCTAAGTGCCGGACACAACACGTGTCAGGGGCCCGACGTGGGTGCAGTTGCTCTCGGATAAGGCCTAAGGTATGCGCGTATTGCACACATGTGACACCGCAACGTTGTGGGATTAGTTGCTTAATTAATGCTTGTTTGATTTAACTGGACGCATGAGAAAAGCTGACACTGTACTGCTGTCAAACAGTTGTGGTGTAGGCTGAGCCACACTGTGGTACGTATAGACTGAGAGGAAAAGCTTGCCGTTGCTTTTGCAACTGGTGCTTCTGCATAGATGGCGCATGGTGAGACGCGTGGCACCCGCCACTGTGACGTCATCAACAATCTGGCACAGAGGGGGTTGCGTGTGGGACGTTCTACACGTTCAGTTCAACTTGAACGCTGAGCGCGTTTATAATTAGCGCCAAAAGAGACGATCAGCATCGACGCCCTCTCTCCCTATCATGTCGTCATCATGCCATGCATGCCATGGGCTATTTAAACATGGTTTGGGCTAGTGGGATGCTACAGGGCTGCGGAGGGAATGAGAACGTGCGCCGAAGGCCTAATTCGGCAATCAAGCTTCTCGCATTCCCACTGGAGCGAGACAGAGGGTTATAGCTTCGATAGGATGGTCTTCTCATCTGCATCATATTATCTCAGGGATTTCTCATCTCAGTTACTCTGTATATGCGACACAGCAAGCTGTATCCCCTGCAGCTTTATCTGCTGTGGCCCTTGCGTCTTCAACGTACATTCACCGTTTCAACGTCAACGTTCAACTGCAAAAACGTGAAGCTTGAAGCTTGAAGCGATAAGAGCTAAAAGCACGCGTACGCGCTAAAATGGGTCCGCGGTGGGGAGAAGATGGAAATAATAAGGGTGTTTGGGGAGGTTTGTGGGCAGCCGAAAGAAGAGGGTTGAACGTTGTGATCAACGCTCGCGCTCAACGTCAACTAACTATCGGGTCTCACACAGCTGTCACATGTTTGTCATCATAATGTTGCGCGCAGCAGCCGTTTTGGCCCTACTGCGATGCGAGAGATCGAAGAGGCGAGATATGCTCTGCGGGGCGCGGCCTCAAAGCTTTGAGAGCGTCAAGCTCGGTGGCGGTGGCGGTGGCGGTGTGGGGCATAGGGATGGAAGTCCCGCTGCAGTTGGCGTTTTATTGGGGGTGCAGGATGGGGGTGTCTTCCAGAAGGTACCAGGCATTAAGTACTAGGTACTAGGTACCAGCTGTTTGCTATGTCTATCGCAATTACTCTCGGTACTAGTTACAACAGCTATGGTTACGTGGTTGCAGGTGGTTACGGGGTTGTTAGTAACTATATAGTTGTTCGTTGCCCAACACCGCTTACGCGCCTACGCAACACGAAGATTTGAAGAAGGGACCACCACCGCCACCACACACTGCCCCCGACCCTCGCCCGGAGTGGCACGTGCGCAGGGCACGAGGTCGCTGTGTGGCCTGGAGCCCCACAGTCTGAGATTGGGCTGGGCGAGATGGGTCCGCTGCTGCGGGGCAAACATCAAACCACTAACCGCACCGAGCCTAATCAATGCTACGTCCTAACCGCTGGCCGACACGCAGTACTCACCGGTTCAGCGCTCATCGATCGTCATGCATCGCCGGCACTAGTCACCGCGTACGCCAGCGGAAGACACTAGGAACCTGGGAGAAAGTCTCATCGATCTCACTTAGCATGGCCTAGCAGTCGAGACATCCACAGCTCTGCACCAAACGCCAAGTGTCGGAGCGCAGGGGCGCTCTTCGATAGTCGATAGCCCTGCCGGCCACCTGGCAGCTGGGTGAATATTGAATGAGATCGAGACTCGAGAATCGATGAACGAGGTGGCCGGGCGAGCGAGGCCGAAAGCAGGCGCTGTTCCATGTCCCAGTGTCCCGCATGTTGTTTGTGCCCGCCAGTGTCGCAGCCACCGGCGCCGTTTCAAATTGCATATTATACGCCCGACGTGCTAATCGGCTGTGCTTTGCTGCGCTGATGCATGAACCCACGTCACCGGTCGTCGCCAGCCTGACGGATGCCGCCACGCTCACATCGCACTGGGCCCCTCTCCGCCCCCCCCGCCGCGGAAGAGCGGAGCACACTGACATGTCGCAGCCCCGATACCACAAAGGCTCCAGGATAGATGCGCACGTCCTATATTTGCCCTAACCCATCTCTGCTCCTCGCCGCCTCCCCCCCGCCATGCCCCCTGCCACACTCGCCACCACCCCAGCCCCCTGCCGCCCCTCCACACCACCACCACCGACGACGCTGTCCTGCCCCCCCGCCCCATCACCCTCCTCGGCACCGACCACACCCACCCCGCCCCTGCCGGATCTTTCGCTCCGGTCGATGAGCACTCCCACCATCTCCACCCCATCCGCCTCTCCCTCCTCCCTCCTCTGCTCCTCCTCCATCCATGGGCGCCACCGTCGTTCGCGCTCCACACACCTCTCCACCCACTTTTCCCCCAGCGTCTCTCGCCAGGTCCTCATGGAAGACTCATGCGGGAGGCTGAAGCGGCAGCGGATACGGCTCAGGCTGCCCTCCTGGACACCCCGGACACCCATGGCTTCCGCTCCCCCTGGGATAAAACTCTGCTAGACCAGCCACCGATTTCTCGGCCGCGACCCCGCCCAGCAGTGAGCATTTCGATCTTCTTCCTCGTCATCTCTGTCCAAGGGCCAGCTTAGAGTTGAAACGAGTCGACCGGTGGCAGCCATGTTTTCCGACCGTTCCCAAGTCAAAAGCAGACGACAATACGTACTTCTCGTCTCCATTGGGTCCTCGATCCTTCGCACCCTCAGCCCGGGCGAATAGCTTGCCTGGTCTGGAAGCATGACGCGTCTCATTGGACGAACCCCAAGCTGAGTGGACGAGCACCACAGGGAGGGCCAGCAGGGGGAACGTGGTCCCCCCTGAGACGAAGGGTGCTGTCCAGTTCTTGGTTGGATGGTCCGGGGCCCCAGGCTTCGGTTTACCACCACCGTTCCCATGTCCTCTACCATCCTCTTCCCGGCACCGGCAGGGACACGGGCCGAAGCCCGACCATGACCTATGTGTCCTCCACCTTGCGCACCGCCCCGTCTTCCCCCAGGTTTCCGGACCAGGACGAGCTTTCGCCCCGATCGGGAGGAAGAAACACGGAATGGGAAGATGCGTTGGACGCAATGTTCACCGCACCCCCGCCCGAGCTGGCCAGCTTATTCCGTCGGCGCCCGAGCGCCCCGTGAACTCCCACCCAGCAACGACCGACGCAGCCCCCTTGGCACGTGCCTTGCCATCCAAACCTCTGGCACGGATAGGCCAAATCGCAGGCCAACTGACGCGGGGGCTTCCTCTCGGCGCGGTGGCCGCTGCTGCAATTTTCAGTGTTGTGCACTCTGGGCTCGGTCCTGGTCCTGTCGGTGGGTTCGTTTTTGGTGTTGGGCTACATGGCTTCGGTGCTGGACGATGCGACGCTCTACTGGCGCCACATCGCATTTCGAGGGCAAGATATTAGCCAACGCGTTATAACCCATTTCAGAAGTTGGTTTGGAAAGGCAGCCCAAGAGTCGCACCCCCTAGTAGATGATGATCTCAGCTCTTCTGCTACTTACTCCCAGGACCCCAACGCTCGGAACAAAGGGAAAGGCCGAGTGCGAGGTCCAGCGCCTCATACAACGGATCGAGGGAGACACGGCCAAAGACATGGAACCCGAACCCGGACGCTGTTACCGGACCTCAGAGTGAAGAGCAGGAAGAGCCCATCCGGCGGCATCGGGGGGGCGAAGATTACAGAGACCTACACCGCGGTCCCGAACTTCTCGTGCGTCAACCGAAGCTGGCGGCCCCCTGACTTATCTCACGAGCCCTGGGCCACTCAGCGCATGTTCCCAACATGCCATTCCCTTTTTGGATGGACTGTCATGATGAGTGGTATGGTGGTTGCATTGCTGCTCTCACTTGCTTCGCACGTGCACCAAGTCATCTGCCTAATTCATGGCAGTGTTACCGCATCTCCCCCCCCATCCGGCGAGATACATCTCTCCCAGGAAACTCCGACCCACGCCATGGCCAAACCGTACGATGCCCCCGCGCAGTTGAAACCGATTCGCCCCGGACGAAATTTCTCCCGATGAGATCCACCCCTTCCTCTGCGGAACGTCGATCCCAACGGCGGGAGGAACGGAGGAACGGAAAGGGAGTTCAAGGAACCGTCTCGCCTTCACCTTCGATCCCTGCGTCTCCGATTGTCGCCGTAGAGGCTTGACCATCACCCCCCCACCACACTCCCAAACCCGAAAAGAAAAAACGACTACCCCTCGCCGGCGCTTGCTTCGTTCCTCTCGTAAACGAATTACCCGGGGAGAAATTCACCTCACCCCCCCTTCTCGGGGCCCTTCTTCCTTCTTCTTCGCCCCTATGGAAGAATTATACTTCATTGTGCGAGAGAGAGTTGTGGTGCAAGCGGACGCGCCACACGCTTGCGATTCATGTACTCTACTGTGTGTTTGTGGGTACGCCCACATCTGTTCGACGTCCCCCCCTGTGTACTATCTGTTCCGCTTCAAGCCTCTTCCTTGCTTTGATCGGTCCTTCTCGCGCGGACACAGTACAGAGATTCATATACATATCTGTGCTGCTGGCGATCAACATGTATATGCTTTTGTTTTTTTTTTCGACGGCCCTCACCAAGAAACTGCATCGCCTCAATCACGAGCGATCATGATGATGACCTTGACCACTGAACTGTATCAACCCTGCTCCTGATGAAGACCTCTCCAGTGTGGATGTCATATGAAATTACCGTGATGATGGATGATGTACACGAGACACGAGGCTCCAATGATGATTCATCTCTTCACCATTCATTCCCACCGTGTTGGTTATGGGCGAAGCTCCGGCACCCAGGCGGTGGCTTACAGTGTAGGCACACACTTTTCCTTCGTTGAACGACAGGACAACAGACCACGGTCACTACTGTCGGTCCAGCCTCAACAATGTCGAACGAGACTATAGATGTGGAAAGGGGCCAAACCCACAAAACTTGTTCGAGGCGTCCGCTCGTGAGGAAAAAGGCTGCATTAGTTGCCTGGCATGGGCTTGAGAAGGTGACCTAGAGGGCAGCGACACGGTCGCGGACAGATGTTTGCCATTTGCACAGTTGGACTCTTGCAGGACTGAAAGAACAGGATCTGTACGAGGAAGAGGACGATCACTCTATGTATATGGATGCTAGACTTTGACGACAGTGGAGGTCTGGTCGAGATGAGCCGAGACGATACTGTGAAGCATAGTTATAAAGCTGGTCGCTATACAACAACAGCGCTAGGTGTGATGCGTGATGCATGATGCATTGCATGATGGCGCTCGCATTCCTTCCGTCGGCAAGCGAATTGTCGCGGGGTGAGATCTTCTGCCGAGGACGGGAGAGGGGGTTCCCGGTGTCCAATCTGTGTAATTCCATCGTTCTCGAGGCATGCATCAAGAATTCGGACCCGCCAACTTCAAGAGGAGCACGTTTATTTGTCCACAGCCGTCCACAACTACAACCGAGGACGCAACGGCTACTCTGAAGTAAAATAAGCGGACTACCTGCGACATTGTCACCATCATCTACAATTCACATACATCTACTATGCATTCCACCCTTCTAGTTGCAGGCCGATGTTCATTCGACCTCCCATCAGTTTGATGGCAAGCGGTGGGGATACAGAGATGTGCATGCTCCCAAGCGTGCCATCCCGAGCAAGTATCGGTCGTGGCGTCAATTGAAAGGGGAGGCAGGTTGTCAACAGGGAAGTGGGCAATTGGTAGGAGGACCGAAATACAGCAAAGTGCATCGCAAAGGACAAGAGGGGGTATATAGATCGTGGAAAAAAACGAGTGTGGTAAGTGGGATTCTCGTTCAAGATGTTCAAGAAAAAGGAGAAAATGCTCAAGCTGCTGCAGCCGACGGGAGCATGCTCAGTGCGCCATTGGTCCGGAGGAGACACATGTTCTGCATGGCATACTTGCCTTTTCGTCCACTGTCCAGCTGCTTGCCGGACATGACCACCTGGAACGCTTCCCTGGCCTTCTCCACCTCGTTGCGTGCAGCATAGAGCCGTCCGAGTTCGTAATGGGAGAAGTACGCCAGGTAGTGGTCCCGCGACAGTTGCTGGGCATGGGCCACGACAAACATCAGGCTCTCCTCGGCTGCCTGGGCAGACTGGGTACGGATGGACTCTGAGGCCAGAGGCTCAGCGGCATGCTCCTCTGGGTAAGCCACATGTTTGTTGGCGGTGGCATGAAGAAAGTGAGCGAGACAAATGTCGTCCCAGTAAGCCTCTGCGCCGGCTGCGTACGCATCGGGATTGGGGATGGCTTGGAGCTTACGCAGCTCGGTTCGGACCAGAGGTAGGTGCACCCCCTGCAACGCTGACCCGGGCGCATGGGAGATGCAGTGATACACGTAGCTAAACTCGAGGCCGGGAGTAACAGGTAACCTTGGGTCCTGAGCTTGGCTGCTTTCTTTTGCACAAACTTTCCAACGGGATCGACTTGCCGGCAATCCGTTGCATATGTTTGGGTGCCTCATTCATCAGCTTCAGCGCATGAGCCTGGGCTACCCCAGCATCCGCATTCGCTCCGACAAAGACCGATGGCTCCCCCGCTTGGCCCCAATCCCTAGCCGCCTCATAGGGGGTGAGACCCTGAGCCTGGGCGATGGGCACGTGCTGGTACATATTGGCACTAACACCCCACATGTAGACCGCCTTGGACCAGTTGGATTCCGTCAGCAGCGTTTGGTAGCATGCCGCAGCGCCCGCCCATCTCCCGACTCATGCTGCACAGGGCCATGTCCCATGGAAATATGACGGATTTGACGGTACTCTGTTTGAACGTCGCGAGCGAGAGCGAACTGGGCGATTGCAGTCTCTGGCTCAACTTGAGTACTGTGCAGACGCCCAGAGAAGTAGAGGATAAAGACCCCCTTGGGGTAGCGCTTAAGATGGTAGTTGAGGATGTGGCTTGCTGTGTCCACATCCACGCCTTGGACGGGCATAAATGTGGCAATGACCAGGTGGTACAGCAAGATCTCATGTCCACCAACGGACGACGGATGCCCTCCCTTTCCAGGGGAACGGCTGGGGCGGCTACTCCCTTTGTCCACCCCCGGGCTCCATGAGAATACGCAAACCCACCGGACAGGAGCCGGTGTAACCAAACAAGTCATGAGGGTGAGAACCTTGCTTGGAAGCAGGCCCAGACACATGTTAATCAAACCCGTCCCGAGTGCAACCCCTGACCTGAATCCTCGTCAACCTCGTTCTTGACCGAGGTGTTGCCCTTTGCCGCTTCTTCATCCACCCAAGCATATACTTCGCCAGAGAACGGTAGATACCGTAGCATTACGCATGCTCAGAGCCTCCGACACAAAACCCAAATATCACCCGAGGCAAGAATGCCCATGACAGCTTTGAGAAATGTACTTTCCGCATACACCAACTCGGCATGGCGCTGGACCATGGTCATGCTGTGCATAATGGCGGGTGACATACCGGACCCACGGACAAACCGGCCCAAACTGGCAATTGTACTAGAAGGCTTGCGAAGGAGCGAGGCAATGTGCATCGCGTTTTGGAAAACGACGCAGCGGCAAGGAGGTCGTCATGATCGAAGGTCTGATTAAGAGACAAGGAGGAGCGCTAGTTTTCGTCCGAAGGTCCAGCAGCAAGGAAGAAAATGTACCATAAACGCTTTGAACACTTGGATCAATGCTGCCCCCAGAGCGTAGTAGAGGCGGGAATCCTTGGTCTTCATCAGTTTCTCGGCTGCAGCATGTCCGAGTTGAGGAACTTGTGGACAGCCAATCTGGCCACTTCCACATCTTCCCGTAGCTCAGCTTCAGACTGTGCCACATCCGAAGTACTCAGTGCTGCTGTTGCAGCCGCCTTTTCCGCCACTATTGCTTGCGAAGCTCAGGTTCGGCCTTTTCTGATGTTGATGTCGGATCCGTTGAAATCGAGGGCAACGCAGTGCGGCGGTGCTTTATTGTTCAAACTGACAGTTTTACTACCGTCACCCGATCCCACGACAGCGGAGTGGCTCGCGGACTTGGCCAGAGTGGATGAACGGTGGGGCGTCGTTTGGTTCAGAGACGGACACGTCGCTTTGGGCATCATGGAAGTCATCGCTGCTCTCATTGTCGGAGTCGTAGCCCCGGTCGGAGAGAGCAGGTGCATTCGTGAATCCAGTCCGAGTGGGAGAGAGAGAAAGCCCAGCAACGCCCACGGGAAGATGGGTCAGGGGAAGTGCCTGACCCAATGGCATTTTGTGAGGAATCGTCAACGGTGGGGACGGGACAATTGGCTGGACGCAGAATGGCCGATGGGCAACAGATCGTCGGACCGCGTAGCGGGCGACTCGATCCAGGCATCGGGCACAGTGCGAGCCGAGCGAGAGTCCGTAGTGCTACCGTGGCGGGAGCGACGATGGGGCTGGTGATGGTGGCGGGAGGTGAACGCGACGGCCGGACAAAGACCGGCTGGCCGAGTCGACGATTGCGCGAGACATCGTGTGAAGTCAGGTGCGCTTCCCCGGCGAGCCTCCGAGGCAGGGGTGGGGCCATTACGGAGGGATCGCAGCAACTGTTCACTCGGCTGCTGCGGCGTCCGTCGTTGGACGAGGCCGGCTGGGCAGGAAGAACTGCGCTGGCGAGGGGGTCGGCGATGGCGGGCGGGACAGTGAGCGTGTCGCTGGGACTGAGAGAGGACTGGCGGCGGCGGGGCGCAGCTAAGAGGGGCATGGCAGGGGCAGTGCCGAGGCAGTGGTGGGGGAAGCCAGTCCGTCCTGTGTACCCAGTTGGGCTAGTCCTACCCCGCCAGCCACGGCAGGTGGGCCAGGCGATGCGGGGTGCCTCAGGCCTCAGGCCTCGGGCCTCAGGCTGGATGCTGGCCCAGTGCTGGCCCACGGCCTCCGCGGGATGCGTGATGCGAGCTGACCGGTGGTTGCCCAGTGCCGCTGTGCTGGTCTGCCCCCCTCGGCACTGCGCCTGTCTCCCGCATGTAGGCTCCATGCCCAGCGGGGCTGCAACCTGCTTGTTGAGCCAGCGCGTCGGGAGCACCTGGGCGCTGGAATAGCGCCGGTTGGGATCGCCGCCCCCAGAATAAACGCCTGGCGTTTTGTGAAATTGATTCTGCGACACACTTTGACTGGTAGGGTTACCAGCAACGGTCACCGGTCACCGGTCACCGGTCATCGATCATCCACATCAGCATCATTAATCCCGATCAGAGTATTCGTCCACCGCTCCATCGGCAGCTACTGGAGCAGACCCAGCTCGCGCTTACTCTTCGTGTCCAACCGCCACCCCATGACCAGAACACCGACAAGGCCACCCCCCGGCACGTTGCTGTCGCCATCCCAGTGCGCTCTGCCCCCACTGGCATCGAAGTGTGCTTGGTCAGCTCCCGAAATGCGAACCTTTTGTGGTCCTACCTAAGGAGGCGTCGAGTCCGCGGAAGAGGCCAACCAAGCCGCTGTACGCGAAATTGGGAGGAGGGTGAGTTCGGTTCCCGCTGCTAGCGTTAGCCGTAGGCCTGACTATCGTACCCAGCCGGCTTGCGGCCTTGCCTTCGGTAGCCAATCCATTGGCTCTCCAGTGGACGACCACAAGCCCCACAGCATGCCTCACCCACTCAATTTGTGCCCCGTGCCCGCTACTTTGGCTTGTCGTGCCTATCGCGCAGGACGCCTCGTCTGAAGCCACAGAATGGCCGGAACACTCCGAACGGGTGCGATTGTGGGCCAGTGTGGAGCGGGCCCAAGAACTGGTGGCGTGGCGTCAGATGTGGCCACACTGCTTGAACGGGCGAGACAAGGGGGTATGCTGCGAGCACCCTCTGCTTAATGAGCAGGGCAAGGGTTTCATAGATAAGGTTTTCGCATTACACCACGACATACCCTTCTTGATGGTACAGAAGCATATGGGTGTGTGTGGATGCGTCTCCTGTTCATTGGGCCCATAACAAGCCCGATCATCGATCATAACTCCTATCCCCGTCTCTCGTCCCATGGTGCATCGAGAAGAACGTCGCGTGGGCAGGACAGACTATATCTTCTCAAGCGTCTTATATCCCGCACACGACCACGCTCGCATAGCCCGGCCTCCGGACGAGCGACCTCAGTTCTTGCGCGAATGGTCCAATCGCACGAGCAATGAGTCTGATGCCTACGAGAAAAGTGGCATGGGCCACCACCACCCGGTGCACCTCGCCTCTCTTGTTCTCTTTCCTCACCGATGTACACTGTACAGTCTCTCTGAGATTTCACCCAGCATCTCCTCTGTGCCCTTGGCGGGCCTCAGCGATGGTGAGCGCAACGTTCTAGTCACTTCAGCCCTTTCCTTATGTCAACAACGTGCCCCATTTGGGCAATATTATTGGATCGACGCTAAGCGCGAATGTGTATGCGCGTTACAGCCGGACTCGCACCGCAAGACTCTGTATACATGCGGAACCGAAGGTTGGCACGGCGACCGAGATCAAAGCGCTAGAGGATGCAATGACGCCACAGGAGCTGATAGGCAAGTACAAGCTTGCCAACGACTGGCTAGCTCCCTCTACTTTGGCCGCACCACGACCGAGTGGGAAGCAAAGATTGCCTAAGATCTTTCTTCGCTTCATGCCAATGACTTTGTTCAGGAGGGCACCATTATGCATTACCCAGATTTACTGCGATAAAGATCAGCGCTCCTTGGCTGAGCGGTATGTGGAGGATTCTGCCCTAAGTGTGGCTGCGCCGATGCCCGGGCTACGATTGCGACCAGTACGGCTCGTTGTACGATGCTATGAAACAGAAGAATCCACGGAGAGGTGCAAGACGTGCACTCCTAAGCCCAAACAGACCAAGCATATTTTTACCGGCATTAACTTGCTTCAACCGAGACCGACGCGCGCGCCCAAGCGGCCTTCGAAGGTGGCCGGAGCAGAATTCTGTTCACATTACTACCGAAATCTGGTTCAAGGAAGGCTTGATACGCCTGTGTGCAGCTTCGTGTGAATGAAGATGCATGATTCTAGATGGCAAAGATGATCGATGACGCGTGACGAGCGGGGGCCCACGCTAGACACTAGGCGAGACACTTAGGTAAGCGCACACTTGGACCCCGGAGCATCGAGCAAGTTTGCCCCCACCGCAAGGCTGCCCCTGCCCGTACTACCATCACTGTTCACTTCCACGTGCGACCAAGTTTGGCACGAACGCAATTCACCGGCATGGCCTCTGAAGCAGAGCCTACTCCAAGTATGTATTGATTCCTTCCATGGACCACCCCTCAGGTCTCCGGCGCGGGGCCCTCCCGAGGCAGCTCTGCTGATTATGCCCTAGGCTGCGGCGGGAGAGCACTAGATTGCCCTTGACACTGATGTCTTTTTTTCTTCTGTTGAGGTTTCCCGCGGCTCTGATAAAGTCGCAGATCTCGAGCCTTCTCCATGCGCGTCTGATTGGACAAGACTACAGGACCAAACCGGCTGGTTTGACCAAAGACCTGGCCGAAACAATCCAGGCTAAGATGTTGGGTGCGTGCTTCGCTTGGGACTTGGGCCCATAGAGTGCTAACCATTGCCTTGTTCCTATTCAGAGGCCCAGCCGACAGGATACCGTTACGTGGTGCAAGTACAGCTGTTTGAAAATCGTGGGCAAGGAGCTCGTGCCGACCTTGCGTGCCACTGGTCTGTTGAGGACGACCAGGTGATCAGTGACATTTTTACCAATGTGCGTTTCTTGTTTTTTTCCTCGTGTGGTGGGTGCAGGGCTAACTCCCTAGTTTGGATGGCTAGGATTCACTCATGTGCCTTGTGATGGCGCTGGTCATCAAGGTCTGACAGCGGCATTGGGTTCGTCTGTGGGTGGGCTTCTGTTGCCCATTCGTGTCGCCTACGACATGTGCTGGCCTGTCTCTGTACTCATTCATATACCATGCCTAGTATCTGTCCATCCATTCCCACCAAAGCCCGTAGATATGTGTGCACGCTGTGTGCGAGGGGCGCACCTCGTCAGGAGCTTGAGGTGGCGCTTGGCGTTCGCAGAGGCCAACGTTGTAGGCAACGCCCCGACCCAATCAAACACGCCAACGATCACGATGGCCAGCATCACCGCTGCGCCAGCGCAACGCCCAGCGGGTGCGCGTGTTTCCCCCCGCATGTCACGTGACGGTGCAAGCGCGTGCCCCTGGTGCTTGGGTGGATGATGGACGGTTGGATGCCTGGGTTGTTGTTGGCGCCAACGGGCGGCCTGGACGCCCACCACTCCATCGCCGACGCCACACGCCTCTGTTGCCTGCTGGTCCCGGGCGATGGCGAACCGCATGCACACACCCTCGCCGGCTACGCCGACTCGGAGCTGAGCACGCCAGCGACTCCCCTCCCGCACCACCTGCCGCTCGCGCCTCGGCGCCGGCCCCAGCCTGCCCGACGCCATGCACACCCATGTTTACGGCGACTCTCCTCGCGCCAGCCCTTGTGCAGACCAATGGAAGAAGCCCCCTGTTCGCCGCGCCGCCAAGGCCCCGCAGATCCAGCCGCCAAGCACGGCCGTAAGCGTGACTCTCACCGCCACTACGGCATTGCAGTTGGCGAAGGCGACCTAGCCGACGAGGCTCCATCCACGTTTGAAAGCTGGACGCAAGATGAGAGTTCTACGAATACATTGGATGAAAAGTTGGCGTTGCAGAACCTCAGCGCCAGCTTCGGGCCAACCCATCCGAGCTCTCCCTTGCTGACTCGGCCGAGCCCGACCAGACCGACCCAGCGTTCGATGGGTCCCAAATCAAGGATCCTACTCGGCTCCGCAGGCAACCAACGGCGCGAGTCTCAAGAGGCACGAGGAGCTGACTGAAATCCTGAACAACAAGATCGCAGATCTTCAGATCGAACTCGCCTTCTATCGCCGCACCAAGATACTTGATGAACCGGAGAAGCTGGTTATCGAGCTTCGTCAAAAGATTGACCGGGAGCACAGGAAGATGAAAGAGTATGAAGCTCTGCTGGAACGTCAGGACCGCGCTCTTCAAGAGGGCGTCAGAACACCCACTGAAGGAAGAGATTAAAAGCCTCAAGGCCGAGCGGGATGACCTCAAGAACCAGCTCCACTTCACCGAGCAGGACCAAGAGCAGGTACGCCTTGTCACTCCTTTTTCTGTTTTCTTGCTGACTAACCCGCGTATTCTTCTAGGCTTTGCGTGAGCTCAAGGAGGAACATGCAGCTGAGCTGTACCAGCTCCAGCGTGAGCGGGATGAACTCTCTATCAAGCTGGCTGACGAGACTTCCCGCATTGAAAAGAGCCGTTCCGACGAGTTGATCCGCCAGCACAACCAGGAAGTTGAGGAACTCAATGCTCAGATTCAAGAGAGCAACATGACCTCGAGTTGGCGCAGGGAAGAGCATGAGCAGGGCTTGCTGGAGGTGCGCAAGTGGAGGATCAACTTGCTGCCTCTGAACATGCATCAGCCCAAATGAAAGCTGACCTGGACGATGCTCAAGGTCGACTTGCTGAGTTTGACCATGCTCATCAACAATTGCTTGACGAAATTATGACGGCACGCGAACTCCAGGCTAAGGCTGAGGATCAAGTCAAGTTGGAGCATGACCAAGTGACCAGCTTGTTACTCGAGGGCGAGAAGAAGGATCGGAAATGCGTGATCTTGGTTCGCGTCGAGGATCTCGAGAGCAAAGAGGCAGACCTGGAGCACGCTCTCCAAGATGCCGAGGACCGGGTGCAGGAGCGAGAAGGCCTGCTTACACAGATGGAAGCCGAGCGGATCACTGGGAGAACCAGGCCAAGCTTCTTAAGGAGGAACTTGTCACTCGCGATCTCGACCTGGATGCAGCGAGCCGTGAAATGGACGAGGCGTCAGGGAAGATTCAAGAGCTGGAACGCTTGGCGCAAGAACAACGAAATGCAGCTACGTGCCAGGCGACGAGGCGCAGAGGCTGCAGGAGGATCTAGAGGTGGCCCAGACCAATCTGCAGACACGAGCGGCGTGACGAAGCGCTTCGAGCTCGGCTCAGTGACGCTCAAGAGCGTTACGCGGCCCTGGGAAAAGCATCTTGCCGAGGCAAATAACTCCTGGAGCTTCACCAAGCCGACGCAGCGGAACAAGCGGAAGCCTACAAGCAGGTCACCATTGAGCTGGAAGCAGGTCGATGTGAGTTGGCCACCACAACGGAGCGCCTGCATACCGAACAGCGCACCTCTGCCCAGAAGATCAAGAGTACGAAGCCGAGCTTCGGTCGCGTGAGAGGGAGTACCGTGATCAACTGGCTGAGAAGGACACTGAGTACATGTTGCTGGATCGCGAGGAGGAGCTCAAAGAGTCGATGCAACGCGTCCAGGACCAGCTCCAAGACCAAGCCAACCAAAGCATGCGCGATGGGCACTCATTCGCGGGAGAAGCATTTGTCCGACCTCGAGCTCGATCGTCTCCAGCGCAAGGTTTCCATACTTGAGCGTGAACTGGAGGCAGCCACTAAGGCTATGGATCGCCAAGCCGACTTGCTCAAGGAGAGGACTTGGATGGGACCAAAGCAGTACGTTTCTTGATTTTTTCCCCCACTTACCTTGCTTGACCTGCCAACCTACTGGTACTGACACTGGCACAACCTGCACCCCTCTCTGTACAGAGAGCCGAGGTTCGTGAGCTGGCCGGCAAACTTTCGGCTGAAGAACAAGCGCGCCTGGGCTTGTCTGAACGGTTCGAGATGCAAGGCCGTGCATTGCAGAAGGCCCAAGAAGAGCTAGAGGAGACGCGGGCCAAGTTGGACGAATTGGGAACGACTCGGGCAGAAGAAATGCGCAACAAGCTCCAAGTCGCGAGCAGACGGCGGCGCAGCTTAAGGAGCGTAACATGCTCCTTATGAGCATCTACCAGAATTGGGTCGTCTGGCTGGCCAGAGAAGCTGAGTCAGCGCAGAAGGGAGGACGACACCAAGCCGTTTACCAACTTCTCCATCTTCCATGACAGTATCCTGGCTCGTCTCAAGCGCGTGGTGACGGGCGCCTTCAGTTGAGCAGCGCACCAAGGACATCGAGAGTGACATGACCGATCGCTTCAGGTACGTCTCCCCTTCTTTTCTTTTGTTAGGTATCCATTCACCATAGTGACTGACGCGCTTTCTTGATTGCTCTAGTACCATCCGCCGGCAACAAGATGCGCAGACCAGGCGGATGAACCAGCTGGAGACAACTGTTAAGACTGCAAACGACAAGCAAGCGTTGTGGCGCAACCGTGTGGCTGCGAAGCAGGCCGAGCTAGACGCACTGCGTTCGGCCAACAATGAGCTGCAGAGCCAAATTGCGTCGATGAAGACCGCTCAGCGTATGACAGCCGGTCGCGCGTCGAGCCCCAACGTATCATCTTCACGCATCACTCCAGCAGCGGAGCGCAAGTTGACAGTTGCGCAGAACCAGCTGGCTGCAGCGGAGGAGCGCATGGAGGATGCTCGGGCTCGCCATGAGCTCGAGGAGGCCAAGTGGAAGGAGCGGGTGCGGGAACTTGAGTCGCAAGTCAAGCAAAGATCTTCTCGCCCCTCATCGGGTGCAGCCGACGGGGACAGAGACATGGCCCGATTACAAGAAGGAGATCAAGAACCAGATTCGTCGGACGCGCGAGGAGATGGAGCGAACCAAGAAGCACTCTAAGAAGTTGGACGACTTGCTGGCCGCTTCCGAAGGTGACCCATCTGCCACGCCACCAGAGCCCAAGCCGTCAACTTGATCGGACATTGGTGTTCGTCGACTGTTTTATCCTTCGCAACTGTCTGTCTTTGGTTTTTGTCTCTTTTATATGATACCTTTGTTCGTGATCCAGTTTGGAGAGGGAAGTGATAGCAGGACACAATTTAGTAGATCTGGGCAGGACATGACGGTGTCAGTAACGGAATGTGCATCCAGGATGCGTGCCAACGAACCTCGTCAAAGGGTCGCGTGTCGTTAAAGCAGCTTTGAAAGACGTCATCTACGACTTCCTTAGCGTGCGCCTCGTCTTTGTACGCCGGGTTGCCAAGGATCGACAGGACGCACGACGACGAGCACATTCTTGGTGTTGCTTCATCACGCCAAAGTTGAGCCGACGCATTTCCCGACCCCAGCGGCAGTCACCCGACAACGGGCCGCGCGTACCTCTGAGCACGCATGTTGCCGCAGATCCGACCAGTCCACCTTGAACCGGCAGTTGTCCCACCAGTGCACCATCTCGTGCGCCAACGTGTCTTCCAGATGGTGCTTGGTCTTGATGCGGTGCTACAGATCAAGATGCTGCTCTCACTTGGCGGCCGCCCCTCTGGAGCTGGAGAAAAGCCACCCGCAATCGTGGGTGGGCAGGGACCCACTGCAATCTTAGGCATAGCGGAAGCGGGCGCCCCGGCTTCGTCCAGAGGATTGCATCCAAATGCAGCAAGTGCTTGGTCATGAAGCGAATCATTGGACCTGATGAGTGGAGGAGAGGACCGGGCAGAGGGAGTCTTCCAGTCAGAAGGTCTGGCGAGGAAGAGACAAGGGAAACGGAAAGAAACATACTGTTGGCCAGAAGCGACGACCCCCACTTTTCCACCTGGATTCGTCGCTGGAACTCCTCTTCGGTTTCGACATGCTTGCTCCAGTCTTCTACTTCCTCAGGCGTGGCCATGGCCGAGCATCGTTGTTGGCCTCGACCACGTCGCTGCTGGAAAAGATGGTGGGGAAGACGGACTTGGGCGGGGTGGTGGGTGTGGAGCGGCATGGGCGCTGGAGGACGCCGAGACAGGCCTCCGCCACGTTTCGAAGCTGGATACATCCATCATGGCCGTTGTCCAAATGATGGTCCGGCCGCCTTCCAGAAGAAAAGGGCGAGCCCATCGGCGCCAGCAGCGGGCTGTATATGTAACCAGGGCGACGGGCCTACGCCCTGGTTTGGCTAGGCCACCGCCCCGTCGTGCCCGTCGTGCCCCGTCGTGCGCGTCGTGCCCCGCCCTTCCCCGTCGCCCGTTCCATCGCCGCCGCATAGCCTCCGTCCCATCGTCGCCACCGTAGCCCGCCGTCGCCACCATTCCCCGGCCACCAGGGTTAGGGTTGGATTCGACTGGCCGATGATCGCACTGGTCAGGGTTAGCAGGACCAGCACGCCCGCCAGCAGCACATGCAGCTCCTCGCGCCCTCCACGTGGGCCAACGCCACGCACAGGGCAGTTGCCTGGCGCGCGTCGGGCACGTGGAAACGTTCAAGTCGAGCTGATTTGAAACTGACAAGCCACCCACCGCCCACCGCCTCCTCCAGGCGCCTCCGCACGCATTTTCTGCCCCACCACCCGTGTCCCCTGCGCCACCACCCGTGGATCTCCTGCCCTCTTTGTCTTCGTATCCCGCCATGGCAGCCAATCCCAGCCGTGAAGAGCTGGCCGAGATCTTCAAGCATCTCCGCTCCCAGGCCAAGCAGAACAAGGTGCGTCTGCTCTGCTCATGAGAACTGCGTTTTTCATCTCGCCTAGGATCGTGCCGGCTGACTGGTTTCTCTCCCTACTGCTCGACAGGTATGCTTTGATTGTGGCGCCAAGAACCCAACCTGGGCGTCGGCCACGTTCGCCGTCTACATCTGCCTCGACTGCAGCAGTGTGCATCGCAACATGGGGGTGCACATCACCTTTGTCCGCAGCACCAATCTCGACTCGTGGAACTGGGCCCAGCTCCGCGCCATGAAAGTCGGGGGCAATGGCGCTGCCTCTGAGTTTTCATTGCCCGCAGGGCTGGCGACTTGCTCCGTCCGGGTGTGAGGGCAAGGTCAAGTACACTTCTCCCGTCGCTCAAGCGTACAGGGATGAGCTTGAGCGGCGCGTTCAGCTGACGCTGCCAGTGCGGGCGTAGCTGTTGATGCCCCGTCTTTTTCCCGGGTCTAGGCGTCGGCGCTGGCGCTGCCCTCCCCCCTCCCTCCAAAGTGGATGATGACTTTTTGACGACTGGGACGATGACAAGCCCAAGGCCACACCTGCGCCGCAGGCCGTCAAGCCTGCCGCGGCCCAGGCGGGCTTGCCCGGTATTGGAGCCCGTCGCCCGTCTCCCGCCGCTCAGGCATTGCTCCGAGCCTGGCGACGACCGCGACGCCCGGGGGTGTATCGCCGCAGCTTACTGGACCCTCTCGCCAGGTCTGTCCACCCCTCGGAGCACAACGCCTGGGTCTCGCACCTCCTCCCTGCTCCGACCACGATTCCTGCTGCTCGTGCGCCTGCCCGACGAGCATTGGGAGCCTCGCGCTTGGGCGCCACATCGGCTGGTCCGGAGCCGGCGTGCTGGCAAGTTGTTGGTGGGGAAGAAAGCAGGTACGTTTGACTTTGCTGCAGCCGAGCGCAAGGCGGCCGAAACAGCCAAGGCGCAAGAGGAGGAGAAGAAGCGGCAGGCGAAGCTGAGCTGCAGCCGCTGCGGCACAGCAGGCTGCGGCGCAAGAGGCGGCCAAGCAAGCTTCGGACCAGCAAGCCGAGCAGGCCGCCCGTCTCGCTGTCAAGGCTGCCCTTGACAAACAGACTGCCGCTTCCGCGCCCAGACAGGACGGGGCAGGGGGGAAGCCGACGCCTTCGGCCCAGGTGGACAGGCTGGGGATGGGCATGGGCCGTCTCGGCTTAAAGCGGAGCGGTTACGTTCGCAGCAGCGGCCGAGACGTCGGCCTCGCAAGCGGCGGCGAGTGCCGCTGATGCAGAGATGCCAGACTATGCGGCGCAAGTTTGGCAACCAAAAGGCGATTTCGAGCGACATGTACTTTGAGCGGGGCAACTACGACGCGGACGCGAATGCGGAAGCGCAGGAGCGTCTGCAGAAGTTCTCTGGTGCGACTGCCATCTCGTCCAATGCCTACTTTGGACGGGACGAGCCGGATGCGGATGATCCGGATGCGGAGCTGGAAGACGAATGGCACAGCACCGACAATGGCTGGTCCAACGGCGACTTTGCCGAGCTCGAAGCTACTGCCCGGGACTACTACAGCCGCTTTATGAGCAACCCGGATGTGCAGTCGGGGCTCGAGTCGCTGCGCACGGGCGCGTTGAAGCTGTCGCAGTACCTGGAGGATGCGGCGCGGAACGGATCCTGAGGTCTGGTCAGGCGTTGCGGACGCTACGTGGACAGCGGCCGGGTGCTACACCTGAATCTCCTTGCTCGGGCTCATTTCTGGGGCGCATGGCTCATGGCGCATGGCGGAGACAGACGTGCGGATGGAGCTAGGGGGGAGCAGGATCGTATGTGTGTGGGCATCTCTGTATGGCGGAGGGAGTGATTGCATGATGTTCTGGTGCCATGGATGGCGACAGCCGACATGGGCGGGAGGCTATAGCACACCTCCGGCCGCTGGAAGAGAGGCTGGGGGGCGAGGGGAGCATGAATGGAGACAAGATGTCTGATGTCTGATGCATGATGATCGATGGATGACAAACGCGCGTCGCCAGTCGGGCGGGATCGGAGGCAGCACAGTAGGGTTGGGAGCCACACACTGGCCCTGGGCCACACGGCCGCGGGAGGAGCACTGCCCAAGCACGCCCCGGACAGCCAGCGGGGCAGCACGGGGGCAGCCGCTGTGGGCGCGCTGCGGGGCAGTGGGGGGGCAGTGCGCGCTCAGCCCAGGTCAGGGGTTCAGCCCTGGGATCCAATTTCCAATCCAATCCAGCCACTGTTGGCCGTCGGCACGTCCGTACGTCAGTGCTACGCTACACACAGAGATAGTAGTCGCACGAAGTATTTGTCCTCCAGCCCTCCGTACTCGTTCCCACTCAGGTCTCCTCCAAGTGCACGCCGCCACCAGTCCCCCTCCGACCTCCTCCATGCTCGTCCCCATCCCTGCTCTCCGCTCGGCGATGCGCCCAGCAAGCGTCGCCGTGGCAGTCCGCGCACTCCACCATTCGGTCCCAGTGTGTCTGCCCCCCAAGAAGGGTGCCCAACCCGAGCTCAAGCTCCAACCCGAGCTCACGCTCCAAACCGATCTCCCCAAGCCCACCCGCCTGCGCCGCGTTCGCCCGCAAACCAACTACAATCTCTATGTCAAGCAGGTCTTCCCCATCATCAAAGCCGAGAGGCCCGAGCTCTCCTCGCAAGACATTTTACCGAGATTGCGCGTCTGTGGAAACATTCGCCCCAGAACCCCAAGGTGGCCAAGGCTTAAATGGGGTCTACGTCCACCTCTTCCCACCGCCTGTTCTGGCCAGTGGGGGTGGTTGTTGTCTGGCGGGTTCCTATACAGCGCGCAGTACAGGTAAGAAGAGGCCCTTTGCAAGCCGGTTCTTGCTAGGTACGTCCCCTGTTTGCGTAGGAAGCAACCCTGGCAATGGCCAAGTGCGTCTCCTCAGGATGGGTTGCAGAGTATAGATGGGTAAGGCACTTGGTCACTCGGCTCGTTTGTCCTGTTGACTTCTAGGACTGACCTATGCACATTATAGGCTTAGTATACCTCCATGGCTCAAGTTCCTACCTTCCATTCCCATGCGACCCGTCCTTTCCCAGAAACAACCCGCCCTCCATGCAATATGACCCCCCTCGCGCCATTTTATGCCCCCAAGGCCGGTGTTCAGCCCAGCCAGTACCAAGCCACCTATGTTGTGTCAATACTGTTTTGCTGTGTAGACTTCGTCAGGAAGATGAGTTCGTTGAAAGTCCGGCCGAGGGTCCGCAGGTAGCAGGCCACCGATGCGAATCCTTCGCAGCCTTGCCTGTTTGGCCAGGGCGAGAAGGAGTGCGCACCAGTACGACCAAACCAAGGAGGGGGGCGGGGAGAGGGGGGCACCAAACCACCTGGCCAAGCGCCCACCCCAAACCAACAGAGCAGGTCCGGCCAGCACGCTTTGCCATGTCAGCCCCGCAAGCTTTCGCCTGTTGAGGGTCCATTGTAGCTAAAGCCAGCGAATTGGGCTTGGACTGTAGCCGAGAGGAGATGCGACTCATCGACGAGGGAGTCGGTGGGCACCTCATTGGTGAACTCGGGGTCAAAGTTGGAGGTGTCAATGGCGGAAGCGACACTTGGCTTGAAAGGCGGCCGGACCTTTTTGGCCCGAGCATGTCCCAATCCACATGCTTGGCAAAGAATGGGCGCCTTGATCGCCGCGGCTCCGGCCGCGCCGGAGCCAAGGCGCTGGGATGGGTCGCGCTGCAGTAGCAACGTGAGCAGACTGCGGGCTTCCGGTTGCACGTCGTCGGGGAATCGAAGCGGGTCCTGGAGGATCTTGCGGTACATCTCATTAACGTCCTCAGAGTAGAAAGGCGGGAGGCCCGTCAACATTTCGTAGAGCAGGACCCCAAGGGTCCACCAATCCACTGCCTTGGAGTACCCTTGACCCAATAGGATTTCGGGAGAGAGATACTCCGGGGTACCACAAAACGTGTTGGTTGTCGTATCGGCATCCATATTGAGCTTGCAGAGGCCAAAGTCACAGAGCGCAATGTGACCCGTGTAGTCAAGCAGGATGTTCTCTGGCTTGAGATCGCGATAGATCACTTGAAAGCCGTGTAGGTGCTCCAGGGCAAGAAGAAGCTCCGCTGCATAAAAGCGCGAGCGCTCCTCGTTGAATCGACCCTCTTGTTGAAGATGATGGAAAAGCTCGCCACCATTGACAAAGGCAAGAACAAGGTAAAGCTTGTCGGGGACTGGAAGCTGAACTTAAGGGGAACAATGAAGGGGCAATTGACCTGGGCTAGAACCGTGCGCTCGGCCAATGTGTGAGTCACTTCGCTCCGGCTCACAATGTGAGCTTTTCGAATCGTTTTCATCGCGTAGATCCGGGAAGTATCCTTCTTGCGCACTTGCATCACCTTGCCAAACGAACCCTTACCAATCACCTTGAGCAGCTCAAAGTTGCTCATGTCCATCTTGTCTGTAGCCGTGCTGCGGTAGGCCACTTGCAGTCGCACTTGGCCAGAACCGCCGCCGACGGCAAACCATTCGTCCGTTCCCCGGCCGCGCGGCGAGGTGACTTGGGCAGCTGCGCCATCAAAGTCGGGAACAAATTTTATCCCACCCAAAAACACGTCTGACACACCCATCGCCTCGTCGCCGCCCCCAGGGGCGCTGGCCACGGTGGCGGGATCGATGGTGGCGCGGAGGTAGAGGGAGAGAGAAATCTCGCTGTTGCGACTAACGTCAAAGTTGGCCTTGTACAGCCAACAGGGGTTGGCCAGGTCCCCAGCCACCGCGTCAATCAACACTTCGTTCTTGTCAAACTCTAGAACGATATAGGGCAGCCACCAGACGCTTGGCCTGTGGTGTTGGCCCGCTGCCCCCGCAGTCGCCAGGGCCGAGCCCGAGGGGGTGCCAAACGGCGCCCCGGTAACGCTCCGGCCCAGACTTGACCCATACAAGCTGCCCACGCCCGCAGGGTGGCCCAGCTCAGCATCCCGCTGGGCGGCACGACCCACGGCGGAAGGCACAGGGACGCCCGCGGGCATGGTGAGCCCGCGGGCCTGGACGACGGCAATGGTCAGGACACCGCTGCGGCTGATGGGAGCGCCGCTGGAGGAGGCGATGGGGGTGGAGCTGGCGGCGGTCTGGGCGGTCGGGGTGGAGGGCGCTGCGAATGAAGGGAGAGGGGCACTGTCGGCATGTGCAGGCACGGCGGCATTGGAGACGCCGCCGCGGGCGGAGAGGGCGCCCTCCTTGAGCTCTGGAGGAGGCGGTCAGTGCCAGGGGCGCGGGGGGGGGGGGCAGCGCCGGACGCACTCTTGCCAATGTTCCAAGACGACATGGGGGAGCAGAGCGCCGGCAACACGAAGATGGCGTGACGGAAGAGTGCCGTGGGCTGAGCACGCCGAGCTGGCTCAGACTGGCTCAGACTGGGCGCGACTCTTGACTCTTGGGCGCTGCTGCTGCGACTGGGCTGCCAGCTTGAAGCTTCAGCTTCAACGCTCGCAACGCCGGGCGATGCTCGGCAAGCGCCGTTGAAACATCCACTGACACACAGCAGCACTGCCCCCCTTGTCGCCACCGGGGCACGCACCGCACGCGGGCAGTGTCCAGCGCAGGGGCCAGGCACATGGTGTACCGTGTGTGAAGCGCAGTGATTAGCTCGTGATTGCGACGGCGGCCGTCTGGCGGGCAAGTCTGGCGTGTCCGCCCTGCTCCTGCCGCCTTCCTGCCTTCCGCCAGCAGCTCCACGCCCGAGCCCGTTTGAAATCGAAGCGGCAATATTCAATGCTGGCTGCGATAGCGCTCAGGCGCTCAGGCCTCAGGCCTCAGGCCCTCAGGCCATCAAGTATCACGTGTCACACGCCCCCTCCCGCTTTTCCTTCGGCACGGCCGCACCAGCCGCACTGTACCCCAACAGAAACCGCACCAGAAAGCCTCAAGCTTCCAAGACCGTGGGCACAGCAACAACCGCCAAGCACAACCCATTGCACGATACAGCCTTCGCGGGCAGGAAATGCGGGATGGATTGCGATGAAGCTTGAAGAGGTATTCACCGCCGCTTCGAATCTCGCGCTTCTCTCCTCTTTTGCCATCATCAGCATTTATTTCTGTCCGCGTGGATGAGACGTCAACCTCTGCGCATCTCTGTTGTGGTGGGGGGCGCTCTTGTGTTTTCCCTTGTACCAGCGTATCGTGTACCCCGCCGGTAAGGTTTCTAGTTGGAATATAGATATTCATCAATGTGCGCTGCACCATGCTTTCTCTTTCTATATCTCTCGATGCTATTAGCTGTCACGGGCCTCTCGGCCAATCAGGTAAATCTCCTCATGCAATGCCCCACTGCTATTCCGTTCCGGTTATTCTTCTCTCCATCAGTGCTTCTTTGCTTGCCTTGGTACTTGGTCTCACTCGTACCGCCCGACGCTTCCACTAGTCCTGCGGTTTTTTGATCGCTTGCCCCATGAAATTTGAAAGTTGAAACGAGAGAGTTGTTGGAAATATACCGCACCGGAGAATGAAATTGCAATGGAGGGCGGTCGGTGATGGATGGTGCATGATGCATTGATGGCGATGCATCGGTGATCCCATCGATGAGATTGAAGGACGGACAACGTGGCGCCGTCACTCGCCTCTGATCTCATCTCACCGAGCGCCTCCACCTGCCGCCATCCCCACCACCACCTAGCCCCATCGTCAGGCCCGTTGTCGCCAGCATGGCCGAGCCTCGCGACGAGAGCCTGCTCGAGCAAAGGCCGCCAGATACGGCGGAGCCTTCCGTGTCCTCCATCCCTGCCACGGGCGCCGAACGTGGCGAGGCCGAAACGGAGCATGCTGCGCCTGACGTCGGCAATCTTTCCCTTGACCGGCTCGCACACGCCGCTTCGCAGGCGGAGCGCAAGAGACAGCACGAGACAGATGCTTACTTCTACGCTGCCGCCCCCACCTTTGTTTCGCTCCACGCCGAACTTCAGCAAGCCTTGGGCCAGCTCGAGTCATTAGCCCAGTACTACACTGCCTTTGAGCGTGAGCTCGGAGGCGTTTCTAGCCACATGTCTGGGCTCCAGGTCCGAAGCAACCAACTGGCTACCCAGCGGCCGAGCACCAGGCGCTCGACCAACGTTTGTCGGCACTGGTCTCGCACGTGTCCCTCAGTCCCTTGACTGTCGAGATTGTCACGTCCACCGAGCCCAAGGCCCAGCCCCAAGCGTGGGCGGATGCCTGCTCGGAGATTGAGCGTGTTCTGGACCACACTGCCTCTGCCACTTCCCTCTCCCGCACAGGGGCAGCGCTCGCTCGTGCCCCGGACACTTCTGATCCCGAGGCAAGCGTCCGGGCCGAGGCGCGCGCCTTGGCCCTGAGCTGCTTGGCGGCGGCCGTGCCCAAGATTCGGCCCTACCTCATTCAAGCGTTTGCCTCCTTCAAAACCAGCGTGACAGCCAACCTGCAAGTTCTCCAGAGCTCTGTGTTGCTCAAGCCCGCCCACCATGGTCTGTACAACGTCTTGGTTCCCGCGCACCGCGTGCTGCACAAGAAGTCCAACGAGCCTACTTGTCGGCCGCTCGCCTGTACTTTGAAACCGGCTTTCGAAGGTACACACGCTCGCTCGAAAAGATCCGTGCTCGCTCTCTCGGATTCCAGGGCCCGACCTCAGGGGCAACTCCTTCCCCGCCTTCGAATCTGGCTGCTGAGTCGATCGGTTCGGGCGACAGCACCCCTATCGTCGGGGGCGCAGGGGTCAAGTCCCCGCCCACATCGTTGGAACGAGCGGCGTTGGTCAACACGTCCTCTTCCATCTTGGCCGGCGAAGAAGCTCTCATCGGCGATATTGGCCCCAGCACCGTTTCTGCCGCTGCCTTGGGGCTGATCTCCCGCGCTGCAGGAGGGGCTTCAGCCCGGGAATTGGAACAACTAGAAAGGGAAGACACATTGTTCTTGTTGGACGACGAACGGGCTGGACAAAGTCGTGTGGATGGCCCTGGAGTGGTGTTGGCGTACATGTCGGATGATCCCAGCTTCAAAGCCACGGCCGAAGCCTTGTTCCGCTCGTTGGCGCTCACCTTCTTTGACAATGCCAGCTCCGAGTATATCTTTTTGGTTCGCTACTTTGAACTCCCTGGCCACGAAGCGAGTGGTCATCAACGCACCGACTCGACCTTGTCCAAGGCGACCGACGAGGAGGATTCTTCCCTGAACGCAGCAGATGGGAGCCCAGACGGAGACGATAAGCCGCAATCGATCGTGCGTCTGAGTCAACGGGAACAACGAACTCGCCCCAAAGGACGCGAAGCGGATCAATTGTGGAGCCAAGTGATGGAGCCCGTGCTGGGCCACTGGAAGACATTTACTGCGGCCCTCATGTCCGCAGCACCAACACCCACCCTCCTGTCGCTCTTGGCAATGATCAAGGTGACAGAAACGCTCCTTTCCGAGGCCGATGTTCGGGGGGTCGGGGCAGCGGTACAGGGTCCATTACTCGCATTTAAGATTCAAGCCTGGCCTCTGGTGAACAAATCATTGGACAACCATGTTGCCTCGTTGGCCAAGGTGCGCAGCCTCGTCGGTCTCCCCGAGCCGGACCCGGATGCTTCAGTGTCCAGCATTTCTGCTTGGGGATTTGGCCTGACGGGTTGGGTCAACGCTGCCGCTTCGGCGGCTACCTCGGTTGCGCCCGGGGAGAAGATGGCCCACATTCGTCTCGTTTCTGCGCGTTTTTCCCGCTTGTTTGTCTCGGCGGTACACTTGGCGGAAACGTCGTATGAGCGCATGCTCTTTGGCGGTGTCGGTCGGATCCGCGACCAGATTGAAACGCTGATCAAAGAGGGCTGCGGGGTTGTGGCGACGGATGAAGCCAAGAAAACCAAGGCGTCGGAAATTGCCACCCAAGCGCGAGCAAATCAACTCCGGATCGAGTGCTACGACACTGTGCTCAAGACGATGAACGTGCGTGTTTTCTATTCTGTCTTTTGTTTGTTTTTTTAGCCCGTCGCTAACTTTTTTTTTCTGGGAATAGAACTCCATTTCCATTACATCGGCTCGTGTGGCCAAGTATGACACTTCCATTGACCCCAACGGTTTGGCCATTACTTCCCGGCCATTGGTGCGCCAAGAACTGGAACACTGGACAAGCCTTCGGGATGCTGTTGTCAGGGCCACGGCTGAGGCGGCTGCCAACTGAAAACATGGACCCACCTTTTCCACTTCAGCTCCTATTTTTCCCTCAGTGCGCAACTCTGGCTACAAATGGGGAAGGCGGGCGTAGATCAGGAGCAAGCCAGCTATATGCAAAGCCATGGGTCATAGATATTTCATCAGTCTGGCTTGCAGCAAAGTGTACATCATAGGCCCACTACATATGACTTAGTACTGGCACCACTGTGGTTAGCACTAGTTAAATGCATGTTAGCTTGTTTATCACTCGCCACGGAGGATAATCTCAGCAGCAATTTCCGCAAGTCCATACACCACCGGAACTAGGTGCTGGGTAGTGACGAAAGGCAAGATGGAAGCATCAGCCACGCGGAGTCCGGAAGTGCCATATACCCGCAGCTCCGGGTCCACCACCCCACCCAATTCAAAGGGAAGTTGGCTGGCCGTGGAGGTTGGGTGGTACTCTGTTCCGAACGTCTTGGAAATGAACTGGTGCCAGTCCGAGTCGGTAGTGACATTAGCACCCGGGGCTGTTTCCACCAAACCATACTGATGCATCAGGGGGTGGGCGCCAATGGGACGGGCAGTCTTGCACCCGGAAGTGATCAAGGAATTGTCTACCTCGTTAGTCATGTACGCCGGGTCGATGAGCGGATAGTCGAATGGATCCGTTGAGTTGAGTAACACGCTGCCTTGAGCAAAGGTGTGTTGCAACGCACAGGTAATCTGGACGGTGGCATTGTTTGATTCGAACCAGATTATCTCTACTGAAGGCACATCCACCTCATATAAGTCAGCAATCAAATGTGACACATTTCGGTACCCGTCCTTGACGCTGGCTGGAGCGTCGTATGTCTGGGCCCATTGTCCAATGCTGGAGCGGACCGTGTCGAGTACAGCTGTCGTGTTGGTGACGGTCTTGCTGAACGGAAGATAGTTCACTGCTGATGTCAAGAAGCTATTCACTTTGGGATCTTGACTCGTGCCTGCAGGGGGAGGGAAGCCATCCTTCGGCGTGGTGATGTTGTATTCCACCTTCCCATATAAGTGATCTTGGAGGTGGTACCCAACCCCTGGGACGTTAGCGACGACAGAAATGTTGTGTTTGGAGAGTTGCGTGGGCTCGCCTACACCGCTCAGTTGGAGAAGCTGGGGTGTACCAATGGATCCGGCAGAGAGAACAACTTCGCGCCCCGCGTTCACCGTGTACAGCTTTCCATCCTTCTTCTGGAACTGCACACCGGTCGCGCGTGGAGGTGATGCGCCATCAAACAGCACCTTCACCACCTGGTGGTCCGTCAGGACATGCAAATTGTGTCGGAACACATTTGGGTCCAGGTACCCAGACCGAGAAAAGGAACGGGTCCAGTTACTTTGACGGATGAAGGAAAGACCCAGCGAGGGCCCCGTGTTGTTGCCACCGTAAGGATCTGGGTTGAGTGCCAGGCCACTACTCTCGGATGCGGCTTGAAGAAATGCACCTTCCGAACCGTACTGCACACCGTGCCAGGACGTGTGGATGGGTCCCATGGTCCCGTGGGATGCCTGGTTGGCCATCAGGAAGTCGACTTCCCGCGGTAGGTCGGACGACAAAGAGGCGTTGATTCCCGGAGGCACAGGCTCAAGAGATTCACTCTTCTTCATGGCAGCCAGCATGCTATCCCAAGTCCAGTCGCTTCCGTTGGTCTGCAACGCAGCCCACGCGTCTTGCTCTACTTTGGTTTGGCGCGTCTGTCGAACAAATCAATCGGGGTGGTAGGACGTCTCTGTCAGGTAATGATTTCCCAAGCATGTGTTTCCACAGCAGTGTCGGAGAATGAATAACATACAAAGAGCATAATGTTGATTGCGCTTGATCCACCGAGAGTCTTGCCACGGGGCCAGGACACTTGTCTTTTGTCCATCTCGGGCTGCGGGACGGTGAGATACTGCCAATCCTTGTCGGTGCCAAACGTGACGGTGTTAGGGTTGAACATGGCGTTGGGGGTGGTGATATTCGTATCGCCTTCACCGCTTGCTCCGGCCTCGATCACGAGGACGGTGTGATCAGTATTTTCTGTCAGACGTGAGGCAAGGACAAGGCCGGCAGTGCCGCCGCCGACGATGAGGTAGTCGTATGTCTTGCCATTAAAGTAAGTGGGTGAAGATGTGATACCGGCCGGCACGATGGCAGGATGCGCCTGGGAGATGAGCGCGCATCCCCCAAGAAGAAGCAGGAGAGGTAGAACAAGGAACATTCAGCCCAAAGCACGTCCGGAAGGATCTGAAAAGGATGGCTGTCTTGGGGGCGTCGAGATCTCGCTACGCCTATATATATGCAACGGCCACTGTCAATTGAGAAGATGATATCGGAACACACCAAAAAATATATATGCCCTCTTGATGAATTGTGGGCCTGCCAGTCCGCGGAGTTGTTTTGCACCACACGGTGTGGTGCATATGGTAACGGATAATGCAATTGGGCTGTACGGTGAGGAGCGATGCCGCCGGCTCACATCGTTTTCCTCCATCTGGGTTAGCATTGGGCAACCATATGGAGAGGATGACGCCGATCCGTATCCTGAGTGGCTGATGAGGGGGGCCGCTGTTTTGCCATGCCGGCGGAGAAGCACAATGATGGATGATCAATGATCGATGATCGCACGTCTGACCGATTTGAGCGCTTTGTTGATGAATTTGAGCCAAGGCCGGTGCTGAAATGTTTATTTGATTCGAGCTACGCTCTGGGACATGCGACGTCACGTGATGCATC
The DNA here is from genome assembly GCA_003971905.1 of Moniliella sp. 'wahieum'. Taxonomy (NCBI): domain Eukaryota; kingdom Fungi; phylum Basidiomycota; class Moniliellomycetes; order Moniliellales; family Moniliellaceae; genus Moniliella; species Moniliella sp. 'wahieum'. The sequence goes on along the minus strand of RSEE01000006.1, from coordinate 484,654 downwards.
AAGCTGACGACTCAGCCTGAGTGAGACCTCGCATCACTTGCATAGTCAGAGGAGGGGTACCAAAGCTCAGAAGACGAGCGTACTAGTTCCTCCCCGCTGTAATGCCTTCTCTCGTTGGGAACTCAACTAACACCACTCAACTCAGAGCACCGCAAGTATTGCCTTGACGGAGAAGCAGGTAACAGGTACTGATAACGGGTAACGGTAACCGGTAAGGCCGGTAACCTTACCGCAGAGGGGAATCGAGGAAAATAAAAACGAGATGTCGTGCACATTTGTCAATGCCTTCATCATGAGCAGCTCATTGCACCGCACCAGCCAATCTGATTCCTGACGAGTATCTTGCACACCTGCCTGCAGCGGGGATGGTACGTCCAAATCACCCGCAATGATGAGCAAGTCGAGCACAAGTTTGCGTACGTAGAGGTCATCTGGCTTCTCTCTGGCCACACAGCAGGTCGGTCAACCCGATAACTGGTTCGAGTACCTGTGGCTTGAAAGAAGAGACTTGGTGCAGCTTGCCCTTTTTGGATGGAGATGCACTCCAGGCCCGCAGCTTTGGAGGGAGACGGAGTATGGGAGAAAAAGTACCCTGTGTGCCGCGACTGCTCCGCACAGCGTGGAAAAAGGCGAGGCGGGACGGATTGGACTGGTCGTAATAAGCAGAGCTGAGAGGGAAGAGGGGGAGTAAAGGGACGTGTGGAGGATGTACTGAGCCCCAGAGAGGGTGGAGGAGTACCCCCCGCTCGTGTTATGCTATGGCTAACGCCCAGCCTACGTCATATCCATTCCCGCATTCCGCCCAACTCTGCCCCCGGCCCAGCGTTGTGTGTCGTGCCACATGTGTCGCCCTCAGGCCCATCGCGCCTAATTTCTGTTTGTCAGGCTGCTCTCGCTCTTCGCTCAGGTCGTACGGGGGGTTGGTTTTTGCGTCAGGCAGTGTACAGACAACAGCTAGTTGGCAACCAACCAACACTTCTCGGCTCCTCACCAGCTTGGAGGCCACCGTTGAAACAGCTTCGGCGTCTTGCACCCAACCAATGCAGATCGAATGCTCTGTGGATGACTGGAATGAATGGCACGAATAGAGGAAGGTGCGCGCAAAAGAGAGCAAGTATATACGGTGGGAAGGTAAAGGGGGAAATGAGAGAGGGACTCAGAGTGAGAGGCACGTATATACGAGACAGAACACATGAAGAGAAGGCAAAGCCATTTGGTATGAAGGAACGGGGTGAAGTGCAGATGGAAAAAGGAAAAGTCCAGCTCAAAATGAGAGGCTTAGCAGTGATGCGAGAATCACAGTCAGGGAAGCAAGAGAGAATGGAATCGACAAACGAGGAGTGGACGAGCTCAGCGTAAATGATGGACCCCGTTGAGTAGAAAATGAGGTCCCGGCAAAGAGCTGTGAGTAGCAGGCAGAGTGTCAGAACAGACAAAGACAAACGCATACGTGAATAGGAACGCAGATTGCAATGGGAAACGTACTGCAATATCCTTGAAATACGTCTGGGTGTTGTTGGGTGTGGCGTAGGCCGAGGTAGAGCCCCCGAAAAATGATTGGAACATGACCTTGTCTACCCACGTTTGGTTGTCCGAGTCCCACATATCACGACGGTTGAGCCCCGAGGTTGGAGCCTTGCCATTGATTGCGCTGGAAAAGACTCCGTTGTTGGAATTGAGATTCTCGGAATTGATCGTTTGGGAGCGAAATACAACGTTGCGCAGACGAATCGCGGGCGTAGCCGCGCCATTGACAAACAGCTGCACCTGGCCGTTGGCCACGCCGGGGGTATTGATTTGAACGTAAAGCGCCAGGTCATTCCAAGTTCCCTTCTGAAAGGTAAAACTCCCCCGGCCCACCGACAGGCCATAGTCCGAGTTACAGATCAGGCTCGCGCCCTTGGCTGAGGCCTTGTCAGAGGGGCACAATTTGTACCCGCCTCCCAAGGATTGGGGTACGTAGAGGTACACCTCCCCTTGCCCCCCTTGACGCCACATGACCCGAGCAGACCAGCAGGAACTGCCAGTGCCATCTAATGAACCACCCTCGCAGCCCTCGGTAGAGGCATCAATGGCGCCAGTGGCGTTGCCAGTGGCGCCGACAGAGGAGTAAAGACCCGGAAGCTTGCCACCCTGGACAAAGTCAAAGTCGGGAGGAAAGTATACCGAATAGGCAAGAAGAAGTTGGGGGCGAGACGCTGAAGAGGCATTGGACTGTCCCGCCGTTTGGGAGGTGAGGACATAAGGGGTGTTGCTACCCGATGCGCCGCCGCTAGCGTTCAAGAATGGCTGGGCGTAAAAGGCGGAACCGCCGGCGGGATTTGTATGTAGCCCGTAAGAACCAGCAGCATAGGTGACCGACAAGACGGGGACAGGATTCTTTGCATTGGATGAGCCGCTGGAACTGGATCCAGCTGGGTCGGAGGCAAAGACGAAATTGTCAGGGTTGGCGGCAAAGCGAGCGTTGTAGAGATTTAGGGTGCTCTTTGCCCAGTCGGCAGCTGACTTGTCGCGGCCCTGCAGGAAGGAAAACGAGGAAGACAATGGCCAGGCCCAGCCCAAGTTTTCCAACTGGTCCGACGCAAGGGAGGCTGAGACGGCAGAGCCAACGGCCTGTGCGAGGGTGGTGGAATTGGAGCCAGGGCCAGAGGGCGCATCGGCCTGGACACGCGCTGCGGCAAGCAGGATGGCCAAGGCGGCAGCAGCGAGGGGGCTAGGCATAAGCGAATGAAGAGACGGCAGGAACGCGTGGACAGGGTGGAGGGGGTGTGCGGGCGTAGAGGCTGGTGGTGCTGGATGGGATGAAGACAAAGGAGAGAGTCGAGAGGAGGAGGTGGTGGGAGCAGGGACAGCAGCGGTAGCGGCGGTGGCTTCCCACGGGACGGGTATACGGCTGGCTAAACACCGAGGGCGGCTGGGAACAAGGGTGTGTGTGTGCGGATGAGCCCCACCGGCCGAGGAGGCGTGGCGGGGTCGCCGGGGCAGGCAAGGGCAGGCAGCTGGGGGCTGGGCTGGCGCACCAGATCCGCCGCCACAATGCATGCTGTCGGGCCAACCGCAAGCCTATATTGACCGGACGCGCAGTATACACACTGCACCCATGCCAGCGCTGGCGCCGTGCCGGGGGAAGCCTGGACAGGCGCAGCACTCCTGATCGATGATCGTATATCGAGCCCAATCCTACACCTGAGGCTATTGACGCGCTGACGCTCGATCGGCTGCTGGAAGAGCTTAATGCGGAGTGCGATAGTCGAGAGATCTTCCTCCGATCTCAGCTCTCACAGAAAGAGTCGCACTGGAGCAGAGTGTCGGCGTGCGACATCCCAGACGACTCCACCATCCCCACAACACCACAGAGGGGGACATCACCCATCATCCATCATGGTTCAATTGTTCACCGTTTACAGTCCCATCAATCATCGATCTAGCTGCGTTGGAGCAGGCTGGCGGTGCGTGCTGGTGGCCGGTGGCCCGGGACGATGGAAGCTTGGCGCCCCTCCCAGCCATCTCTGTCCCGGCTGCTCGCGAGGTGCGTCACAAACTGCCCCCCAGCCACAATCAACCGGTGCGCGGTGCGGCGCTCCCCACTTGGCGTTCTTCTCCGCACTTGGCTGCCACCTGCTCGATCAGATCGATCACCGTCACCCGCCACCATGCTTCCCATGTCACATGTCGCATACCACTACCATCAGTCGGCTCACCCATCACCCACCAGCCATCATGCATCAGCGGCCCAGCGGCTCCGCGCTCAGATTCAGACCCGCAGACCCTCAGGCTCAGGAGCTTGACGCTTGAGTGCTTGAGTGCTTGAGTGCTGAGGCGCCCATAGGCCTCAGGCTGAGCTCAGCCTCAAGCTACCTGGCATACTCACGGTGCTCACGGGGCTTGGCCTGGCTTGGCTGGTTTGGCTGGTTTGGCTTGCTTGGTCTGCCTAGGGTTACCTGAAGTGGAGCCTGAGGCCTGAGGCTCAGGCCTGAACCTGAAGCCTGAAGCTTCACTTGAAGCTTGCGGGGCTCGAGGTTGCCGATGAGGCGTTCAGAGTTCAGATCATCAGCGCTGAGCTCGGGCTCAAGCGCGCGCAGTCAAATATATGTTCTCAGATCTCACAGTTTGGGCGGCTGAGTGCGTTCAATGCCTGTGAGAGTGTATATGCGCTGAGCCGCTCATCACATTCAACGTTCATCGGCTCCACCATTGACCACAGTTCTTACCTGTTCTTACTGCAGAATCCATTGCATGGACTCCGTACGCGCTACACATGTGCATGCCAAGAAACCAGCCACCTCCAATGTACCTTTTACATCGATTTGCATTGTGCATTTTCTCTGCAGAATGCGGTGACATATGATACCGATTGATGATCGTATGTGTCCAACAATGTCATCCGTCAATGATCAAAACGACTGTTGCTCCACATTACATGATGTTACACGTTTTGCATTCCCCGCCTTACGCGTTACACGTCAAGAACGTATATCCATAGCGGACCACTGCACCCTATATATATACTACGCCGTGGTCCCTTTCCGCTGACGTTTCTGCGCATCGATCTGCCACACAAACAGTGATTTATACCACAAGTCGAGGCGCTGTAAGTCGAGGTGAGTTGCAGTCACTGTTACGGGCGGGCGCCGCCAGGGGGCCCGTCGGGGGGGGGAGGGGTTAGGGGTACAATTCTTTGGAGGTCCTAAGGTGGACTCGCGGTAGTTACGCGCTTGGGCTGATTGGTGGGTCCGAGCGGAGCTAGGGACAAGGAGAGACCTCTCGGAATGTAGCAGAGGCGGCAGTAGCGGGTCTGAAGCCTTCGGGCTCAGGGACGGGGAACGGGCAGCGGACGACCTATGCTGCGGGACTGGGACTGGGGGCGGCGTGGCTGTAGGCAGGATCACACGCCGCTGAACTGGGCTGGACTTGGGCTGGGAGAACTAAGACCTGTGACGACGGGAGCTGGAGGAGCAAAGGGCATGGACAAGGGCATGGACAAGTCAAGGAACCAGGCGAAAGCGACGAATGCTCGTCCCACGGGCGCATTCTCTCGTGTTTCCGGCGTGTCCGGCAGTACCACATCAGCTGCCCGACAACACACCCTCGTTCGTCCCCGGCAATGCTGAGGCGAAGGACAACAAGGGAAATGGAAAGGCGAAAATAAACGATGTATGTCACAAAAGGCGACAAGCATTCTCTCTTATCCTTCCCCTGTACGAACCTTTTGCTGATCATACTCACTGTTCCCCCCAATCCTAGGTGTGTCTGTTGGCTCCTGGGACCTCTTCTTCCCAGAATTGACGTTTGCATCCTCCTCTCTGACGGCCGTGGCCCGGTGCGTTGCTCAGGCCCGTGCTCCTTCCAAGAAATTAGACGAGGCCAAGCGAACCAAGTGATTCCTACACAAACAACAATAACCTACGATACTACACCAAAAGTTTAGACGTGAGGATCGGAAAGAGGGGATCGGATTGGTGACCGTCACGTGATCGGTCGGTGCAACGATGCGGGTCGGTCCGGCGACAGCGCAAGGGATCATCGATAATCGATGAGTCGATAAGGGACCGTATAAGCTTAAAGGTTGGAGCTTGGAGTGATAGCTAGCCAGCAAACCACACGGCGTGGCAAATAGATGCAGGCGTCTGGGAGTGCATATCCATATCGCTGCATTACTATCAGGAAATGGTGGTGCCAGGAACCCTACTCAGTGATTGCGCTTATGAGATGGATAGATGTGGCCGACGGCGCTATTGCAGTGATTTCCATCTTCAAACAGCGACGCACTTGAGCGACTGCGACATGAGGGCTCCAAGGGGAGCCAGTGCACCAGATTTCCACTGCAACCACCCAATTAAGATACGCTGGTCAGGGCCTGGGGATGTGCAACATCTGCCAGGGCACAGCCAGATGCTACACTGCCGCTGATACTCTGATGCCCTGATGCTGCCCTCAACACATATACTGTAGTACCTGGTACATGTTATCTTTCGTTGGTTATTCACAGTCACTTCGCCATGTAGAACTAGGATGGGGTCCTCTTCGGCGGAGAACGATTCACAGAGCGGGGGATGGAAGGTCATGTATCGTTCCTTTTTGAGCACTTAGGCAGTCTTGTGTTTGGGCGTCTTGATCCGCAGGTCGAACCGACGAAGGAGTGCGGCAACAAGCAAAATAGCCAACACGACAGACGCCACAGCCAGCGGCTTTTGCATGGTAGCAAAAGACGAGAGTGTGTATTGCACCTGAAACAAAGGGAGGAGGAACAGAGTCAGTCTCGGAAGGGCGGTGTGCAACGTAGGTAGACCAGACGACGTACATAAACCAGCTGAGAGTTCTTCTCGGTGCAGTTCTTCTTCTTGAGCACCACTGTCTTGCGTCCGATCGTGTCAAGGTAGGTCTTGGTCACAGTCGCCGCCTGCTCGTCGACAGCAAAGGGAGCGAACACTTCAACGTTATCAGCCCCCTCAGGAGAACGATTTTGAGTGTCACGTCATCGTAGACTGACCCGCCATCGATGGGAGTCAAGAAGGGGACAGCGACGCTGAACTTTCCAGCATCTTGTACGGTTCCCCACCCGCCGGCAGCAAGGTTGAGGTTAAAGCCATAGGAGAAGGTGTAGTTCCACCCCCCCAGAAGCGGATAGCGCGGCTGCACGTCCAGCACGCTCGCCTGGTACGGATTGAGCGTTTGGATGGGCCGGGCAATGAGTTTGGGGTTGGGTGGAACGGCGGCAAAGCGCGAAGTCGACACATTTCCAATCGCATCCACCACATACGCATCCTTGGCACCGGGAGGCAATGGGATCCGCATTTGGATTAGTGTGCTGGGCGAGCGCTGGCTGCGGAAAGCAGCGGCTTGATGATCAATCCGCCCAAAATGCCCCTGCAGCTGAGGACCATCGTTGCGCACCCAAACGCGGTCCTCAACGGCCAGGTTGCCGGCCCAATGCGACACCTCGGCGACTCGCTCCACCGAAACAACGCTAAGCACGGGCATGGCATGCTCATACCGCACTAGTCCTTGCTCCACGGTTCGTCACGGAATGAAGGGATGTTGGTGTAAGGGCCGTACGTAACCTTATTCCCTAGCTTGGTGGCGGTAGCGCGAGGGGAGTAGTCAGGGATGTTGGTAGACGAGACGACACTGAAAAGGGGGTTTAAAAAAGAGTTAGGTGGGATCACTGGTGACACTGCGAGTGGGAGAGTCCAACGTACGTGACCTTGGTCTTGCCTTTGCGCACAGGGTAGACCGAGCGAATACCAGCGTCGCCCTTCCAGGCAAGAAATTGCTCGCTGTTTTGGGGAGCAGTCGGTGGGAGAGGAAATGTCAAATGTGTGAGTGTGGCTTTAAAGGAAAAAGCAACATCGTCATCCGACACAGGAAAGGGGCTGAGATCGACGGCGACCAAATGGGTCGAATTGTCGGTGGGATCGGGACCGGCATCGGCATAGGGCAGGGATTTGCCGCGGTGGGACTTAGGGCTGTCAATGAACAGACCAAAGTCGCTCAAAGCTTTCCATTCGCCGTGGGGCAAGGCGACATAGAAGGGTTCAGAAAGGTGATCGGGGAGTGGAGCCAGGGTGTACACAGTCGACATGGACGACACCCCCCCGCCCAGCTCGATGGAACGGACGACGTTCTTGACATCGTATGTGGCTGCCGCCGCCACCGATTGGATGGCGGCAACAGCGGCAGATGCCAGAAGCAATGTCCTGGCAAGCATCGGAGTGGCAGAAACGCAAACGTCCGGCGATGCTTGTGGGCGATGTGGCAGAGAAGCGTAGAGCAGGTGTCGGAGACCTAATGGTGCGGAGCCCACATGGAGCTTTCCACGTCGCACGTCCTGGGCAGGTGGTGACATAATCACGCAGTGCAGATCGCTCTCCCCGCATAACGAGTGGCTAGTGGCTACGCGTTTGCAATTAGCGCCCCCATTCCAAAAGTTTCATTGGTTCCCATTTTGACAAAAACCCCGCATGCACTACTGGGGGCCATTATTGAGTACTTAAAGACTCGTCTCTTACCGGTTAACCCCCACCTCTTCCATGTTAATTGGTCGATGCGCCCCCTCAAACAAGCTAGACCCGTACTACAACCTCCAATGGACCACCAGACTCCCCAGTCAACCCGCCCACATGGGCATGGACACCAAGAAGACTTTTGTATATTATGACCGGATGACCCCCTTGCGACTCCCCCCTCGTTATTATTTCCGCAGGCGCCGCGTCCGTCGGGGTCCACGAGACATGGCCGCTAGCCCTCCTCTAGAACCTGGCACCGCAACTGCACACCTCGGGCCAACGTGTGATGAAAGAGCTGGCCTCGTTCGGCGAGCAAAGGCGCCCTAGACCTAGGCCAAGCGGCGGCGCTATAATGGAAACGTTGAAGAACGTGTTGTGGCCGTTTACGTTGGTCACCAAATGCCTTGAAGCTTGAGGCCGTGGCCTGAGGTTGTACTAACCTGGCTGTGTGGTTCTGCCCAGAGTGCGCCACACACCATCGCTGGCACACGGCACAGCACTGCACAGCACACTACAGACGCGCGTGCGCATCATACATCGCGCATCCCGCTTCACGTGCTGTTGGTGAAAACTGACGAGCTCATCGATGTTCTCACACGAATAAACACCAGGGGGGCCGATGATCGATCAATCGATGAAGCTAGTGAAGCTAGTGAAGCTAGTGAAGCTAGTGAAGCTTGAAGCTAGCTTGAAGCTTGAAGCTTGAAGCTTGAAGCTTGAAGCTGAAAGTGAATGGTGGATGCTAAGTAGGTGCTACAAGGGTGAAGGGATGAGGCTCAGGCTCAGCGCTCGAGCATGTTCACACGTTCACATGTTCACACGTCACGCGCATTATAGGGCTTGGAGCGAGTGAAACACGAAACACCGTCGAACGGACGCCAACGTCCAACAGTGCCCCAGCCCTAGGGAGCACCCTGGCAGCGCCAGGGACCGACTGTGCGCTGTGCCCCATGTTTGCACTGGGACGCCACCAGCCGTGGGTTCGTACATAGCTACAGTGGTGCACTGCTGGCGCGCATCTACCGAACCCTGCGCAGGCGCTGGCGCTCGCGCGTACGGCGCCTGTCTGGGACAGCACATGCAATTTCAAGCGCATGTGCAGTGCACGATTCGCGCTTAGCAGTGCCTCCAAAACGCATTAGGTACCAAGCCAGCCACCCGCTACTGGCCGATGGGCTGCCTGGCCACTGGGATGTCGATGATCATCAGATGATCCATGATCGACATGGCATCTTGTTGGTCTCATGCGCATGCGAACATGGCCCAGCCGCAGTTTGCCCGCCCTTCCTTCCCCCCCCCTTTCGCCAACACCCCCATCTTCTCCGACTCCAACTCCGGCTCCTTCTCTTTCTTCTCCGTCACCGTCCTCCCCTTCTCCTTTCCCTCCCCCCTCTCCTCTCCCACCCTCTTTTCTTCTCGGTCGCCCCGCTGCCGCCATGAAACTGGCATTTGTCTTCGCCCTCGCTACGGTGTCGTCATTGGCCGCAGCCTCGGAACTGCTGTCTCCTGGTGAGGCTCGCACGGTTCAGCGCAAGCGCCACCACGAACACACTCTCGAAAAGCGCTACAATGTCTACTCGGGGGGCCGTGGCACTTATTATTCCGGCAGCTCTTTGGTGCGTCCCGTTCGCTTTTTCTCCGTGGCTTCCCGTCACAAAAAGCCGCAGGTCACTCATCTCTTTTCGCTGGGCAATTGTTGTATGTGCAGGACAATCCTTACTGTGGCGGCAGCGTCACAGATGATTCCATGGCCGTTGCTGTTCCCTCGAGCTCCCCCGCCAGCTGCGGGCAATTACTGCATATTCGTACGTTACAGTTTCTGAACCGTCGCCCTCCGTCGGCTTCTTGGGCGTATTCGCCACGATGAATACGCTCATCAGGCCTTGATGGTTCCGACGTTTGCAGCCACCTAAATACTGACCTGGTATTCTCGTTACAGACTAGTTCGTATTCCCGTCTGCCCGTCTTTCACTCTCTGCTCAGCACGCCCAAGTCGTTGAACTATGGTTTGCTGTTGTTGTTTTATCCTGGTTCATTTCTGACCCCTATCCATCTCTTTTCTAACAGCAATGGCAACATGGTCGCCGCCACTGTGCGTGATCGCTGCGATTCGTGCGACAATGCTCACAGGTGAGTCCTTGTTCTTCTGGGTGAGAGGGTTGCAACACAAGCCGTCTTCATCTCTGTGCCTACACTCGGGCCCGAGTCTTGATCGGAATTTTTTGCCTTTGCCTCACGTTTTTATGGGGTTGATACTGACCCAAGTGAACGATTTGTAGCATTGACATGACCAAGGCCGTCTTCAAGCAATTGGCAGACCTTTCCGTGGGTGTGCTGGACCCGATCCGATTCCGCATCATGGATGAATAATAGGCAAACTCTTCTGGCAACCTGGTTCTCCCTTCGATCTGTCATTTTGGGTCTCTTCATCTTTCGTCAGGCAATCTCGTTCGTTCTTCAATCTGTTGCTTTGGGCTCTGCCTTCTGTTTTTCTGTCCTTTACCCGGCTTCCACACTCATTTCTCGCTATTCCTGCGCTGCCTTTGGCCACTTTCTCGTCACGGTGGCATTATATGGTCGACCCTTGTAGGGGTGCAAGCCTATGGTCCTGCCTGTTTCGTCTCTCTTGTCTGTTTGGCTTTTTGTCATCCGTCACCCAACATGATGGTTTCGCCGGCCCGTTCCATCGTTTTGGGCCTCAGCCGTTGCTTGGCGCTAGTCGCTTCACCGGCTGCTTGACCTCCTGGGGGGGTCACGCCCTTTTCTCGTTCAACACCTGTGGCACCACGTCGTATCGATAAGGGCTTTGATTCTTTTTTTCTTTCGTCTTTCTTCCTTCTTCTGCATGTCTCCCACACCTTTTTCTTAGTTGGCTTTCTTTCTCTCTTCTCTTACTCTTCTCTTAGCATTAGCATTGCAGTCGTTTTCCAAGTTTCTCGCCTTAGTTGCGAGCAAAGGCTTCATTCCTCCTTCTTGCTGCAATATGAAAACTGTTGGTACCCTTTAGTCTCTTGTTTGCATCATCATGTTTTCCGCCTAGCTCGTATCATTTCGGACGCGGAATGGAGCATCCTGCTTGCATGCTGGTGACGCGCCAAATGCCACGGTCTGATTCACATATAGTCCGAAGCCCATCAACAGAGCCGGTACCACTACAACGAGCATTTTGTCTGTTAAGTAGAACTTGAGGGGATGTACGTTATATAGGAAGAGCAAACATGACGTCCTGAGCCCCTCGCGTAGATACTTTTTTGCGCAGAGCCATCCACACCACTTGAACACGATGATGCCGAACAGAGTCACGCCAAGCTTCTGGCGTTTCCTTCATGAAGGAGACTCGCTCGTATGCACTCCTTCTGCGAACAGCCCCCCCCCCCCCCCCGATCTTCTGCCGCTTGGCGTTCACTCTGGGGATGGGGCGCAGGCGCGTTAGTGAGTCCCAACCAGCCGTCGTACCTCTGTCCAAGGAACCATTGCGAGCCCAATGCCTATAATGACCGTCAATTTGGGGGGCAAAAATTGGACCAAGGGTTGCTCTTGGCAAAAACATGCTTCAAAGGGGAATCGAACCCCTGTCACAATCGACGTCTCACAGCACGGGGCCAGTCTGGCAACGATGTAGTATACCACTACCCATTGAAGCCGTTTGGAAGGTATGAAGTAACGACATTAATACGATGAAACACGGGGCAGGGATTTGGCCACGCTTCTTCCTTTCCTCCTCCTGTGCAGTTGGTGTCTTGTCTTTCGACCATCCCTGTGTTCTTCGCTTTGCTCATACACTCACTCCTGTTCATTGAATGGCCAATCGATAGCTTCTTCTCCTATAGACAGCACGCTGAAGAGCGCGCTGTAATGCCATGTTCCGCGCAACAACGCAAGTACACTCCCTTTGGTAAAGCATATCTTGAAGCTCTGCCTTTGCGCATCATTATGATGAGACCGGTGGTGTGATAGCCCTGGAGTGTGGGCAATCACACGAGGCGAGCGACTCATAGTTCCGAGTCCCCTTCGAGTCCCCTTCCAGCGGGGTAGGCGAGGGAGGGGTCGAGGAGGGGAATGGTCCATCATCATCAGATCATCAGAGAAGAGGGAGGTGAGACATAGTAGGACATCGTAACCCTCCCGGCGTTGTTCGGATCAGTAGGTCTCAAGGAGGGGGGAAGACACGTTGGCGCAAGAGAAGCAAAGGGAGGCTACTGCGGTGACCGAGGATCGATATGGAAGCAACAACAGACGGAGAGTGCAAAAGGACTTGAACTTCTACCGGAGAGCAGCCGAAGTAGAAGGGAAAGGGTCCACAAGGTACAGGCAAAACTAAAAGGAAACGAATGAGGCACGTGAACGAAAGTACGGTAGGTCTCCTGCAATGGCACTCCAACTGACCTTCCGACATAGGGACCAGTCCAGTGAGCGAGAAAAACGTAGCGGGCAATACGGTTCGTAGATGTACCAAGGGCGATCATATCATCATGGTGAGCGTTGGCTGCAGTGAGTTCATGTGTTCGTGGGCTGGTCGGAGACCCACCGGCGGCTTGCCGCCGCTCCTTCTCTGTTTCGAGCTGATCAGGAAAGGTCGTCAGTCAAACCAGCATGAAACCAAAAAAAGAAAGGTGACATGCATATTGGTTGGTTGTACAGCAAGTAGAGGGCTTTCTCATTGGACGCAGGCGTTCCTTGAATGGTGAACAGGCGCTCTCACTTGCATCGTGAGCTATTTTGGCGATGGAGATGCGGGAGCCGCTGAGGCGACGGATCTCAGTAATCTTCGAGCCTCCTTTGCCAATGACGCAACCAACCATGTCGGCAGGGATGGCAATATTTTGGGTACGCATGTTAGATGCATCGATCACACGCAGGGGCCGTCATCGGGCCCTGACCCGTCATTCCCCCGCAACAAAACCCCCACCGGGGGCGACGGCGGCGCCTTGCGATGCCGCTGTCGCTACTGCAGCTGCCGATGTGGCCGAGCCAGCTGGGACGCCAGTCGGTGAAAAGACACTCTGATGTGTATCGATGCCACATGCGCAGCATACGGAATGGTCGCTGGCCGATGCCAGCATGTCGAGCCCCCCGAAAGGACGGGGGGCATGGTGGGGCATGGCGCCATATCCTGGCGGAGGAATGGTAGTGCGGAAGGCCAGGCATTCCAGCAGCAGATGCGTAACCGCTACTCTACTCCGACTCTTGCCGCGCTGTGGGCGCCAAGCCCGTGTCCACCGTAGGCAAGCGGTGAGAGCCCCATAGGAAGCCCACCGGCCATGTTTCAGCTGGCGGTGGGATCGTAGAGGACAGTGCCTTGTGCGCGCTCCCAGTCGGAAGCAATGTACTTGCTCACATCAGCGATGGCATTTTCAATGGCCGAGGCGGTGCCGGTGATATCCACTACGCGCTCGGTCGAGTTTGGTAACATCCCTTTCGTAGCTACCATACGGGTACCTGATGTATCCTGAATGGCCTTAATGGTGATGCCCTGTTTTCCAACACGGCGCCCATGAGCGCGTGCGAAACAAGCAGACGAATCGTCGTCACGCCCGTTTGGCGGAAGCAATGTCTCAGTCGCCGATGGGGACGCTTGAGTGTCCGACGCTGAACCGTTTCGGGAGACACATCAACGGACAAAGTCTGCGTCTCGCTGCTTGCATCGGCACGATGTGCTGGAGGCAGGGTCTTAGCTTCCGATACGCTGCCCAAGGGTGGCAGAGCAAGGTCCGTCTGAGCGACAGCCGAACTGGGACCGGAGGATCGAGGGGGCGGCGGCTGATTGGGCATTATCAATGAAGGAGTGGGCAATGAAGCCGAATGCCTGCGCCACCGATTCAAGGGTACCCGAGACGGTGAGCACGCGGTGCATATGCGGCACTGCCTTGCTCACTCCGGCCTTAACCCCAGTTTTTTGGCGCAGCTCAGCAACGTGCTGCCCGCCACGGCCAATGATGATGCCGGCCTCCTTGGACGAGACGAGAGCGCGAAGGCTTTTTGGGTGGTGGGATCAACCGTGGGGACGCGGGAGTCGGGCGTGCAGGAAACGTCAGAATCAGCAGCATCGACGGGAAGGGCGGTGGGAGCACTGGTTGTGGCAACGAAGGCGGGGGCGGCGGGGGCAACTTCGGGGGGATGAAGAGGGTCAAAAGAAGGCACAGTCATGACGAGGGTGAGGCGTGGGGGCAGAGGATGGGCAGGGGCTGTGTGTGGAGGAGCAGGCGATGGAGGTGGTGGTGGCGCGCAACGAAGCTGGGCGGAGCGATACTGGTCGTAGCATTCGGCCTCCAGCTTCCTTGAGGCTTAGCTTAAGCTGCGCGCTGCAAGCTTCAGGACCTCACGTCACATTGTCACAGCTCAGGCGCTCAGGCGCTCCGGCCTGGGGCTGCGCGGTGCAGCGGTGAGCCTGACCGGTGACCGGTGAGCTGAGCCATGGATGCAGTGCGCCTAGTCAGTATGCGGTACCTGAGCACACCCGGTTGCCAGTTCCTTAGCACAGCGCTCCGGCCCAGGCTGAGCCACAGTCTCAGTACTCAGTCTTCCCCAACATACAGCACGCCTGAGCGCACACCAGCGCCCAGCGCCTCCACGCGCAATACGTTACCTAAGCCGTGTCTCCACTGCCAGAATGCTCCAGCCGGCTTGGCCCATCGCACCCCTCGCACCCCTCGCACCCCCACCAGCTTCCCAAGAAGCACGCAGTGCGCATCTACACCACACCACACGCACCCACACGTCACGCGGTGCGGCCTTTCGTCTGTTTGCCAGCCGCGCCCATTAAACCATTCCTGCAGCATCACTGCATCGACCAACAGAAAAGGTCAAACGCCACCAGCCCAGAAGACGGGGCGAAGGCAGAAAAGCTATGCGCAAGGGAGACGGCGATTAAGCGGATGAGATGGGGGCGGGAATCCAAAGTCTTTTGGGGATAGCGCCAGATAATTTCAACACAGTGAGCCATAGACAAAAGAGGATCTTGGGGGTGGGGGGGGGGGAGTTAACGCAAAAGGAGAACAAGGTGAGCGTGATGTTCAGATCGTGAGCATCTCGGACGATAGAGACCACAGAGTTGGTAGGACTTTGGGGCTGTTCCAGAGCAAAGAGGGGGGGGGGGGAGTATGCTGCATGAGGCTTAAGACAAAAGATAGGGCACGAAAAATCCAAGGGTACCACGTTCACATGGGCCACTGGGAAAAGAAGACGGAAGCAGCAAAGGCAGCGCAGCGCGCACGCTTTCCAACGACACGCCGGGAGGACCAAATCATGCCGCTGCTGTAGCAGCGGCGGAGGAGCCATGGCCCGAGGAAGGGGAAGAACCCGCGGCGTGGAATGATGAATGCAGGCGCGTTTGGAAGGAGGGGGTGTGTCGAACGTGGGATTTGGGCCATTCGAGCCTGACGGCGCAGGATAGGCAGCGGAGGAGGAGGGAGCAGAGGTGGTGGCAGAATGCAAAGGTGTTTCGGGCGCCTCGTTATCGTCATCGTCGGACCGCAAGTGTTTGTGAGATAAGTGCGCGTCACGTGGGCAGGGTCGCACTGGCGCTTGAGGCACCTCCTCCGGCGGATCGGGGAACTCTTCTTCCGCCTTGTCCCTACCCGTCGTCCCAGCATTCGGGGTGATGGAGATCGAACTTGGTGATGCAGCAGTTGTGCCAGGGGAGGACACATCCTGCCCACACCCTCCCGGTGCGTGCGATGGAGGGGATGAACCAGCCGTGGCAGGAGGGAATGTGGGCCACAATTTGGTCACCACTTTGGGGCGACCCGTCTCCGCTTCCAGAGGAGGTTGAACGCCATCGCCCTCCCCGTTCCCCACCGCATCGCCCATGGTCGTGGGCATGGTGATCGCCGTCAGCTGGGGCGGGTTCGACTTGGGCTCTCGGTCGGGTTCCGCTGGTGCACCGACCGCGCTCTCTGGGGCGGCCGAGTCGGCATCATCACCATTGAGCGAATCAAAGTCGAAAATGTCGTCGCCCTCACAAGTGCAGCTGCCCCCGTTCCATGGTGCCTGGGCACCGCAAAATCCACAAGCGGTGCTACGACTGCCGGACGGCAGATTGGCCGTCGCATGCTTCCCAGCCGAGCGGTCAGCCTGGGAATAGAGTTGTTGGGGCGGAGAAGAGGGTGTGCCCGCATTGGACGCTCCTGCCCCTGCCGAAGGCGAGGGAAGACCGGGGCACTATTCCGGCCCTCCACAATGGGCGACTGGGCGGAATCCGTCATACTTGTTCCGGGGCCCATGGACGCAGCCCGAGCCGCAGTGGGCGCACAGGCCGGGGACGATCTCCCATTGTCTCCCCGCCCCGCCCCAGGCGAGCCAGAAAGACTGGAGATGCCCGTCCCAGCAAAGGTCATGGAACGACCCAGCGGGCCATGAGGCGGTGGTCGTGCTGCCGAGTCGGAGCGGGTCCCTTCGTCCCTGTTTCCCTCGCGGAGACCAGAGGGAAGGTTGCGCCCACCTGGCCCGTTGTGGTTCGGAGGCGGGCCGGCGAAGCTCGAGGGCGGAGGCTGGGTGAGCCAGGGAGGTGGCGGAAGGCCAGCAGCATGGGCCGCTGCCGCAACCGCATACATGGACGCCGCTGCTGCCCCCGGCAAGCCCATGGAGAGGGACGTAAGGGAGGCAACGTTAACGGTCCCAGCGTATGCGATGAGGCGATATCCGAAGGCATCACAAGCGACGGAAAGCCTTGTCCTACCGATGGGGCAGATGCTTGCCCGGGCTCTCCGCCCGGCACAAGGGATGCGACGGACGTATGTGGTGACGGGCTGCAACGGGATTGACCCGAACCGTCCGAACCGTTTGTGCCCTCGTTTCTCCCTGGCGCAGGAGCTCCTTCGTCCTCCTTCTTGATCCAAGCCAAATGAGGCGGCAGGTTGGTCAAGCCAGGCGCACCGCCCGGCCCGTGGGGCAATCCCAGGCCCATCAGCGGCAATGAAGCCAACCCACCCAAACCAAGAGGCAGCATGCAAGGAGGAGGTCCGGTGGCCAGATTCCATCCCCGCTGCTGCTGCGGCGGCGGCGGCGGCAGCGGCAGCGGCCGGAGCCATTCCATTTTGAGGCGGTCCGGGCTGGACTGGGGTAGCGGCGGATTGCCCAGGCAGGCCCGCTCCAGGGAACGACGTCGCAGGACTTGAGGGCGATGGGGCGGTCGAGGGGTGGACGGGGAGCGATCCAGTCCCATTGGAGGAAACTCGAGCTGACCCTGATCCCTGCACGCACGGCAAGGAGAGAAAGGATGTGATTCTGTCGCATGGGTCGAGCCAGAGGAGGGAGAGGAAGGGCCAGGACCAGAGAGTGGGGCGGCAGCATTGGTTGAGGTAGGGGCAGAGGTGTTGGTGGGGGTCAAGCCCGGTGAAGGCGAGGAGGTAAGAGGATGGTTGTGGATGCGGCGCAGTGTCTCGTTATCTTGCTTAAGCCGGCCATTCTCAGCAATGAGGCTATCGACATGCGCGCGCAGCACAACAAACTGAGCCTCGTACGTTTTCACCTGGGTTTCGAGCTGGTGGAGGTGGGCTTGTTGGCGTTCACGGTAGGCACGTTGCGATGCCCTGTTCTGAGCAGCACGCTTGGTGGCCGGTACATCATCGACACGCTTCCGACCAGGCTTGTTTCGCCGCTTGGCCGTCGGTGTGTCGGAAGTGCCAGGGCCACCTTCGACACCTGGTGCGGAAACGCTGCTTAGCAAGGGAGGCGATCCAGCGCCGTGGGGAGGGGGTGACCCGAGGCTGGCGGCGGCGGCGGCAGAAGCGGCCGCAGCGGCGGCCGCAGCGCCGCTGGACGGCGAGGATATTGGGAGCGGCGGCACAGCCGAGCCAGCACTGGGGGCAGACGGGGGTAATGGGAGAGGCAGCGATGGAGGTGCAGGGGCCCGAGGGCGAGGAGCAGATGATGCGGCAGGGGCTGGCGTTGGCGCTGGCGCTGGCGCGGATGCCAACGCGGGGGCGCCGGCCAGGGCGCTGGCCGAGCTGGACATGGCGGCAGCGGCGGAGGAGTGCAGGGAGCAGCAAGCCAAGCCAGGTCAGCAGCTTGCAGAGCAAGGCACGACAAAACAAGGCAAGGCAGGGCAAGACAAGGCAAGGCACAACACGGCAGGACAGGCCAGAGGAGCGGCAGGTGGTTGGGCGTCGCTGAACCGAATGTTGGCAGCGAACGGTGCTGCTGCTCGGCGCCCCATGGGAAGAGATCGGGTTGCAGAGCCGCCGGGCAGCGGCGGCAGGTGTGTGCACTTGCACTCTGGTATAGGCACGTGCATCTTCTTCGCATTCCCACCCCCAGCGCTGCGCTGCTGCCCCCGCCTGCACCCGTGCAGAGCGTGACCAAAACGTGACACGATTGTCGCAGCTGCCCTGCGAATGATTGCCCCGATGACAAATCCCAGAGCCTCGGCGCCAGTCTTTCTCCGCGGGTGCGTTCTCCGACAGCCACCCTGTGCCGGCGCAGACATGTCTCACAGTGGCCAGCCCCTCACCCGCCGGTGCGTGCTGGTGCTGGGCTGCCAAGCAACCCTGGCGGTGTGCTCATCCTCGTCATCGATCACCGACCCCCATGCTTCAGCCCACCGCCCAACTGCCCCTGTGCTGTATTCCACCATCACGCGTCAGGGCGCACTCAGCCTCAGCGCCTCAGCGCCTCCACGCTCACAGCGCCTCGGGGCCTGTGCAGCTGTCTGCCCGAGGCACCCGCACAGGCCGCCTGCGCACCCGATTTCTTCCTTTGCCCGCTGCGTGGCTGCCGCTGTGCCAGGGTTCCACTGAACGTTCACGTTCATGGGCGGCGACGAATTCACCGGCCAGGCCGATGCGGTTCACTGGAACGCTCAGGGCACCCAGCCATTCGATATACCGCGAAGGACGCATCATCATCATGCCTGACCGTGACCGCCTGACCGCTTCCCCCGGCCCCCGGCTCCCGGCTAGGACTAGCCTAACTAGTAACTAGTAACTGAGAGACTGAACTGAAGCTAAAAGACCAGCCTGGCTAGCGCCCAAGGCCCAGAACCGGTGCAACATGCACGGCCCACACGACCTTTCTCATTGATCGCATCGCCTCGACCCTCTGTTTCGTATCCCCTGGTGGTCACGTGACGCTCATACAACCCCTGGGCCACCACAACGCAAGTAGTGTGCAGGCAGGCACAACTGACCTTGGGAGCGCTGCGAGTTAGGTCTGGACACTGATGGGGAAAACACCCTCCACTACTACTGGTGTACCTGCTCCTGCCTCTGGTGTCACCATGTCACCACCAGCACCGGCAGTGTCAATTCGTCACACGCGCCTACACACCCCTCGGACGCCCGCAGCCCTATTTTGCCCCCTGTGTCCAGCAGATCCAATCAGAAAAGATAGGCAAACGGAACCACCCACTGTCACGAAATCCCCTGTTCCTTTGCCGCCGTTTCTCATCCGTCGCTTTCGGCGTGGCTAGTGCATCTGATATGCAGCAGAAGCGGCGGCTCTTTGAACTAGTAGCATGGAAGGGATTCGATACACGAAGATGCTCTCGTTGGAGCATTTTGGCTCTTCTTCTACCTTTCTCACAGTACGCATACACGAGGGATAGTGACTTGTGATGGCGGTGGACGCGTCTTATATGCGCTCTTCACACACGACGGTTCCGTGCAGAAGATGGGACTGTCCGACTTCTTCGTGTATGAAAAGAGGAAGCATATTGTTACAAGGTTGCAATCCGGGGGAACGAATGCTGAGCAGAGCGAGCAGCGGGGCGGTGGTATAGGAAGACTTGGCACAATCGGAAAGGGATGAGATCAATGAGAAGAGGAGAAGGGGGTGCGTGGACACAGCGCGGACAAAGTGTGGTATATACACTAGCCGGTGACGCTTCTGGCGCAAGTAGTCTAATATAGGCAATCGATCTTCCCCGCGTCACAGGTCACATTCACGTGTCACATATGAGATCTAAGATCTAACTCAAGCTTCAAGCTCTTCAAGCTTCAAGCTTAAGAGCTTAAAGTCTCCACGGGTTTCGCATCTTGTTCCTGTTGTTCGGATACACGAAGGCCATCCAAAATACGTTGGCAATTATCAAGTCTCGTTTGCTGTGCGGACGTTGACCTGTGGGTGACCGGCACATGATGATGATTTTTCTCTTCGGCATTAGTAGCGAGATCACGCGCGCACGATCACTGTTCCGTTTTTGGTGTGTTTTGTCGACGTACAGCCGCGCACCCACACCATTCCTTTAACCTGTTTATTCAAACACCGAATGGGCGAGCCTGCGGTGTGATGAACGAAACGTTCGGTCTACGCTTTGCGAATGATTAATGATCAGGCTCGGCATAGCATCAATAGTTGAAAAAGGCCTCATTTGAGGCCTCAGGCTAAGGGCCTCTGAGATCAGAACCCAATTAATACGGCGGGGTAAACCAGGTGAACCCATCAATACGTAGTGTGGCAACGTGGAATTGCTTATGTAATTCGGTGGTGCTGCCTGGTTGCTGCAATGTCCATGATGTCTTGACATGTACACCTCACCTCCACCACCTTCTAGCTCCCGCTCGGCCCACCATGTCTGTCACCTACTTTGACGGCCTTAAGAAGGTGTGTGTATTCCGGAATAAGCAAATGCTAGGTCTGACGGGAACCTGCACCACTCCAGTCTTTTCGGAGGTTCCCACAACTCCTGGCGTCGACACGTCCGCCTTTCTGGAAGCGTCCGAGGGTCTGGTCTCCCTTTTCGACCTTCTGGGCTCCTCGGCCTTTTCCATGGTTCAAAGCGACATGAATGGGAATATCACCGTATGTCTCCTTCGCCTACTCTTTGCTTCGGTTACCATGCGCTGACTGGACCGCCGCTGTGCAGAAAATTCGTACACGTCTTCTTGCTGCCCCTGACCAGTCTGCGACGTTGGAGTCGCTTTTGCAGAACGAGGGAAAGGCCGGTGAGTCGGGTAGTAAGCGTCCTGCATCCCAAGGTCTGCTATGGTTGCTTCGGTACGTACTGTTACCCTAGTTGTGCCACTGTTGTGCTGACCTCGATGGGGGCCACAAGTGGGCTTGAGTTTACCGCGGCCGCCCTCCGTCGGTCGCTGGACAATGCCGGGGAGGAGCTGAGCGTGAGCTTTACCAAGGCCTACGAGGCAACCCTGCGGCAGTACCACTCATTTGTCGTTCGTCCTGTCTTTGGCCTGGCCATGAAGGCTTGCCCCTACCGGGCCGACTTTTATGCTAAGCTCGGATCTCCCCAGGAAAAGGTCCTGGAGCAACTCTCTGCTTGGCTTCAGGGGCTAGAGGCGATCGTTGCACAGCTCAAGCAGTTCTTCCAGTATGTTTGCTCTTCTCAGTCCTTATGAGCTTAGACACTGACTTGGGCCTCTCTGTAGGGCTGGTAACTGGGCCAAGGGTTTCTAGGCATCTTTTGAGTTTCGATGCCCATTTGCCAAACGATCCTCCCCGTATTCCTGTTCGACCAGTGAGCGCTCACTTGAACCGCCAGGCCTGGATACTGCTGATGGATGAGAATGGGAAAGACGGCGAGGGACGAACGCGTTGACGGGGATTGTGCATGGAACGCACTGACTCCCCAGTGCCTAGTGGCTGTGTGCCAAGTTCTGGATGATCGAGATGATCGAATTGCATGGTCAAGAGCGTTTCTGCTCTCGAAAGGAGGTGCTTAAGCCTACGTAAGCTGCGCTATAACAATGGTGCGATTGCGTGGAGCCAGAGGGTGAGAATGGTGGCGGTGGGAGGCGTAGACAAGGCACAGCCGGGACAGGGCGGAGCAGCAGCAGTGGCAGAGCGATGGGCTTGCAGCTTGAAGCTCTTGAAGTGAGACTTATATAGGCTGGCTGTAGGGCGAGAGGACCGGGGTACCCGCCTGTACCCTCGCCCCTGTGTCTGCTGGCTGACAGATGAACAAGTGGACGTGGGGGTGCGAGCAGGTGCCAGCTGTGCCACACAGCGCACGCGAGCGACATGGGCTGTGCGCCAGACGGCGGGAGCCATGGGCAGCGGCGGGGCAGGCGGTGTGGCTGCGAGCACCGGGGGATGCACATGGCACAGGGGAATTCAATGTTGAAGCAAGCGCCCCGTGCGGCGGCGGGGCAGCGGCGGGAGCGCGATGCGGCAGGGTCTGCAATGCCTGACATGTGACATGCATGTGACAGCCACACTTGAAAGTTGCAAGCCAGCGCCTATGTACTTGCTTGCGTGCTGCTGGGCTTGCTGCTGGGCTTGCTGGGCTTGCTTGGCTTTCTTGGCTTGCTTGTTGCGGCCGCCCTCGTCTTTCCGTTCTCCACCACCACCACTGCCTCCCCCTCCCCGGCCGACTCGTGCGGCTCGGCGGCCTCCTTTCCCTTCCTCTACCTGCTGCTGCTGCTGCAGCAGCCACTGCCGCCGCCGCCATGCCACTCCCCACCGAGCAGACCGACTTTGTCCGCAGCCATCTGCTCCCGAAGACGCCACCGCACAAGGCTACTGGGCCCAGCGCGGGCGCGCCGGGCTCGGAGGCCTAGCACGCGACCAGGGCATTTCCAATCGCTCCAGTGTCTGTGCCTGGCACACGCCGTTTCGACCGCCAGCTCAACACCTCTCCCGTTCCCACGCTTCATGCAGGACGACGCCGACTTGTCGCCCTACGCAAAGTCTCTGCTCCAGCGGGAAGAGGCCAAGGCCAAGGCCTCCGCGGAAGCATCCGCCCTTGGAATTCGCCGCGTCCATGAGTCCCCGCCCCGCCCCCATGGCTGGCTACAGCCAGCGCGATCACCTGATCCCCCTCCCTAATACTGAGTTTTTTTGTCCGCCCTCCATCGCCTCGCCTCCGCAACGAGCTTCAAGGCTCTGCCGATGGAGGAGATGCATTTTGCTCTTCCCCCCTGGAGCCTTCGCCTACCAGTACTGGCTCCTGCACCCCTCCGCAGCACAGTATGATCGATTGCACTCCTCCGCGGCAGAGGGCACTGTTCACTGCCGGAGCCCCGCCCCACAAACTAGCCACCACTGTCTTCATTCCCCGAGCAACCGCAACCGCAACCCTCCCCACCCCTTCCCCTGCCCCCCCCACTCCCCCCTCCGCTCTCGGATTCGTTCGTTTCTCAGTGCCAGGCCCTGCATAACCGATGACTACCTAGCCTCGCGCCACGCCAGCATTGCTGCTGGACTGGGCTGGCAGAATGCCGTCGACATTTTCGCTCCGGGTGATCGCCTGGCTCCAGGTATGCACCATGACGGCTCGCAAATCCACCTTGTTGCCCCGACTCCAGGGGCCAAACAGCCCGGTAGCGGTATTGATGGCCCGCTGGAGGTGGTGCCAAGTTGGGGGAGGGAGCTACACTTCTGTCTACTTGGTCAAGGAGGTACAGTCCGCTTCGGGCCAGGGTCCATGCGATGGACCGTCGCGTCAGTTTGCACTCAAATGCTGTGCAAGCGTGACCTGACATCCGACGATATCGATTCAACGTCTCGAATCTGCTATCCACCAGTCGATCCCTTTCACGACCACATCATCACTCTTTACTGTTCGTACGAGACCCAGGATTGGCTGTTTCTCTCTGTGGAGCACTGCCCCGGCCAAGATCTGTTCTATTGGCTGGAGCAGGTCCACGAAGACGTGGCACGAACATGAAGATGGGTCATCCATCGCTGAGGGGAAGGTTTCAGCATTAGGGGGCACCGCCTCCTGCGATCCCCTTCTTTTGGCCACTACATCAGGCTTTTCCATCTTGTCATGG
Source organism: Moniliella sp. 'wahieum' (assembly GCA_003971905.1). Lineage (NCBI taxonomy): Eukaryota > Fungi > Basidiomycota > Moniliellomycetes > Moniliellales > Moniliellaceae > Moniliella > Moniliella sp. 'wahieum'. The sequence goes on along the minus strand of RSEE01000006.1, from coordinate 460,980 downwards.
CCCCGCCTGCACATTATCAGCTGCATGTTCCAACAATGTGTATGGCAGTTCAGTTCTGTCACGACCATGGCGTTGCGCATCGGGATCTGACACCGGAGAACTTCATTGTGGAGGACCATCGCCATCTATCTCCCAACATCGATAATTCTGCGCAGGTGATTGTCAAGCTTACCGACTTTGGTCTGGCTTCCCAGCAGGAGCACTGCGAGGACTTTGTATGTGGCAGCAAGCCCTACATGTCGTATGGTACGTTTTTGCACCTCTGTCCAGAAGAACAAGGCTAACTTTTCTTTAGAGTGTTGTCATGAAGCATCTACAACGTACGACGCCAAGGTTGCAGATGTATGGGCCCTAGGCGTGGTTCTGCTCAATATGTTGTTCCACCGCAACCCCTTTCAGGAGCCCTCAGCAGACCGCTGCCCCTCCTTTGCTGCTTTTGAACGCGACCCCGTTGCCTTCCTCTTGTCGGCCTTTGACGGGTTGACACTACGGTGGCCTCATTCTTGGCGACACGTGTATTCTGCAAAGTCTCGACTGGCAACCGAGTCTCCGCCGCTGAGCTTGGGAGTTGGTCCGCAAACTTGTGCCAGCACCTTGGTGTTGCAGGGCCCCACCAGCGTCCTGCCCTATCTCGTGGTGCCAGCATGGAATCACTGCCGCTATCGCGTACCACCTCGGCGCATGCGTACTACCGTACCCCCTCCCTTTCGGCTGCCTTACCTCATGCGATTGAACGCCTTTCGGTCCAGCCTCTCTCCCTGACCCCAGTACCTCCCGACGCTGTCGCCGAGGAGGGCCACGCCTTCCTCCTCAACTCATCTCACGGTCGAACCTAGAGCCGGTTTCGGCTGATCCTCCCCACCGAGAACAGGTTCCTGGTCTCTTGGTGCGGTACGGAGCAACAGGCATGACTGCCGCCACGTCGCACCTCGCGCCGACGGACAATACCAGCTTAACTGCCATGTTGGATCCCAGGAGGAAGTTCTCGACTCTTCGGACGATGAAAGAGGTTCCGTTGCCAGTTCGGCCAAGCCCCGACGACGAAAGCGAGGCAACCGCAAGGGTTCCAACGCTTCTCGTGCCCGCGAAGCTGCTCAAATCCACGACCATCCCACCTCTTCTTCTTCGGCGATCCCGTACCCTTCTCTGCGACGAACGGGGTCGGGAACGGGAGAAAAACCAGGAAAGCGTTGCTACCTGCCAAGCCTTTGCCTGTCAGTGAGCAGCCTGTCATGGCGAGAGCGCAACCAACTTACTCCGGGCACGACGCCTCGGACCAGTATGTCAAGTATGCGATCGGGTCTATCGGATGACCAGTTGAGTGTTTATTCGACGGCGTCTGCCCCAGCAGAAGTGATGCGTCGGTCGCACGAGTCTGCGATGAAGCCGCTTCGTGCAACCATGGGGCTTCAGCCCATTGCAGAGCTGAAAGAGAAGAACAAGCCAACGCCTCCCCAACTGGACGCATCCTTCTTGGCAGAGATGTTTGGCGGACCTTCGAACCTAGCCGCGCTCATGGAGCTCGGTCGACGCCGCAGCCTAGGATGGGTCCCAACCCCTCCGGCACGCGTTTCCACGGGACAACCGCGTGGGCACCACTCGATGGACCATGCCCGTTCTCGGCCCGCTCATCCTAGGCGACAGCCTCGTGCCCCCCCACCGATCCACCTCTTCCTCCTTCCACGGTACTTCTCATTTGCCGGGAAAACCCCCATCGGCCATACCCCTTTGTCGTCGGCAACTTTTGGCAGTTTGCCACTCCAGGTGGGATGGGCCAGTCGTCGATGACTTCCAAGCCCAGCCCTGTAGCCCCGACCCCGGACGGTGTGACGCTCAGTGACAACTCTACTAAAAAGTCGAGTCTGGCGGGAAAAGGTTTCAGCAAATTCTTCCGCAAATAACCTTGTCCGTTTCTTCACGCTCCCACCACGCCATTTGTTGTCCCTCCCTTGCCCTCATCCTTGAACCAAAGCCCCTAAACCATGTTGTAGCCATCCTTTCTTGCCCGTTTTCTCCTACGGACCCACCCTCTTTTATCTTTCCCGGCGCGCTTCACTTATTTCCCCAAGCGATGTGCCATTCGTTCGTATTTGCCGAGGGGCCGCGTTTTTTATTCATTCTCATCGACTCCTGGCCTCGCTCGCGGCAATGCCTACTACCTACTAGTACAGTGTGCCGTCGCCGGGCCTTCCATGCGACAGTTTGGATATCATATTTCCAGAGACAGAGACAGATCCATCCTGTAGACGCGCGAATGGCACTGATCGATCACTTCGACCACTGACTGATCGGTGACCCAGTCATAGATGGTGGAGAGGATATTGTGTTCGCTTTTGGTGTTTCACGCCCTTGCCCTCGCCGGCTTTACCGAGTACCCTTGCCCTTACCCTTACCCTTGCCCTTGTCCTTACCCTTACCCTTACCACTCCTGACTTTTGTCTTGGGAGACAATGTCGGATCTGTGGGTGGTGCGTGAGCAAGCACCTCGGGCTGTACCGCGGGCATGCCAATTCCCACAGCAAACTCGACAGGCGCTGAGGCCAATCGTTCCTCCTCCTGGGCAGCCATCGTTTCCGTTGGCGTCTCGGCCTTTGTGTGGGATCATATTCTGATGGGAATCGGTCAGGCCTTTCACGGAGGCGGGCGTAAGGGGTTGGTCGGGTACCAGCGCAGGCTCAGACAGATTCTCCACCGAGGTGGACTCTTGGCTTTGCTTGCGTACGGCTTGGTGCCCTTCGTCTCGTCCGGACTCCGTATCAGACAACATCTCCCCTGGGGCAGTCTCTGGGGCAACCTCAAATACCGACATTGGACCATGCTCCTGCACATACTCTGGTTCCGCTCGGCCAGCATCTCCACGGGGGAAGTCCCTGATCGGTCCTTCGGTCCGGCTTCTGTTGGCGCGTGCTTCTCCGGCTTCCGGCTTGGTGAGCTCTAGCTCTTGGGAAGACTCCCCGCGCGAAGGAGAGGCGAGGAAGGCACTTGAATGCTTGGCTCCACCGTCGACTCGACCAAGCATCGGCCGCGGTACTAGTGGAATGAGGAACACCTTATAATGACTTGCAAAGCCAGGGCCGGAGCAGACGTAGTGTTGATTGGAATTGGCCTCTCAAAGGGAATCGAATAAAAGTCATGGGGCATTCCGGGCGCAACGTAGTGCTCCACGTCATTCCCGGCCGAGCGGGCGCGGCGGACCAAGTCGGTCCCTTCGTCCAGAAGAGTTTCTGCCCCTCCATTCCAACCCAAAGAGGAGGGAGGGTACCAGCTCGTCGGCAAGCAAGATAGTGGGGGGCGACACCCAGGGACTGGTGGGGGACAAATCCTTGGTCGACTTATGTTCCCGGCCCATTCCAGGCACTCGTTGCCCCATTCCATGTACGGCAGCGAGACAATATCGTGCCCCATCGCGTGGATCCGGCTGGGATGATGACCCCCATATCGGTAGGATGGAGCCATGGGCTGAGCAAGACGATGCCCGGGGTAGCAGGAGGGACGCACCGGTTCGCCCTGCAAGATCTGGGAATAACGCTTACTTTGGCCGCTACCTTGGCTGCCGACAAGGAAGGGTCGACAGCAAGAAAAGAATCCGCACTGGGAGGTTCGAGATGAGGCCATACGTCCCGCAGATAGCGGTTTAATAGCAACACTGACATTGACCCGTACGAGTCACCACCAAAGAACACTTGGGACGGATGATAGCCGAGTTCGATGACCAAGTAGAGCCACGCTCCGAACAACTGGCTATCGTGGTGGGGTACTTGGCATACGGTGCCAAATCATAATCCACCGTAAACACGTCAATGTTGGCTGTGCGGCCAAACCAGTGGCCAACGTCGCACCCATAAAGGCATCCCCAGCACTGAGCTAACGCCGGCACCACGTGGCAGTACAGCATGACAGGCTTAGTGCGCTCTTTCGCGCCGTCCTGGGGAAGAGGGGGTATGAGGTGGGCTGGCGAGGTACCAAAAGCACTTGATTCGCCCCTTGGCAAAGCCAGGTTCGATCAGGGGGGGCCCATTATAAAGGGGCGAGACAGAGATTTGCTCGTCAAGGGGTCGGCTCGGATCGCGTACAGCGAGTAGGCCACGCAGCCAATCTGCGGGGGGGCGAAACAATACTTCGTCCAAGCGGTGGCCATGGAGGTGGCTCAAGTGAGGCATTGTTTTGGTGTCGGCCCAGATGCGTTTGCCATAGCTGCGCCAGGCGATCACTCGCATACAAAAAGCCAAAAAGCCAGTGTTGGCAGCCCTGTCGGAGTGCGGAGCAGGAGTGAAGCGGATGATTCCCATGCAGAGGATGACGATGCGGACGATGGTGGTGCTGACACCCGTCTTGAACGACCAGGCGGGGTGTTTCGCATAAAGGGAATACATTCCGTAGCATGATAAAGGGTGGTGTGGCGAGAAGGACGACGGGAACAGTGATGGTATACTGGAGGAAGAGCGTACGTAGAAGAAATAGCCCGAGCCGGCGGGGCGGGCGGTGAGCATGACGAACGGCGTCGTACACCGCCGGCGAGACGGGCGGAGGGCCAGAGTCGACTGGATGGCCATGGTGTGCGGCGGACTGCCTTCACACGCGCTGACGCTGGCTGCTACGAGTTGGGCAGCAGGGAAATGTTGGAGCAGGAGGGGGGGAGGATGGTGGTGACAGTTTTGGCAATGGCGGTGGGGAGATAGACCTGCTAGGCCTGCTAACAAAGCGGATGGCCGGCAGAGAGCTGGCAAGGGCGCGGTGCACCCGCGAAGCCGGCGACTTGTCACGTCCAGCAGGGCATGCTACACGCACGGCAACCGCATTATTTGCGGCATGTGCACGGTGTGACATGTGACATGTGACATGTGATGGAAGAAAAGACCTTGCCCCGCCTCAACGCGACCCCGACGATCCCTGCCAGTCACTACTCGTTTTCACGCCCCAGTGCACGTCACGTTTTCAACCTGTCAAGTGACTAGTGACTGTTGGCGATGCATGTGATGGGTTGCGCAGGTTCCAGGTCGCACGCAAGCAAAACGCCGTTCATGCCTCGGCGCCATCTCATATCCACATTTGAAGTACAGTAGCAGGACGTGATACAGCTATATTCAACCGCCGCCACAATCGGCAAGGTCCACTCCTCCATTTCCGTTTAAGCTTTAAGCTTCAAGCCTCAAGCTTAGAGCGCCTTCAAGCTTCAAGGCCAGAAAAAGTCGTGTCATTAATGGAACGATATCAAGGGCATCCATCGACCACGGAAAAGCGGAAGGAGGTAGAGATGAGAGTGACAAGTCAAAAAGGGACGGGAAAGGAAAGGGGGGATATGTGTTCCGTGTAACCATGGGGCTTTTCACACGCCTCACACTCAAGCGCCAATGCGGTCGAGTGTGGCTTGGAGGGAGGCCATGGGGTCCTCTGAGTCACGCTCGTCCTCCGGCGATACCGATAGGGGGGAAGGTCCAGGAAGGGAATGGGATGCCAAAAATGCTGCCGCATCCGTCGCGTCCAAATATACCGACCGTTCCCGGTCGGGGCGAAGGAGAGCGGGTGTCAAAGCGAGCATCGAAGGAGGGGGGGATAAGGGAGTTGTCGGAACCGGTGAGAGTGCTCGGGGACGAGCCAAGCCGTCCCCCCAGTGCATGCCGCGGCACTGGAATGACCATCTCGGGTGGGGCGGGGAACCCATAGCGGTCTTGGTGCCGCCTGCTCCACCGGCGGGACTCGAGCTTCGCGTTCCATGGGAATTGGGTGTGAGTGGTGTGGAGGTCCGTTTGGCCAGTCCCGACGAATCCTTCTCCCCGCCTACCGGGGTAACCGAAACATGCCCCGGGTTAGAGCGGAGGGGCACGGATGTTGTAATCGCGGACGAGGGGATGGTCAGACTTGATATACGACGGGTTCAAAGGCGGTGCGGCAATTGCTGTCGGAGTTGGGGATACGGATGGCGGAGAAGGAGAGGAAAGATGGGGCTCATTTACCGGCTCGACAGCCAACGGCCCTGTTCATCTGCCGGGTTGTCCACGTCGGGTGGTTGAGAATTGTCCGTCAGCTCAGGACACAGTTGGCTCGTCGGGTTTAGGGGCGAACAGAATGGAGTGGGCGAGCACCACAATTTTGACAATATGGGCCGCCTTTCCAATATTGGAGAAAGATTCGGCCATCGACGTTGGTCCTGGAGGAGGGCCAGGAGCGAGGTGCCAAATACCAGCCCGATATTGTGACCAGCCATCAAATTGGTGGAGCCTGACGCTTCCACGAGGGCAAGGTGGCGCGCTAACCGTTCCACCAAATCAAAATGAGGAGCGGGAAAGTCCCAAATAAGCTGGCGGAAAGTTGATAGACGTTGCTCCTCGTCTCAATGGACTCGGCCTGGATTAGTGCATGATAAAACGTGAAGGGGACCGGCGGTTCTGGGAGTTCGCGCAGCCACAGCTTTACGACTCCAGCCAAAGTATGCACATCACTCCATCCCCAGTGGTGAGGTCCACATTGGTCGCAGGTTGGGTATCAAAAGTGTGCTTGAGTGCGTCCATGGCACTCTTAGCGCCCGAGATGCGGTAGATGCCTTGCTCGCCCAATCCGTGCGCTTCAATTTCTGACAAAAGGCGGTCGATGACGACGGGTATCCGTGTTCCATCACGTGCGACGAGATCTGACAAAGCAACACCAAAAACAGGCCCTGCTGTTGTGCCAGCAAATGTCAGTACACAAGATATTTGTTGACATCCGTCCTAGGACCGCGCGGACCCTGAGTCACGTGAGTCAGCTTTCATTCCTTCCGAGCTCGCACCAGTCTTCTGGACGAGTCAGTCGCAGAAGCTTCTTAGTCCAATACGACGTTCAGTGCTCACATTCTGTGGTAGTAGCGAGGCCGACAGAGTTACATCCTTATCTGCTCATCCCTGAGCTGGCCAAAACTACACCCACAACCATGGGCGCCAACGCTAACACCGATCTCTCGGTCAGCGACACCACAATGGTGAACAAGCGCGATTACTGGACACCAACCGGTCGCGATCCGCCACCGATTGGCACCGACAACGAGGAACTCATGATGCTTTGCGCCGAAGCGCACCTGTGGTTCAAGAAGACGAACGACATCGATGTCGTTAAAGAGAAGATCAACAGAGCTATACACGACAGAGCCGAGTGGCTTGGATGGAAGGACGAACCTACGTCTATCACGACAAACTGGGTTCGACGGGCTACGAATTTTGTGGTGCAAAACATCCACCAAATGGAAACTCAACCCAACGCAACTTTGGGGGCACCTACAGGCGCAGCCTCGCGACCCGAGTACGACCTTTACAGATCACTACGCGAGTCTCCCACCAAGAATATCAAGTGGCCTGATCTGAACAAAGACCCGTCCGCCTACAGCGCTTGGGAAGACGAATTTCTCTTCGCGATAACAGATGCCCACCCCCACGCAAGCGACGTCGTCCAGAATGGTCGCAGCTCCCGCTACTTCACCGAGGACCTCGACAGACGCTTGCACAACCTTCTTAGGGAAGCCATGCCGTCAACCCTCTTCCGGACGATCCGCACCCACCACGAAATATCATGCACCCAGGACACGCTGAACATGCTGCGTCAGCGGTATGGATATACGCCTACCGCAAACAGAGGGCCTCTACTCATTCGCTACTTTTCGGCCGACCAAGGAAACCGATCGGGTCGAGACTACCTCGACTACATGGAAGAGATCAGTGCAAGCCTGACGCGAGCGGGCATCCCACTTACGGAAGAGCAGGAACGCACTGGGATCCTACTCGGCTTACGCGACATGAGCATTCGCCAGCGTGAAGAGCGCTCGAGTCTAGACAAGTTACGGCAGGCCGTGATGGACATACCAGCCGCCACGTATCCCGGTGGAGAAAGGAAGAGAAACGGAGGCAAGCCGGTCAACGGAGGAACGCCTTGGACTCGACCCGACAGCGGGGGACGACCCACCAGCGGGGGAAAAAACTCCAGCGGGGGCAAAGCCGGCGACGACAACCTCGCGGACACAAAGACCAAGGGGCAAGACCGCACCAACCAACCCTGGCGCAGCGCGACGTCTAATAAACCTGTTGTCCCTCCGCGCAACCCAGGCCGAGCCAACGCTCACGTCGCTCAGAGAGCGAGCTCTCCCGAGTCTGAAGTGATTGACGTTGATGCGGGCACAGCTGACTACTAGGAACTCGGGGGCGAAATGCGAATCATCCGGGCATTATATGACAGTGGGGCATTCCCATCCATTTGGAAAGACAAATCCGTCTTCACATCCATGACCCCTTGCGACGACGAGATAGAGGTTGCTAACGGGACACATGTAAAGGCGGAAGGACGAGGCACGGCCACAATCCGTATCCGATGCTTAGGAGGACACCAAATGGAGATAAAACTCCCCAACAGCCTATACATGCCCCGTTTCAGCCGAAATCTCGTCAGTGTAGCACACCTGTCGAACACCGGAATCGCATCATACTTCGCCCCACACCAGAAGGGTATCTGGCTTGGTAACCCAGGATCCACCCTACGAAAAGTAACCGGCAGTGACTATCAATTCACGATCTTACACAACCCGCGAACGCCACCCACACCCCTGCGGGCCATGGCGACCAAACCGATCAAACCGGCCGACCCACCCTCAACCCCAAACTCCCTCGCAGCATCCCTGGCCCTGGACCACGTCTCTAAAGCCCACAAACGCTGGAACCACGCAGCCATCGACCTCCTCCCCTGGCTTACACGATCGGAAACCGCAGGCCTCCGCGTCACAGCCAAGCATATCTCCCTCTGTCGTTCAGAGTGGGATTGCCCAACATGCGCGGTGGCACTAGCGACAGCATCGCCCCATCCGAGCCGGGACCGCCTCCGATCCAAAAGACCTTTCGAGGTCCTCCACGTCGACGTAGTAGACCTCCCCCGGGTAACCGGCATGGGGCACGGATACGCCCTCGTCGCCGTTGATGACTTCACGCGGTACGTCTTCACCACAGCGATCCCGACAAAGGGCGCTGCAACGAAGGAACTGCGGAACCTCATATTGCGGGAGCAACGCTACGGCCCGGACAGACTGCTGCGGACTTTGCGCACGGACAACGCCCCCGAATTGACAAGCGCACTGCAACCTTTTCTGGACGAGCAAGGCATCACGTCAGAACGGACAATCCCGGGGCAGAGTGCTAGCAACGGTGTGGCTGAGCGTGCCATCCGAACCATAACGACTCGTGCAAGGCAGTGCTCTTGGGTACAGGTCTTCCGACGTCGGACTGGTGGGAACACAGCCTCCACGCTGCGTGCTTCACCCAAAACCAAATGCCACTCAAAACATCCGGGGAAGACAACAAATCGCGATTTGAGCGATACAAAGGCCACGCATACTCGTTACCGATGCAACCCTTTGGCCGCGTGCATACCCCATCTGCCCGAGTCACGCCGCGAGCACAAGCTCAGCGCGCGGGCAGAGGAAGGTATGCTGGTAGGATACCACCATCAGCGCGGATCAAAGGGATGGCTCTTCGCCACATACCAACCATCCCTGGGTACCTTCACCTACCGCTGGTCGAAACCGTACAAATGGGGCAACGCCATCTACCCCCATCTCCACCCCGACCACTTCCCACCCGACATCTCCAAATCACCTCAAATTAAAATCGACAGTGAAAAGACGCTAACCCTACTCCGCCAGCCGCGGCAGCCCCATGCCCCGAACCGCCGCCACACCCAGACACCCGCCGCTCCACCACCACCCCCCCTCCGCGCCGCTACCCCCTCCGCCAGCGCACCACCCCCGCACCTCCCTCGACCTGCACACACTCCCAATCGCTGACGACCCCACCGACACGACCTACCATGCTCGTGCTGCAGCCGCCACGCCCCACTGCGCCGCACCAGAGATCGGCATCGCCCGCCCCCTACCTGACACATCCGCCCCCCCGTTGCCGACACAGTTCAACCTCCCGAATACGCCGCCATGACTGCTCTCAGCGCACCCATCCACCCGGACACGGTTCAGCTCACCAAGGATGGCGTACCCCTCGCTCCCAAGACGCTCAAGGGTCGAGACTCACCCCTCCTTTGCCATGGTCAAGCAGGCTATGGCCGACGAGGTGGCCACACTCGCGCGATACGGCACCTACGAGGCTACGTACCCACCACCGGGTGCACAAATCCTCATAGGACTATGGCGCATCACCACAAAGACGGACGCCGAGGGCCGGTTCCTGCGCCACGCGCGCGCTTTGTCGCGGGCGGACACCAACAATCGGCCGAGACTTGGGGCCAGACGTTCGCACCATCGGTGCGCACACCTGCCATCCTGACCCTCGTCGTGCTGGCCGAGAAGTATAGTTGGCCTCTTCTCGGCGGACGTCAATGCAGCGTACCTGAACGCCCCCCTCGAAGAAGCAGTCTACATCCCCCCCCCCCTACTTCCCCGAAGCGGGTGGTCGCGTGTGGCGTCTCAAGAGAGTCTATACGGGCTACATCAGAGCGGAGCAAACTGGGCACGATACATCCGACCTGCTGCGTGACAAGCTCGGCTTCACGCAAAGCTTGACCGAGCCCTGCTTGTTCGTGCGCGCTGCACCACCGGGTGAGCAGATCCTCCTGGCGGTCCACACCGACGATCTCCGCGCATGCAAGTCACACCAAAAGTACGAGGAGTTTATGGCCGAGATAACACACACATTGATGTTCGTGGTAACGGTCCCTTCACTACCACCTGGGATGCCAATACGATCGGATCGGTGGGGAGCTGTACCTGAGCCAACCAAAGTTCATCGAGGAAGTGGTGGCAAAGCACCACATCAAAGCCCCGTGGATCCGGACTCTCCCACATCCCGTACGGATGATACCGCCCCGTGCCGACCCTGAACCCCATCCCTCCCAGCCTTGCGCAAGGCATATCAGGGGAAGATCGGATCGGGACTGTGGGCTGCACGAATGGGCCGGCCTGACTCCCTCTTCGCTATCACGGCCCTCAGCAGAGCCGCTGCCGACCCATCGCAGCAGCATCATCAAGCAGTCGATGACTTCCTTCGCTACCTGTACCATACTCGAGGAAAGGGCCTGAGGTTGACCCCAACATCAGATGCACCGGCCATTGCGCTGTATACAGATTCCGACTTGGCGGGAGATCCCATCCAGGCACGCTCCACATCTGGATGCCTACTGATGGTGTACGGTGTGCCGGTGTCGTGGCGATCCATTCTTCAGCCGAAGAGCGTTACCAGTACCGCCGCCGCCGAATATACGGCAGGATATGATGGACTGGTTGACGCCAACTATGTCAAGAACATCATGATCGAGCTTGGGGCCATCGGCGAGGGTACACCCATTCATTGGTATTGCGACATAAGTCTGTCGTCGATCTCGCCCACAAATTTGGCAGCACCGGCAAGCTCCGAGAGCTGAAGATCCGGTACCACAATGTACGGCAACACGTGGACTCGGGCGAGGCCATACTTGTACACATCCCCCCGAAAGGAACCCAGCGGACGTCCTCACCAAGCCTCTCGGCCGTCCCGCCCTGACAAGCCATCTTGCTCAACTCCGCGTCGAGGAGATGGATCCAGTCCACATGACTGGGCCCTCCGGTCAGCGGGGGTGTTGACATCCGTCCTAGGACCGCGCGGACCCTGAGTCACGTGAGTCAGCTTTCATTCTTCCGAGCTCGCACCAGTCTTCTGGACGAGTCAGTCGCAGAAGCTTCTTAGTCCAATACGACGTTCAGTGCTCACATTCTGTGGTAGTAGCGAGGCCGACATATTCATCCCCAGATGAACACGTACCATTTGTGACAGTAGGGGTAGAGGAAGGTACACGCGAAGGAGCGGCCTGCATGGCCTGTTGGTCCAGCTTCAGGGCCGAATTATCCACTTGACGGATGAACTCCACCAATCTCCCGCGAAGCTGCTTGGAGAAGGTGACGGGTGCCGTCAGGTCCAATAAGATGAAAGGTATACGAACGCTGGGAGTTAGGCCAGACATGAGTCCTTGCCCCACATAAAGACAACGACAAAGAAGGTTTCCCACTCGTAGAGATGAGCGCCATGAGCTCGGCAGCAGTTCGAGCTGGCGAAGAGACCGTGGCTGGGCTAGGCTCGTTGCTGAGCATCGGACGGAGGGGACCACGGAAAGATGGCGGTCATCCGTCGAGCTCGTCGTTCCACCCCGCTGGTTGAGCCACCACTCGTTGCCCACTTCCACCCCCATGGTATGGCTAGGCTGGCCGCGACGATGTTCACTTCCCCCCGGAGCATTGTTGGGCACAGCACTGGAAGTGGTGCCTCCTTGTCTCGCTTGCTTGCCGGAGCTCCCGTGTCCGTTCATGCTGTTCCGAAAGGTAGCTGACAAAGGTTTGGGCAGTCCGCGTTGCGTCCAGTGGGAGGAGCGATGAGGGCAGCCTCTCGAGCTGCATCTTCCTTGAACACTTTGTTGTTCCAGAGCGCATCGTCAAGGCATTTTGAATTGTGCGGAAGCGGCTGCTGGCCATATCGAGTGCGTTCCCGTTGGCGGGTTTGAGGGCTGCATTGCACCTTCAACGATTGACCAAATGAGACGGCACTTGTCCCATGAAATGAGCGGGACTGAGGTATCATCCACCTCATACGGTTGGGTAACAGCTTGAGCCATACACCCAAAAGCCAATTGATATCGATCAGAACGGGAGCATCGCTCGTGTCGGCCCACAATTGAGCGCTTTGGGTCTGGTTGGGCGCGAGGGCACGGAGTGTGTCAGGTGTAGTAGAGCGGGACTGGGAGCTGGTACCAGGCGGCCGTGTAGAGGCGAACTTCCGAGAAACCAGCGCGCTCACAATGCACATTCGACAAATCCAGCTAGCGTAGCGGTGTGGAAGACACCGCCCGGTTGGGTAGCCTTGGGTACTGGCTCTTGGCCATCCGGCCCGGCACACGTACACCGCATCGATCAGCTTGGCCAAGCGAGCCTGCCGCCTCGCCAAGCCCAAGCGGGCTCAGTAATCAGCAGCGATCCATCCTCGCAACACGTTTTGCGCCGCTGATGCATCCCGCATCACGGGGGGAAGAGCATGAAAGTGGAGTCAGTGTCCCATTGGGACCAACGGGCAAGGCCACCGTCTCCACAAATCGATACATAATGGCGCTGAAATTTCGTCCGAAGGGTGCCTGATGTCCGGTACCAGCCCAGTGCATCTTGACTGCCCTTTTCCAATAGCTCCGCTGCCGCCAGCAGATCCTGCTTGCCCACCTTGGTTGTGAACACAGCCGCAACAGGCTCAAGAAAGTCAACCAGCTCGTGGCAGTGGCCGAGTCAATGTCAAACGAAGAATCGGATGACCCAAGATGCGTTAACAGGGGGCACCAGCTCGATAGCCGCTGGCAGTGTGTACTTGCGAAAGCACGTCGCTGTCTCTTGGGCGTCCAGTAGGGTGTCTGGATCCTCCCTTTTGGGTCCCCGTAAAGCCAACTCATCGAGGAACATGGCCGCGCGGGCAAAGAGCACCGCATGATCGTAAAGTCGTGTGCGTAGTCGGTAACCCAAGTACGTAGACGTGCAGCACCCCACGACGAACACGGATAACCATGGACCAGTCGCAGTCGACAAGCGGGACGTGGCTGCCTGCTGGACCAAGGACCAAGATGGGAACAGGTGGGCCGGGGAAGCAGGCTGAACAGGAAATGGGTGTACAGGGGGAATCAGGGGGCCGAGGGTGTAGGGTCCAGCTAGAGCGTGAGCGCTGCCTCGACCGCCAGCGTTCCAGCTGCGAGAGCCATGTCGAACCGCTTTTGAAGCAAATCGAAGGACCGTGGGGTGGCAGAGAGAGCGATAAGTGCCTAGGAATGTGTGCATCAACGCTTCAGTGTCAGCGAAAGGCGGCCCTGCCGTGGCGGTCCCGAAGGTTCAACATCAAGAATATGGACTGGAATGTGCTCAAGGCCCATGACCATCACATCACTGAGAGAGACAAAGCTAGTACCACATATATGCAAAACAAGAGCATTTCAACGTACCCATTCGTTCGAGCGAAGCACTCTGCACGTCAACATGCAAGTACGGCGGCATTTCGTTCGCCACGGATGGGCGCGGGAGAGAGGATCGACGAGATCGAGAGGAAGCCCACGAGACAGGTCGACTCGAGGTGCCTGTAGCGACCGAGGACGACAGCCTTCTCGGCCGCGGCCGGCGTACATTGGTATCTATCACTTCTTGCGCCCCCCTGAGCACTCATCGAGAGATGTGCCGGAATCAAGACTTGCTTCCGCGCTGGATCGTTTTGCCTCCTTCCCTAACACAATTGGGCGGGGAGGAAGGACTCGTTCAGGGGACGAACGACCAATTCGGATCCGATCGCAAGTAGGCGTGGTTCAATGTACCGTCGGGTCCTTTGGCAGAGGGATGGGCAGCGTACCGCTTCCCTTCCATCTGATGCAACGCCACGTGTATGAACGCGTGGGTGAGCGAAGGCGATCGGAACCAGGTCGGTGCAGTGAGATCGTTCCCGCCTGCGCTTGGACGCACAGCCCGCCTGGAACAACGCGGGATTGTGGAATGGGTGGGACACTGCGGGTACCTATACTGGTTCGGAGCGAACGAGTGGGAGGCGCAACGGAAGCCGAGCGGCCCAGTAGGACAGCCGCCGACGTGCTTGGTTTGCGTGTGGGATGGAGGTACTGCGGTTGAGGCGGGAAGGGTGTGAGCGAGCGTACGGATCCGATTGGGATCACGGCAAATAGATGAGGCAAGGGGTGGAGAACAGCAAGGCAACGGTCGAGTTTGCCGCGAGCTGGTGCTCAAGGCAGGGCGCCAACGGACATGAACTCCGCCCAGCAGCCGGGGCTCAAGGACCAAAGAGGTATCGAGTGCCGTGGCAACACGTCTGCACTGGGTTTCTTGGCCCATGCATCCAAAACAGCCGCGAAAGCAGGAACGCACGGGCCAGCGCCGCAGTTTCCTTGGCCCGATGACGAGAGCGTCCAAAAGGGCGTAGACCCGGTCTGAGAGGGTGCCAAGACGATCCAAGCTTGGCCTCGCGCCCGTGGAGACGGCAGCGCGATAATGTCGCCCAAATAGGGAAATGGAGTCAATCCTGGGTGCGTGTATCGTCATTGGAGGGGCGAAGAGATTGGGCCAAAGGGTCGTCCAGAGACGGGCGGAGCTGGCTCAATCCAACCCGATTTGGCCAACGATGCAGCCCATACTTGGCTCACCAACGCCGAGTCGCCCTGAGCGACAAAACGCCAACTTGACGTCAGCCGGCTCACGGCGCGAGCAGTTAGAGCTGTTCCCACGGCAGTCCAGCCCACCAAGTCCCCGTAGTCAAGGAGGAATGAGCCAATGGCAATCCAGTGACGGAGGATGGTGGCTTGGTGGCGGGCTTGCACCGTGCGGGCGGGACGGAACGACCAGTGGTGTCGGCAGGAGGGGCCTCGAACAATTGGGAGAGAATGAGGGCTGTCAAGGGATGTGGCGCATCCGGGTAAACGAAGCGAGACGACCAGCACCCGCTGCCCTGAGGTTCTCGCCATCCAACAGCCAGCTCAAATTCAGCACGGTATCTCCAGCAGTCCAGAGGGCGGAGGCGCCGAGCATGCCAAACTTGGATTTGCTGGGCCACTTCGTACGCGGCGGCAAACGCAGGAGGAGAGAGCTGGGAATCGGCCCTCAAGGAATGGGGCCAAATGTGATGGGACGTTGTCCATCGGCAATGTAGCGTCCTCTTCTCGCTCTGGCAAACCCCACGACATCTCTGTTCTACACCCACTCGGGCACGGCATACCACATCGTGCGATAGGAGGTCACGGCTTCCAGTGTATCTTCCCACTGCGAAGGAGGGACCATCTCCGCTCGCATTGCATTCAAAAGGACCTGCCCACGGGCACGGCACTCACAGCCTGCGACTATATTCATGTTAGTATCACAGCGCCCCGGAAGAGATAGGTAACGTACCAAATGTGCCGGGTAGGCGCGTTTTCTCCCTCACCGAGCTGCGTGTAGGCGTTATTTGCACCTCCTCATCTGGCCTTAGCTGGGCCAGCCCTTCAGTGGCGGCAGACAAAACAGAATAACTTCCCGCCGCAAAATCGCAAAAGCAGAACTGACGCGCAGCACGCTCAACCTCTTTAGTATGCAGTTGCTGAGAGGATACCAACAAACTTGCGAGCCATGTCCGGGAGCGAATCTGCTGAACCAAGCCATTGTTCTGCTTGCTTTGTCTCATCGTGCACGTTGCCTAAGCCCGTTCCCGTGGAACCAGTGGCAGCTAGGAGGGCTTGGGCGGTAAGGCCCGATGCCGAGAGACGGGAAGCATCCAAAGTTGCTTGACCCGAAACCACATCCGCCAGTGCAGGAACGGGTTCACTCGTCTTCGGTGGGGGAGACTGCGCACGGATCGCCCTGGATTTGACTACCGAAGTAGGGAACAGGCCAAGCACCACATCTTGCATCCCCGAAGGAGGTTTGTAGAACTGGAGTTGACCTCCTTCCGTGAGCAATACACGATATGGCTTCCATCCTTTTGACACGTCCTTTTCAGACTGAGGAAAACGAGCGAGGGGGTCGACATCGTCGTCACCGTCTTTATCGTGGCCCAACGCATGTGAATTGTACCAATGATGCCCCTCGTCTGCATCTCGATGTCGGCTGAGCAAGCCTTGAAACGTTGCACCCGCAGGCAAAGGCACCACGAGAACGGGTTGAGTTGGTTTGGGGGAGGGAAGCAGGACTACCAAGGCCCCCGTTTCCCGGGCCCGAGGTCGCGGTAGAGGTATAGGAAGGACCAGCGCCCCACCTCGAACGGTTGGGATGCCGGCTGGAGGGCCGGAGAGGGCACGGTGAAAGGCGATCCCGCTGGGCGACGAGCGTGACGGGGCCGGGGGGTTGGATGTGGTAATTTGACCCCCACGCAAGAGATTGGGCCCGGGGATTATGTGTGCCTTGAGAAGCTCCCTGAGATGAAGACATAGGGGTGCCCAGATTGGTGGTGCTGTGAATGTGTCCACCCACCTAGGGGATGGACGGGGGGCGGTTCCTCGCTTGTACTGGGGAAATGGAGAAGATCTTCCTCTTGTCGGGAGGACTGGCAGACTGGGCTTGGATCAATGCGTGGGATGCAGACCTCTGCCCAGCGGGTAGAAGCCCAGGAGTGTTAGGCGGAGGAGAAGCCGCAACTCGGGTACCAAAAGGCATCCTGGAAGGTTTCCGCGTCTGGGAGGCCGTAGAGGATGGTGCTGAAAGTGCCGTGTGGTTGAGAGGCGAGTCAGTTGGAGGGGTACTCCAAAGCCCCCTCCTTCCCCGAGGAAAGAGGCGGGGGAGCGGGAAGAGGCGGAAGAGAGAGACGGGTTGATGGACCGCCGACGGCGTGCGAGGCGATGGCACACCGGCAGTCATGGTGCGAGAGCTACCACTGCGTGCGCCTCCCAGACTCACCGCACGAGCATGACGCACCTCGTCGTGCTCATGCGAAACACGGACAGCTGTGGGAATGAGCCAGGCTGCGGAGGACAGCAAGTGGGTACGCATACCGGCGGTGCGGCCGCGCGAAGTGGGGCATGTCCGTATTCAGCGTGGGCTGTGACATGAGTGGCGAGGCAGGCCGGTTAGACCGCGAAAGAGGCACCGGGCTGGAAGCCCGCGGAACGGTCCCGGGCTGCGGAGAGAGTGCTCTACCCTAGCAACTGAAGGCTGTGGGATAGAGTCTTGCGCTCCTGGATAAGGGTCGCTACCTCCACCTCCTGCAGACGGGGACGTCGCAGTCGTCCCAAACGGACGCCCGTTCAGACCAGCGAAATTAGTTGAAACTGTGGGTTGGATTTGCGCGTCCTGCGACTCCGAACCTGGGTTGGGCGAGGCAGTAGGTGGTCTGTCGGGAGGAGGCAGTTATCCAACAAACTGCTCTGGCTAAAGCTACGCTGAGGCGCGCCGAGCGGTGAGTTTCCTGAGCTGACACTTCCAGCAACCACCCCCGTACCTCCAGAGCAAGGAGAGGCCACTGCGGACCGAGGCCGAGGCAGCACTGAGCTTGCGGTCTCGTCTTCCAGAAAGAAATGGGCGCTTGGTTGGCGGGGGACCAAGAGACGGCACAGCTGAGGGTGAATTGGGCGATGTGGGGCTATCCGTAGTAAGGGAACCTGAAGAGGCAAAAGGGGCATCAGGCGCCGTGTTGATGGCGAGATAGTGATCGGACGTGGTATGTGCGTAGCCGTGCGTCGTGGATGAGGACGTGGGGGGAAAGTGGAGTCTCCAGGAGCAGATTCCTGTACGGTGGGCATGGACCTGGTGGGAAGAAGAGAGACGCCAAGGCCGGCGCTGTGGGAATGATCCCAATCGGCAGAGGCGCGCCCAGAGACATCCTCCAAGCGACTGTTCGTTTGAGGGGAGAGGGGTATTTCGTGTTCGGCCGTGCCAAAAGGGTTGCTCATGGATGAGGGTGCGGAGACACTGATGCTTCCACCTAGCGCCCCACGAGCGCGTGAGAGAAAGAGATTCAGCGCCGAGGGGCTACGTCCACTGGGGGCAGCTGATGCGGTGGCCGTGGCAATCAAGTCGGCGGGGGCGGAGATGGAAGGAGGAGGAGCCGAGTGAGCGGACACAGAGGTAGATGAGGTTGATGGCGCGAGCAGGTGCACAGCGGGGCGCATCGGCGCATCGGGGGGAGGCCCTGCTGTGCCTGGTGGGCATGTTGGGCGATCTGCGTGACACTAGCAGAACGAACAGGCGCTGTGGCACGGTGGTGCAGGGAGGGGAGGGGGATGCGGGTGGGCAGGGAGTGAGCGAGGAGGTGGGGGTGCGATGTGCCGGGGAGGGCAGGACGGTTTGGGCACGGGGGCGGGCGGACTGGGACGAGGAGATGAGGTGTGGCGGCTCTTCAGCGACACCAGAGGGGGACAGGAGAGATGATGGCAGAGAGAGCCCTTGTTGGCATCGCGCCGGCGGGTCCCCAGCGGACCATCGCGGCAGCAGCAACGCGCAGACGTGGTGGGGGCGGGGCGAAAGAGCGGGCGGCGGGGCGATAGGGATGGCGGCGACAGGAGGCGAGAGTGGCGACGAGAGTGGCGACGATGGTGGTGGCAGTGGCGTGGCGGTGGCGACGGCGACGGCGACGGCGACGAGGACGACGAGGGGGGAGTTGGTGGCAGGCCAGCGCCGACGGCAAGCGCACGCAGGCCAGCGTACATGCCGCCCGTCCTGCCCCAGCCTGCTTCCCCCCAGGCAGCCAGCCACACCCGCAGCCATCACGTCTGGGCGCCTCACACTCGCGCCGTGCTGGCCCCCCATCACACGCTCCGCACCGCACCGCACCGCCCCTCTCGCCCCTGCGGCCCAACCCTACCCGCGCCAGCACGGCGCCACTGTGCTCCACACTCCTGCGGCCCCCGCCCCCCCTGCCGCCTGCCGGGGGCCCCAGGGCGCAGCAAGCAACCCCACCATCACGCACCAGCCATCATGCACCAGCCATCATCGACCATCCGCACACAGCCCCCGCCCCCGCAGCCGCACCATGCATTTTACCCCGCGCCACGATCGGCTCATCACTATCACAGGCGCCACACTGGGATCGTGGTGCCGGCAGCCCAAGCCCGGGTCCTTCCGGTGCACTCCTTCCTGGAGGGCACGAATGCTCTCTACTATAGCCTCTGTAGCGCATGTGCAATGCAATGCACACCATCATCTGTGCACCGGTATTCTACCTCGGAGCGGCGTGGCGGAGGGGACGGTCGTTGCAACGCTCAAACGGGGAGGGGGCACCCAGCGCGCCGACACGGTCACACATTGGCAATGCGGTCGCATAATAGCAAACAAAACAATTGCGGCATAGCATTGTCGGGATCAGACCCCATGACTTATTGGTCACCATTTGCCACCGAGTTGTCTGGCCGTCTGATTTGTTCTAGACCCTGTTTTCCCCCTAGGCTATGCTCCCCTTCTTCCTCGGCGTGGTACAAAAAGCAAACGGATGCATTCAGTTTGAACTGTGGAAGGCGGGAGTCGGACCTGCTTCACAACCCCACAACATATTGATCGCCGCAAGCTTCCGAACGTGCCACATCCAACTCAACCCACACCCCGTCGTTTGAGGAAATGAACTCGTTGGGGCAGCGGGCCATGCTCGGCGTCATGCCGCTGTCAACGACCAGGTTATGGAGGTGAAACGCAGAGGTGGGTGGTAGCGAGACCCCTGTGATACTAGGGCTGCCGCCAGTTCCTACTGGCGACCAGACCGATCAGGAGCGTGAAAGAGACAGGAGATACCGGGCCTTTCTGCGTGCTCTCGGTAGAGGTAATTGGCTGTGGGATGCTTGTAAGACCAGAGGCGAAAAAGAGTACGTCCGCATGCGGGTTCGTGAGTACGTCGGGGGGGGTCGGATCGCTCCTCCTGCGTGTGGGCGTAGCGGCTATAACTGTTCTGTGGCCGGAAGGGAAGCATTGGGATGATAAGCTACGTGACGTTAACATGTCCTTCAACCCCGGATGCAGCGACCAGCATTAGGCCACTGCGTGTCTGCCGTTGGGATGTAGACCACAGATGTACCCGTGCGCTCTACGCACGCCCCCCCTCCCCCTCCTTTCCCTTGTGCGAGGAAACATCTTGTATGGTGATGACGAGCAATGTATCCTCGAGACCTTTGTTCAGGAACTGCAGCGCTTGGCTCCAGGTCTTGCTCTAGAGTTGTTACTCTTTCATGCGATTTGGACCAGGCCAGCAATTGCAAAAGAACTGTCCAGGCACGTACGCTAAGCGGGAGTCCAACCATTTCCCCCATGCCCACGACCCGCTAGATGCGGGCAAGGGACATTCACGCCGTCTCGTGCGCGGCAGGCTTAATAAGGATTCTGTCGAGGCCGGACTGGCATCACAGGTCACTCTCAAGTTTGACCTGGGTGAGCCGATGAGAAAGAAGAGAAGGATGGACCGGTGGCAAAGGAGGAGCCCTTTAGGGCACAGAATATATATAGGGGAGAGTCGGGTAGAACAGCGGCAGGTGTGATGCGTATCAACACAGTCACATGCATGATGTGGTGCTAACATAATTTTGCCCCCCCGACACATTCGTTCCCCGGACAAACTAATTTATTCTCTAACAGAGCACATCAACATATTCATCGTCTCGGCGGTCGTGCGGGGGTGGCGCGGCGGCGGCATATTGTTGCACATAGCCTCGGCGGACTGTCTGTCCCTGACCTTCAGTCAGATATGAGAGATCAATCACACCTCTGTAGTCCTTGTGCATATGCGCCATTGCATTTTTGGTGCCTTATCATGACCATATCTCACACAGGGTGGCGCTCTACTCTCAAGCAACGCTTCTCGGTGGCGACTGAGAGGAGGATGGAGCCCAGGCCATCAAAAAAAGCACCAGACCACGCAGTATGAGGTCCTTCTACGACAAGGCTGGGCTATTTGAGTTAACATGAGGCTCATTAGGGGGGTGGATGGAGAATGGTTAGGGGGGGGGGAGGGTTCACCGAAAGATCGATGACATCGCGATGATGGTGGGTGGGAATTACCGGATCCCAACACGCATCGGATGGAATCACCCGTGAGCGGTGAGCGGTGAGCGGCCTTTGACATCTGGGCTGCGGCGAGGCAGTGCGTCTAGCACTTCGAATCGATACGTACTCTTCGGGCAATAATATAGTGCGAGCACTCTCTGCCCCGGCCCGCGCTGTCGCTGGAACGATGGGTGTGCCGCATGTCATAGGTCACCTGTCACATACCATAGCCCCCCACGGCCCAGTCACCAGTTACCTGGCGCAACCGGTCACCGGCCACTTGTCACTATGTCACCCGTCCCCCGCACCCTGTTAGCTTACCCCGGCTCCTGCAGCCGGGCGGGATAGCACATCCCGTAGGAGCCGGCGCCGCAAGTACCGGCGGACAGCGGTTGTGGCCTCCCACGTGGGCCTAGACCATCTTGTCTGCCACCACCCCATCTCCCCCCACAGCCAGATCGCACATATACAGCGGCTCCCCCTTTCTGAACCCCCCCCCCCCCCCCCCCTTTTTTAACCTGCCCAAACCAACATCCCACCAACTCTCCGTCCGCATCCCTCGCTACCATACCATCATGAACTTTTCTACATCACCTTCGCCCATCCTTCCAGTACAGTGTTACTACTCGAGTTCTCAACAACACACAGCACCCCTCCCTGTGCCCACCTCTTCGGCCCTTCCAGACTTGCCCCGACTGAGCCTTCGGGTTGTGCCTACTCATCGGCAGGGAGCTACTCTGAGACCGATGACTCCAACACATTCTCCATGACCCCCTCCCTTTCCTGGGGTACAACGCCTTGGTTACCCCCCCCTGAGCCAACAGCTTGGACTCTTCCCTTCAACGTGGTCCCAACAGTTTAGCAACCCTGGATCTGCGTCGTCCAACGTATCGCTCTCTGAGTTATCGGTCGACACCGGGGGCGCTGCGGGCCCTCAGGCCCACTCCTGCTGTCGCTTACGATGAATCAGCACGCGTTCGGAACGATCCTTATGCTCAATCTGTTACCACCTTTTTGCCACCTGATTCGAATGACGGTTCCTGCCCGCATTACATTGTCCGCTTATTGCAAGGGCCCCAGCCGCTCCCAACATTGTGTAAATGTCCATCGAAGGCGAACGCCACCTTCTCGGTTGCGCCTCTGCCCTTCCCCTCCGTCACATCCGCCTTGCCAACGATGAGCAGCACTTCCACACATGTTGTACCCCCCAACACATTGGGCCCAGACATCGATTATGATTCCGGTCTGCCCACGGCCCAGCAAGCCTGCCCCAGCCGGCTGCTATCCCCGAGAGCATCAGTCTTCCTAATTACTTGGCCTTGGAAGAGGAGTTTCCCACCATCTCTTCGCAGGTTTCCAGTGTGTTGCCCCAAGAGAACCTCTACCCGTTGGACGTGTCACACGCGACACAAGCGCATGATTGGCCCCTTGGCCCTTTCGGTGACTTTAATGTGGGACAGGAGATTCCCCTGATCCCCGACATTTTGCCAGCCCAACAGTCCCCGCCACATTTGAAGACGCTGGCCAGGCCTACCCTGCTCAACCGCTGCATCCGAGCGTCGAGGGAACCCCGATGGCAGAATCAAGTGACCAAGGCGAGAAGAGCGTCCTGCCAGACTACCCCGTCCAACGGAGGCGGGGTCGACGGGTGCCCACCACCAAGGAAGAAGAGATGGAGGAGCGGAAACAGAAGGGCGAAGCCGCCCAACGCAAGTTCCAATGCGGCGAATGCGGCAGAATGTATCGCCGTGCCCACCACCTCGATCGCCATTCCAAATCTTGCCATGCCAGCGGTCGTCGTATGTACCCCCCCTCAGCTTCCTCGTTTCTTCCTCTTGTACGTGGATGAGGCTGACCACCAATGACCTGGGTTACAGATGAGTACGAATGCAAGCTCGACGGTCAGACCTTTTCCCGCAAAGATAACTTTACTACTCATATGCGTTCCCAGCATCCCAACATGTCTTGGGACCCTCCGACCGTATGACATTGAGAGTAAAGCTCAAGAAGAAGAAATCAAGGAATGCTCTTCTCTCGACCGCGTTTTATTGCTCATTTTGCTCGTTTTGCTCTCATGAGAGTTGCGCCTGCTGCCCCACGTGTGTG
Source organism: Moniliella sp. 'wahieum' (assembly GCA_003971905.1). NCBI lineage: Eukaryota > Fungi > Basidiomycota > Moniliellomycetes > Moniliellales > Moniliellaceae > Moniliella > Moniliella sp. 'wahieum'. The sequence continues at coordinate 437,435 of RSEE01000006.1, read as the reverse complement.
GATATGTGCTTTTTGTTTTGTGCTTATCGCTGCCGTGTTCCTTGCGTATTGCCGTGGCTTTATTTTTAAACCCTCTCTGGGATTTGGTGCTGCTCTAATGAGCGCCCTTGTCCCTCGAGGTCTTTATTTTACATTTTTTCCCAACGACCTGAACGTTCCCAATTTGAGTCCCCCAAAACGTCCACAAGTGACGGTGGGGGTTGTCAGGCCTGTCCGAGGCCTGAACACGACTGTATTTGTCAAACCATCCTCTCTAGGATGGCATGTCTCGTCATCGCGCGTCATCGATCTCATCTCATCTCGTTTCTCAACCACCTCTCAATGCCCTGCTCACCGTGTTTAAGGCGTCTTTCGAAACCACTTTGGTTGTTTCTCGGATCGAAATCATTTTGAACAAGCGTACTACGATGTCGTGTGCCTCTTTGTATATCGGAGGTGTTGGACATATACACACACAACTGCCACGGAGCGATCATCAGTAAATGGTTACGGCCCTGAGCTGGCACTCAGTTGCATCTGTTGTGTAACAGGTACATGTGACCCGCGGTCCCGTGCACAATAACCGGTAAGCTGGTAAGGCTGGTAACCCACAGACGCCTTAGGCCTTATCAGTTATCGCATCAGCCTTTGGTCCCCTATACTATGTTGAACGTGTTGAACGTTGAACGTTTGATCGGGTTGACCTCGGTGAAACATGAACGTACTGTGTTAATACGCGTTGCGCGTTGCGCGTTGCGCGTTGCGCGTTATGACGTGTTAACAAACGCGTAACGCGAGCTGGTCTCCGCCTGCGGCTGGAACCTGTGAATATTGAATGTTGAACGTTTTGCACAAGTGATGGCGCGTGCCGCCGCCGCGACGAGGGATGGATACTGGAGAGCCTTGGATAGCTTGCGTCGGCAGGTGTTTTGCAGCGCTGTAGCAGGTAGCCCAGAAGCACAGGGCCTGTGTGCCACATAGACTGCGACCCCCCCCCCCCTTTTCCTGTCCTCCTCTCTGCGGCAGCATTCTCTCTCTCCGCAGGCTGAGGCCTGGCCCCAGGTCCCGGGCTTCAGGCCTCAGGTCCAGGCGCTCACAGGCCGCTCGCCTTGTGTGAGCGCTCGCCTTGGCAGCATTTTTTGTAATGCATGTAACGTCTCGTTCCCGCTCGTTTGCCCGAACCTTGACGTCTGGCACCTGTCACATGCCATCACATGTCACATGTCACATGCCACATTCACATGTCACAGCTGTGTCATGCATGTCATGCATCATGCATCATGACCCTACGGTATACTGCAGCAATTATTATTTTGTTCGAGCCCCTGTCTTTTCCAGGCGAGGCATAGTGCATCTCGTAACGCGTAACGTGCTATACTAAGCGCGCACTACTAAGTCCCACTGTTAGGTAACCGTAACCTGAGGTGGAGGAAGAGAAGCAGATGGATTGGATACGTCCATGATGGGGTAGGGGTATCTGACCCAGAAGGAAGGGCGCACTGTTAAAGAATGCAAAAGGTCAACAGAGAGGAGAAAGAGAGAGAAGCTGTGAAGATCTATTCCAAGAGTGGAGCCCATTAGGGGCAGAACATAGGGGTGAGTCGGGTAGGACGCGCGATGCATGATGCGTGATCAGCTGCATGCATGATGGTGTATAGCGACGCAAGAGTATGTCGAACGCAGGCGAGACGCAACAGTCTCTACGATGCAGACGCGAGATATAGCGGAGAGAGAGAGAAGGAGTATCGAGCATAAGTGGGAGCGGGATACAGTGGTGGTGAGGCAGATACAGACATTGCTCCAATAAGAAAAAAACCTTCTGGAAAGCTAAATGAAGAAGACCTAGCCAGCCGCGTGTGTGGCGACAGAAACTATATTACCATGCCCTCCCCTTAGCTTGCGTAGGAATAGGCAACGGAAGACTCGACATCATCCGGAGGAGAAGGGAGCGGACGGAGCCAGGGCTATCTCGGAGACAACGAGGCCGGTCGCGTCGGTCAACCTATACGTGGCGGTGCCTGTCGCCCCCCGTCGACCCGTAAAGGCGGTGTCCATTGGCGGACACGGCGCCAAATGGTCCGAAGTGTGCCGAACAAGCAGCTGCTGAACCAAGGAGCCGGTGATGAACTGAATGCGCTGAATGGAGGCATCGAAATGAGCGTGCCTCGTCCGACTCTACTGGAGCTCGCGGCGCTCGGCGATGCGGTCCCGCAGAACAGCAACGAGTGCGTACTCGTCGGCGGCAATGGCTGGATCCGGGGGACGAGTGCTAGCGAGCGGATGCACCGTGACGTAGGCCGGATGGCGGATCCGACGACCGAAGAACGCGGTAGCTGGAGCGACTCCCACGGCCGGGGAAAACGAGTCCAGCCTCCAGTGCGGAGCAGGGCTGCATATAGCGTGGAGTAATATAGAGATACGCGCCTAGTAGGCCAACTAAGGGCTGCCCTTGGTACGGCGTGCGTCTGACGCCCATTAAGGCCATTTGCACAGTTAGTAGCTAGGTCTCTACATCTCCATCTCCCGAGGACTTCCACCCTACTCCATAGGGTTTCCTCTGGGTTTCACCATCTCACGATCTGATGTCTGTCCAGTACGGCGAGGAGAGGGAGGCAAGGGAGAGCGACCGGCGTGCCCAAAGCCCAAAGGCCCTGCCCCCGCGACGAATGCGATAGGGAGAAGAAAGAGATGCAATGGCACGAGACCGAGTGTGGGGCACGACACAGAGCGGCACCGCCCCTACCCCGCGATCGAGAGGGAGACAGGTGCTCAGCCTGAGCGTCACTAGTCATCCCCTCACCGGTCACCGGCCTCAAGCCAACGAGGGCAACGAGAGCCAAAAACAAAAAACAGGAAACCGACTCACGAGGACGAGGCAAAATAGTATATGCGAGAGGAAGACGCAGCCCCCCCCCCCCCCCCGCCGCACCAACAGTAACTAGGGTGTAAAACGGCACGGGGGAGAACGAGAGACAGGAGAGGGAGAGAGAGGGAGAGAGGGGGGGGGGGAGGAAAAAAACAGTAGTGGGTACGAACGCTTGGGCCCGCCTGCCCCATCAATACCCTGCTCCAGAGGGGAGCAGGAGGGAGGCAAGCTGGGCCCCCACAGGGTTCGCAACAGAGAGAGAGAGAGAGGGGAGAGAGACAAAGACCGAAAACGAGAACGAAAAAGAAAAAAAAAGGAAAAGAAGAAAAAGTAATACTTAGTCCAGCCAAATGGCGCGGTACGTCAACGCGTCAGCTGGCATGGCCAATGCGGTAGGCTGCATCAGGCCTGACCTCAGCCTCAGGTGGACCGAGTGGCATGCACGTGCTGCGCGACAACGTGGGCGCGAACGGCCTTGTCGGCCTGGTCAACCCGCGCAGCATCGCCTCAAACGCATCCATGTCCCGTCCAGCCGCTTCCGCTGGCTTGCACCACGCCCGGGCCCGTCCAAACATGGCACTGGCACCGGCACTGGCAACCGGCACCGGCATTGCCATTGGCATTGACGTGGGGGAAGCCGAGACCGGTTAGCGCTACCGCCCCGCCTGGGTGTGCGTGGAGAGCGTGGGGCCAGGCGCGGGCGATGCTGCGCAAGTGCCCATGGCGTCAACCGACACAGCTAGGCCCGAACCACTTGCGCACCCCGAGCCTGAGCGCCGGGCTGGGGCCAGACTAGCAAGGCACCCGGCGGGGACACGAGCATCGGGGTGGTACCGGCGCAGGTGGAGGGTGGGTGGTGCAAGGTGCCGAGGCAGAGGCAGAGGCCGAGGCAGGGGCAGAGGCAGATGCGGACGCAGAGGCAGAGACAGAGGCAGAGACAGAGCAGAGACAGAGGCAGAGACAGAGGCAGAGACAGAGGCAGAGGGACGCGATGAAGGGGGGGGCGGATGCCTGGCATGCCGTGCCATAGGAAACGGGGCATAAGATGGATGGGGTGCGTTGGGGACAGGCGCCAAAGCGAAAGCCGAAGCCGAAGCCGAAGCCGACGCTGGGAGGGGGGGGGGTTACGACGGGAGTGGATGCGCGGTTATCAAGGGAAAAACCGCGGGTGTGCGAGAGGAAAGGAGCGGGACGACGGGCAAGGATCGGATCTGGCTCGTTATTATTGTCCTGCTCCAATTCCAAGCGCGGGGAGAGCGTTTTGTAAATCGTTCCTGGGCCCCACACGTCCTTGTCCTTGTCCTTGTCTTTGTCTTTGTCCTTGTCCAGGACCATGGACGAAGGACGCGGTCCCAGCAAGCTGCCAAGGTGCACCGACCGTCGTGATGCCAACGTGAGCGGGGGAGGGACCTTTTTGCCCTTTTTCGAGCTGGAGGACAGGTGGGGCGGGGTGAGGGGCGAGAGAAGGTACGGGGCCGAGGCGGGGGCGAGATCGGTCCCGGAGAGTGGTCCGAGGGCGAGGCGAGGTTCACGTCAGGAAGCTTCTCAGGGGCCAGGTGGGTCCTGAATGTGCTCCATCTCGTCCGATGCTGCCCCACCACCTTCTTCCGCCTCGCTGCGCGGTGAGGAGGGCAATCCCATTCCCATTCCCAAGCCCAGTCCCAAGCCCAGTCCCGATCCCAATCCCAATCCCACTTTTTCCATATCCACGTCCCCACGTTCTGCGACCGGCGCCGCCAATGGGTCAGGCGCGAGATAAGAGCCGGTATGGGCGAGCTGGGCGTGGAAAGAGAGGCGGGAAGGTTGGTCTTGCCCGAACGCCGGGCGGGAGGGTCCGGATTGGCAGATTGGTGACTCGAAGCCGAGGAGGGCCTGATTTCACTGTTGGCACGTTTTCGCCGATCCGGCCGAACCGTGGGACCCACCCGAGGAGAGGGACAACGCCGAACCGAAAACCCCCACGCGGAGGAAGAGGATACACTCCTCTCTCTCCGCGGGGCAATGTAGGAAGTCGGCGGCGCAATGGGAGCGATGCGGCGAGGAATAAAGTACGTGTTGGCCATATAGAGCTCGTGTTTCTCCGGTTCTCCCCATGGCCAGGCGTCCGTGGAGAAGCAGAAGCGGGCACAGTTGCCGTCGAATTGGGCGTAGGCGCGGTTCCGGCGCGGGAGTTTCGGTCGCCCAAGGGAAGGTCAGCAAACCGAAGCTTGGAGGAAGTATTCGATGCCGAAACCGAGGCCGAGACCGAGGCGGAAACCGAGGCCGAGCGCGCCAGGTCGCTGTGCCTGGGCCTGCTGCCTGTCATGGGGGGTTCAGCGTCCGACTCGACCTGCTCATCCGTTCTGCTGGTTTGACGGGAAGAAAAGGAGTTGCCCCTCGGCGCGGAAGGAAGGAAGGAGATGGAGGTGTTGGCTTGCCTGGATTCAGGCAGGTCGGGGATGGCGATAGGCAAAACGGTAGGAGGTGCAGAGGCACGGACTCGGGTACGGGCACGGGAGACGGGGGCGCGAGGATGGCCATGGGCAGGCGGATGGGCATGGGTGTGAGTAGCGTGCTGTGCGACGCCACTGAGGGTGACCGGGGTCAAAGCAGCGGCAAGAACGGCGGCCACACTGCTGTCGGGGTCCGACGGTTCCGAAGCCTGGTCTTCGAGGGAAGCTGGCTGGACCAGTCCGTGGGCGAGGTGTGGGAGCGCCGATGGCGCTGCTGTTGGCGCTGCTGCTGCTCACGCAAGCGCTGCCGGCGCGGGTCACGCGGGCGGTCGCGGCGGGACGGGGGTGGCGAGACACAGGAGGTGGGGTGGAGTGGGGATGGGGGGCGGGTGGGGAGGCGCTGGGGAGGCGCTGGGCGAGATAGTGGGCGTGGTGGGGGTGGGAGGGGTGGGCCATGGCGACGACCGAGTCATACTCGTCGGGCCGACGGGGGGGGCGGAGGGGACGGGACGACGGCGCTGAGCTGCTGGCGCGGCGCGCATGGATGGCGCTGGTGCGGGCATGCCGGCGGGCATGGCCACTGGGGCGGGGGAGTGGGAGTGGGAGGGGGAGGGGAAGGCGACTGCGGCTGCGATGGAGGTGGTGAGGGTGCGGGTGCGGGTGCGGGCACAGCCATTGTGGGGGGTGCTGCCGAGGCGCGGCGGCCTCAGGCTGGCGAGGGCGGGGCAGGCGGTGCTGGGGACAGGCAGGACGGCGGGGGCAGAGGACTGGGGCAGAGGACTGGGGCGGCGGCTGAGGAAGGAGACGGAGTGGCAGGCCGCGAAGCGAACGGCGGGGAGCATTCGCTGGGGGCGGAGCGGAGTGCTAAGCTTAGCGCTTATGCATTATGGCAGCGCATCCAGCATGCCAGGGTGCGCCCAGTTGCTGGGTGCAGCTGAGCCCACCGATCATCGATCAATGGATTCTACTCGGCATTTCCCCCCTGCAGCAGACCCGCCGAGGCCCATGCACGGCGCCAGTGTTGGGCGGCCCTGGCCTACGTAAGACTCGTGTGGCGCTGTGCACGGGTGACCGGTGACCGGTGACATCCAGCAGCGCCAGCGCGCAGCGAGTGATGCCAATCCATTAATCATTAATCACTGGCCACCCACAAGCGCCAGGCGATCGCCGAGCTGCCCCAGCGCACGCAGCTGCGATCAAGGATCGATCAAGCGCAGCGGAGCGCTGCTGAGCCGCTGACAGCTGGCAGGCACCAACCCTGCACGGACCATCTGAGGTCTCAATAAGCTTCCAGCTAAGCCTCACGCCAGCCAAGCGGGTGATCGAGTGATCGGGCCATCCGGTCCGCTGACGATTGCCGAGCTGACGGGCGAGACGCGTGGCGTAGGCCCCGCGTACCAGCGCGTACTGCGTACTGGCGTACCTGGCACGCGTGGCAGGGTGCAGCCTGGGGCAGCACGGCGTAGCAGCGCGCAACTTGCGGGGCCGGCGGCACGCGCGATTCTCTGGGGCAGCAGGCTTAGCTTAGCGCTAACCGTACTAAACAGCAACTGCATCAACGCGGACGATGTGGAGGCGGGGACGTGCGACAGCCGTGGCAGGCAGACAGGTGCGTGTCGCATGCGGTGACAGTCACATGTCACAAGTGATGTCGCAATGTCACATGTCACACAGGGCCGACGCTGGTTTATGAACCTTTCGTGGCCTCTCATCCACGCCACCCCTTGCCTTGCTGGCCCCAGCGGGCTACGCTGCCATCTATCCCATACAGTCCATCCGCGCCCACACGCAGCGCTATAGGCGCAAGGCCCCCACCAGAAGAGGGGTGGAGCGCAATATGCTCTGTTGGGAGCGCAGCTTCACAGGGGGCGGAGCACGCAACCTCCTTTGTCCATTTGACAAGAGACACAATGGCCTGCGCCCTCCACGTCGTCCCAAGTGAATCAAGAGGACGTTGGGAGCGGGGACGAACAGGGCAGAAAGGAGACATGGTGAGTACTACGTGTGGATGCTCGGCTGGGGCAAAAGGCGGACACCCGCACACGCCTAACTGGGCCATAAGCATGACGGGTTCTACTGATGAACAAGGAGAGGCCTCGGAAACGGGTCAACAAGGTCAGTACTCTTTCTCAAGCATAGAGAGAACCAAGCCCACATGATGAGAATGTGGCACGGGACAGATCGGCAAGGCCCCTTGCCAGCCAAGTCCAAGTCGAGAATCCGGCCCGGACCCGGACCGTCTGAGAGAGACGAGAAGGTCGTCCTTGAGACTGTGGTCCCGCCCGTGGTAACCATCACCTCAACACACCCATGTGCTTTCCGAGCGACTTGGTAACTTGGGAGAGGTCTGCGTCGCAAGCTCCCGGGCGGGCACAAGGACAATGCTTTGGATCTTGTTTTTCCGAGGGTTGACCTTTTCGAGGAGAGGAATGACTAATGACGTAGGCGCCTGCCTTGCCTGCCCCTTTCTTGGCTCTACAGGCTAGAATATCGCGGCCGGTATAAGAGCAATGGAGATAGATGTGGCTTCTTCGTGAATAGGGGATGGCCGCTCGAAATCGACGTCGAAAATGCCCACCAGAAGATCGTGCTTGAGAGCGTAGCCTTCCACCTCGTTGTCCTTGATGTCGGTCACGTCGGACGTTTGCGCACGGTGGTCGGGGGCGGGGCATGCACCTGGGCCCTCCAATTGGGGAGCAGAGGCCATGGTGCATGATGGGCGATGAGGAACGGGGGTGGACAGCTTAGTGCGAGATGCGAGATGCGAGGTGGGGATCGTGAGGCACGTCGTGCGAGGTGCAGGTAGTTCCCCCCCCCCAAAGCGTAAAGGTGGTCGGGTAGGTATTCAGGTCTATCAACTGGCAACCCCTTTTCCATGGTATTCTCTGTTGCATGTGACATGCAACTAGATTACGAGTCCCTCTTTTCTTACATGCATGACGGTTCATGGTAAAATCAGGAAAGATTCGGACGTAAGAAAATGCTAGGATGGGCCAATGGTAGAGCCGTCAGACTTAAGTGTGTACATTACGTACGCAAGGTCTCTGAAGGTTGTGGGTTCGAGTCCCATTTCTAGCACTTATTTTTTGCTGCTTTCGGGTCTCCTGTTTCTCAATTGATTTGGAGTCGCCTGGCCAAAGCAGTCATGCAGCGAGTACTGTGATTCGATGATACACATTGCATGCCAGGCCGGCCAGAGGGCCAAAAGGGCACGACAGGCTGGAGGGAGGTAATTACCAACCGTACTAAGACGGGCAAGAGCCTTACCCATATAGTTGGGTTTTGCCGGTAGCGCAACAATATATTTTCGCGCAGCGCCTGCCACTGCTGATACCGCGCCGGTGTGGCGGGCGGCCAGGGGCTTAACTAACGGAAGCAATGCACTCCTCTCTCATCTTCAGGCAGACCTCCCAGGATCTCAGGGTGCTTTCGCGACGGCTAAGCTCGCCTCGCTCGAATCTCGCCACTGAGACTCTCTGCATATACCCAACCAGTGCGCACTTGTGGAACAGCCCCAACCGGCGCTGGGACAGATCTTGGATCCTTGTTCCCCGCCACCATTGACCAGCACCACTTGCTTGGACGCCACCGCGTGTTTTTCGCTCTTTCATCAGTCCGACGCTCGCTCCCGTTCCCGTCACCGTCTAGCCCATTGGCGAAATGCGTTCGCCTTACGCCCGCAAAGACCGCGGCACCCTGCCACGGACTCCCCTGAGTTCTTTCCCCCCAAGCTGCCCGACACACCCTCGACGTTTCGGTCGTCGCTGAGGCAGCTGCCACTGCAGCCACAAAAAGTCTACGCCACCGGACCCAACCATGGCACCACCACTTCAATCTCACGCCTCACCACGCCTTCTATACCCTGGGCGATGCAGTCGACTCGCGCTCCATGTTCCTCGCTTCCGACGACGCCGAGGTGGCGTCAACAGCGATAGGATCGCCCCAACCCAGCAAGCAAGGCAAATCGCTTCCCGAGAAGGAGACCCATTGGCTGCAGATGGAAAAGGAAGAAGCTATCCCGCCCAACAATATGTTTGCCGTCTTCTCTGCTTTGATGCTATGTGTTTTTGCTGCCGCTTTGGACCAGTCTGTCGTGGCCCCTGCCCTGCCGACCATTGCAGCTGATCTGCATGCCACGGCTGCGGGCTACTCGTATGTCTTCTCCCTTGGGCTCTGTTCCTCTGGTTTGGGGTTGTGGTTGTAACTAACATGATACTTTGCCTCTCTGCCAAGCTGGGTGGCCACGTCGTACATGCTGGCTACCACAACATTAAACCCCATGTATGGCCGTTTGAGCGACATGGTGGGCCGCAAACCGCTCATGTATGGCGGCGTAGGCTTGTTCTTGATTGGAAGTGCTCTGGCAGGTACGGCGCAGAACATCAACTGGCTCATTGTCGCTCGTGCCGTCCAAGGTCTGGGAGGAGGGGCGATCTCCAGTCTTTCCCAGATCATCCTGTCCGATATCACGACGCTGGAAGAGCGGGGCAAGTATTCAGGCTGGATCGGAGCATGCTGGGGGTGGCTAGTGTGGCAGGGCCGTTACTTGGAGGTGCGTTAACTACATGGGCAAGCTGGCGCTGGTGTTTCTATATCAATGTGCCCATTTGTGGCATTGCCCAAGTCCTGCTCGTCTTTTGCCTTCATCTCAACCCCAAACCGACAATGCCGCTGCGACAGCTGTTGCGTGAGTTTGATTTTCTCGGTCTCTTTCTCATCAGCGGCGGTGCGGTCCTCTTCCTTATCGGGTTTTCCACGGCAGAGACGAATGGCTGGGAAGCTACCGAGACGATTGCAACAATCGTCGCAGGCGGCGGGCTAATGATCATCTTTGGCTTTTGGAACGCAAAGACAACGCGACAACCCATTGTCGCTCGTCGCCTCTTCCACACCCGCACTACCCTTCTCGTGCTGTTGCAAGTGGTCATGCACGGCATCACCTTTATCAACGTGACCTACTACCTTCCCAACTTTTACCAGGTCGTGACGGGCGCGAATGCGCTCATGTCGGGCGTCTATGCTCTTCCCTACTTGGTCTGCTCCTCCTTCGTCTCAGCTGGGGCCGGGTACGCAATTACCAAGGCACGAGCGTACCGGTTCATGTTGTGGATCGGATTTGGTTTCATGACGGTGGGATTTGCTCTGATGTGCATTCTGACTTCCAAGACAAGCCGGGTGCTGCAAGAGGTGTTTCCTGCTATCCTGGGCATTGGGGTGGGATGTTTGTACCAGACCCCATCATTGCCCTGTCGGCTGCAATGCCGGTCGCTGAAATTGGCTCGACACTTGCAACCATGTTCTTTGTGCGGGAGCTGTCGACGACAATGGGCATTGCGATTGGTGGTGCGCTTCTCAACTCGGATTGGACTCGACGGGCCAAGAAAATTGCTGGTTTGCCAGCCGACGCTCCGGCCAAAGTCTTATCGGATGTCCACTACCTCCGCACCTTGCAGCCCCCCGAACTGTCCCAGCAAGCTCAGTACGAGTATAGTCTGGCGGTGCGGCTGATCTGGATTGTCGATACACCTCTGGCTGCGATTGGGCTGGTGGCATGTGCGTTGGTCAAGGGCTATAGCCTTCGCAGGGGGGTAGCAAAAGAGGAACCCGCAACGGATGATGGGCAAGAGATGCGCCGATAACAGAGAAGAATGCAGAAGGCGGCACGTCTTCTGTCTTCCCCCCTCATCAACCTCCGGAAGGAGCTGTTGCCATCCCAATTACGACCAACGACGATAATGCAGTGGACACTGATTATAGGGTATCCTCACCATCCCAACCGCACCTCGTCCCTCCCCATGACGAGGAAACAAGGTCCCCTACACCCTACACACCCTGCACACCTGAGCAGGGGTACTACACCTTGTTTGACGAGGGGCCCTTGCCCACCCCTACCCACCCCAAAGCGTCCTGGGAACCATGGCAATCCTGGTCGCCCGATCTAGCCGCTTCTGCCAACAACCCCGCCAGTCCGGAACCGCAGATGTACTGGGAGCCTGCTACGCCCAACGACCCCAGTGGGTACCAGCAGGCCCAACCGCATTCGGTCGTGCGCCTACCATTTATGGCTCGCCTGGCTACGGTTCACCGTCGTATGCTTCGTCCCCTCAAACGCTGCCCACGATCCCCAACTTGCCTCACTCGTATGCCCACGGCATGGATATGGATTCGATCGATCTGGGCAAGGCCAGTACCAAGCCGCAGTGACGCGTCACCGTGACGCCGTTCCACTCTCTTTGCCTGTACTCTGCCTCTGCCGCTCTTTGCCCTCGACTCCTACGACCCTTGCATGCGTGTAACGATTGCTCTGTTTTGCCATGCTCTTCTCACGTCCTCTGTGCCTAAACGTTCTCATCTTGCCCCTGCCCTTTGCCCCCCGCCCTTTGACCATTCTTTCTTGCCTGCTCTGATTCTTGCTACGATCGATTCCTGTTACGACGTTACGAATATACGTACACACACTTTGAACAACCAGCTGCTGAGAAAACAATGTGGGAAATGCATTGGACCACAAAAAGGTGCCTGCACAGTGGAGAAAAAAAACGTGAGCAAGCCACGCCTCTGCCTCTGCTTTTCTTTACCCCGTTATTCGAGGACAAAGGTAAGAGGCTCAAACTGATAGCCTGCCGCGGCATAATGCTTGTTGCCCGCCTCAACCCAGTGGAGACGAAGAGCATGGAGGAAGGCCGACAGCCCTTCCATCAAGCACAGGATGGCAATCGTCAAGCAGAACCAAACGGCAAACATGACAGTCAACATGATCACACCCGCCGTGCCCTCCATGGGCAGCGCAATGGCCAGCGTCATGTTCCACAACACCTCGCTCAGTTGCGCGTGCGCCAAAGACAAGGCCCACAGACGAAGGTACGAAGCCGTGTTGGAAATGCAGCCAAGGCAGTATTCGATGACGTGGATCACCTGGTGAATGATCACCTCTCCCAACTCGAATTCCTCGTGCTCCCCCTCACTGTGGTCTCGGCCGAGCCCGCCGCGCCATTGGCCGATCCATTGCGATGGTGACTCCCGTTCGGCTCTTCGTCTTCCTCGTCGTCGGCCGGGGCACCGCAGAACCAACAGCATGGTAGCCCGCCTGTTTCGCCGCTGTCGCCTCCTTCCAGAGCAGGTACGGCTTGGCAGCCAACATCCAAGGGACACAGGCAAACGCCAACAAAAGCAGCACAACTTGCAGGAAGGCCTGGCCAGGGTACAACTGCTCGTCCTCGGCAACCGATCCGGGGGCAAGGAACATGTAAATCAACATGTTCAGCAACCCGGGCGGGTTGTGGTGAATGTGGTTGCCGTCCTGGTCCAGCTCCCACCAGTCGATGGACCACTTGTACACAATTGTCCAGCTCAGATAGCCAAACAGGGCCAACATAAACAGCAGCTGCGGCACCACCTCAGCAACAATCATCTTGGTCCGCTTAAAGTGGATGTGGTTGGGAATTTGAAGGCAGATGGCAAACACCATGTGCACCACACCCAACAGGATCGACATTTTCATCTTCAAACTGTTGGTAAAGATGAGTGCGTTGTCAGTCCCATGCCAGCTCGGGTCGAGACCGAGGGGGGTAAACAGTCTGTTGCGCTTCCACCATCCCATCGGCCCGTGGGTAGGTCCAACCGGGCGAAAGAGGGTCATCGTCTTGGAGAACAGGTCGTTGTACATGGTGCCCGTAAAGATTGCAAATGCGCCCATAAGTAGGACAATGTAGCGACCGTAGAAAAACATGACAAAAATTTCGTCCTTCACCTTGGCCAGTTTGTCCTCATACAGCACCATAACCAACGCGGCGGAGAACATCAGCAGACCGTGGCCCACATCACCAAACATCACCGCAAAGAGGAAAGGGAAGGTGATGACAGTAAAAGGCCCGGATTGACCTCCTGATAGGACGCAACACCGTACGCCGTGATAAGCGCCTGGAAGCCTTCGGTAAACTTGTTGATCCGCATGTACGTCGGTGGCGTCACCGACGTGGGGATCACCTGGAGAACAGGCGAGGCGGCCGTACCCGAGTTTTCGGTGGCACGGCGAAGAGCAAGCTGAATGCTCGTCAGATCGGCAGTCGGGGCCCATCCTTCCGCCACAAACGTCTTGCCGCTCGCGTCGCGCTGGAAGAGGTTGAGCGTGGCGTAGATCAGACGTTCCTTGCGCACCAGCTCGCCCCATCCCGACACGTTTTCTGCCAGACTGGCCAGCTCGGTGCGGCGGGTGGCCGCAGTGCTGTACAGCACGCTCTCCAAATCTTCGATCCGGCTGGTCACTTCGCGCAACGCTTCTTGCCGACGATCGGCATTCGCGTCGACGGGGTAAAGCGTGCCCCCCATGCTCTCGCTGATCTTGCGAATCTTGGCCAACAGCTCAGCACCGTGGGCAAAGATGATAAACACATTCTTGTACACCGGGTCCTCGCGTCCCGGCTCGTGGAACGGCGCAGCAATTTCAGCATAGTTCATGTACAGGTTACCGCGGAGCAACGCCAGGCAATCCGCTCAAAAGTAGCCATGCGCGAGCGGTCAATCGTACCGGCAACGAACCTAGAAAAAAATGATGGTGGGGGCAAAGTTCACACAAGCAGAGACAAAATACATACTCGAGGTCCAGGTTGACAAAGCGGATTCGTTGTCATGCACCTGCTGCAGCCCCGACTCGAGATCATCCAAGAGAGGCGCACTGGCATCATCTGTCGAGATGCGGGTGCCGACAGTGTTGGCACCCGAGGGGTTGGCCTGCTCAAAAAAGACGGCCGTCTCACGGAGAACGTGACGTGCCTCTTCCAGCTCAACCAGGCGCTTCTCCAGGTGTCGTACGAGCTGTTCATGTTGGAAACACGATCTTCGTCCTCCTTGAGCTCGGACGACAGCGTGTCCATTACCTGTGGCCCTCCGGCATGGGTGCCCAGCGAAATGGCGGGAGCCCCCAATCAGGACGGGCACGGCCGGGTCAAGGGGCTTGATGGGCCCCCCTCCTTGGTCATGCAATCTCGAGAAAGCGCACACGGCGATTCATGTCGTCAAGGCGCTTGATGTCGTCAACAAACGGCCGCTGGAAGGACTGGACGTCTGGGAGCAGGTCCTTGAACTGCATGTTGCCAGGCCGCCGAGCTCGGCGACGGTGGCATGGGCCACCTCGCCAGGGACATAGATCTGGACCAGGGACATCTGGCGCGCTGCGGAAAAGCGATTCGTACGAATCGCCGCTGCCGGCAGCACCGCCATCGCGTCCACGGGTAGCCATGGTGGGGTGGGTGGTGGTGGTGGGGGCAGGTAGTCGTGGCCAGGGGCGGACCACCGGGGGGCTGGCGCTTGGAACGCTGAGGGGCGGCACGGGGCCAGCATATTACGTACTGCGTCTCGTAACTGCGAAAGCGAACTGCGGTATTAGTAAACCTGCTGAGTCAGCCCTCGCCATCGAAGGCGAATTTTGCATGGACACTTTCAACATGGCCTGAACGTTCAAGTTGCACTCATCGATGATAGACGCCCATTCCTGAGCTCGTCTCTGTTTCCTTGCTCGCCATCCTTGGTAACCGGCAAGGACATCAGATCAATCCGCCTTATACATGGGGTGCTGGTGAGTCTACGCCACGACACAGAGCTGCACAGACCAGCAAACGATTTCAGATGCGTCTGCTCAACATGGCCAGTCGTGGAGGGTCGATGGACACGAGACATGTGGACTGGCACTGGACGTTTTCGGAGTTAGATGGGCTCGATGGCCTTCCTCGTATGGATGCCTCATTTGGCGGTATGCTCGCTTCGGGCGAGAAGGGGGCTTATGAGGCGATCATTGATCACGGGAATTGATTGCCAGCGGGATCGCACTCGGGCTCAAGGTATGTTCGCTCAAATTGAGCCCTCCCACTACCGCGACCGTGGATCACTATTAGCCGAGTACCCAGGCCATATCGCCGGAGTGAAGTGGACTGACGCAAAGACAAACGGGTTTAATGCTATACTGTTAATGAAACACATGCTGTCATGCATGCCATGGGGTACACCATAGCTTCTTGCTCAACGATACAGTTGCGAGCTTGGGTGGAGACTACAACGGTGCACAACAAGACTTGCGATGACAAAACGGCGAGGGTATTTGAGGGCATGCTCCTGCCTCTTACCAATTGAGCAGCCCCTCCAAACGGCTTTGTTCGACCAGTCCCAAGCTTGGTTGGGAACGGAGCGTTTCAAGCTCCAGAATGTCTCAACCTGGGTCTTGGGATCCAACGTCTTGACGCAACAAGTGGACATTAGTATCGGCCTCACACAGAAGGTATTTTAATGCTGATGATACAAGTTCTGAAGCATGGATGATGCAGATGAAGAGGGAAAAGGAGGGAGGGTCGGACGACGGGAAGGAGAGGGGAGAACGTACTGCATAAGGTGAGGAAAGGTGCCGGCTCCATCGGGGGCATTTTCATACTTGAGGAGGGCGGTCTGTTCGGCCCGCAGCGCAGAGGGAGAGATGGCGCATAAAACAACCTCGTTCATTGGGGGACCATAGAAGCGGTTGAGGGTGCCCAGGACCTGGTCTGTGGTGGAGAGGTGGATAAAGCCGTCGCCCTGGTCCATCTCGGTGCCGGTCCACCCGGTCGGGGGCAGGGCAGCGGCCTCCCTCTGCAGGAGGATCTTCCAGAGCATGTTTGGCGCAGTGGGGAAGGCGTTGCTGTCCCCCGTGGAGATGGCATCGTGCTGGTTGTATCGAAGTGGGGGCCGGCGCTTGGAGACGTGGAGAAACAAATCAACGAAAGGCGTGGGTGCGGGACGAAACAGAGGCTCTCACTGACACCAGGCGGCGAAATCCAGTCCAAAAATAGGTGCAAAATCTATTTTTCGCACGGATCTGCAATTGCAACCCTGGCGAGCCAGGCACCACCACCTCCACTGCCACTCCCACCATCCGCTCCCGCCGCCCGTGATGCCGCCCAAGATGGACGGCCGCGCCATGGGAAGGGGCGCTGCCCCATCACTCGGAGGCTTCCTTGCTCTGGGCGGCGCGTCGAAAAGCGCCGCCGGGGGCTCCCTCGCTGCCACCCAAGTCGAGGCCGAATTCCATCGCCTCCGGAAGGAGCGCGAAGCGCATCGCGCTGCCCTCATTAACGACGGGAGCATGCAGGATCCCGGTCAAGCCAGGTCACTTGGTGGTGCCCAGAACCTGGTGGGCACGTGCACGACGATGTGCCCGGCCTTTGAGCTGGTGGAGCGTGAGATGCAACGCGAACTTGACCCGCTCGAACAAGATGGCTCGCCTGCCGTCAAGATTTATCGTCGACCGGCTGCCGGACGGGAAGTGCCTTTGCCCGAAGACGTGCGACCGCCTCCGGTGTTGCTCAAGACTTGGACTACCTCTTTCACGACCTATTGCCTTCCGACCCTTTCCACCCCCGTTTCACTGAGATCCAGGCTTTTGTGTGGAATCGAACACGCGCTGTGCGCCAGGACTTTGTGGTTCAGAATGTCCACGGCGCCGAAGCCATTGAGGCACACGAGCGTATCGCGCGTTATCACATCCTCATTCTCCACTTCCGCGGGATCTGTTCAAGCCGACGGCCAGATGGCTGAGCCGCCCGCCAACGCGGACGGAACGCGTGCGGAAAACACATGGAGTCAGCAGCAGGAGCTTGAGCAGCTCAGGAAGACGTTGCGCAGTCTTGTCGAGTACTACGACGATGTCGTCAAGATCGCCTGCGGATCAGGACCGGGACGCTCCCGTTTCGCCCCATGAGGGGGAATTCCGAGCCTACCAGCTCTTGCTGGGCGCTTACGATTCGGAAGCGCTACGCGAGGTGGAGGTCTTGCCTGCGCCTGTCCTCGCCCATCCGACCCTGAAAACTGCACTGAAGATTCGAGCGTTGATCCAGGGGTGTGATCCTGCTGCCTTGCGCCGGGCCGACACAGTCTCGCTTCCAGCTCATGGCTTGGCCTTTTTTGCTCGGTTCTTCTCTCTGGTCTCTCGGCCTGAGACGGACTACCTGCTGGGGTGCATAGCCGAGGAGCTGTTTGCCGATGTTCGGCGAGCAGGACTGCGGTCCTTGGCGCGGACCATGCGGCGGCAGGATGTTCCTCCCCTCGACTGGCTCGCCCAAGCGCTGGGGTTTGACGATGAGGCACAGGTGATGGACTTGGCAGAACAGCTGGATATCCGCCCTATGCTCCACGAGCGCACCGGCGAGCAGCGCCTTGAGCTGGCTCATGCGCCTATTGCAGCCAGCAAGCCGATCAAGACACCCTTCTCTCGCGCCCTCGAACGCAAGCGCAAGGACAGGAGCTGCCAGGAAATCATCGACAACCCGGGAACTGCCCGCCCACCGCCGCGCCATTCTCATTCACCGCCACCTCCACTGTTTCTGCCCCTCCATCGTCCGCAACGCCACCGTCACGCTCTGGGTTTGCGAACGGAGCCGCAGGTCCAGATCTTTCAGCAACGCGGCCCACACTGAACGCGTTCGCCAACTCATTCGTCCCGCGCGCCCCAGTGCCGGCATCCTCTGCCCCAACCTTGGCTGCGACAAAGCAGGCACCTTCGGCTCCACCAACAACCGGGGCGTTTTCTGCGGCAGCCACTCGCCCTAACAATGGATTTGCTGGGTTCTCCAGTGCCTTCACTCCGCCAGCTCCAGCTGCTGCAACCTCTTTTGCGTCCGCATCCACTCTTCTGTGGCTCCCGCACCAGCGGTTCCGCCGCAGCCTCCGCTTCAACCCACGTTCTCGTCCCCTTTACCGGGGGCAACGGCGCCTGTTCCGAAGACGCCCCTGCCTTCGGCTCCTTCTCCAGCTGCAGCTCCATCTCCAGCTCCAGCCACATCCAAGCTCTTCACCTTTGCATCTGACCAGGTTCATGCTCCATCATCCGCTGGCTTTAAGCCTCCCAAGTTGCCTGAGAACACACTTGGAACTCCTGGGGTGGTTCCTTCATCTAGTTCTCCTCGCACGGAAGCGCCTAGACATCGACGTTATTCCAGCCTAAAGCTCCTTCTATCAATGCCGTGCCAGAGTCCAATAAGCCTTCCTTCCCACTCTTTGGTGGTGCCCCTTCTGTCACACCACTTCAGCCCGATACCCAAGGATCACAACCTGCTTCCCGCCTGCCCCCGCCTAAGCCTAGTGTAGGCTTTTTGCCCTCGAAACCAGTAACCAGCGAACCCAAGGTTTTTCGCCCTTGCCGTACCGCCTACGACAACACCAAGTTTCTCATCTCTGGCACGCACCCCTGCAGCCTCGGTCCCGGCCCTGAAAAGGCCCCAGCGGCCGAGCGCAGCTCAAGAACAGGAGTTTCTTTCTCGGCTCTGTGGCCGGATTTATGGGCGCCTGGCCCAGTCTGTCGTCAAGCGGCCTTCCCAGCGGGCGGCCAAGGTGGGCCAGCTGCGTGCGATGAACGTGCATCTGCAGCGGTTGGCTACCAACTTGTATGACCGTATGGTACCCAGTGCGGTGGAGCAAGGGGTGCAGCGTGCGTGCTCGGCTGTAGGGCTATCAAGTACCGCAATGCTCACCTCTTGTCCCATTGGTTTTCGGCTTGGCGGGAACGGTTGGCGACCAAGCGCTGGAATGCGGTTTTGGCCCGTGTCGAGCAGGTAAAGGAGCAGGCAGGTCCATCGTCTGCCTCGTCCGGTTCACGAGAGGGCGATGGAGATTGATGGGACGGTAGAGGCGGTGGATGATATGAAATTGGCCCAAGCGTTCACTGCGCGGCGCAAGTTGCGCGACGCGCTCTGGGCTACTGGGCAGTTTACGTTGCTCGTGTACGAACGGGTACGGGATACGGCCGACTTGTATGCTGACTTGTGGCCAAAGAAGACGGATGCCCTGTGCAGCTTTTCCCCCGTGGAAGAAGGAGGGAGCGGGGCGCTGTCGGCGTACCTGCGCAATGCCTTGGCGGACGATGAGCTGCAGATCATCAACAAGCATCACTCGTTGCGCGTGCTCGCCTTTCCTTCCAGTCCCCTCAATGGAGGAGCAGAGGAGTCCTCGATACTGTTGTCGATTGTTGAATGTTCGCCGGCCAGCGTACAGGCCTGGGCTGATACGCGTCGCCGGATTGGCGAGTTGACGCGGCATGTCGAGTCGCAGCGCGTGCCCGGCAAGTGGTACGCCAAGCTCCTGGTTGTCGCCTGGCCCGGCGCGGGGCGGAACAGACGACGCTGGAGCGGCTGCAGCCCGAAGTGGGTGCCTGGCCAGGTGGAGTGGACCAGGTGCACCTTGTTCATTTGGCCCCGGGTACCCGTCCTACCTTTTCGCGTGTGGAGCCGGACGCGGGCCCCGCCCCGAAATGCTTGCCCAACTGTTCGATGCTGGTCTGACCCACCTGCTGTGGCGAGTTCAGCTCGCCCCCCGCCCCCGTAGACGAGGTGACGGCCAAGACTGTGCACGCGCTTGCTTCGCCTCTGCTGGCCGTGTGGCGCGCTGCGCTACTGGCCGTGCAACAGTCTGTGGATCAGATGGTGACTGTGTCACGCACCAACCCGGCCGTTGCGCGCGAGGCGGTCCACCACGTCTCCACTCTCTGGCTCGCTGCCATTCACTCGGCCAACCTACTGTTAACCCTGGTGTGGCAACACTCGGAACGCTCATGGACGAAGACGAGTCACTGCATTTGCCCCTGGTGGCGCTGGAGGAAGGGAGTACGACTCCTGATAAAGCGCTTTGGTCGCTGGTTCTGCGCACTGTCAACACGGCTCTCCAAACGCGCTTCTTCCCGGGCCTTGAACTGGTGGCGGGGGAAGTACGAGGGGCGTATGCTGGGCATGGGTACGTCACTGGATGGTGCTGGTGTAGCCTGTGGCGGCAAACTGACTTGGGACCTTGTTTGTTCTTCTTCTTTTCTCTCTCCTTTCGGCACAGACCCGTTCCCGTTCTTCCGGGTGGTAGATGAGTTGCTAGCGCTTGCGCTGGGCTACCTTGATGAGCACTGGCTTCGACCTCATTCGACCTCTTCCTTTTCCCCCGCTTCGCACCCTACGTTCCAACTCATTTGCCACCAGTGGGCCCAGAACGCAGCCGAGGCCGCGGGCGACCTGGCCACTGCCCCCCCCACCACATTGACCAAACGTAAACGAGACGCGGCGGGCGGAGGAGGAGAGGGAGCCCCTGCGCCCGGGGTCGGGCCAGCCCCCCAGTTCCCCACCCTTGCAAGGTCACCCAACCGAACGGATCTGCCGACCAGGTCGGCCGCGCCACATCCCCGACCCTGCCGCCCTCCAGAACAACGCAGGCACGCGAAACGAAGCAAGGCCGAACCTTCCTCGCCCGCACTGGCGCGCTTGCAGGCCGCCTTGCAAGCCGCCCAAGCTCACTTGAGGTGACCGGGGTGACCCCTCCGTCCCGCTTGCCTGTGGGGGCTATAGTATGGACTACGGCATGGGCTATGGCATGGACTATGGCACGTGGTCCGGGTCGGGCGGGTAGAGCGTCAGAGTGCGCTCGCTTTAGCTCTCGACACACTCTCGCGCAAACAAGGGGTAACAAAGATGGAATGGAACGACACGCTGATCTGACACGGGCCATAGCTTCACAAAAAGCCCATTGCCATGCATGCATCCTGCTTCCGTTGACCACCAGGCCGGAAGGGAAAGTAGTACGGGGAAAGTGGTACGAGGAGGATGGATGTGGATGTGGATGGGTGGATGGGTGGAGAGCGGGAGGGGGAGGGGGGTCAAAAACGCGGTGCGGGGGCCGGGTATAGAACGGGCAAAAAAAGCGAGCGGGGGGGGGATATCCAACTGAAAGCGCTGATGGCCCCAACGGTAGCAACAGATCGAACCTCGAACCGAGAATCGAATCCAGTCCGAGACCGACGAGCGCAGAGGTGGGGCCAGGAGGGGAGCCAAACGAGTGCGGGCACATCACGGCGCCGGGGGCGCGGGTAAAAGAATTGTACACGTTGGTCAAGCGCGCAACGGCAGAAAGGTGTTTGCGTCGGCGCGGGAGAGGCTCACGCTCGGCCGGTGAGGCCGGCACGGGCGACAGGTGGTTGGCCAAGGGATTGGACAGGCGCCAGGCGGAGCGGGAGGGTAGGTCGTGGGCAGTGACGGTTCGGCGCAGCGCGAGCGGCGCGGCTTCCTGGCCTTGCGACACGCGCATCGGCCGGTTGGCCGTCACCCCCGACACGGACGGCGTCGCGAGGGAGACGTTGCGCTGGCGCAGGGGGAAGAAGGAGGGGGAGGGACCAAAGGCATGCGAGACGGGTCGGGGACGTTGTCGTACCTGGTGCTCGTCTCGCTCTCCTTGTCGCTCTCGTTCGCCGCCCGTTGGTCTACCCGCCGGGGGGGTACGTAGGCACCGAGCGAATGCGCCATGGGCCGTGGAGTGGGGTGGCGTAGAGGTGTCGCCCGGTGGGGGGGTGGGTCCAGGGACCGGTACGGGAGCTGGGCCCACGCGGCGCCTGCGTCGCCCCCACCCCCGCGCGCGGTCAACGTAGGTGTTAAGAGGGCGGTGGAGCTGCTGCCGGCGCCAGGGGAGCGCGGACGAGCGGGGGCATCGGTCAGGGGCAGATCAAAGTAGCCCGCGGGCGACGGCGAGGGCAACGTCTGGAGGCTGTCGCATTCGGCTTGTCCTTGGGCGGGTGGGGCTCGGCAGCGCCGGGAACGGCACTGTGCCTCGGTGCGGCGATGAGAGGGTAAGACCGCTGGGCGTGCCGGGCCCAACTGTCTTGGCTGGGGCAGCATAGGGTGCGACGTACGTCGGCGATGGGCTGTCCCAATCGTCCGGCGTGATTCGGCCTTGCGGTGCGCTGAGGCGCAGGGTGGCTGTGCCCGACGTAGCGGCGTGCACCTGCCCAGGGTGCAACAACGCCTCCAGCCTCGATCCGCCCATGAGCTTTTGCCCGGCCAAGCGTGGCTGGAGCGCTGCCGCAGAATAAGAGGCACGGCGGGGGTTGCTTCCACTTCCCTCTCCCGGCCTCGCCCCCTCTCTCCGTCTGCCGCAACAGGCGGGGATGGGGACGAGGGGCGGGTAGCGGGGGAGTCGACGGTGGGAAAGACGACTTGGTTCTGGTCCGTATCGGGTGCAGACCCAGCTACAGCGGGGTGGTTCGGTGGGTTCCGAATTTTCCCTCTCTCGTATCGTTTCGTCCGGACCGTTGCAGACGGGTGGGCTCTCCGGATGGGTAGCGGGGAAGTGAGCTTGAGCGGAAACGGAGGAGGCGACGCGAATGCGTTCCCCCTGCGGATGGGAAAGGGAGGTGGAGCGGGCGCCAATGGTCAGATTACCGCCGCTGGGCGCACCCAAGCCGACACCCGAGCTCGCTCCCATGCTCCTGCTCATCTCGTGGCCCGACGTGGCCGGAGGCGAGTCGTCAAAACTCGGGGAAGGTGGCAACAAAGCACGAGTCGCACGCACGCGCCAACTCATTGGACATGCCTCCGCCCCCAGGACCAGCGGGCAGGTCAAGAAATTGCTCCGAGGTGCACCGGACCCGAGGCAAGTCCGTGTGGGGCAGGAGAACGGGGATGGAGGCGGCCGAAGTCCTACGTTCGCCATCGTACGATGCAATGGCGAACTTTCGTGTGGAACACGTGCCACACACCACCCGTCCACAGAGGCGGCAATGATGTTTTCGCCGAAACAGGGAGAACGGTTCGTTGCACAGCGCACACGTGTCCCGCGTATTGTCCGGTACCCATACCGGTGCATTGTACTCTTCCAACATAGGCACCCACATTGGCGGCGCGGGCGAGCTGGACCCCCTTCCCAAAGGTCCGGGGGGCACGCTGCGACGTCCACTGGGCGGGGTATCATCCGAGGCGCGGCGAGTGAAGAACGAATTGAGCGTCTCGAGCGCGCCGGACGATAGGGAGGCGATCGAACTGTGTCGATCCGGTCCGGACCCCATGGATGGATGGGCGAAATACCACTCACTCCTCCGTCGGCGCATCGTCGATCGATGCCAAGGTTGTGGCCGATGCGTACGATGCTGGGCGGCTTCGCCAACCCGTCGTAGGGCGGGGGGGGAAGGGGGTGCGTCCGGCCCTAGGGGGCTCGGGCCCCTGGGGAGCAAGGATAACGACAGAGAGCGTGATGGCGCCGAAGGCGGAGGCACAGGCGGAGAAGAAGATTCGAATCGTCGCTTGGTTTGCAAATACTCGGTCCGGGTCGATCGAATCTTGTCAATCCACCATTTCTTGGTGTCTGCATCGGGAGCATAGATGGCAAACGATTTTTTCGGAGTGCGTAGCTCAAACGCATACTGACCCGAGTGCCATGATTCGGACGAGGAAGCTGGGCGCGGCGGAGGCGTGGCAGAAGTAGGAGGGGAAAACATGCGAACTGAGGCAGTAGAAGTAGTACGGGTGCGACTAGTCGTCCGAGAGCGCGGGAGAGCAGGGTGGTCAGTCAAAGGCGGGTCAAATGCTGCCCCCCAGTCGCTGGGGCCGGAAGGTTGGCCACTGATCCGATCATCAATAGCCACAAGGGTGCATTCAGCCAGATCGAATCGGGCCCGGAAGAGGAGCGGTTGGCTCGCAAATAGGTCTACCGGCGACCATGGACTCGAGGAGCCCGATGCCGAGGACGAAGAGGAGGAAGAGCATGCTGACAGGGGAGGGGCTGCCACTCCGCCATCGATGGTGGCGGTGGTGGCCCGCGGGTGTACACAACACCGTATTCATCAGGAAAGGATGTGGGGACGGGGTCGCCACCACCGCCGCTCGGGGAGCCTGAAGGGGAGCCCGTCAGGTACCGACCCAACGCCGTTGGCCATCGCGTGAGGGCAGAAGAATCAAGCATGGGCCGTGCATAGACAAGAGAATCCGATAGCAAAAAGAACGCACGCGGCTGGACATTTTTACGGGTTGACTTCCAGAGCGTTCCACGTGCGACCAGCTGTCGTCCGGAACTCGCCGGTCCACCCGCACTGTTGGCCGAAACAAAATTTTCATCGACCAGAGGCAAAGGGAGGCCGTGAAGCGACCGTTGAATGGTTACTAGCTCGAGCGCGGCTTCGTGGGAGCGAATGGCCTCGTTGATACGAGAGGCAACTATCAAAGGGTTAGTTTAGCGTGCACGTTTTTCTCAATGGAACCGACAGTATGGATCTCATACGTACCATGGTCAATTATTTCGGCGGCATGGGTGAGAAGGGGGGAATCGCGGTGGCTTGGCGGGGTAGCCTTGAGGAGCGCCTGAACCAGCAGGGGTAGCGCGGGATGCGCTGGACAATGCTGAGCAAGTGAGCTTGGAACCCAAGCCCGACTCCTGGGACACTAGACGACGATGGGGCGGAGAACGACGTGGCAGGCAATGGGGGGTCGGGTGGGGTAAGAGGGGAGGATGGGTCGAGGGTGCTGGCTGAGGACGAAGGGGTGTGGGATGCGGTACGCCGCATGGAAACCGTTCGCAGGCTCGGTGGTTGAACGCGGACACAGGCGCCTCGGCACGCTGCAGGAAGGCAGCGAGTGCAGGGGAGGCGCGTTGTTCCTCTTCGATTCGGTTGAGAGCAGAGCCAAAGTTGCGGACAAACTCGGCATAAATGGAAAAGGAAGGGGCGATCTGGCTGATCAGGTCGCCCAACATGCCCATCTGAGCATCCCAAGTTACCTCACCAGAAGGGGCCAGGCGAGCTTCGAGGAGAGTAAGAAAGCGGTTGTTAAGAAGCAGGATGCGATCAAAATTGGCAAAAATCGCACGCAACGTTTCGGGTGGAAGAGCAGGAGCAGAGGGGCACGGAGGCAGGGGCAGCGACGGCCGTGGCTCATGGGCAAGAATGGATTTTGCCATGGCGCTAAACCCACCGCCGGGACTATCCGAAAGAAGGGGCGGTGGCGAAGTGGGAGGAGGCAGAGGCAGCACCGGGGGATGGGGGAGGCGCTGGAAGAGGATGCTGTAGGGATGGAGGGGGAGGCAGGGGAGACCAAAGAGGCCATGCGCAGCGGCTGGTAGTAGGCACGCTCAATGAGGGTCAAGCCGGCGACGTAGCGGCGCTCGGTTTGGAGGAGCTCGAGGGCAGCGGCCTTGCGCTTGTGGGACCAGTCGGGGGCGAGGTGGGCCGGAGCGCTGGTGGTGCTTGCGCGGCGTGGGATGCCGGGCGCGGGGGAGTGACGGCGGTGGTGGTGATGGTGGTGGGGGTGGCGGCGATGGGGAGCGTGGCGGCGGGGTAGGTGGTGGGGAGGGCTGCTGTCGTCGGAGGGCAGATCGGGGGGAGGGAGGGGCATGAGGCTGGGGACGGGGGGAGGGAGCGGGTGGCAGAGGGGCTGCGGAGGGTGACGTGGGCGGGGCGCGGGGGCGGCGGCGGCGGCGGGGGGGAGGAGGAGGAGGAGGCGGTGGAGGTGGTGGAGGCGCGCACAGGCGGGACATGGAAGGTGACGCGGGGGGCGGCGTCGCGGAGGCTGGCAGAGCGCGCGAGGGGAGGGGCGGCGGGGGCGGAGTGGAGGCGGGCATGGCACATTCTGCACCCGCCCAGGATGCAGGCGGAGAGGGCGCGGGTGGTGGAGGCGTGGTGGTGGTGGTGGGGTGGAGAGGTGGAGGTGGAGGCGCTGCGGGCTGCTGTGCGACTCATCTGCTGAGCCTCAACAGCGCCCGGCTGAGCTCTGCTGCCGCGCGGAATGCGCAGCGGAATGGGGCAACGGCGGCCCCCGCAGCGCCACACGGCAGCGCCACACCGCACAGCGCCACACTGCGCCGCCACTGCGCACCAGTCGCAGCCACGCACAGTGAACATTTCAGCCCCTGCCCCCGGCGCCCAAGTGCTGCGCGCACACTGCCCCTGCGCCCGCGTGGGTGGTGCAGAGCAGCTGCGTCTATACTCGTCCCCCTCCTGCGCCCCACCCATCCACCCCCACCCCACCAGGCATCCTCCATGAACAGGACCAGGGACAAGTCCAAGCCCAAGTCCAAGCCCAAGCCCACGCCCGCCCAGCCCGCCGACCCCTCCCACGCGGACGAGCCGCCCGCGTCAAGCAACAAAAAAAAGCGCGCCTGGTTCTCCCGCTCCCACAACCATCAGCCCGCCTCCGCCCCGGCCCCCATTAGCCCCGCGGCCAGCCACACCCTTTCCCTCCAACACATACCAACCCATTCCGACGACCACGACCCCTCGGACGATGACGACTCCGGCACTGCCTTTTGCTTGTTACCCGCCTTGTGGGCCACCCCGACCACACACCCTCTCTTCGGGCTGCCCACCTCGAGCAGCTTCACCATTTCCTCGTCTCGGACCAACGCGCGAGCCAAGTCGCCCGCGTGATTATTGCCTCCCTTAATGCCGAGGACGACTCACAGTTGGTCCCGGAGGAAGCTTCCTCGGCCGGTGTATGGCCCCTGAATACGCCCGGGCTTCAGCTCAGCACCGCCTCCGCTGGCTCTCGTTTTGTCCCGCCCATCGATCTATGGGGCTCGCTCTTGCTGTATCTCCTCCACACCGGTGCCCCCTCGACCCAGGTCAAGGCACTCGCTTCCAACCAACTGATGGCTGTCCTCACTGGCTTGCTTTCCGACTCGGGCCGTCTTCGACCCCCCCGCATCCTACCCACCAAGCCCGTTTGGCATTGGGCTCTACGTTGCTCTACCTCACTACACAATTGACTCCACTCCTGCACGTCCCATCGCCCCACCCGTCTCAGTCCCCTCTTTACACACATTGCCTGAGCAGGCTTCCGTGCATTCAACCACCTCGCACGAGTCGCGGACCAAGCGAGGGCTCAGGTGGCCTGTTCGCATGAGGAGGTCAAAGGACAAAGAGCAGAACCGCGACTTGCCTCCTCCCCCTACCGAGTGGGACACGAAAGGCGCCCGCACGCGAGTCCTACGCACGTCCAGCCTCCCGCCCCCCCACGGATGGAACGACTAGAGACAGCCGCCGCCGATTCGGCGTTGGCCAGCCTTCCCTCCATTCTCCTCCAACTGGCCGAACAAGCTGGTGTGGACCCTTCCGCGGCGTCCTCGTTTCCGCCCATCTCGCCTCCCGCCTCGCCGCCCGAGACGGCCGCAGGCCCTTACGGATGCGCATCCAAAAAGTCCACCTAGGGGACGCTGTGCGCGTCCCCGCTCTTCCCTCTACCCACCGCAACCGACCACAGTCTCTTCCACTGGATGACGTTACCCCACGTGTGCACCCACAAGGCAGACAGATTTACCCCGGCCAAGCATCGCCCGTGGTGCCGGGACCAACAGAGGCCGGACAAGTACCTCCTCCGCATACCCAACCTGGCCCTGCACTTTCCTATGCCCAGCCTGTTGTGCGTGCCCGAACTGATGTGCCCAAAGCGTTACAGCCCATGCCTCCTCCCGCTTCCACTCCGACCGGCGAAGGGGAGGCGATGCGCAGCTTGGTCCCAGCACGTTTGTGCCCCACGGATTCGCAGGCCAACATGCGCTGCAAGCCTCGCTGGCTGGGCCTCCGACAATCAAACGTTCTTCATCTTTGCGTGGTCCGCACCCCTTTCCCTCCTCTACAAACGCTGGCAATAGCGACAAACCTTTGTCTTCTCCCGTAACGAGGGCTTCCGGGCCCCGCGTTCCACCAGCCGTCTGCCTTGCCCCGCTTGTGCACCAGGCCCCAGCTCCGCATGCCGCGGCACTCCTCCCTTCGGGACTTGGCGCGGATGCATCCGCTGCCCACTCTGCCCCAACGGCCCCCGCTTCCTCGCGTCGGCCTATGTTACCTCCTCGGCACCCTGTGCCCCACCTCTGCTTGCCACCGCGCCGCCACCCGCTGCACCTGCTGTGCCTGGTGTTCCTGGTCCACCGATACGATCGGACGTTGTGCCGACGGCCCTGTCGCCTGCCCTTCAAGCCCCCCGTCCGCACCACGCCGCGAACCACGTACAGACCTCGCGCCTGGCCCGTGCGGATTCGTCCGATGCCCAACGTCTCGCCCGTCATGCCAGCTCTAAGAACTCTTCCTTGTTCCCGGCCCACGAGGCCATTGCAGAGTATCCCCAACCACCACCACCACTGCCACCGCCAGGTTCTGCTTCTGCTCCTATTCTTGCTCCTGCCGCTTCTCACATAACTGCCATACCCCCCTCTGAAACTGCGATGACGACGGACGCTTCCCCGATCCCCGCACAGCAGGTACATTCCCCCCCCGCGCTCCCCCCACCGGCTGGTGGGACGGATGCGGCGGTCGCTCCAGCCCACCCTAGCCACATCCCGCTCCCTCGGCCCCATCTGCATCTGCACCTGCACCTGCATCTACGCTCCTACCCGCGGCACCCACCCTGGCGCTCGTGCAGCCCATGGTCGCAGCCACGATGCGTACTGCCTCGGGGACAGCCGAGGCCGTGGTGATGCCGCTGGTGCAGGTGGAGCTGGAACTGGAGCTGAAGCTGGAGCTGGACTTGGGCGCCGGGACGGGTGCGACGGCCAGGGCGCTCCAAGCCCCTCGTCCAAAAAACTGGGCAAACGACGTGCCGGTCAATTGCCCCGGTGGCGGACGAGGCGGAACAGGCGGGCCACGCTGCCACGTACTCTTCCGGTCCGCCGCCACCGGCCCTGCCTCGTGCGTTGCCCCTTGCGCCCCTGGGCTGGGTGCCGGCGCCGCCGGCTGGTGGGCTGTGACATGCATGACATGTGATGGTTGGTGTTGGGTTTTGTTTGTTTTTAGATACCTTTGTGTGGTGCCCCCGATGTGCGTGGGCGCGTGGCCGGAGGGATGTGGGCGGGGGTGGGGGGGTGGCGTGTGCTGAAGGCAGAATGCATTCGAAAAGAGATGGCCTTCCCCCCGCCCAAGGGTGGATGCTGTGGATGGGATGGCAGTGGACGCAGGCCAGCCAGCGCAGGACAAGGCTAGGCGACCAGGAACTGCGCCCCCTGGCGTGGAAATGCACGCGACGCGGAGGAGCGAGGTCACGTGCCCGGGTGGAGCAGGGCTAGCTGGAGGAATTAGGTCAGCCGCTGTAACATGTAACCGGAGGCGGGAGAGCCGGAATGGACGGATCACCGATGGGATACCACTGGCTGTTGTTGAATGTTGAATCACCGATCCGCCGTGCTTTGGTGGTGTGTGACGGGTGACATGACATGCCGTCCTCGGTGCTGCGGGCGCACTGGCACGCAGAGGCGCTGGGCATCGGTGGGCTGCACGCGCTTGCACACGCTGGCCACGCCCACCAGGCTGGCCACGCCGCCTCTTGTCTGCCTCCGCCTGCGCCCCGTCTGTGCGCATGTCGCCCCTGCCCCCGCCCAGCCCGCGCTGGGCCTCGGCCTCGTCTTTCCCTCCTCGCCCTCTGCCGCGTCGGCGTCCTCTTCTGCGCCCCAGCGCGAGCACGGCAAGCGCCTCGGCCCCTGCCTCCGCCCGCTCCAGCTGCCCCGCCATCCCTCGCCCGACCCCGCCGAACGCGCACGCGCACACGCTGCCACCATCGCCGCCCTCGAGGGCACCTCTTCTCGTCCACCCCATCGCACTCCACCTTCCCTCGCTCTCCCCTCTTCCTCTCCTGCGGCCCAGACCACGCCCCGCGCCCCGACGCCCCCCGCCGCGCCGCCCGTGCGTTACGATATTGATGGCTCTCTTGAGCCGTATGAGTACGAGCCAGCACCCGACTTTGGCCTGGACTGGGCCGCTGGCCTGCGCCGCGCCAGCCGCACCAGTAAACGTACCAGTCAATGGTGGTCTCGCCCCCATCGTTGGTTTCGCCTCTGCCGCGCCACGTACAGAGCCCGAGCCAGATGCCCAGCCCCTTGTCCACCTGTCCTCACTCTGTCCTCCCACTTGCCCCGAACGGATGCAAGCCATGTACCGCTCCAACCCAAAGCCGACGAAACAGATGCCGCCGGCTCCCAGAGCAGCGGAGCAACG
Organism: Moniliella sp. 'wahieum'; assembly: GCA_003971905.1. Taxonomy (NCBI): domain Eukaryota; kingdom Fungi; phylum Basidiomycota; class Moniliellomycetes; order Moniliellales; family Moniliellaceae; genus Moniliella; species Moniliella sp. 'wahieum'. Next base: position 407,428 of record RSEE01000006.1, on the reverse strand, counting down.
GCTTGGCTCGACTGGTGAAGCGGGCAGCCATGGCCTGCGCCGCTTACAGCTGGTCGATCGAGCGTGTGCGCAAAAGCGTCGTCGATCGCTCGGGTGGAGTCCCACACGCATTCCAGCCCGGTCACCTCCTCGCCTCTCCACCGCTCTCCCCACCTCGACTCGTGGGGCTGCGAAGGCCACACCCACCTCTCCTACCCCGGCGAGAGGCGCGGCACGAGTCTCAGCTACTTTGCCTCGCCTCCCGACCCGCCGGGACCACGCCGCGCGCGCTCCTTCCCCCACACCTCGGTCGCAAGTGTCGATGGGCCTCAAGCTACCCGTCCTCTCCGCCCTCGACCTGTCAGCTTACTCGCCCGCTTCCCCTGCCCCAACAGTTCCCCCATCCCGGCCCCAATGTCCTCGGCTGTCCCATTGCCCTTGCCTTTGTCCGACCCCGACCCGACCCCGAACCCGCACCCCCTGAACCCCCGATCCAATACTGCCTCCAATGGCCGAGGACGAGGAACTGACCCGTACTCGGTCCGATTCAGTGTCACCGCCTGCCCTGGCACCTGCCTTCTCTCCCTTGCCTGCCGTTGCTTCTCGTTGTCCCCCGCCCAGGGGGGATATGGTCAGCATGGACCCAGGAGCCTGGGTCGTTGACACCGCCGGCCGCTGGGTCGCTCGCCCACGATACGCATCGTGCTCCGGAGAACACCGAGCAGGCTCCCGAGCAGGCTCCGAGCAGGCTCCCGAGCCGTCATCGTCGAGGCAGGTTCGCACGTGGGCTGCGAGCGTGCGCAACGTGGCCAACGTCGGTAGTACCCTGGCCCTGGCGGCCTCGAGCTCGGTTGCATTGTATGCGCTGATGGCGCAGCTTCCCTAATACTAGTGTGCGCCTCGTTTGGGTCGCCTCAGCTGAACCTTACTGGGTCGGTTCGGTGGGCTATTGGGCCTGCGTTTTGGCGAGGCAGCACCATGCATATCATACCCATCTCCTCGGCTGCCTTGCTAATCCACCCTGTTCCCCTTTTTATTATGCCTGTCCCGGCCGGATCGGGGCGGCGGCCATGTTACTTTCGCATTTCGCATCTCGCTTTCCATGTCATGTTGGTGCTCTGCCCAATGCCCCGTCTGCTTGGTATAGTTGGTTGGTTGGTTAGTGAGGGTTGCCGGTTGCCAACCGGTTATCTTGCCCGCAGCGGCCCAATCGATCTGTTTTTTATTTTTTGGGAGCGTGCATGTTGGGTGTTGGGTGCGTGGGGCAATGTTTCAATGCACGTTCGGTGCAACAGCCTCGGGCGTAGATGCTGCTCTCAACTCTCCACTCTCCACAACGTTCAACACTCGTTCGCCGCTCTCTACCGGGAATCCAGCCGAGCCACCAGCTCGCTCCACACCACCCGCACGTTTGTTGCACCTTCCCCTTCGGCCGCCATGCGCCCCGCCCTGCACGCCACCCAAGACCAGACGCCCAACTCCAGCTGCACCCCTTCGACCCCCACCCACGTCGAGCCAGAGCACGACCTTCCCGTGCAAAAGGTGCTGTCCTTTGCTCCTGCCGCGCCTGGCTCGGCTGCCGCTGCCAACGCGTCGTTTTCCAGCAAGCCCAAGATCCCTACCGCTGCCCTGCGCGCCCATCGCGCCATTTCAGGACGACCAGAAAAGGTGCTGGACGCCGCGGACATTTCCGACGACTTTTACCACCATCTTCTCGACTGGAGCGTGGCGAACCAAGTGGCCATCGTGCTGCGCCAGGCGGTGTATGTATGGGACTGCGATGCAGCCACGGTCGAGTTGGTTGACTTGGCGCAGCAGCCAGAGAAGTTAGGCGGTGGCCCGTTTGCACTCGTGACCGCGGTCCGGTGGCACCCCGAGGGAAGCTGTGTGGTAGTGGGCACGGCCAGTGGGGCAGCCCAAGTGTGGGACGTGGCAGCGAAAAAAAACGGTTGCGCACGCTACACGTTCCGCCCGAAGTTCTCGCTCCGGCCTTTGCGTCGGACGAGGCAGAGGAGGAGCAAGTGACTGTCCAAGTGGGCGCGATGGACTGGGCCGATGCCTCGACGCTCACGGTCGGGTATGGTACAGGCTGGATTGTCGACCATGACATTCGCTTGGCCTCGTCAGCCACGCGGATGCTGCGTGCTCATGCGGGCTTGGTGTGTGGCCTGGTCTACCGAACGGATGGCGCGTTGTTCGCGTCGGGCGGGAACGACAATTTGGTCCGTGTGTGGGACCGGACGCAAGAGGGCCCGATCTTGAGCCGCTCAGAGCACAAGGCAGCGGTCAAGGTATGTTCTTTCTTTCTTCTTTCTTTCTTTCTTTCTTTCTTTCTTCTCTTTTCCTTCCCCGTGTCATTAGGCGGCAAGCTGACGTTTTCTGTTGTGTCTGCCCAAGGCCCTGTCCTGGTCTCCATTTAATCCTCACATCCTCGCCTCGGGCGGCGGCTCTGCCTGTCGCACCATCAACATCTGGAACGTTGCGACCCAAGCACGCTTGATGAGCTGGCAGACCGAGGCCCAAATCAGCTCGATCCACTGGTCCTGGTACCACCGCGAACTGCTCACCACCCATGGTGCCCACCCCACCGACGCATCCTGTACCGGTGCCATCTGTTTCTGGTCCTACCCTTCGGGCAAACTGCTGTACCGCATCGATCGTGCCCACGAAGGCCGCATCCTCGATGCCGTCCTCTCCCCCGACGGACAGAAACTCGCGTCCGTCGATACGGGCGCGAATGAGCTCAGGTTTTGGACCGTGTTCGATGCGGCAGGCAAGGCCGGCGCGCCGGGAGGCCAAAGCAGGCGTAGGACGAGTGGCGCTCCGTGGGGTGGGGGGGGTACGATGCCTCGCTGGTCCACTTGTTCTGTTATCTTGTTTCCAGCAGCTAATAGCTACGATGGCTGTGTTTGTTCCTTGTTGTTAATTTGTTTTGGCTGAGGTCCTTGTGGCCTGAGGGCCTGAGGGTGGGGTGAGCGGGCCAGACCTCTTCCATGTGCTATGTGACCGGATGTACGCTCCCTCAGCCAGCGACAAGAGTGGGGTGGCGGGGGGTACTCGTAGTGGGCAGCGCGTAGGACGCCGAGCGAGCCATGCATGTGCTGCCATGGCCCATCAGCACATCTGCGGGGCTCCTCCGCGCTTCATCACACTCCTATTTTTGAAATGTAGTCACCGCCTCGCTGCCTCGATGTTATTCATAGTTTCAACCGCCTGGGTTCGGTGCATCCAATTTTTTTGGCCCCTGTTTTCTTGGACGCCTTCGCTGTTCCCACCCCCCACACCACCGCCATGGCCAAACCAGCGGCCACCGCGCCGCCCAAACCAGCGCCAAGGGCTCGTCCAAGCGATCCTCGTCCGATGCTGGCAAAAAACGCTCCTCCGCCGCTGCCGCCCCCGCCGCTGCTGCCAAGGCCCCCCACAAGCCCCCTCACAAGACCAAGTCCGTTCCAAACAAGCCACACAAGCCCGCTGCGCCCACCACGGCCGCCCAGCTGCTCGCTGGTCTCACGTCCGGCGACTTTCCTCGTGGTGGCGGCTCCGTCTTGACGCCTGCAGAGTACCGCGACACGCTGCAGACCGCGCGTGCCGATGCGACCGAGACGACAGTGGCAGCAGACGAGGCTGTCGTGTCGGGCGGCAAAAAACGCCGCCACCGTGCCCGACGGAGACAACGACGACGAGGGTCCCTTCCACGAGGGCCGCTCGCGCAAGCGCAGGACCGAGGCTCCCCGTGATGGTGGTGCCCGATCGAACATCTTAACTACAAAGTACGTCCCACCCACGTTTTTTTTTTCTAGCTTGCCCGTTGGCTCTACTTTGGTGCTGTGCTGACCTGCTTCCCTCTGCAGCGCATTACCCCGGGCACCAAGTTGCTGGGCACCATCCTGGCTGTCCATCCCCTGGCCCTGATTGTCTCTTCCCGACGGCCTTCTGGGCCATGTACCCATCACCAACATCAGTTCCCGCTTCACTGCCCACCTGCGCAACGCGACTGACGACAGCGACTCGGACGACGACTCAGAGTCGGAGTCAGAGGAGGAGGAGGAAGAAGATGAGGAGGGGGGGAGACGTATCAACGCCCGCAAGAACAAAATTACCCAACTGGGCCAACTGTTCCATCCAGGCCAAACAGTTTTGGTCGCGGTGGAGGCGAGCTATGCCCCGAACGATGTGCCAACACGCAAGAGCAGTGTCGCCACTGGCGCTGCCGGGCGGGAAGAGTACGACTTTGAAGCGCGCCGGGCTGTGCTGAGCCTCGACCCGGCCCTGGTCAATGCCGAGGTGGACGCGTCGGATTTGCACGCGGGCTGCCTGTTGCCCGTTGCCATCTCGGCCAAGGAAGACAATGGCTGGGCAGTGGAGACAGGGGTAAAGGGCATCAAGGGATTCCTTCCGTTTGCTGGCACGGAAAATGGGTCCGGCCCCCGATTCGCTTCCGATTGGATCGGTCCACTTGGTTGCCATCCAATCCATCCAGGCGGGCTCGCTTGCTTTGGTTCGCCTTGGGCCCCACTCGGCCTTGACGGCAGCCACGTCAGCGCCAGCAGGCTCCCCGGATCGAGGGCCTTCTTCCCGGCACTCGAATCGTACCTTGGTCGCTGGCACCTCGCCGGCAGGCATTGCAGTCAAGCTATGGGGTCTGTTTGATGCCACCATCCCTGCCGTTCATCTGCCCAACAGCCCCGAGAGCTACACCCCCGGCACGCACCTGGACGCGCGTGTGCTGTGGGTGCAGACGCCTCGGGCCCGAATCGATGTGTCGGGGGTGTCGCTGGGGGACGAAGAGGAGGACGCAGAGAAAGATGCCGAGGCGCCAGGCCAAGCCAGGATCGTAAGATTGGCATGTCTGCCATCCCGCATGTGCTCCAGCTTGAGGCGCCTGCCGATCTGGCACTGGCCTTGCCCGTCGGAGTCTTGGTCGACGCCACGGTCACGGCCATCAACCCGAGCTGGGGGATCACCCTCGCGCTTCGTCCTCAAGGCACCGGGACTGAAGTGACGCCCGTACCGGGCTTTTCCCATATTTCCCATGTCGACGACCAGCATCTGGTCCGCTGGACGAGAACAAGTACGGCGTTGGCTCGACCCATCTGGCGCGCGTCATTCGTCACGCGCTAACGGACCAGGTGGTGGAAGTTTCCCTCGCTCCGCGCGTGCTCGACAGAAAGTACTTGCGCGTCGCCGACATCCCCGGGCGTGGTGCTCAAGGGCACGTTAAGAAGATTCTGAAGACGCAATGTTTGTGACTTTGACGGGCCAGTGGATGGGATTGTGTTCCCGATGCACTATTCGGACGTGGCACTGAAAAAGCCCGAGCGCAAGTACCCCGTTGGGTCCAAGGTCACTGCCCGTGTCATCTTTGTCAATCCCACCCGCAACCGGGTCGTCTTGAGTCTGAAACGATCGATTGTGCGTGCCGAACTGCCCATTCCATCGAACCTCGATGAAGTGCGCCCTGGCGAGATTACCTTGCCACCGTCAGCCGCAAGTTGGACAAGGGGGGGCTGCTCGTCGACTTTTTCCAGACCTTGCGCGCATTTGTGCCACGTACCGAGATTGCAGCAACCGCACGCCCGCCACAGTACAGATTGGCCAGACGGTACAGGTGCGCGTGATGCGGGTCGACGATGACCAACGCCGCATCGTCGCCTCCATTCGCCAAGCCTTGCCTTCCTACTTGGCCCAACAAGGTGCCGCGTCCGTACGGGATGGAACCGGGTCGAGGGCACGGTGGTGTCGGTGCAGAACGATGTGGCAACGCTTACGCTTCCCCTCACCCGGGGCCAAGGCGGTCTTGTCGCTCAACGCGCTGGCCCAGCTCGATCGCGCGAGTCGGGTACGACGGTGACGGGGAGCAGTTGGATGGAGCAGGGCTCCAAGCTGACCGATTTGATCGTCACGGGGCGAAGCAAGGAGAAGGGTTTGCTGATCGTCGTTCCCTCCTCAGATACCTCGGCCGTGGCAGCTCGGGCTCTGTCGGGGTTGGTGCCCGATATGATTCTGGAAGGCACGGTCACCGCACAAGGAGCCCACGGCGGCTACCGTGTCTTTTGGGCCCGGCCGCTCCGGCCGGTTGCACTTGCTCGACTGTGTTGATCGGGACGGTTTGCAGGGCGCCAAGCTTCCCGAGGTGGGGAGTACGGTGCAGTGTGTGGTGCTGCGGACCAGTAAAAATGGCGTAGGGCCGATGTGTCTTCTGCGCCCATGGCGCTGGCCGCTGCCGCGCAGGCTACGCTGGCCACCGAGGTGCAGGATGGTGCTACGGGGGGGCGTACGAGGCGGTGAACCGTGCGGTTCTTGACTCGGGGCCGACGTGAAGGTTGGGGACAAGGTGGTCGGGGTAGTGCGAGGCATTGCGTCTCATGCCGGTCTGTTTATCGACATTGCCCGCCACTTGACTGGACGGGCGCTCATCTCGCAACTGTTTGATACTTTGTCCAAGAGTGGACGAGCAATTCGAGATTGGCCAGGTGGTCTCTCCCACCGTGACCAAGATGACCGGCACTGGGGAAAATGTCAAGGTGGAGTTGAGTCTCAAGAGTGTGGCGCCTGTCCAGGCCGCTACCAACGGGACTCCAACGCTCCGTTTTGCGGATTTGGCTGTCGGCGAGGCCCGGCCCGGGTTCGTGCGCAACACGACCGACTTTGGCGTCTTTGTCCAACTGGAGGATCCAACTTGGCCGGTCTGGCCCACAAGTCTGCCCTGGCCGACCCACCAACCAAGTCGAAGCTGCGCTCCAAGCTTACTCGGTCGGCGACCGTGTCGTAGCCAAGATTATCAAGCTGGACCCTGCTAACAAGAAGATTAGCCTGGCCTGAAGCGCAGCCTGTTCACCACTGAGGAGCTCGACCAGCTCGTCAAGGACGCCGAGCCAGACGAGCAGCCGAGCGCCAAGGCGGGATCGAGCTCGGACGATGGCGAGGCCATGCCTTTGGTCTCGGACGAGGAGTCGTCGGAGGATGAGACAGCGACAGCGGCAGCGAGGGGGACGACGAGTCGGACGATCTTCGGATGAACCAGTTTGATGGTGACTCGGACTCTGAGGAGGAGGATTCCGAGATGGACTCGGACGAGGAGATGGAGGTGGACGACGAGCCGGCTCCCAAGCATCAACTCGAACTGTCCGGTGGCTACAGCTGGTCGGGCAACGCAGCGGATGTGTCGGACTCGGACGAGGCTGGGTCCGAGGAGGAATCGGACGAGTCGGACAACGAGGCAAGTGGCCTCCAAGAAGAAGACGGCCAAGGCTCCTGTGCAGGATGTGACGGGGGCGCTAGCAACAAGGCACCCGAGTCGGCTGCCGACTTTGAGCGCTTGCTGCTTGGTTCGCCTAACTCGTCGTTGCTCTGGATCCGCTTCATGTCCTTCTATCTCGCCATGGGCGATGTGGAACGGCGCGAGCGGTGGCCGAGCGGGCGTTGACGATCATCAACTTCCGCGAGGAGACGGAGCGGCTGAACGTTTGGCTTGCGCGCTTGAACTTGGAAAATGCGTTTGGCGCAGAGGATGGGACGACGTTTGACGCTGCACTGGCGAGGCGAGCAAGAACAACGATGCCAAGACGGTGGCACTACGGGCCATTGACATGCTCAAGCGCTCGGGTAAGGTGGAGCGGGCTCTGGAGCTGTGGCAGCGGACGGCACGCAAGTTTAGCCAGTCGGCCAAGGTGTGGGTTGCCTACTACACATTCCTCCTGAGACGGATAATGCGTCCAAAGCGCGGGAGGTGGCCGCGCGCTCGCTGCAGAGCCTGCCAAAACGAAAACATGTCAAAGTTCTGTTGGGCTATGCCTGACCGAGTACCGCACCCGGCCAGGGGGCGATGCAGAGCGGGCGGGTGCTGTTTGAGGGCCTGGTGGATTCCCACCCGCAGCGGCTGGACGTATGGATGCAGTACCTGGACCAGGAGGAGAAGGTGGTGCGCACTGCTGGCGACGCCGAGGGCGGGGCGCAGCACGGTGCGCTCACTGTTGAACGGCTGCTGGCACGCAAGCTGTCCAGCAAAAAGGCACGCTCGTGCTGAAGAAATGGCTGTCGTTTGAGAAGAGGCACGGCACGGCCGCCGACCAGCAGGCGGTACTGCAGCGGGCGCGCGACTTTGTCGCTGCCCAGCAGGCCAAGGCAGCTCCTGCCACCGAAGGGCCCGAGTCGCATTCGGACTCGGACTCGGACTCGGACGACGAAGAGTAGAGGCAGGAACCTAGCATGAATTGTATTGGATTTGCAGACATCAAGGTGAACAGGTGGGAGAGAGAAGAGACAAACGAGGTTGCTGTGCCTCTTGCGAGGGGTGCTTGCCCACGTTCAACAAGACTCCATGTCTCCGCAACCTTCTGCCAGGGTGTGTTACTTATTGTCTGGCTCCAACGTCCTATCCATCCTTACCGGTTTACCCCAGAAGAGTGCCGGTTGCCGGGTACCGGTGAGGCCGGTGATGGCAATCTGATGTCGACGAGGCCGACAGGGGCGGCAGAGGACAGCAGAGGACGGCAGAGGACGGCGGGGGGCGGGCGGGGTGAGACAGCTGATGCCCGTGGCGGGCGTGGATGCGGAAAAAGCAATTGCAAATGAAATTCCAACGGAACAACTCGCGACGCCTCGGGACAATCCGGCTGTGCTGCCGTGGCGGCTGCCGCGAACTCAGCACACGGCCAGAGTCTGAGCTGAGACCATCTGCGACCTGATAAGAGTTGAAATTGCTAAAAACCTGTTCCTCCGCCCAAGCCCAGCTGTCTTTCTCCGTAATCCTGCCATCTACCCCGCTCCGCCCGTCCCTGGACCACACTCGGTCCAGCTCTGAAAAAGCAGCAGCTGTGGGATCTGAAGCTGGGAGCCGGCTGGGCTGGGCCTGGCGCAGCTGAGACGGCAAGAAGCAGGGGCTACCTGAGCGACTGCGCACACTGACCCTAAGCACGTAATGCAAAAGTGCCCTGAGGAGTGCCGGCCGCTTCCCATCAGATGGACGAAAAGGGGTGGCAAAGCAGGGGCCTCTTGCAGTGGAGCAAGAAGCAGAGAGGTCACTAGGGTCACTAAAACACAGCCCACCTGGACCAGCCGATCTAAACGACAGGGGGATGGTACCGCGGGGCATCCAAGGCTTGCCGCTTACCGCGCTTACCCCTTACCCCTTACCGGCTAAGCGGCAGCGGTGAACACAGACACACTCAGGACAGTGCCGTGGAAGGCATGGCATCAGCAGTGTCTGGCTGGTCCGGCCGCCCCACGCACTAATGACTACGGGAACTACCCTTCTCCTCGAATGCGCCTCCTAAAGATTATCGATTAGGATCCTTTCAGGCCCTCGGGCTGGCCTCTGCTCTGGCCGAGTGTGTTGGTTAACCAGCCCAACCAGTGGCTGCGTCCGTGTGTGGTTTCGCCCGTTGTGAGCCTCGCCCTGAACGTTTCACCCGGCCGCCCCGCACTGGATCCGTCGGATTTGCCAGATCTAGATCTAGTGGCAGCAGTCAATGAATTTCCGGCGCTGTTGGTCATTCCCGTTGGGCTATATAAAGCTGCCTCCCCACCTTGTCCCCCGCCCCCCCGCCCTCAGCACCTCTCACCCCACCTCCTCTTCTCTCACTCCATCGCTGCACCATGGTTGCCCCCAACGAGCCCGAGTTCCAGCAAGCCTACGACGAGCTTGTCTCCTGCCTCAAGGACTCGACCCTCTTCCAAAAGCGCCCTGAACTCGAGCGCATCCTCAAGGTTGTCTCCATCCCCGAGCGCCTGATTCAGTTCCGTGTCGCCTGGGAGAACGACAAGGGCGAGATTGAGGTCAACAATGGCTTCCGTGTCCAGTTCAACTCGGCTCTCGGCCCTACAAGGGCGGTCTCCGCTTCCACCCGACTGTGACCTGTCGGTGCTCAAGTTCCTCGGCTTTGAGCAGGTGCGTCTTCTCTTTCCCTTTCCTTGTGATCCGCCTGTGATCACCATTTGTACGGGATTACTGATCGTTGCCTGTCTGAACTGCAGATCTTCAAGAATGCGCTTACTGGCCTCAACATGGGCGGCGGCAAGGGTGGTGCCGACTTTGACCCCAAGGGCCGCTCGCCTGCTGAGATTCGTCGTTTCTGCCAGGCCTTTATGAGTGAGCTGTGGCGCCACATTGGTGCTGACACGGATGTGCCCGCGGGCGACATCAACGTGGGCGGGACCGAGGTGGGCTACCTCTTTGGCCAGTACAAGAAGTTGGCCAACAAGTGGGAGGGCGTCTTGACTGGCAAGGGCCTCAGCTGGGGTGGCTCCCTCATCCGCCCCGAGGCCACTGGCTACGGTGTGATCTACTATGTGGAGAAGATGATCGAGACAGCCACGGGCGGCAAGGAGTCGTTCAAGGGCAAAAAGGTGCTTGTGTCGGGCAGTGGCAATGTGGCTCAGTACGCTGCGCTCAAGGCGATCGAGTTGGGGGCGACGGTGCTGTCGCTTCGGACTCGAGGCGCGTACATTGCCAAGTCGGCCGACAAGGGCTTCACTGCCGAGGAGGTGCTCAAGGTGCAGCAGCTCAAGGCCCAGCGCAAGGGTCTCGTTGCGCTCGAGTCGGAGCTGTCCAACTTTGTGTGGCATGAGGGCAAGCGGCCTGGACCTGGTGGAGAAGGTGGACATTGCGCTGCCCTGCGCGACGCAGAATGAGGTGAGCGGACCCGAGGCCGAGTACTTGGTCAAGGCCGGCTGCAAGTACATTGCCGAGGGTCCAACATGGGCTCCACTGCCGAGCGATTCACGTGTACGAGACCAACCGGTCCAAGGCCGGCATCTGGTACGGCCCGGGCAAGGCTGCCAACTCGGGCGGTGTGGCCGTGTCGGGCTTGGAGATGGCGCAGAACTCGCAGCGCGAGAGGTGGACGTCGGAGAGGTGGACGCGCGTCTGAAGAACATCATGTCCGAGTGCTTTGACAAGTGCTACACCACATCGCAGGAGTACGCGCTGACCAAGGAGAGCTTCCTTCCCTTGTCCGCGGCGCCAACCTGCACGGAGCCATCCTCGTCTTTGACGCTATGATTGCCCATGGTGACTTCTACTAAGTGACTCGGCATCATCGGCTGCCATCCTTTGCACATTGTGCCCTCCCTTTCTTACCAGTCCTCTCTTTTGAGACTGACGATTGCTGAATATTATCATCTGTGTACATGTACTTTCATCCAGTCTTAGAATTGGCTTTGGCAGAGCATTGAAGAACAATTCCAGATGAGATGAGTGTTTCCTGTCTGAAGGGCAGTAGCCAAACTTGTCTATGATACACCACCAGTGACGTTTAACTTGCTACAACAATAGCCACGGCCGCGGTGGTCGGGAACATTCAAAGATGATCGATGAGGGTAAAACCAAGTTCCTCGCTGCCACAGGACAGGCCAAACAAGGGGGGCGAGCGATTGCGAATGCAGGAGACGAAACAGGGAATGACGTAAATAGAATCAAGACAGATGGAACGACTTGCCACCTTCAACCATGGCCTTGCGCAAACGCTGACCCATAACCTTGGTAGAATAGTTGGGCAGTTTGAGGTAATTGACGCAGGTCATCACCGAAGGAAGGTAGTCTCCGGTTGCAGTGGGGCCTCGTGCGGACGCCGCACCACCGTCAATGGGGGTTGCAACGCCTTGAACCCTCCAATGGGCAACTTGGGCGATCCCGTGAGCCACTGCAGGAAAAGGCGGCGCTCCTGAGCGTCAAAGGACGTCATGAGCTGAGCAAGTTCAGGTACGCTTCCGACTCGGAGGTGAATCCGTGGTCCGGTTTGACGTACGTCGCCAGCGTCGCGTGCGACCAATCTTCCGGTGCGTTGCCAAACACTTCAACCAACTCGCCGGAGTGAAAGAAGCCAAAGCCTGGGGATCCATCAGTTTCTGGAAGCCCTGTCGGAAAGCAGCAACCAGGGGCGCAGTGCCACGACCAATCAAAACCTCCACCACCTCCGCCACATATGCCCTAACGTTCTCTCCCGTCACCGCCGTGTCTTTTCCACCCGGAACCAACTCGAGCGAATCGTACCCAGGCAACGTGAAATCGATCCCGAGTTGCTCCACCTCCGCCGGAGGGAGAGAAAGGAGCTGATTCAAAGAGGATGCCAACTTGGCGTCAATTTGGGCCACCGTCCGCACTGTCTTCGCCACGGGCCGACCAATGACGAGAGCCAAAAGACGGGGTTAAATTCGATGTGAATGATGCGAGAATCCAAGAGCGATTTCGCGACAAACGTGCCCAATGCTTGAAACAACGACTTGCTTGATCCCTGCCGGTGTTGTCTCCCCCCCTGGGAGAGGAGAAGGGAACAGTCCTTGTGGCGCACGTACATATTCCTCGTCCCCGTCCCGCCCGACCCAAGCCACATGGCCGTGTCGGTACGAGCAAAAGCGCGCGAAGCCAGCGAATAAAATTCCAATGTCGGGCCCAGACCCGTACCCACCTCGTCAAAGTATTCCACCTCCAGCATCGAGTCAGCCTTGGCGTACGACTCGCAATCTGAGAGGACCGTATCGATCACTTTATCCGCCCAATCCGCACCTTTTGCCGGGGCAGGGACAATGTACCCAAAGCCTCATCTCGTGCACGGACTGGCAGAGTCGCCGGAACGAAGCAAGGTTGCCAACGCGCAACCGGCGGGTCGAGCCAAAGGCTGTGGCTTGTAAGTAAGCGAAGCGGGTGCAAATGGAAACAGGAACGGATACGCCGCGGCAGCTCTTGAGCCCATTGTGGAAGAATAGGCTCACCGACACCAGGGGCTCCTCGAGTTGCCGATTGAGTTTGGCTGTGAGCTTATTGTTGACAAAGAGCGACGTAAACTCCTGACTATTTCTCGGGCGTTTCAAGAGTGAATGCCTCGTACAGCGCATGGAGTAGCGTCAAAGTCTTGCTCATCTCCGATTCGGGAGGGAAGACGTCTACTGCAGTGGGAGCATCGTCTGCACAAGTCAAGTCAGCGTTTGGTATCCTCTCAAAACCCCAAGTCTACTTACCCTTCGTTTGAGAACGATCGGGTTTGGGTGCAGGCCCGTTGACCTTGCGGAACGAGACGGGGTAAGGGGTGGACCAGAATGTGCGGTCCGGCTGCCATTCCGGGTTCTTCTCCTCTCCATGCGATAAACCACCCCAAAAAACCGTCTCATCCAAGCCCACCTCTCGATCTCCCACCGAAAAGACAATGTGCCACTCGTCCGTGTGAGTGATTGCTGCAGAGCGTCAGAATAAGGACGTCGATCGTCTCCCCTCCGTTGGACGAGAGCTGGACCCGGAGTAGAGGAACCTTCACCAGAAGTAGACGGCTTGTCCCTGTCCACCCCAGTAGTCCGCTCCTCAGTCATTTCCTCCTGGGGTTCAGTGTCACCTTCGGCGGCGGCCTCTCGTCATCGGGCATGTCATCAAACGCGCCTCTCAACAACCCCTGCATCAAGGTACGAGCGGCCGCCTCACGACGTGCAGGCCCATCGTCGCCGTCGGACAGTGGGCGAACCGAAAAATGAGGTCCCGGCGAAGTAGCTTGATCATTTAGTCTCGGTGGTGGTGCTCAGCTGCAGCAGCAAACGCCGCCAGACCGACGACAGCCGATTTCCACCTGCACCATTAGCAACCGACTGTGCCACTTGGATCTTGGAACGGAGGAACTCGTCCAACTCCGATACGAGAGCAACAGCATGAATGCCGATCATCAGCGTCTGACACGATCGAGGGACGTTCGAATCAGACGAGACGAGTTTGAGCCGCATCTGTTTCGTTAAGGCCAAACCGGGCAATCGACGCATCTCCTCGTCCAACGCTCCCGACAGACTAACCACCTCGACCGATTCACTTCGGCTCACTGTTTCTTGAAGGCGTTGAACCAGTTTGCGTGCCCCGTCTGGGTGCCGAGCAACCGCTTGATCAAACAACTGCCTCCGTACAGTGGGAGCGAGAGGTGCGTCCGTGTCGCCAAGAAGGACAAGCAGTCCATCAATCAGACCCGACTGCGAGCAGCTCCCATCCAGCCAGACCATCGTCCTCTGAAGTCACGGCCAGAAGGATATCATCGAGCGCACGACGAGCTTCCTCGGTGGAGGTGAGGCCACTCGTACGAATGAGATTCGCCAGAGCCTCTGCCCTAGGCAGGACGTTTGTGTCCGCCTGACGAGGGGAAGTGTAGAGCGCTTGGAAGATGCGAGCCCGCACAATGATCATGTCCTTTGTTGAGCTGCAGTCAGATGCGATGCCCCTTGGCATTGACCTTGGAGCGACGTTCCTCCTTAGGAACGGAGTAGATCGGGCCCGGTTCACCTGACAGTTCTTGCTCAGCCAGCTGCTTGATTTCCCAGATGACGCCCCCCGCTCCAGAAAGCGTAAGTACTCTGCGCCCAACTTGACGACCAGGAGCTCGACAATCTGAAGGGATCCCTGCACCAGCGCGGGTGCATCATCAGACGACAGCACCAGCCAAAAAGGCAGGGACAGCCACCGGAACCAAGAGCTGAGCCAACTGAGTCGGATTGGCAAAGCCGAAGATCCTCAGAATGGCTACAATCGCCGTGTGGCGCACAGCGGGTGTGACAGACGCAGCATGAATCTCCACCAGCGCGGGAGCATAAGCTTGCAGAGCGCCAAGACAGGCTTGGCTTGTTGAGGATCCATCTCGGTTGGGGCGGCTTTGACTGCATTCAGCTTCGCCATTGAGGCAGCTTGATCTGCTGTCCGCTCGCCTGTTACGAGCTGCAACGCGCGCTCCGTGTAGTTGCGTCCATCAAACACCCCTGTCTTGGGAGGATAGGGGAAGTAACTCAATGGTCAAACTGAGTGCCTCTTGAAGTTGTTCCTTGGGCCGCGTGCTAAGGTTTTGCAGTAATGCCACCTTGCCTGTGCCTGTTGGTGGTGACACTTCGTCCGCGTGGGAGCACGGGATCCGGTAAGGATGGCATTACAGTGCATCGCCTAGATTGCTTTCCAGCAGATGACGCGAAACGGCGGGGGAGGAACGGGTGGCATAGGTAAGAGCGCGAACCAAGTCGGTGACCATGGAACTAGGGATGGTAGCCACAGGAGCTGCAGAAGTAGGCCCGTCAACATCGGTGCTGGTGGTACAAGAACCTTCTCTAGAGCGACACAAAGCTCAGGTGTAACCAATTGAGCCAGCACGGCGGGGAACAAGCGGTAGCTCTCGAGAATACGGACGATGGACTTGCATGTTTGCTCTTGAATACGCCTATCGCTGTTGCCGAGCATGTTGGACAAGAGAGGGATGGTGTCGCGGACATGCCTACATCGCTTTCTTGGAGCTTGCGACAGCAGTTTGCAAATGTTGTCACCGCCGTGCGTTGGACGTGGAGGTTAAAGAAGTCGAGGTACATAAGGACAGCCATCAACCCACCGGCCTTGACGATTGAGGCAGGGTAGTCCACACTGATTTTCAAGTGTTTGCAGCCTGTTCTGCCAGATCAATGACCTCAATCTCCAGCAGGCGGGAAACCATGGCTTCAACACCGCCAGATTGTACGACGACGAGCCGCCTGGGGCATGGCCTCAATCAGGTTGGCCAGGCACCGGCAGGCGAGCACCTGCCGCTCGGACTTGGACTCGTTCCCAACTGCGCTCAGAATTGCAGCCACTTCAGGGTCTACTTCTTCCTGGACAGAGTCTTCGTCGTCGTGCGCACCGGTGGGAGGCGTGCCGCCTAAGATGCGGACAAACTCGCGAACAAAAGCGCGGGTGGGAAATTGACCAAGGAGCGAGTCCTCTTGACTGATGCTCAAGAGCCCAGCGAGCTCTTCGAGCGCATCAAGTTGTTCGGATGGTTCAGAGCCAGGTTTGATGGCGGACAAGAGTACCTTGAAGCGCTCGTTAAAGTTGGAGAAAAAGCTGGCCATGGCGCGGAGATCAATGCCGAGGTTAGCCCCGTCGGGATAGTAGCCATCGTCCTCATCGTCCTCGTCCTCGTCCTCGTCCTCATCCTCGTCCCCCTCATCCTCATCTCATCCTCGTGCCCTAGGTCTTGAGGGTCCATACCATCGCCATCGCCATCGTCGTCTAAAAGATCAGACGCAATACTGATACTAGGGTCATCAAGGACGGGGTAGTGGTCCGAGCCATGGCTGTCAGGAGCACCACTGGCAGATGCATGGGTTGCCGGTGCAGACGCATCGGGCATGAGCTCGTCGCCGTCCGAGTCAAGCGTAGAAGACGGCATGGCGGGCGGCAGCGAGGAGGAAATGGCGGGCTCCGGCAGCGTAGGCTGGTGGCGGTGGTGGCGGAGACTGCTGGGTTGGTTGGATGTGGTCGATACGGGGGGGAGCGGCATTAGGCCTTAGGCTTGGGCGTATTGGGGCAGCTGACTATGATGCCGGCCGGCGTCGTGATCGGAGGCATGGTCACGTAGGGTTTACGCATCCGATGCATGAGCAGCGGTGATGCATGTGGATGATGTGTGACGGATGCATGACACTCAAAGTATGCGGCGACACGGCCTGTGGCGCGGGGCTCCTGACGCGTGACGCCGATGATCTGTCATTGATGGCTAGGATGATCGATGACTCGACGACTAGCGACCGTTGAGCGTTGAGCTTGAGCGGGGAGCAGGCTTCGTTGTCCCTCCATCTGCTGCGTCTGCAAGGCAAAGCCTTGATGCAAGGCTAGGGCCGAGTAAATTTGAAATTGGTATGATCGAGGATCGAGGACTTCGACACCCTCGATCATCGATCAGGGAAGGTGGTCATCGGTCATCACGTGATCTGTATAAAGCGCTTGCCCACTTTGCAGCCTCCCAGTTGCAACCAACAGTCCCCTAAACTACTGTTCTGATACACACCGCTGACAGCCGAACGCAGCTTTGAAATTTGATGGTCGATGCTGCGCGGGTCATTAAATTGCTCCTCGGTTGTTCTATAGTGCTGTTGGTCATTCAGCCTTGGCTAGTGTAAATTGGAGGGCCACAGAAAGATGAGAGCTTTTGAGTGAAGAATCGCCGAGAGAGAAGTAGCAATCATTTGTGGGGAAGCAGGTAGAGTAGAGCGCATGGGAACAGGGAAGGAGCGAGACGCTCGGGACGAAGAAATAGAAATGGGAGCGAGATCAGCCAAACGATGACACAGATGGACGCTCAGTGTTTCTATAGTTCTGATGTGGCTCTCTTTCTGGCATTCTTTCTTAAGGTGGGCGCGAGGGGGAACGGAGAGTCGTTGGCGTCGGCCATCGGGGTGGGCCGCGTTGGACGCACTGGCACCTGTGCGGCGGTGGAGATGGTGCAAGGGGGGGAAAGTAGGAGGGAGAGGGCGGAGAGATGTGTCCGATGTGGAAATGGGGTATGGGGTATGGACGGTTGGGCTGAAAGCCGGAAGGCTGTGGTATATATGCATCGGCGGGGAAGAGAACATGCGAGATGAGTCACACGGAGAAAGAAAAGGGGATCATAGACAAAGGGGGAAAACAGGATATAGAACAACTCAGCCGGACCAGTCAATCTGTGGTGACTAAAAAGGGTGACCACAGGTAGGTCTGAGATCTGACCCGACTTCGCTCGTGACTCTGGGGTACCATTTGTCCCCTTGACAGCTATTAACGCATGCGCGGCTTCCCTTGACTTGATTGTTCTTTCCCTATCCCCTTTTCTTAGTATAGCCTCTCGTCGGGATCTCGGGATATATAGACTCTCCCCCCCACAAAGAAAAGAGAGAAAGATTTATCTGTCAACAGTCAATCACAGGTCATCATCTTCGTCTCGTTCCTGTGGCACGTCTAGATGTTGGTGTATCATCCCATCACAGCTCTCAACGCTGCTGAGGACCTAGTACATCTGCGCGATTCCTACACGGTACCCCGTCTCTCTCACGGCAAGCATCACTTTGAGGAAAGTGTAACAGAGTACACGGATATGTAACAGTCGGGACTAAACGAGGGAGACCAAGGTCTTGTCAGAGGTGGGGGAAAGGCAAGATCGTTCGTGGGAGAAAACAGAAGGCATCGGGCAGAGACAGAGAACAGAAGCAAAAGGGAAGGAAGAGCGAGAGGACACAGGATGCAGATGTGGAAATTGGAGCGAGCGTAGTCATTGGGTGACAGGATAGCCCTACATTTTCACGACGGACCCATGAATGTTCCGGGTACCCATGCCCCTCGTGGACGGGATATAGCCCCGGAAGCGAACGAAGTACTCAATGTAGCCTTCACGGCCCCTTCCAGCGAGAGTCAAGGACGTGCTCGGCCTGGTGATGAACCGCACCATCGTCAGCATATTCGGGGAGAGGAGGCGGGGATCGATCAAGCGCGGGCAGGGTCCATGCCACCTGGGGTGTATGTGCACGCAAGAGGGACATATGAAACACGTCATGGAGGTGTAGGTAGTCGGGAAGGTGGACCTGGTACGCGGCGCGGCCCACAGCGTGGACAATGGGAAAGGGGCCGACGTAATGATAGTCGAGGCCGTCAGCAGCAGGTCGCTGGCTAGACATATACCCGTCCCGGCGGATCAAGAAAAGCTGTGCCGCAGTGAATTGGTGTCATAATATCGGCCGAGACTTCACTTGAAAATGAGAGACCGCATTAGTTGTGTTGGGATGCGGGGGGCATATTGTTGAAGCCATGTTCGGTTGAGGGTCGTCGGGTAAGCGACGATTTTGCGCGACAGGCTCATTGAGCGAATATGGGAGTAGGTTATACATCGTAATGTGGTTGGTATATTACAGAGAGCCCCCTTCACAAGCTCTACAAAGCATGGACGCACGGAGCCGGGCCCAAAAGCGGGACTCATCAGACACAGTTGCTATGGCACTGGGTCTGAACCATGAGAAGAGCCCTTGTTGTAGGTGAATGAACGGGATGAACCGCTGAGACACGGCGGCGGAAGAGGCGGAGAGATCGACATGGCCAGAAGGACACATGCAAAAACCCTAGCACGACGGTGCACGGGTTGGCGCGGTGCTGGGTGGGCCGGGGCAGTGTGTCACCACGCGTTGCCAGTCATGCGTGTCACATGTCACTAGTCACTAGTCACTACATGTCACATGTCACCGGTGATGGGGCGGGGGGTGGCGTGTGGCTTTCCTGGAAGAGGCGATGAAGCTCGAAGGCGCCGCTGCGGGCCGTCGCAGGCGTGGGCGGATGCAGCTTTTTTTGCCCAAACGCGTCGCCGCGCTCTTTTGCGGAGAGCGGTATCGGCTCCTAAGCGCCCCCCCACGTATTCTCCCCCCCGCCGCCACCGCCATTCTCCGCGGGCATGTCCGCTCGGCCGGACGCCCCGCCCCCCCCCCCCTCCTTGGCTGCATGCGCCGCCTACACCATCAAACTCACTGGGGAGAGTTTTCCCCCCCCGAGTATGTGCCCCTGCCTCGGCCCCCTCCACCTCTTTCACCCCAGTATCCTGCAACGATCCACTGACCCTTCTGCTCTGAGCAGGCTCTGCGCTCAGCGCCTTGCCTACTACCGCACTCCCATATTTGTCGACCGCATCACTGGCCGCCATGGCCTGGACCTCTTCCAGAGTTGCCACGCTGAAGCTGCTGCCCTGTGTTCCTGTATGTTGAAATACCTCGTGCGCTCAAATATGCTCTGATGCGCTCTGTCCTGAGCTAGCGGTCGCTCTCCCCCTCTCGCCCCAGAGCAAGGCACAGTCTGCCACCCATCCAGCGCCTCACGCTCTTCCCGACTAACGAGGCTGGCGCGGGGCTCATGCCGGCCGCTCGCGTCCACCAGCTGGCGCTCCAGCTCGAACACGCATTCAATCAACGCTTCTTCGTCGGCGAGCGTGTCGCTGTTCGTCTCACGCCTCACGAGCTTCGCTGGGGTATTATTGTGGCTGTCCGCCCCCGCTGGCTCTGGGCGTTGCTTGAGCAATTACCAGCCGGCAGAGGCTTGCGGACACCCTATAATATCTTGCGCCTCATGCTCCAGCAGCGGACTGCTCCTTTGATCAATGGCGTTTCCAACGAGGCGCTGAGCAACTCTGCTCCTAAAGATGCTCCGGGCCCTTCGCCCCCACCAGAGCTAACCGCCGACACGCTCATCCACAGTGTTGGCACGTGTGCCCCGCTCTTCCCATATGGGCACATTTTGGACTCTCCCCAGGAGTACCAGTATGAGGTCCTGCTGGGGCCGCTGTACGACGCCACTAGCAATTCCTGGCCCGATGCAAGCGCTTTTGTCAATCAGTCTCGAAGGACAATGGCATCTTCCGAGCTTGCTCGTCCACCCCGTGCATGGGGAGTCCTCTCCTCCCCGCTTTATCCGCGCTGCGATGCAGCCCTCCTCTCCCCGGCCTTTTACTGCTCCAACCGAGCAATGCAATAGGCATGGTGCCTATCCTCCCTTTCACCGTTTTACCCTGGAGAATTGGTTCCTGAGGAGGATGACTGGACCCCGCCCGCCGTGGAATGGGCTGCCCACTTTCTCTTATCAAACCCAGCAAATTCCTCGGCCTTGTACCGACGCCCGGAGAGCCCGCCGTCTGCATCCGGCGCAGATAGTGTAATGGCTGCACTTAGGGTAGTTTTCACGCTTTCCAACCCGTTCAACGCGCAATCGGCTCCTACCCCTACGAGCGTCACGTTGCCTGTCCCACCACGCCTCCATTCGAATCAAGATCGGCATTACAGCCGCACCCAGATAGTCGATCTGACTAGGGGTGATGATGAGGAGAACGACGAGGAACCGACGCGGCCGTCCAAACGGCCAAGGCCATCCGACTCGAATCAACCATCCCCGCCTCTCACTGTCCCTGTAACGAATGCTATTGCCTCTCCCGCCTTTCACCCCACATTACGGCCGCCTGCGCTGGCATCAAACATGACTGTGCTTCACCTTGGCAGCAGCCCCCTGGGGGTGCAGAACGCCTCCCTACTGCCCCACTTCCTCGTGGCCTTGAACCAGGGCACAATAACCCCACAATTCCACCCGGCTTCTCCCAACTTCCTGTTGGGCATTCACACACGCTGACCCGCCCTGTGCCATCTTCCCTCCTCGGTGAGCCACTCGTGCAAAAACATGCAAACCAGGTGTTGGTCTTGGCCCAGGCCCAGGCCCAGGCTCAAGCTCAAGCTCAAGCTCAAGCCCATGCTCATGCACAAGCACAGGCCCAAGCCCAAGCCCATGCCCAAGCCCAGGCCCAGTCCCAAGCTCAAGCCCGAGTCCATGCCAAGCACAGGCCCATGCTCAAGCCCAAGCCCAGGCTCAAGCCCAAGCTCAAGCCCAAGCTCAAGCCCAAGCTCAAGCCCAGGCCCATGCCCATGCCCAAGCTCAGGCCCAGTCCCAAGCCCAAGCCCAAGCCCAAACCCAAACCGGATCTCGAACTCAAACCCAGACTCTCTTTCAAACCCAGGATGAAGCCCTAAACCAGGCCACGCCCCAATCTCAAATTCTAGTCAAGACCCTATCGGCACTCCACCGTCATATTCCTTCCTCGGATCCTCAAGCGAGAGTTGTGGGCACATTGCTCGCCTCCATTAAGTCTCGCGTTCAAGCAGAGTCGATCGCTGTGCCCCAGATGGGTACACTAGTATGTGCGTACCTATAATGTCTGCTATGCAGGGGCTAACCTTCCCAAAGCACCTATCGGCGGCGCTGTGGTAGTCAACTCGAGTCAATGCACGCGTCGGGCGCTAGCGGCAGAATTTTGCGGCAGCAGGTACACAGAACAAACGCACAGGACACCAACATCTCATTGACGCGAGAAATGGCAAAATGGTGGGTGCATGTGATGCAGGCGAGGCGTAATATTTCGCATGCTTCCCTTCGCCTATCCGAAAACGAACAGGCCATATCCGGATTGCAGGGCTCGCTGGCTCGTTGGCGTGGTGTACCGAATCCAGGAGGTGGGAACACTCAACCCGAGAAGGCCCTACGCAGTCATCTGTCCCTCCTGAATGTCCTACATGATCACAGGCGCCAGCTTATAGCTCTGCGAGGGACACATCGAACTCGCCTCCTCCAGCTCTTCCCGCCCCTTACGCGCATGAGTGTGTACGCCAGCTGCTAACCTTGCCCATTGCGGAACATTTCCAGACTCGCCCGCATTCGATTCCCTACTCCGGGGAGTCGCCTCCGCACATCCGGCGCCCCTTCAACCTTCTCAATCCCCTACCTACCCAGCAGTCCTGGTTCCTCACCCTGACACGTCCACTGCACTCGATGTACGTGCTCTGTCCACCACACCCGTTCCCTCCTCAGGGAACCAGGTATTGGCTCCGGCCAATCAAACTCACCCCCAGGGCAACATTCAATCTTCCGCTCACGATATACCTTCCCTGGGGTCCATCCCCTTTCAACCCCCTCCACAAACCACCAACCCTGCCGTCATTGAAGCGCCAGACCCTGCATTACATCACAATTCCCAGGCGACTGCCCATCCATCGGCGTCTCCGGCATTATTGTCACCAACCGTGGACAAAGAAGACCAGGGATTATCAAGGCAAGCCAACGTGGTGCATCCGTCAATCCCGCTTTATTCACGGCCGCCGGCCGAGGATCTGGAATTACGGAGGAAAGCCAACGCGGTTCGTCCGCCAACCTCAGTTTGTTCTTGCTCCCCTCAATCAAGTACATGACTTTTTTGCCCAAAAATGCCACGGTCGAAGCGGGTGCCATGGACCTGTACCCCCGCGCCTCATTCGACGGGACCGACAGGACTCCATCTCTCCCTCCCAAGTACAATTTCGTCCGTCATCTGCGTCCTATTGAGTTGGAACGTGTCATCTTCGCTTGGCACGCCTTGACAAGTTGTGGCCCTGTTCTCGGACTGGATGGTTTCTGGGTAGATGACCTGGTTTTGGCTCTACAGTACAGCCCAGTGGATCTGGGGAAACCTGGCGCCATGACCTTGCCAACTGTACCTCCGTTGCTGGCTGCGATTCATGGGCTGTTGTTGCAAGCGCTTGCCATTGACCGGGAAAACCAGGACTGTGTAAATGGGTTATCGGACCTATCTACCGCGACCGCTCGCGTTGCCACTGAAGTGGTTCAGGCGTATCAGAAGGCCGAGCATATTGATGGCGGAGGCACTAGGGCGGACCCTGTCTACATACCAGAAGAGGACAGGGCGGAGGGAACGGAAAAGACTGAGAAACCCACCGCCGTCCCTGAACCCACGCCTCCAGACCAACTGTGGAAAGATGCCAAGACCCTTTGTGCCTCTCTGGGCCACACGTGGGAGAAGGAACTGATTGATTCATCATGGAAGAAGATCCGCTGGCTACACGCCCTGCTCGGGTACGTCGGCTCGTGCCACCCAGAGGACCTTCCCCAGCCATTAGACGAACCTGGCAGTCTGCCGACCTGGGAGGAGATCCTTCAAGTTATGGTGCAGGGTGTCAAGGGCCAAACGGACGTGCTGGAGGTGGTGAGGACGTTGACTCGGCGGGAGTTGGAATTATATCCCACTGCCCCTCGGGACGCGGCCCAGACCCCGCTTAGCGTTCACCTTACCGAACGGTACTTGCTCTGTCATTCAGCCAGAGGTTGTTCATTGTCTCTTCCCTGATCGACAACGTGTTGGGCACCAAGCCTGTGCGCACACTGTTTAGCCGAGCTCGGGCCGCGCACGACCAGAATACTAAGCGCATTGGTGCTATCGAGGAACGCCAGAAGAAACTCCGTAACCTGGTTCAGGTTCATCTCGGAAGGCAACAATCGGATTTAGTAAGAGCGAAACCCGCGCATGCACACACACAGCGCTGGCTAAACCCGCGAAGCCTGCACCGCACATCCTGTCGTTCATTCGCAGCGCATTGGCTCTGTGAATGGCGCCAACACTTCTTTGTCTGGTGCATCCGCCTCAAAGCAGCATGCGACCGTGGTCCAAATCAGCTCAGCCTCGACTCCGCCTGCTTCTCCGTGGTATCTGCGCCTTTCCCTAGGTCTTTGCCGCTGGGACGGAAGTCCCTTGTGCCTCCTCTTGAACCCCTGCAACCCGTCATCCCACCGTCACCCCGCTCACCTGAGCTCCCGGAGGTTTTGCCGAATGTGGCCAATCCCAATTTGGCTTTTATGGCTAAAGATGACCCTATACTGGATCCCTCGTCCATTGGCCGTCCCTATCGCAATCCACTCCTGAACCTGTCCAGAAACGCCCCCGGCCTACTGCATGTCCAATGCCATCAGCTACTGCTGCCTCTCCTCATCTTCCAGCACCGGCCAAGCCGTCTACTGTCGATTCTGCTCCGATGCCTGCCCCTGTGCGCCTCCCGGATTTGGCGCAATGCCAAAAGGGGCTGGCGGATCTGGATAATACGCACAAGGAATTGGTGGAGATTGGTTGCCACTGGTCGTACTGACCTGCGTTCGTCCACTCGGCAAGGATCGGTTCCATAACCAGTATTGGTGGCTCGACAGTATTATTGCCTTTGATGACACGTTAAAGGGGGGAGGAGTGGGCCAGCTCCTGGTGCAGACCTCTGATGTTGCGTCCGCTCAACTGATGCGCGCTTGGGCCCAGACCCCCCAGCGCTGGGCCACGGTGGTTGCTCGTGCCCAGGCGGAGCTGGGTACGGTATACTGTCCTCGCCGATGGGCTGCATTTGACACGCCCGAACAACTGGCTGGGCTGGTAAGTTGGCTTGCCCGGACGGGGTTCGCGAACGGGAACTCCTAGACGCCCTTCTTCTCTTCTCCCCGACATTCAAGCGTCGATGAAGCGCGCCAACAGATCGACAGCTTTGAGGAGCGTTTATGGTCGTTCGGTTCCGTCCCATCCTAGCTCCCCTCAGCATGGCTTCCCTCACCCTGTTTTATATTTACGGCTGGTCCAAGAAGGTTTGAAAGAGCCGCGTGCGCGTGACATGTATATGAGCTCGATCGAGATAAATGAAGAATTAATGATGATCGATGAAGCTTGAAGCGCGCCTCACCAAGAGACAAATAGGCAGCACGATCGGCATCCCGCCCAAGCTCTACCCGCTCGGCCGTGCCTCGACAGCCTGAGCAACCGACTCGGCGTCAACAGCGGCCCAAGCCGACAAGCCCAGCTCCCAAGCATAACATCGACGCACCGCCGACTCGACCGGGGGTGGCAGTGCCGTCGGTGGCGTCTCGGCTTCGGGAGCGGTGCGAGCACCTGGGCTGGCCAAGTCGCTTAGCGCACTAAGACCACTCCAAATTCCACTTCCCAGCGACCCACGCGCGGCGTGGGTCCTGGGAGGCCGTCAGCATCGCGTACGCGCCTGTGCGCGTGAGGTAGGCACCGTCAGGCAAGCGGAAGCCCTGGTCCCACAACCGAGCTTCCCGTTGCGCTTGAGCCGCCGCGAGCGCAGCGAGGCGGACGCCCGGCGCACTGGGTTCCGAAGCTGCTTCCAGCAGGTCCGGTCCCGCGCCTAGCGGCGCCCGACGTGGCAGAGACAGCACGACGGCCCGAACGGGGGGGTTGGTGTGGGTAAAGGAGAGCAGGACCGGACCGTGGCCGATCCACAGCACCCCCCAAGGACAGAGAGACAAAAGGGGGCGGTGCTTGTCTCGAGCACGGTAGCTCGCTTCCACACCCTGGAGGGATAACGCAAAGCTGGGACCGGCGGAAGTGGGTGAAGGAGAAGAGGGCAACGACGCTCGCTGTTCCGTGTCCTGGTCCCACTCGGGGACGGGAAGCCAATGTGGTGGGGGCGCCCGATCTGGACTTGCAAGGTCTGCTGGCTGTACAGGGGTAGGAGCCATGTGACTGGCAGAGGAGAAGAGGGTATGCTGATAGTTGTGGATCACAACAATCTTGAGCGATGGATCCTTTTTGTTGAAGCGACCCACCATGCAGAGCAGATTGGCCTCGAGGTCTAGCTCAAGCGTAGACCAATACCAATAGCGCGCGGGGCGGAAGTTAGTGTGTTCCAATACCAGGTCTGCCTCCCGGGCGGGCACGCTGCCGTCCCGATTGACCTTCCAGGCGACATCGGCGGGCGTAGAGGTGCCCGTCTCGGTATTGGCACGGGTAAAGTCGGCATGCCAGAGGGGAAGGGTGGGGAAAAGGATGGGCAGACTGTGGTCTTCCGTCCCCTGCGGGTGCTTGCCAAAGCGGATGGCACGCAGCTCCCGCACGGCGGAAAAGGTTTGTACAATGGCCAACAGCTGGGCATGGTCAAATTCAAAGCCTACAATCCACCCTGTTTCACGGAGGGTTGTGTGCGGATGATCGTTGGCGTGCAGGCATCGATGAAAAACACTTCCATTCCGCGTGAGATTCTGAGCGACAGGCGAATCGGTCAATTTGGTCGCACCTACCTCACGCAAGGGGGGGCGGCGACGGACGTACGCAACGACAGGATAGTGAAATCGGATCTTGGGTCCCGTGTCTTCGGGCTGAAGACCCGTGGGCGGAAGGGGATCGGCACATCGGCCCAGTGGACCAAGTGGCCCGGCGCGACAGGCTGCCCCCACCCGAGCCGTTCGCGAGTATAGTGGGTGGTGTAGATCTGGGCCATCAGTTTACGATGTTCTCCCTCGGAGGGAGAAGAGGTGAGGGCAATCACCACACCCCGCCCAGCGGCGACACGGTGCACCATCTGACCAGGGCTGCAGGGTGCGGACCACATGCGCTGGTGGGAGGCGAGATCGAGGGTGGAGAGGCCGAGCGTGGTGTTGTAAACAACAAACATCTGGTGCTCGGGCACCAGCACAAATCCGCTGTCCGCGCCTGACGAGGCGCCGGGAGACCCGGGCGAGAAGGAAGGCAGTCCCCGTGTGGACAGGGTGGAGCGGACGAGGGGGAAGGGGAAGGGCAAGGGGGTGTCGGTGGGAGCATCGCTGCTGGCACGGCCCCATTGGCGCGCGAGACTGAGTTGGAGCAGCACCCAGACACGCCAGCTGGTTGCCACGTCCGGCACCACATCTGCCAGCGCCAGATCGGCGGCGTGCACGGCGGCGGACAGGCCCTTGCGGTGGGCGGCAGCGGGGACGAGGCGCAAGCGGAGAGCGAGGGCGCGCCAGAGAGGCTCGGCAGCGGCCACGGAGCGCCAGGCGCGGCTGACTTGGGCCACACGGGCGATGTCGGAGGGGGTGAGGATGGGCGCCGCGAGGATCTGGACGGCGACCTCGACGGGCAGATGGGCGAGCATGGCCGCGGGGGGAGGGGCGGCGGGGGGAGGCGTGGAGTCCGGTGGTTATATATCCGCACTGAACTTCTCGCGTGGCTGGCTATCGCGGCTATCGCGGCGGTCGGGGCATGAAATTGCAGCGGGGCTGAACATTACAAAACATTCCACGCCGTGTTTGTGTTCGGCTCAACAGGCAGCCCCACCGCCGCCGGCCTGCCCCACCATCTCGTCGGCCGTCCCCGGGCCCCGCCCCCGCTAGCCGGCGCGCCCCCTCCACGCCCGCCACGACACGCGTGATGGCCGTCACCGCCATCCCCTTGCCCGCCGTGGGACGCAGCCCCTCCCGCCATAGCCCCCTGCCCCGTCACAACAACTACGCCGCCGCCGGCCAGCAGCAGCCGCACCGAGGTCCCGGCAAGCCCCGCGCCCTCTTCTTCCGACCTCTCCGACACGGGCTCCGAGCTCAGTGACCTGCCCTCCGACTATGAATTCAGCGCCACCTTTGAAGCCTCCTCCGCTCTCGGGTACACGCTGGCGTCGGCGCTTGCTGCGCCCACGCCCACCGCCACCACCCCTCGCCATTGGCGGCGAATACGGCGCACCCCTTCCCCCGCCGCAGCATCTCACCCCCGAGGCTGCCTTCACCGTCTTCCCCCGCGGTGATGATGCGCCTCCACGCTACGCTTTCTGCCGCGGAACGAATGGCACTGCGCCCCCCTTGATGCTCCCGCCAACCAGTGCGACTGCCCCGCCCAAGGGGACGACCACTGTGGCGACGCGTGCATCAACCGCAATCTGTCCATCCTCTGCGACCCAACGCTGTGTCGCAATGGCGAGCGCTGTACTAACGGGCCCCTCTACACCCGGCCCGTGCCGCGCTGCGAAGTCAAGCGTGTGGGCAATCGAGGCTACGGTCTCTTCACCCTCGAGCCGATTGCATCGGGTCAACTCATTGACGAGTACCGTGGAGAAGTGATCGACCAATTCGAGATGCAACGCCGCGTTTCCCAACTTTATGTAAAGCTGGGCAACTTTTACATTGTTGTCTACGACCCCGCCGGAAAGCAGTATCTTGACTCGGCCATCAAGGGGAACCGCGCCCGATTTGCCAATCACAGTTGCGAACCAAATGGCTACCTGCAAAAGTTTATCCTCTATGGAAACGACGAACCGCGCTCGGCCGAGTTTGAGATGGGATTTTGCTTCCCGTGACATTGCCGCTGGAGAAGAGTTGACATATGATTACTGTACGCTCTCCCCCTCCCCTCCCCCTCCCCCTCCTCCTCTCCCCTTGGTTGGGTCCCGACAGTACTGACATATGGGGTGTTGCTAGCTTGGGAAAGCTTCAAGTCAGTCTCGAAACCGATGGAGTGCTTGTGCGGGACCCCGACGTGCATTGGTGTGATGGACGGGCTGGCCGCCGCAAGAGAAAACGAGGGAAGAAAGGCCGAGCTTCGTCCCCTGCGTCCAAACGGTCTAAGAGTGAAGCTAAACAGTTGCCTCAATCCGATCCAACTCGTGCCCAAACAATCTCTCTGTCCAAGAAAAAGACTTCATACCCCTTCTCCAAGTCTACGTCTGGGTCCGAGTTGGAACTTGATCGAGCGGCCAGCACGGAGGCAGGATCCTTTCCTGCCCAACACTCCTCCCACAACCTGTATCTTCGCTGGGATCGGTTGGGCAACCGCCTCGTCCCCTCTGACCCTTCTCACTCGCATGCCCCTCAGCATCCCCATCCCCATCCCCATCGTCATTCCCACCAGCTGAGCCAGCGGTTGCTAGGCTCCCTCGCCTCTGTCACGACCCCACCATCCTTGCCAGAAGACTCCCGTCCTTCCTGTTCTTATCGCCCACGAGATCCAGACCGCATGGCCCGACGCGCCCGGGCACGGGGCATGCTTCCCCCTTCCCTGGAGGCGCAACAACAGGAGCAGGAAGCCGAACCACCCCCCATCCCCAGCATGCCTACGTCCCTCCATTTTGCATCTACCTTCACCCACGCCCGTCGCTCAGCCAGTACGTTGCAGCTCCACAATCCTCCATTATCTCTTGATGTGGTGCTGATCCCCCTACCACTTTCAGATGCAGCCAAAGTGCGTGGTAAGCAGGCGCCCGTTTCCGATGAAGCCGGAGATCGTGATAAGCAAACGTTGCATGGCTCGCCCAAGAGGCGAATCCCTGAACCGTCGAGTGCTCCACGTTCGATTCCTTCGGGCAAGCCCATATCCCAAAGATCCCAGACCCTCAAGAGTTCGATCCGACCTAGCGATGAGCGAGGCCGGAAGACACGTCGGATTCCGAGGTGGAATGTGTGCTTCAACAAGTCGTCGTTCCCCCGACCACCGACGTACTGGTCATTTCCAGTGACGAAGAGGATGATCCAGAGGAAAAGGAAGTTGCACAGGGTGTGGGTTCCATGCCTTCCCGTCCAACTCCACGTTTGACGCAAGGGGAGGTGATCGACCTTGGCATGTCCTCGGACGAGGTGGGTGGAGATTACGCCTGTTCGCAGGACACCTCGCGTAAAGCCACAGCGGCGCCCACGTTCTCCTGCTGCTCGGATGCTCCGCGCACCCAAGCGACAGAACAGTGGAACTGATGGGTCGGATGATCCCCCGGCGGCGGAGAGTACAACGAGCCCTGCCCCTGCCCCCTCCCATGGGTCCCGCTGCAGTTGAAGCGGCCGAGCTAGGCCAAGACCTGGACCGGATCACCGACCAACTGGCGCGGTACTATCAAAACATGGAGCACATTCCCTCTCCGCCTTCGCCCGCGTGGCAGACGGTGCAGCCGGACGAGGTACCGGACACGTTGGTCCGGTCGTACGAGCCAGAGGCAGACGAGGACTCGACCGAGCAAGACGAGCTGACGGCCATGGTGCGCGAACAGCTTTCCAATTTACTTTATGGGTGAGATCTTCTCTGGTTAGAGGCCCTCCGCCGCGTATTTTCACCCCCCCCCCCCCACACACCACACGCGATTTCCATCCTGGTACTTGTATCCCTTCAGCAGCGCTGAGCATCCTTGCGTCCCCCGGTGGTCAGACTAATCTCTGCATGTGCAAATGCAACCAATGGCCCTGCCAACCGCAGATAGATAAGATAGAAGCAAGGATCGTATACCAACGGGAGGGGGAAAAGGGGAACAGCGCGAAGGGTCCTGGAGACAAGACAAGCGGTGGCTCAAACGGGTTACATGATGGTGCAGCACGAGGAGTTGGTTTTGCGAGCAGTACTGTAAAACATTTTACTCTGTTCGTTAAGCGAGCTGCTCTTCTCTACCAACTTGTCCAGGTCCTCCCCACGGCGCAGAACCGAGTCGATGGTCTGGTGCAGGACAATCTTGGTATCGTCAAGCTGCTGCTGGACCTGCATGATCTGGTCGGCCTGGCGCGGGTCTTGGTACCGCGTCAAGTACTCGGTGCCTTGAGGGAAAGCGTTCTGAGCATTGAGGATGCCCTCGCCCTTGGCAGGAGGTTGGGCACCCCCAGAGAGAATACGGTTGACTTGGGCGTCGTACATGGACCGGGGCACCTTGAGTGAGAACTCGTCGAGCGCCTTGTTGAGCAGCGAGTAGGCCACACGGGTGGGGTACTCCGTGTCACTGACGAGCACCCCACTGATCCCCTCAGAGGCAGGGCGGACATGGACGTGGGCGACATACTCGTTCTGCTGCACACTCTGCCTCTGGGTGGGACGAGTGCGCTCAGCCACCGTCTAGCATGGCAGGCAGGCAGGAGAAGAGCGGCAGGGCAGGGCAGGGCAGGGCAGGGCGCGGGGGGGGGGGGGGGGCGGCAGACAGGATGGATCAGCCAAGGTCACACGCAGGAGAGAACGGCACGCACCTTGGCCATAAGGCCATGATGTCCTGGACAGTGCTGCGCTGGAGCCAGCTGAAGGTGGTGAGGTCCCATGCGCTGGTCAGCGGCACGGCCTGCCCGCCGGGCGGCTGGGCATAGATCAAGATGCCGTCTGTGGGGGCAGGGTGAGGGTTAGGGGGTAGGGCAGATGGGCAGTCAGTCAGTATACTCCTTCCGAGCAGAACGGGCGCGCGCAACGCACACAGCTTCCTGTCGGTCACAGCGGTCAGTCGCGTGTGCGTGGGCAGCACCCCGGAGCAGACGGGAGGGGACGCACATGGGTAGTTGGTGGGCAGGTGGAGGTGGCGGTGGCGTGGATGCTGCCTGGCAAGCAAGAGGCACCGAGTCGAGACAGCAGGCTGGAGCGCGCCGGCGTACGTCAGCGCGTGGGGGCATGGGTGATCCATCACTGCAGCTGATCATCGACCACTCGGCTCACCCACCGTCGCCAGCTGCTGCTGCCTCGCTTCAACCGCGCCCGCTTCCGCCCCCGCATTCCGCCGCTGCTCGCTCCCACCGCACTTGGGCCCAGGACGAGCAGGCGCAGACAGCCGCCCACCATGTCCTCCTGGCTGCCCAACTGGCGCTCGGGCCAGCCCACCCGCACGGGCCCCGCTGGCTTCCGCCCGCCGCCCCCCGCCCCCGCCCATCCACCGCATCGATGTCCAGTGGGGCAAACAGAGGCTCCCTCCGCCTGCCCAAGAAGCCGCAGCCCGTCACGCTCGCCGACCTCAAGGAGGAGATCCAAGCAGCCACATCGGTGCCCTACGACAAGATGCAAGTCTTTTCCCCGGCCGGCAGGATGACCGACGACGCTGCCTCTTTGGCCCAGTATCGTCTCCGCGACGGGGACTGCGTGACGTTGGTGGGCAATCGCTGCAGCGCCGACGCACCAACCATCCCCCCGGGCGGCGAAAGGCACAGGCGCCGCGTGCTCAGCCCCGCGTTCCCCTCCCCGAGTACCGTCCTACCCCTGAGTTTGAGGCGCAGCAGGCTGCCGCGGCGAAACGCAAGGCAGCCGAGGAGGACCAGTCGGAGGAAGGCATTCTGCGTCGCATCCGGGCGGCCCAGCACGTTGCCCAGGTCGAGCTTTCCCCGAGATGGTGCAGCTAGAACAGAGTGTCGCAGCTGTTGCAGAGGAAGGTCTGGCATCAAGGCAGGCCGCTCATGAAGTGCCGCCCGAGTCCATCAATTTGACCGGACCCAACGCGGTGACCACAGGGCGGTTTAACGTGCACCAAATCGTGTTGGAGCAAAAGAAGATTTCGGAACTTTTGTTGCGCCAGCTTTTGTCCCTGGATAATGTTCAGGCACCGACGGATGAGCTACGCCAGGCTCGCAAAGCTGCTGTCAGGCAGATTCAGGCCATGCTCGATCGCGTCGATGCGACCTGGACCCAAGCCAAGTCGCTGGGTGTGACGCCCAACATGTGAGCAGAGCTTGCGTACCCACTTGGCTCTCCCGATTGCTCTTATATTTGCTACGACTGGGATGCATGCTTTTGCCTGTAATGTATTGCGCCAAACTGCTCATATTGGCCTAAAGATCAACTCCGTATAGCAACTACTAGTAGCACAGACGTGCGCGCGCAAACAGACCCCTTCTGGTGGTGTACGCGGAAGTGAGACATGGCGCTTAGTAGAGAAGTAGAGTAGAGCACGCGCCGACGGATGTCCACCCTTTCGCCATCATATTCAGATTTCAAGCTTCAGCTGAAGCCTCGGGGCCCCCCTGCTGGGTAGAAAACTTGACCCACCTGGCCCATCATTCCATGTGGCCTGAGGCGCAAAACGTGAAATAGCGAAGAGCACACCTATAATACTCCCACGCTTAACTTAGACGTCCCGCAGCCAGCTAGCAGAGTTCATGTGAACAAAAACGCCCATTTTCCCATTGCATTGACGGTATCCTTTCACGGTGGCGTACTTGCTGCTGCAGTGGTGGGGGGTTAGGCTGGTCAACGGTTAACGTTTAACGTTTATAACGGTTACCGACATATGCCTATGCCGTGTTACAGGTAAGCCGGCTTGAAAGGCTGTCATGCTGGCAAAACAGGCCTCACGCTGCCCAGGGGTGGCGGTTCAACGAACGTTGAGCACGTTGAGCACGTCCAGCTGAGCCTCATGATAAGATCTGGAGCCCTGATGGTCCTCTCCAGGATGACTCAGCGCATTCGTGGTGGTGGTTGTCTAAAAGGAAATCTATCAGCAACGCCGACAGACGAATATCAAGCAGCTAGTCGCCACCAGGGGCTATAGGTTGCGGAACAAGGAAAAGAGAAGTGAGAAAATAACGGAACCCTTATTAGGCCTATGGGCCTGAGGAGGGACTGAAGGGATGTTGGCTAAAACACACACCCACACGCAGTGGCTCAACACCTCATGTTGGGACCCGTGGTCCCGTACTTAGGCCAAGGTGTCTCATCACCCTTCACCCCTGATTTGTCCTCCCAAGCCTCCACGTGTATACTCAGGCTTGTTTGAACCCCTGTCTCTAGGTGTGGCACAAGGCTTAGACCTCAACCACCACCATCGCGATTGCATTGCTCTACATCTCCAGAGGTTCTTCACCCAATCCCTTGAGTTCCTCCGGTCTTACACCTCAAGATCAACGGCGTGGGCAACGCTCAGCTTTTTTGAGCGCTTAGCCGGCAGGCGAGCAGGAGGAGCACGAGTGCGAGTGCGAGTGCGAATGCGAATGGCTCAGCTTTAGCCGCGCGCTCAGATTTTGCAACAATTCCATACATCTCATGAGATGCATGAGAAGAGAGCCCCAGCATCCAGGGGCGTTTTTCTCTTGGTCAATGTACAGAAAGACTGCGCCTCTTGCGCCTTATGATGATACTTCTAATAGAGAGTCTAATCGATTATGCTCCCTTTTCCCATCGGGGTATAGTAGGTGAAAATTATGCCTTACAGCTTACAGGCTACTTTTATATGAAGAGATAGAGATGGATCAATGCGGCTGGGGGGTGTAAGATACCTAGGGTAGCCCTTTTATTGATAGCGTTGTGGTATGTGGTCCACGTGCACTTGACTCTTCCAGCTTTTTGTGGCAGTGCCATGCTTTTGAGGCGATATATATACTCGACCTGTGTCCAATGTGGGGATTGAGACTTTCTTGAAGAAATGGGACAGCTTGCTCGTTTCAGACAGACGCGGGAGAACAATGGTATATTGCCGAAAAAAGGCACAGCATCAGCAGTATTTTAGCCACACAAACGCCGTGGCGTTCCCCGCGGTCTTCCACACTTGTGTAAACGTGTAACATGGTGTACACACGTGCAAACAAGCCTTACCAGTATTTAGCTTTACCAACTTCAGGCCGGACTGGCTGACCTCATATGCAGAGTTTTGCTATTAAGCTTCTGATGATCTGAATTGGTGCCGTGGCGCGCAGTAGCAATTTATAAGCGATCCGATCGTCTGTGCTTTTTGCTGTCACATCGACCACCCCTCTCCCCATCTGGCAGCGGCGCATCTCGGAGGATGCCGGAGGCGACAGAACAGCTCGAAGCTTGAAACCTTGGAGCTTGAGAGGCGCAACAGAGTGTCTATTAGTGACAACCGATGGGGCCATGTAAGAGAGGGTCTAAAGCTTGTCCAAGCCAGGGGCGTGGCGCGTGACACGTATGTGGATGTGAATGTCCGTGACGCGTGAAGCGTGAAGCTTGAAGCCTGACGCTTCAAGACAGCCAGGGGCCAAAAGCAAGCCAACTGTTGGCCAACCTGCTAGGCACCGATGGTGGCCTCCGATTACGAGTGCCGATTGCTGCGCCTGCTTTCCCAGTTCAAAGCCCGGCGGAGCCACACGGTCAGCGGCGAGGGGCGCATGGAAGGCGGGGCATGGCCCGGCGGCATGCTCAGATACGCTTCCGTCCCATGTCGACCCAAACGCAGCCACTGGCGCCGTGCACCCGCGGACACCCCCGCACCCCTCCCGGCGGACACTGGCCCCAGGCCATGTGTCTGACTAGTGCGCAGTCTGGTTTTCTAGTAGGAGGGGGTGTAAAGGCAAAATAATGGCCACCGTTCGCCCCGGCAGTCCCAGCTGCCGCTCGCCTGCCAGCTCCTCCAGCGTGGCCACACATGGTTGTCCAGCCTACCCACTCGGTTCCCTCGTTCGAATCTTGGAGCGCCACCACCACCCCCTGCCCCCCCACCTCCATTCCAATGGAGCGCGTCAGGCCCTTGTCCCCGGCCCGGCCTCTGCCTTCGTCTCCAGCCCACACGGAGGAGGAAACCAACACCTTCGTCACGGCAGCGCAACAACCGCGGTGGCAAAGTGGCGCCGGCCATAATACCCCCTTGCCGCCTCTGGCTGTCCTTTCCGCGACGGACGAAGGCAGTCGGCTGGCTCCCTCTCCTGGCGCCCTCAAATCCTTCGCTACTCTCGTCCTTCCATCCTCGCCTCGTCATCGCCCTACATCACCACACCCGCTCCCAACTACGACTACCAGCAGCGCACCCTCAAGTGCCAAACCGCCATCTGCCACAACTCCTGGAAGCATGCGGTCTCGCTCTGCTAACTTCCTCTCAGACCTGGTCCACACCTTTCCCCGTCCAAACCCACATCCTCTACCGCGGTGGGATGAATCGGATGGTCAAGAGGAGATGCTGGACACACTCATTGGCCTGCCTCAGAGCCCAACACACGACGACATCCCACAATATGCCCAATCGGGATGCGTCGTCATCGCCCATGTCATTTGCTTGTCGTGGTGAACGCGACAGTATCCTTAAGCTCGATGCTGTCTTGGGGCCGTCATCTTTCTCTTCACCATCGCCATGGGTCAGCGCGGCATCCATTCCCCCCTATGGATCAAGTTCCTTTCGAGTGAGCGACACGTCCGTGGAAACCGCCTCTAGTATTTCCGCTCAATCTGATCTGCTTCCTACAACAATACCCGGCTCGCCTACAACGCCCACGGCCCCTCCATCTCTTTTGCCCCCCCCACACGGTTCATTTAGGTCCGAGGCCAAGCGTATGTACTTATTCTTGTGGTACTTTTCTTGTTACTTGGCGGATTCTAACTCCTGTATTCCCGCCACTGAATTAGCAGAGGTACGAAGCTGGGGTTCTTCTATTCACTCATCAGGCAGGCCCGCATCCCGTGCTTCCACCACAACCTCAACCATTGCAACGGAGCCGGCTTCGGATCTTCCTCGCAACGAATCAAGCACTTTCCTTTCCGACAAGGGAACCGACAGCTCTGCATTAGCTCGCATGGGCGGGCCCAGATTAACCCACAGACCCCTACTTACCCCTCCTAGGCTCAAATCCAACGTGTATTTGCACCGGGCCGAAGCTCACCAACCGCCTCGGCTCAGTATTCGCTTGTCAGGCGCCGGATTGGGGGAGTGGGATACTCTTTTGCCTCATACATTCACACCGTCATTCAGCGCGTCGATGACACCACACGAGTCGCGTTCCCCTTGGGATCTACCCACGGGACCCTCACCCCAAGTGCGACAGAGTCAGCACTCTTTGGAGACGCAGTACTCGAACGATACCGGAATCGGGTCGATCGGTTCCTCCCTAGACGACAGCCCTTGGCCAACGTCACAATCTCGTGACTCTGACATCGGTTTCACTTCTGACTCTTCAGGAGGAAATATTACTGCCACTCTTCTTTCTGTGCCAAACGGGCAGGGGGCGGTGGAGAACCGAGAGGGAAGACCCTCACCTCCAGCCTCGCCCTTCTTGTCGTCAGCGGTATCCTCAAAGGTACAGACTAAGGTACTCCGCAAAGTGTCGTCTCTTTGGGCATTAGGCACAGCCGCTACCGAGGACGTTCCTTCCCGGGCTTCGGTCGACTGCATCGGTGAAAACAAGAACACATCTCGGTTGGATCCAAGGCTCCAAGACGATTGGAGTGTTGGCATGAGCAACACATCTTACCTGGCTACCTCTTCGTCTCTCTCTCTCTTGTCACCCAAGCGGCGCGGCGTCGCCCCCACCTCACCCCCATCATTTATTCGCCCTGCCTCCACCCGCCCTTTCAGTCCTACGTCGGCTTCGACCAGTTCTCACTCTGCCTCCAAACATTCGCGGGATGGATTTCTGCCTAGTGCATCCTCAAGTCACAGGCAAGAAGAGCACGTGCGTAGTCCCACCCCCGGAACGGGTACCACTCCCACGACTCCCTCCCTATCCAAAAAGGGTGGCCTACGGTCCCGTCTGCGGTCTAAGGCATCATTGGCTTCGCTCGTATCGGTACGCAAGGACCCATACATCACTCCTTCTCCCACTTTGCCTCCGGACCATCTTCCTGCCCATCCCCCCTCTTTTGGGACGCCAGATTCGTCCAAAAAGAAGTTGTTACGCATTCGGACACGAACGTCGCTGGCGGCGCTCCGCTAGGTTTCCTCCTACCTTACGGAATTGCGTGTGTACACGGACCCCCACTCACAACAGTTCCCCTATCGCGTTATCTATATGTGTTCAACCCCTCTCTTCCCCCTCGCATCGCTCGATCGCGTTTGAGGCTGCCAAGTCATCATGGTACCTTTCTGGTCTTTTCCATGGCGTTGATGCTCACTCTACATATCCTCCTTTGTCCTCTTCGTCTGACTACCTCCCTCAGGACTCAGGAAGGTGGTTCTCTTTCTGTCCATCATTCAGTCTTTCCAGCAGGCCGCTTGTTCACATGCTTCAAGGAAAAATTACACTCTCTCGAAGGACTAGGATTGAAAGTTTCGCTGGGCAGGCGTTGCCAAGGTGACCGGTGACCATAGGAACTACATCTACTCCTGCTCTTATACTGCGTGTTGCGCTAGGCAGCCTTGGCATAGATAATCGATAATCGTCCGAAGGTGGCGTTGATGTCACGATCCTCGTACTTCCCCGGACGCGCCAGAGCAAGCGGAACAACCGCCAGAGCAGCTGGACCTTTTTTGCTGCCGCTCAGAGCAACGGGCTGGCAGGTTATTACGTAACACCATTCGCGGTGGACGTGTTCCTCAGCGTCACGTGATGTCTGGTGTGGTGCATGTTGACTTTGGGCCGTGGCGCTTCGGACAAGCGGCCAGTCCAACTCAACCACCACCACCACTACCACCACTACCGCTCGTGGCATGGGCGAGCTGGCACTGACATCCGATGCTCATGTTGCAGTGGATGTACTTCATGGTGCGTAGTAATCGTAATCGGCACATTTCTGTCCGGTTTACTGACCATATGGCTTGCTATCCGCTCCAGTCGAGGTGCGGCTGCGTTACGACGCGCGTGTCGCCAGCCACCTTCTCGTCACTGCCCTCGACCAATACTTGGCGCGTTACATGCCGTCCATAACATGCAATGCGGAGCTTCCCGGATGGAAGGAAGATCCAACGCTTGCTTCCAACGTTGAAATGATTGCCGTCGGTGAATGCTGTGCGTCTTTTTTGGACTGGGTCCACGTCCGCCTCCGCCTCCGCGTCCATTTTGCGCATCCCTACTAACATGTGTCTCTTCTTTAGCCAACGGGCAGCCCACTGTCACTCTCAGCCAGATCCATGTTCACGTTCATTTGTACAAGCTCGTTCCGGATGCGATCGAAGAGTTTACTGTCGGTGGAGACGAGGAAGGCGAGGAGGAGCCCGTCACGGCCGCCAGCACAGCCGCCTTGCCACGAAAAGAGTACGATGGCTTGTGGCGCAAGTACGTTTCTTTTCTTGATTTTCTCTTTCTCCCGGTTATTTTTTCTGACCATGGTGGGGGGGCTAGTTTAATCTACGACGATGATGTGAAGCAACGGTTGCTCCAGTATATTTACTCGACCATTGAACTGTCCGAATGCGGCATTGACGCTGATATCATCGCTTGGAATCGGTACGTGGTCCATTTTCTCTTCCCTCTTTTTACAGCCCGCTCACATCCGTTTTGGTCAGTCTCGTGTTGCTCCATGGTCCACCCGGCACGGGCAAGACGAGTCTGTGTAAGGCTTTGGCGCAAAAGCTCGCGATCCGATTGGGAACCAAGTATGCCAGCACCCAACTGGTTGAGATCAACTCCCACTCGCTCTTTTCCAAATGGTTTTCCGAGTCGGGCAAGTTGGTGCAGCGACTGTTTTCCATGATTCTGGAACTGGTGGAACAAGAGGACGCGTTTGTTGTGATCTTGATTGGTACGCATCGGTCCTCTTCATCCGAATTCATACTCACACGTACCCTTTCTCAGATGAGGTGGAAAGTTTGGCGACCGCACGGTCTGCTTCCTTGGGCGGCCTTGAACCCTCCGACGCAGTACGGGTGGTCAATGCGGTGCTCACGCAGCTGGACAAGCTCAAGCACCACAAGAATGTTCTCGTCATGACCACTTCCAACATTTCGGAGGCGATGGGTATGTGGACTTTTCTGGTGGGGGGGTTCAACCAACGTGAACTGAAACGGCTTACTGATCTCGTTCTCTGCAGATTCGGCCTTCATGGATCGAGCCGACATTAAACAATACATTGGTCTTCCTTCCTCGGAAGCCATCTATTGGATCCAGCGCACTTGTCTGGAGGAGTTGATGGCCAAGGGCATGGCCACACACGTTGTACGTTTCTCCTCCCCGCTCCATCAGCTGGCGTGCGGCTTGCGTGAGTTTGCTGACCCTCTCTGTTCGCAGCCACTGTTGCAATGGCCCGTCGCATCCATGCTCACGTCACCCACTGGCCCGGACAGGGCTAGTTTTCTTTTGGCCCAACTGGCCCGCCAGACCAAAGGTCTTTCGGGGCGGTTGTTACGTCGGTTGCCTGTGTTGGCTCTGGCCCGACATGTTTCCTCGGTCGCGCGACCGATCCCGACAGAAGTGTGGATCGAGGCAATGAGCAAGGCGGCTGCTGATTCTCAACAGGAGGCACGCCAAGTCCAAGCGGGTAGCTCTGCGCCCCTCCCCGAGCAGGCCTAGTCGGGTCCATGGTCGCAACAAGCCATGCCCTTGGTCTTCCTGCATGTTCCCCTGCCATTCTCGTTCTTCGCGCTTTCATCGTAATTTGCATGACTGGTCCTGGGCCATGACCAGGTCGGTTCCCCGCTGTCTCTCACCTGCCTGCACGACTCTGTTTGGGTGAACCCGCGATCATGTACACATAGTCACCAGGCAGAAGTACAAGTACAATAATATACACGCCAATCGCAACCCCTTCAAGGCAACACGTTCAGCACGTACACCGCCCCACCGGCATCTTGGTCCTTGACCACTTGCTTGGCCAAAACGAGTGCATTGAGGGCCTTGTTGACTTGCACGCGCGGCAGTTTCGTGGCCGACACCAGGTCCGGCACTTAGGACCCACCAACATAGGTTAGCATTTTTTTCAGCGCGAAAGAAGAGAGGCACGAGTACGTACAATGGGAGCCTGCGTCGCCGGCGTTGATCAATGCATCCAGTGTGGTCTGGGCCACTTTGGTCAGCGCCGGGTCCGAGCCGCGCATTCGAGGGGAAGGCGGTCAATCGTGTCGGTGACAAAGGCCTGGGAAGACCAGAGGGAAACACGGTCAGAGCACATCAAATAGGCCGAATAAAGTACCTATAGGGGCAACGTACCTCGCGTTGCTTCTTTTCTGCCGGTGTCAACTTGGGTTTGGTCGGCGCCGAAGGCTTCTTGAGTGCGCTCTTGCCTGGCTTGCCTGTTCCCGATGCGGCGGGGGCGCCAATTTGGGTTACCTTGAATGGCACGGCTCGTCCTGTGCTTTGTTTGGGCACGGCCGCTGTGGGCGGTGGCGGGAGCGGAAAGGAAGCATCTGTCACAGCTGACTCATCGGCTGTGGCATAGGTCGTGTCGGCAGCGAGAGAATGGGAGGATATGGTACTCTCAGCAGCGGTCGCAGATGGGTTGGATGCCGTGGTACCGAGGGAAGCGAGGAGCTGCTTGCGTTCCTGCACGCTTGTCGCCGCATCCGGCAGCGGCCGCTCGGACCAGTCGACCGTGAAGGCATTCATGCGCAGGCCATATAGGAACTCGGAGAAAGACTCGCCAAACACACTGAGTGACTCTCCAATCCCCTGCCACGCAGCCAGGTTGGCCTCGAGGGTATTGGTCTCATCGCCGAGCAGGCCTAGTGCCTGGTCCAGGTGGGCGAGCGCGGGGGGAAGAACGGAGGAGGCGCCGGTGCTTGCGCCTGGGGACGCACCAATGCTGCCGCGGGAGATGCGGCGGATGGGTGTCTGTGGGCGGGAGGAGGAGAGGGACATGGGGGCGGTGGGGGTGGCGCTGGACGATGGACGATGGGCGGGGGGTGCTATTGATACCACGTTGCTCTTACTGGTTAGGTTGTGGCTCACTTGACGAAAACGCATGCGAGCACCTGATCGGTGACTGGTGACCAGTTCAACAATCAATCAACGTAATCAACACTCCCGAGCGCGCCAGGATTGAACATTGCAATGGAGTCTGCTCAGCTGGATTCCACCACCGTGTACCAGCATATTCTCTCTTTCGTTTCATGAACCTAGGTGGGAAGTGGTACTATGGGGGTTAGACGCGAACACCCAAACGATCTCCAGTTGCCATAGCTGAGAGAAGAAGACCGTGGGGGGAGACACATGCAGGAGTAAATTGGAAGGAAGATCATACTAGGTAAAGGGGAGAGCTCCAACGAAAACGAAAATGAAGTTACACTAGGGCCGCCTTGACCTCGGCCGGGGCATGGGCGGCAAGGTGCTGCAGCGCAGCCTGAACAAACGTTTGGACCGACGTAGTGTTAGCTTCGGCAAGTGGGAGCGAGGCCAAGTCGGTGAGCCGAACTGGAGCTTGGGCAGCAGCAAGCTTGGTGAACGATGCTTGGAACCCGCCCTCCTCGAGATCGAGCATGTGCATCGCCTCATCCTCCCCTTCTGGCAGCGGCGGCACCGACGTGACGGTCTGAGCAAGTGAGCGCGCCAGGGCTGGGGTGACCGAGAGGAGCGGGGGTGCGAGCATGGCAGGTTCCTTGAGCAGCCGGGCGATACCTGTGAGCGCCTGGCGTTGTTGGTACGCCGGGAGCTGTGGAAGGCTGGGAACAATAATGCCCGACAAGAGCTGAGCAAAAATACCGGCCTGCACCTCGTCCACCGCGCTGATCACGGCGCCTGGGTACGGCGCCGGCAGACAGGCCAGCCCACCAATAAACCCAATAAACGCATGGGTAAACTTGTCTGTCCGCGCCGTCTGCAGCCGCTGGAGGATGAGTAGGAACGCGGGTTTCTTGAGCGGCGTAAGCACGTTGCTGCAATCCGGGTGGTCAGTACAAGAACAGGTAGGGGTATGCGGGGATTGGGGGAGACGTACTCAGGCAAATACCG
Source organism: Moniliella sp. 'wahieum' (assembly GCA_003971905.1). Lineage (NCBI taxonomy): Eukaryota > Fungi > Basidiomycota > Moniliellomycetes > Moniliellales > Moniliellaceae > Moniliella > Moniliella sp. 'wahieum'. The sequence goes on along the minus strand of RSEE01000006.1, from coordinate 365,388 downwards.
GAGGATGGCAAGGAGCAGGTCAAAGCCATGCGTGTCGAGAGCACGCGAGGTGATGAGCCGTTGGTAGATGCCATCAGGTTCACCACCTGTTGTTGGCGACAAACGATTGGGCGCCAATTGCAAGGAACGCCTGGAAAAGACTACGACGAGCAGGACATTACCGCGTTGCTCCCCAGGGCGGGCGAAGAAGCGGAGGGACAAGCTCTTGGTAAGAGCTGGGCAGACCGGATGCCGAGGCCGGGTGCAGTTCCAGATCTGCGCCAGGACTTGGAACACGTAGGGTACAATTCGGCGGCATCATTTTGGAGGATGGTGGTAAAGGGAGGAAAAGGGACTGCTCAGGGGCCAGCCGGGCGGCAACCTCGTCGCCAGCACTGGTGGTGACAAAGCGCACGAGGGCGGCAATGGACTCAAAGAGGAACTGGTTGAACCGGGGGTTGGACGGGTTCTTGGCTACTTCCACCAAGATGGCTGTCAGTTGGCCCAAAATGGGTGTGGCAAACGGCGTGAGGGTGTGCGAGCGGTGAGGATGAGGCATGACACACTTCATCAGAATCGTTTTCCGCAATCTTTTCGGGGGTGCCGCCGGAAAGGATGGTATGGAAACAAGCCATCAAGATGCGCTCCACAAATGGCTGAACCTTCCGCCGCCGTGAACAGCGGGGGTCGGAACCAGTGGCCGCACTTGCTGCCCCGGCCGAGGCCGAGGTGCCCATTGCGGCGGCCGCAGACCAGCAGGAGAGGCTGCTTCATAACAAGATCCGCTCGATCGAGATGGCAGCATAGGAGACTGTCACGTACGACTGGATTGGAGATGTGGGACCAAGAGGGGCACACCGAAAGGAGTTGGGGCTGGTGAGTTTGGTTGCGGAAGGTGTAGAGGAACTTGATCGCATCGACTTGGAGAATAGGATGGACGGAGCCGGGAGCGGCCTCAAGGTCAGATACACATTGGTAGAGAAAAATTGGACCACATCGACGAGGGTGTTGACGCTGTTCACGCCCCCCTGGCGTGTGGCACCTTCGATCGCCACACCAGTCAAAAGGTAGAGGGCGGTATCTTTCTGTTTCCAATTGGTAACGGGGTCCGCAGCATAGGTACTCAAGTACTGGGCAATGTGGCCCTCGATGATGCCCGTCATGGTTTCTGGGAACTTGTGCAAAAGAGCACGGGTAAAGCCCACGCGGCGGTGCGACGAGTATCTGACGTATCCCCTGCACCGGAGGCACCCACAGCGGTGGCGGCCGCTGTGCCTGCATCGAGATCACGACGAATGTACTCCATCGGGTTGTCCTCAACAACTCTTCGTCTGCCTCGCGCAGCTGAGCATTGGGGAGAATGATGGACTGCGTCAACTGCTGCAGGGCATCAGAAGAGGAGAACATGGCGTTGTTGTTACCCATGCGGACGACAGTAGAGAGCAAGCCAATGGCCTTGGCCACCAGCAGGTCGTATCTCTCCCCCGGTCCGGTTGAAGAGAGCATTTCCCACACTGCTCAATCAGCGGTGGCACGTGCCTCCTCAAATACATCCAGGAAGCGCTGGCAATAGAGCTCGGCTACCTCACAGATCCCGGCGCGAATCTTCTCTAGTGGCCCAGCCTCATCCGAAGAGTCGTCAGCATCAACCCCCAATTCTGGCCGTGAGAAACGTAGCCAGCGAAGAAGGAGTGGAACATGAGAGTGGAGAGATTGTCCTCGAACGCGGGTGGAAGGTCTGGGCGCTCAAGTCGTAGAAAAGAGAGATCTCCAGACTGAGGGCGTTGGCCAGAGCGGGAACCTGGGCGGGTGGAGTGAGGGATTGGTAGGGCCTCGTCGGTCTTGCGAAGCAATTCAAGGAAGGAGGATTGAACTTGGCAAGGACAAGTGTTTTCGGACCAAAGGGCGTCAGAGCGGAAGGCAGCGCGCCACTTGCGGAAGATGGTGTGGCGGTGTTGAGGACAGAAGAGAGAATGCCCTGGTCCGGATCAGTGAGGCGGGAAACGAGCTCGTCAAGAAGCTCGGGCCAGCATCGGGAAGCGTGATCGGCAACCTGGGCAACGAGTTCGGCGAGCTGGCTACGGAGGCTGAGGAGGAGAGGCCGAGGTGGCGGCGACTTGCAGAGGACAGCAAGGCTTTGGGTGCGCACCTGTGGCTTGTCCGAGTCGGGAACGACCTGTTCAAAGTCGTCCGTGGCGACCCATCCGGAACGGGCGAGGTTCTTGACGTTGGTGGCGGCGGCCAGGCGCACAGCAGGGGGAGCTGGTCGGTGGCTACCAGGGTGGGGGCGAGGGGAGCGTACCCAGGTGTCTTCTGGGCAGCGGCGAGCTGGGTCTCGGCGTCCTTGCGGACAGCGAGCTCGGGAGAGAGGGTGGCCTGGAAGAGGGTGGCGAGCTGCTGCGCCGGGTCCATGCTGAATGCGGGCGGCGGGCGGTGGGAGGGAGGAGGCAGGAGGGGGGCGGTGTGGTTGGCCCATTCGTTCTACGGGGAGAGGAAAAATGTAAATTCCGCCACGCTCCGCCCGCAGCTGAGACGCGCCAGAGACAGGAGCAACACCACCCACCCACCACCCACCTGCTTACCTCAGCCGGCGCACACGAGCGTGCCCACTCCTTAATTCTCCGATCCCCACCGCCGCCCTCTTTCCTCCCTACACCCCTTGAGGCGGCCTGAGGGTACTAGCTAACATCACCATTCACTCACATCATCGATGAGACCTCCCCACGCACCAAGGACTCGATTTTAGGTCTGGGCGAACGCATGTCGTGCCGGACGGTCGCAAGTGCGCTAGAGGAACAGGGCACTCCCAGCACACTGGTCACTCTGGAGAATGTGGTTGATGCGACGCTTTTGGAGCAAGCCGGGGTTAGCGCTGACGCCCCCGTCCTGAACCACTTCTTCTACTCCCACCTGGCTCACCGGCTAGGCGATGTTCTGCACGCTGTGCCACTCGACCACGTCCCGGTCGTCACTGGATCCTTTGGTTCGGTCCCCGAGTCGATCCTGGACCAAGTCGGGCACAGGTACACTGATCTTTGTGCGGCGCTCTGTGTGCAGTGGGAGTGGCGGCAGAGGAGCTGCAGATTTAGAAAGGAAGTGGACGGAGTGTTTACTGCCGATCCTCGCAAGGTGCCCTCTGCCCGTGTCATTCCCGCTATCTCTCCTGAAGAGGCGGCTGAGCTTACACATTACGGCTCGGAGGGCATTCATCCTTTCACTATGGAGCAGGCGATCCGCGAAACCATCCCGATCCGGATCAAAACATCATGAATCATGGGACAGAAGGGGCTGTCATTGTGCCCACATTTGATGAGCATCGACCAGCCTAGTAAGCCTTTGGTCATCGGGGCACAGATGCCTTCACACGCCGTGCTTGGTTCTGGGTCCGCACCTGTTCCCAGCGGTCTGGACACAAGGAGGGGTGATGGCGTCCGACTTTTACGCACGTATTTTCAGTGTATTGAACAGGTACGGCGTCCCGGTCGATTTGATCGCCACCTCCATGATGCATATCTGGATGGCCGTCAGTGCTTCCAACCATCACTGCTCCAAATCAAAGAAGTGATGATCCCGGTTGGGACAGTATCGCTTATCCGGGACATGACACTTGTCTCGCCGATTGGGAAAGAAATGCGGAACATGATCGGTGTGGCAGGCAAGATGTTTACCACACTGGCCGACGAGCAGATCAACATTGAGCTCATCTCCCAAGCGCCTCAGAGATCTCCATTACTACAGCCGTGCATCGCAGGAACGCACTCAAGACCATCAACCTGGTCCATTCGGCAGTCTTAGAGGTGCCCTCTCCGGTGACAGCTGGAGGGAACTTTGGCCGTTCCTTTTTGTAGGCTTGCCGTTCTAGGTCCCATTTTCCCCCTTTGCCTTTTGACTCCCTTTTCCTCTTCCTTAATCTTCCCCCCCCCTTGCTCCTTTCCCCTTTTCTGTGCATCGTTCTGTCAGTATGCATATTGCATTTGTACTGGTGCCCACACAACCAATACGCGCGGCGTTGTTTTCACCTTGCATACTGGCATCCAACGGCCTGGTTTCCCCTTCCCTATTCCCATCTCCTCATCGAATCCCCGCTATTTATTGTACTTTTCTGTGCACCGCAACTATGACAAGTTCATGATTCCCCTCTCCTTGCTATTCATCAACGTACGGGCCCAGTCCAATTTTCTCACACCAAGCCCTGTCCCAATCTCAGCGCTTAGAGACGATCGGCCCTTGTAACCCAGATTCTCGCCCCGGGCATCGTTATACGTCTCTCCTTCGTACGAGCGTCATCGGCATCATCACCAAACGTTGTCCCCTAGGCGCATACAGTCTACGGTTTTGCAACGGAAGTAGGCCTGGGAACTGTCCCTTTCCTTGTCCGCGCCCGTGGAGAACACACGTCGTCCTCGACAGACGCAACAGAGTAAATGGCTGCCATGTGTGCTTGGACTTTCCAATGTGGCAAGCGGCCCGATCCTGTGCCATTGTGTCAGGATACGGAGATGGGGGAAAGGGCGCAGATGGATTGCATACATCTATGGACGCAGAGGAGGTATATGTACCTCCTCAGGAAGGGGGCACAGTCGAGAGGTGGACACAGGATCTCCCAACTGATAAGAATCACGCCATAGTGCCCATACGGGTCTAGTGGCCAAGGGGCCCCTAGCACGGCGTGAGTCTGACACATTGCCTTCCATCTGCCCCCCCTGGTGGCAGCTCTTCCACCCGAAACTCCCCAACACCTCAGGCCTCACGACGATGGTCGATACCAAAAAAATGGCCAGCTCGCCCATCTGTGGCTCAGGCCGCCCAACTGGGCCGAGGAAAATGAAAGATTACCGATTAGGAGCGCCCTGTGTCCGGTTCATTTAATTAACCTCCCTCGGGATTAGCCAAAGGAGTGGAGATTGGAGTTCCGCGGATCTTCTGCTTTCACCATCCCGAGACAGACGTGGATTGTTGTTGAAGCGCCCAAGGGTGCATGTCCTACCTGGCGCGTCTGGCCACTGCCCTCCCCTTGTCTTCTGTCCCGATGGCCAAGCAACAGTACGTGTACGCAGTCAAGCGAGGACGCCAATGCGGCGTTTTCCCCACCTGGGCCGAAGCCGAACAGGCCACCAAGGGCTTCCCCGGCGCGGTCCATCGCAAATTCCCCGCCAGCTCAGCCGACCAAGCCCAGCGCTGGGTCGACGCAGTTGGCCCATCCTCCGCATCGTCTTCCCTCCCTGCTCGATCCCCACCGCCGCCCTCGTCCGAGGGACCAGCTGCGAAGAAGCTACGTCCTAACCCGCCGCAAGCCCTGTATGCCGTCAAGTCCGGTCGCCAGACGGGTGTGTTTACGTCGTGGTCGGAGGTGGAGCCGCTTGTACGGTCGTACCCGGGAGCCAAGTTTCGCAAGTTCCAGCTCGGCCAGGATGCCGAAGCACAGGCCTGGGTACGGCCCAGCCCTCCTTCGACACGCCAAGTATTCCCCCCCCAGGGCCAGGGTCAGGACCAGGCCAAGCCCGCCGCCCGGTCTACCATCATTCTGCCGGACGACGTGGTCCTGCCTGCCCCGGTGCGCGCTCCGCCTCAACCAGACTCTGACTTGTTGCGCTTCCCTGCCCATCTACGTTCGATTTTGCAGCGATTTAGCGGCCGGGAACCCGAGGCGGAACGGGCAGGAAAGGTAAATGTGTGGTGTGACGGGTCGAGTCTGTCGAATGGGAAGCAAAGCGCGCGCGCCGGGTGGGGGGTCTACTTCCCCTCGACGTCAGAGTATGTGGGGCTAACCGAGGCTGGGCGGCTTGAAGGTCTGCAGACCAACAACCGCGGCGAGTTGATGGCGATTGGGCGGGTGTGTGAGAGGCTCCCTTGTCGGTGGACGTACGGATTCATACCGACAGTCAATATGCGATCAAGGCGCTGACCCAGTGGTCTTCTGCGTGGGAGCGGCGCGGGTGGAGGACGGCCGATGGCAATGAGGTGCAAAACCAAGATCTTCTGCGCTGGATCCTGGGGATGATGAAAAAACGCCAACCCGAGCTGGTCTATGTCAAAGGGCATGCGGGCGATGTGGGCAATGAAGCGGCTGACTGTCTTGCTCGCTTTGGCGCCCTCTTGCCACCCAAACCCGTCCCGCTCTTGCTCTCACCAGCAGCAATTTGACGACGTTGAGATCTATATACCAATCTATCGCATCCCCGCCGAGGCAAGGCATTGAATGGTCTTTCATCCTAATAGGGCAAGGAGGAGGGGGGCGAAGGAAAAAGAAGGGAGGGAGGAAAGGAAAGGAGAGGAGGGTAGGTTGTTACCGCCATGCTGCCGAAACTAGCTTACCAACAGTGTGGAGGGCATAAAACTTGACGTCCTTGTCGTCGTGAGACATCAGCTGCATTAGCCGCACCTTGGCCGGGGAGAGGTTAGCCAGTCGCTTGGCCGTTTCGGACACGACCACAATCTTGCCCAGATCATTGGCTGCAACAGCGAGGGTGGTAGGATCTTCGCCGTGAGCGATCAGGTCAAGCAGCTTGTTGAGACCAGTACAGTGATCCTCCAACAGCTGCGGGGTGGCCGACAGCCAAAACTCGTCCGATTCGTGCAGCGGGTTGTCCCATGTCAGCCGGCCCGAGTCAAGCTCGGCGAGGTAAACATCGAGAGTGGTCATGCTCTTCAACTTTTCCGCCAAGGCCTCCTGTAGTTCGTGCAAATCCGCAGTAGTAAGGTCTTCGTCGCTCCATTTGCGCCCTTCCAGGTTCTCTACCAGAGGCAAGACCTTGGCTCCGAGAAGAGCATTAGCATTAACCTCAGGGGCCTTGCGCAGCAAGTTGGCAAAGGTTGCCATCACGACGCGGATAACTTTCTCCTTGTTGGTCGCGGAGCCCACTTCACTAAGCACGGTGATGACAGGCAACTGATCACCGTTCAGCTCAGCAGCGATCTGCGGATCAAACGAAAGCAGCCAAAAAACGAGGATGATCTGGTACTGATACTGCGACACGAGACCGCCAGCGGTGGCACGAGTAGACGACCCTGCGCTTGCGCCCGCCCCGGCCGCAGCACCAGCACCGAGCGTTTTGCTGAGGATGTCCAACAGTTTCTTGAGCAACGGGGAGGAAAGGGGCCAGAATCGAGTGCGCAACCGGCTGTTGCGCAGCAATGCATTGAGCAGCTGGGTAGCCAAGTCGAGCGCATTGCCGTCGGCATACCCGGTACCAGTAAGGAACGAAGGCGCACCAGTCCTCTCCAGCGCTCTGGAGAAGGGTGTAAATGTAGTCGACCAGACGGGCAAACACGCCAGGCGGCGGGGGTGTCTTTTCCGACACGAGAAGCAGCAACAAGAACTGAGCAGCCTTGACCTGCACAAACTCATCCTGGGCATCCAAATGTCTGTACGATCTTCTGTTAGCCTTGCCAATGAAGAAGTGGGAGAGGAAGGAGGCCGGGAAAGTAATACATACTTCAGAAATGGTCCCCAGGGCAGGGCAGCGGGCAGAGGTGCATCGGCCGGAGCATCGACCGGATCGGCGGCAGCAGCGAACAGGAGCTGGGCGCGGTCGTCACGGCCAGTAAGGAGGTCGTCGATGAGGACAAGGATTTGCTGGAGCGTGTCGGTGCGAGAAAGCTTGGTGAGGAGACGGAGGTAAAGAAGGGCATACTCGGGGGCATCTGCGTCGGCGACGGGGGTCTCCCCGCCGGCACGGGGCTTGTCGACCTTTTTAATCAGCTTGAGCTCGGCGGCGGACACGAGATCGGCACGCTGGTATCCCTCCCAGGGGATGGGGCGACTGCGGATGCGCTGTGCGTTGGCATCGAGCCAGGCGGAGCGGATGGGCACGAGCGGGATGGGCGCAGCAGCCATGGCAGCGGGTGGGAGGGGCCGTGGGTGAGAGGCGATCCCAGCGGCGGTGGTGAGTTGGCGCCGACTGGAACTGAATTGTATGGGCGTGAATTCAGTCGCCCCGTTGAACGTTCAAGTTCAGTGTCCAAGCGTCAAACTTCAAACGCCCGAACCAGCGCCCAGACCATGCGCTCGCTGACGTCAGCCCGCCCGCCGGGCACAGTCACGTGCGTAGGCTGCATTTGAAATGGGCAACTGGAACGGCGCTCCGCTTTTGCAGGGCGGATGCATGATGATGCAATGACGCATGATGGATCCATTGCAATTGCAGTACTTAATGCTGGCTTCTCGCGGCCGTTTCTTCGGGCAGTGGGGCGGGCGGTGCGAGTGGTGTCGGAGAGGTGCCGGGTGGTGGTGCGGCTGCTCCTGCTGCCACCCATGGTCCCTCGCCACCTCCTCGCCCGCTCGTCCACGGCGGCGGTCAGGCCGGTGTGGCCTCCGCCACGCGTGCTGCCGCGCCCACAGCGGCCGCCACGGCTGCCGTCACAGCCGCCATGCCTACTGCGACGTATGTCCCCGCCCCGCCAGCTGCGCTCGCTGCACACGTCCGTTGTCGTGTCCAAGAAGGACGCAACGGGCGAAAGCCTGGCAGCCCGCTTCCCCGAACGCTTTGGATCCGACTCGGTGCTGAACGGGGTGGAGCGGCTTTTGCACGTACGCGACGTTCTCCATGCCCAGGTACGTGCTTGTTCTTTTTGGCATGTGCGGCGACTGACTGGTACATGTCTGCCCCACCGCGCCCGCAGCAAGAAGCCAACCCTCATTCTGTCTCGGTATCGGCATCCCGTGCCCTCGGCCTGATAGACCCTCTCTACTACCGGTACCAGGCATACGTCGATCTGGAGCGGCAGCAGGTACAGTCGGCGAGCTCGCCGCACAATCTGCCGCCGACGCGGACGAGGAGATGCGTGCGTTGGCAGAGGAGGAGGAGCGGGCGGTAATGCAACGCTTGGCCGAGGAGCGCATGTCTATTCGCAGTCATATTATCTCCCTGTACGACGCACTATACAAAGCGGGTGTCCAGCTGATCAAGGCCCGAGCTAGCTCGGCCAGTGTGCGTGCCGACGTGACTACGGGCCTCACTGGTACCCGCGAAGTGCGCGCCGGCGTCGAACCAGAGGGCGTCATTGTCGAATGCCGCCCTGGTGTGGGTGGGGGCGAGCAGGTCTGTTTACCAACCAGGTGGCCCGTATGCTGCAAAAATTTGCTAGCAATGCTGGCTGGCTGGTAGACATCATGTCCGCTACTCCTATGGAAGTCAGTACCACCACCCAGCAGAGCTCGGAAGCGATGAAGGAAGTGTTGATGCGCATCACCGACCCCCGATCCGGCGAGGAAGGGAGGATCAACATTACGAGCGAATGCGGTGGGAAGGAGGCGTTTCACCGTGTCCAGCGCGTTCCGATCACCCAAAGCACGGGAAAGCTCCAAACCAGTACCATGGCTACCGTCGTGCTGCCCATATGCCCGAACCAACAGAAGAGCGACGAATTCTATATTGATCCCAAGGAAGTTCGTGTCGAAACCATGCGCTCTTCTGGTGCCGGTGGGCAGCACGTCAACAAAACCGAAAGCGCCATTGCCTCACACACGAACCCACGGGCACCGTTGTGCGCATTGAGGACAGTCGTTCCCAGCACCAAAACCGTACCAAGGCGTGGATGGTTCTCCGGGCCCGTTTGCAAGAACGTGTTCGCCAGGCCGAAATGGCAGATAGTGTGGCAATGCGCATCGAGCAGGTCCAGACCTGGACCGCTGGGATCGCATCCGCACCTACAACTTCCCTCAGTCCCCGTCACTGACACCACCGCGCTGGCATATCAGTCAGCAACATTGGCACCTTCATGAACGGCGACTTTGATGGCGACTGGATCAACCCAGAGGCGGTTTGGCCATGTTTGGAGGAGTGCCGCCGGCTAGACCATGAGCAGAAGCTGGTCCAAATCCAGACCCTGTACAAACAAGTTCTTCAGGTCGTTCACAGTACCCATCCGGACACCCCAACGACCTCATCCTAATGCAACTTCAAGGTAATATAACAAAGAAAGGATTATAGTATGTGTATAGGACGGAGAACTGCGGGAATAGAATACGATTCAATAAGGTTCTGTCCACATACCGGTCGGAAAATAAGAACGAAGAAAAGTGTTTGCGTGTCCAAGCGATCCTTCTCATCATGTAGACTACAGAGCATATGCTCGTACCGCGGGCACATGCTCGGTTTTCGTACATCATATGAAGTGGTTGTGGGAGGGGGGAGGCGTAGTTGCTAGTATTAGTTGTCGTGTAATAATGGGGGTCTGGGGCCCTGTTACTATAGAGAACTAATAAGATTCAACAGAGGGAAAAACAGGAACGGTGATCTGAATGCTCCTATTTGTAAAAGGTGGGGAGACTGACGATACGCTTCTCTTTTTCTGTTGTCCTTCAGCCTCGCAAGTGACTTATGGAGTAGGAGGGAGGGAAGAAGGGTTGCCCAATGACGTGAAAGACATGGCCAGGCTCACCAGCAAGGCGGAAACTAGAGCAGGTGTGGAGAACAGGACAGGAAATCATCCGAGTCATTGGACGACCATGAATGGACAACATTGGGGGTGCAATCGCTGTCACGTGACGGTTGCTCATCGCTCTCTGCCGAAAAAAGTGTGTGGAACGGGGGAGAACGGGTAGGGATGCGTGGGGAGATCGGACTAAGGAAAATGAGCCAGTATATTCAATGCCACTCATGGGGCGCGCATTAGCCCCCCATCTGCCAGAGTTGTCAATAGACATGAGGCTGAACTGGCTCGCTTGCCTCTCTTCGACGGACTCCTGTTGATTAGGCGTGCTAATGGAACTGGCTTCAGAATTGACGGGCAACGACGTCTCGCTCTCTGGGAAAGACTGAGAGCATCTTGTAATGTAATGGGATGATCTGGAAGGGGAAGAGAACGCCGAAGAGCTGCCGTCATTCTCGAAAGAGGGAGACGATGGTGGGGTGGCGTTGCTTGTCCCGTCTGGGGCACGGCGTGGGGTCAAGTAGGCCTTGGCCCAGGTTGCACGCACGGTGGGGCTGGGTGCCTGACTGAGGGGGGCGGCATCATCGCGCTTGGCTTAGGGGAACGAGAAGGTTCATCTTGAATACGGAGTTGAAGGGCTGCGGTGGCTTGCCGGGGGGCCGGATGGGCTTGAATCTCAGGACGCGGTGAATTCCCTCGTACACCCAGCAGTTGAACATCACACCCGCCCCTCATCGAGGTAGAAGTAATGGTACTGCGCCCATCGAGCAACAGTCCCCCAAGGGGTCTGCATGGTGTTGCCCGTGGTGACGCGCATTGTGCCATAGGCCATGCCTGTGTAGAGCAAGCGACGGATGGGGCGGAGAGTAGGTTCAGAAGCCTCGATGATCTCCCGAACGTCCTCGTCGTCGGGCTTAAGTCCGTCGAGCGGGACAAGCAGCGATGGCAGACCTTCGATACGGCCAGCGAGCGTGGCGCTTGGCGCACCTCGCGCGGCGCAGGGCTGCGTAACGGCACAGAGGAAACGGGGTTACCGGCGTCCATAGTAGGCGTTAGGGATCGGTGTGGTGAGGGAGTGTGGTATATGGAAGAAGGGCACGACAGGCGAAAGGGGGATTATGTGGGGAGCAAGGGTTGCATGTGAGATGTGAACTAAGAAAGGGCGTGCCAAATTATAATGCAAAAAAACTCTAACTGACTTGCACAGCAACGTTCGACATATTGTAGAAGCGAGCCAGAAACGCACAAGATGCAACAGAAGCGTGCACTAATCACACAGAAAAAAAAAATTCAGGATCTAGTGAAGGTGAGAGTGCTATAAGTGTGGCTATAGGGAACGCTACGACCAACACGAGCTGAACTTCAACGCGTGTTACGAGAAGGCAGGGCAGTCGCACAGCCATAAAAAGGCGTTCACGTTAGCTGCATTGCGATGTGCAACTTGAGAACAGGAAGAACAGAGGAACACCTTCAAGACATACCAGAAGGCAGGGCAGGCAGCCATAAGTCCTTCAAGCAAGCTGAAGGGAACGAGAAAATGGCAAGGGAAGTGATTCAGCGCAAACAAAGGGAGATTCCGCAGCCCGCGCACAGAACGAATCAACAGTCGAGGCAGCGAGCGTCACCGGTTCATTGGGGAGTGTGCATGGCAGGGTCACTGGGATTCGGAATGCCGAAATCGCCCGGAATGTAGTCGGGGAACTCATGGCCGCTGACAATAAACTGGGAAAATACATCCGAAAATGCATCCTTATTCCGAAACCAACAGTTGATACTACGTTCGGCGGGGTTAGGCTGACCTTGAGTACTGGCTAACTCGGGAGCGGGGAATGGGCTGCGCAGGCTGGAAGCCCACCATACGGTCAGAATCCAAAACAGCAACAACAAAGGATATGGGGAAAACTCACCAAGGCTCCTGCGAGACAAGGTCAAGGTTGTCCGCATCGCCGAAAAAGGTGCTCATACAAACCGCTTCCTGGTCCAGGTTCCTTCCCTCACTGCCTTCATTGCCTCTTTCCCCGGATCTTGACTCTCACTTTCCGTCAACTTTCTTTTTTGCCCGAGGATGCTCCCGGCCCGCACACTCGGTTCTTCGTTATTGCTGGAGGGTTTGGAGCGGTACCGCTTGTTCTGAAACTGTAGCATTCCACACATGCGGGTTAGACTGTTGGTCTTTCACACACACTTTTGGTCTCACACACGAGGAGAGCGCCACCAAAGCATACCCAGCCATTAACTTGTTTGTATTTAAGAATAATCAGCTGACTGAGTTCGCGCTGCTCAGCCTTGGTAGGAGTGTTGCACAAGTTGTAGGACTGCTTCAGAACATGAGCCTTATCGTCGGGTATGTCCTCCCTTTTGCGGGTACGGGAGTTGTTGTCCTCCCTACTCATCCCTTTTTGGTTGGGAATGGGATCAACGGACTTGAGGCCCTTTGCCACTTTGAAGAGACAGGGTAGGACCTCAACCTCGACGTAGTTAATAAATGTTGTGACATGGGCCCAAAAGACTTGTTCTTCGCGAATCGTCCGGCTGTTGTCCTCACGAACCGGAATTACCTCTGGCAAGTCCTTGGCTATCTGCCGAAGGCCCTCGTAGGCGTACTGGCAAGCACACTTGCAAATATTGTCGACCTGGAGCTGATTGAAATGGTTGATGCCGAAAGCGTCCTTGATGCCCCATAGTTGGGAGCGAAACTGGACCATGCGGGGACGGAGCCAATGCATGCACCGGTCGCGAAAGTCGGTTTGGATGTCAGGGTTCAAAGGGTGTGCACTTCCAGCATTCGCGGTTCCGTCCATGGCGTGCTCGGTGCCGTGTTTGAATTCGGGATCGGGCGCGGGTTGGGGTGTGTGGTCAGACAAAGGGAAGAGCGCGATCAAGGGACGTTGGGATGGCTGGCGATGGGGAGAGGAAGAGAGAGGATATGAATGTGGGCGAGACCAGAGACCAGGAGCAAGATTGGGATGGACGAGGTCTCTGCTTTAATAGGTTTTTACCTTCGAGCCCTATTGAGCAGTAAAGGCCCCCCACCTGCGCAGAATCAAGTGCCCCTCATATTGAGAGGCCTTTGAGATGTGTTCATTATCAACCCAAAACGGCTATGCTGCTACCTCACCCCATTCCCCCTGGCTAAGGAGAGAGTACTTCCTACAGTGCTGTCGCGCCTGATGGACCACCGTCGTCGTATAGTCGGGGTGGGCGTCACTGTGAGAGAATACGAGTTTCAACAGCCACCGCATAGGCCACTAGGCAAGTGTTGCTCATGCTCCACAGTTATCGCTCTCCGCCCAGGGGCACACTGGGCGAGCCGACTTTTCCCGCACAAGGTCAGAGAGAAATCACTGCCCTCTCACGAGCACCTATTTGCGCCTTGCCTTTTGCCATATTTCCCCACTGATTATTGCAAGAGTGTCGTTCATTTTCCGTTCATACTCTTTGGCCACACCAATGCGCATTATCTTCTTCGTGTCGTGATGGTGGAGAATCGGGGTGGATACAGGTGTTGTTCATGGGGAAGGTTACAACCGTGTCGATAGGGAAGACGTGGGATGGTGGCCGCTTGCTGTGGTCAATCATATATATAGTGTTCCAATCGTAGCGTCACAGACAATGTGTGCCCGTATTAGCTCCATATATATTGAGCAAGAGCAGAAGGACAGAGGAAAAGAAAAGGACATGGGAATTGATGTGCCATCAGTGTGCTACTATCGAACTGACAATCCGTCGGAATACATCAGCACTCTTCCTTTAGGTGATGGCAAAGATGTTGAATGAGAGCAGAAAATTGCAGGGCAGAGACTTAAGGGTGAAGCCAGGGTCAAACGGACGGAGAGAAGACGAACATGACGATTGGTCCCCATCCTCCACATATCGTTCACACTTAGGGGGCTGATTAGCAGATAGGACCTCTATTAGTATCTCAGGCGAACTCGGTTGCGCAGGAAGGGTAGTGCTGGCTGACACGGGAGTAGATGTAACGAAGGTGATGACGAATTGGTGCTCAACCATGCTAGTCTCATCCAAACGTAAGTAGGACATCGGGCCGCCATCTCCAAACTGTGGTGTGCTGAAGACAGTGGGAGGGGTAGTAAGGCTGATGAGCCTGGTTGAAATGCGTCCGGGGAATAAAGATGGGCATGTGGGGTGCCTGGCATAGATGATGTGCAGGGGGGCAAAAGGGTTGCGCGCGCTGCCAATGCTGAGAAAGAACTTGGGATGAAAGAGAAGGGTACACTTGTCAAGGCCCCTGGGGGATGGGATGACTCCTGCCACTGGCTTATGTGCCGCAACCAGAGTCCAGTGCCCATTTTCGCCGGAAGGGAGGCTGGACCTGGAACTGAGGCAGTGGTGGGGGGGCGAAGTGGGGATCTGGAGCATGCTCCAACACACCTAAGTCGACCGGACCACCATCATCACAGATAGTAGGAGCTTGAGGGCTAAACCCACTCGAAAGTAGTGTTGGGATTCGGGTGATCTGGAGAGGGATAGGCCGTGGCTGAAATACATTGGCGCCATGCCCATAAAGCTGTCGTCAGAAACGGTGGTGGAACGTGGGACGCGAACAGTGCTGAATCCCGGTCAAAAGCAGTTGCTCAGAGGCGCGCGGGAGAGAAAACATACTCGCCCTGCTCGAGATTGTCTTTGCTCGAGAATTTGGTCGTAATTTGATGAGGAAAGGGGCAGGTCCCTTTTACCATGGTTTCCCCAATCGCATTGAGCCTCCTCATTCTCTTCCTCCTCTTTTTCTTGCACAGGGCATCTTGCTCATCATCATTTTTGTCCTCTTGCATCTCTTCCTCATGTTGGTTCCCCTGAAATTCGTAGCTGTCTCTACCCCGTTCAGAGATGCTCGACAAAGGCGAGCGAGACGGGATGCCATCAGGAGAGCCTTTGATTGCGTTCCATTGTTGGCCCGCTTGGCTTGTTTTTTCCCTTTGATGGGGTTGGAACGGTGTCGCTGATTCTGTTGCTGTGTTCTCTCATGTTAGTGCTTCCTCTCTCATCCCTCTGTCTGACACGCCGTGGGGGCCGCGAGTAACGTACCCAAGCGGTAACCTGTGCTCGTCGGAGTTTCGTCAGGTCGCTGAGGACCTGCTGTTCGGCCCATGTAGAATGCGGGGAGAGGGTAAACGCATATTTCAGAATAGCGACGGCTTGTTGGGGATGAATCGGCCGGGGACGCTGCCGGTTCTGCATGCTGGACCCCTGCCCGCAGGCGCTTTGAGAGATGAGGTTTTTGTCGGACCACATCTAAAAGAGGAGATAGAACCTCGTCAGAAACATAGAGGGTAAAGGTCTCCACAAAAGAAAGGAAGACTGCGCGGCTGCTGAGCATCGTGCTCCCTTGGCTGGCGCGCATGGCTTGGAGTAGGTCAGGCAGGGGTTGTTGAATGCTTTGGGTGGCATACTGGTAGGCATGCTTGATGACCCCTTCGACTTGGGCAGGACTCAACGGATTGAAGGATGCGGTCGTCTCCAGTTCTGAGCGGAAGCGGTCGAGCAGGGAGCGAAGGGCATCGTTGCACATATCGTGGAAGGCAGCTTTAATCTGAGAACTGATGTGAGGGCTAAGCGAGAACTGGATCGGAGTGCCGTTGGTATCAGTTCTGGCGCTGATACCATTGCGGATGTTGACCGTTGGCAGGGCGGGTGGAGGTGGAGGTGGAAGTTTCTCATGGAGTAAAAGAGCGATGCTTTGGAGAGACGAAGAACCCCTGCTTGTAGGAGAGAATGGCATCATGGCGGGCATAAAGCCAAAAGTTGTGAGGGCTGAAGATTATGTTAGGGGTACTGGCTGTGGGTGGGCAAAAGCTCCAGTTGGAGTTCAGAAGCCTTTCAAGTAGATGGACTATATAGACGTCAAGCTACCACTAGCCCCCACGCCCGAGCTGAGAGGTTGTTGAGAACGTTGATGAGGTTCCAACATAGTATTACAGGGCCGGTAGCCCCTCTTGCAATTGATTGTGTTTGATTTACACTGCCCCCGCGCCGCGTTGTCTCCTTCAGCGTGACGACAGACATTTTATACTTAGTTGGTTGTGCGGAGCCCACTACAACAGTAGCTGGACAACCTGCCACATGTCAGACCTGACACTACTTACCTCATCCTCACCCCCCCCGGATCGGCAATGATTAATGAAGATCCTACCTTCTTCCTGACCAATCCGAGAGTCGATCAACACAATGACAACACAACACAATCACAAGGCCTGCGAGTCTCGGGCCTCACACACAGCCAGTCGGGGACGATGATGAGTCTCTCCGAGTTCCGTACTAGGTTTTTCGTCTCGATGCCTGTTACCCACTAAAAGGCTTGGCCCGCTGAGAAAAGAGGTGTGCGCCAGGAATGGAAGACCCGCTGGCGCGGCTCGGTTGTGTCCTGTGTATATACTTCTTGGGTGGATGATGAGTTCGATGAGTGCCTTTTGTTGTTGCACACAATGCAAACCGGCAGACACAAGCACCTGGCACAATAACCCTATCTCGTGTCTGCGCCTGTGATGGAAGCCGTGGCGACCGGTGACACCGGTGACATCAGAAGGATGATCGATGACGGGAGTTTTTCACCAACGCCAAAATGAAATGTCACAATTGGCGCGGCCTGGTTCTGGGCGGGTGGAGAGGCGGCAGCAGCGATTGGCTTTTGGGAGGCTGCCGATTGCGGCCGATTGCCGATTGGATTTGGCGCGGGTTGCGGTCTCCTATCTTGGTCACTGGTCTCTGCCACCGCCACCGCTTCCCACCGCCGCCGTCGAAACCTGCCCCCCAGTGCGCGGGCATGTCCAAGTTCGTCAGCAGGCCATCCGACCGCGATGACTTCCAAGCCCTGACCCAGTCTCTCCTCCGCCCGCGACTCGATTGAGGGCCCGAACCATGAGGCGCGCCAGTCCGGTCTCCTCCCGCCTAACGACGAGTATTCCCGTCCTTCCAGCCTCGCTGACCCGCACTCCGTCCGGGCCAGCTTCCACCGGCGCAACTCGGAGGACGATTTGCCCCGGGCGGCCGTATCGTCGGCTGCGTCTCCCGGTCCTGCTGCCTCTGATTTGGAGGAGGACCGCGCCTTGCTCGCCGGGCAGGAGGATGGGCATTCGCTACCACATGCTCGGGGGTACGGTGCCCTGGATAGCGACCCGGCCGGGGAAAATGCTCCGCTTCCCTCTCGCCATGGCAAGAAGGGCGTCACATTTGAGCCCGGTGTGAAAGCAGATGGGTCCGACAAGAAACGCAAGATGGGTTTGCAACGAGAAAATTCCTTTTTCCCCGACGACGTTGCGCCCGCCCCGCCGCGCACCATCCCAAAGCGGGCGGCATGATCTCCCCTGCTGAGTATGCGCCGAGGAAACTGGGGACGTGGGACGGGGTGTTTATGCCGGTCAGCTTGAATGTATGTGTCTTGCTCGTGGGGAGGTACGCTGGTTTGGGCCGAGCGGTACTAACGCTGTCATGTCCATGCAGATCCTCGGTATCATTCTCTTTCTTCGCTTTGGCTTTATTATTGGCCAAGTTGGGCTGCTGGGTGCGTTTGGGTTGCTGGTGGTCAGCTACGCGATTGATACCTTGACCGCCATGTCGCTCAATGCAATTAGCACCAACGGTCAAGTGCGCGGCGGTGGAGCGTACTACCTCATCTCCCGCAGTCTCGGACCCGAGTTTGGCGGGAGCATTGGCCTTATCTTTTTTGCTGGTCAAGCGTTGAACGCTGCCATGAACGTGCTTGGGTTTGTGGAGAGCTTGACTGATGCGTATGGCGAGTCGAGGATGTCCGATGGTCTGCCCGAGGGTCCCATCTGGCTCTTCTTCTATGGAAGCCTGTTGCTCTTGCTCTGCATGCTCGTCTGTCTCGTTGGAAGCCGGCTGTTTGCCCGCGCCACACTCGGTCTCGCTGTTATCCTCTCTGCTGCCATCCTTCCATCCCCCTTTCCAGCATTGCCGTGCACCCCTTCCGCGACGCCGAGCGGGGCGCGTACTTTACCGGCTGGTCGCTGGCCACGTTGAAAGCCAACTGCTTCCCGCACTTTACCTCGGGGGCCGCCGGATCCTCGACGGGGGACAAACCCGAGAGCTGGCAGTCGGTCTTTGGCGTGCTCTTCCCTGCTGTCAATGGGATCCTAGCTGGGGCCAGTATGTCTGGCGACCTGCGCAAGCCGAGCAAGTCGATTCCCAAGGGCACCAACTGGTCCTTGGTCTTCACGTTCATCATCTACCTCGGCACTTTTATCATCCTTGCCTCGACGGTGGATCGTCAAAGCTTTTACAGCGACGCTGGGATCGTGAATGACATTGCGCTCAGTCCGCAACTGATCACGTTTGGCGCATTGGCCTCGACGGCATTTTCAACCTTGATGGGCGTCTTGGCGTGTGCCAAGGTGCTCCAGGCGATCGCACGGGACAACTTGCTTCCGGTACTCAATGTCTTTGCCCAAGGCACTGAGGTCAGCGATACACCCACCTACGCCATCTTGATCACCTACCTCTTTTGCCAGCTGGTCTGGTGGTCGATTCGGTCAATGCGTTGGCGCAGCTCGTGACCATGACGACGCTGTTGACGTTTGGTACGCTGTGCTTTGCCACGGCTGCCTTGAAGGCTGGGGGTGCGCCCAGCTTCCGGCCCTCGTTCCGGTACTGGAACATTTACACTGCCTGGGGCGGCACGCTGATCAGCTTTGGCGCCATGTTCTTCACGGACTGGTGGGCGGCGCTCGAATGCCTCGTGTTGACCTTTGGCTTGTTTGTGGCGGTGCACATCTATGCGCCGCCCAAACCGTGGGGCGACGTGACGCGCAACTTAACTACTACATCTCGCGTCGTCAGATGCTGCGGATCGATGAGCGGAAGGGCCATGTCAAGTATTGGCGTCCGCAAGTGCTGCTGTTGGCCAACAACCCCCGCACCGAATGGAACACGATCATCTTCTGCAACGCCCTCAAAAAAGGTTCCCTCTACGTATTGGGCCACGTGCTCAAGGGCGACTTTGCTGAGTGCCTATCCGAGCTGAAACAGCAAAATGTATCGTGGCTCAAGCTGATCGACTTGACGGGCATCAAGTCGTTTGTCGACATTGTCATTGCGCGTGACGAGCGCGAGGGAGCACGCAACTTGATTCTATCCTGTGGCTTGGGCGGGATGCGCCCAACATTGTTGTGATGGGCTTTCCGTCGCACATGCAGTTCCCGCTCCGGATGGATCCACGGCAAAAATCCTTGGTCGCCGGGTCGGACGAAAGCGAGATTACGATCCGCGGCATGGCGAGCCCACCGAGGAAAGTGAGGAAGAGAATCCGCAAGGCTACATGACTTTGGATGGAAGAGCTGCCTACGGACCAGGCGCGACGCGAAACCCCCATTCGAGCCCAAGCGTTTGTTGGCATCATGGAGGACACGTTGGCGCTCAACAAGAGTTTTGCCATTGCCTATGGCTTTTCGCACCTGGACACATCGGTCACCCAAGCGCTCCATCCGACCCATGGTGCTGGCTCCTGGTTCTCCTCCTCTCCCTCGCACAGTGGGGAAGAGAAGAAGTACCTCGACCTGTGGCCAGTGCAGATTGCCAGTACGGAACCTGGGAACGATCAGTCGCGCACCTGGGACAGTTATACCATGGTCTTGCATTTGGGCACGATCTTGAGCATGACCGGTGCCTGGAAGCGGCACCAGTTACGGGTGAATGTGTTTGTCGAAGTGCCTGAGCAAGTGGAGGAACGGGTCGGATCCAGAGTTTGCTGGACAACTTGCGTGTCCGAGCGGAGCTACGAGTGTTTTGTCTGCGCACGGCCCAGGTGAATGCGTACGAGGCGATCGTGCTGGGCCACAGGCGTCGGAGCGGATCGAACGGGCGTTGGAGTTGGATCCGTGGTGGGAGACGTTGAAGGAACTGCGCAAGGAAGATGCCCGGCGTGCCCGACGTGCCCAAGCGGCGCTTTCGAAAAAACGCGTGTCTACGACGGACCGGACGAGCAGCCCAGCACGCCGTACGCGCAAACAACAAAATTTGTTCGGCTTCACCCTCCCGCCCGAACATATGGCTTACTTTAAACGCAACATCCAAATTGGCCTCGCGCACCCCAAGGCGCGCACCCGTCTGTCCACCAGCTCCGACGCCGACTCCTCCAGCTCGGGAGCGAGTCGGATTCGGACAGCGACCTAAGCGACGAGCTTTACCACCTTCGACCCGGACCAATGGGGCAACAGTGGCAGCCCGCGCTCCCAGTCCCAGATTGCCGCCCCAGGTGCGGGAATTGCGACCGGCCGATCGAATACGGTGATACTACGCGCAGACGCCACAAGGGCCGGTCGCAGAGCATGTCCGCTTCCCTGGCGCGAAGGGTGCATACGGTGGAGGAGCCGCGGGCGCGGGCCCGGCCCTCGTTCCCCCCGCGTTCATCGTCCCCGCTCGAGTCTGAGGCGGACCAGGACGGGGACGCGACGGTGCGCGGGACGGGGCCAGGCGTGCGGTCCTCGTTTTCCTCTTCGTCCTCTGCGTCTGGGACTGCGGTGCATCCGCGCGGAGGGGACAAGCAGGCTGGGAGCGAGGCGGAGCAGGGCGGCGGGGAGGTGGACGTGGAGGCACAAGCGAGCGAGGCGGGGTCGGGCAGCGGGGACGGGCGGTCGTCTTCGCGGCTGCGCTCTCGCATATGCGCTACGGATCTCCCACACCCGACGCGGGCGGGCCTCCGCTCATCTCGTTCAACGACTTGCCCAACAAGGCGCAGTATCTGATTCTCAACGAGCTCATCCGCACCACTCGTCGGTGGCGGGGGGGACGAGTGTGGTGCTGACGGCGCTGCCGCCGCCCGAGGCGGGGACGGCGGAGGACGAGCTGCGGTCGCTGCGGTACCTCAAGCTGCTGCACACGCTGTTTGCGGGGGGGCCGCCGGTGCTGGGGGTGCATGCCAAGACGATGACAATGACCATGACGCTGTAGCCCCACGCGGGCAGCGCAGACAATGGACAGCCGCCAAAAGCTTATTCGGCAGCCGATCCCCCAACCGTAGTATGTGCGCCGGCAGCATGCAGCCGCGCCTTAATTCCGCCCGCCGCCCCCACCCGGGGCGCTGGGCCTGGCCCGCAGCGCATCGGAATTGTTTGTGGGGCGCGGGGCAGCGCAAGCGCAGTGTGGGGGGGCGTGTCGGTTGACGTGTGATGCATGACGCCGGGGTTTTTATTGGCCGGGCGGAATGCGGGGGAGGGTGATGCAGTGATGTGTGCGAGTGTGATGGATGGGTGATGTCGGCTGGCGGCGCTGGCGCGTGGGGTGGGGTCGGGGGGGGTGCGTCGGGGCAGGAGCGCGCAGGAGGTTGGGCGTCTGGGGCTTTTGGCTTGGGCTGCTTGCCCCGCGCTGGACAGAATTCCATCTGGGTTGGGACGCAGCGCGCGTGGAGCTTGGAGCGCTGCACCTGTGCGGGGCTGCTGGGTCCTGCATCCTGGCTGGGCCACCGCCCGTGCACCGTGCCTGGCGCTCCCACACGCCCACTCAGTCCGCCGTCTCAGCGGCGTGTCTGCCGTCCTGTGCCTGCCGCCCGCATCCCTCGGCCGGTCGGTCGGTCGGTCGCCCGCCACTCACGTACACATGCGACACGCTGTCCCAGGGTGCGCACACGCCCCCAGCCACCCCGCCAGTCCCACAGCGCCGGGCTTGCGAGGCTGCGCCCATCCCCACCCACACGCTGGCCCTCTGCCGCATCACCCATCGCCCACGGCCACCTCCTCACCGATCAGACCCATCCGCCAGCATGCGTCATCGTAGTCATCCATCATCCATCACATATCCATATCACCATCCATCACCCATCATCCATCCGCCTCGGCCTCATCAGTCGCCCCCCTCACGCATCCATCAGCCATGCATCAGCGTCAATCCCTGCGCAGCGCTTGCCACCTCCCCACTCCCCCCCCTGCTTGGTCCAACTCGCCGCCACCATCGCCACCGCCGCCACCATCGCCACCATCGCCACCATCGCCACCACCACCACCCCATCGCCGCCCTCCCCTCTCCCCGTCCTCCTTGCTATTCCTGTCGCCATGTGGTCCTCCTCCGCAGACCTGCACGGCAAGCCCACCCCAAACGACGCCCCCCCTTTCTTCCCCGGCCCCGCCCCGCCCGAACTGGGCGCTACCGACTTTGCCCTCGACTTTCTTGGCATGCTCCCACCCGAGCAGCTTCCCCAGCAGTCCTCGTCACTTCCGCCCCTCCCGCGCCCCTGCCCCTCCTTGACCCTGCCGTCGCTGCTCCATCACAAAACGGGCACGATGCACTCTTCCTCTCCCAGTCCCCGCTTAACCTCCACGCCCTCTCCTCCGCCCACTCCTTCCCCCAGGAGTGCCCACTTTGGCAACCCCTTTGCCCCTGACGTGGGATCCGACCTGCTCAACGGCACATGGACCAACCAGTGGCTTGAGCAACATACCGCCCACCCATCCGCCCACGCTGCCGAGTTCCGACCCAATGCGAGCCCCGGCACCACCTCGGCGCCCTCCTTGCCAGCCCCTTCTGTCCCCTCGACCGCCTCAGTGTCGGGACCGTCCCACCTGTCCGTTCCCTCTATCGGCTCTGGCTCAGAAACGTCACCTCAACTCGAGCCGTTGGCACCCCACATGGTGGCCCTCCTCCCATGCACCACAATCCCTCGACAACCACGTCCCTCTCTGACCTTTCCCTGCCCCCCGCCCTCCGGACCACGGGCACGCTCAAGGCGGTCAAGAGCAAGGCCGGCAAGAGCCGCACAGGCCGACGACAGAACTCGTCGTGCGATGCGTGCCGTGCGAGCAAGAAAGGGTGCGACCTGCAAATGTCGGTTACTTTTTCGGATATTGGTGTGACGGGCAAGCCAGTGGTCGGGTGCTCGACCTGTCGCCGCCGCGGAATTGAGTGCACGACCCACGAAGTGTTTATGATCAAGGCAGCAACCAGTTTCCACAATACGCAGAATGCTCCACCCAGCGGAAGGAAACTGTCGGCCGCCTCGTCGGGGAGGAAGCTGTCGTCGGACACGGTAAGTGTTCCCTCAAAACGGTGCGACCGGAGCCAACTCCACCAGACGAGTCTGGATGGTCGTCCACTCTCCTCTCTGGTCAAGGAGAGAGGGGCAGGAGAAGGAGAAGGAGGAACGGAAGCAAGCTCTGTTACCGCATCGCGCCATGCAGAAAGAAACGTGGGATGCTGCCCAGGCAATGCGCTTGCTGGACGAACTGGAGTCCCTTGCTGCCATTCCGGCACCACACGCACCATTTCTTCCATCAACCGCGGGGCCATGATGGCGACACTGGTATCCCGTACTCTCTGCTTGTATGCTCGATTATGGAGGGACCCATGACGTTGTGGCTCTCGCATGAATGCTCCTACGTCAAGCCTGTCTTTGTTGCAGAGGAGATGGAGCGCCGTCTCACCCTCGAAGCACCGAGGGAACGTTCTTCCTTTGGTTCCGGATCAGGCCGCTTCCAGACGCTTGATGAGTGATTCCTGCCGAAGATGAGACGGGCAAGTTGTTGAACGTTCTGCACGACAGCAAGGCCAGTTGGTCCGAGTGGACTTCTTCCGGTTCCGACTTTGGGATCGGTCTGGCCGACAAGCAAGGATACAACTCCTCCTCCTCCGCAGCCCAACCTAACTTGTTTTTGGTTTCCGTCCTGCTTGATGCTGCGTTTGACACGTCCATTGATCCTTCTCAGGCGGGCAAGCCAAAGACGGCATGGACCCAGCGTGCGCGCAGACGGTCTTGGGTACGTTTCTCCCCTTGTAGGAACGCTCTCCACTAACTCACGATCTCTCTTCCGTTCTACTTCAGGACGAAATCAACGAAGCTATCAAGGCTGTTCTCACTGCGTTTGGGGCCCAGTATCTCACCAGCGCTACGATGCCCCCTACGCGTGCGGGTGCCAAACCCCTCCATCTGCTCGCCCAACGGGCTACGTGGAAGCATGCACGCGACTCCTTTTCCCGTTGGCCGGTGCCTTCGTTCCGGGTCGCGTATGGCCTGCTACTCTTTTCTATCATCCCTCCTCCCTTTAATGCCAGCGTAGCCTCTGCGGCCAGTGTCGATCCACTTTCGCCCCGTCCGTCGGACGATGAGGAGCTGAATACATGGCGGAGCGTGCCGCGCGGGAATGCCGATTCGCGCGACAAGTGGCGTGCGACAGATGGAAGAACTGGTGGTGCGGGCACGCAAACTTGCGCGCCAAGTGACGGAACACCATCGCCAAGCAGCCGAGGCACATCTTCGTGCTGTCTCGCCGCGATTGGGCGCGGCGCAGACCTTCTCTGCCCCCGCCCGAGCTACCTCCGGTATCGCCGTCGCTGATCCCGACCCTGTTGGGCTGTTGGAGACGGGCGTGGGCCACCCTAATCTTTGACAATAGCCACTCCATCTCGTGGCGCGTCAGCTCCACCATGTCCTCGTCCTTTGCCGAGGAATGCATTGATGCCGCGCGCGCTCCAAGGGCTGGAGTACTACAACACGCATGCGCCACAGCTGCAGCACGTGCATGCCGCCATTGCTTCTTCGGGCGGAAGGGTTGAGGAAGTGGGGCCGACCGGTCGTCCAGTCCCCGCCCGACGGAACAGTGGCACCAAGCTTCGTTGGCTTTGGCGCGGGCCAAGGCCGTTGCACCTCGTGGCGGAGACGACCTTATGCTCTCCTTCCACTGGGCCAACGCGCTCAAGATCTATTTGTGGCGCCAAGTGTCGGTATTGCAAGAGGCGGTGGATGCCGGCATCCCGCATCCGGCGGCAACCCGCGCCGGCTGTGTTGGCTATAGATATTGTTCGACGGCACTACGGCACGTTTGGATCGCTGGTCCAAGCGTGTACGCAGGCGTATGCACTGTTGGACACGGATGCGCAGATGATGCTGTACTATTTGGTGCTGCACTCACCTTGGGCACGTTCCACCTGTTGGAGGTGCTGGAGGAACTCAAATCAATCCGACCAGAGATGGATTTGATGAGTCAGCCAGAGGGTGGCGACGATCCAAGTGTCTACCGGCTTTGTCGCCGACATTTCCACCGCGATGCGGCGCTTGACACGGGAGTCGGCGACGCAATCTTCAGGCTTGGCGCCAACGATTGGGCACCCGCTCGCACCGCACTTTACACCGTCCGAGGCACCTCGGATCTGGAACCACCCGCTGCTCGATATGGCGTTTGATGCGTTCTTGCACGCCTCGGTCTTTTCCGCCCGCGTCTGGGCCGAACAACTGTCCATCCCATCGTACCTGACCCCGGCTGGGTCCAGCCTACGCAGCCGAGCCGAACCGGCCTTGGCGCAACTTAGCGTTCCCCGGAACGAGGCGACGGCGACGCGCACGCGCCTGCTGGCGTGTGCGGGGGCGCTGCAGGACTTGACGCGCCACTTGCCCTCGCTCTTATCGTGGCGGAATGCGACGCGGGTGAAGGACGTGCAGGAGGAGGTGGCGCGGTTGGAAGCCGTGTGGGATCAGTTGACGCATCTACCCACCCCCCGTCGGCACCAGCCGTGCTCCGTCGCCCCATTTGCCCGAGCCGCCGGTTTCGGTGCGGTAGCGGCCGGGGTCGCATGCTGAGGAAGAGGATGTGCTTGTACTTTTTGTTTGTTTGGGTTTTTTTTCTTGGCGTATAGATGTTCTTATCTCAAAGGGGTAATGTATGAAGCTTGACGCGGCCATCGGCATCTGTGAGATGGAAGGTAGTGATTGTCGTGCGCCTGGATGAAAATAGCGACGGCTGCTATGGGTGAATTCCTCATGCTTGCGAAACACACTAGGATCCTTAGCTCAGTGGTAGAGTGTTACTTTCCGGCTTTCGAGAGTAATGGTAATGGTCGTCGGTTCGACCCCGGCAGGATTCGCTTTCTTTTGGGGCGACTGATAAGCTGCCCCGGCGGAACTCATTTTTCTCCGCGGCGGAAGCGGATGCGGCCGGCGGAATTGGTGATGGCGTGGACTGACAGGGAAGGTGCCCGAAACGGGAGGGCGCACGGGGAGGCACGTGGGCAGTGTCGGTTATCGCGGGCGCTGCCGCCGGTGGCTGGCCGAGTGGCTAGTGGTGGGCGCCAGCGCAGGCAGGAGAGCTGCAATGAAACGTCACCTGCTCCCACGCTGCGTTCAGTTTGGCTTTGCCACTGGGGCGCTCGCCGCCGCTCCGCCCAACACCCACCACCACCACCTCCCCAACCCTCGCCCCGCTGCTCCTCCGCCCAACGATGCTCGCTGTCATGTCTGCTCCCTCCCCCCGCACTGCCCGCCAACCACAGGACGACCTCTGGGACATGCCCACCACCGGCACCCCCACCGCCGCCGCAGCAAGAAGAAGAGGAGCAAGCGCACACCTGCCGCCGCCTCCAGCCCCGCCTTGACCTGGCAGCAGCAGCTGCTTGCCGCCTCGCCATCGCCCTCCCCCTCGCCTCCCCGTCGCCCTCCATTGCACACTCCCTCACACCCAGCAAGAAGAGCGCCAAGAAACGTTCGGCCCTGGCCTCGGCACCCGTATCGAGCTCTGCTCCCACATCCACCACCGATCTGACCTGGCAGCAGCCCTCTTCCCCCCCAGCACTCCCACCAACACCGCGCCTCACCCGCAACCCCGGAAGAACAAGAAGAAGTCGGCAGCATCCACGCCAGCTGTCCCAGTTCCGGCTACCACGGCGATCGCTGACGGGGAAAAGTCGTACGCAGGGCCTTCGTTCCACATGTCTCCTTCTGCCCAGGCCTTGCCGGCACCTAAGTTCAAGCCTAGCACTTCCAACCTTCGTGGTTCGCCCGAATCCCCTGCACCGGCTGTGCCGGCATTGAGTAGCGACACTTCTTCTTCCCAGTGCCGATGCCTCATCCCCCGCCATTCCTGCCGCTTCCTCACACCCCTCTGCTGCCCTGAACTCTCCTTCCCTCGGACGCATGACCAAGGTCTCTCCCACTGTGCCTGCCCCGCCTGCAATGGGCCTGCCCCTAAGCAGTGCGCCCCACTCTGCGCCCGTTACTACCTTCTCTCCGCCGACCCACATCCCGTTCCCCGTGCACCCTCCTCCCCACCATGCCAACGGTACATGTATCCGCCTTACCCGCCCCACATGCACCCGCACCCGCATCCGCATCCGCATGCACACTCGGTCGCGCGCATCCTACTCCGCATCCCCGTGGTCACTCGCATCCCTATCCGCCCGCACAGGCCCCCTCTCACGGACGTACCCTGAGCCTCGCCACCCTCTTCCCGAACCACACATTTGGTTCGCAATCGACGCCCCCTACGGGTGGCACGCCCCCCGCCCCAAGCCCACCTGCACCGAGTTTGGCGCCCCTTGCCCCCGCCCCCGCCCCCGCGCCGGCCACCACGACGCACTACACCGCGCCTGCGCCGACCCCGAGTGCGGCCCCGCCCCCGCCGCCTGGTGCCCCTCAGACGATCGAGACCCTTCTTGCTAAACTCATGGTCTGAACTTTTGTACACTTTTGTACTACCGTGTCTGCTTTGTTCCGCTCTCCGCTTTGTACATCCCCCGTGTACTTCTACCTCCCTCGGTGCCTAGGTTCTTCTGTAACCTAGGCACGGGATTCCTGTCCCTCGTTTCGTTCCTTGGGAGGGCTCGGATTCTTGTCTCGTGCCCCGCCCCGTTCGCGATGCTGTGCCTGTGGCAGCTTGCTCGGGTGCCTTCCTCTCCTTCCATTCAAGTGGGCGGGGGGGAGGGCGTAGGACATCGAACTCCGCCGCTCACTCCTCGTCGGATTCGGGTCCTACTTTTTTCTCGTTCTCCTTGCTTGCCCCCCTCCTCTCCTTTGCCTCCTCCTACCTTCTCGCTACCCTCCTCTCCTCCCTCGTTCTCCCTTTCTTGCCTCTCTCTCCCCTGCTTCCCACGCCCCTTTTCCACTGCCATTTCGCGTCCCCCCCGCGCTTACACACGTCGTGCCTCCGTTCTCTTGTTGGGACTAGGTCCGTGCTGTGGGTGGTTGCGACCTGCGTGGTGTACCCCGACCGGATTACTGCCCGCCTTACCTTTTTTTCCCTGCCTTTCCCTGCCTCCCGATTTCTTCCCAGTGCCGTTTGTGCCTGGTACCTTCAATGCCCATCTCCTTCCCCTGTATGTTCCCATGTGTAGAGCGGATCTGAGGTTGTGGTGTGGGGGGATCAACTGGTCAGTTCAGGGCCAAGACCTGAAGATGGTATCGTCGTTTTAGAGGCGAACGGGCGGATGGCTATTTCTGCTTGTGGCAACTGAGTTGTGCGCAGGCAGTGGATTTCGTCTCGGTGTAACCATGTAACCTTTTCAAGTGAGTGCAACCCACTGGAAGTAGGAAGAAATAGAGGCCAGTTGGGGAGATAAGCATGTGGGGGAGGCGAGAGGCGGAATGGGGCTCTACGCTGCGCCTGGCCTTTGCGCTCACCCACCGTTGAATAAGAACCCCACAGCAGGCGGAATTGCGAGCGAGCGGCCACCGAGGCAGGGTAAGCTGGCTCCCCTTTTCTCCTCGGCTGCCCCGCCACCGCCACCCCCCTCTGGCGCGTTTCGATGGACGTCAAGAAACACACGGGCTTCTACCTGCGCCATCTGCACCTCATGCCCTCGGCATACGCCGAGGAAGAGTCGAGCCGGATGACGCTGGGCATGTTTTGCTGGGTGCGCTGGACGTACTGGGCCAGGTGGAGGCCAAGGTGCCGCCGGCCGAGATTGCCGGGTTACAGGAGTGGGTGTATGCACAGCAAGTGTCTACTGGTGGGTTCCGCGGCAGCCCAAGTGCCGGTATCGTCTCGCTCGCCCCGTTGCCGCGCGGTGGGAACGTGGTCATGACCTACTCGGCGCTGCTTGTGCTCAGTATTTTGCGCGACGACTTTACGCGGCTGGATCGCGGTGGGGTACGTGCGTTGCTGACGGCGTGCCAACGGCCCGATGGATCGTTTGTCGCGTCACCCAACACGGACGAAGCTGATGTGCGCTTCCTCTATGCCGCATTTGCTGTGGCCCACTTGGTCGATGCATGGGATGCGATCGACGTGCGCATGGCTCTCACCTACCTAGCCCGCTGCCAAACGTACGACCGCGCCTTCTCCCAAGCTCCAGGGGAAGAGTCCCATGGCGGAAGCACCTACTGTGCCGTTGCTTCGCTTGCCTTGGCTGGCGAACTTGCGCACTGGCAAAAGGATGGGAAACTGGACGAACTGCCACGCTGGTTGTTAGCGCAGCAAGTCAGCGATCCTGTCCACCCCGGCGCTGGCTTCTCAGGCCGAAGGGAAAAGAAGCCCGATGTGTGCTACAGTTTCTGGTGCGGCGCCGCGCTGGCGCTGCTGGGCGCACATGGTCTGATCAATGCACCCCTGGACGTGGAGTGGATCTTGGCGTGCCAGAGCCCCGTGGGAGGTATCAGTAAGGTGCCGGACGCGCTCCCGGATGTGCTGCATTCCTACCTGGGCACTGTGGCTCTTAGTATGCATCAACACGCTACCAATGACCAAGGGGCAGATTCCGAAGACCAAGATACCACCCTCGCTTCTCTCCCCCCCTCTTGCCCGTCGACCCGGGGCTGAACATGAGCCTTGCCTCGGCCCGCTGGGCGCGCGACCATCTCCACAGCCAGCCATGGAGACGGGAATGAGCTTTGCACCCTTTCCTTGCTAGTTCCGTCCCCGTGTTTGCTGGGACCAACGGGGGATGAAGCAGAGACACCCATCGTTGGCCATTATACGAACCTTACCTCTGTTCCCTTTACGTTGCCCTTCCTCGCTCCATCCCCCGGCTCCCGATATTATACCGTTTCATTCTATCGTTGTTTTTTCTATTGCGCTGCCCGCGTGCATCCCCTCCCCCCCTATACTCTCGAAAGCCGCCTCTGCTGGATGAATGAACGAGGAGGAATAATGTGTTGTTTCTTTCGGACCTGAATGCGGTTGGATGGGCCAATATGCGAGGTGAAGTCGCTGCGACCAATCCCGGCTAACCGGCCGGCCAACAAAGTCAACCATACGTCTAATCGTTTTTCGCCTTGATCTCGATTACATATTACCACCACATATGAATCGCAGCGATCACATCCAGAACATAGACCAGGTCGTCCCGTCAATATAGACCGTTAATACCATTACCAACGATGGGCTCCGTCGATTATATTGGTCCTAACGGTGGCGATGAGAGCATTGGCGCCCAAGGCGAGCGTGGTAAAAAGATGATCTGGTACCGGTGTTATCACTAAAAACGGCACTTGAATGCCATGCTATCATGACTTCGACAACTGGAGCTAGATGGTGAATATGGAATTCTAGTACGCATGTGCACTCTACGCTTGCTTGTCAGGGTAACGACAGTGTATAAGTCGAGAGGGTACAGCGGGCAACAAAGAGAAACGATAGAAGAGGAGGGGTAGTAATAGTAATATGGGAAAATCGGCATCTGAAAAGGCGGGTGGGCTTTGGAGGCTGGGCCATGAGGCTCAAGTTGAACCTGTGTGCCTCATACGTGGCCATGTACGGCTGTGGAAGGCGCACGTGGCCAAGTGCCGTTCAACAAGGTGACGTTGCGTGCATTCGCTCCCCACACGGCGAGGAATATGTCCCCTACCAGTGGAATGAGGTCAACCGCACACCCAACCATCGCATTAAACTTCATCCGATCCACCGTGCCCGACGGCAAACTGGGATACGGCCAGAGTCAGCACTGCTCTGCGCCTCACTGCATCGACAAAGGGAGAGAATACACACTCAAAAGTTTCTTTTGCTGGTTTGATGACGAGGTAGTAGTTCAGCGCACCATTCGCGGCAGTGCCAACGTAGGGGAATATGCCCAGGATGGCGGTGTATCCAAACCGGAGCCCGGCGATACGGATGCCGCGGTCGAGGCGATGTGCGTGCTTGGCAATCTTTTTCCACACCTTCTCTTCGTGCGGGGTTAACCCAGGCGGGGGGGCCCGTTTGCGGCGCTTCTGCTTGCCCTTGGCATCTTGGTAGTACTCGTAGAACGGGTCCTGATGACACAAGACTCATGTTAGTGCCGCGGATGAGGCGTTGGGCTTCGCTAGACGCTGGCTACGCTGCCCCGGAAGGCACTTACTTCGGGCTGGTACTTGGCGGCGTACTTGTCTGCCTGGTTTTTGGCGACGGAGGTCCAGATGGCCATGCTGGGGATGGTGATGGGAGCTGACAGCGGTGCGCACCCCCCGCCGGGACAAACAAGTGGCTGTGGCGGTGTACGGCTCAAGTAAAACGAGGCTTAGTTGCGCGTGTTGAACGTCGTTGAGCCTTGTCGGGCCTCCCGCCCGCGCGGTGATCGGTGATCGGTCCCTGACGTCACAACCACGTCACACGGCTGCCTTTTCTGGCATCCCTGCGGTTGAAAGTTGAAACACCACCAATTCAATATTGTATTTTCAGATCGTCACGTGGGGCACGTGACCCAATCGACGAGTCTAACCCTAGGGCGTAATCGCATAGTTGCTGCGGCAATTTCAAGCACGCAGTGGGCCTGTGTTAGCCTCTTCTATTCGAGGCTTCGCGGCCGGCTTGGTTTCCCCAGCTGTCCCACCCCGTTCCTGCTCCTGACCCCACCACCTCAAGACCTAGCATAATGGCTCCCGGCAAGAAGACCCAGCGCTCCGTCCTTAAGGACGTCGTGACCGTACGTGTTCCCCTGCTTGCGGCCTCCATGCCATTTATGGATGCGCTCGCTCTCGCTTGGTCCCGAAGTTTGCTGGTGTGCATGGGCTGACCAATCTTCCCGCAGCGCGAGTACACGATCCACCTTGCCAAGCGCGTCTTCCGCATGCAGGACAAGAAGACGGCCCCCCGTGCCATCAAGGAGGTGGTCCGCTTTGCCCAGCGCGCGATGAGCGTCAAGGACGTGCGCATCGACCCTAAGCTGAACGAGGAGATCTGGAAGCTGGGTGTCAAGTCGGTGCCCCGCCGCATCCGGGTCCGTCTTGAGCGCAAGCGCAACGACGACGAGGACGCCAAGGAGAAGCTCTACGTTGTCGCCACCCCCGTGTTTGGCATCACCTCGTTCAAGGGCCTCGAGACGGTGGTCATTGACCAGGAGTAAATCCACCGCTACTATGCTGCCTTGAGGTGTCATGTTCCCGCTGTGGGGGGAAGGGTACTGGCAACTTACCCTGTCCGGCTGTATCCATGAGGCTTGCGCAGAAACGCTTGACGAGTGGGACGGCGGGACTCGAAAATTCTATGCCGTGCCGCATGCCCATTCATTGTTAGGATGCGTCGTAGTGTGCTGTCTGGTGCTGTGCCCAATATTCTCTCTGTGGGAGCGGCAGTGTTGCGAGGCTGGCGCTTACGATTCAAAGGCCAAGCAGGATGGCTGTGGGTCTGTTTCTGAGAGCTCGGGGGGGTAGGGGCATCGGTGCAATCAATTGATTTCTTTTTCTTTCTTTTGGACTTGTTGGAGGCTGGACGACGAATCAGATCTCAGAGCCATCTAGTCATGCATGGGTGGAGAGTGATAGTGACGTATTTTAACCGTGTGTGGACAAGATAAAAAAAGATAAGTCGGGTAGAACGCAGCCAGCCGTCCCAAGGTGGATGCTCCACCACACATGTTCGCGGCTGCTTGCGCGCGTCCCGTTGGCCATGTCCGCATCTGCATCGACGTCTCCTTTGCCCTCCGCCTCTCCCCCCGCTCGGCCTTCGACACCCGCATCCTCCCTTGCCCCCTGCACGCCGTCCAGTTCCCTGCCCCCGGCTCCCCTGAGACCCAGCTGCCCCACTTCTCCCCCACCCCCGACGGAGAGCAGGCCCAGACTTCCCTCGCCTCGCCTCCCATGAATTGAAAGCCGGCGGTCTCGTTGCCTTTCCCACCGAGATGGTGTATGGGTTGGGTGCGGATGCCCGCAATGCTGATGTCGTGCGTAAAATCTTCGTTGCCAATGGCCGGCCGAGTGACAACCCGCTCATTGTGCATATTGCCCACACTGCCCGGCCTCGCTGTGCGACACGCACGCCTTGCCCCCCGTCTACTCTCTGCTCATGCACCACTTTTGACCCGGCAGCTTGACCCTTCTCTTCCCCGTCAAGCCAGGCGTGCTCTCGCCCGTCGTCACCGCCCAGCTGGCCACAGTAGGGGTGAGAATACCGTCTAACCCATTGGCCCGCGCTTGATTGCGCTTTCCGACTGCCCACTCGCTGCAACGTCGGCCAACGCGTCTGGACGTCACTCGCCAACGTGCGCAGAGCGGTTTCATGATCTGGGTGGACCGCTGGACCATGCCTTGGGTCGTGATCCGCGCGGGAGGGATACGGTACATTCTCGATGGCGGTGCGTCGGGCATGGGACCGGAATCGACAGTGGTGGATGGTCTGAGCCGGCCTGGCCAACTCCGTGTTCTCCGCCCAGGTGGCGTGGCAATAGAGTCAATCAAAGTGGTCCTGGACCGGGCGGAATGCGTGGCACAGGGAGGGCCAGGTAACGGTCAAGTTGTATCGGCGGGACGAGAACGGGACGCGCAACTCGAACTGGCCCCCACAAACCTGGGAATGAAGTACCGCCATACTCTCCCAATCCTCCTTGATCGCGCTGGATGTGGGAAAGGATGGGGTACGACTGCAGGACTTGCTTCAACCAGAGGCCGAGACCACTCGCGCCCCTCGGTTCGTCGCGGGGCTCATGGTCGCCCGTGGCTCGCCTCTCCTAGCGACAGTAGAGGCAGCTGCGCATGCGCATCCCGTCGCTTCAGGCGTTCTAGCTTTCACATTTCTCTTGGCCCGAGGCCAGGCCGAAGTATACGTGTACAACATGGGCCTCACACGGCCGACGAAGCAGTGAGGCGGCTGTTTGCTGGGCTACGCTATCTGGACGAGCTGGTTCCCGGGGGGTGTTCAGTGACCCTTGTGGAGACTGTGCCACGAGAACAGCTCGGACTGGCAGTGATGAACCGACAGGACAAAGCTGCATCAGAACGGATACGGGTGCAGGCGTAAAGTGAATGTATTTCTTGGTCCTCCCCCTCCCCCTCTCCCCCTCCTCCTTCCTACACTTGTGTACCTCGACTCGTGGCCGTGGGACATGGCATTACATGAATGATGTATAGACATAGATCATAGTCCTTCCGCCGGGCCCTGCCGCTCGCCCGACGACGGCTCCTTTTCCAGCGCAGCCATCACCCAGTCCGGCCGGGCAGGGAGCGAGGTAGGCCCCTGTTTCCCCCCACGCCTGCGCTCGGCCGTACCAGGGATGTTCCCTCCCGCAGGGCAGGGAACGCTTCTGGCGTCTCTTTCCTCCGTCCGCGCGGCCGCGGCTCCGGCGGCCGCGGGGGCGAGGGCACAGGGAAAACGGGCTCGGTGCGTGGATGGACCAGGCCCAGGCGCTGCGGCAGGTGGTCGTTGCGGGGTCCAGCTCATCGGTGAGCGGATGGGGATGCGTCCAAGGAACGGGGTGGGGTCCATTGCGGCGCGGACGGGTCCAAGACCCAGTCGCCCGGGCGGACGGCGGCGGGCGCGGCTGCCAGCTGCAGGTGTCGGGTCCAAGGGCGCAGAGGGAGCTAGAATCCGACGGCCCGAAAATGCGCGCGCGGGCGGCCTGGTACGCGGCCTCGCGCTCTTGCATGGTCATGTGGCGCCGTTGCGGGCAGCGGCAGCGGCATGGGGAGCCGGGGAACTGGGCTGGTGCTGGGGGTAGGGCTTGTGCGGCTGCTGCTGGATGGGCTGCCGGGGGAGCTGGTGCTGCTGCTGGCGGCGGGGTGGGGCAGGAGGAACGGGCGCGGAGGCCGAGCCCGAGGCGGAGATGGAGGCAGGCGCAGACGCGGCACTGGGCTCGCGGCGCATGATGCGGATGGACGGGCGGGCGGCGGGGCCGCCGGGGTCGGACATGGCGGCGGGGGGGGGGGTTGGTGGGACGGGGTTACCGGTTGGTGGGACGGGGTTACCGGTTAGGGCGGATTGCCAAGGGTCGCGTGACGAGTGTGCGGCGAGCCAAGTAGCCCCAGCCAAAGCAGCGCTGGGCGGCTCACCGCCTCACCGCCTCACCGGTCATCCAAAAAAAAACCAGCCATCGTCCGGCCACAGCAGAGCGGAATTGCCCGCCACCACACCCTCCCGCACGGCGCCAGTCTCTACGTCAGATGCTGGCCACCTCGTATTAAAACCCAACCCACCCCCCCTTTGCGCTCTTCTCGTCCTCCTCCTCCTGCCCACGCCCAACGCCACCAGCGATACCAGCCACTCGGCCTGAGGCCCGCGGCCATCGTCTCCATGTCTGCCTCCATGTCCGTCTCCACACCCGCCTCCATGCCGCCTCCTCCTCCGCCCTCCCATCAGCCACAACTACCCCCCGCGACCCCCCACCGCCGGGCGTTTTTACCCCCTCTGCTCCTCCCCCGCCCCCTTTGCCCGTGCCCACCGCCCTCGCGCTACACCCACCATTCCCCCACCGCACCCCCCACCTTCGCACTCTGGCTCAGCTCTTCTCCCCCTCTGCATGCTACTCTCCGCGCCCTCCATGTCGCTCTCCTGGCGACGCTGCCCGTCTCACCCTGCTTCCGATTGGGTGCCCCTCACCCTTGCGTCCTCTCCCTCGGCCGCATCGAAAAGGAATCCCATCGTCTTCTCGTCCACCCTTTCTCCCCCCCTGAGCTTCTTGGTCCGCCTGCCCCTCCCCCCGCCACACCCCCCACCACCCAAGTCCAATCCATGGGCACGACCCAAGGCCTGGACCCAGCTCGATGCTGTGAAAAGCCGTCCTAGCCTGACCATCTACGAGGGTCCTGTGCCGAACTCCACCCCCGCACCCGCTCCCACGTCTGACTCCCCGAAGCCTCCTGGTGTGCCATCTGCCTCAGCAGCGGCGCTCGAAGCCGCATTAAACCACGCAGCCAGCAACCCGCTTGCTCCTCCCGTCCTCCCACGCGGGCTGATCAACACAGGCAACATGTGCTTCGCCAACAGCATTCTCCAAGCTCTGTGCACTGCGCTCCGTTTGCGAACCTGTTCCGTGCTAAGGAGCTACGCCAAGGCGCTTTTGCTCCCACACATCTCTCGCTCTGTTCCCATCGCTTGGGAAGGAAGTGGAGCCGGCGGGCCCGGCCGCCGGGCAGCTGGTTCGTGCCATGGTTGAATTTGTGGCCCAATTCCCCTTACCCAAAACCGAGCCCGCGCCAGAACCCTTTGTGCCGACCGGGGTGTACGATGCGATGGGTCAGAGCGGCCGATCGGCGCTGCGAGCGATGCAATACGGCACCACGCAACATGCTGAGGAGTTCCTCAACCTCCTCCTCGATACCTTGCACGACGAACTTCTGTACGCCACTTCATCCCAGTCCGAGGCACCGCTGGTGGCGGGGTGCGTTCCCCGCCCTTCCTCGCCTGTCTCGGGCACCGAAAACGGATGGCAAGCTGTTACATCAGCAAGGCCAAGCCTCCTCGCCCAGCTACAGGCAAACCGTCCGACGCCAGCTCAGGTTGCGCAGACGTTTGCGGCAGCCTACTTTTCGGTTGGCCAATCCTCTTCGGGCCTGTCGGGGGTCAACGAGGCACTCTCTCCGATCATTCGTCTGTTTGGAGGTGACGCGCTCCTCTGCGGTACACCACGGTCGTTGGTACGCCCGGTGCGCGTGCGGGTGCAGGCCACACCCGCACGCGCGAAAGCGTGACGCGCGAAGCTTCCTAACCCTGCCACTGCATATTGCGGACCCGCATGTGGTGCGGGTGGAGGATGCACTGGCCCAGCTGGCCATGTGGAAGTCATGGGCACCACCTCCACAGCGACCGAGACGACGAGGATCACAAAGCAAGTACAACTGGAGCAGTTGCCAGCTGTGCTGTTGGTCCAGCTGAAACGCTTTGTTTGATCCGGTGGTGGGCACACCGCAAAAGCTCGAAAAAAAGTCCGCTTCGACCAGCACCTCTTCCTTCCGCCCGAAACGCTGGTGGCGGAGCCAAAACCCAGTCCTTCTCCACCGGGCGCGCGTACCGGCTGTTTGCAGTGGTGTACCACCACGGTACCCATGCCTCAGCAGGCCACTACACACGTCGATCCTCCGTCCGCGCTGGGAAGAGGAGGCAGAAGGCTGGGTACACATTGACGACACGGTCCTGACGCCCATCCTGCCGGCGGCAGTGGTGGCCGAGACAACGAGCCGCCGGTCCGCGGCCACGACGGCACACCTACCTGCTGCTGTACATGCGCGAGCCGGCGCGGGCTCGCTAAGGGCAC
Organism: Moniliella sp. 'wahieum'; assembly: GCA_003971905.1. NCBI lineage: Eukaryota > Fungi > Basidiomycota > Moniliellomycetes > Moniliellales > Moniliellaceae > Moniliella > Moniliella sp. 'wahieum'. The sequence goes on along the minus strand of RSEE01000006.1, from coordinate 327,933 downwards.
GCAAGGCAGGCCGGAGGAGCCGCTGGGTTACGCTCGTTTGCATGCATATGTTCTGCTAGCTGTATTGCCGACCAAGGACGACCTCATAGACCCAGTCAGTCTCGATCCGTAGTAGTTCACTGGGTCCTACATGCCAAAACTACCCCCGCTGTTGGACTTTCGTTCTGCGGCCTCCGATACCATCCAGGCGAGATAGCGAAGTGGTTAACGCGCTGTGTTCAGGTTCTTCCTAACCGCAGTCCTCCGGGGCGTGGGTTCGAATCCCACTCTCGTCACTTTTTGACCGACTGTGGGGAGGTCAGGCCAGCTTTTAGCCGCTGATCAGCATTGATTCTGGTTGTTTCTGTTTTCGATGATGCATACCCTGACGGATTCTGTGTATATCTACTAGAGGACCATGGCCCCTCTCCATCCTCCGCCCTTGGTGATCATTCAACGTCACGGTAAATATGCCTACTTCTAAACAGCAGCCCCCCCGCGGCCTCATGAGGGTCGCATAGACATGCCAATTGTGCAGCAAAGTACGTTTGTTTCTTGGGGATTGGAACCACAAATTAGCTCCTCTTGCCACGTCAAAAAGGCCTAGGGCCGTGTCTCAATGCCCTTGACCAGCTCCGCCAGCAAATCGTCTTCCTGTGACCCGCTCTCGGCCGAATGGCTCGGCCCCGTCCGGGCGCGGGCGAAGCGCCACGGTGGACAGAGGGATCCCGGCTGAAAGCAGCATGGGCGTTTCGGGGAGTACGGCCGGCCTTGCGTCGTTGAGCCCTTGAAGGAACTGATGACAAAAGCAATGTCCAGACTCTCTCGTAGTTGAGCCGTGGATCACAGTGAGAGCGGTACCAGCTTAGCCAGGTCCGTCGGGCCGAGCTGCATGCTCCCCGCCCAAGCATTCTGTCACGCTGAACCCGGACTCGTCAATCTCGCCAGTCAACTCGAGGTGGGCACCACCAAGACGGCGCCGAGCGACGCGTGGATCTTGAGAGCCCGCACTAGCTCCGTCACAATGTCGGCAAACCGGCGCGTCTTGATCCCGGCATCGCCAGGGCTGGTGACGGTGTTGCCATGCATGGGGTCGCAGCACCAGATCACCGCATCCCGATGAGCCGATGCCTGCACGGCCTGAATGTGCGCCGGCAGCAGCGCGTCGATCTTGCTGGCTCCATAGCGGCAGATGAGCGTGACCCGTCCGGCCTCTCGCTGCGGATTGACGAGGTCCAGCATGGCCACCAGCTCGGCCGGCTGCATCGTCGGCCCCACTTTGATCCCGATCGGGTTGCGGATGCCACGGAAAAATTCCACGTGCGCCCCGTCCATTTGACGCGTCCGATCCCCAAGCCGATGGTATGTGCAGAGAGGGCGTAGGCACCCATCTCCTCCTCAGAGGGAATACCATGAGTTGGCTGGCGTCGACGCAGCCGAGTCCAGCGGAGTGCGTGCACTGGTGGGAAGGGTAGCGTAGCGTGTACGCCTTCCTCGTACTCTAGCATAAGCCCCTCGTGGCTGATGTAGTAGTCCACCGAGCTCAGCGGCCCAGCGGCGGCCGAAGTAGGAGTGCCGGCCCCGGAAGGGTCGGCTCCAATGGTGCGCATAAACTCGAGAGAGTCCGTGAGGGAATCGACAATGCCCTCAAACTGCTTGGAGGTGGGGGCGGACGTGCTCAAAGGACCACTGCATTGCGCATGCAAGTCGCAAACGCTGCCCAGGACGCACGCAAATGGTTGAGCGTTGCAGTGGAGTAGAAGTAGCCCTGCATCAACCGCTCAGAGGTCCGGAACGCGCTCCTCCAACCCAAAGCCATTAACATTGTCTCCTCGGAACGAAAGAACCTCCTTCTCTTGGCCATCTACCTTAACAATCTCCGTGGGCTTGGACCGGGGCTTGGCGTACTGCCCGGCGATCCGCCCAATGCGCACCACGGGTGTCCGTGCGCCCCAGATAATATGAGGCTCATGACCAACACAGCTTGAGCTTGGCCTCGATCTGGCCGGATCACAGTACGAAACAGCTCGGCACAATCGCCAGCCCTGGAGGAGGAAAGCACGGCCGGCGGCAACCTCGGTAGAGAGCACACCCCGCAGACGTTCCACCTCCCGGAGTTACGAGGCCAGGAGCGAGCTGAGGCGCTGGCAGACGCCATTGAGCTTGTCGGTGTCGGGATATACAACGTCCTGGGCGACAGGATTGGTGCGCCACGAGCTGGTGTCCAGTGGGCGGGCATGGCGGGCATGGCGGGCAGGCGGTGGTGGTGGCGCGGATGGGCAGAGGCGCGGGTGGATCGACAGTGCTGGGGCCGGTGTGGCTGCCCAGTCTTCTGGCGGAGACAAAAAAAGCGGTTGAGTCATGCAGTACGCCAACGCTGGCCCTGTGCGAGCTGCCCGCAGTGTTGGCGCTTGAAATTGCAATTCGGCGCTGTCGGCCTGTCGGCAAAGCGCGGGACAAAGCCAAGCAAACCAAAACCAAATTAGCATTGCCACTACGTCACGTGCACCGCCTCCTGCGTGTCACATGCCACATGTCACATGTCACATCCGCCGTGCCCAAGTCACGTGGCCCCGCACCTGCCGAAGGTTCTAGTAGCTTCGCCACGGCTCCACCACCTGCGGCCATGATCGACCGAGCAGCCGACACGCGTCGTCGACGCTCACGAATGCCGGGGATGGCCAGCGACGCAATCCATCCATATCACCCTGTGCTCATCCCCACGGACGGAGAGTGTATAAAAGCTATCGCTGCTAGCACCCTCGGCCTGCTCTTCTCATCTCTCCCACATCCACCGCCACACCCCGCCATGTCAGGCTTCTACCCCTTCGTCTACCAGCCCGGGTACGAGCGCATCGTCCTCGACGACTATCGTACCCTCCAAGCCAGACAGCAGGCTGCAGCCGAGCAAGCCTATCTTGAAGCTGCACTGGTCGAGGCCGCGCAGCACGAGGCACGCCAGGCTGAGCTCCGTCGTCAAGTTGAACTCCGTCGGCAAGCCGAACTTCGCCGTCAAGTTGAACTCCGTCGCAAGCCGAACTTCGTCTTCAAGCTGAACTTTGCCGTCAAGCTTAACTCCGTCGGCAAGCCGAGCTCCGTCGTCAAGCCGAACTTCGCCGTCAAGTTGAACTCCGTGTCGAAGCTCAACTTCGTCTCCAGGCTCAACTGCGCCAGGAAGCCGAGCTACAGCGTCTGGCCGAACTACGTCGTTGGGCTAAGGTTCACGAAGCCCAGCTGCAACGTGCCAGACAAGCGGCTTACCAACGCTGGGTGAGCAGCAGGCCCAGCCCAGTCTGGCATGGACCGTCGCCTTGGACCCAGTCTCGTCGGAACAAGAGAACAAGTCCGGCTGCTCTGAAAAGGGATCTTGCACTTGCGCCGCGGGCGCTTGCGCGTCAGGTGCCTGTGCCTGTGCCCAGGAGCCTTCGCCCTCACCCGCCAAGTCTCCCGCCGCAGCCCCTGCGACCGAACGTGAGGTGACCACGGAGGCCCCACCAAGGCGGCCGAGGAGGAGTTCTTCACTTCGATCTTGGAAACACTCCTTTCGCGCGCCAGGGAGACAATCGACGATGACTCGGCTGTCGCTCCCCCCAGCAGCAGGAACAAGAGAAGGAGGAGGACGAAGACCCTTTCACGCGTGCGCTCGTTCCATTTGATGGACCGTGTCCTGGACCCAACCGAACCTGCCTCTACTGATGATGCCGCTGCCTCTTCTTCAACGGATGCGTCTCCTGCCCCCAACGAATCCGCGGGTGAATCATCTTCTTCCAGGACGCCGCGCCGGAGCTGCCCACTCGTGCGGAGACGATTCTGCTACCACAGAGGCCACACAACCCTCAGAGTCGGCTCAGCCTACCGTTGTTGTGCCCTCACCCCCTCCATCTGAACCATCGGACCCGCTGACCACAGTTGCTGAAGCACTGAAGGAACGCGTAGCCCAGAAGGATGAGGCTGAGTTGCCTCGGAATCGTCATCTGTACCGGATGAGGATCCGTACGTGAGCATCATTCGTCAGCTCATGGCTCAAGTTTTGGACGTTCCCGAGCATGAAGAGGCCATCGATGAGCTTCGCCGACGCCAAAGGCCACACCCGCTGCCCTGAGCTTGCATCCTCTTCTGCTCCGGAGGAGGCACCCGCCCAACCCGTTACCGAGCCTGCTACCGAGCCTGCTACCGAGCCTGCTACCGAGCCTGCCACGGAACCTGCCGCGGAGCCAACCGGCGAATCCACCCGGAGTCTGCAACGGTTTTCCGCCACGGCGCCAACCCCCGAGTCTACGGCAGAGCCTACTCCAGATTCTTCTCAAGAGCCGACTCCAGAGCCTACCACCGAACCTGCGTCGGAGTCCAAACCACTTTTCTTCTACCCTTTCTCGCCCAATCTCCAATTCGACGCGTCGAACTTTGACGCCAGCAAGTTGGATGTGAACTTGACGTCGGAGGGGGACGTGCGGGTCAGTGGGCTATGGCCGAGCAAGACGAAGCGTCGTGCGCATGTGCGGGACGCGACGGACGATGGCGAGGAGATTTTGTTGGAGGATGATCTGTCGGACTCTGGCTCCGACAGCTCCAACTCTGATTTTGTTCAGGTCGCGCCGCCGGTTCATGTGAAGTTGCCTACCGGGGCAGATGCTCGTCAGATCCGTGCCGAGTTGACGGATGAGGGCTTTTTCCTCCGGATCTAGGTTCCCACCGGGCACTGCCGACTTGGTTTTTACCGTTTGGACAATGTCATTTGATTTTTCGCGCCATTTGTTCACTTCTGTTGATGCGCTTATTCATAGAGAGTAGGAGTGTGCATAACATTGATGGCTTCCCAGTTCTTTCCACATTTCCCTGTTCAAAGAGAGATGCAGCCACCTCTGAAGAGGAGGACCTGAGTGTTCGCATAGACCACGGTTGCTGTGTGCATAGCATCTGAACAACGATTGCAACTATGCAATTTGAAAGGTCTTCAAACCCTTGATTAGATCTTAGATCGATTGCTGTCATCCTTTGCCCAATTCAAATGCAGGCTCAGACACTGTCTATTGGTCGACCCGGCGGGAGGGGGGTATTGTGGTCGCGCCGAGGTGGTCGCCGGCGGCGCCCACACATGGTAACGGTGGGTGTACCGAACACCACATGCCCTTCTGTCGCCCAACGATCCGGAAGCCCTTTTGGTTGTCCTTACGCTGTCGCACCCCGCACGCCACAAATGTTTTATCAACGAAGGGGAAGGGTCACAGCAGGTACTATAGCGCACTCAGTGCTATCTGCAGCGCGGCACTTGGCGACTTCTCTGTACTCCACGCGATCGGTGACCTTCGCCTTCTCACCCGGAGACTACCTCTATTAGCGGGCGCGTCGACTGCTTGGTTATAAGGCCAGTGTTCTTCGCCCACTATCGTCCAGTCCCTGCCTCGTCCGTTGGCTCCATCGTTGAATCAGGCAGGCGGGTAGGTCCATCGCTTCCTTCTCAGGCGAGGTTCCAGGCCATATCCCCACCAAGCAGGGATACAATAAGCCACCGCCTGATGGCGTATACCCACGAATCAACGCTGACGAGACGCTGACCGGGCTGACCACGAAGGGAGAGGTGACCGGCGCAGACGCTGACCAGGAAACAGACACGGTCCCCATCACAAAAAGGACAGGCAGATGTCGTCAGAGTACTACACCTACGTTTTCCAGTTCACCACCCCCGCCATGGAGCCAGTACAGGTGCGTGTACGCAAGACTGATCCGGATTTGGGTGCCGGCGTGCATCTGGTGCACCAGCTGGCCAATGAGCGCACATGCATCGGCGTTAACCAGTCGACGTTTGTTTACCGTCTGGAGGACACACCTTGGGTCCGCGCTCAGCTGGCGCAGTTGGTGCGCATGACCTAAACCGTTTTTGACGGTGCTTTTTTCGATGAGGGGCAAAGCAAAGGCGTATGCACAGGATGGTGCGGAAGCGATGTGCGCATATAGATCAGCCCAGCTCGTTAGGGTCGATGAGCGAAGGCAGACGCGAGGAAATGCGGCAAGTAGATGGAGGCGGGATGGGAAAAAGCGCGTGGGCGCAAGGATCCGAGGGTTGGCGATGACTGGTGACTGATTGCCGGTTGGTTCAGATTGCGTTCCGGCTGGCCGGAGCGGTGCGGAGGCGCCCAGGGGCACGGGGGCATTCCCCGGCGCAGCGCCAGTGTCGGCTGAAATTTTTTGCGTTGCGGCCGGCGTGGAAACGAAAAAAAAGGGAACCCATCCACCCGTGCTCCCCATCTCCACCCTTCCACCTCCACCTCCACCCCCATGGCGCCTCCCAGCAAGCCTCTGTCGGCGAGCGCGTCCTCATTCAACCCCCAGGGAGGAGGGATGCATATCCACTCCAGCGGCCGTGGGGGGTCACTGAGTGCGGCGGCGGCGACCGCCAAGCCTTCCCGCGCCGGCGCCGCGCATTCTGCTGCTCCCAAGAAGGCCGATCCCAAGGGCGATGGCAAGGCCGCTGAGCTTGCTGCGCCCGAGGTCCAACCCTTGCTCCGCACGCTTTACACTGCTTCGTCCGAGGAGGCCCCGTTGGCGCCGATGCTCTGGCAGCCTACATCAACGAGCGCGGACTGCGCGTCCTCGACGCCGAGGGGATCACTGCCTCCTCCTGGCTGCCTCGACGAACAAAAAGTCGGCGCTGGAGCGCGAGGCTTCGGCAGTTGCGCTGCAGACCATTGCTTACAAGTGTGCGGGGAAGAACGCTGAACCGTTTGCGCTGGGTGCCGAGCCGTGGCTGATGGACCTGCTTCCGCCCGCCCTCGACTTGTACGCTGACAAATCCGACTCGGTCCGTGAGGCGGCCGAACATGCCACTTCGGCCCTTGTCTCTTGTGCCCCCCGAGGGCGCACCCGACGTGCTCACCCGCCTCTACTCGATCTTGAAGGACGGTGCACCCAAGTGGCAGACCAAGTGGGAACGCTAAAGTTGCTCTCGCGCCTGTCTGAGGCCGACTCGGAACAAATTGGTGAGGTGCTGGAAGACCTGATTCCTGTTCTAACCCACTCAATGCACGAAACCAAGGCCGAGGTATGTTCAGCCTGTTTCCTTTGGCCTCCTCCATCGACCTGTCCTAACCCTATCCTGTCTCCGTCCTCCAGATCTCTAAGCAGGCTGTCAAGACGGCGACCAAGGTGTGCCAGAACACGTTGGAAAACAACGATCTCCGCCCTTTCATCCCCGACTTGGTGGGGTGCATGAACAAGCCCGACACGGTGCCGCAGTGCATCAAGAAATTGAGTTCGACCACCTTTGTGGCCGAGGTGACGGGCCCGGCATTGGCGGTGATGGTACCGCTGTTGTCGCGTGCGCTTAACGAGCGCAACCAGACCGTGCAGCGCAGCACGGTAATTGTGGTTGAGAACCTGTGCAAGCTGGTGCGCGACCCACGCGAGGCCGCACGTTTCCTCCTGCTCTCACACCTGGCGTGCAGCGGATCTACGACACGGCCTCCTTCCCGGAGGTACGGGAACACGCCAAGTCAGCGCTGGACACGTTGCATGCTGCACTGAAGGACCTGGAAGGTGCTGGAGCCGAGAAGGGCCCGAGAGCAAAGCCGAGGAGTTTGCCCAAGCCCAAAAGGCAGCTGTGGACACGATCGTGGCCCAGCTGACGCCAGTCATGCCGGAAGGCCCGCTGGCGGCCGACAAGTGGGCCCAGGTTGGGATCCAGTACTTGGCCAACGTGATTGCACGTCTGTCGGCCAAGCGGATCGTGTACGAGGCTGCATGGAAGGAAACTTATGTCCTGCCCGTGTTGCGGCGTCTTTTGGGGGACGCCGCCAAGGCCGAGGATGTGTGCGATGCGCTGCGCAAGCACTACGTTGCCTTGGACGAGGCCAAGTACGGCAAAGAGGAAGAAGACGACGAAGATATCGAGGGGGAGCAGTTGTGCAACATCCAGTTCTCCCTTGCGTACGGTGGTCTGCTTCTGCTTAACCACCACCCTGCGTCTGCACCGTGGCCACCGCTACGGTATTGTGGCCACGAACGGATCGGGCAAGTCGACGCTGCTCAAGGCCATGCGGGACGGCAAGGTGGAGGGATACCCGACCCAAGATGTGCTGCGCACGATCATGGTGGAGCACTCGCTGCAGGGCGAAGATGGCAGTGTGCCAATCTTGCCGTTTGTGCTGCACTCCAAGGGGATTGAAGGCAAGCCCGAGGCCGAGGTGGCGCAGGCGTTGCGGGACGTTGGGTTTGACGATGAGCGCCAGACGCATCCCGTTGGCTCTTTCGGGTGGATGGAAGATGAAGTTGGAGCTGGCGCGTGCGATGCTGGTGGGTGCCGACATTCTTCTTCTAGATGAGCCGACGAACCACTTGGATGTCGGTTCGGTCGCCTGGCTGGAGAACTACCTCGTGTCCAACAAAACATCACTGTCCTCACCGTCTCCCACGACTCGGGATTCTTGGACAATGTGTGCACGGACATTATGCACTACGAAAACAAGAAAATCAAGTACTACAAGGGCAACCTGTCCGACTTTGTCGAGAAGAAGCCCGAGGCCAAGACGTTCTACTCGCTCAACGCGTCGGTTGTCAAGTTCAGCTTCCCCGAGCCAGGGCACCTGATGGGTGTGCGCAGCCATACACGCACCATTCTCAAACTGTCCGACGTGACGTATACCTACCCAGGGATGAAGAAGCCCTCCATCTCGCACGCCTCGGCCGCTGTTAGCCTGTCGAGCCGGATTGGTGTGTTGGGCCCCAACGGGGCGGGCAAGTCGACGTTGATCAAGTGCTTGACGGGGGAGGTGGTGCCGCAAGAGGGCAAGGTGGAAAAGCACCCGGCTTTGCGTGTGGCCATGATGGCCCAGCATGCCTTCCACCACTTGGAGCAGCACTTGGAAAAGACTCCGATCCAATACATTACTGGCGTTTCCAGTCTGGCTCGGACCGCGAGCTGACGGAGAAGGCGACGCGCAAGATGACGTCTGAGGAGGAGCGCAGATGGCCGTGCCAATCACGAGCAAGACGGGCGAGACGCGGCGGGTGGATTTCCTGGTGGGGCGGGCCAAGTTGAAGAAATCGTTCCAGTACGAGGTGAAATGGCAGGGTCCTGCAGCACAGTTCAACACGTGGATTCCGCGCGAGCGGCTGATTGAGTTGGGCTTTACCAAGCTCGTACAGCAATTTGACGACTTTGAGTCGTCTCGTGAGGGTGCGGTGCCCGCGACTTGAGCCAGAAGGAGATCCGCAAGCACCTCGAGGCAGTAGGACTGAACGGCGAGATTGCGAGCACCACCAGATGGCGGGCCTGTCCGGCGTCAAAAGGTCAAGGTGGTGCTGGCTGCCGCTCTGTGGAACAAGCCCCAAGTGTTGGTGCTGGACGACCGACGAACTATTTGGACCGCGACACGCTCGGTGGCTTGGCCGTCGCAATCAAGGAGTGGTCGGGCGCGGTGGTCTGATCAGCCACAACATGGAGTTTGTCACGGCTCTTTGCTCGGAGATCTGGAACGTGGACAATGGTCAGATCACAAGCAAGACCAAGGTTGCGATTGACGATTCGCGCTTGGTGAGGAAGGCGCCGAAACGCCCGACGGCACCACCCCCATTGACCACCCCGGCTGCCAGCCGCCTGGCCAGCAAGGCTGGCACTCCGCTCGCCTCGCCGCCCCTTCGGCCATGGCACCCCGATCCCCAGTGACGAGGAGAAGGGAGACGACATGACAAGCTCAAGGCCAAGGCTCCCAAAAGAAAAAGATGACCCGTAACGAGAAGAAGGCACAGGAAGAACGCCGCCGGTTGCGTAAGCCAAGTGGCTCATCGAGGCGGCGAGCGCGAGCCCGATACGGACGACGACGCTTAGCTTTCCTCCCCTTACCTCTTTGTCTCTTTTTCCCTTTCCCTTTCCCTACCGCTCCGAAAAAGGCCTGTGCAAGGCCGCATGATTGCCTCTGTATTCCTCCCATCTTCCTGGTATCTTTTCACTATGCATGCACTCTCTGAAGAAGCACGCAAATGTACAAAGGCGGTAACTACTAGGAGAAACGATGGACGACCTGTGGATAGCATAACCTTGGGAACAGAACATGGTCTGTCGGCAGAAGAAGAGGCAGCAGACCAAGTAGCATTGGCGGCAAAGATGAAACGATGACATAAACACGAACAGACCCCAGGACAGAATAGACAGAGGCGAGACGAGAAGTGCAAAAGCGAGGCGGAACAGTACGCAACATGAAAAGCAAAAGGGGAAAAGGCATGGTCATTGGGGCATAATCAGTGGTCCAAGTGGCCATAGCGGGTTGGATAGTGGTCGTAGCCCGGAGGCGAGGCCGAGCTCGAGGTAGGAAGCAACGCAGAACGCTCGGATTGCGCCAGGGCGGCTGGGGTCGAGTCCAAGGGGTCGCGTGTGTCCGAGTTGGAGTGGGAATGGGAATGGGAATGAGAGCCGCTAGCAACATACTTTCCCGCGGTGAGTGGTGGTCCAAGTCAGAGATGGACGCTGTCAGCGAAACACATCGAGCTGCATCGCCCGAGGGAGGATGGAAGGACGAGGGGGCGCAGACGGCTGCACTACCCGTCCTTGTCGGCCGGTACAGACGATACCAAACTCCCCGACAGCGACGCGGGGGCTGCCCCAGGCCGGTCAGAGTCAGGGAGATGCCCCCTTGCGCTAACGAGGTTAGCCCATCGTCTCGATCCAGCAGGTGGTCCAGTGAGTGGGGAGAGCGCGACTCGTGCGAAGGGACCGCCCCATACTGAGGATCGGCAAACGGCCCTGCTTGTGCTTCAGGAGCAGAAGCGAGGAAGGCAGCGTCTGGTCGCCATTGACTGGGGGAGGGTAGTACTGCCCGGCAGTATACGGGTTACCTTGCCCATACATTTGCTCTGCACCCACGTCTCCATTCCAGCCAGCATACTCTCCCAGCTGCTGACCCTGCGCAGCCAAAGCCGGGTCTTGGGGGTAATGGCCCTCGGAACTGTATGGATCGGCGCCGGGGCCATAGAGTGCACTCCAGTGGGGTTCCGATACGTTGGCCTCAACGTCATTTGCTCCGTGAGCAGCAGGTGCAGCCGCCGTAGATTCCATTTCCCGGCCTCCCGTGCCAGGTTCATCCTCTTCCTCGTCGAGGTAGGGGTCGTGGCCATGCCCTGAACTCCCCGTAACACCCGCAGGAGCAAAGAGACGGTCTAACCGTGCATGTGGGCGACGGAAGCCAAGGGCGGCGATCGCCTTACCAAACGGTCCACGGGGCTGATCCTTATCATCGAAGTTGGCCAGGGCAGCAGCATCGGCATCGGCGATGCGGTTGCGCGAGCGCTTACGCCAAACAAGTAGCAAAAGCAACAAGAGGATCGCAGCCCCGGCACTCCGCCCACCGTGCCACCCGCAATCGCACCTGCGTTTGAAGAGTGGTTCCCATTGCCCCCACTACCGCCATCGGCAAGCCCTCCCTGTTGTGGGTCTCCCTTGCCACCTTTTCCACCCTTACCACCCCCACCATCCACGACGACGGCTGTAGAGGTCAACCTCGGTTGAGGGATTAATCGTTGTGACCCCAGGAATAGTCGTTCCGGGGACAACAACGACCGAGGTAAGTGTTTCTACACTTGCGCCAGAGGGAAGTGCAGCTGACGCCGTGAGGGTTTCCGTGACGATTTGCCCGCTCACTGTAGTGCAGGAGGGAGTAGAGAAGATCGTGGTATACGGTACCAAGGTGGTCTCAACAGAAATACTGTCGGCCCGCGGATTAATCTGAACAGTCCGGCGGGCCCCAAGCCAGGGAGTGGGTGCAGGAGCACGACGATTATTGTTGTTCGATCCTGAACCCGAACCATTGTTGTGTTGGACCCGCCCCGAGCTTCCGCCATTGTCAGCGGAGGTGTTGCCCGTGCCATCTCCGGTAGACGTTCGGTCTCCGCTTCCCCACGAGTAGACGTCTGCCCCCCGTTGCCATCGGAAGTAGTGTCTCCTCCATTGCCATTAGATGTTTGTCCCCCGTTGCCGCCTGAGGTCGTTCCTCTCCTCAGAGGTATTTCCATTCCCACTGCCATCCCCATCACCGGTACTGGGGTCGAGGTAGGCTGGACAGAGGTCGTGGGCCGCTGTGAGGTGGTAGGCTGTTGCGAGGTGGTAGGCCGTTGCGAGGTGGTGGGCTGTTGCGAGGTGGTAGGCTCTTGGGACGTGGTAGGCCGCCGGGACGTGGTGGGCTCTTGGGATGTGGTAGGCTCTTGGGATGTGGTGGGACGTTGTGAAGTGGTTGGCTGTTGCGAAGTGGTGGGCTGCTGCGAAGTGGTAGGCTGATGCGAAGTGGTAGGCTGTTGAGAAGTAGTAGGACGCTGAGAGGTAGTTGGCTGGCTGGACGTAGTGGGTTGAGACGAGGTAGTTGGCTGGTTGGACGTAGTGGGGTGAGACGAGGTAGTGGGCTGGCTGGACGTCGTGGGCTGAGACGATGTCGTGGGTTGAGACGATGTTGTGGGTCGCTCCGAGGTAGTGGGCTGAGATGAGGTGGTGGGCTGGGACGAGGATGTAGGTTGAGACGGGTCGTAGGTTGGACGATGTCGTAGGTTGGGACGATGTTGTGGGTTGGGATGAAGTTGTAGGTTGAGACGATGTTGTGGGTTGGGACGAAGTCGTGGGTTGCTCGGAGGTGGTGTGCTGGGACGACGTGGTGGGCTGGCTGGAGGTGGGGGAAGATGAGGTGCCAAGGATGGATGTGGGGCGCGTGGAGGTGGGGGGAGCAGACGACGTGGGGGTGGATGTGGATGCAGGTGAAGGGACGCAGGGACAGACGCGGAGGCAGAAGTGGATGCAGAAGCGGAGGCAGAAGCGGAGGCCGGAGTGGATGCAGGAGCGGAGGAAAAGCGGAAGAGGGGTGGCAGAGTCAGCGAGCTGCTGGCGGGAGGGGAGGGGAGGGGAGGAAGAGAAGGACACGTACGAGCTGCTGCTCGGCGCGGCAGACGTCTGGGCAGGAGAGGATGGGGCGGAGAGGGTGTGGGTGATGAGGGAGGTGTGGTAGTACGTGGCCACCGCCACCGGTGCGCCGCAAGACGCCATGGTGGGCGAGCGGCAGAAGACAAGGAGGTGGTGGTGGGAGCCTTTGCGCGGCCGCCACCAACATTCTGCCCAGCAGCCACTGCGGGCTGGTGGCTGAGCTCAGCAGCACAGCCTCTGCGCGGAGCAAGTGTGGCGGCAGGCGGCGGGTCGGCGGAAGTCCGTGAGTGTGGGTGATGTGATTTGCACTGGTCCGATCGAACGGGCCCTAAAGTTCGGCTGCCCCGTGCTGCCCAGCGGATGAATTTTTCTTCTGCCGGCGCTCCCAGCCTCAGACCGAGGGCTCGATGGACGAGGGGGCCACCCCGAACTCATCGGGCTCGGCGTCATCGATCATCTGCTTCCTCAAGTCGGTTTGTGCCCGTGGGGCGCACATGCTTTTTTTTCACAGTACGGCCGGACTATAGCTGACTAGTGCCTAGTGACTACTAGTGACTAGTGTCTGCCACACTATTGAATTTAGAGGGACAAATATAAATTGGCGAGCCAGCCAAGCGTTGTTCTTCCATTTCTTGCCAACCAACTAAGCTGTGTTCCTCCCGTCTATACAACAACGCAATCACCACGCAGTCATGAATTGCATCAACAACACCATGTGCAAAAGCAGAGCTGCCTTGACGAAAGAAAGAAACGCCACAACGAGGGCAATATATTCTGAAAAGAGTCTCTGACAACAGCACAAACAGAAGCAAAACACAAAACGTGTTACGGGCGCTCCGGTTATCTCAGGACGCTGAGCCCGTATGTCGTGGACATCTCGTCCAAACACACGTCAGTCCCGTTAGACTGGCGAGAGAGAGCCTGCGGACACCTTATCCATGCTGCGGATATCATCCGCGGCCCCGCCATGGGCGCATTGTGGTGCGATGCTTTTTGTGCTCAGCCTGAGAGCTGAGGCTCAGCGCTCATCGATCTCATCGAGTCCAGTCTTGGCAGAGCCCTTCCTGCTGCGCCCGATTAGGCACGCAGGTTCAGCGCCTTTTAGAGCACGGGGCGTTAGTCTTACCTCTCTGGAAAGATCCCTACATTCTGTTGTTTATACCTGCCATGAGGCACTCGTGGCCTGGTTCCTTCTGTATATAAGCAGCCCTGTCTAAAAAAAGGCTTGCTAACTGTGGTTCTTATCGACCATCCTGTCCCTGTCCCTCCTGATGTTCACCCAACAGTTACACATTATATTCCGCCTTCTACCACACTTATGAATTTACGACGCACGTCGATTACACTGCGAACCGCGGTTACTCTCAGTAGCGCTTGGTGCTCTTCATTAGGACTCACCGTCTGATTATTACCGCGTTACCCCGGAGTTCCTTGGCCCCTTTTCAATTGGTCTGACGACCTACGTACGCGGCACCTACCTCGGATCTGAACTGCGGCCTTTGCACGCAGACAGTCACCCAAACTAGGGGCTCTCTCTCTTGCCTCGACGCGGCTCGGTTCAACCAGGATATGAAGCACAGGACCTAACGTAATAGTACGTGGCTCCGATTGACCATCCAAGGGTTTGTCCATTATACATTACGTGCGCCCAAAATCAATTTACAGGGCGTCTGCAAAGCCGAAGGAAGGAAAAGGCAGTAGAAATGATCAAAGAGCCGGAAGAGAAATAGGTCCGTCACGGAAAGGTCCGTAGGGAAAGGTCCGTGAGAAAAAAGATCCGTATTAATAAAAGGGAACCATGAAAGGTCCGAAAAGGAAATGAGGGAGAGGCCCGTCAAAGTAGAGGAGCCTTTTGTGCCAACAAGAACGCTTTGTGGGGGAAGGAATTAGAGGTCCGACATAACAGAGAGAATGCAAAGCGGCGGTGATCAATGTTCTAGGCTGTTGGTTGTTGAGATCACCACGCCCACATATACCCTTACCTTACCTTCTCCCGTGGGGAGCATCCCGGGAGGAGATATAAGAGGGCGCTTCGGTTAAAGGAGAGCCATGCACCGGCCCTTCATTAAACGAGGCTGTTGTTGTGTGTACCTGTAGTAGGCACCGTCGCCACTTTGGAATCAATGGAAGGGACCACGGGTACTGGCTCACGGTTGGTTCTTTCGACCCACCTGCGCTGATCCACATGGGCGTCACCGAGGTTGGAGCACACGGGACAGCCCGGTGGTACCCCCGACCGCATGCTCAGTTCCCAGAGACTTGGAGTCGAGCGTGTCGGAGAGCTCGATGGCGCACAGGAAAACCGGACGAGGATCGAGGTGGAGCTGTTGTTGGCGATAGGCATCGATCTGGTTCTGGCCGACGGAGCGCGCACTTAACGGGTGCCCTGGGACAAGCGCTGCTTGAAGCGGGTTCAAAGACCGGGTCCTGGCTCCCCGTCGTTGTCGTTGTCATGCTTTGGTGGGGACATCGCAGCAGAGGTGGCGGTCATGAATGTGCGCGTGGGGGGAGAGGGGGATGGTCGCCAAGATGCAAAAACAGGGGGAGGGCAGTAATGTGTATGCAGGTGTTGTAGCCAGAGGATGCACCTGTGGTGAGCGAGGCATGCCAAAAAGAGAAGGCGGAGGGCAGAGGGCAGACAGGATATTGCCAAGCCTGGTGGGGTTTATCCTGACTGTGCTGGGGGGGCGAACATATGCGTTTGGGAGCTGGGCAGAGACTGGGGCTGGGGCTGGGTCAGGGTGCATGTGAGGCCGTCGTATAATTCACTCCTCACTCAGTACCTGGTACTCGGGACGCAGTACGTCGTTGGGGCCCGACACTGGCTCGTAGACCTCGCATCTTCTGCTTTCCATCTGAGATCTTGTGGTGAAGGAGCGGAGGGGGGCAGCGCCGACACTGCGCTAGTCCCTGCTAGGCCTGCCCTCTTCGCCCCGCCAGTCTGGCCCAGTGGAGCAATATATCGACGGCTCCCCATCACGTGATGCCGATTTCAGTATTTCAGTGCCCCCACCCTTGATGCATGATGCATGATGATCGATGAGATGACGTGTGAGAGTCCACAGGAGTCCACCCCCTGGTAGAGTCTACGCCAACCCACGGCCACCATCCTAAACTTCTGTACCTCCTTTTTCTTTGGGCGAACACACCACCCTTGCACACCCACCATCCCCATGGCCACCCACCCGACTGCGCTCCAGGTGCGCCAGGCTCCCCCGCAAGCCCGCGGCATCGGCCTGGGCATTGCCTTGCCGCCGCCGCCGCACCAACCGCCCGCTGGTCCGTCGCAAGACGGTTACTTTTGACGAAACACACGACGTGCAAGAGTACCATCTCGAGTCCAGCTGTGCCACTTCTGCCACTGCTTCTTCCCAGTCCATTACCACTTCTCCACCCCCCATTCGGTCTGCCAACGGCGTCCTCATCGCACCGCCTCCCTCTCCTCTCAACTGGATGCGTCCCACGACGATGGCACACCCGCTGACGAAGAAGCTGCCCGCATGACCTCTTCCCTCCCTTGCGTCCCATCCATTCCCCCAGTCGCCCCATGCCACCTCCCTTGGACACCAGTATGGACGCCACACGCGATGCTGGCCCGCCCTCGTGTCCCCGAGCTGCGGGAGGAAACACGGTCGCCCCAACCTAGTCCCTCCCGCGTGTCTCACTTTGAACCGCCCGTCAGTCCGCTCGAGCGCATGATCCCGCGCCCGCCGCGTGTATCGGTGGGCTTGGGCACGCTGGGAAAGGGTTGGACTTGCCCTGGGCGCACGGTGACGAGGACGCATCCAGTTTTGTCTTCCCTCTATCACTTCTTTCGTGTCAGACGTGCTGATGAACCCACCGAGGCACATCGGGAGGCAGGGCGGGCACCGTGTAGCCGCTCGGCCGAGTTGTTGACCCCAATCGCGGCCAAGCCACCGACAGTGGCGCCTCAAACGGTCGAAATGCCAGCTGAAGCGGCTCATTTGGAGGAGGGCGAAATGGACGAGGTCCAACTGCCTGAGACACAAACAAGGCAGATACCAGTTGCCGAGCTACCGAGCCTCCCCCGTTTGGGTGACGCAGCTGAGAAAGAGTTTGGCTTTGGCCTGCAACGCGAGCTGAGCCGCATCCAGAAACAAGGACCCAAGTATAAGATGCACCAACGAAAGACGATCTCCATCCGCGATACCTACCGTCCACCTGCACGTGCGAGAAGCCCGACCAAAATGGTACGTGTTGAGATCCCCTGCCTTGTGGCAGGAACTGACTTTTACGGGACAGATGGGAATCGCCGAATCGCCTGATGCCACCGCCTCTCCGTCTACGGCTTCAGCTGCAGTTTCGACTTCGGCTCTCGTGTCGGCGCCGCTTCCCCCAGGCAAAGTGTTTCTCCGTGTCGATTTTTTACCGCGGCTGCATCGCTGCCGATCGAGGCTGAAACCTACTTTGAGCTTCGGCTCGACAATGGTAAGAACAAGGTACAGACCAACCGTCGTTTTCCCCTTCGGCAGACCACGCTCTTGGGCCAAGAGTTTGAGATGCAATACGCCCGTGACCTAACGTTCCGGGTAGGACTGCAAATACTTCCCCCGACCAATCCGCCTGCCTATGTGCGGCAACCGCCGCTGGCACCGCCACCAGCATCGCAGCCGCACCCACACGGACACCTTCACCGCACCGGCCTGCTAGTCCCGTTCGGTCGGCCCCCGTTCGGCCGGCTACCCCACCCCATACGGCTCCCGGCTCCCCCAAGAAAGAAAGTTCCTTTCCCGTCTCTTGCGCAGCCCTAAGAAGAAGGATAAGGAGGAAGAACGGGAGGGACGTACCGTGCCTGTCCGTCCCGCTCCCGTTGCTGCCAAGGCCGCGACGCCCCCTCCGGCTCCAAGTCGCGTCGCCCCGTCCACACCACGGCTTCTCCGCTCCGAACACTTCTTGGCCCAACAGGGCACGTGGGCCAAGTGAGGTGGCCTTTGATCCGTGGGCGGGCGAGGGTTGGGAAAAGGTACAGAAGCAAGTGACGCTGCCTGGGTAAAAACTGATGGTGCAGGCGCAGGAACCAGGGCACCGACCGAGCCACGGGGAACGTTTGCAGCTAAGTGTGTTCTTTGTGCCTTCTGCGCCGGGGGTGGGGGCGCGCACGCCTGGACGGATAAGCGAGTGCGAAGCCGGGATGCGCGCGGCCGAGAGGGAGAGCAAGGTCACGCTCAGTGGCATTTTGACTCAAGGAGGCACGGGTGGGGCGCCATGGCGGCGCAGACGGGTGGAACTGCGCGGGGCCGATTGGTGGCGCGGAACGAAGTGACGCAGCGCACGGTGCTGGACATGAGTCTCGAAGCGGGCGGGTGGAGGTGGGGGACGAAGAGGAGGCTGGGCTAGAGGGCGCCTTCCGCGTGACAGCAGCGGGCGAGACGGTGCAGTTCCTGGCTGATTCGGAGGCGGAGCGGGCTAGCTGGGTGCGGGCGCTGCAGGAGACGCTGGTCCAGCGCGGTGGCCAGGCCGCTGCGCCGATGTGGGCGCGCCATACGTGGGCGGTGGGGAGGCGGTGCGGAAGGGCGAGAAGGGGCTGGAGGAGGTGCTGGCCTCGGGCGACAAGCCGATGGCGAAGACGCGCGCCCGCCCCGCCCGCCTCGCCCGCCTCGCCCGCCTCGCCGCGCCTAGTAGACGCGGGGAGCAGCGGTGGTGAAAGCATGGTTGAAACATTGCAGATGGCCGCAGGCAGTCATAACTCCGATAGCCGATGGCGATTTTTCATCCATCGATGATTGGCTTCTCACAACACAATGATGCGCACCGGGCCGGGCCAGTCGCGAGCGAGCGAGCTGGGCGCTGGGGGACCACCCGTCCCATCACGCGCCCGCCTTCCCACCGCCACCGCCCGCCATGCTCAGGCCAGCCCCCACCTTCTGCCGCATCCACAGACACACACGCCTCCCCTCTCTCCCTCCGGGCCAAGTCCACCCACCATCCGCCGGCCACCGCCCCTGCCCCGTCCCCACGCGGGAGAAGGACGTCCCCCCACCGCCCGTCTACCGACGCGACGGCCCGCCCCGCCTGGTCCGCCACGACGCGCTCAGCTCGTCTTCCTCGTCGTTGGTGCGCTCGGTCGTCGACCGTGGTCGCCCCACCGCCTCGGGAGGGCTCTTTGGTCTCTTCCCGGCCGCCACTGTCAATGCCTTGGCCCATGCCCATCCCCTCACTCCGTCCCGCACGCTTCCGCCACCATCTCACACGGAATCCACCCCCGCCTGGAGCTGGATGTGGAGCCTACCACGTCACTCAAGCCTGCTCCTATCTCTGCGTCACCTGGCCTTGACGATGGCCATGGCCCCAGCCACAAACACGGTCACAGCCTCGAACACGCACACGAACATGGCCATGACCATGACCATGACCCATGACCATGGCCATGACCACCACCATCATTCAGGTCTGAGCGGATTGATGCACCACCACCACCATGCACCCTCGGATGCAGAGGCAGATCAGCTTCTGGGTGCTCTCAAGGGGAGCCAAGATCGAGGATCGCGGATTACGTTGCTGGGCCTGCTTTCGAATGTGGTGCTCTGTGCAGCCAAGGGGGTGGCAGGGTTGTATCTGCACTCGGCTGCGTTGCTGGCCGATGCAGGTCACTCGATGAGCGATATGTTTGCCGATGTGGCCACGCTGTTTTTCTGGAAACTATCGCAACGGCCTCCGAACGAGATGTACCCGCACGGGTATGGCAAGTACGAAACGTTTGGATCGCTGGGCGTGTCCCTTTCGCTCGTCGCTGGCGCAGTGGGCATTGGGGCACACAGTTACACCCTCTTGCTTGATGCCATTTGCCCACCATTGAGCATGCACCAGCGGCATTGCAGGCGTTGGTTCTTCACTGGCGACCTGGCCTCAATCGCAGCGCACGACCATGCGCACGGGCACGAGCACGGAGTGCTGACCCACGTGCTATCTGGTTTGCCCTGGCCAGCATTGGCGTGAAAGAGTGGTTGTACTATGCGACGCTCAAGGTGGCAAGGAGGAGAACTCGAATGTGCTCGAGGCCAATGCGATGCACCATCGCTCCGACTCGCTTTCCAGCGGCATCACGGCGCTTGCATCTTTGGATCGTGGGCCGGGTTCCCTGTCCTGGATCCGCTCGGAGGCTGTTGGTGGCCGGGTTGATTGGCAAGCAAGGGTTTGACCTGTTCCTGGTTTCGATGGCCGAGTTGTCGGACCGCAGCGTACCCCAACCAGTGCTGAGCTCGTTGGAAGAGGCCGTGGCGCGGGTGGCGCGGCAGCCCGAGAACGCTCTGGTCAAGGGATGGCACGATTTGCGTGCGACCAGGAGCGGTGTGTCGACGTTTGTGGATCTGCGTCTGCAGTTGGCGGGTGAAATTTGCTTGCAGCGCGCGTGGGAGGTGCAGAGCGCAGTGCAGCAGGCCTGTATCGATTCGGTCAAGGGCGTCAAGGAGGTCCGCGTGTTGCTCGAACCGATTGATCATCAAGGTCTCGTACCGGAACTGGGCGAGCCGCATACGCATCCGCACCCTGCTTCCTCCGTCCCCTTGTCGTCCGCATCGCCATTGCCATTGCCATCGTCTCGGCTTTGCCTTCGTCGTCGCGGCCCCCTTCCCCCGCCCTGTCCCCAGACCATCCACCTACGTCCTCCTCGAGCATGCCTCGGTCGCAGCGACGGCCATGCGTAAAATTCCGTGTATGTTACAATGGGAGTGTGCTGTTATATAGCGTGTGACGAGGTGTCTGCCGGCAGAAAGAGCAGGAGGCATGCCTGGATGCCTTCTTGCCTCCAGAGCGTAGATCCGAGATCAGATGCAAGAACAGATTGCAGCTCAATCTGAAATCTGAAATGGAAGTTGGATGCCATGCCCAGTCACGTGCTTCCATCCGGTGGACGTACGTGTCCAGTAGCCATGGACCATCAATCAATGCTGTGGCGTGATGCGTGATAAGGCTGGCGGCGCGCTGTAGACGTTGTGCTGGGCACGAGAAGGCAGCGCCCCGCAGCCCCTCGTCCAAGCCAGGCCAGCACTCGTCTGATTCGGAGCGCGTGGTGCCTACCCCTCCCCACCAACTGCCTCCATCCTCATGAGCTACGGCGGCTACGGTGCTCCTCAGGGCTACGGCGGCTATGGCGGTGCGCCGCAACAGGGCTACGGCGCCCCGCAGCAGCAGGGCTATGGCGCCCCGCAACAACAGGGCTATGGCGCTCCGCACACAGGGCTACGGCGCTCCGCAACAGCAGGGCTATGGCGCTCCGCAACAACAAGGCTATGGCGCTCCCCCGCCCACTCAAGGCTACGGTGCTCCTTCGCAAACTCAAGGTTATGGAGCCCCTTCAGGCTATGGTGGTAAGTTCAACTCTTGTACACGCTCCGCGCGAACGAGTGCGGTATGTTCGGCCCTAACCCCTCTTTCCGTCTCCAGCTGGTCGTCCGCAGGTGTTTAATGCGCAATCCGGTCCTCCTCCCGGCGCCGACCCTAAGCTCTGGTATGTCTCTGTCGACTTTCCTTCTCTTGTACCACCCAGCTAACTTGTCGCAGGGGCTGGTTTTCTGCAGTCGACCGAGACCACAGTGGGACGATTGGTGCAACGGAGCTGCAACAGGCGCTTGTCAACGGTGACTGGAGCCCGTTTGACTTGGACACGGTCAAGCTTCTTCTGACGATGCACGATGCGGATCGGTCGGGGGTGCTGTCGTTCCAAGAGTTTGTCAGCCTTTTCCAGTATGTTCCCTCTCTCTTCTCGCCTCGTTCGACACCGGCTAACCACGACTCGGATGCAGGTATATCGAACAATGGCAAGCTATTTCCGCCAGTCGGACCGCGATGGCAGTGGGGCTATTGACCAGCCGAGCTGGGCAATGCGTTGAACAAATTTGGTTTCTTCCTCTCGCCGCAGCTGCTGCACCTGGTTGTAGCCAAGTACGCGAAGAATGGACCTGCTGGCGCCTCGGCCCAGCAGGGCATCACTTTTGATCATTTTGTTCGCACGTGCGTCGCCATCCGCTCCCTTACCCAGGGCTTCCAGAAGTACGATCCTGAGCGGCGCGGGTCTGCAACGCTGTCGTACCAACAGTTCCTTGAATTGGGTGCGTCTTTCTGTCCCCCTTCCCTGACTTTTGCTAACTCGACTGGTTGGGACAGCGCTTTCGGCTCCCTAAGACATAGCGTCATACCTTTTTTTCTCCGCTTCCCCTGGCCGGGCAAAGGTAGTGAATGTAAATGCACGCTCTGCCCCCTTCTAATCTGAGAAATCACAAGGAAAAGTTGTGCTGTAGATTGCCCTTTACGCTCCCAGTTTCTGGTCCAACCCCTCTTTCGTCAACAGCGCCTCGGCGTCTTCTTCCCCACGTACATCCACCACCTTGTGAACGTCGGACGTAGTCGCGAACTGGGACAAGGCCGATGCGTACAGCGTCGACAGCGCCACAGGCGACGTGGTCGGTTGCCAGTTGATCAGCACCAGAGGCTGCTTGGCGTCAGCTATGCGTCATGACCAAGGAAATAGGACATACAAAAGATACACGCCCGTCCTTGTGGTTGAGTTTGTAAGAGTATACGACGAAGCGCGGCGAGTTCTTGAATGCGGTCAGTGTCGGCAGTTAGTGCACCCAAAACGGAAAACGTACCTCGGGTAGCTCCTCCGCAAGCTCGTCAGGCGTAACACCATCCAGTGTATCCTCAATGTCGAGCGTGAGGGTCTTCTTGTCGATCTTGAGCACCACAGCGGTATCGCCAGCACTGGCTTTGCGGTAGCGGAACTTCTTGAGCTCAGCCTTGACCGACTCGGGGATGTCGACGGTGGTGGACATGGTGGTGGGCCGGGAGGAGCGAGGGAGCGCGATAAAGCCCATCCACCCGCCTCCCATGGCCCCAGCAGCGACGCCCACCATCCAGCGCCGCTGACATAATACGCAACCGCCTGTCTGACCGGCACCGCAACCGTCGGGCACTGGACACCTTCCAGCGGAGGTGCACACGCCCATCCGCCGTTTCCACCGCCGCCCCTCTCCTTCGCCCCCTACCCGCCATGTTCGTGGTAGCTGATGTGTTCGAGTCCCAGGCGGCGCACTCGTCCGCCGTCGTGCTCGACTTCCTGCCGGCCGCCCCGCCGTCCTGGCCGTGGCCAAAAAAGACCAGATCGATCTGCTGGCCCTGCCCGATGCTCTGTCCCCCCGCCCCACTCCCGCCGACCCTGCTCCTGCGCTTCTCTCCCTCGTCACGACAATCCCCGTCGTTGGCTCCATAATCTCCTTCCGTCCGGTCTTGGGCCCCGGCATGGCCAGCAGCGCTCTGCTTCTCCTCGTCGACCCAGGGGAGGAGCATCTTGGTCGTGACAGCCGAGCGGGCGGAAGTGCCGACTGGCTACCGGTTCAACGTCCAATCCAATGTCGACCTCAGCTTGCCTCGTCAGTGCCGGCGCAATCAGCGGTGGGCATGTGGATCGACAGGAACCTTATTCCCTGCGTGGTGGGAATGCCGCCCATGACCATGCCCACGTGGCCGTCTACACCCGATCGCGCATCTTGCGTTTCCTGCCGCTCCAACTGGGATCCGACCGATTGCTGGGACCCGAGGGCAAAGTCGAGTTCGCCTTTCCCCATGCGGATGTGATCTCCATTACTCCGCTCTACCGCTCTTCTCTGGAGGAACCGGCGATGTACGCGGTGCTTGGCATTTCCTCTCGCATTGACGACAATCCCATTGGCACTGGACCACAAGGCCTGCCTGTCCTCTTCTTCATCACTCTTCGTCCTGAGGAAGGCAAATCCAAAAAAGACGCGAGCGCCATTGTTGTTCCTGAACGCTGGGGTGGCTCGCTCGAGGAGTCCCCAACATGTCCGGCCCAAAGGAATCACTAATGGCCGGATTCAAGCCAAAGAATGGGAACCAGTCCCAGAAGAACAAGGGCAAAGAACCTGCCCCGCTGGATCCCGAACAAGTGGCATGGAACGAGGCGCATGTACCTCTGGAACGCTCTGAAGCGCTGACCGCCCACTTGGTCCTATCCCTCCACTTGAAATGGGCGGCGGAGTTGCAGTATTTACGGAATCGGCCGTGTTGTACGTCTCGCCTCCCGAGGGACATTCCTCTTCTCCTGCACGCGAAAGAACGGAAACGGGGTGGGAAAGGGAAAGATCCTAGCGGCCGCGGCCAGCAAAAGCCAACAGTGATCAAGGCAGCCCTCAGCTCTCCAGTGCAGGTCGTTGCTGCCACTCCGCTTGATCTGGGGACTGCTCCAGGGCACGTTGTCTTCTCCAGTCGTGCGGGAGACCTTTATATTATTCGCCTTCATATGGACGGGCCAAGTACGTTCGATGGATGTCTCGTGGGCAGGAAGTGGGAGCAAACCCGCGGTCCCGATGGCCTTACGCATTTGGGAGACGGGTTTGTCCACATGCTTCTGTATCGGGAGATGTGATGGTGGTGCAGCTTGCGATTGCACCCCTTACACCTACACCTGCAACAAAGGGGAAGCAAAAGGCTGGCACTTCCCTCGAGAAGTATACGTGCACAGTAGTGCAGCGCTGGCCCCAGATTGGTCCGGTGATAGATATGACCGTGGCGGGGTCACGAGAAGAGCCCACGGGCAAAAGTGGCCGAGCCTATAGGAAGGGATTTGACATGGAGCGGATCATCACCGCTTCCGGTACGGAATCGTCCGGGTCCATTCGTACCATCCGGCGTGGCCTTTCGGTCCTCCCTATTTACCGAGTGGACTTTACCGACCAACCGAGTAGGCAGCAGTGGCTCTTGCACCAATCAAAGCCGGAGAAGATTCTCGTGCGCAACACTCAAGGGATTGCTGCCTGGTTCCTCCTTGGCACGGATGGGGCGCGCAACGTGACCCCGTTCATGGGACCTTTGGGGGCCGATCCCTTCCTCACGGTTGCTCAGCTTCAGCCAAACTCGCATCCTGATCACCCCGATCAGCAATTGGCCATGCTCGTGACTCGGAAGCTGGTCTGCGTGGTGGACGTGGACAGCATTTCAACGAGGAAGCCAGCGGTGCTCCAGAGTTACATGCCCTTTGGATCGCAAGCGTACGTCTCGGTCGCCACTGTCAGTGAAGATGGGCGGATCGTGTTGGCCTCAAGCGGTGCCGATTCCCGGTATCAGTCCCAAGTGCAGACTCTGAAATGGACTTGGCAAGAGGGATTTGTCCCAGTGGCCTCCCTCACATCTGCTCCCGTCAGTGCCCTCGCTCTCTCTCCTCCAGGTCAAGAGGAAGGCCTGGTGGTCATCGGCACATGGGCTGAGACGGAACAAGTAAAGATCATCAACTTTGCGGCGGGCGAAGACAGGACGCCACCCCACGTTCGTGACTTTTTCCTCGCTCCGCCTTCACGTGTCTCCATGAATTATGTGGATGACGCGGACGATTGCCCGCTAGATTGTACACCTATGCGGCCAACGAGCCTGCTGCTACATCAGTTTCAGGACGGCAATGGTCTTGTTCTCCTCACGGCCGGGCCGGATGGGATGGTACACTACGCCCCGCTGCACCTGGCCTTCCCTGCTTGGAGGAAGCGAGTGCGTACTGGACCTCAGTCCCAATCGGAAAGCGTGAGGTCCAATTGAGCTCACTCCTTCTTCCGGGCGGGAGAAGTGGAGTGTTTATTGGTCAAACCGACCTATCGCCGCATATGCTCACCCTGGCCTCGCACCCTCCCACGGTGAACGACCAAGGCTGGACGGGTGTGCCGGCACTCAATGTCCACGCGGTCGATTCCGAAGCCGAATATGCTACGATGGTGTCCAACGAGGTTGATCCAGTGGCAGCGATCTTTACCACGGACTGTTGTGTCTTTATCCGGTGGGGTAATGTAGAGCCATGGAGTGTGCACACATTGCCATTGGGCGACAATCAACCAGTGTGTCTCCAATACACCGACGAGGGGCTGGCTGTCGGTACTTGGCCTTTCCTCCGCTTTGGCTCACGATCCGGAAACCCACCGATCGAGGGCGACCCCAGCCTCATCCACAGCGGATCGACAAACCGTTCAAACCCCGTCCAACGGGAGGACCTCATGGCAGCGTGCGTTTGTTCCAGCCCAACCGGTATGGTGACATTACTACCCCCTCGACGGTGATTCCTTTGGCACCGGGAGCGGCCCAATGCCCTTTTGCGCTTCAAAGGCCTAGCGGGTGAACGGTATCTGGTGGTGGGTACGGCCTTATGCGCCCCCACCAAACCGAAGTGACTGAGGGCCGGCTCACTTTCTTACCTTCCAAGGTCCTTATTGGCGGAATGCCTCTGTGTTCAGTCATGCAATCGAGGGAAACGTGTTTGCCCTGACGCAAGTGGGAACAAACCTGTTGGTCGCGCACAACGGCGCTGTTTCCTCGATCCTGGTGCATAGTGGCAACAGACCGTCGTGCGGGGGAAATGGTACTCGTCTTATCTGGCCACCAGCCTCTCACCCATTTACACCAACAGTCGGTCCAACAAACGTCCGGACATATCCGACGAAGACATCCATTCCACTCGTGTCCGAGCGGCCAAGCGGCGATACCGACGTATTCTTGCGGGCGAATGCCGTACGTCAGATATGTACTCTTTTGAGGACATGTCGGACGACTCGGAGATCGACGAGGACGAAATGTTTTCTCAAAGCTCGCATGGAAGCCACGGTTATGACCACGATATCGAGAGAGAATGACGCGGATACAACTGCTGTGTTGGTCGGGGACGCAATGCGGTCGTTGACGGTGCTGCGGGTAGAGTCGGCAGGTTCCTTGCGCAAGAAGCTACCGATTCCCAGCCCGTATGGACCAATGCAGTGGGCCACGCCGACTTGTTTACGCAGACGTACGTTTCCTCGGATGCAGAGGGAAATCTGCTGCTCTCGCACCGCCCCGTAAAAGCCAAGTTTGAGGAGATCCCTTTGTGCCGCCCGAAACTGCCATATAGCCGCGATTGCTGGCAGTACCGCGGGCAGCGTGCGTTGGAGGAGAACATGGTGTTCGACTCGACGGTGCAGCACATCTCCCGATTTAACTACGGCGACGTGGTCAACACCTTTGCCCGAGGTACGTGCTTTGGTAACCTCAGAGGACCCACTTAACGGAGGACTGACTTGTGCATGCTACATAGACCTTCCTCTCCTTCACTCCAAGTACTCTTTACCGCGCCCGGCCCAGTTTGCGCTGGGTGACATGGACTTGGATGAGATGCAAGTTGACACTTTGACGGGGACCCTTTCCCGCCTTCAGATTGAGCTGCAAGATACCCATGCCATGCGCAAACAAGTGCGCGAGTTCGGTCCTCGGTCGCTTTTCCCGCTGGAGTGGATGGAAACCAAAACCTTGAGCCTGTTTTCCACTGCTGGCGGGGCGCTGGGCATGCTGAGCAAAGTGGATGGCGAAGGGACGGTGCTGCTGCGCGCATTGGAATATGCGCTGGCCCAGATGCCGCACATCGGCAACAAGACGTATGCCCAGTGGCGCTACCCGAACCCGAGTCCTATGGGCGTGCTAGACTACAACTTGCTGAAGCGTTTCCTGTCCCTGTCAGAGGCCGATCAAACGCGCTTGTTGCGCGGCGAGCTGGGGCAAAATGGCAAGCGAGTATTGGCGATCAAGGCACCACGAACGTATGTGGCATCGTTGGTGCGTTCACTTGCCCCCTAGAACTTCCCGCTTTGCCCTTTCACTGGTGATGAGCACGGCTGCTTGCCCGTTTTGGTAGAACGCCATATTCCAAATGTATCTCCGGGTGAGGTCGGGCATGTTTCATGTTAGCTGGGTGTGTGTGTGCTTTGTCCCGCAGAGTGTATATATGCTTCGTTCGACAGTACGTTCTGCGAGGCTACAGGGTGAAGAGATCCATCAACACGGTGTAAGCTATTCTCTTAGACTGATCTATTCGTACACCACTTGTCCTTCGGCTGGCTCAGCGGCGGCGGGACGTGCGGCACTCCGCCCCTCCCATTGGCTCAACTGAGCAGAGAGGAGGTTTAGACGTTGATCCAAGCCGGCTAACTCATCCATCTTGCTCAACAAATCCGTCACCTCCTTGTTCACATCCGCAAGGGACGAGCGGGTAGTTTGCTGCGCTTTGGCCAGTCGGTCCGCTTCGGACTTGACCCCAGGCGCGGGGCAAAGGTGGCTGCTTGATCGTGAAGGGCAGCCAAGGCACGCATGCGCGTCAACAGCGGTGCTGCAATGGGCAGGATGGGCTCAAGGGCACTCTGAACACGCCAGAGGCGCGAAACCTGGGCGGCTGCCGTTGCCGCGTCTGGACCCTCGGCAAGAGGCTTAGCCGAACCGTCGGTCGCCTGCACGCTGTGGGCCAGATTACCGCGCGGGACACCCGTGGCCATTGCGCTGCCTACAGGGGCGGGGCCGAGCGACCCGGCCAAAGGGGCAGTGCGACGGCTAGCCTCATGCACCGGTCCAATTCGGTGCTGAGAACTTTGATCCGGCGCACCACTGCATCGCTGTGCTTGGGCTGCGACAGGAGCGTGAGCCAGTGCTCAATCTTGTCGAGAGTGGGGGCTAGTCCTTCGCCCACGGACAGAGCAGGACCAAAGCCCTCGACTGATATGTTCCCGGGGGTGCTACCCACAGCGCGCTCGAGCTGAGTGAGTTGAGCCTCTATTTGACTTGCCTCCACCGTTTGGGCGGTTGCATGGGCAGGTGGCTGGACAGCAGGAGCAGGCGCGGGGGAGTGGGCGACCGAGTTGAGCAGCTGTTGGGTGCGCTCGTTCCAACGTTGTTGCTTGCCAACAGGGAGTTCGGATGGCCGAGGTAACTTGTGCGAGGCAGATTTCCCTTCCGCTCGGGCAAGAGCCCGGTATAGCGCCTCGATCTCCTTTTGGTCTTCGTCCCCATCGCCGTCGCGGGCGGAGAGTGTCGATTTCGGCGCGTAAGCGAGCAATGCGACGTGCCTTTTGCCCGGGGCTGGTACCGCGACCGCGGGTCGCACTCGCACCCGTTCTCGTGTACGCAGCGTACCACTAAAGTCGCTTGGGCCCCAGCGGGCTTGCCGGAAAGCAGATGCGGCCTGGGCGGGCGAAATATGGAGGACATTGATGTCAGCGGGCAGGGAGGGTTCGTGGAGAGGCGGCTCAGGAGCCGACGGCACATCCTCTGTCTCGTACACGTCAGGGGCAGTGTCGATGTCAGGGAGGTTGCTGAACTTGTTCATCCTGCTCCTGCGGGCGAGGCGGCGGCCAAGGCAGATGAGGGGAGGGGATGGGCTGGAGATGGAGCTGCCCGTCTCCCTCCGACCGCCTCCGCGCCCATCTGCGGCGGCAGCTTTAACATTGCAGCAATCAGGCGCAGCGGTAGGGTTGTGTGGCGCGCCTGCTGCTTGCGAGGCTATTACTTGCTACCAACCGATGACGAGCCACACTACGCTTCTATCCTCCCCTTGCTTTGGTGCCAGCATGTCATTTCCCGCCTTTTAGAAGCGGAACACCAGGCCCACCCCCTCATCGCCACCGGCGATGACCTTCCATCCATGGCCAGGGGTCGCATACGCACCCACACCCCCTGTGTCGGCGCCCTGGTCAAGCCATCGTCCCGCCCCACCGCCACGGCCAGCACACCTGCTGTAAAGCCCAGGTGTGCCGCCAGCTGCTCGCCTGACCGCGCATCCCACGTCTTGACCTGGCCGTCCATGGCTGTTGTCGTAAAGTATGGCGTCGCCCCATGCACCGCGATGGAGGTGATCGAGTCCTCATGAGATACAGTGGTTCGCACCTTGCCCGTAGTCAAATCCCAAATGTGCACTTGGCCATCCGAAGCTCCCGTCACCAGCCCCGAGGGAGGTGTTTGCACCCCTTCTGGCACAAGGCCGAGGTGAATGAATTGGATGGCCTCTACACTCTCTCCGGATGTATGGCCCTCGAGCGAGGCAACGACCGACAAAACACCTTCCACATCCGCTCGGGCAAGGCTCACCACCCTCACTTCCCCGGTGGCCGAACCCACCACTACCGTCCCATATCGGCGGCGGCCCGGAGGGAGGTGATACCACCGGGAAGCTTGAAGCGTGGGTCCGTGTCCTGCAGCTTGGCGAGCGCAGACTGCACCTGCGGGTTCCATACAATCAACGATCCATCCTCGGATGCGGTCACCAACCGACGACCTGATAGAAATTATTAGCTTCTTCTCATTATCGCACGAAAGAGAAGGACGTACCATCGGGCAACCAACAGCCGCAGGTGACAGCTGCTGTGTGGCCAATAAACGTGCCCATGTGGCCACCGCGGGGACGTTCCACATCCACACTGTGAATCGGTCGCGCCCGCGGCAAGAATTGGGGCAGTAGGATGCCAGGCGATCCAAACCACCTCATCGGGCCCCGTAAAGGAATGAGCAAACGTCCAACGCTCCACCGAGTCGCCTACCTGCGACCACACTCGCACCTGACCATCCATCCCACCCGTCGCAGCAAATTTTCCATCGGAAGAGAATGCAGCAGCCACCACCGAGTCGGTGTGTCCACTGAGCCGCACTAGTGGCGTCCCGTCAAACGTCGACCAAATCCAGCCCGCATCGTCCTCGCCACCAGAAATGGCAAGAGGAGGCGAGGGGAAGCGAGGGTGAAGCGAGAGAGTGAACATGGACTTGTCACCATGGCCATGGAACGCAGCAATGGACGTGTCGGGGAATTCGATTTGCTCCCCGGCCAGGCGGGGGCAGCATCGTCGTCGTCGGACATGGGCTCGGCGTCGTCTAGCTCCACCACCTCCTCAACATCCTCTGGCCGGAAAGGTGCAGCATCGTCCACCTCATCCTGCTCAGAGTGATCCTGAGCCGCGTTGCCGTGGTTCTCGTACTCTGGCTCCATCGCAAGCGTTGGCGTACGTGTCGTTCGTTCGTGGTCGAGAGCCAGACAAGACCAGTACGATTTTTTTTCGCCTAAAAGCCGGTTGGATGGATAGCGGCGATCGATGATCACCGAACAAGTCAACGATGGCGTCAAAGTTTCATCTCATCAACATCTGGCCGCGCAACGGAGGTAAACGGACATAGAGGGGTTTGAATTTCTTTTTCCTTTTGATTTCTCGGGGGGGGGTTTGCCCTCGCACAAGATGTCCAAGATACGACCGCTCAAAAAATACATTGCGCAGAGTGCAAGTGACGGACTTAATCAAGCTGTTGGCGATGACAACCAACCTGTTCCCTCCCCACCATTTCTCTCGCTCCGTTTCCGCGATGGCTGCCCCACCGCGCCGCAGCCTGTTCCGCCCTTGCATCGATCTTCATGACGGGGTGGTCAAGCAGATTGTAGGCGGCACCCTGCGCGACGACACGGTCTCCAAATCCTTGCAGACCAACCATACATCCACCTTACCGCCAGCCCACTTTGCGCGACTCTATGCCCAGCATGGGCTTGAAGGTGGCCACGTCATCAAGCTCGGATCCCGCAATGATGAAGCAGCCCAGGAGGCGCTCGCTGCGTGGCCTGATCATCTCCAAGTTGGGGGGGGATCACACTCGAAAACGCAGCGGACTGGGTGGATAGCCACAAGGACGCGCGCGCCGGTAAGGTCATTGTCACTTCGTACCTCTTCCCCGGCGCAGTGTTTTCCATGGAACGTCTACTGGCACTGGAACAGGCTGTGGGGCGGGACAAGCTGGTGGTCGACCTGAGCTGCCGTCGTGTGCCGGGCAAAGGGACAGAGTGGTGTGTGGCGATGAACCGGTGGCAAGACCTTACCGACCTAGCGATCGAAGGAGAAAGCCTCTCGCGCCTTGCTGAGCACTGCAGCGAGTTCCTCATTCACGCTGCGGATGTTGAAGGGTTGGTGGGGGGATTGACGAGCAGCTGGTCTCGACGTTGGCGCATGGCTTGTCGAGTACCGCCGGAGGCGCCCCGAGTTTGGCGTGACCTATGCAGGGGGTGCGCGGCACGTGGGTGACATGGAGCTCGTCGACCGCCTGTCCAACGGCACAGTCGACTTGACATTTGGTTCTGCGCTCGACATCTTTGGTGGATCCGGGGTGACGTTGACCGAGCTGGTTGAATGGAATAGGCAAGCGGGACAAAGGGTCTGAAAGGGACTCGGGCAATTATCCCAAAAACTCTTATGGTGATAGGGACAGTTACCAGGACCATGCCACATTGGTCAGGCTCTCAGCCATGGTGACGATGAAGGATGAGACCCCAGCCTAGTATGCTGTTCGTCCCGCCAGTAGGTTGATGGAGTAGAGCCCCGGGACTTGATGGCCAGTGGACTTGGAAGAATGCCGTTCACGATATCCCAAAGGAGGAGAGAGGAGCAACTCCAAATATTGAAAGTTGCAAACCCTCTCCTGCTGACCTCAGCGTCAAGCGACGCAGCGTCGGCGTCGTGGAGTTATCAAGTGGGTACTTCGCCTCGTCGGCCACACCACCAACAATCGCGCCGCAAATCCGGCCAACAACCGCCACCAGCACTTCCACCAACAACTCTTGACTGCCATGGCGTCCTTTTTTGGTTTTGGAGCGCCTTTGGACATCGAGGTCCGGCTTGATGGCGAGGAGGAGCGTCCCGGTGTCGAGGTCAAGGTCGCACGGGACCGGCGGGAGCGGTGTCCCGTCTATGTGGATGGGGAGAGTGTCAAGGGCGTCGTCATCCTCCGTGCCAAGGATGGCAAGAAGCTTGTTCATGAAGGGGTGAAGATTGAATTCATTGGATCTCTCGAGCTCTTCTACGACCGAGGGAATCACTACGAGTTCATCTCCCTCGTTCAGCAACTTTCCGGCGCCGGCGAGGTCAAGCCCGCGTCACCACTAACCCTGCCATTTGAGTTCAAGCAAGTGGAAAAGCAATTTGAGAGCTACAACGGTATCAATGTCAAGCTCGCTACTTTCTGCGAGCCACTGTCTCGCGCAGGATGGCCGACGTGGTACAAGAGAAGGAGTTGTGGGTCCATCAGTTCCTCGTCCCTCCTGAGTCCAATGCACCCATCAAGATGGAGGTGGGCATCGAGGACTGTTTCACATTGAATTTGAATACAACAAGTCCAAGTACCACCTCAAAGACGTCATTGTCGGCAAGATCTACTTCCTGCTTGTTCGCATCAAGATCAAGAACATGGAACTCTCCATCATCCGCCGCGAGACAACAGGGACGGGTACGTGATGTGCTTTCGTTGCTTTCTTCCTTGTATTAACCCCCTTGACAGCGCCCAACCAGTACAATGAGAGCGAGACGATCACCAAGTTTGAGATTATGGATGGGGCACCAGTTCGTGGGGAGACAATTCCCATCCGCCTGTTCTTGGGGGGCTTTGAGTTGACGCCAACGTTCCGCGACGTGAACAAAAAGTTCTCGACGCGTACTATCTCAACCTGGTGCTGATTGATGAGGAGAACAGAAGGTACTTTAAGCAGCAGGAGATCACGCTCTTCCGCTTCCCAGACGAATAACCTTTAGCGCCTTTCCTCTCATGCTCCAAAGCCCCTGCTGCCATCCCTTGTTGTCCGCCCTGCTGCTATGCCAGTCGTTCGATCGAATCTGACTGGGCACTTTGGCCACTCCGGCCGAGAGGCATACCCTTCCCTTCTCCCTTGCGATTCACTCCCGGTACGGGCCTGAAGGAGGCTTGGTGTTCAAAAAGACGGTTTTTCATGTATCCTATGCCCCCATCATAATGCATGCGTGGCCAGGGAAGAGGTGAGGGGATGGTTAACGATCGCCAATGGGCGAGAGGTAGGCTTTAGAGGTTAGCATTAGCATTAGGAGAAAGGGAAAAGGCGAAGTAGGGGGGGGCATAAGCAAATTGAACATTTATTGGATTCCAAATGCGCGCGTGCCATGCCACGCGAATATCGTCGGGACCGCATTTGGTTCGGCGCTGTCATCGACGACACCCTTTTTGGCGCCATGGCTGACACGCCCCTCATCTCGGCCCTCTCGCTGGGTAGCCTGGCATTTGTGGCGCTCCTCGTTATCGGGGGTTGGGTGCTGAACCTTCTCTTTGACCGGATCGCTGCGCAAAGTGGAACGAAACGGACACGCTGGGCCTACTACGCGGGCTATGGTACAGCTTTGATGCGCTGACCCACCTTGTTCTCGAGGCGAGCTTTGTCTATTGGAGCCTGGGTGGGCGGACGGTTGCCACTTCCTTGAACCATGGAGGCCCCCTTGGGTTCACCGCACACATGTGGTCCGACTATTCTCGGGCGGACAGCCGATGGGCGCATGCCGATCCCTGTGTGGTATCGATTGAGCTCATCACTGTCCTGGGCGCCGGACCCTTGGCGCTACTCACCGCCTACCTCTTTGCGCGGGGCAAGACGGGCCAGGCACACTTTGTAACTTGGTCTTGGGTACCGGGGAGATTTATGGATGCTGGGTACGTATGCCTCTGTCGCCTGGATGTCTACCCATCAGAACGGGCTCCTGACCTGCCTCTTCTTGTCCAGATGACGTTCGCGCCCGAGTGGTTGATTGGCAGTCCCAGCTTACCTCCCGCCACAGACGTTCTGCTTTTCTGGATCTACCTCGTCGTGATGAACACTGTGTGGGTTGTGTCCCAGCTGGGCTCATGTACGATTCCTGGCGCGTGCTGTCGTCGGCCTTGCCGGGTCCCGCCCCTGTTGCGCGCGCGGCACCACGCAAGAATGACTAATTCGATGCACAACTGATGCTACCCATCAGCCAGATTCTTATTATCATCGTCATTCAAAATCAATCATCAACCATTTGAGCCTGTCGCACCAAATGGTGGTTATACCTCCTCCAGGCCAAGTAAGTCTCAGAAGGCCATTCGAGGCATAGAGGGCAATGGAGATGGGGCATCAGGCATCAACTATCAACAATCCGCGCAAAAGTGGTGGCCTATCAATGAGCAGTGTGGTTGCTGTTGTGTTCGTGCTCGTAACTATCCGGCATTCTGCATAGGAACAGCCCATGAATAATAGCCATTGCAAATGTCCAGCCCTCGGCCCCTCAACGGCTCCAAGCCTGAGCCCGCTTGCCCATTTCCTCAAACACAGACACGAATGTTGCCACATCTTGTGCGCCCTGGATCTCCGCCTTAAGTGGTTGAGCATCCCGATTGACGGGCTGCGCGACGATTTCAAAGTTGGGCACACCACGAATGCCAGCCTTGCGAGCACGCGCAAACCCTTCTCCACCTCGGCGAGGAGCTGGTCCGATTTCACAAAGGCCGTGGCCTCACTCGAAGAGGGGAATACACCCGCCTCGACCGCGAGCTGGGCAAGCGCCACGGGGTCGCCCGGGTCGCCCTCCTGCTCAAAGTAAAACGGCATAACCTTGTTCAGGAACGCATGTTGCACTGGCCCCTCCCCCGTCTTGTAAGCCTGGAGCAACAGGCGATGGGAGAGCACAGTGCTACGCAGCACGCCGCCATAGGAAAAGTGGATGCCCACCTCCTCCCCACGGGCTTTCATCGAAGCTTCCATGGGCGCCACGCGGTCCGCACCAAAGAGAGAGGCGTAGTGCTCGCGCTTGTTGATGGGCGCGTCCGGCAAGGTAGGGTCCAGTTGGTACGGCAGGTACTCTACCGCCGGCTCAAAGATCCGCGAGGACGAGTGGAGCGCGGTGAAGGGCGACAGACGCAGCGCCTGCTCCAGTTTGCGCAGGCCGATGAAGCAAAAGGGGCAGATGGTGTCGGACGTGACCTGGACGCTGAGCGTGTGCAGCATCGGACGCGTGGCGGGCATGGCTGGTGGTGGCGGTGAGAAGAGAAGGCAAAAACGCTGGGCGGACGGATCACTAAGGCTAAATAAACAGCTTGCCACCGCACGCAAGACAGAGAGAGGATCGATTGCCTGTCCCAACTGTCCCGTTGCTGACAGCCACAGCATTGGGATAAGGACTAAGTACCGCGGTCTTAGTCCTCGGGATACAGACCCCGTGCTACGCCCGCGCTAACGCCGGAGATCATCGATCCATACCCGTCCTTACTTGACCGCCTCACCGATCGTTACCCGGGATCTGCAATCTGCAACGTTCGAGGCACGGCAACTGTGTAGACGCGGCTTCTCTGTATGCATATGGTCTGCAGCCCTGTTTGGCCCTGAATATACCCGGCCCATACACAACATGTAGTTAACCTTCCAACACCACTTGGGACTAACGTGGTCCTCCTTGCGTGGACATGGGGATGGTATGAACATGGGGATGTATAGTACTGGGTGCACTACCACTTGGTGCTGTGGCGGGAAGCTTCGTCAATGCCAGTTTTGCAGCCGACAGCTCAATCCATGCCCTCCCTTGCAAACGCCTCCCAGTCCACCTCCGCCTCCGCCGGCGGCAGGTCCGTGGGTTTGTCCACAGACCCTGTGAGCTGGAGGAGCGGAACGAGAGAAGGCCGGCCATGGGCACACTGGAAAGGGAACTGAGTCTGGGCCAAGCGGGTGAGAAGAGCCGTGGCCTCAACCTCGTCCAGCCGATCGTTAAACATGATCGCACCGCGACACGCTTTGCTCTCCAGGATGTGACGCAGCGGGGCGGCAGGAAGCGAAGAAACGTGCTAACTCTTCCTCCGTCTCTTTTCACCCCCCCCCCGTGTTCTTCATCGACATGTGGCGGGGTAGATAGCACACGAACCATCCACCCCCATCCGCCTTGTACACCCTTCCCGCTGTGCCTACGCTGCCCTCGGCGAAGAGGGATGGAGAGCACAATATTGCTTGCGGGGTAGCGTGGGACCAGCGAGCGAACGCGTCGCGCTTCAGCGTTCTGCCACCAAGGCCGGGGTCCAGCTCATCCTATGCCGCCTTCGTGCATGCTGGAGCTGGAACCCATAAAGAAGCATACTCCGAAACACAGCCGCCAAGCCCGGATCCTCCTTGCCTTCGCACAATGCGCAAACGCGAGTTAAGGCCGAAGGTGTCAGTTGGGCTTCCAATGGGAGCGGGGGGAGAGGGGGGCATGCCCCCCTGCCCGCGTCCAGGAGAGGTGCGACTTCGGATGGGCTCGTCGCCCCTCCCCTCACCCATCAATTCGATCCGACCCGCCTCCCACTTGGCTCCGCACCGACAATCATGCAGGTACGAACGAAAAAACGTTTCCACCCTTACCCGTTCGTCCGCGGCGTGCTGGTCTACCGCCACAAGGATGCTTCCCCCCTTGGCCGGCAACACGGCCAACAGACATTTCCGTTCAAATTGGCCCACCAGCCGTGCCGAGGGCAAGAGCGGCACGTGTGATGGCCAAGTCGGCGAGCTCAGTCACATCGGCGGCAGATGGATCAGCGGGTGTACTATCTGTATTAGCGCAGGGAAGTTCCAGGGGTGCATCGGCCACCACGCGTTCTCGCTCTTGTTCAGGCTCCGGATCGTCCTGCCCTTCCGGCCGCTCTGCCGTCGTTCGGGGCCGAAGTGCCGACCCAGGACGACGAACCGACGCAAGGCTGTCGTCCAACCAACGCGGCCGGGAAGATGGGTGAGGAGTACTTGAAATGGATCCTTCCCGCAGACGTTTACGAAGCGTCTGACTGCGTGAGGAGGGGGTTCGAGCTCCACTCGATTCCCGGTCCGTGCATCGACCAGGTGTACTTGATGAGTACTTGGGTCCCTCCACGCCAGTGCAACCGGGGGCACGGAGGCAAGGGGCACGAAGACATTGCAGGCGCGCCGAGCGTCTCGGCGCAGCAGGAGAGGAGGGGTGAACAGGGTGGGTGGAGGTAGTAGGATGGGTAGTGTGAGTAGTGTGGGCCTCCTGGGCATCGCGTCGGCGCTTGAGTGGGGAGCGATGGCGTAAGAGGGAATACCATTCGGCCCCAATAGCCTTTTGGAGAAATTGGGCTTGACCCGGTCCTTGAGGGATCGATGCCAAGTCAAGCGTAATACTGATCACGACCACAGGAGCTGTCCTAGTCAGCACGGAGGCTGCGAGGGAGGTGAGGAAGGCAGTGAGCGGTTGGGTGACCATCCCCTGCGTCAGGTGAGGGGGAGGATTTGGGTTTCAAGGCAACGGGAGCGTGTGGCTTCAAGTGGAGTTCTCGTTCGGCAAGCCACTGAGACAGAAGCGCATCAGGTTGAATTAGTTCCCCATTAAGGTACACGAGGCTAGGCGCTTTCACCGACGGCCACGTCACCAATCCTTCCATCTGAAGGGAAGAGGGGGCGGAACGGAGGTGGACCGCCGTCTCAAGCCAAGTGAGTTCGATCCCGGGCGAAGAAAGCTGAAGCAGGGCGCGGTAACGCCCAGACAGACCCGCACTTGCCGGGGAACGGAAGAGGACCCTTCCTTGGATGAGGACAACGCCTGAACGAGTTCTACCTTGATTGGTGCTGAGGCAAGTGGGACGCAGACCAACGCGATGCGGTTTTTGATCTGTTCCCACTGGGCACGCAGTGCAGCCTTGTCCTCAGGGCGCGGAAACGCCTTGCGGCGGATGGGAAGCGAGTGGAACAAGTCGCGCACCACCACCTTGGTCCGCACATGAGGATCGACGCCTAGCGGAGCCGAATGAAAAGTGGTTCTTCCCGAACGAAGAGTAAGGAGGCGTGCACCGTGTCGTCCAGCGGGCGGGTCCAGATGTCCAGCTTGGCTAGAACAGCCGCGGC
Source organism: Moniliella sp. 'wahieum' (assembly GCA_003971905.1). Taxonomy (NCBI): domain Eukaryota; kingdom Fungi; phylum Basidiomycota; class Moniliellomycetes; order Moniliellales; family Moniliellaceae; genus Moniliella; species Moniliella sp. 'wahieum'. Next base: position 289,597 of record RSEE01000006.1, on the reverse strand, counting down.
GAGCAAAGTGGTTGGGCGCTGCGTTCGCCTCCACTTCCTCCCGCAGCTGGGCGAGGGTAGGATCCAGGGACATGCCGGGCCATTGTCGGTGCATCGACGCGCCAGTCGTGCAGGTGGACCGTGATACATACACGGGTTGCGTGGGCGGCCAGGGCGTTGTGGAGGAGGGCCTGGGCCACGTCGGCGAGGTGGGTGAGGCGGTGCTGGCTGCGACAAGGGCCGCAGTGGCGGCGGGCAGGGGCGCAATCGCAGGCTTGGTGCTGGGCCGATGGGGCTGGGCGCGGGCATGGGCGCGTGCGCGGTGGGCGCAACAGACGAGGGAGAGACGAAGCGCTCCATGGGGACAAGAAGGGGGCGTCATCCCATCCCCATCGCTCGCGGGCAGTGGACGGGGGAGGGACTCCAGCGACCAGTGGCTGTGGCACACAAGCGAAGGCGCCTCGGCAATCGCTTAAATGAGGGAATCCCATTCCGCACTCGGTGCAATCAGTTCACATTCCGCTCTACGCGACGAAGCCTGTGGCAAGCGGCACTGGGTGACCGGTGAGCTCTGATCGATGATTAGTGATTATTGCCTCGCCTCTGCCATGTGCTCCACGCAAATCCGCGCACCAGAGCCCTTGGATTGGATTAGCGATCATCGATCACTAAGTACTAATCATTGATTACTTCGATTACTAGTTACTAGCTAGTTACTAGTTACTAGTTACTAGCTAGTTCTAGTCACCGGTCATCTAGTCACTGGCCACTCAATCGGTCAAGCGGGCACTGCGAAGCACTGCGTAGCACGGCAGAGCACGGCAGGACAGGAAAGGCGGTGCGGACACTCCCCCGATGCCGGGTGATTCCCCGCGGGCACGGCGAGCGGATGCGGAGTGTCGCACTCGGGGGCTATTGGAGCATCATGCATCATGCATCATGCATCAGCGGCTCAATCGGTGTTATGCATACGTGTTGCGTTTGGAGGCTCTCGCCGCTAACCGCGGTAAAAGGACTAGCAGGCGCAAACGTCAAACGCGCTTCGTATTTGTCACGGCATCGCTCCACCAGTGTCGTCGGCATCCCCTTGACCCCATCAGGGACGCAAAGGACGCCAAGACAAGTAAGGGCCGCCAGAGGACGTGGGAAGCAAAAAGCACCTATCGAGAGGTATTTATACCCTTTTTCTCCGCAGGGTGCCAGCTCCGGTGCAAAGACCTGCGGAGGAAACAGCCGCTGCCGCCGTCGGGTTGGGTGGGGCCGGTGAGGCTTGACTAGCTTGAAGCTTGAAGCGGGGCGGGGCGGGGCGGGCAAACACAGTGCTGAGGGCCTCAGCTGTGGGCCTTCTGAGCCGGTGGGATGGGGATGAGTACGGAGTAGCTTTAGTGCGCTTTAGTCAAAAAAGAAAGACGCAGGCAAAACGGCGCAGCCGATGAGATGGATGATGTGTGATGCAGATGTTCTCCTCGCGTAGCCACGCACTCGCATCCGGTCTGCTACCGATCCTCGATCGGCATGCCACTGCCCTGCCCGGCAAAAGCGGGGCAAGGCCTGGCACAGCACCGATTGGAGCACGATGGGCCGGGGGGCAGTGTCCGCAGACGAGGGCCTCGATGCGCGCGAATGGATGAGGGCGCGTGATGCATGATGTATGATGCATGATGAATGTGTGGCACGGTGCATGAGACTGGGCTACTGCCATGCGCTCCCCGCACGCGAGGAGGGAGGGCCGGCAGCTGCTGCCGACGGGCCGAGCCAGAATGCGTCGGAGCGGCTTTTTCGCACTTGCAAGCGGCGGGGGGGCAGTGTCCTGTGTGATCCCCGCGTGCGGGCGGGGGCTGCGGGGGCTGGGTGCGGAGATTGGGAGATAGTAGTTGACTGGCCCCCTGCGGAGAGGATGCACGGGGCCGCAGCGGGGCGGGCCCAGGCGGTGCGAGACTAGCGCCAAGGGGGAGCAAGGCAGGGCAGGGCAGAGTAGGAACACGCCTGCGTGTCGAATAGGGTCGAATAGGTTGCCACTGCGTAGAGATCGCCCGCGCGCTCTCTGCGCTCTCCCTCGGCTTTATAAGGCCCAACCGGCGCCCCCCCCCCCACACACCACCACCACCACCACCCTCCCCAGCGCCGCCATGTACGACTTCACCCATGGGCTCTTCAAGCTGCCCACGCGCGACCAGCGCATCGCCGACCGCCACGGCGAGACCAAAACCTCATCAAGCTCGCCTGTATGCTCAACCTCAAGCAGTACATCTACCTCATCACCGGCATGCTCGCCTGGACGTGCGACGCACTTGACTTCTTCTCTGTGAGCCTCGCCAACACCCACCTCTCCGCTCTCTACGGCAAGTCGACCAACGACATTACCACCTCCATCACCTTGACCCTTCTCTTCCGCCCCCTTGGTGCCGTCATCTTTGGCCTCATCTCCGACCGCTTTGGACGCAAGTGGCCCCTCTTTGTCAACCTTCTCTGCATTTCCGCTCCTCTCTCTCCACCTCTTACTGCAAATCTTACGGGCCCTTCCTCGCTGTGCGCTCGCTCTTTGGCATCTTTATGGGTACGTGGTCCTCTGCTTTCCCGAAAAAAGACTCGAGACTAATGTGATCGCGCTTGCCAGGTGGAATTTGGGGCATGGCCACAGCCACTGCGTTGGAGAACATGCCCGCTGCCCCTCGTGGTCTGTTCAGCGGCGTGCTGCAGCAATGCTACGCCCTGGGCTACCTTTTGGCGGCCTCGGTCAATGTATCTGTGGTCAACCGGACAGGCAACTGGAAGATCCTTTTCTGGTTTGGCGCCGCTTTCTCACTCTTTGCTGCTGGAGTGCGTGCGATCGTGTGGGAGTCGGAACTGTTCCTTGAACACAAGAAGGCACAGCGCGAAGCAGCCGAAGCGGGTGTCGATACTTCGACCCGGACCAAGGTCCGCAAGTATCTCGCTGACATGGGCGACATGCTCAAGCAGCACTGGATCCGCTGCATCTATGGTATCCTCCTCATGTCAGGCTTTAACTGGCTCAGCCATTCTTCTCGTACGTCTCATATCATTTTCCCTCCCCACTACATCTCTCTGTATGCAACTTTTGGCTGATCTGTCCCACTATGTAATTAGAGGACTTGTACCCTACCATGATCGAGAAGGTCAAGCTTGCCACACTGCCCAGCAAGGAGGCAAGCCAACTGGCTTCCAAGGCCACCATCATTTCCAACTGCGGGGCCATTGTCGGCGGTACCCTGGCCGGATACATTTCGCAATGGCTTGGCCGTCGTTTGACCATGGCCATCTTTGTCGTACTCTCGGGTGTACTCATCCCTGCCTGGATCCTGCCTACCAGCTTTAGTGGTTTGGCTGCTGGCGCATTCTGGATCCAGTTTGGCGTGCAGGGCGCATGGGGTGTGGTGCCGGTCTACCTCTCTGAGATTTCACCGCCTGGGTTTCGGGCAACCTATGGTGGCCTGGCCTACCAACTGGGTAACATGGTCTCCTCCTCCTCCGCGCAGATCGAGACGCGCGGTGGTGAGGGCATTACGATTGCCAACCCCCGCTTTGACCCCAGTAAGCCCGCTGGGCCAGACAACAAACCCCGCTTGCCCGATTACGCCACGGTATCGGGCATCTTGCTGGGCGTCGTGTGTGCGTACCTTTTGGCCGTGATTGTGGTTGGGAGGGAAGAGCACGGAGCCAAGTTTGAAGAGGATGCGGTGGTGGGCACAAGACCCTCGGGCACCCAGCGAATCGAAGGCGAAGATGAGTGAGCACGTGGGCGATCGGTTTATGGCGCCGGCTGTTGATGCCTCCCGCCCAGCGACCGGCCCAGCGACGAGAAGCTGGACAAGCAGTTGGATGAGAAGAAAGATGATGCCTGAGACTGTGCACGTAAGTGTGCGTTGGGGGCGCTAGGCGCCTAGTCGCACCAGGTCGCACCTGCATACACCTTCTCCGGTCTTTCCAGTCCCTCCGCCATCTTCAGTATACCACAACCTGCTCGCTGTACCATGCCTCCCTGATCGACCTGATCGCACCCTCCCCTTCGCTCTGGCACCTCAGGCCTGCATCAAGCTTCTTACGATCCTTCATGATCTGTGTACGTTTGACCCCCCCGATCCTTCCCATTCGCCCTTACCAGTCACCCTGCTCCGCTCCTGCATCAGTTTCAGCCGTCTCTCTTTAGTAGAGTAGGTTGAAGTCAATGATGATCGATATGCACCAGGCTCTCTATTCTATGCGATGTTTGTTCGATATAGCGACGATCAGACGTTCCAGGAAGTTCCATCTGGGTGACATAGACGTGGTCCAGACTAGTAGCCATGCATGCTGTCCTGGGAACGGAACCATGCGTTTCTCTCTCGGCGCATGGATTCAGAGTTGCGCTCGAGCCTCTGTGATCACCAGCATCGGCTGTTAATCATTTAAGGGTTCCTCCTGAATCCACACCGGCTCTCCTTCTCAAAATGTATCCACTTCCTGGCCTCTCCGGTCAGGACCGCACCCCCACTGGGCATGTCCGAGCCATCGGTATTGCCTGTAAGGCGTGACAGAAGCCGAAGATTGAAGGAGTGTGGGTGGTAACGTTTACCGCAGGGCCCCAACTCTTGACAACCCGTGTTACCCCCACCATACTTTCTCCATGCCTGCCTCGAAGCGCTGGACCACATTGAACATGCTTGTTAGGACCGCTTTGCCTCCACCCCAGCAACATGGTGATTATGGGGTAATGTGCAGTACCACAAAAGCGACAGGAACAATCAATAACCAGGAAGTTGTACGCCCACTGGGTTGAGGCAGGATTCCGGATACAGGAAGTAGAAGGTCGACACAAGACTTCCTAAGCCACCCTCGTCGATCGGACTACTGTTGCATATCTGCCCCTCCGGGGGTGGCAGCCGGGTCATCCTCTGCCAGAGGCAAGTTAACGTCAATCTCTGCGCGGTGCATACTACGAGAGGAAAAGAGGGGAGTGGAGGGGGCAGCAACCGACGTACGCCAAGACCGTTTGCACATGGGGCAGAACGCATTGGAGTGAAGCCAGGTTTGGATGCAGTGGGTGTGGAACACGTGGGAACACACCCCCACCGAAACGGGGCAGTCGACGCCCGGGACGCGACAAGTGGCACAAGTGCCATCAAAGTTGTTCTGACAGATGCCGCACACTTCGTCCGGATCCTTCACGTCCCATACCCAGTACCCCACCGGCGCCACGCCGTCACATCCACCTTCATCCTCCCGCCCGCTGCGTCGTGGTGGAGGTGGATTGTACTGGCCACGTCCATCAACACGACCAACGGGCAGCGCGTGCGAGCAAGCGGAACGCAGTGGTTACGTAAGTTCACGTGCACAGAGCCTCCTCCTTGTCATCGGAGGGCGTGCCGTGGTTTCCGCTTCGCGCCGTCGCTTGGCTCTCCGGCACGAGCTCCGGGGTGGGGAAAGTGGCACGAATCCCAGGCGCATGAATGGTGGGACCACTGCCTCCGCTGAAGACCAAGAATTCGGCCGCCGTGGATGCGATGGCGAAGGCAGCCGAGATCAGGGGAGGCCCCGGACGCCAAAAAAATATCAGATGCCGGCCCGTGCGCTGCCCACACTGCCCCTGGGCCAGGGCGCGACAACCTGGGCGGTCCGCAGCTGCGAGGGTTGCTTCGCAGTCGATCGTTCAGTAGTCACCATTATATCCTCGGGCACAGCGTCCGTCACCCTCGTGGTTATATATACGCAGCTTCCCCCCTCTACTCGATCCCCCCGCTTGCCCATCACGCCTTTGAGCTGCAAGCATCCCCAATGAGCACAGAGCAAACCAGCCTGCTTCCTCAGCCGGTGCCCGCGGCCTCCGCCCACCCCATGCCGCGCTGGATGGGGAGTACGCGGAACCTTGCCAAGCGGCGCTCTCTGGGACGGATCTTGGGCTACGCTGTGGGCCTGGCCATGCTGGTTACGTTTTATCTCGCCTGGTCCGGCCACTGGTTTGGTGGCTCGCACAGCGGGCACGATGTTCCCCGGAGCAAGCCGCCTGCGGTGCCGACCGACGAGGGTGCCATCCTTGCCACCGCGCAGTGGAGCGACGTGCGTCGGCCGCGCCACGGTCGCGTGGGAGACGGGCTGAAACGCCGTTATGTGCGTACGGCCGACTTGACGTTTGACGCGCCCGACCAGCTCTTTTTCCACAGCTTTGGTGCACGCCATTTCACTTCCTTTTCTCTTCTCGGTGAGGGCAGTAACGGATCGGTCGCCGTACACGTCGAGGCGTGGGCAGACGAGGCGTGGGTGCTGGAGAATGAGTTGACCATCGTTGCCCTCAATTCGTCCAAGGGTACCCATGGCGTCGGTGTCTATTCCAACCATCACCCTTTCCACTCGTCCTACCACAACATCCACGTCGATCTCACGGCCCAGTTACCTCAAGCAAACGACGCGGAGCGGGGCGCCCTTAAGCGGATCGACGTTCGTGGTGATGCGGCCAGCTTCACTGCGGAGGATGTGGCATTGGATGTGGGTGCAATGGACGTCAATGTCAAGGTCGGCAACATCCAATTGTTGGGGGTACGTTCACAACCTGTCAGAGACGGATATAAGTGCAGGAGTGCAACCCACTGACCTTGTATGGTACTTTTGCTTCTAGGTTGTTCCCATTACGAAGCTCCTGCAGCTCTGGTCTAGTACTGGCTCGATCCAGGCACCCGGAGCGGTCAAGACCGAAACTCTCGTGGCCAAGTCGGACGTGGGCACGATCGAGTTTGGGCAGGTGAGTGCGGCGGCCTATGCCCTGTTCCAGTCACAAAGCGGCACTGTGACAGTGGACAAGATTCATGCGCCGAAGGTGGAACTGAAGGCGGATGTGGGATCAGTAAAGATTACCAGGGCCGCTGTGGTCCAGCATCTTACGCTTCACAGCAACACGGGCACTGTCTCTGTCGCGGGTCTCACCCCCGTTCTGTTCCCGAAAAGCAAAGACGAGGCCACAGTTTCTCTTACCTCGAATCTCGGGTGGGTTAAGGCCGCCTTTACGGACGAGTACGAAGAATCGGAGGACGATGTGAAGACGACCCCTGCTGAGCACGTCATTTCCACTTTGGAGAGCGAAACGGGATCGGTGTATACAGTGTACCCTCCCTCGTTTGCCGGTACCGTCAATGCCACCTCGGACACTGGCAGCGTACATGTGGCCTGGGAGAAAGCGAACTCTTCGCGTGATTGGGCTTGGAACCATCAGAAGTCATTGTTGGGTGAGAAATACGAAGGCTGTGTCTTTACTGTTTCTCATGATGATGCCCAGTTCCAAGCGGAGGCTCCTCGGCTCGACACCACTTCGTTGCCATCCCGCTGTGAGATCGAGAAGGTGCCGTCCCAGACGCGCTTGCACTCTGACTTAGGATCGATCCAGATTACATTTTGAAGACCAGAAGCCACAGTCTCTGGCGACGTCGGGTTGAGCGAAAGCAAGTATATGTCTACAAGAAGTACCGGAAATGTATATATCGTGCGTGAATAGTACGTCCCCTCAACCAGTGAAAGTTAATGAGGAGGGAACTGGCTACGGAAAGCACCATGTTGTGTGCATAGACTGGCAAGCGATAAAATGCATTCGAGACTTGAATGGGGGGAGAGAGGAGTGTGAAGATGTGACCTCTCTGCCTGTATGTATGATCGTCATGCCGCTCCCACCAGCACTCATGCCGGACGCAACTGAGCGTCGCCGGGGGTGCCCATGCCGAGGAGGCGAATGGCAGCGGCAAAGAACCATTCTTGGCGGGGACTCCAGGCCTGGCCTGGATTGCGGAACGAGTTGCGGAGCAAGCGTCCCAGCTGCTCGCGCAGCGCCAGGAGCAGCACCAACGACCGCAGGCTGCCCAGTCGCACCCGCACCTTCTTGTCCAGCACCAGCGTCAGCGCCCCCAGCCGTGGCTCCCCTTCCCCGCACATCAGCAACAGCGCCCGGTCGTCCAGCGGCGCCGTCTCGCACGCATACAAGCGCCGGCTGCGCAGCAGCGTAAAGTACAGCAAGTGATGCACGCTCGACGGCAACTCGTCCCCCAGCCGCCGGCGTGCATTCACGCTGGGTGGATTGCGATCGGTTGCTGGCTGCCAATCGTGCGCATCGCATTCGTGCTCTCTCGAGCGCCACCACCTTAGGGTACAGCCCTGCTGCCGCAGCCGCATGGATGATACTGGCGCTGGAGCCATACTCGTTGTATGCCGCTGGCACCGCCGTAAACCGCGGCCGACCCCACCCGCGCACCCGGACTCGCGCCAGCTCTTTCCGTGCGCCGCCCGGGACCGAGACGAATCCAGCGTCGATCAGGTACAGCAAGTACTGTTGCCGTAGCTCTTCCATTTCGCCCAGCGTTTGAGGCGAAAGGAAATTCTTTTGGCAGAATTGCCGACCCACGTGGTTCCCCACCGCACGTTTCCAACTGTTAAACGCATTCGCCACCGTCAACAGGTCCGAGTCGGCAATTTTGAAGCCCTGCTTGGCCGCATCCGCACGGTTCTCCTTCCCCAGCGGCGCCACAAAGGGCGACTTGGCGTTGAGCGCCGCTGTGATGGTCAGGGCCGCATCCAAGCATCGCATCGACGTGGCGACAAGCAGGAACTTGCCCATGTGCACGTCGAGCGGAAGCTTGCTCAGGTGCCGGCCGAGCGGAGTGATCTCCTCTGTTGTGGTGAGTGCTTTGACTTCGACCAGCGCGGCAACAGCCCGTTGCACATTCACAGCCGTTGGGGGATCGAGCGCTTGCGACAAGGCATTCTCAATCGACGTGCCAATCTTGATTTCATGACCTTGAGTTTGAGTGCCAGATCTTGAAGCGACAAGCGTAGCATCTCGGGAAGTGGGTGTTCCTCCATGTGGTGCTCATAACGGAATTTGGTAAATAGGTGGAAGCACAACCCTTCCTGCACACGGCCCGCACGGCCACGGCGCTGCTTGGCGTTCGACTTGGCAATGAAGCAGTCGACCAACCGCGAAATCTGGCGCTTCTCATCGAACCGCATCTCCCGATGCCGCCCCGAGTCAATAACGCACGTCACGTCCGGGATCGTCACACCCGTTTCAGCAATGTTGGTCGAGATGACGATCTTGCGCGTTCCTTCGGGCGGAACTTCAAACACTTGTTGCTGGCTGTCACTACTGAGCGACGAATGGAGCGGGTAAATGCGGAAGCCGCGGTCAAAGCGAGGATGCCCGATCAACACGTCGTGCAGGGCACGAATGTCGGCCAACCCCGGCATAAAAACGAGGATGGCCTTGCTGAACCGCTGGTACTCGGGCGTATCAAAGCAGATCTGCTCCAGAAGCTTGACGATCAGCTCGTGGTTGACCACATTCTGGTTCATCCGATCAATCATCTCAATCGTCTTTGGCGAGTAGACGCGGCCTTCTCCCGAACCTGAGCTGGAGGCCAGTGCCGCTGCATCTTCCTCTTCTTCCCCGTCTCCTTCTCCATCGTCCACGTCTTCATCAAGATCCTTGCTGCGCTTCAGTTTGGCCAGGTTGCTCTTCTTCTGCGCGGCAGACATTCCGTTCTTGTTCACGTCCCTCCGCTCGTACTGCGAGTTGGGCTCTACCACATATTTGCACAATTCCACCGCGTCCTCGAGGTGCTCCACTTGCACGGGGAATGTGCGTCCAGGAACCGAGAGGGTAGGACAACCACCAAAGTAGGCACTAATCCGCTCCGCATCCAACGTTGCGGACATGAGCACAACCTTGAGCTCGGGCTTGGCCGCCATCAGGCTCTTGAGGATGATCAAGAGGAAATCCGACTCGATCGAACGCTCATGAACCTCATCGATAATGATGTGGGTAATGTCCTTGAAGCCGTCACCTTCAAGCATCCGGAGAACAATACCGTTGGTGGCGTAGATCAAGCGGGCGTCCCGCCCGACACTGCTCTCCAGACGGATCGCATATCCTACCAGACTCTCTGCGGTACCCACAGCATGCTTGGCCTCACCCAACTCGGCCGAGACACGTTCGGCTAAAGAGATGGCCGAAATCCGACGCGGCTCGGTACAGTAAATCTTGCATGGCTGGGAGCGGCTCAAGCAGTGCTCGAGAATGTACGCAGGCACTTGCGTCGACTTACCGCAACCCGTTTCGCCGGACAAGACAAACACTTGGTTGTGATCAAGAATGTCGAGAATGTGATCGCGATACGCATAAATTGGCAACTGCTCCCGGCCAGGTCGCATCGCCTCGTACGCGGGGGAGGCTTGACGCGTCTCGAGAGCCTCGCGCAAACGTGCCGTCGTACGCTCGCTTGGGCGCTTGGATTGAAGGGAAAGCGTGGTTTGTCCCTCATCCGCCGCGGGCTTGGCTTTGGGGGGGTTGCAGTATGGAGGAGGGGCAGGCGCCTCAACCAACCGCGGTTCAACCAAGTCTTTGACCCGGGCCAAGGTCTGGCGCGCCGCCGTGCTCCGCTCCCGCGAACGACAATTCTCAATCTGGTCCCACCACTCACGGTAGCCTGCGCCGAGCATCCGCTGAACTGGACGGTCTTGTTCAATGCAGTTGAGAGCCAGGGTAGAGGTCAAGTCATGGGCTTGTGCCTTGGTCTCGGCACACTCGCCTGTCATGGTAAATGTGTCGATGAAAACCATGTCGGGAGCACGCCGTTGAGAGATTGGAAGGGCCGCTTGCGCCGACGCCACATGGGGGCCCGTCCACTGCACCGTCAACTTACTGCGGAAGAAGCGACCAGGTCCATTCAACGTCTCGTACTTTGCGGTCGCCGTGGGATCAAGCCGGCGCAAGGTCTGTAGCAGTAGACTCTGGGGTGTGTTTCCTCCATTCTTGGTTTTGGGGGGCAACTTGCGTACTGTCACTGTCGCTTGGGGCTCGCTGTCCTTGCTTGTTTCCCCGGGATCTTGGAACATTCTTCCCAGTCCCTCCTCATCCTCCTCCGGCTTGGAGGCGGGTGCAACGGTATCGGGGCTAGATTTGCTGTCCCTTCCTCCTGGGAGGAGGAAGACGTCTCCTCCTCAGAAGCGGGGGGGTTGCGTAGCAGCCTCAGCAACCGCCTTAGCCGCCGCCGCTTCCTCTGCCTGTTTCTTCTTTTCCGCCGCCTCTTGCTCAGCGAGTGCGATGATTTGTTCCCAATTCTCCTTCCCGGCACGAGGGCGGTCACTGGCACGCTGCTTCCCCAGCGCGGCAGTCAAGACACTCTCGGCTGCCGCAGCGTTGAAGCGAGGTACCTTCTCCGCCTCGGCGATACGCGCGTACAGACTGCCATGGACTTGCCGAACAACCTTGGCCGTCTCGAACCCAATTCCTTGTGGATTGAGCAGGTGGGCTTGGCCGAGCGCGCGCTTCATCTGGGCATACACCTCCTCCACCTTATTGGTCCAGATCTTGGTTGCCACCCAGGCTTTGATTGCGCCGGCAGTGATTACATCCAGCTCCCCCTCCTCATCAGTGAGGTGGGCTTGAGCCTCATTCGCAAGAGAAAGCGCATGCTTGAGCAGCTCCCTCACCCGGAACATCGGAAGGATGATCGTCTCGTCCGAAGGAGGCTGAATCGTCCGTTTCTTTTTTCCTTCCTGCTCTTGTGCTCCCTCTCCCTCAACTGCGGGGGCAGGGGAAGGCACAAAATTCGCTTCACTGGCCTTGGTGATCGTACGCTGGAACGTATACGCCGGATGGGAGGGTGGGATGCTGCGATCCAACACGGTCTCATCTTCTTCCCCAGTACCAGCACCTGGACTGGCGCTTACCATTGCTTTGGTCGCTGCTTCCAGCTCCGCTTCGGACAGACGGAGGGCGAGGTAGGTCAGGCAGTCCTCCAACTCAAATCGGGGTGCGTTCCGTAGCGCCATTTCGATCTGCTCTTGAGAGTAACCAAGCTTGAGCAAGAGGCCACGTGTGACAAGCGCACGGGGCAAAGCCTTGTCCAGTGGCTGGGTTGCATCCTTCAACGGTGGAGGAGGAAGCGTTCCCACTCGGGTGCCGGGGGGTGAGAAGGCACAGTTGCAGCCTCCGGCTCTGCAGCAACAGCCACAGTCTCGGTGGATACGACAGCACCAGGAACGAATTCGGCAGCTTCAGCTGAAAGCGGAGTGCCGTCTTGCTTGGGCTTGTCATTGTTCCCATTAGCAGATGTTTCCTTTCCTCCTCAACAGGCTTGTCCTGTCCTCCGCTTCTGGCACACGATAGGAGTACGATACAAGGTCCAGCAGCTCCTCCCGCAGATCGGGCTCGAAGTCAAAGGACAAGAGCGTATCGGCCTGACGCAGGTCAAACTCCAGTGTCTGTACGGCAGGTTCAAATCCGGTCAGTTGGGAGAAGAGAGCATAACCAGGGGAGACCAACGCACCTTCCACAGCTTGGCAATTTCCTTATCGGCTTTGTCCCAGTACTGGTTCACCAAGTCTTGCAGAAGCTTGCTCAGTATCGTCTTCATCGAAACCATAAACACGGCAAGAGGGAGCGTCCTTGTCCGTTTCCTTGTCCTTGTCACTTGAGACGGGCGCGGCAGTGTCCTTGCCTTGAGGCGAGCAGATGGGGACGGAGCCGCAGCGGACGGGGGTTGTGCAGCTGCTTGGGAACCGACGTGGTCGCAAACCCACGATTGATACCAGGAGGCGCCTTGGTCACCTTACGTGGGTAGCGCTCAATCCCAGCAACGAGAACGTGAGGGTAAGCGCGCTCTTTGGTGCCGTCGTCGTACTGCTTGATGACGACAACCTTCTTGCCGGCCTGACGGCCGTGGAGGACAAGGGCGACCTTACCGGATTTGTAAATGCGCGCCATGGACCTGGATCGGGCACAGGAATCAGCCAATCAGTCTTGCTCGTCCATACAGCGCTACACAGAAGGGAATGGGACAGAGGGGCTAGGCACCAGCAGCATCCCCGCCAGCACCGCGCCTGTTCCTTGGCACGTACACTGAGTGTTGTGGTGTTGGTTGCCCCTGCGCTCTGATCGACCGAGCTAAATTGCGGGTGGATCGGGAGGAATTTGGGGGATCATCGAGATCATCAATCATCGATCAACCCTAACATCCCGAACCGAGGACCCAAGTGGGGCCATGCTGCACTTGCTGGGCAAATGGATGGGTTGGAAGCATGGCGCCAGTGTGCCACAATAGGGTTGAGGGCTCTCTGCCGCAGCGTGTTGCGCTGCTAGGGTTTTTTGCCGTGGCCAGGGCTGGGCCAAGTGGGCGTGGCAATCCCTGCGGCAGGGCAAAGCTTTCCCACCACCTCGAACAAGATGGGCAAACCCAGTGGCCTCAACGCAGCGCGCAAGCTGCATACGACCCGTCGTGAGAACAAGTGGGCCGACAAGGCGTGGAAGAAGCGCGCCCTCGGCAACTTCTACAAGTCTTCCCCCACCGCCGGCTCGTCGCAAGCCAAGGGCATTGTCCTGGAGAAGGTGGGTGTGGAGGCCAAGCAGCCCAACTCGGCTATTCGCAAGTGTGTGCGTGTCCAGCTCATCAAGAACGGCAAGAAGGTTGCTGCCTTTGTGCCCATGACGGCTGCCTCAACTTCGTGGACGAGAACGACGAGGTTCTGATTGAGGGCTTTGGCCGCAAGGGCAAGGCCAAGGGTGACATCCCCGGTGTGCGTTTCCGCGTGATCAAGGTATCGGGTGTGGGTATGTACCTCTCTTCTGATTTTGGCATTTTGCCCGTGTCTGTATCTACATGTACTGACTGCCATCCTCTAGGTCTCTACGCCCTCTTCCGCGAGAAGAAGAGAGAAGCCCCGCTCATAATGGTGCCCTTTTCCCATTGCCTTTCCGCCCCCGTCATGTTTGCCCGCCTCTTTCCTCGTCTCACCCCGTTGTGACAGGATCCATCGGCCCGTTCTTGCGTGTCCATGTTAGCATGCTCGGCAGTTTGGAGCACGGGCGCTTCCGGCCCACCCAGCGGAGATGCCTTGTGTCCCCTCCACAAAATTGAATGTGCAAGCCCATGCTTGCCGCCAAAGCTTCACCGCTGCCTGTGTTGGGACTGGGGACAGTATGATGACACCGAGGGTTAAAGCAAGACGTAGCTTGAAGCTTGAAGCTTCGTCCTTGAATCTGCCCCTGAGTGGCTTACGGCTGGCGCCCGACGTTGACAAAAGAGGTTATAACCTCCACGGTATTGTGTTGATGCTAAATGGTGGGGATTACAGCTACGATTTTAGACCTTAGGCCTACCGCATGATTTAAGAGAAACGTGGCCATGCAGTGTGTACAGCAAGCATAGGTTGGTAAAACGGTTATAACCTCCACGGTATTGTGTTGATGCTAAATGGTGGGGATTACAGCTACGATTTTAGACCTTAGGCCTACCGCATGATTTAAGAGAAACGTGGCCATGCAGGTGTGTACAGCAAGCATAGGTTGGTAAAACCCAGTCAGGCAGCATTGGGTACCATTGGCAGTAAACCTGAAACAATTTTGGGCTTGGCCCACCACGTTCCCAACCACAATGGATGGAGTTGGGCCTGGCTGGGCCCTGTTCCCACGGACCAACGCAAGACAGCTGCCAAGAGCAGCCACTCCAAGTGTGGGCAACCTGACAAAATACAGCGCTGGCCCGTGGTGCCTGTAACGATGACCGGTGATTGAGCTGACGGGGGAGAGACCTGAGGCTGAGGGGGGCAACGGGTGAGGTGATCGAGATCCTTGATGCATGCAGACGGCAGAGGAGCCGATGGTGCGACCGTTGGACGTTGAACGTTGAACGTGGACATGACAGCAGACTGTGGTTGATCTGCATGATCTGGTCATCTGCCGGGCTAGCACAGCGGCTAGCCACTGGTACGTGCTGTGCAACTGGAGGCGCTGAGAGTGCAATGGGTGGAGGCGCGTGCCCCACCCGGTGGGTTGTGAAGGAATGGCGAAGGCCGGACGGGAAGGTGCGGGAAGAGATGGTGTCTTCGGCTGCAATGGGTTGTCCGCCCCCTGTGTGGAGAGTGCGAGCGGCGCCGAGCACGCTCGGAAGCTGAGGCTGAGCCTCCCCTGAGCCCAGTGGTCAGTCTCAGTGCTCCGCCTCAGCACTGGGGGCCGCGCCTCAGCTGGCTGGTGCAATACGGGCTTACTAGTAGGGGCTACAGTAGTACCGGTTCTTCCTCCAGTCCGCACACTCGGCCAGTGCGAGGCGCACGCCCCCGGGCTTTGCGCCAGCGATGTTCGGGGCTCTGCGAAACAGGAAGCGGGCGGGCGCTGCACTGCACGCCCCCCCACACCCAACATGCCCACCCCGGGACCTGAGCGCCCTGAGCGGATAGCTCCCCCACAGGACACAGCAAGCGGGTCCTTTGTTTTCTGGCGTCAACGTCAACAGCAAGCTTCGAAGGCCACCGACTGTCCGCGTGTCTGACTTGTGGGCACTGCAATGCTAGTAATGCTAGTAACCTAGTAACCGGTAACCCAACACAGCTAGATATGTGCTCCGCCCGCCCGGCCGCCTGGGTCTCACTACGGCCAGTTGCGCATATAATTGCACTTCTTCCCCACCAACTGTCCGCACCCGCACCACACTCTGCCCACCCCTCGCGCTGGTCTCTCTCCACATCGGCCCGCTTCCGTCCGTCCCACTCTACGCCTTTTGCGGCCGCAGCAGGTGCCATCAGCACATCGTCCACCCCAAGGCCATCATCCCACCGCGAATTCAGCCAGACGACTCTGACATGGGGTACGTGTGAGCTTCCGAAAGCGTGGGCGATTACAAAAAGTTCGGTACTGCTGTCATTGCCTGGCTCTTCTCCCCCCTCTGGCGGTGTTGCGCATGTATGGGCTGCGCCTTCCGTCTGGAAGCTCTGTGAAGAAGGCAGAGAAGGGGGGGGGGGGCGAAAAAATCGCGAGAGGCTTTCTGCGTGTGGCTGACATTTTCTGATTGTGTGCGGATGATGTGATTGGTTCATTATGGCCAGCTACGACTACTGCCCCAAGTGTACCGAGTGGGTGCGTAGCTCCAGGGGCTTCTGTACCGTTTGCCATGTGATGATCACCATTCCCCCGCCCAACAGCCGCCATCTCTTGCGACCAGAGTCCAACGGCGCCGCTGCTGGTCATCTGTCCCTGGGCAGGGCTGGCAGTTGCTGCGGCAATGCGGGACCACTTGGCTCTCACTCTCTTGTTTGAGAAAGGCCGGACGTGGGCACAGAGGCTTGCAACGTCCGCCCGTTTCCCACTGCCCATGTGGTTGGAGGTGGATCTGAAAACATGTGGCAAACGGGCAAGGCGATACACCGCATGTGCAAAACCCAGATGCGGCGCGCCGAGAAAAAAAAAAAAAAAAAAAAAAAAAGAGATGCGGTGCCAGCCGAGAGGCGGGTTGGTCTGCTGCTCTCGCTCTAGCCTCTGGATACCATTGTACACCAGCACTGCAAGACACCATCCGAGATTGAATGAACAATGGCAACGCACTCGTAGCACACGCGCGTGCGTGGGTGGGAACGGGCGCAGCGGGTCCCCGCGCGCCTGGGCCGCAGCACTGCTGCGCTGTCCTGCACTGCCCGGTGCGGGCACGTGCTCTCGGCCAAAATGCATAATGCTCTTCCCCCACCTTACCCCGCACTTTGGCGGCGGTTGTCCCGAACCGCACGGGGGCAGTGTCGTACACCCCAATCCGCTGCTCAGTTGAGCCAAGTTGAGCCGAGAGCGCGCGCTGCCACGCCCTGCGCTGCTGGCCTGCATCTAGTCACTAGGTTGCTGCGGAAGCCAGGCACATACATCGCCGCCAGCGCACCAAAGTCCGGCGAGCCGAACGGAGAACGAGAATCGATGATCGATGGGTTCGTGGGACGACGCTTCTTCGCTTCACTAGCTTCACTCGCTTCGTTCAGACTGTGGGGTGCTGAGTACGGAGTAGCGCGCAATGGAGAGATGCCATCAAGTACGGAAGCTACTGAAGTAGACTGAGGCCTGAGGTGTTGAACGTTGAAGTAAGATCATCGCAGCGGCCACCAAAGTAAGATGGGATCATCGATCATCGTCTGCCTGGCACATGTCACTGTCACCGGTCACACAATGCCCATCTCATGTTGTGCATGTCATCCATTCCAATGCTTAAGGTAGTAGTCAGTAACTGATCTGATATAGACAGTGTCTCAGAGCGTCTCTCCCCGGATGTGCATGGTAAGAGACCGAGAGGGCTGAGGGGGACCGTCGGCCTCGGCGACTTCGGCTTCTCAAGCCGAGGCACCTCAGAGACCTCGGGATGGCAGAAGAATGAATCATCGTTCCTCAGAGCTTCGGAGCTCAGCTCAGCGCGCTCAGCCACCATCCATCGTAATGTGCATCTCTGTCGGAGGCAAACAAGGCAGGGTAGGATGTGGTGGAGATGCAAACATGCGAAGGACAACCCAGAGGCGCAACAAGATCAGGGCGGAACAGGGGGGGAACGGGGACGCCTCGCACAATCCCTCGATCCACCCACACATGTTCCCTCTTCGTGTTCATCTGTATAGCTAGTAACTGCGCATTTTAGCGTCTTCTTGTACCTTTTTCTCTTTCACAACCCCCTCTTTCACATGCTCATGCCTTTTGGTACGCTCTTGCAGAGGGTGTGGAGAACTTGTCCATTACTTTGTTGGGCCTTTTTCCTTGTTGACTGTTCCTGTTACCATCAACTCAGGATTGTGTGAACCTTTCCCGGCTTGATCTGCGCTCCTTTTGAGAGTCATTTGCCGTTATTCTCCTTCCACTTTCTACGTTGTATGTTGATTTCTTGAAGTTCCTTCTGTCTGTATAGCTTTTGTTTTGTGTTCTTTCCTCTCTTAGTAATAGCGGGTCATTATGTAACAACATATCCCCTTGCGAATCCATCCTTGAGACCCCGCCACCAGTCAACACCCGCGTTATGCTCCCTAGTTCACCAGCAGACCTCCCGACCTGCCTCAGTGACCACACTCCTTGGCCTTTCCAAGTCCTTTTGACCAGACATGATCCATTGCCGTCGATCCCCTCCAGCTTTCAGTCTTCTCTGCGCGGGTCTTGCAATTAGATCCTACAGGAGTTGATTGTTCTGTGACTGGAACTGTCTGACCTTGTCTTTTCTTGCGTCAACCTTCCGGCCAAACTCCTTCAAGGTTCTGCGCCACGCGAGCCGTATCCCCAAATGAGATGCCTCACCTCGTCTCCAGCGCTGTTTGGATCCGCCAATAGCGGTCAGGCTCGAAACCCGTGTGAACCCTCTTCTTTCAAAGGAGAGCAT
Organism: Moniliella sp. 'wahieum'; assembly: GCA_003971905.1. Classification (NCBI taxonomy): domain Eukaryota; kingdom Fungi; phylum Basidiomycota; class Moniliellomycetes; order Moniliellales; family Moniliellaceae; genus Moniliella; species Moniliella sp. 'wahieum'. The sequence goes on along the minus strand of RSEE01000006.1, from coordinate 271,481 downwards.
CCCCAAACCGTGGGTTGGGCTCCAGTTCGGGTCCCGCCCATGACATGTGACAGCGATGACAGTCCAAAAGGCCATCCATGTCACCAATCCCTGACGATCAAGGTACGAAGCGGAACGCAATGCCGATTTCGCTCTCCTTCGCACCCATTCGCTGTGCTCATGCCCCGCTTATCAAACGTTTTACCCCTGCCCGGGGTTCCGCTGGCTCTATTTCGACTGCAACTCTGACTTTCTCCACCTAGCGCTCCCCGCACGGGATACCTATGCCAATCCTCATTTGCTGGCGAAACAAAAAGGATGATCCTGTGGGGGTGCCGGAAGATCCTGTAGGGCTTGGTTGTGCCCCTCACAGCTAGTCAGGCGCTGGACACGGAGACGATGGCCTTCTTCATTTCTCGAAAACGTGTACGTGATACTCTGGTACCTACTCACCTTCCTGAGTCGAGATTGGCCGCATATGGCTCCCTCCGTGCACGGCCACAGTTGAACGCCCGACCCCGAACATGGACAATCGCACACACTTGATCTGTGGACGTGACGGCACTAGTCGCATGGAGTGATTCAGGGTCCTGTTGGTCACGAAGAATGCACACAGCAAAACTAACTGCACCCATCCCTTTGACCGTGAAAGACGCTGTTATCACGATGCATATATCCGTTGCAGGATCACCTGGTGGGGAAAGACGTGAGACGCGCCCCAAACGCATCGGGGCCAACATAAGGATTGTTCCCCCGCCCCCGCTGGATGCCAATGTGCCTTTGCTTTCGTCGGATCCACGGGTGCGAGTCGTGGTGAGGGGTTGAAGAGCTGGTGCTAGTATCAGTCCACATCCGCGTGTGGCTCTCCTCGATGGCTCTGCCGCTGTCGGTCTTATTCCCGTTTAAAATACGGCCGTCAGGAGACGTGTGATGCAGGAAAGGGGAGAAGAATGGACTGGATCCATCTAGGAACGGACTAAAGGCGCATGTACCTACGGAAGGAAGGGGGGCGCATTTGAGAGGTGGACACAGGACCTCCCAACTGATACGAAGCATGCCATGGAGTCCATATGGGCACGTGAGTGAGACAATGACTCGAATCTCTCACTTTCTCCAGCATCAATTCCTCCAATGAGACCGCTGACGAGATGGTTGGTGACGGCGAGGAGGAAGGGAAGGGATCAGATGTCATATGAAAAGCCACCTGCATCATTACTTGGGTTTCCTACCATAACTTGCGATGGCCACAGATCGCATTCATGGCCCACAACAGCCAGGTCCAAGTGACAATAATGTACACGAATGGTGTTAGGGGCAGGCAGATGAGAGTCAGGGGTGGGGGGAGGAGGGGCGGTGAAGGGGTGACAATCAGGCCGAAAGGGGTGTAGCAAGGGGGCATGGAACCAGGACACACAAAGCAAACGGATGAAGTAAGAGTGAATCTTGAAGAGGGACCGTGTGGAGGGAAGGGGTTGGGTATGTAAAACATGATGTGTGTGCCAGCGGCAAAAAAGGGCAGGAGAGTAAAGGTACGCGCGATAACCTTGTTGTGGAATCAAGGCAGCAGAGATCGACGCGCTTGTTGTGAAGAAATAGGGGAGGAGGGAACGGAGCTAGAGAAGGCCGACACTGCTCAAGTTGTTGCCGACAATGATGTCGTTCACGGCCGACATGACAAACTTGATCTGTGGTGTCGGTGGCACAAGTGGTATGGGGGTAGATTTGTTTGGACTTGCTCTGGTTGAGGCCGACGAACTTGGCCTCTAGAAATTCAATTGCCGGGCCGTAGCTGGCGGGCCCATTGTAGTCGGCGAAGTAGTTGCCAAGAGGTGAGATGGCAAGCTTGGCACGGAACAGGTCGGTTTTGTTGAGGAAGAGAAGGATGGAGCTGCGGAGAGAAACCAGCGAGAGTTGCAGATGGACTCAAACAAGGTCAAAGCCTCAGTCATGCGGTTGGTTTGTTGGCGTCCTCGTAGAGCATTTGGTCGTATTCGCTTACCGCGACCAAAAAGATAAGGGCAGTAACGCTGTCAAAGCAATGGATCCATTTTTTCCGTTCCGATCGTTGTCCTCCCACATCGACAATGCTGTAATTCAGCCGGCCGATTTCAAAGCGTGTTTCGGTAATGCCTGTCGTCTTGACGCGGGAACGGAGGACATCTTGGTCAGTGGGTATATAGGTGCGGAGCCGATGCGGTGAATCGCGTCAAAGTAGTAGGGTGCAGAGTCGTTGAGCTGAAACTCGCGCGAGCGGGCAAAGCAGGCCTGTACGCCTGCATCAGACCACAGAACCCCAATGGCCGCGACAAGCTCGGGGGGCAAGAAGCCAGTAATGGCCTCATCGGGTGCAGCAACAACGCATTGGGCAGCGGCAACGCTCCGAGCTTGGCCCAACGGTAGTTGCAGCACATCCATAGCCTCGAGGAGAACCTTCATGCTCTGAACAGTATTGGAGAAGATGATCTCCTTGTAGGATTCGCGCTCGGCCTGAGAATAGGGCCCGTGGTGGATGAGCTTCATCTGCTTGAGCAGTGTGCTCTTGCCGGACTCACCGGCACCGAGGAGCAGGAGCTTGACCTCGTTTCGCTGCGCAAGTCGGGTCGCCTTGAGCTCGGCATCGATCGCTTCGCTGCGGGTGAGGGCGGCGAGCTGGTCGGTGGGACGGGAGGGAGCGCAGCCCATGGATGCAATGGTGGGGGCAGAGGGAGAGGAGCAGGAAGGAGGATGAGGAGCAGGAGGAGGTGGTAGAGGTGGAGGTGGTGGTGGTGGTGGCGGCAGGGAGGGGCTGCTGCGGCCAGACAGAAGCACGTTGTGTGGCTGGGACATGTAAACTCGTTCCTAGTAACTCGTAACTAGCGAGGCGCAAGGGTGCTGTGGACGCATGATGCATGATGCATGATGCATGATGCATGATGCATGATGCATGATGCATGATGGCGCCAGCGGCAGACGTCGAGAATGGCTAGTGACTAGTGACTAAGGCCGCGTGACGAGCGACCAGTGACCATCACGAACGGCACGCCACAGAGGAATGGATCCTGGGGGCGAGTGCTGGCTAGTGCGGCGGAGGGGAGGAGGCACGGATTTCGCAGCGCGGCTCTGTGCCCTTGTGCACCACATCATGCATCTAGTCTGCCCAGCACACCAGCACACAACTCTGATCATGCATCCCGCACACTGCCCCTCCGCTGCCCTTGGGTGTCGGATATGATGCAGGCGGGTGGAGCAGACGAAGAAGATGAGACAGGTGCAATGGGACGGACACTGTGGCCCACTGCCCTGCCCAGCGCGTGGCGTGTCGGTTGTCCGATTCAGTGTACTAAACAGCAAAACGTTACCCGTTATCGATTATCAACGATCGATGAGATCGATGAGAGATCGATGAGAGCGTGAATCAGTAACCATCGATCATCGATCATTCGGGTACCTGCCTGTCTCCGTCGTCCAGGCCCAGTCTAGCACGTTCGCATCGTACATCGACCCAGCAGCAAACCCAGTCGGCTGGACGCAGCCAGCTGCAATCTGCTGCATATACCCTCTTTCCAGGCGCCTCCGAGCCTATCCAAGCTCCTGTATTCATCGCAATCGATTCATGAATCAGCGAATCCGCATCAATGGCAATGGCAGCAACACGTCAACCGCGTCAACGGCCCAACTGTGCTGACGCCACAGCCCCACCGGCCCCACCTGCAGTTCAGCTGCGGTGCCTGGCGGCTGTTTTCCCATCCAACATCCAGAAACGAATAAAACCCTTCTCTGTCCGCTCGGTTAAACTTTTCGCATCGCAGTAGCTAGTAGCCACCAGATCACTGTCATACATATCACTAGGGCACTTGACAAGCTTGAAGCTTGAAGCTTGACATGTGACAGCTGTTGGCCAATCATCAAAACCATTAATCAAGCTGCAAGCTTTAAGCTTCACAAGCTTCAAGCTTCACGCGTCACGAGATCCTATTTCGATCTTTCTTCGAAAGCATTTTGAAATTTGAAGCTTCTTCGATCATCGATCAACGTTCAACGCAGGCCAAAAAAAGTGGTCAATATGAGGCTTGAACTCATGACCTTGGCATCACCAACACTCCTGGAGGACATATTAGTACCACGCTCTGACCAACTGAGCTAATCGACCTTGTGCTTCCTTCTCTATCATTTCTTCCTTCATCCATATGACACAAAAGATCAGTATTCCCAGTGCTTGCCCTTATAAAACTGCATCCTCTAATCCCCCTATACGATGCTGCCAACAAACCAACAGTTGCTGCCATGCCATTTCGAAAGTATATAGTAAGGCGTAAACCTGCTTTGCCAATGACACTCAGCGAAGGCAAAAAGAAGGTTCTCAACTCTCATTCGACCGTTTCTTTCTTTTGTTCTTTTGTGATGGGCTGCGTTGGATCAGATGAGATGATCCGATCCAAGCTAAGGCCCACCTGCTCTGCACATATGCCCAGTAGAGCGCGCTCCGAAGTCCAACCAAATTCGACGATAGTTGGTTAAACCATATGTACGAGGACCGGAGTGGCCATGCGCCCGACGCGCGACAACATAGGCCAGTCGCCCCCCGCCCAAGTCCCAGTCGGTCGGCCTAAGAATAAGGCCACCAATTTTCCAGTATCTTTCCGACGACTGTGGACCCGTCACTACTGACTTTTCCTTTCTCGGTTGCGCTTGCGGCAACCAACCCCTATTTTGACACATCTTGATTACTTTCTACACCCCCTTCTATTGTATCCGTTTCCCCTTTGATCTAGCCTATACCCCTGGTTGGTGGGGATCCTTTTATCCACCTTCCATTCTCGTCCCTCCCGGCCTATCCTATACAACTCCTGCCCGTTTTCCGGGCAATTGATTCAATAAAGGTAGCCTCCTCTCCACTTAGCTCCCTCAGCCTCTTCCAGCCTCGCCCTCCAGCTCTCCATCTGTCCCGCACAGTCGCGCGAGCCTTCCTTCAACCGCGTCGATTCCCCGTACCAGCGTATCACGTGGGTTCCTTTCCAGCCACGTCGACAGTCGTCCCCATTCTCAGCACTGGCAGCGTTTTCCTCTCCATTGCCCTACCCGTCCCTAAGCCCCGGAAGCTTCAGACACGTCATACGGTCCAAGCCGGTCCACACACAGCAGCCTTGCACACGTGCAGCCGCCTCGGCTTCATGCCCAAAGGCCTCACCTCGTCCCTAGCTCCGCTCGGATCTACCAACTATTAGCCCAAGCCCGAAACTGCCGTGAGTCATCCCAGCGTGTCGTAAGGAATCATTTATACCCCACAAACCTGTTGGGTGTGCCTGCTGGCGGAGCCCGCCCGTGACATCTCTGTTTTTTTTGTGAAGCACAGCGGGTCATACCGGGCAGGTGCGATGATTTTAAAGAAGAACCCAAGGCCGGAATCGTGAAGAAGGATTCGGGTCCTGGACATCTGCATGTGACGGAGAAACTAGCAACATTTTGCTTTGATACCGCCGAATGTGAGGACATATATTGGACATGATGTTGCGGGACAGAGGCAAGAGACCTTTTCATTATTCGATGGAATTCACACTGACATGTCGGCTCTCGCCGTTTACTCTCATCAGATAAGACGTGGCCACCACATACTTCTCTCCATATCTAACGTGAAAGCAAGCCATGTGTGAGAGGGGTGCGAATGCTAGCCGTGGATCCGTGGGGGCATATTGACCCATGTGGGATAAAAGGAAGGGCGATGATTAAGGTGATTGGGACAAGTTCATAACTCTATACCCGTTGGGTTTGTTGAGGAGGTTGCGGCTGCCGCGGCCTAGTACTTATATCATGTGCCCCCCGTCATATACCCGCACCAGTCATCAAGGTCAAAGACCATCTTATCATTACTACCTCTTTGCTAGACGTTGAACCCGAGGGCTCTTCACGCCGATGGAATCGTTCTCGCAAAAAAGACGCGATGATGAATGAGGGGCGCTGGGTAGTGACACAAAAAGCATATACGACTACGGATGCAAATTTTGGCCAAGCACACCACACTTTGCCAGTGTAATCCGCAACTATATACATGTTTTGCTATTGTACACTACCAATGTGCCAATGGTTCGCTTCACTAACACCGCATCCGATTGAAGACGACTGGCGGGGGGAATATAGGCCCTGATCCGCTGTGACATGTGACGACGCCATTGGCTTCTGCAGTGTTTGTGGTTGTTGACGTCCGTCCTAGGACCGCGCGGGTCCTGAGTCATGGAGTCTTCTGGACGATTCTGTCGCGGAAGCTCCTTCGACCAATACGAGGTTCAGTGCTCACATCCTGTGGCAGTAGCGAGGCCGGCAGCGGTGAGCCCGAGAGATGACCAAATATGCTGGATCAGATCGATGAGGAGATCGGCCTGAGCTCAGGTCTGAGGCAGGGAGCCTGACGAGGGTCTGATGAGCGAAGCGTCTTCTCTGTCCCTACTGTTGAGCTTGAGCTAGGTGGCTCGTGCTTTGGCCAATGTCCCTTCAGTTCCTCCTCAGGCCTAGGAGTTCCGCTGTCCCCTCTCCTGTTGTCTTCCTTGTCCCGCAGCTTAGCCCCTGAGGCCTGATGGCAACTCGCTGCTTGAAGCTTGATGTTCCTCTGTAGGCATTGCAGGTTGCCACACCACCACCACCAGTGCGATTGCATCACCCTCGAGGATCATCAGGACTCCAGGTCTCATGATCTCATCACCTGCCTTTTGATATTGATACGTAACATGATTGTTCCATTCCAGATCATGCACATGTTGGAGAAGTATGTACTCAATCAGGTCGATCCCCCACTCGTCTCTTCAGTTGGCTGTGGCCAATGCTCACCGGTCACCTGTGACCGCTGAGGTCGCCGGGGTATCCTCAGGATGAGGCCCTCACATGGCCTCACATGCCAGAGGATTCAAGAGCCCCAGAGGGGCTCACCGCCAGCACTGAGCAGCATCGCAGGGCTTCGCTCAACCTGTGCCTCAAGCTCTTCAAGTGCAGCTTGAAGCAGGAACTTCAAGTTGAATGTTGGACACGTTGAATCCTGCGCCTGAGGCCGGCGGGCCAGAGGCCGAAGGTCCCAGGGCGTAGGCGCTTAGGAGCTCAGCTGCTGCTCAGTCGGAACGCAGCGAGGGGCCTGGAGATCGGAGAGGCGAGCGCTTGACGGATCGTCGCTGTAGCACGTGGTCAGCTGAGCGGCTGTGCAGCAACAGGCAGCAGCCTGCCGCAGCCCCATGGCGGGGGACCGCGAGGGCAACGGCGCCTGTGTTCCATAATCGGTCACTGGCGCCGTGGGTGCTCGCCTCCGGATCATCCCAAACGGATCGACACTGGCGCTGCTCCCAGCCGAGGCTGGTGCGGGGCACAGAGGAGCGCGGCCCGGCGCGGCAGGCAAGGAGCGAGTGTCGGACCAGGACAAGAGAGCTGCGCCCAGCGAGCAGCCCGTGGCAAGAGCAAGCTGTGGCGTGGCTTGCGAACCAAGGTGAGTGCCTAGTGATTGAGCAGTATAGCCACAATCCTGCTTCCTTACAGGGTACCCCGGTCCCCCCGCTTCCCGATTCCCCTCCACAGCGTCTCTTCCTTTTCCTTCTCTGACCCATCCCCTACCCCTCCCACCTCACTCACTGCTCACTCCCGTGCCTGCCCCTCGTTAGCCCTTGTCTCCTCCACCCCCACCTCCACGTTCTTTTCGTCATGCTTGCTCTGCCCCTCGTGTCGATGGTGGCTGCGCTCAGCAGCGCGGCTGGCGTGCTGGCTGGCCACAGCCCAGGGCACCGTCGTGCCCACTCCTCTCTTCTTCCACGCGTTGGGTAGCGTGACCCGGGGCGATGCCTGGCCAGCCATGCCGCTCTACCTCATCGGCAACACCATCGGGTTCAACAAGACTGTCTCCTTTAACAACGATCGTGACCAGACCGGTGAGCCGGTGTTGGAGATGGCACCCAACGGTACCGCCGCGCCTGCTCAGGACATGACCTTTTTCGGTCTGACGTCTTCGTACCTTGGTTCCAACGCTGCCGGTACCACCGACGCGTCGGGGACCCAGACGGTGTACGGTCAACTTACCCTCGCTTCGGATGCCAATAACCTGTGTCGAGATCCACGCGCAAAACGAGACGCGTGCCCTGTCCCATTTCTTGCAACGCCCCTGTTTGACCGATGACATCTCTACGATTTCCAACCAAGTATGGCAACTGGTTGCGTCGTCGAGCAACTCAACCTACCAACTCTACTTTGCTGTGGGCCGGTGGAATCCAACCCCACGTCGCGGTACATGTTCAAGCCAATGAACAACACACACCAGAGCTTGGGTGCCCGGTTGGGTTCGAACGAAACGTACCAGCTCTTCCAAATCGCCTAGGAACCGGACACGTCCAGTCGACTCCAGTACCTGCCTCATTTTTGTTTGTTTTGCTTTCTTTTGTTTTCTGGGTCTTTTCGTCCTCTCTCTGGTTACGTTGATGTTTTTCAGCTGGTCTGAGGGCTGTGATGTCACAGTCTACCTGTCGTTTGGGGGTCGCCCCATCCTCGCTTTCCTTCACTGGGCTCTCTCTCCGTTTTTTATTCTCCCTTTTATCCTATTATCCCTATTCAGTTGTGCATTCTTTTCATGTTGTTTCCTCTCCTCCACAGCGCCTTCTGTCTGCGAGCCTCTGTGAGGTCAATCCACTGTGCTCCACAACTCGACGGTCGAGATGTTAGTGGCTGTTGCAGTGGTGCTGTGGCGGCTTAGCGATTCGTCCTATAACCCCACGGCTAATGAGCTGCTGACCGCCGCCGTGGTGCCCGCGTGCACTACGATATGCCAGACGGGGACGCTGGATGTGTTGTACAAGAAACACTAAACTGAAGGCTGCGTAGGAATCAGACTCCCAGCACAGACCTCTTTGTCGAGCGGGGCGTTCGGCGTTCAAGCCTTGCGGCTCGGTGTTCATGCCGCACGAGAGAAAGCGATGCGGCTGGTGATAAGCCCAAGAGCGGGTGTTACTAGTGTTACGTTGGCTATATACTAGGACGTTGTAGTGTAACATCATCAATCCTCGATCACTCAAACGTCAAGCTCGTCAAGCTTCAAGTCATGTGTTTGGTGGCGCCATTCAACTGCTTGACCGTTCGCAGCGGTGTACATATTCAGTGGTCCTGTGGAATGGCAGGACGCTTATGGAAAACGAGCAAGGCGGGGGAGAGGTGGTGATACAACCAGGGGAAGCCAGTGCGGAGCCGCAGAGCAACAGGAAAAGGGGCGGAACAGAAGCGGACCGGGGCCGCCTCGCACAACGCGGTGCAGATGGACCAGGATTGGTAGTGGTAACGGTGCTGTCGATGCAGTGGTGGCTTCCCGCGGCGGTCAAGCAGCGCAGGCCCAACGGGTGCGGATCCTCGGCGCCAGTTTGGACGCGCCCATGTGACATGGGACACTGCGCAGGGACCTGTCTCCGTGCCCTCGCATGCAATGGGCGCGATCGGCATGGAACAGTGCGCTGGCTTCTCCCCGCCGGAGCGCACACCACCCATCAGTGCATCAGGCCGGAGCATCAGGCATTACCATTGCGTAGGCCTAACTATGGACTCAAACCAGGGGTCCGTAGCAGCGATGCCCAAGCGCTCAGCCGCTAAGCCCCACTGTTTGGAGCGTTAGCGCTTTCCGTACGTAAACATGATTCGTACATACCCTAGAGCTTAGATCCACATTCCCTCGCTGAACGATCGTCGATCGATGATCGATGACCTTGCCGTGGCCGTGCGCGCCAACGCTAGGCAACCTACCAACCTATCTGCACGTCTCCCTGGCTATACAACGATCGCCACTTGGTCTTGATGATGGATACGGTATTCAATGTGTCCTGTAGGGCAGGGACATCATGCTGGACCTGAGCCTTGTGTCGAGGCCATTCCAGGGCCGTATGGGCAGCGCAATGGCAGCAGCTTAGAGCTTAGAGTGTAGAGCTTAGAGCTTAGCGTCGGCCTTGGCGCGGTAGCAAGCCAGGTCGAGGACACGGTTCGAGTAGCCCCACTCGTTGTCGTACCACGACACGAGCTTGACAAACGTGTCAGTGAGCGGGATGCCGGCGGCAGCGTCAAAGATGGAGCTGTGAGAGTCGGTGAGGAAGTCGGTCGAGACGACAGCGTCCGTGTAGCCAAGGATGCCCTTGAGCTCGTTCTCGGAAGCACGCTTGATCTCCGCCTTGATCTCAGCGTAGGGCGCCGGCTTGGCCAGCTTGGCCGTCAAGTCCACACCGACACGTTGGTCGTCGGCACGCGGAAGGCCATGCCCGTCAGCTTGCCGTTCAGCGAGGGAATCACCTGCCCACCGCCTTGGCAGCGCCGGTAGAGGAAGGAATGATGTTGGCCGAAGCGGCACGGCCACCACGCCAGTCCTTGGCCGAGGGGCCGTCGACCGTCTTCTGCGTGGCAGTCGTGGCGTGCCACAGTGTCATGAGCGCCTCGACAATGCCAAACTTGTCGTGGACCACCTTGGCGAGCGGAGCGAGGCAGTTGGTGGTGCACGAAGCGTTCGAGATAACGGGCACCTTGGGGTCGTAACGTCAAGGTTGACACCCACCACGTACATGGGCGTCGGCCGAGGGGGCGAGATGATCACCTTCTTGGCGCCGCCCTTGAGGTGGGCCGAGGCCTTCTCCGTGGTGGTGAAGACACCCGTCGACTCGACAATGTACTCGGCGCCAGCCTTGGCCCAGGGAATGTTGGTAGGGTCGCGCTCGCCAAAGACAGAGATCTCCTTGCCGGCAACGATGAGCTTGCCGTCTTGTGGCTGACCTCCTTGTTGAAGCGGCCGTGGGTCGAGTCGTACTTGAGCATGTAGACCATGTACTCCAAGTCAATGAAGGGGTCGTTGATGGCGACCACGTTGGCCTCGGGGTGCTCCAGCGAGTTGCGGAAGACGATGCGGCCAATGCGACCGAAACTGGAGGAAGGTGAGGGGAAGGGGGGGGGGGGGGGGGGGGGGGGAGAGAGCAAGGACGAGAGAAGAGAGGAAATGGGTCAGCACTGTGCGTCGCCGCGTACAGCCAGAGCAAAAACGCACCCGTTGATGCCGACGTTAACCATGGTGGATGGGGTGGTGGGGAGAATACCGAGGAGGCGGTGTGGTGGGAAGAGTGGGGTGGGAGGGAAGGGTGGAGAGGAGAGGAGACGCCGGCTGGCAAGGACGCAGGACGGGGCCTTATATTCCACGCCGCTCTTCCCGCGTCCGGCTACTGCCGCACGGACCTTCCCGAGGATATGAGTGCGCACCACGATGCGCACGGGACGAGTGTGGTGCGGCCGCCCACTGGCGCTGGGGGGCTCAGGAGCGTGGGCTGCGGCGCAGTGGGATTAACGCTGGGGAGGGTCCTGCACCGCACAGGGGCAGCGTGGGGCGCCGGCGCCGCGCTGCGCTGCGGGCGACGCGGGCGTACGGCGCCAGTGGCCGCGCGCGCGACACTGCTGCTGTGCGCGGCGGGGGAAAACAGCGGCGCTTCGGGATGCGCCCTGGGCTCAGAAGAACTGCGGCGGGGGGCACACTGGCGCCGTGCGGCCCAGCAGCGCGCTCGCGTGCGCTGGCCTCCACTGGGGCGTGGAGCGGGTGGACGGGAGGCGAAGGGCGTGGATGGTTTGGACGCCGCGCATGGAGAAACTTAGCCCGCCGGCCACGCATCCGCCCAGCCGTCTGGGGGCATCGAGGTCTTTCTGCGGGCCAGGCGCCCGACCCCTCCCCCAATCCATCCCCTCCACGCCCCAATCCATCGATCCTGCGTCCCAGATGAACCCAATTCCCCCCCCCCGTCCATCGTAACCCTCTCCACGCCCCTCGCACCCATATAGACGTCGACCCAGCGCCGTCCCGCTAAACCCGCCCACCCCCCACCCGGACCATCCCGGCCGCCCACGCGCTCCGCCACGCCCGCCTTGGCCCGGGGCCCCACACCTTTTCAGGCGCGCTGCCGTCAATCATGCATGCATCACTCGTCGCGCACCGCCCGCTGCTCGGCCCTGCCGGGCCGAGCCGGGCGGGTCCGGCCAGCTCCGGGACGAAGCGAGGAGCGTGGGAGGCCAAGCGAGGCCCCCTGCGTCGTGGTCGCCTCCCCCCCTCCAACGCGGACCGGGCCATACCGAGTGCCCCCGCTGCCCCCGTCGCCCCTGCCTTGCACTCACTCCCACGCCTGGCCCATTGATGCTGCAGATGATGCTCAGTTTAGCCTCCAGTGGCTGCGTTCGATCGCCTGTAGCCTTTCGTTCGTCCCCACACTGGGAAGATGCAATGTCAGCAATGCATCATCAAAACGTCATCAACTAGGGCCTGTCTTGTCCTCCCTCCTCGCAGATCTCAGAGATCTCAGATGAGTGACTACTAGTGCTAGTGATCTGACATCTACATGTCAGCCTGTCGGACGCCACCATCTCCATCTGCCATTCGACATGATCGTTGATCCATTTCTTCCTTCTACCCGCATAACCGTGGCAGGTATCGCATGCATGGCGGCGTTCGCGTTCGTGTACATCATCATGAGTCATGTTCGCCACTCAGTACCCACCGTCGAATCAATACAATCCATCCATCCTAGTCCGTCCGACAAGCCCCTCTAACCCTCTTTCTTCGTGGAAGACCGAAGAGCGCAGTGCCTCCATGCGGGCCAGAGGCGCGCGGGGGTTGGGAGAACAGAGAGGAGAGGAAGAGGCCGCCACCTGCCAACAACCCTTCTCTCTGCTTTTTTGTGGACCCAACAGCGTGAGGCCACCGGGGGCGCTTCGATAATTCCACCTAACCCTGCATAATACTCCGACGGCCTCACGAGCGCGCCGAACGCGCAGCACCCACGCGCAGTACCGCCGGGATGGCGCGGGGAAAGACGGGAGGGGCAGGAGCAGGCCCCGCACCGGGCCGGGACTCGGTCCGCACCGCACGCCCCACACTGGCGAAGTAGGCAAAGTAGACGAGGCAGGCGACGCAGGCGACGCAGGTGCTGGCAGGGCGACGTACCCGATGCACGAGGTAGGATCTCGATGCTCAGCGCCCAGCGCATGTACTTTTGCCACACCACATCCCCCTCGCCCAGGTCCTCGCGTAGCACCGAGCCCGTGTGCGAGCTGGCGCGCAGCGCGTGGGCCCACTCGCCCAGTGCGCGCAGACCAGTGCGTCTGGCCGTCGACGCTACGTGCTCCACCGGGGGATCTGGTGCGGGTGCCAGCCCACCCCCGGTGCTTGTGCCCACTCCCACTCCCGAGCCAGAACCAGAGCGATCAAGGTCAACGTACCCGCTCGAAAATCCAAACGTCGCATGACCCGTATGCTCCATCTCGCTGGGCAGACGGTGGAGCAAGCGGTTCAGCGGGGTCTTTGGCCTGGCCACGGGCGGCGGCGGTAGGGACCTGGTAGGTGGCAGGGGCCTTGGCCGTTCAGGAGGATGAGAATGAGAAGGTGGAGGCGGCGGAGGTGGGGAGGTAGTGTTCTCAGCGGCGGCCTCGTGCTCCACGGGCGGAGGAGAAAAGCTTGGATGTCAGTCAGAGACCAACCGTGGCGCTGGATCGGGGGGGCAGATGTGCCATGGGTCGCTGGTGGGGTGGGGGATGGTCCTGTAGCAGTTTCCCCTACGCCTACGCCCGCGCGGCGGTTGCGTCCGCTGTTGGCACAGGTAGGAGCGAAGGAGAGAGCAACGATGCCGCTGCCGGCGGTGGCGAAGAGGCGGTGGGAAAGCTGGGTGGCTGTCACGGTTGCGCCGGCACAGGCCAGGCCCAATTTGATACTGCGTTCTTTGTGGGAGGTATGTACCAAATGCGCGTTTGGCTCGCTTGCCTCGACGGTCCCGCCCGGGCAGGGGAAGGTGGTGGTGGTGGAGGGCGGGAGGGTGGGAAAACGTACGCAGCCGGGCCAAGGACCACCGTTTGGGCGGTGGTGCGGGCGGGGTGGGGAGGCTGTGGGTGTCGTGTGGAGGGGGTGGGGTGCGGTCGGGTGCGCGACCCAAGATGCGGCCTACTGTTGAACTGACTATGGAAGCAGTACGAGTGAGGGAGGTGCGGAAGGTGCGGGCTGCATCTTGGAGCGCTGTGCCCGGATGGGGCGGGGGCAGGGGGGACTAGCAGGACGGGGTGCGACAGGGGAGGAGGGGAGGAGGGGCGGGGGAAGGAGGACATGCGGGCAAAGGTGCTTGTCGACGACGCGAGGCGCTCGAGGAGGAGGTCCAGGACACCAGCCGACGTAAGGCCGAGTCGCGTCGGGTCTCGTGCGCACTTGGATCAGACACGCGGTGAGAGCCCGAGCCCGAGCCCGAGCCTGAGCGAGATCGCCTTCGTAACGAGGAAGAACGGCGCAGCTCCACACCCGACGCAGTACCAAAGGAGGAGGAACGGTGAAGACGGAAGCGGGGGTCTACCGCGTCCGCGTTGGCCGACTGCGGTGCGAAGGGGCGATGCGAGCGTCGGACGGGGGGGTCATCGCTCGAGCTGGAGGGGACCAGGCGGAACGAACGGAAGAGGAAGTGTCAAACTGTTGTGCGCGTGCGGGCGGATGATAGGATATAGGCGGATGCGAGCGGGGCAGGCGACCGTGGAGGTGGGCGCATCGGTGCAGTGGCAAGAGAGCTTTGACTGCTTTCGCTGCGAAGATCAAGGTCGAGCGTGCCAGAGCCCATGCCGTATGGGAGAGTAAGAAGCGACCCATCTCCCACAGTGTTGCGGGCGGAGGGGACGGAGGTGGGGAGGGAAGCGGGGAGGTGGGGGTGGAGTGACGGTGGTGGGAAGAGGCGTACTGCTGCCTGGAAGCGGCAGGGACTGGGCAAAGGGGTCGCGTGCCAGTGCGGAAAGGGGCGAGGGCCGGTTGAGGATGGAGGTGGAGCGGGTGAGGGTGTCCAAGGGAGGCAGGCTGAGGGAGGCAAGGGAGGCGTCCTTGTCGAGCCACTTGGGGGCGGAGGAGAAGCTGCTCTGGCTCCTGTAGGAGAAGCTGGGATGGAGCGTGTCCTCGCCGACCGAGTCGGTCTGACAAAGGAGCGCCAGGCGGGTGCGGGTGGGGGGGGCGGCTGGTGGGATGGTGGGCGGGATGGCGGCTGGGATGGCGGGCGGGACGGCGGGGGCGCGGGGGCGGCGCGGGACGAGAGGCGGCGCACCAGCTGGCGGACGGCGTCGACGGGGTGGAGCCTGTGGGGGCGGGGGCGGGGGTGGGGGCGAGGAGGGGCGGCTGTGGCTCGGCGGGAGGGGCCATGAGGAGGTGTGCGGGGCGGCGGCGGACAGGGCGGGCGCGGGGACGGGGGCGGGGGGGCATGGCGGCGCAGAGAGGAGGGGAGAGGAGGGGAGAGGAGAACACGGCTGTCTGCTTCTTTGCGGCGTCTGCCGGAGATCCACGGGCAGGGGAGCTGCTAGGCTCGAGCGTATTATTAATGCTGCTCGCAGTGGCGGTGACTCTGAGCTGTGCGCCGCAGTGCGCCGCTCTGCCGCCGCTGGGGCGGAGCAAGGGGGCGCGGGGCTGGCAACTGGCGCTGTGCGGCAGGCGCCACTCGCTAAAGCACCCCTGCTCTCTGCCCTGCGTTGTGCTGTGCTGTGCCCTCCATCCATCCCTACCACACATCCGCCCCGGCACGCTTCTTCTCCGCCCTCTCCACAGCCGTCTTTCCAAACACAACACGCTATCTCCCTCTCCGTCGCACCGCTTTCTCGCCAATCGCCGCCGTATCACTCATCGCCACACGCCCACAAAATGCACCGTCTCCCTTCTGTCCTCCATCTCATCTTCCACCATTAGCCCCGCCGTTTTCATCTCATTGTCGTGGACCTTCGTGTCATGTCACGCATCGTATGGACCTCTTGTCACACGCCATGCCAGCGCTTCTCGCAATGCAGAACGAGTCTTTCTCCTCTTCTGCCCTATATACTGATCGGCCTGGGCCGATTACCTTCTTGCTACGTACGCCCTGTTTGGCCTGTTGTCGGAGTTCAGAGTCATGTGGGGAGTGGCCATCCTATGCTTACCCCGTCCTCTCCACTCCACTTGTACAGTGCATTCAGCTGTAGAGACGCTGCGAGCCACAGAACCAGCGGCCATAGGCCTTAGCTTGCAATCGCCCCGCCACAGAGCGTATCTCTGCTGAGTGCGGCTGGGGGGCGGGCGGGGCTGTGACGTAGTATTTGTCACGCGTTTCCCACACCCAACACCCTCACCAGCCCAACCTTTCGGGACGTAGATCGTACAACTGATCCTTACAAACCAGTCCGCCGGCGTTCAGGATGTTCCGGCCAACCCAGATGCACCACACACACGTCTGCTCGCACCATGCATCACCTCTTCTTCACATCCTTCCGTACCCGTTTCCTGGCGGTTGGAGCGGCCAAGTCCGACGCGTCCGAAGGCCGCTTGGGTTGGGTGGTCGACGAAGCGGATACGTTGCGCGCACGGGCTGTGCCCAACGAGCCTGACACATTGCTTTTGCAGTCGGGGAGGCGGCTTGGCCTCTCCTCTTCCTCCGAGCTAGAAAGAGAATTGGGATGAAAACGGGCCGAGTCCGAGTCCGAGTCCGAGTCCGAGTCCGAGCCCACGTCCGATCCCGAGTCCGAGACCAACTTGGGCTCCAGCCCTTGGTCCGAATCCGCCTCCGCCTCCGCCTCCTGTGCGTGAGGTTCAGGCTGGCCAAACCGTGTGCGGCCCACGGCGCGCGTGCTGGACGGCGCGTCGTCCTGGTCGCTGTCCAGCTCCCACGAGCGCCACTGGTCATCGTACTGCACCACGGCCTGGGCGCGCGTGCGTGCATGGTTCTCCTCGCGCGCGCAATCGCCGCCGCAGCCGAGGGCAGCACCCACTCGTCCGGTTGCAGCGGGGGGAAGAGGATGCGATGCGGGCGCAGCACCCGCCGCTGGCGCTGGTGCTGGCGTGACCTGACGCGGTGGCAGGCGAGGCGGAGGCAGCGCCTGAGGCAGGCGTGGAGGGAGCCCGGGCGGCCGCACGCTGCATGAACTTGAGCCCGGCGATCTTGCTGCTCAACCCGCCCCGAGCGGGGCGGGCGGTGGAGGGCGGGAGCGACATGGGGCGCGATGCAGCCGCGGTGGGAGTGGGAGTGGAAGTGGGAGTGGGGAGTGGGAGTGGGAGTGCAAAGCAAAAGCCAAAAACAAAATCTGGCCGCTGTTATTTAATCAGGGCGGAGATGGGGAGGAGCGGAATAGGGGCAGGTGCATTGAGGAGCACAGCTGCTGCTGATCGCTGTCCTTGGGCCTCTTATCCCCCCGCCACCGCCACGCTCCCCACCATCACCACCACCACCACCACCCTCCGCACCACTACCACTACCACTACCACTACCACTACTTCTCCCCCTTGCGCTCCCCCTGCCCCTCCTCACTTTCCGGCCGTGATGGAGCGCCTGACGGGCAGCGCCGAGTCTTCCGGCAGCGCCGTGCGTGCTGTAATTCTGGCCAGTGTGGTCGGGGCCGCGCGTTCGTTGACAGGCGCCCAGCCGGGCGTTCCTGTCGCCAGCCGGAACTTACCTGCGCTCACAGAGGTCCTCCGCGTCGCGTCTTGGCTACCACGCGCGTCAGTCCGTCCGATGCGGCGGCAACAGCCTACCCTGCTGGTGACCTGCCTTTTCTCCCTGGCGACGATGCGCGCGGCACGGGCGCCAGCCCGTCCAGCCCGGCTGCGGTGGCCGTGGACGTGGTCACGCTCACTTCCCGCCTGGCCCAAGCGGCTCAGGTGGTCGCCTCGGCGGAAACGGGCAGCACAAAGTGCGGCGCCCGAGCGCCTGTGCACGTCGTTTTTGATCCTGCCGAGCCGCTAACTGTTCTCTGTGCCGATCCGCCGCGTTGGCCTTTGCCATCCTCTACGTCCTGACCGATGCGGCGACCCACGTTCGCGGTGGGGAAGTAGTTACGGTCCGACTGGCCTCGATCGCACACCAGTCGAAGTGCGAGTTCCAGCTCCAGCTCCAGCCCACGCTCCTGCGGGCGACCCGGTCCAGGTCACAGTTACTGCTTCCATCCCATCTGCGTCGCTGACGGTGCACGACGAGGTGGAAGATGCGGGTCAACGGTCCGCGCGTGCTAGCTGCGGCAGCTCGCTCGTTGGCGCCCCGCCGGGATCGGCCGTGCTGTCGCTTTCTCTTCCGCTCTCCTTGCCTCATCCTTGCCGCGTGGCGAGGAGGCGCAAGGGGACAGCTTTGCTACTACGCGCGAAGCGCGTATGACCTCTTTGCATTGCTCCCCCCAAACCCCAACGACCGGAACTGTACCCCCGCTCACAGACGTACCATGCGCCGTCTCCTATGGCTTGGCACGCCGGTCTCGGCCCCGCACTCAGGGCCGCCCACGACTGTGAATTTGGCTGATGCAGCGATGGAGCGGGCAGGCCAGCCCCGCCCACACCCAGTACCGGCACGGGCGCTCCCTTGCCCCGTCCCGCCCGACCCGCACGAAGGGGCCCCGTTGCCCATCCGGCTCCTGCTTCAGGGGAGCGTCGTCAGCGGCGACGAGGGCGGCGGGCACGGCCGTGCCTCCTCGGTCGTTGCCCCGCCCGAGCCCGAGGCCGGATTGGACACGCTTCGGCTCAGTCCGCGGTACACGCTGTTGCAAGCCGTGCCACGCTCGGGGCCGGCGACGCCGTTGCGAGAAGCGATTGATTACTTTGGCTCGGCGTTAGCTTCGACGTCAGCGTCGGCTTCGGCTGGTGTGGATGCGAAATCCGATGCGCCGAGCACGCCCTGGCCGGCATAGGTAGAGCATGGGCATGGACTTGCCCGCGACAGCTTTCCTCCAGTCCGGGCAGGTACCTGAATCCGCTGCGCGCGCCGGGCTGGTACTGCAAGATCCGCAAGGCCGTCCGGCCGGGCTATTCTTTCCCTGGGGCACGTTTCGGCCGATCCAGGCATGCCAGCAACCTCGTCGCTCACCAAAAGGACCCGCTCTTGGCCTCTGCTCCGCCCCGCGCCCTTGGCCGAGGCAGCTGAGACCGAGCCGCCGCACGACCCTACTGACCCGGAAGTCACCCCGCCCACGCTCGACCGCCAAGCGACTCTCCTCCCGCCCCCGTCGGGCTCGAACGAGACCAGGACAAGCCCCAGCGCCAGTGCTGGCGCGCGCACTCCCGCTCCGACCAGTACGGTCCCTGTGCCCGTGCCCGTGCCCGTGCCAGGGAGGGAGGCGAGCCAGCCCAGGCCGGGCGGACGGTCGTTGGGTACGGCCGGGGAGGCTGTGGCCAACGCGCCTTCGGCTGCGCTCGCTGCTGCGACCCAGGACGATGCGAGCAGCCAGGCCACTCCCGCTGCGGCGGCGAACGCGGCGCACGCCGAGGCGGACGCGAATGCGAATGCGAATCCAACTGTGAATCACAATGCGAATGAGAATTCGAATGCGAATGCGAATGCGAATGCGGATGCGAATGCGAATGCGAATACGGATGCGAATACGGATGCGAATACGGATGCGAATGCGACTGCGAATGGGAATGGGAATGAGGATGCGACTGCGTCGGCGGGGCCGTCGCGGCAAGGCTCGCTTCTCAAGGCCAAGGCAAAGCCAAAACCAAGGCCAAAGCCAAGGCCAAAACCAAGAAGCCCAAGGCGGTGGCCAAGGCATCGGACGACCCCAAGACCAAAGTCGTCTTACCTCCCATCAAGGTCCTGCTCGTCGAAGATAACCACATCAACGTGCAGATTCTCAGTCGGCTGCTCACCCGTAACCAAATCCAATTGACGTGGCCAAGAACGGAATGGAGGCCATTGCGAAATGGCGTGACGGTAGTTTCCACATCATTTTTGTACGTCTCTCTCTTTCTCTCTCCTTGTCTCTTTTTCTCGTTCTTTGTTTCTCTCCTTGCCCGGCGCTGCGCCGCTGTGCATGGGTGAGTGGGTGCGCCCGACGGTCGGATGCGGAGGCTGACGTGACCCCCTACGGGATGGTGCGGTAGATGGACATTCAATTACCCGTGCTGGACGGGATTGTGGCGACCAAGGTGATCCGGCGGCAAGAGAAGATTAGTGGGATTGGCAAGTACCCACCGCCGAGCACGCCGACGGCGCGGGACCTACCGCCACTGGACGGGGAGAAGGAAGGGTGTGACCCGGCGCTGCTGGCCCAAGCGGTCGCCACGGCAGCCGGCACGGTATCGGGGGCGAAGCCAAGCCGCCCGCTGGCGCCAAGTACGGCGAGTACCGTCCGGCAGTAATCATTGTCGCTCTGACCGCCTCGTCGTTCGACTCGGACCGCGTCGCAGCCCTCGCTGCGGGCTGCAACGATTTCCTCAACAAACCCGTCGACCACGAATGGCTCCGGCGCAAGATCAGCGAGTGGGGGTCGATGCAGTACCTGCTGCTTGCGGGGCTGTCCGACCGCCGCCTGTGCCGCCGCCGCCGCAGGCACAGCCACCAAGCAAGAAAGACCGCCCGCGCGGATCGGCCGGAAGGGCAGAGAGGGTGGTACGTGCGCGCGACTTGGAACGGACCCAGTTGCGCCATGCTGGCCTGGTCGCCGAAGGTCTCCACATTGGTCCACGACGTACCCCGCGCACCGGTTCCCCCCCCAGCCGTGCCAGAGCCCGCGCCGGCCAGGGCGACCGGCCACGCAGGTGCCGAGGCCGAGGCCGAGGCTGAGGCGGCGCAGGCCACGGCGGCGCAGGCGAGCACCGAGTGGGCGCAGCAGCCGGCCGACGCGGTCGACCCCGCGGTGGGGTAGGAGCGGAAGGAGGGGCGGGGGGGAGGGGCGTACACTGTAGATGAACGGCGTCGAAATGGATGCAAGCGACGGAAGCGGAAGCACAGCACGTAGCGTTTGGACGGGGGCTGGGTGGAACGTGGATTGGGGTCGAGTCGCATAGGCTGCCTTGTGTGTGGGGGTGGGAGTTCCAGCGTGCGCAGGCACCGCTTTCTAAAGTGTTCTGGAGCAGCGGCCAAAAGCGGAGCAGGCACTGGCCATGCCAGCGCGGGGCCCCACGGCCGACTGAGTACTGATGCAGAATTGGAATCCCAGGGATGCTGGCAGGCGACACATACTTGTCCAATACTGTGGGTGCGTTGCGCCGGGCTGGTCGGCACGGAGGAGGGGGAGATGGAGTGCGTCCTGCGGCACACAGCACAGGCAACAGGCACAAAAGCTTCCCATTGCACAGATCATGCGCCCCCCATCACACATCCAAGCGCCCCCAGCACCCTCAGCAGCCCCGCAGCCGCCCCCAGCACGGCGAGCGTGGTCTGTGCGTCGGCGTTGCACCGCACCCGCCGCGCCATGCTGCGCGCAGCTGCCAGCCCAGCGCGTACTTATACCTCCTTCCCACGTGCTTCTGCCTGCCCTCTCTCTACCCCCTTCCCATCCCCACCCCACCCCCACCACTGCTGCTACTATGACTCCTACCCCGCCCTTGAAGCCTGGCGAGCTGGTGCTCGTCACTGGCGCCACCGGCTTTATCGGTGCGCACATTGTGGAGCAAGCACTCAAGGCCGGTCTGCGCGTGCGCGCCACCGCGCGCACCGACGCCAAGGCCGCTGGCCTGCACGCGTACTTTGACGCGCTGTACCCGGGCCAGTTTGAAACGGTGCTGGTGCCCGACATGATGGCGGCGGATGCGTATACCAAGGCGATCCAAGGCGTGGCCGGCGTGGCACATGTGGCTGCCGTGCTGACGTTTTCCGACAAGTGGGAGGAGGTGGTGCCTCCGAGTGTGGAGGGCACGCTGGGTATCCTCAAGGTGGCCGCTGCGACGCCGTCGGTGCGGCGGGTGGTGGTCACCTCCAGCTCGTTTGCCGCGACGTATTCGCAGTTTACGCAGGGCAAGGAGGTGACGACCGCGTCGTGGAACGAGGAGGTGTCGTGCCGGCGCAAACGAACGGCAACAAGAAGGACATTTACGCCGCGAGCAAGGTGCTGTCGGAGCAGGCGGCATGGAAGTTTGTGCAGACGACCCAGCCTGGGTTCACGCTGACGACGATCCTGCCCAATGTCAACTGGGGGCCGACGCACCCGGCAGCCACGTCGTTCAACACCAACCTGATCGTGTACCAGACGCGGCGGCGGGGGACCTGAGCCGGCTCAAGTACGAGGGCCCGCAGTGGATGGTGAATGTGGTGAACACGGCGCAGGTGCACGTGGCGGCGCTGACGCGGGCGGATGTGGGCGGGGAGCGGATCCTGGCGTTCACGGCGCCGTACACGTACCGCAGCCTCATCCACAACATCCTCGCTGTGCGGCCGGATGCGCCGCTGGCGCACACGGCGTGGGAGAAGGAGGCGGAGCTGGACAAGGAGGACCTGAACGAGGTGCACAACGGCCGCTTTGTGGACCTGATTGGGCGGGATGCGCTGGTGGATTACCCCACGTCCGTGCGCCAGTCGCTGGCGACCGAGCCCAAGGGATGGACGGCGCTGTAGTATTCCTACTGGCAATGATAATGACATGCACGTGTTGAACGTTCAGCTGCAGCATACGCGTACGTAATCGCACCAGCAGCCGAGGCCACGATGCAGCTTACATACACAGAAGACGGCCGAAGCAGGCTGGCGCAGCACGGGCGCAGGCGCAGTGCGCGTGGCCACTCGCCTGCCACTCTGCACGATGGCCCAACCACCCAGTGGGCAGCCGCGCCGCCCCGCCCCCCACGGCGCGCGTGTGGCTGCACCTGAAAAAAAAAGAAAGAAACCAGCGCAGCGTCCCGCGTGCCGCCCGTCCCCCAACCCTACCCCTGGGAACGTGCAGAACAAACCGCGTGCAGCACAGGCGCCGTGCTGCCCGGGTGGTGGCGAAACGCAGGGGGCATGGGCGGTGCTGTGCTGTGCTGTGCTGCGGCGGCATTCAGGCAGCGCGGTGGGTGAGCTGAGCTGGAGGATGAGCGATGCCCGCAGGGGCCGCAGGAGCAGTCGCAGTAGGCAGCACGCAGTAGGCAGCACTCTCCCCTGGGCCCCAGGCGGCAGCAACCCCCCCCGCCACGCCCGCCCGACCCCGATGCGCCGGCGTGGCCAAGTCGGAGGCCGTCGCGGCGATGCACAGCTGCGTCCCCGCCACCACCTCCTCCGCGCGCCCTCCCCCCCCCCCCCCGCCTCGCTGCCCCCCCTCCCTCGCCTGCTCACTCCACCGGCCTACCTTCCTCGCTTCCCCCCCCCCCCTCGGCCCTGGCCTTGGCACTGCGCTTGGTGCCGGCGTGCTTGCCTGCCAGCCCCTCTGCAGCCCTCTGACTCGAGCCCAGAGCTGATGAGCCTCTGAGTGCCCCGCGACGCTCAGCCCGCCGTCTCTTCTCTCTCGCTCGACCCGCGCTCCTTGCCCGCCCCCTCCCCTTCTCCTCCCCCCCCCCCCCCCCCCCCACCCCCACCCCCAGAACGCACAGACGCCTTAATTGCAGCTCCTGCGTGTTCGCCCCGTGTTCCCCGTGTTGGTGCGTTGTCCGGCTGCCTGCCTCTGCGCTCGCCCGCCCCTGCGTCTCCGTGCCTGTGCCGCTGGCCATGAGCTACTTCCCCGCCATGGGCGCCGTCTACGGCGGCGCGCCTGCCTACCCCGCCGCCTACCCGCCCCGCCGCACCGACAGCCACCACGGTGCCGCGGCCGCCTATGCCCAGTGGCCGGCGCCGGGCCCCGTGCATTCGCCCCCCCATGTCCAGTATCCGCTCGCCTACCCCGCCCATGACAGCGCCTACTACCCCCTACCCCCCCCCCCCTCGCCCCCCTCCCGCCCCAGTACGCTCCCGCGGCGCCGCCGCCGCCTCGCCCCTCGAGGCGCCCGACTGGGCTCCGTCCGCCGCCGAGTACCGCGCCACGGGCCACGGGTACGCCCACACCCACCACTCCCTCGAGCACCAGCTCGTCGTTGCCACAATCTCGCCAAGCTGTCCGCCAGCCATGGTGCCAACTCGGCGGCCGCTCCTGCGGGCGCGTGGCCGACGCCGCCTTCGCAGCACCAGCACCAGCACCCCCACCAGCACCAGCACCAGCAAGCCCCGCTGCCGGCCAACGCCCACCCCCAAGTACTGGTCTCACGCCGTAAGTCTCCCCTTCTCGGCCTCTGCCCTGTCTGGGTCTGTGCCCCCCACTCTTGCTGACGCTGAGGCCTGGTTTGTTGATCCTGCCATCTTGCATCTTGGTACGCATCAGCCGTCTGCCGTGCCGCTCGTCTCCACCCCGCCGCCCGTGTGCAGCGCGACGTGCCCAAGCCCCGCGTCGCCCGTGAGCGAGAGGCGATGCCCGGCGACGAAGATTGGTCTTGGAGGGACGCACGTCTTGGCTTGCGCCCGTGGTGGCTGCCCTGTTCCTTCAGCTGTCCGAGGCGTTCCAGGAAGTGGTTGGTGAGCGATGAGCCCCGACTGGCTCTCGCCTGCTAGCAAGCAGGTCGTCGACATGGCCCTGCACCGCAGCCTACCTCGCTGCAGGTGGCCACGGACCAAACGTACGACGACCGTGTGTTTCTTTCGTTGCAGCAAGACTCGATCTATGCGCAAGTGGCGCTCCTGGCCGTTGCAGCGCGAGGGTGCGGTGCAGACGACGCATTTGACCATGGAGACGTTTACCAATTTTGTTCAAACCGTGTTGCAGCAGCCGCTGCTTACGCCCTCAACCCTCTTCCTCGCTCTCTTTTACGCCCTCCGGCTCTACCGTACCCTTGCCGATGTGGCGGGGAGGAGATGGAGGATGTGTGAAGAAGCAGGAGGGTGCGATGGAGGCGCAAGCCTACCTCGTCCAGACCTGGAAGCAGGAATTTGCCCAGGCCTTCCTGCAACCCAGCACGTCGCTCCCGTTCAAGCTGTTTGTCTTGGGCCGATGATGGGCAACAAGCACTTGGACGACAATACCTTTTTGAACAAGACCTGGACCGAGGTGACTGGCATCCCGCTCGCCGAGCTCAACGTGATGGAACGCTTCTACCTGCGCGTGTGCCACTTTGACTTGGTGCCGAAGGAGGAAGAGTGGGTCTCCTACCTCCACGATCTCAGCAACTTTGTCTCGCGCCCGCCTGATTGACTCGTACAACCCGCCCTGCCCCGGGGAGGAAACGATTGACAAGGCGCTGGAGATGAACGAAGTGGGACCGGACCAGTACAGGTGGGTGCTGGTTGCGCTCGAGGAGCAGTTGCCGGCGGAACGCATGCTGAAACCCAAGCGGGCCAGCTCGGTGGTTTCCTACCTCTCCACGGGCGACATGGACCTGGACTCGCCGTTGCTGGAGCCTGTGTCGCCAGCGTCGGAACATTCCACCGTCGACTCGCTCAACGCGTCGCCCTACCGCGGCTTTGAGGCGCTCTCCTCGCCCGCCCAGCAAATGGACGACAGTACCTCCTCCTCTTCGTCCTCGTCGCCGTCGATTCAAGAGCCCGAGGCGAAGGCCTCGGTCCCGCTCGCTCCGGCTGCGTTACTGCCTGTGGGCCAGAGCAAGGCGCCCGAGTACGCTTCCTGGATGGGGTACAACGGATACTATCCTTACCCCTACTCGTACCAGCCGCAACAACCGCAACAGCAACAGCAACAACGCTTGGTCCCGCTCTACGGCCACTACCACCCGTACCGCCTCGCCTACCCGTACACGGTTCCGCATGTGCCCATTGCCGGACTGTGAGGGTGGCGTGGTAGGTTGTGGTTTACGTTTGGTGGTTGGTGGTTTGTGGACTGTGGACTGTTTGTTGATTTGTGCCGTGTTCCCCGTTTCGTTCCTGCCCTGCCCATCTCTTCATCTGTTCTTGCCTGCTCGCCTTTGCCTGCCCTGTTCGCTCGCCTTTTTGTTAACCACTTCCCAAGGGCTTGGGGCCCACCTGGGTTTCGTCCGTCTCCCCACTGGTCGCGTCCGTCCTCCGCCTCTGCCTCTGCCTCTGCCTCTCGGCCTCCCTCACCTTCTCCCCTTGGTCCGTCTTCGTTCCCTGTCTCGGCTCTCCCTTCCCCCCCGACCACATCACCATTTTTCCCTTTTCCTTTTTTTTCTTTTCTTTCTCTTTTTGTCTTTTTCTCTTTTTTTTTTTCTCCGTCCCGCCGCGGACGCACGTGCGTTCCGTCGGCCCGCGTTTCTCGACATGTCCTTAACATCGCTGCCTCCTTACGGTTCCCAGTTCCAGTTCCTTGCGGAGCGTCGGATGTTCTCTTATGCCAAAACCAACAAAAAAGCGCTTGTGGCCTTCCGCTTCTGACGCCTGGCTGTAGGTGTGGAGTGGAGTGGAGTGGAGTAGAGTGTGGGAGTAGTGTGGGGGACCTCTCCCCTTCTCTGTCTCTTCCACTCCCTCTCTCCACACTCTTAGCTAGGCGGAACCGTTTCAAGCTCTCTCTGCCCTTCCCCCTCTCCTCTCTCTATCCTCTCTCTCTTCGCCTCTCCTCTCCTCCCCTCTCACCTCACCTCACCTCTCTTGCCCGGCCCTGCCTTCCTACAATCCATCCCCCCTTCCCCCCCTTAGACGTTGGACCGCAATAGCCCCTGGTCTGGGTCCCACTTGGTCCTGCTCCTACTCTTCTTCTGCCCCCGACGCTCGACGCCCGACGCCCGACCCCGTACCCACCCCTCCGCCCCGTCGCCCCGGCCTGCTTACCTCGGCACCTTGTCACCTCGGTCGCCCCCCTAGCTCCCCGTCTGGCCCTGGCCCACCTCACACGTCCCCCCCCCCCCCTCGGCAGTGCAGCTTCTGCCATAGGGAGGGCGGGCTTGCCTCCGTGAATTGCGTGTGGGCTTACGCTTAGATCGACGTTCAGCGTTCCACGTTCAACGTTCCACGTTCAGCGTTCAGCGTTCAGCGCTGAAGTTCAACGCTTCCCCCGCACAGCAGGGCGGAGCTCAGTGCTCAGTGTAGAGTATTCCAGGTGTCTTCCCCCGTCCGCCGTCGGGGTACGTTTACCTTATACTAGGGTAGGGTACGGTACGGCACGGTGGGGTATATTAGTGTACGACGTGTCCTCCCGCGGCCTTGACGGGTTAGCGGTTACGGAATGAACGACAAACGTAGGTGGAGGGTTAGGCGAGCGCGGTTGGGTCAGGCCACAGTAGAGCGGATTGGTCCGGACCCTTTTTCCGTGGTCACGCGGTCACGTTTGGCCTACTGCAACGGCGGGGGGGTCGGGCATGTACAGTCCGTCGCGCGGCGGTGTCGGTCGGACAGGTACGAAAACGTCCCGGTTGCTGCAGTGGGCGGCCTGTAAGGTGACAACCATACAGGGAGATGGGTTCGACTGGGTGACTGGGAACGGTGTACTGCGCAAGGCCCCTCCGCGCGCGGTGCTCCGTTCTCGGTGGTGGTACTTTGCCACCGGCGGTGCCGGTGGACGGTACGGCCGCTCTCTAGCATAGCAACCAGCCACGCTGGTTCGTATATACCAAGCGATGCCATGAGATGAGCCATCAGCAATGTTCCATGGGCACCACTGTGCATTCAATCCATGCCGTAGTGCCGTAGGGCAGCTGTTTGCGCCCCGTTTCATTCGCTCCAGGCAGCTGAGAAGGAAATATTGAATGGCGCATGGAAAGCTCCGTGTGCGACCAGAAGGGAAGTGACCAGTGGTGACTGTGGTGATGCCGGTGATGGAGAGGGCCAGAGCGTCACCGACCCATTGAGGGCCGTGCAGGGGAACTCTGGTAGCACTATACCCTCTATAACATGCTCTCAACCTCTCGTTTCCGTTCATTAATTGCCGCCGTTAAAACAGCCCTCTGTGTAGTAGTTTAAAGACTGCGCGTCGAATAGAGTGTTCTGCTTCATGGCGAGACAATAGTACTATAGCGGGCATCATGTTATCACGCAGTCAACTTCGGTATTATGTGTCATCTTATTGTGAAGACGGTCATACGATGATCCGGTGTCATACGATGATCCGGTGCTCATGATGGAGACCTGGCAGGGAGGGGGTCTTTTCGACCGCACATAGTTGTTAGGAGAACAGATGGGGTGTGGGTTCCAGATTCGAGAAGAGAAAGAGAGAGAGAAAGAAAGAGTAAAAAGGAAAGGAGAATAGGAAGAGAAAAATAGTGACATATATTGGGTTCCACCCGCAACCACTTGTGACCATCGCTGTAATACACGTGGACAACAGGGGGTGCTCACCACTAAGAGCTGTGACTGGCGCGGCGCTTTCCAGCGCTCCGGCTCCGCTGCTCAAATCCCTGCACGATGGGGTCTGCAATGGCCTGCAGGTGTCTTTTCTTTTCTTGAAACTCTCCTTTGAAGCCTTCGTTGAGTACTCGCCGTGCCAGTCAAACGTCTGATTGACCGTCGCTTCCAGTACCTCCCTTTCCTTCGGCTTGAGCTTGTCCGCAGTACCATGTTCACGCAGCCAGCGGCGCATTTGGCAGGCGTACAAATCCAGCTCATTTAAGGCATTAATCCGTGCCACTGCTTCCTGATCATCTTTCTTGTATTTCTCGGCATCCGACACCATGCGCGCAATGTCCTGCTTTGACAGGCGGCCACTATCGGTGATGGTAATCGTTTGGGAGTTGTTCGTCTTCTTGTCAACAGCCGACACCGTGAGAATGGAGTTGGTGTCCAAGTCAAAAGTCACATCAATCGTAGGCTCATCCCAGGGCGCAGGCGGGATATCAGTTAACCTGAACGCGCCCAGAAAATGGTTCTCCTCGACGAGGGACCGCTCACCCTCGTACACGGAAATTCTGACATCAGCCTGGTCGCCATGATGCGTTGTGCGAAAGGATTTCACCCCCGTGGTGGGCACCCTTGAATTGCGTTTGATGATGGCAGAAAACACACCGCCGTGTTTTCTCACACCCAAAGACAGTGGGACTACATCGAGCAGAATCAGCTCTTGGCTCAACTCGGGGTTTTTGTCACCCGCGAGAATCGCAACCTGGATGGCGGCGCCATAAGCAACAGCCTCGTCGGGGTTGATTGAGCGATTGAGTTTGCGCCCGTCAAAGAAGTCCGATAGAAGGCGCTTCACACGAGGAATCCTTGTTGATCCCCCAACCAAGACAACGTCAGTCACGTCATTTTTGTTAATGTTCGCGTCTTGCAGGACGCTCTCGACAGGGCCAATGATACGGGAAAACAGGTCTTTGCACAGCTCCTCAAAGAGAGACCGGTTGATAGAGGCGATAAAGTCAATACCCTGAAATAACGAATCGATCGCGATTGTGGTATGTTCAGCCTCGGAAAGAGTTCGCTTCGCGCGCTCGCATGAAGTCCGGAGACGGCGAAGAGCGCGGGGGTCAGATGTGATGTCCTTGTTTTCCTTGCGTTTGAATTCCTCGACAAAATGGTCGACGAGACAGGTGTCAAAGTCTTCGCCACCGAGATGGGTGTCACCGGAGGTGGCCTTGACGGAAATGTGCCCGCTGTAATGTCAAGCAACGATACGTCAAACGTACCGCCACCCAAGTCAAAGACGAGGACAGTACGTTTATGTTCAGTCATGGTGTCCAACCCGTAAGCCATGGCAGCAGCAGTGGGCTCATTGACAATGCCCAAGATGTTGAGCCCGGCAATGGTACCAGCGTCTTTGGTAGCCTGGCGTTGGGAGGTGTTGAAGTAGGCAGGCACTGTCACCACAGCATCCTTTACAGGCCCACCAAGGTACGCCTCGGCCGTCTCGCGCATCTTGGACACAACCATGGCCGAGATTTCCTCGGGAGTGAAAGTCTTCGTATCGCCCTTGTATTGGACTTGAATTGCCGGCTGACCGTCCTCATCAACCACTTTGAAAGGCCAGTGCTTCATATCATCCTGGACCACCTCTTCGTCAAATCTGCGGCCGATAAGCCGTTTGGCGTCAAACACGGTATTGGATGGGTTCATGGCAGTCTGCTTGAACGCCGCATCACCAATAAGCCTCTCCATGTCGTTGAAGGCCACGTAGGAGGGGGTGGTGTTATTGCCTTCGCTGTTGCGAATGATCGTGACCCTGTCCTCACCCTCAAAAACAGCGACACATGAGTAGGTGGTGCCAAGATCGATCCCGATTGCTTTGGTCATGGTAGGTGAGGAGGGCGGAGAAGTGCTGGGCGGGGAGGTGGTGGGGAGAGAGCTGGTATGTGGTGCGCGTACGTATGGTTAATTCGGCATGGACACTCTCTTATATATCGACAGATGCCAATCAACAGTATTATAGAGTCGCTGTGCCGTATAAGCCTTTTGCATATTTTAAGTTTTCTCTCACCGGCTGGGCTGAGTGGGCGCGGATGCCTGTTAGTATGGGCTACCGTCCGTGGGGGGCGTTTCTGCATCAGCGTCGTACTGCGGCACTGTCGATTTCCCCTCTGTGCGTCTCAACACGCCTTTTCAATCCAAAAGCTCTCATCGATCGGACTGCATCGGTGTGTACACATAATACTAGTACATGTTTCGTATGAGATGGTGGTTTCCGTCTGCTTTCACCAAGTCTTCAGCGCGTAGTAGGCCTCCGCCGAATCTCCTCACGGTCCGCTCAAACGCAACCGCAATGTTGGAGTGTGGCGTGTGACATGCGCTGCGGAATTTGGTTGCAATCATGTCCTTGCGGCTGCTAGAGTGCGAATTGGGAGCACTCGCGATCCTACGGATCAGGTGCAAAGTAGCCTTCAGACAAGGCGTGAAGGCAAAGTGGTGGGCCCCAAGTCTTCAAGCAACGTCTGAAGGGAAGGAGAAAGGAGGGGGAGAAGGGAGATGGAGCGAGCAGGGCGTGCGCGGCCTGCGAGCGCAACTCTTCCGCCCAGCTAAGCGAGCGTCACCGATCCATTGAGGGCTGTGCAGTGGAATCCCAGCACTAGTACTTACCCTCTAACAGCCCCCCCCCGGGTAAGCTCGCCAGACCACAGGTGGTAGTGGTCGTCGTCCAAGGGCCAAGGCATGAATGAAAGAAGAAAGGATGTCTCTCCAGCGTCTCCGGTCACAAAGCAAAAGGAAAACATAAGTGGCAGGCGACGCGCTGCCAAGTCGCGAGGGAAGAGAAACAGGAGATACAACTGTGGAGGTAATAAGGAGGAAGCGTTCAAAGTCACAGAGGTAGCTTCAACTTGGAAGTATTAGTAAACAACATGTTCCAAGTCGAAATAGTATATTCGACGTGTGGAGGTAAAAAGGAAAAGCTTAGAAGGTCATAGAGGTCGACCCAACTTGGAGAGGTATATAGACATATATGCCAAGTCGAACAGTAAAGTCCGCAGCCGTGCAACAGACTAATCGGATACCAGATGAAACGTCTCGTGAAGGAACGTAGCGGATGCCTGTTGTGCGTATCTACCTATCCGTACTGCAGTGCGCACATCCTGCACGTCCCCTTCGTACAGGAGCCCCGGGGGGAGGGGCAGGCCAATGGAAACACCCCGAGTGAGATGTACGACATACTGCCGGTCAAGAGACCGGGGAATGCCGGCGGCGTCGTCGCGCACTGCAGGAACCCGAGATGGAGAGCGGTGCGAGCGCCACTGAAATGGGAGAAATGGATGTGGGGACTGTGGAAAGGCTGGTTCGAGAGAAGGAGGCAAGAGGGGAGAGAAGAACCGTTTTTTCCCTCCACACCGCAGCAAAAAGAACGGTTGAGGTGAAGATAAACCAGCAGAAAAGACTGAGGACTGAAACGAACAAGATACGGTCGCCGGCATCTGCTATTACCTACTCTATGTACAACACAGAAGAGGTATTGCGGATACTGGTACTGAAGATTAGACAATCCAGGACCTTTGTCGATCCATCGCCTCTTCCACCCCGACCCCAACCTGCGCAGTTCGGCTCAGAAAGCCTTGGGGCACCGCTTCTTTGTGCTCCAACCCGGTACGGACTACCCACTCAACAGTCCCGTGTGCTGCACACAGTGACCGGCTTTTCAGCTGTACGGTTGCTACTTGAACTTAGATATGGGCGGTGACCACACACTCTGTGCTGATGAACGATGAGTAGTATAGCTCCTTAGTGCAAAACGGCAAGTCTCCGAGGGGTAGACGAGCGTCTCGGAGGAAACACAGAAGCTTTGTCGCTGTCCGGTGCAGCAGTAACAGCAGGCCAGGTGAGAAAGGCTAGCTGCATCACGGTCATGATGCTCCATAGCCCAACCCAGCGCGGCTCACAAAAAGTCAAGAGGAAAGAGCAGTAGCTCACAACTACCCATCATCCTGCCTCACCTGGCACCACGCACTCTAGAAGCAAAAAACACTACAGGACACTCTTCATACATGTAGAGTAAACAGAGCAACCTCTGCTCCTCGCCCAGACGATACCGAACAGCCGCGTGCTGTGGAACGATAATGACCCGCGTTTGTTCCAGGATCGCTGTGGGCCACACTGGTCGCATCAGAATGAACTGCCATGGGGTTTACTTGAGCACGTCTCGTCAATTGGCCACTTCCACCACCAAGGCAGCCGTTGCTACCGTCTTCAATGGACAGAATGCTGTGCTCGGATCGATTTCGGCGCACAAAGTGACCCCCGCGGGGCACAGGAACTGAGGACCGTGGCGCTTGCCCAGCTTGGTA
Source organism: Moniliella sp. 'wahieum' (assembly GCA_003971905.1). Lineage (NCBI taxonomy): Eukaryota > Fungi > Basidiomycota > Moniliellomycetes > Moniliellales > Moniliellaceae > Moniliella > Moniliella sp. 'wahieum'. Next base: position 239,230 of record RSEE01000006.1, on the reverse strand, counting down.
GTAGGAGCAGTAGAAGGCTCCGCGCTGTCTAGACTGCCCGTCCATGACTACTAAATGGGCGTAGGTCGGGAGAACGAGTGAGATTGCAACGCGCAAACGACACTGCAGGGGCATCCTGTGGATTGGGCTATAGTTGTGAGGCCTGAGTCGAGGGGCAGTGAACCGTCGACGCTGATGGTTTGACCTGCACCGCAGGATGTACAGCAGCTCGGGAGAGAGGGGAGGGAAGGGGAGGTCACCCCAACCCCTTCTCGCTTCCTGCCCCCCCGGGGGGCTACCACGGATGCTCCGTGCCGTTGTACCCTTGCAACTCGGTTGGTCCACTATTCCTTGAAGTGACCTACGATGGGGGTTTTAGCGTGGCCAGGATAAATGCAAGCGGCGCGCACGTCCAGCCGCACGGGCCAGCAGATGGACAGAGTGCATGGGCGGACGATATCGATGAGATGGTGACAGTGGGCTGTGGGCGAGGGCGATACCGATCCCGGGCGTGTTGGAGGATGGAGGGGAGCGACGAAACAAGAAGTCCGGTATCTTGACGTAGTGTGGTGGGACGGCTACGGGGAGGTTAGGCATCCCATCAGCCACGCTTTCTGCACCTACGCCTACGCCTGCTCCTCCAACCCATCCACCCCACCCGGCCCAGAGCGGCGGGAAGATGGAGGTGGTGGCAAAATGAGGAGAGGAAAACATAGATCTCACCAGTGCTAAGTATATCTCTTGAGCTCACAGGTCTATCTTCTTTGTCGGGTGCCGGCCAAGCAAGCAGAAAGCAACAACAAAGCAAACGACTCGATTCTAAACCTCGTGGTACGCTACAAGCCCTTGGCCACGGCCAAGCGTCCGCCGCCCAACTCCTCTGCGCGGGTGTGCTGGAACGCGTCCGCAGCTTGTTCCCACCCTTTGGCTCGCAGGATCCGCCTCGTCTCAGTTTGCAGCAGTCGCCCAATCGTCTCGGCCGCCACAGTTTGTCCTGATCCTCCCGCCGCAGCGCCTGCCGCCGGCTCCGTCAGTCCGCGTCGCACCTCCTCCACCGGCAGGCGGAGCGTGACGATACGTGCGCGCGCGCCCAGCGGGGCATGGCGCATGCCGGGCTTGCTTCCCTTGGTCCCGCCGGCGCCCTTACGTGGCGCGCACGGCGCACTGAGGTCGAGGAAGGCTTGCGTCTCGAGACTAGCCAGGAGGTCCAACACGTCGCCCAAGGGCAGCGGGGAAAAGCTGCCGTCGTCAGACAAGATGCGTGTGTAGGTATCGTATACGCTTGCCACATCGATTGGCTGACGAGGCCCGAGGTGGTGCTGGCGCGTGTCGACGAGCAAGTAGGACGCCAACAGTAACCCGCCATGCAACGGCAAGCCCCGAACTTTGGCTACTGTCGCTGAGCAGGACCCGGCACCGGCAGCGACAAGTGTCTTGGCGATCGCCGTCAGTACCTGTGGTGGGCCTACACGCGCGGCCGAGGCAGGAGTCAAGCAGGTTAGGTCCACGCCCTTTTTGCGCTGTTGCGTCTCAAGCGTCTCGATGGCCAAGCGGCACACGTCGAGCGCTTTGCGCAGGTCGCCCGTCGCAGCTGCCACCTTCATTGCTGCCAGTCGGAGTCCTGGGACGCTAAAGATGGGCAGTGCGTCAGCCTCAGTCTCGGGCTTGGGGGGCGCGTCGGCGCGAGCCCAGAGGGCGTCCAACCGCGCAGTGACCACTTGTACAATTTCCTGTGCGGTAAACGGAGTGAAACTGAGCAGCTCGGGACAGGCTGCGTGGGCAGCGAGTAAGGGTAAAAAGTGGTGGGCGAGATCGAGCGAGTTGGCAATGCCAATCAAAGCTGTCTTAGCCTTCGCCTGGGCCCGACTGGGATTCGCCTGGGCCACAGCCAAAAAGATTTTGTACAACACGTCCTGGTGCGCACCGGTGCGCACCAGCGCGTCCATCTCGTCCAGCACGATCACCGTCTTGCTACTTGGTGCGGTCAGGTGAGAGAGCAGCAGTCGCTCCGACTCACTCGACGTGCGACTTCGCTTCCCTGTGCCGCAGGGCAAGTGGCTCAAGATGGTACCGTACACATCGGCCGCCGAGGCGAGCGCAACAGTTGAGGATCACCACCTCTGCCTCGGATTGAAATTTGGCCACAACATCGCACACCAGCGCTGTCTTGCCCGTGCCGGGTGTGCCGGCAATGTAGAGTGACGCTGGCCCTTCTGACGATGGACCGAGGCGGGCAGAGAGAAAGGAATGGATGGTGCTTCGTTCGGTTTCACGGCCAATGAGGGTGTGGGCGGGATGGGCAGAGCGGAGGAGGGAGCGAGCATGGGCATAGACATGCGGGAACGTTTCGCTTGGCTCGAGCACTGTGGCTTTGGTCTCGGCGACTGGGTCGCCCGTCACGGTTTCGCAGTCCGAGCTTTCGTCGACCAAGGTCGAAGCAGAGGAGTGGGTGCGCTCAAAAGCGCGCTTGGGTGCCGGGGGACTGGCTTGTCTTGTCTCGGCCTTGTCCGACCGTTTTCTCTTCGGCGGGCGGGGCGGGGCTAGCAGGCAGAACAGATTAGCTCTCGGATGCTCATCCTAGCATTCGACCCAAAGAGAGGCAGCAGGGCGTACACATACCAGGAGCAGGGGGGCTGGGGGAGCAGGGCATGCGGGCGGCGGCGCTGCGTGTGATGCGCTTGGCGGGCGCAGGTGCCGGAGGGTGGGGGAGGTGGGGGGCGAGGAGAGGGGCGACGAGGCGGCGGAGGCGGAGGGGGGCGGAGCGGGCGCAGGCGGGCGCGGCGTGCGCGGCGGAGGAGGCGGATGGGTCGTCCTCGTCGGGCGCAGGGTCCGAGTCGAGGTACGCGTCGGGCTCCTCCTCGGTCTCCGACGAGGGCACACACTCCACCGAGGAAGGCGGCGGCGGGGCAGCACACGAGCAGACCGCAGCGAGCGCATGGGGGTTGGTGGTGGTGGTGGTGGTGGTGGTAGCGACGACGCAGGTGTGTGCTCTGCCTCGGTGCTCTGCGCTCCCGCCGCGCCTTCCGACGCGTCACAATCTGCGGCGGAAACTTTCAACCACGCGTCGCGTGTCGCGTCTGCTCCAGTCCGAATTCCGACAACGGCAACCACAGACTATTTCAAAACAAATCCAGCCGTCATCCATCCGGAGTAGTGACGCAGCGGTTAGCGTGTGAGATTGCAATTGTCCCTTCCAGGGCTGCTAACATCTTGAAGTCGTTGGTTCGAGTCCGACCTACTCCTCTTTTTTGCTGCCCCGCCTTGCTACCGCCGCTCCAACGCTAAGCCGGCAAGCAGAACAAACAAACTACCTTTCCCACCCCACTACGGCAGCCAGCAGTGCTGGCAAGAAAGCTCCTGATGCCATTCATGCATTTTTGCTCGTCTCTGCTCCCCCCACTTAGATGCGCGGCATGTGAGGCGTGCCGACCAAGGGCCAGTACGGCACGTGGTACTTCATGGCGTACGCCACGCGCAGCTGGTGGTGGCGCACCAGCAGCGCAGCAGGCGGCATGCGGCCCATGCTGCGGAAGCGAGCAATCACTTTGCGCATCTGGCGCAGCACCGAGTCGGGCTTGCCCAGCAGGCGCGGGGTGCGAGCCAAACGCTTCTGTTCCCGTCTCCGCAGAACGCGGCGGTGGAAGCGCGACCGGTTCGACGCCGCCCACTCGCAGCTTGGGCGTGGATTCGATGAGGCGCATGCCGGCCGCCACCTGATCCGCCAACTCTTCCACCACCGAGTCCGGCAGCGCAACCGGGTCCAGCGGCCTCCACTCGTCCTTGGCCGTCACGGAAAGGAACCCACCGGGCTTCTTGAGCAGCTTTTCAGGCACCCCACTGTAGTTCATCTGCTCGTCCGTCAGAGCGTCGCGGTGGGTAGTGATCGACTTGGCGTAGCTTTGGTCGGCATGTACTTGTCCAAGCCACCTGGTAGGCCTCTACTTCCTCAGGCGTGGCATCGGCACCAGGCGCCTTGGGCGGGGGCAGCGAACGGATCACAATGCCGCCCGGACCATGCTGGATAATGGCATCGGGGTCCTTGGCCGTCTTTGGTAGCCCAGAGCCACCGAGTCGTGCACCGAGTCGCCCCACAGGGAGCGGAAGCGGCCGCGGTGGACCCGACCAGGCGGGAGGATGCCGCCCTTGATGAGCAATTTGGCCACAGGAGGCGTGGGCTGGGCACCGTTGGAAAGCCAGTACAGGATGCGCTCCTTGTTCCATTCGACGTGCTTTTGGCGGACAATGTCCGAGCGACGCGCAATGCCCGAATGAACCACCTGGCCCTCATTGTCGTACGGGTCTTTGTTTGGGTCCGGGGGACGGTTGATGTTGCCCACTTTCCAGTAGCGGTGGTTGTGCATGCGCCCCAGCAGGGCATTGATGTCAATCCGCGCCTCTGGGGTCAGGACGCCCATCTGCGGCGCCCATGCCGGGGGGGCTGGCGCAACGTGGCCTGGGCCAGCGGATCGTACTCGCCCAACTTTTCCAGCGGACGGCTGTCGCGCGGACGGCTGCGCAGGGCGGCAACAATGTGGTAGAACGGCCGGTTGGTGGAGCCGTGCCGGGCCAGACGCAGATGGACGCTCATTGCGTCGACGAGGAGGACGAAAGCGAAAGCGAAAGCGGAGGTGCAGGGGCAGAAGCCGTTCCAGTCCCACGTCTCCTTCCTTGCCTTGGCCAGCCGGCCTGCTTTTCTTCTTCGTTCGTCGCCCCGAAGCCGCGGTTGGGTGCACCCATTCCGCCCGCGCCAATTCCGCGCGGGCAGCCAGCAACTTTTTTTTTCTGCCCACACGCCGGCCGAGGGACCCACAGCGCAGGCCGAGCCAGCGCCTGTCCAGCCACCCCAGCCACCACTACCACCACTACCACCACTGCCCCCCATGGACCACGTGGAGAGCGTCCGTGCCTCGAAGCGGCAGCGCCACCAGCTCAAGCGCCAGCTGGCCGCGGCAGCCAAGGTCAAGGCCACTGCCCCCGCTGAGATCCCCATGGCCAAGTCGCTTGCGTCCAATGAGAAGCGGGAGCGGGACCGGGCGCTGGGCCTGACCGCCTTTCTCTCCAGCGGCAAGAAGATTCCCGAAACGGAGATGCTGCGTCTGTGGAAGGGTTGTTCCAAAGTATGTCCCCCCCCCGCCCCGCACCTATGCTGGTGGTGAGCGAGTACTAACAGGGTGCTACAGGTTTTTACCACTCGGACAAGCCGCTGGTGCAGCAAGTGTTAGCGGATGAGTTGGCTGAGCTGGTACTTGTGATTGGCGGGGTAGGTCAAGATGCCCCTGCGGCTAAGAACAGTGAGAAGGAGAAGGCGGGAAAGAAGCGCAAGGCCCCTCTCCGGAAGCCACGACGGAGCAAGCGCTGGCTGCCCTCGCGTTCTTTGATGCTTTTGGGGCACGATGGTGAGCGACTGGCAAGGTCTGGATAAGCACCGTGTCTCGAATTTTTCCTGCTGATGCGTCGGTTTTGGGCGGCGGGGCTTCGCTGCTCCAGGCGCACGGATGGGAACCGAGCTTGGTGGCCAAGTGGGCAGAGATCTTGACCAAGGAAAACGCCAAGCGTCCTGGGGGCCCTCAACTCCACCGATCTGCGGGTTCCAGGGAGCATTGCGCTCCATATCGCCGATTTGGCTATGGAAGAGCTGGACCGGCTGGTAGCCACGCTGGCACGGAAAGAGGGCAAGGTGGATGTCTTGGCTTCGCTCACGCCTTTTATCACTGTCCTCCGGCTCAGCCCCAGTGATGCCCTTTACAACCGCATTCTTCAGCGCCTTGTGGTGCCCATCTGGATGGCAGCAAGGAGCTTGCCGCCGCAGCCACGGCCGCCTCTGCCGCCACGAGCAGCAGCGCGGAGAAGGACGAGGTGGCGCAAGCCGATGCGGCCGCCGCCGAGGCGGAGGCCCAGCTGGCCGCTGCGTCGCCGCATGTACCCCTGCTGTTGGCGGCAACCAACGCGCAGTACCTGCTGGAGCGAGGCGAGACACCACCGACGCAAAAGGCCACCGAGGCGCAGTTGGCCGCGGCTGAGCGTGATGCGCCCTTCCTCGCCAACAAGCAGACGGCCCAAGCGCTCTCGACGCTGCACGCGGCCCTGCACTCTGCCCTCTTCGACGCTGCCGCTCGCCCGGATTCGCGCGGTGCGAACCGCAACAGGCTCTACCGTCTGCTGAACCACAACCCAAGCCGGCGGCGGCGGCGGCGGAGGAGGAGGAGTGGTGATCTGGACGTGGATTCGACCGTTGAAGGAGGGAGGATGGGCGATGGCCGCGGCGTTTTGGGGGTGGGATTGGCTCGCAATGTACTCTAGTGCTCACCGCGCCGTCTGTAGATCGGTGGGGGGGCGGCATTCTCTAGCATAGGCACGCGGCTGTAGACGCCAGCCGATGCCCCCTTGGTTACGGCCTGCTATGGCCTGCGAAAAGGAGCAGCAATCTAATGAGCTGAACTGGCATAAAAGCTTCAAGAAATACTTCAAGGCAGGCAGTCCCCCGTTTGGTGAAATGGGGTTTGCACCGATGCGGTCACGTGCCGAGAAATTGGCCCCGGCAGCGGTTGCACCGACCCTGGACTTTTTTGTGCTGGCGGCCAGCTGGCTTGCTCGCTTTCTGCAAACCAGCGCGCCCACCACCATCGTTGTTGTGCGGCGATGCCTGGCTCTACCCAGTTCCACCTCCAGAGCGTCCTGGGCAGCGTGTACGACGGCATCAGCAACGTCGTCTTCACCCCCGACTCGTCGTCCATCATCAGCCCCATTGGCGCCCGCTGCAGCGTCTTTCCCCTCAGCAGCACAGTCCCCTCGCGGGCGGCGAGCCAGCGGCGGCGCAGGACGCGGTCTATGCCACGTCGACGCGCACGTTTGACTTTGAGCTGAAGCATTCCATTGCGCGTCTTGCTCTGTCCCCTGCCCTCGGCCCGCACAGCAACACCCACCTCCTCCTTGCGTCCGACAAGACGGCCGCGCGACGCTGGTCTCGTTCCGCGCGACGGCGACCGTGCCCGACTCGCTGGGCGGGGTCGGTGTCAGCTCCACCGCGCGCTCGGACGCGAATCGTCCTGGCCCAAATCTCCTTCAAGGCGCCTCTTCGCGACGCACAGTTCAGCCCCGACGCGCGCTACCTTGCCGTCACCCACAACCATCATATCCAAGTATGGAAGACCCGGGCTTTGCCACCGTCGACCAGAACGGGACCCCGACCATTGGCATCATCGCTCCTTCCTTCACCCCCTTTGACTGCACCGTGTCTACACGGGTCACTTTGAGGATGTGCTGAGCATCACGTGGAGCAAGAGCAGCGAGTACGTTCCCCCCCCTCCCCCCCCTTCTTGTCGCATCCGAGGATGGAACTGACAGGAATGCAGCATGTTCCTCACCACCTCCAAAGACATGACTTGCCGCCTCTATTCGCTCAACCCGGTCTTGGTCCCACTGGCGGAACCCGTTGCCGACCCCAAGTACCCGGGCGGTGTGCGGCGCTGGCGCAAGTTCAAGCCCAAGACGTTTAGTGGGCACAAGGCTCCGGTGATTGGCGCCTTCTTCAATGCGGACGAAACCGAGATCTATACCGTCAGTCGAGACGGTGCGTGCTTTGTGTGGCGTGCCAAGGAGGAGGAGGAGGAGGAGAGCGATGATGAGGAGATGGAGGTGGAGATGGAGCGGGAGATGGAGGAGGAGCAACGTTCCCGGCGACAACGCGAAGCGTTAGAGGAGGAACGGTTACCCCCGCATCGTCTGGCTACTACACGCTGGGACATTGCCGAACGGTTCTACTACTTTCGCGCGCACGAGGAGGTGCGGTCGGTGGACTACCACGCTGCAACGGGTCTGTTGTTGACCGCGTTTGATTCGGGCGTGTTTACGCTACACACGCTGCCTGATTTTAGCAAGGTGCATGAACTGAGTATCTCCCATGCCTCTCTCACTACCGCCCGCTTGTCCCCGACTGGCGACTGGCTCGCGCTCGGTTCCGGCTCGACGAGCCAACTGATGGTGTGGGAATGGGCGTCGAGCAATTACATTTTGCGTCAGCAGGCGCACCATATGGGCTTGATCCATTCCTTGCCTACTCTCCCGATGGCACCACCATCGTCACGGGCGGTGGCGATGGTCGGCTCAAGTTGTGGAACACGACGACCGGTCTGGCCACCGTCACGTTTGAGCAGCACACGGCCGAAGTGACCGCGTTGGAATTTGCCAAGCGCGGTGGCCAGGTCCTGTTTAGTGCCAGTTTGGACGGCACGGTACGCGCCTGGGACTTGATTCGCTACCGCAACTTCCGTACGTTTGTCACGCCGGATCCGGTCCAGTTTGGCTCCTTGGCCGTCGAGCCAAGTGGCGAGGTGGTGGTGGCCGGCAGCCAGGACCAGTTTGAGATTTACATGTGGTCCGTCCAGACGGGCAAGCTGATCGAGACGTTTGGCGGGCATACTGGCCCCGTGTCTGGCTTGGCATTTGCGCCCGACGGGCGGGGCACGTTGGTGAGTGTGTCGTGGGACCGGACGCTACGGATCTGGGAGGTGTTCCGCGACGGCAAGCAAACCGAGACGATCCAACTCAACAGCGAAGCTATGGCTGTCGCCTTCCGTCCGACTCGATCGAGTCTGTGTGGCGACGCTGGATGGCAACTGAGTTTCTTTGATACCAAACTATCGACCCAAACGGGCGTGATTGAGGCGCGGCGGGACATTGCGCGTGGCCGCAGGCGAGGCGATCGGACCGCCGCCGACAGCCGCAAGGGCGACAACTGTTTCACCTCCCTCACCTATTCGGCTGATGGGGAGAGCGTGCTGGCATCGGGCAACAGCAACTGGATCTGTCTGTACGATGTACGGGAGAAGGTGTTGCTCAAGCGCTGGCAGATTACGGGCAACTTTGACTTTGACGGCTTGCAGGTCCGCCTCGACTCGCGCAAGCTCACTGCTGCAGGCAACATTGATCTGCTCCAGGACGACGACGAGGAGTTGACGTGCGCAGCGAAAGGACCGGAGTCTTCCAGGCGTCCAAACGGGCGATGGAAGCCAACGTTCCACCCCGCCCCTGTCGCGCTCCACCTGCATCCGCTTCGATCCGACCGGCCGCAACTGGGCAGCGAGCACGACGAGTGGCTTGCAGATTTACTCGTTGGATGCGGCCCGCTCTGCGGCGCAGTTTGACCCGTTCGATTTGGACCTCGACCTGACCCCGCAGGGCATCCGGGAAGCAGCGCAGGACGGGGAGCATCTGATGGCGCTGATTGGTGCGCTGCGTTTGGCTGAGCGGGCTGTTGGCCGAGATGTACGAACGCATCCCGGCGCATGAGATTAGTTTGGTGGCGGGCCAAGTGCCGAGTTTGTATGTGGTGCCGTTGCTGCGTTTGGTGGCGGCGCGGATGCACCCGCGTGCCAACTCGCCCCATGTCGAGTACCACCTCCGTTGGCTCGCCGCGCTCATGACGGCCCATGGCAAGACGCTGCGTGGCAAGACGGCAAATAGCGTGGCGCCTGTCCTGCGCGAGGTCCAGGCGTCGCTCAATGAGCTGCGAGCCAACGTCAAGCGCGTAACGGAGGACAATGAGCACGCGCTGCTCTACACCTGGGGCGCGGTGCAGCCGCGAGGCCTATGAGCGGATGATCTAGCATCTAGGAGCTGGGAGCTGGGATCGCGTCCGTCCCCAGCTGGCGCGAGAGACGCAGCCGAGCAATCTATTCCACGTATGCTACGCTGCACCATGCTATTCCCACCGACTGTCGCTCGTCGCACGCATATAGTAGTAGCCTTCCGCTCCTTCCAACGATTTCAACGAGCGCGACAGCTGTGGGTAGCAGGACAGGACTGGGGGGGAGCCAGCGGACGCATCGGCTAGGCGAGCGGGGCGGCGCCGGGAGGCAGGCAACTGGGACAGACCAGCGCTCGGGCCGGGCCAGGCCGCTCCCGATCCGCGCCGCCTGCATCGCAACACTCCTCCCAACAGGGACAAACGAAAAGTGTAAAAGGACGGAGTTGGTAAGCCTAAAGGACAGGAGTCGGGACCGTACCGGGACGGCATGAGGGCGGAGGAGGGGGGGGGGACAAGAACAGGGAAACAAAGAAAGAAAAAGCGAGGCGCTGGGCTTGCTGACATGCATGGACATGCACATGCACATGGCACAGCGCCCCCTTCTGCGGCATGAGGACGACGGGTACCGCCCTGGCGGATGGCGTGAGGTGGTGTACCGGTAGGTGCTTAGGCGTCTCTCTTCTTTGGCTTGCGTGGGGGCGTGATGGGCCGGCCCGGGCCCATGCCGCCATACGCATACCTCGTTTTCTTCCGGCCGGTTGAGGATCTGGAAGGAACAGAGCAGCGTTTCGTCGACGCTCATCATAGCGCCTGCATTGTCGAATTCGCCACAGTAGTTGGGCGCAGAGAAGAGGGTGACCAATTGACGTTTGGCAAAGAACTCGTACCCATCCTCCACCACTTGGTGCGCACGGCAAATCAGGTCAGGTCGTGTTTCTGCAAGAAACGCGCGACCCATCGGCACCAACGTGAAGCTCACCCGCGGTCGTTCTCCACCAGCCGGCCACGCCTTGTCCGGGTCGACCAGAGCAGGTCGCACAGCAGCCCGTGTCGGGCACTCGGTGGGCCGCATGACGCGCGGATCTGCTCCATCCTCTGCAGGTCGGCGACAGACCGCCATGCAGGTGAAGATCTTCTCGTCAATCACCGCGGCAATCGGGAGACAGTTGAGCAGTCGGTAAGGTCTTCCAGAGCTTGATGTTGAACCTGCGTTTGCCTGGCAGTCGGCGGGTCAGTCAACGCACGCAGGTGGACGCACGCACGCAGGGCGGGACCAACGTACACTCGTCGTAGAAGCCGTAAATGCGGTTGATGAGGCACACTCGTGGTTGCCGCGCAGGATAAAAAGTTTTCAGGGTACTTGATCTTGTACCGAGCAGGAGGCAGATGGTCTCGAGCGACTGCTTGCCGCGGTCAACATAGTCGCCCAGGAAGAGGTAGTTGGCCTCGGGGGGAAGCCGCCGTACTCAAACAGACGGAGCAGGTCGTAGTACTGGCCGTGGATGTCGCCGCAGATCTTGATGTGGCGCCTCGAGCTCGAGGAGGATGGGTTGGTTGATGAAGATTCGCGTGCCTGAGGCAGAGTGCTGGATCTCGTACTCCTCGAGGTGCACGGGCTTGCCGGGGCGGGAGCCGCGGACTGGGTCGGGGGTCAGCGGGGGGGCACGGCAGGGGGGGGGGGGGGCGTACCCTCGAGGAGGCGGTCGATGATTTCGAGGTCGACCTCGGGCGGTCTTCTGGGCGTCGGCATGATCATGGCCAGGAGCAGCAGCGGCGCGGCAGGCAGCACGGCGCCAGGCCAGGGGGTGTGGGGGTGGCTGTGCGCGCGGTGCGGATGGGCGAGGGGGCGGTGCTGGGCCGGAGTGAGGGCGGCGTGACTATGACTGGTGACGGTCAGCCTATGTGCGCAGCAGCGCGCCAGTGTGGGCGTGGCCAGTCGGTTGTGGCCAGCCGGAGCCAGTTGCTAGCCGCCGCCAGCCGCCCGTCGCCGCCACGTAAGCATGGCTCGTGCCCGCTGCGCGTGTCCTGCGCGGGCCAACGCAGCCGCGTGCTGCTCTTGGCGGTGCTCCTGGCGCTGCTGGCGGTGCTGTTGGCGCTGCTCCCGGTGCACTAAACCAGACGCACTGTCTGCTACGACAGTCGGAGCTGAGGCTCAGCGCTCAGCATAGCCCAGCCCACTCGCTCGATGCATCCATCCATGCCATTCTGCCTCGCTGTCTACTGCGTAGCTGTGGCGCGGTGAGCGACGCATAGCGTGCCCCGCCGAGCCGCCTTGCCCCACCCCATCCAGGCCCGTCGCCCCCCCCCCGCCCCCGTCTCCGCCCCCGCGCCCCCCCCGCGTCATACGCACCGCATCCAGCACACAGTACCGCCTCCCGCGGCAGCCCAAACGGGTTGCTCATCTCCCCCCGTGCCTGCTCCGACAGCGCAGCACCTTGCTCCGGTGCCCCGCCCGCCGGCCCCGGCCCGAGCCGCACAAAGCCCAGCAGATCAGGCGAGCCAGCTTGGTACATGCCATGCTGACAATGCGCGCGACGAGAAACTGTTGGCCGTGCACGAGTGCAGCGGTCGCCGTCGCTTGCGCTGCGCCCGCCGCGGCGCAGTGCGGCGCAGCGTATTCAAAAAGTGGTGGGGGCAAGTGAGGCTAAATGCAGCCCAGGTGGGCGCAAGAAGGTCGCGGGTGGGGAGGAAGAGGGCCAGGTCGCCCGGATGAAAGGCCGTAAAGGCGAGGCGGTCGTCGTGCTGCCCGAGGAGGCCGAGGCCAAGTCCGAGACCGAGACCGAGACCGAGGGGGGCAACGGCACGTGGTGGCGCGCTGGTTATACGATTCCTTCAGTTTCGGTACCCCCGCATCCACTTCTTCATCCCTTGACCAGACTCTGCAGCTTCGCCTCTGCCTCGGAGGCTATGCCGGCCGGACACACCACCGCATACACCCGTGTCAGCGCACACGCCACGGCTTCCACCCCGCGCGGCGCTGGCAGCTCGGGCGCCGTGACGGCGCTGGCCTTGTCCTGCGAGTCAACGTCGGCGTCTTCATCCGAGGGCAGGATGCCTCGGTCGCTGCCAGCGCGGCGAGTCTGACGGCGAGCTCCGTCCCTCTGCCGCTTCAATGGAACCAAGGCAGGGGGCGAACACTCGGGGCCCTCTTGCTTGGAGTATGGGTGGGAGAGTGAGAGACGCCTCCTTGGTCCTGTATTGTCGATGCAGCCCGGTGGCTGCTGATCGATCCCTCGTTCGTCTCGCCTTCCCGGCCTGGGCCCAGGTCGAGAGCGTCCACGCAATAAATAACTTCTCCGTTACCTCGGATTGCGCGTGCCGGTGCTCAGGCTCAGGCATGGTGTCAGCCGGCACAGGGAGGCGGCAGGCTCGGACTTGGAGTCGGCGCGGGACGCGCGGCTAGACATGGGTGGGACAGCGAGCAGGGCGCGGTGGACGCGGAGCAGGGCGTGGGCCCAGGGCGGCTGACTGCACCAGCTCATGCAAGCGTTCGTAGCCCGAGCAGCCTCGGCGTCGGCACAGCGGCGTGCGCGGTGCGCCGCCTCCAGTTCCTGCACAAGCACCCCATGGTCCTCGTCAGCAGCAGCCACTGGGTCCGCAGCACCGCCACCGTCCTCCGTCAACGCATCCGCATCCGCTGCTGCGCCGCCCGGGCCGCGCACGGGCCGAACTCAAGTCCCGCCCGCGCGTCGGCCTCCCCTTGAATCTGCGCCACCTGCACCGCTGTCGCCGCCCTGTCCTCCCCCCTCGTTCCCTCCGCCTGCGTCATGCTTGGGTCCAGCGCATTTGCCGCCCCTTGCTCTCGCTCCAATTGCGCCCGCACGTTCTCACCTCCTCCTTCAGCTTAGCCATCTCGCTCTCGGCTGAGAGCAAAGACGCCGTTCCGTCACCCTTGCCTTGGGACGAAGCATCAAGCTCTTTCTGGGACCCGTGGCTTCGAGGTGACAGAACTACTCTGGCTAGGCACCTTGGGCTGTGGTGAGCTCGGCAGAAGTGTCTGGCTTGGCTCCAACGACCGATTCGGCTCCAAAGTCCTGTGGGAGCCCCATCGTCCTCCTGGTCCGTGGGACGCGCACCCCGCAACTGCTCCACCTCAGCCTGCAGGGCGGCAAGCTGGGTGCGACAAGCGAGGTGCTGCTGCTGGTTGGTTTGTGCCTCGGACGCGAGACGTTGGATGCGAGCGTGCAAGCTTCCTTCTCGGCCACAGTGGGTGTGTTCCTGCTGTGCTTGGGCGAGGGAGGCGCGCGCCGCGTCCCGCTCCATGGTGAGTCGGTCCACAGTCTCTTGGTCGGCACGGCGTTCCGTCGGCAGCTGGGTGGGCACCGTGGGTTCCGCTCGAGGATGTGGGGCCGCCTCGGGGTCGGGAGGTAGGGCCTCCTCTGCGCTGAACAAGTGAGTGCGGACGAGTTGCTCAAACTGCTCTGGTACGGTATCCAGCTCGTGCAACAGCGCGCGCAGCAGCGTCCGTGTCGTTTCGATTGGGCTCGCGAGGGCGGGGGGAGCGAGGAAGAAGCGATTCATCCGAGTTGGAAGGCACCGGGGGGTTGCTACTTGGATGGCTATTGGCCTACTGGGCTCCTGTGAGGTAGACGTACTCCCGAGCTCATGTTCGATGTGGTCGAGCAAGCTGAGCAGGTCGTAGATGTGGTCACGCCGGGCCGGGTGGTGTCTGGCTCTAGCTCAGTCGCCTCGGTCTGGATGTGCAACCGGGGCGCGGGCTGGTCGAGTCGCTGATGTGCCAGGGAAGAAGGGTAGGGTGGCGGGTATCGTACCGCGCTCGTTTGCGCTCCTCCTGCAAGCCGAATGTGGCCATCATATGGGCGAAGGAAGTGGAGCGAGCGAGGAACAGGTCGGCAAACTCGGAGCGCCGCACCCGTTCAGCCACCGTGGCCGCATAGGCGGGCAAGATGGCGGCCAGACGCTCCAAGTAGGGAAAGCACTCCACTTGGATCGGGCCGTGGCCGTGGGGCGACGAGAGCGGAACGGCAGCTTGCATCTCCGCCACTTCCATCCCATAGTCGGCGTACGCGCTCGCAGATTGGATACACGCGAGAGGTGGTGCACAGCGCGCGTGGTGGCCCTATTGAGCTGCTGGGTCAAGCGCCGGAGCGCGTCGCGCGCCACCTCATCACACTGCTCAATCTCATCCATCGCACTCGACAGCGCCACAAGCTTATCCTCCGTCAACTTGTCCGCCACCGGCCAGCCCTTGGCGTCGGGCGAGGCGATCTCGCTGATACGGTGCGCCAGTACCTGTGTCCGTTCCGCCGCCTGCACCGCCTCTTGCTCCTCCCCCTCGGATACACGGGGGGAAGGGAAGAGGTCTGCTGCAGCCTGCGCATCTCATCGTGCAGTTCTTCTCCTCTTGCCCCCAGGGCTGTGAGCTGCTTCTGGAGCGTGTGCAGCACCGTCTCAGCTTGGCTGCCACGGTGCGCATGCGATCCTTATTGATCCAACTACTCAGCAGCGGGTGGGCGGTAGGCAGCCGACTCGCTCCTGCCCGGGCTGCCCACAGTAGGAGGACAGGAGTTCAGGGCGGACCTGGACCAAGTCCAGAGCCGAAAGGGTCCTGTCGCATCCTTCCAGCAAGAACCGCATGCGTCGCAGCTCGGTCGTACAGGTGGTGTGGAAGGCCCGCGCAGCGTGCCGGATGCCCGTCCCATGCTGAACGAGGTTGAGAAGGGCAACGTGCGAGGCGCGCTGGATGACTTCCAGGCGGCCAGCGAGGGCGGTAGCGTGGTGCGCGTGCAGAGCCGCCGTCCGCGCTGCCTGCTCCCCAATCGTCACCAACTCGTGCAGTGCGTTGGGCGTTGGCGAGCGGAAGATGGGGATGGCGTGAGGCAGAAGAGGGCGAGAAAGAGTCAGAGTCAGGGTCAGAGTCAGAGCCTGGTCGCGCACCGTGCCTGTCAGACCGAGAGAGAGGTGAGCAAACGTACTAGGCAGCCGAGGCTGGAGCACCACCGCGCTCTGGACGACGGCGCGACCGTCTCTGGCTCGGCAGAGAAGATGAGGCGAGAAAAGACCAGATCAGGTCGGTGCTGGGCTCAGCCAGCAGCTGGGGCAGCAGCTCGTCCGTTACTTGCACGCCGTCCTGGGTGAGGAGGATGACTGCGTCGGCTACGATGCCGGTGGCGAGAGCGACGACGTCGGCGAGGGCGCTGGTGGTGGGGAAGGCAGCCAGCGGCTGTCCACAGAGAGGAGCGCGCCGTCGTGGGCGCCAAAGACGCGCATCCTGGTCGGCCGGCCGGCACCGAGCAGCGGGGCGAAGACTTGGAGGTGCGGTGGTGGCGTCCCGGCTGCGGCTGGGTTGCTGTGGGTACTTAAACTGCATATATGGCCGCGTTGGCTTTTCTGCTCCTCTCCCACGCGCGCACAGGCCAGCACCGCCACACCCCATAAATGACTCCCTCGTTCCGCCGCGTCTTCCGCCGAGTGTTAGCCTCAACTTAGCCGGCGCGGGAACGATGCCCTGCGGGGTTGTTCCATCCCCAGCAGCCTGTCTTCCTTGTCCCTCTCCCCCCCATAGCTCTCACCTTTTGCCTCTACAAGAAATGGAGCCATAGTTGGATCTGCCGAGCAAGGCATAGGCACAAGTGATTCTTTTCCGAGCGGAGGGTCGAAGTTTTTCTGGCAATGCAACCATTTGAGAGACCTCTGAGTACGGTCGCTTTTGGTGAGATCAAAAATTTCCCTCTTCGATTCGATGACCGCAACAGCCAGCCCAAACAGCCAGCCCCCCGTCACCCCTCTGCCCCGCAAAGGGCACTAAAACGCGGCCAACAGCATGACCCATCGTCTGCAAGAAGAGCCGGCCAGGGAAGGCGGCTCGGATGACGATATTCGTCGTCGTTCAACCCCCCCTATTTCCACTATCAATACCCTCATCACCGTTGGGACATTCATCAGCGCATCCCTTTTCTTCACATTCTGGACCCTATAATGCTTCTGGTCTCTGCATTCAGTTGGTCTTGGTCCACGACGGCACTCAGTGTCATCTCCCTCTTCTTAGAAGTCTTCCCCTCGGTCTTCATTCGGGATCATGGCTTAGCCTATGGCAAGAAGGCCTGGTTGCCCTGTTGTCTCATCCCCCTTACCCAGGGCGCATCTTACTCCAAAGCGGGACCTGACCTTTAGCCCATTGTACGCAGTGCTTCCATTTGGCCTTTTGCGCCGTCTTGATTGGCATGTACCTTGCCCTGTGTTCGGTCTCGATATGTTTTGAACCGCAGACCATGAAGCTGGCTCTCGACAGCACGATGCCCACCCCCGTCCAAAGGTCGACTGGTGCCGTCCATGTGGGGGACTGCGTTCGCCTGCCTGGGTTGCTGGTGCGTTTTCCCTGGTCTGCTTCAAGGCGGTGCACTGGACCGTACCGATGTTGGTGTTGGGCTGTTTGGGGCCGTGCTTAGCGGGAGTTAAGTTGGCAACGTTGCCTATAGTTGCCTATACCGGCGCCGATGGTATCAATGTGACAGCATGGCCGCCTCGGGCATGACCATCAATGCATGCGTTTCCGGTGCGTGGTGACGGGTGGGAGGGGGAGGTTAATGCGGACGAGCATCATGTCGTTGGGCACCGGCTGTTTCGGCCAGGTGCAGTTTTGCCACTGCCCTCTCATTGGGCCCATTCCCGTTGTATTTTCCAAGCGGCGAGACGGGAGACCACTGATGATTCGCCTCATCTCCAAACCAGGACTACTAAGATGCACAAGCGTCGATGTACATGACTGCCGTACTGGGAGGGGATGCTCTAAGGAGGCGACAGGACCGCAGTACCACTGCCGATGCTATACCTTTTCTTTCCTCTTGTATACAGAAAACTAGACGTGACTGATGCTGTACATACGCAGCCAATGCTTGAAGCTTGATAATTGTTTCTTGTTGCTAAAACTACCTATCGCCGTAGGTTGGAGAAAAGGGGCGGAAACAGAGAGGACAGTTTGTTTGGCCATTGCTGGAGATGACAACAATGGCTGGACAATGGTGTACAGGGATAGATCTTCTGGAAGGTGGCAAGGGAACGTGAGGTCTGAGATTAAACGAAGGGGAGTGAGGGCGTAGACGACCGATTTGTAGGAGAGATGCTCCTGGGAGAAGATCAGATCAGATAGGGAAAGAGACGATGATGGTATCAAAGAGAAATGCGCGAGGTAGAAGGAGTTCCCAGGAAGGACAATCTTGGCACCAGTGACGAAAGGCGCCGACAAACAGATAACTTCCGAGCGTGAAGGCGGGAAGAAGGCGAGGCTTTTAAGACAACCAATGGAGCCTAGCTCAAGCCTGACTGATCCTCGGTTAGGTCGTAGGCGAGAGGGAGAAAGTGGACACAGCGGGTAACCGTGACTCTGGACCAGGTGCCTAGCAGTCATAACCGAAGTAACCCGTCATATACCTCACATGACGACGCACTCGCATCCGGCAGTAGTTTGTTTCGGGGCATAGGGGTCGTCCTTCTTGTCGACAGTACCCCAAACGGATGGGATGAGGGGGTCGTGCGTGGCTTGGCAGTAGGCCACCAAGCTGGGTTGATGGGCAGCCGAAAGTGGCCAAGAGGGGTTAGATGGCAGATCGCAAAGCACAACCAGGGAGCAGATCCACGTACGATTGGCTGGCTTCAGAAACCTTGATGCGCGGCCGACGCAGGTCCTCCTGAAGCCGCGCATTGTTCTCGGTGAGGCGGCGAAGCTTCATCTCGTTTACGTTGGGCTTGCGGGCATCGGCATGGCACGTAACTGGGGGGGCAACAGCTGCAGGTGTTGGAGTTGCGAGGGAGGAAGAAGGGGGGGCTGACTTTTGGGGCGGCGAGGGCGGCGTAGCGGGTGCGAGGAAGGGAGTTGCAAGCGGGGAAGGTGGTGCGGGTGCGGGTGGTGGCAGGGCCGAGCGGTGGGGGCTGGCTGGCGCGTGGGGGGATGGGTGATCAATGAGGGTTGCTTATGCGATGGCGCGAACAAGAGCAGAGGTGCCGATCGAATTGCGCTCAAGCAAAGCGCTAACCCTACGCATGCTCACGGGCACCACGTGACGTGTGACGTGGCGTGTGACTGATATCTGCCCCGCCCCGTGCATGATGCATGATGCATGCCTTGGCTCGTCACGCGTCACGCATCACCGACTGCCCCGCACTGACCGAGTCCTGGCGTGCCCACGTCCCTAGTCACTAGCCCCCCCCGAACCACCACCACCACCACCACCATGTCTGCCAACGAAGCCATGCAGCAGACGCCGCCCCCCGGTGCTACTCCAACCAAACATGCGCAGCACATCGTCCACAAAGAGCCCCTCCACCCCCACCCGGACCCCCTGGAAACAGGTCCACGCTGATGCTGGAGCCAACCTCCTGGCAGGCGTTCGTCTGTTTCCGCAAACGAGCAGCGAGAGCTTGCATGCCCTGTGCCGCTCGACGGCGACCGAGGCACACACTGCGATGTACGCGTCGAACAACAAGAAAGCCCCCGGCGGAATGGACCTGTGGATCTACACGCTCACCCATGCGCTGGAGGACTATGTGCTCACCGAACTGGCCAACTCGGGATCTACCCGAGCAGCCCTGCGCTCACGAGCGAGGACAGGGCTGACCTCCGTTACGCGTTGAAGGAGGCAGGAAAGGAGATTGAGCGTCTCAACAACACTTTCAAGACTATTTTGAACGATCCCGTCGAATACGTGACCTGGGAATCCTTTATCCTCGACATTTTGCACCGCATCCACCCCATCGTCAAAGAATTGTCCAATCCGGTCGCTCGTCAGACCAATACGACCAATTCCTCGACATGCACCTAACGAACCTGTTGTTGTACCGCCTCCCCCTCGACGTTCGCTTCCTCATCATCGATGAGGGCAACGTCGACACTACACATGACCTGCTTCGCGTCCTGCGCAACAGATACGGTAATGTAGACAGCGTGAGATACCACGAGCTGAGTGACCGTCATCTCCACTGCTTCCAAACCCGCCGGAGTGGGAGCGAGTATCTATCGGAGATGACCCAGCTTCAACACCGGATCAACTGCGTCTGCCCGGCCAGCGACGAATATTACCGCCGCATTCTTGTCGGGGGTCTGCGTGACCCTAAGGACCGTCTTCGTCTAGAGCACCTGAGCATGGAAGAAGTCAAACAAGACATTGCGCTTCTCCCAGCCGCTCCCGATTGCGAGACTGGCTCCCACGGCGGTCACCCCCATACCAACAAACGCGGGAATAACCGCAACCGCAACACGGATGCCCCGTAAAGACACCGTGAAGCCATCTTCACGCTCGGCCGGTATCAGCAATCTCGAAGAGCAGCCTAACCTCCGTGCATCCGTATGCAAAGGGTACGCCGAGCCGCTAGCATGGTATGGCGTGGCGGTGTCGAGACGAACATCACACGATACAACTGGCACGAGGATGAAGATGTTTGGTCACAACCACCCCACCTTGTGTGCTTTGTCCTATTTGCCTCTCGGGTTCCCACCGTTAGCCAGTACGCTCAGAACCAGAACTCGGATCCATCGCAGGATCTCGCCCCTGGGGCATTTGCGTGACGGCCATTAATTATGTGCATCTCATGGGAACCGACCGTCTGCGGAGAGATGGATCGATAGATGTGTATATGCGATCGGTGCATGCCGATGAACTGATCCTGCCCGCTCCACGGCGCCCCTCCTGCCCGTATCGCGCCGGGCGCATGCGCCCGGCTTGTCTGCCATCCTTCAGCTTCAAGTATCAGAGCGTCAAAACGTCACCGCATCACAGCGTCGCCATTCCCGCGTCCACTTGCCTGGCACGCTCGTTACGTTTTCCTTTTGGTCTTCTTTGCGTCCTTGGCCGCCGCGGCTGCCTGAGCGCGTGCCACTTCGTCGGGGGGGTAAGACGGTGCCTGCGTCCCAGGCGGTACGGAACCAAGTTTGAGCTGCGGCGACGGCGGAGGCAGACGGGCCGGCGGCAGCGTCAGCAGCGACGTTCCACAATTGCCATTCCAGCACGTGGTGTTGGATGGCCGGGATGAGTGGGCCTGGCGCAAAGCCGACCAGCTGCTGGATCTGGAGACCATTCAACAGTGGCCGTTCGCTCGCCCGCCTTACCATATCCAGCTCCTCGATCCAAGTCCACCAGCGGTCCAAGTCCGCGGTGGGGGCGAGGTGGGAGGCGGAGCCGGAGTGGGAGTGGGAGTGGGAGTGGGAGTCGGAGTGAGAGTGGGAGTCGGAGTCGGAGTCGGAGTCCGTGGACCCGGAATGGGCATGGGCGAGCGCAGCAAAGAAGAAGGCCGAAACAGGGGAAAGGGAGTATGTCGGGTTGACAAAGCAGGGTTTGCGCAACAGAAAGTAGAGTTGGGTCTGGATCGTTTCCACCTTCTCGCCTCGTTGCACCGCGGCGGTTTCCCACGCCTTGAACTCGGCGAGCGCAACAAGCGCTTTGAACAGCGCCTCGACAGGTTCCTTGGTCTGCTCGCCCGCCGAGCTTGAGGCCTTCCAGCAACACGCTCTCGGTGGCCGAGACCAAACTGCGCTTCGCCTTCGTCGTCTTCTGTCCGGCTTTCGCCTTGGTCTCGGCAGGATGGGTCCAGGTCACCAGCCCCACCAGCGGCCACAGAGCCGCGGCATAAAACAGCCGGCGTCGCTGCTCCGGATCAAACAGAGGCGCGATCCGAGACGGAGGCGAGGTACCCTTTTCGCGGGCTCGCGCTGCCCTGCGCCAGATGCGTTCCAATCGCTCGGAGATCGCCACTGCCTCTTTATCCGAGCGCAATGGCGCAACAGGCTCGGTGGTAGCGTTGGGCAAAAACAAGGGAGAAGGCGAGCCGTCCTGCTCCGGAGGCGGGCGGAAGACGATGGGGAACAGATGCAACCAATGTAAATCATCCAACGCAATCCCAGGGTATGGCCCGCGCAGCATCTTGTCCGTCTCAATCCCAATCCGTTCCCGACTGATCTTGGAGGCCAACTCTTGTCGCAAGTGCGTGCCACGCGGGCCGAGCAGGACGTCCTTAATGTCCTGGTGGAAGATAATGCGAACCGGCTGGCAAAGCGGACACAGCGCAGGATTCGCAGCGGGTCGTCCTCAAAGGTTTGGAACGGTTCGAGCGGGTACGTATGATGCCGCGCGACAAGTCCAACAAGCCCTTGCCAGTCATGTCCTCCACCTGGTGCGTGTGCACATTGTAGAAAAGTGCGTTGATGGTGCAATCCCGCCGTTGGGCATCCTCGACGGGCGTGCCAAATTCTTGGATCGGGATCCTGTGTCCTTGAGGTACGTTTCCTTCGCAGGTTGACTAAGTCGAGCGATCGGCCCAGCACACCACAGTGGCAGTCCTAGTTTTTGCTCTGCTCGGGTTGGCTTCAATCTTGCTAATGATCCCCATTGCCCCTTGCCAAGCTGGTCGGGAAGAGCGGCGATCTGGGCACAGAGCCGAGACTGCTGGAACGTGTCCGATTCAAGGTAGAGCTTGAGATAGTGGGCGAATGGAAGCCGGTCAAACTCGAAAGCGACACTCCATGTCGTCCGAAGCACGGCCGGTCACCTTGTCGCGCACCCACCCACCGGCAATACGCGCCTCGCACTTCCACTCGTTCGCTTGCAGTGTTTCGGCCGCGGAGGGAGGACGTTTCCCGTCTGCATCAGGCCGCGGCTCCAGGTCCGGGGAGAGAACCGGTGGGTAGCCTGGATCCATTGGCACGTATCGTCGAGCAGCTGGCAGATCTGCGCCTCGACGGGTTCGAGGCCGAGGTCGATGTCGGTGCGCGTTCTCATGTCACGTGGGACAGGGGGGGACCGAGGGGAGGAGAAGAGGCTCGAGGCGCGGAAGTTGCTGCGGTGGAGGCTGACGTCCAAGTCGAGGCGAAGGCAGCGGCGCGTGGGGACCGAGAAAGGAAGGGGGTGGCCGGTCCCTCGGTGCGGGAAGCAGGGGTGGGTGGTGCAGGGCGGAGGTGGGCGTGCAGAGAGAGCGAGGGGAAGGCGGGCGGGACGAGCAGTGGTGGAAGGTGATCGACGACACTGGTAGTCGCATGTCCCGGAGTCAGTCGAGTCATTCGACCACTCGCGCTCGAGCTTCAAATTCTGCAGTCGACACCAGCAGCGTTTGCCTTGTGAAATGAAAAAATACAGCAGCACCGTCCCTTCGACTTCTCAGTGTGTATCGTTCGCCCCACGGCGCTATTGTAGGAATTGACCTAGTTTGGGAGCACCCAAATCAAACGAGGTATTGGATTGGGAGATGAAGGGCAAACGCCGTTGTGGGAAGTGCAGGGGCAGTCCTGGTGCGCTACGCCACACTACACTCCCTGTCCGCTGGGACGGAACAAGCGTTGTGGATGGGAGCCGACAGGAGATGGGAACAAGGAAGGAGGAGGGACAAACGGGAGAAAGATGAAAGGTAAGGATACTAAGAAGGAAGGAAGGAAAAAGGGGGATAGGCTAGTCACAAGCCACTGCGACCCGTTTTCTCGCAAACAAGTTACCCGGCAAGATGGCGCGTGTGGGGCTGGAGCGTGGGTGCGCTGCTGTTGCTGCTGCTGTGAGCCGGGGAGGAAGGAGCTTGGCTGACCAGAGCCTTGATCTGTTCCGCGTCGACAGACTGCTTGAACACAGCGAGCACATGCGACCCATCGTGCTCCGCGCGCATCTCGCACCGCGCACACAAGTCCACCGACGCCGTACAGTTTCACACACCGCAGCCACGGCCCTTCGACCAACTCAAAGCAACTGTCGCATAGAATGAAGCATGAACCAGTTGGTTGGGCGGACCAGATGCAGTTCCGCCAACAAGCTGTCCACCACGTTGTCCAGTACGCGCGTCGCGGACGGGCGTCTGCCGTCGCGGTCCGGTGGGACCAACGTTTTGTCGGAATCGTCCCGCTCCAACATGCGACGCGGGGGATAGGTTACGGGTGCGGGTGTGGGTGCGGGTGCGCACCCTCCTTCCCGCTCGGGGCGCACAAAGAACAGGAACGTGCTCCAGGTTCGAAGCGAGCATCGTTTCGTGCAACTGGTATCGAAGGGTACGGATGCGCTCCGTCTTGGCGCGCAGAGGATGGTCCGGGGGTCGAGCTGGTGCACCAGCTGGTCCAGCTCAAAGAGTTGTTCCGAGCTGGGTACACCGGCCAAGGACAAGAGTGCGTCCCACAGTGCCTGGCTACCGTGTCGTCGTCGCTGCCACCTGGGGCAGTTGCGGCGAGGGATCGTACTGAACAGCCAGGGTAGGCGCACGAACCAAGCCCGACGTGCTGTGAGACCGATTGATCTTGAGAAAGATGTGGCGCGGGTCGTGGACCAACAACGAGTACGGCTCACACGTCTGGCACAAACTGTACCCTCCTGATGGCTCGACGGGGCAGCGCGCACACAAGTACCGCACGCCACCAGCGAAGGAGGCCCGCACCAGCTGCACCCGGGGATAGGGGCACCAATGGCCGACCGGATAAGCCAGGAGCTAGCTCCAGATGCACCGGGGGGAAAGAAGACAACGCGTCGGTCGCCACAGGAGCCTCAGGGGGAAGGCTGGTAGGGAAAGGCGGAGGCACGCCGGGCTCGGGCTCAAGCAAGAGGCCTGCATGGGGAGGTTGAGAAGGAACAGAGACGGGGGGGGGGGCACGTGGCGCAAATTGGCAGGGACGGAGGTATGTTCGTGAGGACCTTGTTCCATAAGCGCGTCCCGCGTGGGACGGGGAGCTGAGGGCATCAAGAGGAACGCTGCCCTGCAACGCCAGCTCGACCAGACGGTCCGAAGCTTCCTCCAACATGGCTGCCGTGGCTTGTACATTGCGTTTGTCGACTGGCAAGGTGATTTTGAGGCAAATGTGCTGCTGCGTGTGGGGGGGTAGGTACGCCTCGTCCGAGGCACCTGGTGCAGTCAAGGCGCGCCTGGTGGGTTGGAAGGATAAGCCGCGCTCGTCGCAAACCGAACAAAGTCCCTCCCGCCCGGACAGGAAGCACAGTGAACCCGCACACCCGACAATGGGGTACTGTCCGCAGACGCACACGCCACTCCAGTTGCACCGCAATCTGTCATCCGGGGCGAGCACGAGCGTAGTACTGCCTGTTTTTAAGGGTGCGGTCATCTGAGTTGGGACGATGCCGAGACGAAATGGGGAGACGGATGAACTGTGACAAGCGTGCCTGGGAAAGATACAGAACAGACAAGGTCAGTATGGGGATCCCATAGCGTGAATTAGCAATCCACCTACAGCTTCGACACGATGCGGAAACACTGGCCAGAGGGCGTATTCGTCACACTGGGAGCAACGGAACTGTCCTTCCCGCCAGCTCGAACTGGCGCACGAGACCAGGCCCCGCGAATGTCGTGACGAACTGGAAGCCAAGCCCGCTCTTCGGCATTCCACATAGCTCGTAAAATGCATGCCAACGCTGGTGCGAGGAGAAGCGGGTGTGGTGGGGTCAGTACCAGTGGCTTGACGACGCACACGCCGCCACATGTTCCGGCCCCGGGTAAAGATACACGCCGCACAGAACTCCAGCCCTTGCACCCCGCATCTTGGCGGCTTGGACTCTGTTGTGTCGGAGATTGGGGCTCCTCCACGTTCTGGGCCAGTCGCGACGAAGCAGGCGCAGTAGAAGAAGGGCGCATCCAACGAGGAAAGGTGTACAGGTGCCGCTCCTGGGGGCGTGCTGTACTCTCACCGCTGCTCGTCGATCCATCGCGGCGAGGCCCGCCCCATCGCAAACGTACCGCAACCCGAACCCATCGGGCCCACCAAGCGGCACATCGCAAGCACTACAGGTAGCTTTCTGAAGAGGGTGGAGCAACGAGGAGGAAGCGGCTGGGGCAGACGAAGCGGGTGCATTCTCATTCAAGGAAAGAGGGGCAGGGCGCTGACACGCTTGGAGAAACTGGGCGTCCGATGGTGGCAAGCCCACGAACCCCTGGGTGAGCGGGCGGCAAGGGCGGGGGCCAAGAAGATGCACTTTCGTCTGCGTGCCAATTTGACTCACCGTATCGTCCGACTCTTCCCCGCTACTCGTACCCGTAGGATCGGACGGATCCAAGGCGGCAGAGAAGAACCCTCTGTATTGCCGTTGGTCGTAGGAGCTCTGTATGTGCCCGTAGATGGACCCAGCGCGCAAGGAGGAAGCCTGGGTCAGGAACGACCGGGCCGAGCGAAGGGACGCTGGTCTACCACTCCGCACGCTCGATGCATCCAAGTCCGAACGATGGCCCAGCTGCGACAGGCCCTCGTCGAAGGAAAATTGGTCGGGCTTGGTTGGTAATAGGGGTGGCTCGATGAATAGAGGGACACCGACGTAGTCTCTACGCCTTCGGTAGACGCGAGGGCGCGCGGTGGTAGTGGGGGAGGGGGGAGAGGCTTGTCCTCCATCTGGTGCCTACCCCAAGGAGAAGGTCGTATCACGGGGGCCGGACCCAAGTCGAGAGTGAAGCGAGAAGCGGCAGAGGACGCATGCAGCGAAGCGGCCGGCCGCAGTGCCAGGTCGCTGCCCGAAGAGGAGGCGTCGCCCTCCCCAGCCTCTGGCTCGTCGATGCCGGCACGCTGAATCTGCGCGCTAAAACGGACACGTCTATGGTCCGACACAAGGCTGGCCTGATCAGCGTCGGGAGGCAAGCCGGCACTGCTCGTGCTGCCGGGGGAAGAGGGGAAACTGTTGTGGCTGGACAGGGCGGCGGCGGAGGAGGGAGGGCGGAAGCGGAGGTCCAAGGCGTAAGGGTAGGTGGAGCTATGCGATCCGGAGGTGGAGCTGCCGATGGCATAGGAGGAAAGTGCTGTGGGAGCGAAGCGAGGCGCTGTCGGCGGTCGGTGCCCCAATCACTGAGCGAAAACTGCTGCGCATACGGGCCAGCAACGCACCTCCACCGCCGTGGCGCCGGCCCATTCGGTCGGTGGTACCTCTCCGGGCTGGTGCAGTGCGTGCCAGAGGAGCGAAGGTGTGAAAAACGCCAGCGCATCCTCCAAGTCGGCCTCGCACCCCACCTCGCACACCTCACCATCATCGTCCGTATAGGACAGATCAAACGCCGCCCGTCCCCCGTCAGGCGTGCCGGCGGACTGGCCCCGGTGACGGACCAATCGTCATGGAGCTGGAGGGAACGCGCCACGCGGCTGCGCAGGACGGGGTAGGTGGTGGCTGTGACGGAGGCGAACTGGAGGCGCTTGGTGCGGCCATCGGTGGAGAGGCACTTGACGACGAGCGGGATGGGCGGGACCGGGCGCGGTGGGAGCGGACGTGGCGGGGGTTGGTGGGGGTGCGGGCCGGGGAAGCGGCAGCTGGCATGGCCGCAGTTGCGGCAGATGGGGCGCCGGGCGGTCGCGAAGACGCAGGCGGCGCGGGATGGGGCGGCAGGGGGCGCATCTTTGGGTAGCGGGATGGATGATGGGTGCGGAGCGCTGATCGTGGTTACAGGCCACGCAAAGCGAGGCAGGACGCAGGGGCTCAGTCGCAGGAGGCGCTAAGCGAGGGACCCAGCCGGCAGCATCAAGACAGCAGCCGCCGCACACGCGCTCCCATCCCACCCGCACACGCGATGGCCAGGTGGTGGGGGGGACGTATTTAGGTAGGTCGCAGTCTGCGTCGCTGCTCCGCACTGCGCAGCGGAATTGTTAATTGCCCCCGCAATTATCCTTGTTCGCGCCCCCCAGGGCCGCACGCTGGCTCCACTCTTCTGGCTGCTGGGAGCTACCTCGCGGGGAAGTGAGAGCACCACCACTGCCTGCTACCTCCTGTCCGGTGCTTCGCCCCTGGCTCGGTCCCGCACTGGCGCACACCAGAGGGTATGTCGTATCCTGACCTGGACAGCCTTTTTTAGTGGCGCGCAGAACTGTGGATGAGACTGGCATTCTATGGTGGAGGGGTACAGAGAAAACAAACGAGACTTGATGAGGCCGGTACGGCTATAAAGATCTTGGCCCGTTGGGCGAAGGTCAGAACAGGCAGAGCCTTGCCCTGCTCGGCAACCTCCACCTGGGTGCGCACAGTTTGGCGTATAGTACACTTTGGCATGCTCGGTGGCTCCAGCACTTCCTCTGGCGTGGGGAACTGAGTAGGACACACACTGTGAGTGGATGAGCGGAGGCGAAGGGTCGGGGAAGAAAAGGGAAGAAGAGGATATATAAAGACGTTCTTTTTGGGATGGTCTGTTGTTGAGCAGGAGCTGCTGGAGGTTAGTGAGAGGGAACGTTTGGCGTACTATATTTGATTTTTCGTCGGCACTCATTGTGCTCAGGGTCTTGCCGCCGTCGAGGATGTTTTCGTCGTCGATGAGCTGGAGGGAGGTCCAGCGATGCTGGCCTGAGTTTTGGGACCCGGTGCGAGGAGTTTAGCCGCCGGCAATGTGGATCTTGCCGGCGGCCTTCTCGGCCTCGTCGGTGCGGTCTATGAGGCGGGGGACTGGGGGGGGGGAGCGGAGAAAGGCACAGTGGGTGGCGGGGCGAAGGGCATGTTGGCCAAACTGGAGGTCGATGCGTATCTTGTCGACGGACCACTGGCGGGAGGCGTGAATGAAGCGCGGTAGAGGCTACGGGTGGTCTTGTGGGTCTGCGTTACGCCATGCTGCGGGCGGATGCGAGGAGCGGAAGCGTATAGTTTTGCCATCCGAGGAGGCCTTGTCGCCTGGCTGAGGCTGCAGAATGGACATGATCGATGATCATCGGCCCCGGGCTAATAGGGCTGTCGATTATCGTAGTCGGAAGTGGGAGGAGCAGCACTCTACAGCAGCATATCGGAGTGCTGTGCCCAACCAAAGCGCCGCGTGTGTGGGGAGAAAGAGAAAAGAACCGCCGAGCGCTGACGGGTGCAAAAGAGCGCCGATATCTTAATTGTGTGCCGCCCGCAGCGGGGGGGATCTGGTTAGGGTGGTGGTGCGTGTGTGCACAGCCGAGACGGGCCCAGCCAGTGAGGCGGTCCCATCCACCGCCGCCGCTTGCCCGCCGCCCTCCTCCGAGCCGCTCCTGGTCCGATCGGATTGGCAGATTGCGCTCTTCTCCTCTCTTTGCTGCTGCGCACGTCCCTTGTTGGCGCGCTCTCCTCTCTCGCCCCACGCCGCTTGGGCCGGCCGGGTGTTGTCTGTATACTGCACAAGCGAAGAGAACGCAACATGTGCTCGCTCTGCGGTGCAGCCATCGCACGCTGGGTAAGCTTTGGGGCTCCACTCCGCGCAGCACCCTGCAGCCTCCGTGCGGGTGCCGGTGGCCTTGCTTTAGCCCCCCGCGAGCACAGCAGCTTCTGTCGCCTGCTGGCTCCTCTCCTCTCTCTCTCCCCTGCGATAACCCCCGCGCCCCACGCCTCGCTTCTCCTCGGCCTGCCACCATCCCGCCCTCTTCCACCAGCACATCACTCCTTCACCCCCCCCACCCCACCATCATGATGCTGCGCCACCCTGCCTCCCTCGTGCCTCTCGCCACCCACAACGTCTCCCTCATGGACCTCGTCGAGCGACCCGTTGCGCCCAGCTGATTGGTGCGTGCGCTTCCGTATTCTCGCGTCTCTTCTGCGTACATCGACTCAACTCTCATGCATTCCCTCTCTCTCTCTCAGCCCACATTGCCCAAGAAGTGCCGCGGATCGTGGAGGGCCAGGTGGTGGTGGCGCCATCCGACCTAGTAGCCCAAAAACCCACCCAGCCAGGACTTCCCACAAACTACCCCACACCCCCCGCCTCCTCTTCCCAGACTGAGTCTTCTTCTGCTCCGCATCCCAATCCCTCTTCCAACCCAACCCCCGTTCCGTCACTCATTGCGTTCATTACTCAGATTGCCGAGCTGAGCAACATCCAGCTCCCCACGCTCCTCTGCACCATGGTCTACCTTAACCGCCTCAAGTCCCGTCTTCCCTATGTTGCCAACCGCCTCCCCTGTACCCACCACGCCTCTTTCTGGCTGCGGTCATTATTGCTGCCAAGTATCTCAACGACTCATCCCTCAAGAACAAGTACTGGGTCCGGTATAGCCAACTCTTACCCAGTCTGACGTCAACCTAATGGAGCTGCAGCTCCTCCTTCTCTTGGACTACGACCTGGGATCGACGAGCCCGAACTCATGGCTTATTGCCAGCCTCTCCTGGCCCAGCCCGACCAAATGCAACTGCACATCCCCGCCGCCGTGTTAGTCAAGACGCCGAAATACGAGCGGAGCAAGAGCGTTATGCCCGCTCGATTGCGCGCCGCGCTCGCTATCGCTCAGCCCCACCGGTGGTGGTGATGAACATGGATACCAATGGAGCTACGGACGAGGATCCGGGTGGGATAGACACACTTGTGATGATGAGATTCCGAATTGGGGGCACCTCAGGCGCGCGATGCGAAGAAGTCAGTGCCGTGTTCTCCGTCAGCAGCTTCGAGTGTGGGTGACGCCTTCTTCTGATCGTCTTCGCTCGCGCCCTTTCTCAGGCTCCTCGTCAAAGAGAAGGAAACATGCCCCTGTTTCTTCGTATGTCAGCTCCTTCAGCCCATCCTCGCATCCAAACCAAAGGTTTCGCCACCTTCGTTCTTACCGATTTGATCACCACATCCGCCACTTCCCAGCGTCGCCCCCAATCCTCCATTGTCACATCCCCCGGTTCCAGGATGGATACGGCGTGGACTACGACCAGTTCGTGGACGTCACCCACCACCACCGCCCCCCTCTGTCTCGGCCCACGTCCGATGGCGAGTTGAGCCTCGTTGGCGCTCTCTCCAGCTCGTCGGCCCGCTCTTCGTGGGGTACAGGCAAAAAGTCCACCTCTTCTCTATGCTTCCTCTACTGTGCCCAACAGGCGGGAGAGGGCAAGAACAGCCACATGACCGCCCCGCCAGTCATTAACCAAGAGTGATCCATGCTCGGGCCAAAGGCTGCTTCCCCGGCCAGTGCCAGCCAAGCTTGCCCCAAAGACAGAGGAGGACGTTTGCCTACTAGCCCCCCAAAGGAGTACCACATCACGTGTCCTCTTCCCCTCCAGAATCTCCCATCCCGAATCCCAAGATGCCCGTGCCCCTGTCGCCCGGCACCAAACTCGCTTCCATTGTTTACGTCGTTCCCCCACTCGAACCACCTGAAGGATGTAATCGGGAGCCACGACGGGAGGCTGCGTTCCCTGTTCAGAGTGGGACAACGGTCCCTTGCACCACTGGGCCCGTGGCGCGCACCAAGGGAGCAACCACTGAGCTAGCTCAACGGCGCAGCATGCCCCTCCTGCGGTTCTTGTTTGGACTGGGAACCAACGCACCCGAAGCCCAACCACCAATCCGCAATGTGCCGGTTCTTCCGGTTGCAAACAGGACCGAAGCGAGGTGAGTTCATCCATGGTTAAAAGCGCAGCCATCAGGGTTGCCTCCCTCCTCCAACTGCCTACCCCAGCCCGTGCGGCGAGCAAGACCAGTTTATCTCGCGACCCTGCCGGTAGTATCAACGGGACAGGTAGGTTTCTTACCCTTTGTGTCATTCTTCAGCAAGTGCAGTGGGACCAAGGTCAGTTTTCAACGGAATGAAGAGCAAGGATAATAAGGATCCGAACAGTAAGGGCCATCAGCGTACCTCTGACTCCTCCCCGAACCAGCAAGACCCCCTCCCCGTTCCCCCCTCATCCTTCACCCAATCGATCCATCGCATTCGTCACAGAACGGTTCCTTTTCCAATCTGTTTCGCCGTTCCCTTATTTCGAGTGCCACACCTGACGCAGCAGCCCCACTAGGTCGCTGATAGCAGCAGAAAAACCAACTCTTCGCTCGCGCCCATCCGATCTTGTCCGGCCTGCCCAAAGGGAGGCGCACAATGAAAGCAACGTGAATGTTGGTGCTTCGACATCTGCGGAAGGATACACGAGTGCAATCAAGAGCTTTTGTTCCTCGAAAACGCTTCCCAAGATGACGTCGTCCGTCGAAGTCGCAACAAGGTTATGGGCAGTCGTAGTCTCACTCTTCTCGTCTTTCATTCATCGTGTCCATCTCGTCTCCTGGTGCTGTTTGCTTCCTGTGGCCACAAAGGTTGCCATCAGGGAGGAATCACCGGACCACCTCTGCTCTGTTCTCACTTTCTTCTCTCTCGTACTGCACCGGTTCCTCGGGCGCATATATATCTATGGGTCTCTCTGCTCCCTCCTTTCCCTGCTCGCATAACTCCCTCGCATTCCGATTTCTCCACCTTGCAGACTCATACACCCTTCCTCTTCCTCATCGCACAGTGCTCCTATCTACACGTATGTCTCCCCCCACGCCTCATCTGATGGCCTTCCCACCCTCCCAGCATTGTCTCCCCTTCTCAGTCGGGCCGCACCACAGAGCGAAGCGTTCTCTCTTGCTCATTCCTTCGTCCCCTCCCCTCTTCCCCTGGCTTCCGATCTGTGTTGGCATCATCAGGTCGGTAGAGTAGACTCTCCATCTTAGCCTCCCCCCCTCCCCCGCGCTTCTCGTGGGTACGCGCTAAGGGCTAAGGACCCACGACCCCCCTATGCTACACCTATTAGCGTTTTCACCTGCCCCCCGGCGAGCCGGTTTGGCCTTCGGCACTATGATACACACTCTCTCCCCCCCCCCTCCTTCCCCCCTCCTGCACTGAATTTGGGCTTGGTTCGGATCTGTGGGTTGGCGTTCGTTGCGTGGTCGCTTGGCATTATATGAACACTGTCACATGTCCTATGTTCCATGGCATATGGCAATGGCGCATGCCGCCTGATGTGGGAGACAATCAGGTGGGGGTAGACAAAAAGGGGTAGCGTGGGACGAGAACAACGTGTAACAACGCATAAGTAGGCAAAGGGATGGGATATGGAGGCAGAAAGACGGAGGAGAGGAGAGGCAGTTGGTGCCTCCCTCAGTCCTC
Organism: Moniliella sp. 'wahieum'; assembly: GCA_003971905.1. Classification (NCBI taxonomy): domain Eukaryota; kingdom Fungi; phylum Basidiomycota; class Moniliellomycetes; order Moniliellales; family Moniliellaceae; genus Moniliella; species Moniliella sp. 'wahieum'. Next base: position 206,990 of record RSEE01000006.1, on the reverse strand, counting down.
AAGGGGTTCTCAGGCCAACGGACAATATTATGCCCGACAACAAAGCCCGGGTCGCCCATCGCCCGTCGTCGCATTACTATATGCAATTGCTACCAAGGTACCGCAGCAAGCTGGTGGGATTTCACCATTCACAGGCAGAAACAGAAATATCGACAAACAAAACAAAAGGAGACACAGGCTACTGTTGCCACACACACAGAACGACAGCAAAAAAAACGATTAAGAACAAGACATTCAAGGAGCAAACGCACTGCAAGGAGACATGTGACACGAAACAAGCCAACCGGACGGGTGCAGGAGGACAAAAGGTTCCACAACCGATTGGACAATGGTCCTACGGGTTAGAGGGGGGAGAGAAGAATATGACACGGCATGGTGCTGCAAAACGAGGACAACGAAACAACGAGAGGGAACGAGAGGGAAACGAGAGGGCAACGGAGGGCAACGAGAGGCAACGGCAGAGCAAGGAGAGGGTAGTGGAGGAAAAGGGATAGCAAAGGTGACATGCTGCACAGGGGACTGAGCAAACGGAACGGTTTGGGGCCAAGCGGCAGAGGCAGTTGGATACTGCGGTAAGCCATGGCTGTGCTTGCGGTTAAAGCAGCGCCATGGCGCTGCCCGCCAGAGCAGCCAGCACAGCCGCCGCGCCGCCGAGCATGTTGGTGCGTGAGGCGGACGATTTTTTGGATGAGCTGCCCGAGCCGGCAGCCGAGGCCGAGGCGGGAATGAGGGTACTGCCACCGCTGGCAGCAGCCGAGGCCGATGGGGCGGTGCTAGCAGTGGAAGCGGCGGTGGAAGTAGTGGAGGCGGGGGGGGCAATGTAGTCCATGCCGACCAAGCCGTTGCTGATGGTGGACACGGCGGCGCAAGAGCTCGGAGTAGGGTAAGAGTAAGGGGCGGATGGAGTGACTTGGTCCGACTGGGCGTTCTGGTACGAGTAGGCCGTTGCACCGTGGGTGTAGACACCGGCGTAGTACTGTTGGAACGTCGAGGTAGAACCGTCGGGTTGGGGGGTACAGGCCGGGCGGGTAGGCCGCGTCAGCCTCGCACGACTCGAACGTCCCGTTTGTCAGTGGCAGCTGAGCCATGACAAACGAGCAGCCCATCTCGTCCAGCGTGTGCTGGCACTCTACCGACGGCGTCGCCTCGTCCGTACCGGAAATGCACACGCGGAAGCACACCTCGGAAGAGGAAATGTAGTTCATCCACTCTTCGTAAAACACATCCGTCTTGCCGCCGCCACGTTCGAGGTGACGTTCCCACCGACCGGGTTGCCCATGTTGGTCGCCCCGTGGGGGTCCAGCTCTCCGCCCGAATCACCGGGAGCAACATTGATGTTGGCAAAGTTGCCAGTGGCGTAGAGCTGCACGTACAGCGGCGTCTTGACAAACTGAACCGCCGTCACCGTGCCATCGGGCTAGCATACAACAATGCAGAAGAACAAGTTAGCATTGAGAAACACAATAGACGACAGGGGGGCAACAACATACAATCACACGAGCATTGTTGCGTGGCTTGGTGCAGTACGCCACGGTGGTCTGCTCCAGGTCGCCGAGGGTATCGGTGTTGTTGAGCGGGGACGGTCCGAAGGTGCACCAGTCGTCAATGGAGTTGATGCTGGCCAGGCGCGAGTCGGAGGTCTGGTTGACTGGGGGTTGAGCGCCGGTTGATCCGGGTTGGTCGGTCCGTTCTTGCCACGAGCCTTGACGCCGAAATAGGTGCCGCTGGGAGTGCCGTACGAGAACGGCGCCGGGCTGGCAGTGGACCAGATACCGGCCGACTTGGTGTTCTCTGTCGGCGTGTACGGCACGGTCGTCACGACCGATACGGACGTCGCCGCGGAGGTGGCCCGCTTGTCGAGCGCACCCGTGGGGGCCGGTCCGCGGGCCTCCGGACTGTACAGGATGGCGCGGGCAGAGACGCTGCTGGCGGCAGCCAAGGCAGTGACCAAAGAGGCTCCAGTGAGGTACATGTTGCGGGGCAGAAACTCGGAGTCGCGGCACAGGCAGTGGTGGGGGGGAGGGGGAGAGAAGAAAAGAAAAGAAAAGAGAGAAGAGGGGAGGACGAGGAAGACTCGGGTGTGCTGGACGGCTCGAACGCACGGGTGGTCTGGCCTTCTCCCAGCTGCGGGTGCACAAACTGCGACACTGCTGCAACACTGCTCCAGCCCGGGGGCCACCCGGCATGGGGGGTGTGAGACGGAAGATGTGAGATAGGGCAGATGGCACCTGGCCCTTGCGCAGTCTACACTGGCGCTGTGCCGCGCCTCGCTTGAATTCTAGCTGCTGCGCAGATCGCCGCCACCTCGGCACGGCGGCACTTTCCCGGCTACCGCACCCCAGCAGTGTGTTTTCAGCTGCGCGTACCTTATCACAAGTCAGATCGCAGATCTCAGACCAACCAACCGAACCAACCGAACCAGGTCACGTGAAAGACAAAGCGGGCCTCCTCCTTCCCCCCCTTCCAACCCAGCGCTCCCCTTCGCATCACCAACATCCTCCAGAAGGCGTCTGACTTAGTAATGCAACCTCTGCCATAGCCCCCACTGAGCGAACGAGAGAGTGCGCGCCTTCCAATGTGAAAAAGAGCACGCCAATCAATATAGCGCAGCACGAGACATGTAGCCAAAACAAGAAGAGAAGCAATTAAACGTTAAATACCCAAATACCCACATCAGCCGTGACAGTCTTGCTCCCGCACACGGACCCTTTTTCCTTTTGTTGGAGCCATCTTCCTAGCTTCCTTTGAAGAGACTGAACTTCACTCTGTCACTCTGTGAGCCGCGGTTCTCAAGTTGCATATACTACTTCTCCTTTTTTAAACCGGCCCTCTATAGTAGTAGTTGAAAGACTGTGCATCGAATAAAGCATAGTATAGTGGGCATCACGTTGTCACACAGTCAACAATTTCTGTATGTCGTGTTGTGAAGACCGCCATACGATGATGCCGGTGATCATGACAAGAGAGACCAGGCAGAGGGAGATCTTTTCGACCGCACTTCGTCGTTAGGATAACAGATCGAACGCGGCTTCCAGATTCAAGAAGAGAAAGAAAAGGGAGAGAAAGAAGCAGGAAAAGCAAGGAGAAGGAAGAGAAAAATAGTGGCATGTATTGCGTTCCACCCGCAACCACTTGTGACCATCGATGTAGTACATGTTGTGTACAACAGAGGGTGCTCACGACTTAGACTTGTACCGCCGGGCGCGGCGCTTTCCAGCGCTCCGGCTCCGCTGCTCAAATTCCTGCACGATGGGGTCTGCAATGGACTGCAGGTTCGATTTCCTTTCTTCAAACATCTCCTTTGAAGCATTCGTTGAGTTCTCGCCGTGCCAGTCAAACGTCTCATTGACCGCCGCTTCAAGTACCTCCCTTTGCTTCAACTTGAACTTGTCCGCAGTACCATGGTCACGCAGCCAGCGGCGCATTTTGCAGGCGGACGAATCCAGCTCATTTAAGGCATTAATCCGTGCCACTGCTTCGTCATCATCTTGCTTGTACTTCTCGGCATCCGACACCATGCGCGCAATGTCCTGCTTCGACAGGCGGCCACTATCGGTGATGGTAATCGTTTTTGATTTGTTCGTCTCTTCGTCAACGGCGGACACCGTGAGAAGGGAGTTGGAGTCCAAGTCAAAAGTCACAGTAAACTTGGGCTTACCCTCGGGCGCAGGCGGGATATCAGTTAGCCTGAACTCACCCAGAAAATGGTTCTCCTTGACGAGGGACCGCTCACCCTCGTAGACGGAAAATCTGACAGTAGTCTGGTCGTCACACGACGTTGTGAAGGGTTCCACCTCCTTGGTGGGCACCTTTGAATTGCGTTTGATGATGACAACAAACACACCACCTTTCTTTTCCACACCCAAAGACAGTGGGACGACATCGAGCAGAATCAGCTCTTGGCTCAACTCGGTGGTGTCACCCGCGAGAATAGCAGCCTGGATGGCGGGCCATAGGCAACAGCCTCGTCGGGGTTGATTGAGCGACTGAGCTTGCGCCCGTCAAAGAACTCCGTCAGAAGGCGCTGCACACGAGGAATCCTTGTTGACCCCCCAACCAAGACAACGTCAGTCACGTCATTCTTGTTAATGTCCGCGTCCTCCAGGACGTTCTCGACCGGGCCAATGATACGGGAAAACAGGTCTTTGCACAACTTCTCAAAGAGAGACCGGCTGATAGAGGCGATAAAGTCAATATCCTGAAACAACGAGTCAATCTCGATTGTGGTATGTTCAGCCTCGGAAAGAGTGCGCTTCGCGCGCTCGCAAGAAGTACGGAGACGGCGAAGAGCGCGAGGGTTACATGTAAGGTCTTTGTTTTCCTTGCGTTTGAATTCCTCGACAAAATGGTCGACAAGACGGGTGTCGAAGTCTTCGCCACCGAGATGGGTATCACCGGAGGTGGCCTTGACTTCAAATTTCCCCTTTGTAATCTCAAGCAACGATACGTCAAAGGTACCGCCACCCAAGTCAAAGACGAGGACAGTGCGTTTATGTTCAGTCATGGTGTCCAACCCGTAAGCCATGGCAGCAGCCGTGGGCTCATTGACAATGCCCAAGATGTTGAGCCCGGCAATGGTACCGGCGTCTTTGGTAGCCTGGCGTTGGGAGGAGTTGAAGTAGGCAGGTACTGTCACCACAGCATCCTTTACAGGCCCCCCAAGGTACGTCTCGGCCGTCTCGCGCATCTTGCACAACACCATGGACGAGATTTCCTCGGGAGTGAAAGTCTTCGTCTCACCCTTGTATTGCACTTGAATTGCCGGCTGACCGTCCTCATCAACCACTTTGAAAGGCCAGTGCTTCATATCATCCTGGACCACCTCTTCGTCATACCAGCGGCCGATAAGTCGCTTGGCGTCAAACACAGTATTGGATGTGTTCATGGCAGTCTGCGTGAACGCATCACCAATAAGCCTCTCCATGTCGTTGAAGGCCACGTAGGAGGGGGTGGTCTTATTGCCCTCGCTGTTGCGAATGATCGTGACCCCGTCCTCACCCTCAAGAACAGCGACACATGAGTAGGTGGTGCCAAGATCGATACCGATTGCTTTGGTCATGGTAGGTGAGGGGACGGAGAAGTGCTGGGCGAGGAGGTGCTGGTGCGAAAGGGGGTGGTGTTGCTGAAGGTGGTGCGAGTGCGTATGGTTAATTCGGCATGGACACACTCTTATATATCTCGACAGATGCCAGCAATCAGTATAGAGTCGCTGTGCCGTATAAGACTTTTGCATATCTTAAGTTTCTCTCGCCGGCTGCGCTGAGTGGGCGCTGCTTGTTAGTATGGGCTACCGTCGTCTGTGGGGGGCGTTTCAGTCGCGCCTGCATCAGTGTCGTACTGCGGCACTGTCAATTTCCCCTCTGTGCCTCTCAACGCCCCTTTTCAATTCAAATGCGACATTTCCCTCTCATCGATCGCACTGCATCAGTGTGTACGCATAATACTAGTATGTGTCTAGTAGTATATAGTATGCGATATTGGCTTCCGTCTGCTTTCACCAAGTCTTCAGCGCGCGTAGTAGGCCTGCCCCTCATCTCCTCACGGTCCGCTCAAACGCAGCCGCAATGTTGGAGTGGCGTGTAACATGCGCTGCGGCATTTGGTTGCAATCATGTCCTTGCGGCTGCTATAGCGCGACTTGGGAGCACTCACGATCCTATGGATCAGGTGCAAAGTAGCCTTCAGACAAGGCGTGAAGCTGGAAGGCAAAGTGCTCACGGTGAGCCACAACCCTGCAAGCAACGTCTGACGGGAGGGCGAAAGGAGAGGGAAACGGGAGATGGTGCGAGCAGGGCGTGCGCGCCTGCGAGCGGAACTCTTCCGCCGGCTAAGCGATGAGCGTCACCGACCCATTGAGAGCCGTGCAGGGGAACCCTAGTAGCACTACCCTCCAACATACTCTCAATCTCTCGTTTCCGTTCATTGCCGACGTTAAAACAGCCCACTGTAGCAGCAGTTTAAAGACTGGGCGTCGAATAGAGTGTTCTGCTACATGCCGAAACAATATAGTATAGTGGGCATCATGCAGTTATCACACGTCAATTTTGGTATGTGATCTTATCGAGAAGACGGCCATACGATGATGCGGTGCTCATGATGGGAGACCTGGCAGGGAGGGGGTCTTTTCGACCGCACTTAGTTGTTAGGAGAACAGATGGGGTGTGGGTTCCAGATTCGAGAAGAGAAAGAGATGGGAGAGAAAGAAAGAGAAAAGGAAAGGAGAACAGAGGAAGAGAAAATAGTGGCATATATTGGGGTCCACTGGCAACAACTTGTGATCATCGCTATAGTGCATGGGGACCGCAGAGGGTGCTCACCACTAAGAGCTGTGACTGGCGCGGTGATTTCCAGGGCTCCGGCTCCGCCGCTCAAAACCCTGCACGATGGGGTCTGCAATGGACTGCAGGTGTGTTTTCTTTTCTTCAAACATCTCTTTTGAAGCCTTCGTTGAGTACTCGTCTTTCCAGTCAAACATCTCATTGACCACCGTTTCCAGAACCACCCTTTCATCCGGCTTGAGCTTGTCCGCAGTTTCATGGTCACGCAGCCAGCGGCGCATTTGGCAGGCGTACGAATCCAGCTCACTTAAGGCATTGATCCGTGCCAGCGCTTCGTGATCATCTTGCTTGTACTTCTCCGCATCCGACACCATGCGCGCAATGTCCTGCTTTGACAGGCAGCCACTATCGGTGATGGTAATCGTTTTTGATTTGTTCGTCTTTTCGTCAACGGCGGACACCGTGAGAAGGGAGTTGGAGTCCAAGTCAAAAGTCACATTAAACTTGGGCTCACCCTCGGGCGCAGGCGGGATATCAGTTAGACTGAACTCACCCAGAAATGGTTCTCCTCGGCAAGGGACCGTTCACCCTCGTACACGGCAAATCTGACAGTAGTCTGATCGTTATACGTCGTTGTGAAGGGTTTCACCTCTGTGGTGGGCACCGTTGAATTGCGTGTGATGATGACAGAAAATACACCACCGTGTTTTCTCAAACCCAAAGACAGTGGGACAACATCGAGGAGAATCAGCTCCTGGGTCAACTCGGTGTCATCCGCAAGCATAGCAGCCTGGATGGCGGCGCCATAGGCAACAGCCTCGTCGGGGTTGATTGAGCGACTGAGTTCGCGCCCGTCAAAGAACTCCGTGAGAAGACGCTGCACTCGAGGAATCCTTGTTGACCCCCAACCAAGACAACGTCAGTCACGTCATTCTTGCTAATGTTCGCGTTTCAGGGCGCCCTCGACAGGGCCAATGATACGGGAAAACAGGTCTTTGCACAACTCCTCAAAGAGAGACCGGCTGATAGGGGCGATAAAGTCAATACCCTGAAATAACGAGTCGATCTCGATTGTGGTATGTTCAGCCTCGGAAAGAGTGCGCTTCGCGCGTTCGCAAGATGTACGGAGACGGCGAAGAGCGCGAGGGTTAGATGTGATGTCCTTGTTTTCCTTGCGTTTGAATTCCTCAACAAAATGGTCGACGAGACGGGTGTCAAAGTCTTCGCCACCGAGATGGGTATCACCGGATGTGGCCTTGACGGCAAATGTGCCCTCTGTAATGTCAAGCAACGACGCGTCAAACGTACCGCCACCCAAGTCAAAGACGAGGACAGTTCGTTTATGCTCCGTCCATGTGTCCAACCCGTAAGCAATAGCAGCAGCTGTCGGCTCGCTGATAATATGCAAGACGTTCAGCCCAGCAATAGTACCAGCGTCCTTGGTAGCCTGGCGTTGGGAGGTGTTGAAGTAGGCAGGTACAGTCACCACAGCATCCTTTACAGGCCCGCCAAGGTACGCCTCCGCCGTCTCGCGCATCTTGGATAAAACCATGGACGATATTTCCTCGGGTTTGAGCTGCTTCGTCTCGCCCTTGTATTGTACCTCGATTACCGGCTGACCGCCCACATCAGTCACCTTAAAAGGCCAGTGCTTCATGTCAGACTGGACCACCTCTTCGTCATACCAGCGGCCGATAAGTCGTTTGGCGTCAAAACAGTATTGGATGGGTTCATGGCAGTCTGCTTGAGCGCCGCATCACCAATAAGCCTCTCCATGTCGTTGAAGGCCACATACGAGGGGGTGGTCTTATTGCCTTGGCTGTTGCGAATGATCGTGACCCCGTCCTCTTCACCCTCAAAACAGCGACACATGAGTAGGTGGTGCCAAGATCGATACCGATTGCTTTGGTCATGGTAGGACAGGAGGACGGGGAAGTGCTGGGCGGGAAGGTGCTGGTGCGAAAGGGGGTGGTGTTGGTGAAGGTGGTGCGAGTGCGTATGGTTAATTCGGCATGGACACACTCTTATATATATCTCGACAGATGCCAGCAATCAGTATAGAGCACCGTGCCTATAAGACATTAGCATATTTTAAGTTTCTCTCGCCGGCTGCGCCGAGTGGGCGCTGCCTGTTAGTATGGGCTACCGTCTGTGGGGGGCGTTTCTGCATCAGTGCAGTACTGCGGCACTGTCGATTTCCTCTCTGTGCCTCTCAACGCCCCTTTTCAACCCAAAAGCGTCATTTCCCTCTCATCGATCGGACTGCATCGGTGTGTACGCATAATACTAATACATGCCTAGTATGAGATATTGGCTTCCGTCTCCTTTCATCAAGTCTTCAGCGCGTAGTAGGCCTCCGCCGACTCTCCTCACGGTCCGCTCAAACGCAGCCGCAATGTTGGAGTGGCGTGTAACATGCGCTCCGTAATTTGGTTGTAATCATGTCCTTGTGGCTGCTAGAGTGCGATTCGGGAGCACTCGCGATCCTATGGATCAGGTGCAAAGTAGCCTTCAGACAAGGCGTGAAGCAACGTGGTGGGAGTACAAGTCCTCAAGCAACGTCGGAAGGAAGAGAAAAGAAAGGAGAGGTGAATGGAGTGAGCAGCACATGCACGGCCTGCGAGCAGAACTCTTCCGCCCGGCTAAGCGACTGAGTGTCACGACCCATTGAGGGCCGTGCTGGGGAACCCGATCACTACCGTGTAAGATGCTCTCAACTTCTCGTTTCCGTTCATTGCCGCCGTTAAAACAGCCCTCTGTAGTAGTAGTTTAAAGACTGTATGTCGAACAGAGTGTTCTGCTTCATGGCGCAAAAATCTTCTATTACCATATGGCAGGACCCACCAAAAAGTGTGCAACCCTACTGCTCCCCCACCTGCACGTGCCCCCATTGCCGCACCAACGACCACACTCGCGCACAGTGTTCCTTCAATCCACACCGAGAGTTGTGCCGCCACTGCCGTCGCCATGGCCACAAGGCTGCCGACTGCGGTCGTTTCGGGTTTGTGATGATTATATACTATTGGTCGTTGGCGCGGCAATGGGGGCACGTGCAGGTGGGGGAGCAGTAGGGTTGCACACTTTTTGGTGGGTCCTGCCATATGGTAATAGAAGATTAGTGGGCATGCATCATGTTATCACACAGTCAATTTCGGTAAGTCATCTTATTGTGAAGACGGCCATACGATGATGGCGGTGCTCATGATGGGAGACCTGGCAGGGAGGGGGGTCTTTTCGACCGCACTTAGTGTTAGGAGAATGTAGAGTAGCGGAGTCTATCAGGCAAGCCAAAGGGAGTCGTGTGGTGAAGAATACATTGTATACCCGCGTGGGGTCGTCCTACTTATACGCAACGTAGGGAAAAGAACGAAAAAGGATCACTCGAGCAAAAGAACTTTGTATATCAGACCACCAAGTCGGTTGGCCCACAAAGCAGGACAAACCAAACCAGTGCCGAACCAAACTGTTGAGTCTCGAATCCAGATGATGTGGTCCGATACTCAACAGAGAACAGTGGGGTTCCGGATTCGAGAAGAGAAAGAGATGGTAGAGGAAGAAGGAGAAAGAAGGAGAGAAGAAGGAGAAAAGGAAAGGAGAAAAAGAGAGAGAAAAATAGTGGCATGTATTGGGTTCCACCCGCAACCACTTGTGACCATCGCTGTAGTAGTAGTACTTGTGGACAACAGAGGATGCTCACCACTAAGAGTGTTTGCCGACTGGCGCGGTGATGTCCAGCGGTCCGCCTCCGCCGCTCAAATCCCTGCATGACGGGGTCTGCAATGGCCTGCAGGTTTCTCTTCGTTTCTTCAAACATCTCCTTTGAAGCCACCCTTGAGTACTCGTCTTCCAGTCAAACGTCTCATTGACCGCCGCTTGCAGTACCTCCCGTTCGTTCGACGTGACGTTTCCGTGTCTATGTTCACGCAGCCAGAGGCGCATTTGGAAGGCGTACAAATCCAGCTCATTTAAGGCATTGATCCGTGCCAGCGCTTCGTGATCATCTTGCTTGTACTTCCCGCATCCGACACCATGCGCGCAATGTCCTGCTTCGACAGGCAGCCACTATCGGTGATGGTAATCGCTTGGATTTGTTCGTCTTCTTGTAAACGCCGACACCGTGAGAATGGAGTTGTAGTCCAAGTCAAAAGTCACATCAAGCGTAGGCTGAGCACAGGGCGCAGGCGGGATATCAGTAGCGTGAATGCCCAGAAAATGGTTCTTCGCGGCGAGACACCGCTCACCCTCGTACACGGAAAATCCGGCACTAGTCTGGCCATCATCAAGTCGTTGTGAAGGGTTCACCGCCTTGGTGGGCACCATTGAATTCGTTGATGAAGACATTAAACAGACCACCCCGTGATTCCAACCCCAAAGACAGTGGGACTACATCGAGCAGAATCAGCTCTTGGTTCAACATGTGTGTCTTCCGCGAGAATCGCAGCCTGGATGGCGGCGCCATAGGCAACAGCCTCGTCGGGGTTGATTGAGCGACGAGCTTGCGCCCGTCAAAGAACTCCGTCAGAAGCGCTGCACACGAGGAATCCTTTGACCCCCCAACCAAGCAACGTCAGTCACGTCATTTTGTTAATGTTCGCGTCTTGCAGGACGCTCTCGACAGGGTCAATGATACGGCAAATAGGTCTTGCACAGCTCCTCAAAAGATTCGGCTGATAGGGGCGATAAAGTCAATACCCTGAAATAACGAGTCGATCTCGATTGTGGTATGTTCAGCCTCTGAGAGAATGCGCTTCGCGCGCTCGCAAGAAGTACGGAGACGGCGAAGAGCGCGAGGGTTAGATGTAAGGTCTTTGTTTTCCTTGCGTTTGAATTCCTCGACAAAATGGTCGACAAGACGGTGTCGAAGTCTTCACCACCGAGATGGGTATCACCGGAGGTGGCCTTGACTTCAAATTTCCCCTTGTAATCTCAAGCAACGATCGTCAAAGGTACCCGCCAAAGTCAAAGACGAGGACAGTACGTTTATGTTCAGTCATGAGTCCAACCCGTAAGAAATAGCAGCAGCTGTCGGGCTCGTTGATAACGCGCAAGACGTTCAGCCCAGCAATGGTACCAGCGTCCTTGGTAGCCTGGCGTTGGGATGTGTTGAAGTAGGCAGGTACTGTCACCAAGCATCCTTTACAGGACCGCCAAGGTACGCCTCGGCCGTCTCGCGCATCTTGGACCAAAACCATGGCCGAGATTTCCTCGGGAGTGAAAGTCTTCGTATCGCCCTTGATTGACTTGAATTGCCGGCTGACCGTCCACATCAACCACTTTGAAAGGACCAGTGCTTCATATCGTCCTGGACCACCTCATCGTCAAATCTGCGGCCGATAAGTCGTTTGGCGTCAAACACGGTATTGGATGGGTTCCTGGCAGTCTGCGAGACCGCCGCCTCACCAATAAGCCTCTCCATGCGTGAAGGCCACATACGAGGGGGTGGTGTTATCGCCGTGGTTGTTGCGAATGATCGTAACCCGCGCTCACCCTCAAGAACAGCAACACAAGAGTAGGTGGTGCCAAGATCGATCCCGATTGCTTTGGGCATGGTAGGAGAGCAGGGTGGAGTGGTGCTGGGCCGGGAGGTCGTGGGGAGAGGTGGTGGTGTTGGTGAATGTGGGGTGCGAGTGCATATGGTTAATTCGGCATGGACACTCTCCTATATATCGACAGCTCTGCCTCACCAATCAATTTAGAGTCGCTATGCCGTGTAGGCGTTTTGCATATTGTTCCCCTCGCCGGCTGCGCTAAGTGGGCGCTACCTGTTAATATGAGATACCTTCTGACATGGGCGGCGTTTCAGTAGCGCCTGCATCAGTGTGCCGTACTGCGGCGCTGTCGATTTCCCTCTGTTCCTCTCGATGCAGCCCCTTTTCTATCCAACAGCGACATTGCCTCTCATCGATCGGACTGCATCAGTGTGTACGCATAATAGTGCGTGTATAGTATGGGATCGATTTCTGTCTGCTTTCACACAGGTCTTCAGCGCGCAAGCCCCCGAATCTCTTCATGGTCCGCTCAAGCGCAACATCTCGTCGATTAGCCTCAGTGTTGGGTGCGGATAACATGCGCTCCGGAATTTGGCTGCATTCATGTCCTTGCATGTGGACCCAAGAGGTATAGGTCGCTAACCGAAGATAAGTCCGGGACGTTGACACTCGCTGCGTCGTATTTCTGTGGCAATCAGTGGTACTAAATGTAATCATGAACCGGTAAGGCCGGAACGATAATCAGTGGATTTTTCGGGGTTAATATATGTCAATCGGGGTGATCCAGTGGATATTGCGCGGTTATAGTGCAGCATGTGTGTTAATACAGGAGACTGAACAATACTACTCAGAGTAAGTCCAAGGAAGAAGCGTTCATTATTGGAGATGGGCGGACAGTAGTGTCTTGTGCGCAACCACTAAGCGGTCCACAGAGCACCAATCGCGACCATTTGCAACCGCCCTCTCTTCTTCAGAAGCTCCCGCTCAGTAGTTGACCTTTCGCCAAATCCCGTCCGCTGCGCTGTGGCTCAGTCTTGTGCCGCCCACATGCATCCTGGCAAATCTCGAGAGCACCAATCGAGCCGGTAGTCCTTATCTCGCCAGTGCCTGTGCTGTGCCAGGCTGTACCCAGCACGCCTGGGCTATAGTCCCTACTTCCACATCGCACATGGGCAACAAGCTAATCCAACATTGGGCAGAGCAGGGTGCTAGCTTCACCACGCCCGAGAGAAGGTCCATAGTGCGCTCTGTGGTGCACGGTGGTATACGGTGATGGCATAAAAGACGAATCATCTCTGTAACAGTCGGGGCTAAACGAGGGAGACCAAGGTCCTGTCAGAGACGGGGGGAAAGGCAAGATCGTTCGTGGGAGGAAACAGAAGGCATCAAGCAGAGAAAAGAAGCAAAAGGGAAGGGAAGAACGAGAGACACGGATGCGGAATTGGAAATTGGAGCGAGCTTAGTCATTCGGTGACAATCTCGTTGCCGTAAAAATCCTACACAGTGCAGCAAAGAGATGTATAATTAAGATCTCAAATCTTAAGACATAGAGATTTCGCCCCCTTCATGCTCCTTGTTCCCCCATCGACCACCTCCATTCCCCCGTTTTCGTGACCCCACCCGTGTCAAGGCATGCGGGTATAGCGCCGCAAGTATGCCAGAACGCAATCGAGACACAGTTTCTACGATGCAGACAGCGAATATAGCGGAGAGAGAGGAGGAGTATCGAGTATTACGGGAGCAGGTTACAGGTGGTTGGAACGCAAATACAGGCATGCTGCAAGAAAAGAAAACCTTCTGAGTAGGTATGCTAACTGAAGGAAGACGTAGCTAACCACGGGGCAACACTAGACGGTGCAGGCCAACCTCGACCCAACATACATGAGCAGAACCAATATGAGAATGTTATGTTATAGTGACTGTCACATGTCAGCACCAAACACCACTCAGAGCACCCATCGACCTATGGGCGTATGCGCCCGTATTCGCCACCTCTCCGACTCTGTCCGCATGTCTTGGTCTTGGGCTGTGTCCCCCAATCAGCAACTCCTTACCCCGTGCACCATCTCCACTCCCGAACTCAGTCTGTGCAACAGTAGGACTTTTCCCCACATCTCTCGGCCAGAGCTCCGCGCTTATCCGTTTTATGGTGCAGGCACTAAGGGTCGAGGCTGTGGCATTGCGAGGGTGTGCTCCGCGGGTCACTGTGGTGCTTTCCTCGTTTCCACATGGAGACATCAACTACTCTATAAAAGTGAGCTCGTGTTGATGATTCATCCGAGACCTCCTCGACATTCCTCTGCCCAATCTACTAGCGATCCGCGAGCGTAGCCACAGCGCGCTCAGCCGCTCAGCCTCTCAGGTTCTGCCTGATCGATGGTCGTTCAACCTGAGGTGTCTGAGCCAACACAGGCTGCCCCGGCTCTTCCTCTGCCGTCTCCGGATAATAAATCCGTTGCAACGCCTGAGACATGCGATTGCGGGGGCGTCGTTTCCTTCGGCGAAAACGCCTGTCTGATTGCCCGAGGCAATCGGTCATTAATCGGACAAGCGCGTGGCGGCCGGGGTGACTAGTGACTAGGAGGCTAGTGAGTGACTAGTGACTAGCTCCACCCTTATGCCCGCCGCACGCTGCCAACACATCATGCATCACATGCACAGCAGCTGGGGCCTGCTGGGGGGGGCGACTAGGGGCTGCGGGTGATTACGTAGTATGGCATTAGCCTTAGGCTTGGAGAGATACCGTTGATAGCCCCCCCAGGCTGCCCCTGTGCGTGGCCCGTGTTGCGGGACAAGTGTGGGCAGTCAGTGATCCGACAGCGCCCTAGTGCTATGGTCGGCTGCTCGGCGCTCAGCCCGGGACAAGCGCCGCGAAGGATGCCGGAAGCTGGCAGGCGCATTAGGCACAGCGCCAGCCTCCGCTTGCCCCCGGCACGAGCCCAGTGTAGTGACGGGTGGGGGCGAGGGTCGGGACCGGGAGCATGGGGCGCATGGAGCCAGCCCCCCGCCACGTCGATCTTCGGGTCGTTCCTGGCTTAGCTTCCGCCAGGGGCCAGACGGGCCACAGAGGCCAGACATGCTCGCACACAACAACAGCGCACCGCCCAAGGCTTCCCAACACGCCCACAGGTTGGCACTGCCGCAGCTTGGCCCGCAACGCAGCCCGAGTGTACGCCATTGCATTTATCACAGTCCACACATCCACAGCGCCAACTTGAAGGCTGAACGCGCTGAGCACTGACTATATTCACTCAGCGCTCAGCCTGAGCCCCTTTGCCCTTATCATCTTCTTCCCCCCACCACACACCCCCTCTCGCCCTATGTCTGCTGCCTCTGCTTCAACCCCAGGGTCGCTCGACCGGAAAGATCACATCGACATTGAGCTGTCGCCTTGCCCACCAATGGGGAGGTGGACGTGGTCCATGTCATACGCCGCAAAGGTCTCCTGGGCTGGTATGATTCGGCCATGGTCCAGGTGTGCATCCTCGGCTTCGTTTGCTTCCTTGGCCCAGGCATGTTCAACGCCCTTGGTGGCATGGGAGGTGGCGGCCTGTCCGACCCCAGTGCCGCGGTTAAGGCCAACATTGCCTTATACTCCGTTTTTGCCGGCGTCTCTTTCATCTCGGGCAGTATCCACAACATGGTTGGTTCCAAGACGATGATTTTCATTGGTAAGTCATTTTTACGCCATCCTTTCTGCGCAACGCCTTGCACCTGACACTGTCGAAACAGGTGCTCTTGGTTACTGTCTTTACACTGCCTCTTTCCTCAGCTACAACATCAATGGCAACACCAACTTTGTCATTGCCGCGGGTGCCATTCTTGGGATGTGTGCTTCCTTCCTCTGGACTGGACAGGGTGCTCTGATGCTTTCCTACCCCACCGAGGAGAACAAGGGCAAAGGTACGTCGCTCTGCATTCTTCCTTCCCCTGCTCCTCCTGACAGTTCCTTTCGTATAGCCATCGCGTTGTTCTGGATCATTTTTAATCTGGGAGGCGTCCTGGGATCAGCCATCGAGATGGGTCTGGGATGGAACACGTCTGACAATCAGGTGAGCAACAGCACGTACATTGCCTTTACGGTGATTACCTTTGTAGGAGCATGCGCGACACTTTTGTTGCGCAATCCGCGCAAGACGGTCCGTTCCGATGGCACCCTTGTGGTCACTCCCACAGAGTTACCATTTAAGGAGGAAATGACGGGCATGGTGCGGGTACTGTGCCAGGACTCCTGGATTTTGCTCTCTATTCCTCTTGCTCTCAGTTCCAATTATTGCTATGCCTGGCAGCAAACCGTGTACAATGGTTACTTCTTCTCCCTTCGTGCTCGTGGCCTCAACTCGCTTCTCTACTGGCTCGCTCAAATGTTTGGCGCGATGATCATGGGTTTCGTACTGGATACACCACGTCTAACTCGGCGTCATCGTGCATGGGCCGGATGGGCGATCACCTTCGTCGTTTGCTGGACCGTGTGGGTGGTTCGTACAAAGTCCTGATGGAATTCAAGGAGCACTATGCGGCCGAGGGAATGAGCCTTCGACAATACGCCGAGAGTAACACCCGTGTGGGCCTCGACATCCATTGTGGCTATCACGTTGCTCCCTGCGCCGACAATCCCTGGACCGAGTCGAATCCCTATGGCGGCCGGGCAGTACTATACATGTGCATGGGACTTATCGACGCCTGTACACAAGTACTGTGCTACTCCATCTTTGGCATGCTTAGCAACGACATCTCCAAGCTTGCCTACATCAGCGGATTGTACAAGGCCATCCAGAGTGCAGGCAACGTGGCAGGATGGGGAATGGAGAACAATAAGAAATCGTTTGAGGAGCAACTGGGCGTCGCGTGGGGGCTCAATGTGGGCGCGCTCTTAATTGTGGTACCTCTGCTCATTTGGCGTGTGACCAACCACACCACCCTTGAACGCGAGCTGCACCATGACATTGCAATTGCTGACACGGCTGTCGCCACTACACTCACTCCATCATCTTACGACATTGAGCAGAAGCCATCTAATGACAAGTAACGTTCTTCTCGCCTTTTTTGATGTCTTTTTCTTCTTCCATTTTTGCTCTCTGTTGTGCATACCTTCTTTTTACACTTGGACCATACATATTGATGTGCACCACGAACAAAGAGAAAACTGGATAGCAACACTGTATATGACTGACTGTGTATGACAGGGACTGATGTGCACCCTGGGCATTTTCTGATACTACATGCAGTACAACTTTATTATTTTCGTTCATTTCACCAACCCCACACACCTGAGGGAATGGTCGGTGTGTTATACCAACCATATGTATGAGGGCCCGGATCCAGCATTGCGCTTGTGTATGGGATTTCTCCAGGGCTTCCCCGAATCCTATACATCGATCAGATATGCCGAAGCGTGTGGTGCTAAATATGCGCCTGGAAAGAGCCACTAGTCATCAAATACTTACTGCTCTGCAACCGAGGGGTGGCGCATAATGTGGGGTAAATGGGCGGAATCAATTCCGCGCAGAGAGAATGTCACGCGCTAGCATTGCCGATGCTGCTTGAAGCTGATGGCGAAGCAACCACCATCTCTACTCTTGCATTCCCAGATGCACGCGCTCCGATGGTCTCCCAGTATCGCGCGCTCTCTTATCGCCGGGACCGCTTCCCGCCAACTGAGGCCCAACATCGTGTCACGAGATCATGTGCTTATCCGCGGCGTTAGCTCCTCTTGTACCTCGCGTGGACCGGAGCTCAAGACGTTCCGTACTGACGCAGAGGAGGCGGCGGCCCCCGAGCTGGGCAAGAGCGCTAACTACGTCAACCTACTGGAAGAAGAAGATGGCAGTCTGGTGGTAACCCGAGTGGGAAACCCTGACCCTAATGCCCCCTCTGGGTCCCCAGCCCGCAAGGGGCACTTCCTTCTTTCGACAGGGCCGCGAACCGAGGAGCCATTGATCATCCTCAACAATACACTCTTTCTTTGGCGCCCGCCTCCCCTCAGCCCCACGGCTGTGCTGACCAATGCAATGAATGCACGACTCCGCCAGTTCCCTCCTGGTGGTCGTTCTGCGCCCGCTTCGCATTCCCCTGCTCTTGTACCCGGAGGCTGGGAGGCGTGGCTCGACAAGGAGACGGGCCAAGACGAAATTTGGAAACTATTTGAGGTGGTAGCACCCAAGCCAGGTACGTTCTCTCTGGATTCTCATCCCTCGCTCCGGGTCTTTGAAGGGAGGAAACACGTCCTAACTGCTTACCCAGATATCCTTATCTTTGGTACGGGCTTTCGGGCGCTGCCTCTGCCACCCCCAATCCGAGCTTACTTGGGCAACTTGGGCATCCAAGTCGAGGTGCAAGACACGGGTCACGCCGCCTCGACGTACAACCTTCTCCAGTCCGAGGGGCGTAGGGTAGCCTGTGCTCTGCTGCCTATGACTCTGCCGGACAACTAAGTTGAGGTAGACTGCATACACGCCTCCACATCCATTAATTGCTTCTTCCCCTGTTTTAGGCCTTGGGCTGCTTGGGCTTGTTCTTTTTGTGTTTTTTGCGACCAGAGTCGGATCGGAGCTCGCTTTTGCGCTTGTTTCGTTCCTGCCGCGCCCATCTTGGCATCGTCCATATCGAGGCGGGCAGTGCGCTTGGCCGCCATGACGCGCGACAAGTGCTCTAGCATTCTTCTCCCGTCTTGTGTAATGTGAACCCCGACCCACCTGCGCGATCAGTGAAGCCCTTGAGCTCGGTCAACCGAGTCCCGATCTTCTCTTCAATCGACTGGACCAACTTGACATCGTGCTCCGTCACGAAACTCACTGCCCATCCGATCTTGCCATGGCGGGCGGTACGACCGACGCGGTGCACATAGTCCTCCCATGCCGCCGGTAAGTCAAAGTTGATCACGCACTGGACTTGGGGAATGTCAAGGCCGCGCGAACCAACGTCGGTAGAGACAAGGACAGGGTACTTGGCAGCACGGAAGGCTTGTAGGTTGTCCAGTCTCTGTCGCTGGTCCAAAAGACTGTGCAACGCCACATTGGGAATGTCAAGCAGGGTCAGCATCCTCGACACTTGCTCGGCCATGGAGCTGCGGTTGACAAAGATGATAGTAGGTGTCTGCTTTAGCTTGGCTTGCATCTTCTCCTCATCCTCGCTTTCCCCTTCTTCCTCGTGAGGGAGTACCTCGTACTCTTCTTCTTCTTCCTCTTCTTGCTTCTTCTCAATCTCGTCCTGCAAGTCAGACTTGCCAGAATCCGAGGAGCGCTCCTTTGGCCTGCGCATCAGTTGGCGCAAGGCCGGCGAATGGCGCAGCATATGATAAAGGTGGGGTTCACGCATATGTGAAGGAACGAGAATGTAGCGCTGAATCAACTCCTTGGGGGTGGAGGTAGCCTGATCAATCTTGCAAACAAGCGGTGGCAACTTGCCCTCGTCAGAGGCGCGTGTCGCATTCTTCGCAACCAGCGCATCAATCGACTCGGTCAAGGTAGCGGTGAAGAGGAGCGTTTGCCTCTGCTTGGCAGGCGGCAGAGCCTCCTGGAACAAATAGGCCAATTCAGGAGCGAAAGAAGGCGTCAAGAGCAGGTCTGCCTCGTCCAGGACGACGAAGCGGCAACGCGACAGTAGGCCATTGTATCCGTTGCCACTGCTCCGCAGCAAGTCCACCAGTCGACCCGGGGTGGCGATGATGACATGCGGGCGCACGTTCGCCAACGTTGACGCTTGCTTGAGCTGGTCCAACCCACCCACCACAAGAGCCGAGTGCAAGCCAAGCGGCGGCCGGATACCCTGGGCTACAGCTACGAATTGCTGGTGCAGCTGCATGGCCAGTTCGCGCGTCGGGGTGAGGATAAGGGCAAATCCAGCGACGGGGTCGGCAGCCAGGCGTTGTAATATCGGCAGAGCAAAACAGAGGGTCTTACCGGCACCCGTCTGGGCTCCGCCCACAACATCCCTCCCGCCAGCCAGAATGGCAGGGATGGTAAGCGCTTGAATGTCGGTGGGGACGGTGATGGCCAGGTTGGAAAGCGAACGGACGAGAGGAGGGGTGATGCCCAGCTCTCCGAATGATTGCGGCTTTGTATCAGACTCGTCGGAGGGAAGGTGGGCGGGCAGGGCAGCAGGATGGGAGGGGAAACAGGAGCTGCGCCGGGGGCTTGGTCCTCCTCATGGCCGTCCTGGGCCGGGGGAGCTGCCTTGGCCGCAGCCCGCTCACGCGCGGCCTTCAGCTTGGCTTCAATGCGGTCCTGGGCGGCATGGGAGCGAGCGATGCGCGAATTAGCGGCCGAGTCCATCCTCTCGGGAACGACGCGGTGGAGATGGTGGTCTGTCGCAAGCGGATGGCCTCCCTTCCTCCAGCGGGCCTGAGATCGACCCGAGAGGGGGCAGCAAGTAATTAAAAAAAAAAGTGGTCGGAAATTGAAACTGGCAGTCGACCGCACTTGCACCGATCCGTTGTGGCCCAAAAAAATATCCACCTTGCACATCAGCATCAACCGCTTGGGCGTCCCACACCACAGCCATGGCCAAGAAGGGAGGCTCCCAGCTGGCCCAGCTCAAGAACCGAGCGGTTAGCGATGGCCTGCGGGGAGGTCCGTCCGAGGGGAAGAAGCGCTCGTCTGCCTCCGGCGCGAACGCCAAGGCGCGCACACGCCTCGAGGCACGCTCCGCCCTGGGCGATGCGTTTGCCAGCACGTTTGACACCAAAGTTACCAAGCAGAAGCGCGACATTCTCACCCGCGCCAGCATCCAACACAAGAACGCCAAGGGTACCGTCGGCCGGCCGGCTGATTCCAAGTCAGCTGCCATAGCCGCACGGAAGGCCCAGCTGCTGCCGCAGCTGCAGGACCGGCACAAGCGCGGGCGTTTGTCGATCGCCGGTTCGGCGAGAACAACCCCAACATGTCGGTGGAGCAGCGCATGCTCGAACGTTTTACTGCCGAACGCAAACGACAGCTCACAAGTGGCTCTGCCACCGCCGCCGCGGGCAAGGCGAGCCTGTTTAACCTTGATGACTCGGAGGACGAAGGGTTGACCCACTTTGGCCAAAGCTTATCGGGCATGGACGATTGTGTTCTTGGTGCCGGACTGGGTACCGACGATGAGGAGGAAGCAGGTGCCCAACAACCTACAACCCCTTTGACGACGAGTTGCCGGAAGGTGTGGCCAGGGAAGACGCAGAGGGAAAGCCGCGGAGTAAGGAGGAGATCATGGCGGAGGTTATGCTCAAGTCCAGAGAATGCCAAGTACGAGCGGCAAAAGGCGCGGGGAACAAGAGGAGACGCGGTATGAGCTGGACGATGCTCTGGATGACATTAAGAACGATCTTCTGGCAATGCGCCCCCTTCCGACTCGCCCCAGCGAGGCGCCTGTGCCATCTACTGTACCTACACTGAGACCCAGCGACCGGCGCTAATGCCATGCCGGCCGATGGGGGGAGCACGTACGATGCACTGTATCGCAGTTTGGTGTATGACGAAGGGCCCAGCCAACGGAACGCGGATGAAGACGGACGAGGAGCGGGCGGCAGAGGAGGCAGAGCGACTTCAAGCTGCTGAGCGTGAACGGTTACGACGCATGCGTGGCGACTCGGATGACGAGGCAGCTGCGGAGGATGAAGCACTGCGACGGGAGCGGGCAAGCGGAAGCGTGCCAAGCTTTTGGAGCGTCACGAGCGTGGTGCTGATGATTTGGATGACGACTTTATCCTTGAGGGTGTCTCGGCAGGAGAGGTCTACGGTCTGGGACAAGGTCTCGGTCGTGCAGAATCGGGTTCTGAAGAGGAGGAGGATACCTCCGACGACGCAGACGGACGACTGGTTCCTCATAATGACGAAGAGGAGATCGAGAACCACGAACACAATTATAATGACTTGGCCGACTTGGAGGGCCTGTCCAAACCAGGGGAGGACATGGACTCGGACGAGGAGGTCGTGGCTGGTGGCGAGGCTGAGGCCCGTCGGTGCTTCAAGCAAACAGGCCCCGTCCGGCTCGAAAAAGGAAACGAGCCAACTTCCCTACACATTCCCTGCTCCCGAGACGCATGGCGACTTCCTTGCCTTACTTCAAGAGCATAACGTTGAGACCCAACAGGTGCCAACAGTGATTAAGCGGATCCGAACCTTGTACAATCCCAGTCTTGGCCCGCAGAACCGGGAGCACACCGAAACGTTCCTCGAGATCCTAGTGGATCATGTTCTCTACCTTGGTGCACAAGCGCAGGAGTCCGCCAGTGGGAGTGAGACGGAGGTGAGCAGTAAGGAGGCAGTTTCTCTTCTCAACACGCTCCTGCCTCACATCCTTGATCTTTCCAAGCTCTTCCCCGAGACGGCGGCTCACATTTTCTGCACCAAACTTACACTGATGCAGCGCAACCTAACCCGTGGCCTTGCTGCTGCGGCGACAGGGAGGAGCGGGCGAACCTGGCCATCGTTTTCTGAACTCTCCTTCCTGCGTCTCGTTGGGCTAATCTGGCCCACCTCCGATCGCTCCCACCCTGTATCAACATCGGCCCAGATCCTCATGGCCCAGTACTTGGCTCATGCCCGGATTCGTCCTGCCTCAGCTGTCTCAGACACGGCCGCCGGGCTCTACCTCGTCTCTCTCTCCGCGTCCTTTGAGAAGGAGAGCAAGCGGATCGTACCCGAGGCGCTCAATTCTTACATTTGGTTCTTTTGGGTCTGGTGCCTCTCTCCGACACGGACCGTCTCGCTGCCCTCCATTCTGCGGCCGAGTACGGCATGGCTGTTTCCCAGGACGACCTGGCGGCACTCACTTCTCTGCAGCCCAAGCGAAAGGCCAAAGTCTCTGCTGCCATGGACGAGGCTTCATTGATTGAGGGTGAGGCAGGATGGAGGAAGCGCGTGGACTTGGTGAATCTGCTGGCCTGGAAGGGGGAGGGACCGCCCGCTGGAGCCCAACTTCTATCGCAAGCAGCCAAATTGATCGAAGTATTCGCTCGGCTCTACACGGGATGCGAAGCGTACGTTGATCTCTTCCGTCCCCTGGTGAGCTTGGTCAAGGGCGCAGGCAAGGCAGCTGGGCCCGAGCTACCTGCGCTGGCTCAAGGGTTGGACAGGCGAGTGGGCCTTGCCCAGTCGCGTCGGCGCTTCCTCCGTCTGCAGGCGCACCGCGCCAAGGCACTCGAGATGCACGCACCCAAGTTTCTGTATCGGGCGTCTCGACCGACCCCGATCCCGAGCGCGCCGAGGCGAGCAAGCTGCGTGCGTTGCACAGGAAGGAGCGCAAGTCGACGATCCGCGAACTGCGCCGCGATGCACGCTTCACAGCATCGATCAAGGAGAAGGAGCAGCAAGAGGAAATATGCGCGCTACAAAGACGCACATTGACCGCATCATGTCCGATCTCCAGACAGAGAGGTCAGAGCAGAAGAAGCACGAGCGCGAAAAGGCAAATCTGAAGCGGAGGCGTGATGCGTGATGAGGCGAAGCAGCGGGCGCAGTGCTGTGGATTATTACATGAGGGTTCTACCTAGTAGTAGGACGAAACGGGTTGCAACACACATACATATATCTGCCCACACAGTCAGAGGTAAAGGTAGCGTCTAATGAAACATGAGAGCAGCGACGAGTCCAACAACATCCTAGCGGCGAGGCATGGGGTTTCGTTCGGCGGCGTAACAAAACCGGTTTTAGGGGCTGAGTGACATACGACACCTACTTTGTGTTGTATGTCAGGCCTCAGGTGTGGAAGGTACTAATGATTCGATAATAGCTTGTGCCTAACTGGCGCCGGACCCCCGCACCGGCACCTGTACGGGGCTGCACCGCGCCCGCTGCGCTTGGCGCGCGCAGCCCCCGCTTCCTTCTCTTCAATCTTCTTTCCTCCTGTGCTAGTTGCCTGCCTCCTTGTTACCGCCACGCTCTTTTCTCGCTCTACTCCATCGCAACCTCATTCCTGCTCATTAAGCTACCGTCAGATCTCAAATTATAGCTGTCCAACGTGAAAGTTTTGCGTCTAGAAAAGTAGTAGAGTGTTCTGCTTTTCCACAAAGCACAACTACTATAACGTGTCATGGTGTTATCGGTGATCGACCGGTAGTAATACCTCCTGTGGATTGAGTGGATCGGTCGACACGCAAGGACATGATTCTAAACAAATGCGGGAGCCCAGGCATGTTATCCCCCTCTCCACAGAGGAGAAGTCGGTTTTCATCGATAATCGACGACGATGCGCTTATTGCGCTTGAGCTTGATCCGTGAGCGGTCCGTGACGAGGTTCGACGGAAGCATACGCGAGGACCTGGTGAACGCAGACCGAATTCGATCCCATATACTACTAGTTAGGATACTGAAACGCAACCCACGCCAGGGTTTCCCATATCAACAGGCAGCGCCCACTCAGCGCAGCTGGCGACGGTAACCTAAAACAATAATATGTAAATGGCATATGCCGCAGTGGCTCTGTAATATTGGTGTCATAGTTTGGCTGATCTCGCTCCCATTTCCAATTTCTTCGTCTCGAGCGTCTCGCTTCCCTGTTCCTTCCACTTCGCACCATGTCCTCTGTTCTTGCTTCTTCCCCACGAACGATTGCTACACCCCTTGGCCTAGTCCGATCCTGGTTCCCTCGCCTTAGCCCCGACTGTGACTTATCGTTCGTCTAACCGTCAACAGGCGAGCCCGACCAGAGATGTCCTCGATCCACGACAACCCCCCTGACCCCAGTAACCCTAGCGCGCCGCAACCCATCGGCGGCGCGGCCCAATCCGACCCCGTCCGACCCCCCCTCTGACGCTCCGTTCGACGACGATGGCCCGGAGTGGTTCCACCCGGCTGGCCCCTCTGGACCCCCCATGCAGCTCCGTCTGTTGCGCCGCGCCCCCGGGGTATACATTGCCTGCCTCCGACCTGTCGGGCTGGGCCTCGAGGCCGCTCAGCGTCGGGTCGATGAGGCCCGCAGAATGCGCCAGCTTCTGTTGACGGAGGCCCGGAAAATCAGGCCTACCTTGCAGCCCAGGAGGACCAGCGCCGCGCTTTCGAGGATGAGCAAGAGGCGAAGCGCCGCGCTTTCGAGGATGAGCAAGAGGCGAAGCGCCGTGAGCACCGCCTCCGTCAGCGGCAGGAGGAGGCGGCGCTTGCCGCGGAAGAGGCCCGGTTGGCCGCCTCGGTACGGGAGGCTCAAACTGGCGTGGTGTCCTCGGCCCCCGCCCCCGCTCCCGCCCCTGGGCCTTATGGTGATCTGACTGCCATCCCGAACACGGTGTCGGAAGAGCCTAAGATGTTCGAGCCCGTTCGTTTCCGCCCGTCGTCTGGTGCGAATCCCAACTCTCGTGACCGGGTCCAGGCCCAGCACGTCGTCACCTCCTTCGAGATTTACGCGCGCGTCGCCCTCACGCATATGGGCGCGGCGGCATGGATCGACCGCTTCATGGGCCTGCTGCAGGGAGAGGGCCCTCACTTGGGTCGAGCAGTTCGGCTCGGAGGTGGCCCTTCCCCTGGAGGCGCGCACCACACCCGCCCTCCAGTCTTGGCCTGCGTTTCGCGCAGCTTTCCTGGAGCAGTGGGGCGAGCGCAACCCGGCGCTGAAGGCGTTTGAGGAGTTTCGTCGTCTTCGGCAGACGGGATCTGCAGCGGACTATTCCGCTACGTTCACGGTTCTGCTGCGTCGCTGGAACCCCAACGCGTCGGATGAGGACCGCTACTATTGCTTTCTGTACGGCTTGAAGCCGCGGGTGCGTGACGCAATCGCCTCCCGCGGCGAGTCGGCTCACTTGGGACGGATCAGTTTCGAACAACTGCGCACAGCGGCCATTGACATCGACCAATCGCAATCGCTGGGCGCTCATGGTACCGCCATCTCCCCGGGATCGGGCGGCAATCATTGGTTTCGGCCCTCGTCGCCCGAAGCGGAGCCCATGGACCTCAGCGCAGTCACCGCCACCGCTGAAGCGGCGGCCCGGCGCACCGAGCGCCGCGCTCAAGGCGCAGTGCCGTGATCACCATATGCCTTCCACGACTGACCCCGGCCACAGCCCCAACTCCCGCCCAAGCCCCAAGCCCAGCCCAAGCCCCAACTCCCGCCCAAGCCCCAAACTCCCGCCCAAGCCCCAAACCCAGCCCCAGCCCCAAGACCAGCCCCAGCCCCAAGACCAGCCCAAGCACCAAGACCAGCCCCAGCCCCAAGACCAGCCCCAGCACCCAGACCAGCCCAAGACCAAGACTACGCACCAGCACCAGCACTCGCCCGGGCCCCGGCCCAAGTCCACCTCCTCATCTAACCCCATCTCGCCCCCCTCTGTCAACTCGATTCCTTTTCCCTCCTCGGTTCCCTCCCGGCCCGCTGGCGCGGCACCTCAAGTACTGGCGGAGCCCATGTCCGAACGTTCTGCCGCCGCCCTCAAGCTCATGGCGGCGGACCCCGATACACCGGTGGTGGAGCGAGCGTCTGCCGACGAGATTCGACAGCGCATCCGCCAACTCGTGCCTCGTGACCCTCGTTGGTCCCTTGCTACGGCTCCAAGCCCACCTCCCCATGCTTTGACGGTCCGCGACGGTCTTTTGTGGCACGGAAACCAGGTCTACGTCCCCGGCGACCGGCCGATCCGCGCTGCCATTCTCCACCAAGCCCACGACTCGGCATTGGCGGGCCATGAAGGGCGCGACAAGACGTTGGCCCGTGTCCGCGCTCAATATTGGTGGCCCCGCCTGTCAGCCGACGTGTGGGCCTACGTGCGCTCGTGCGACCGCTGCCAACGGACCAAAGCGCCTTGCCACCAACCCGCCGGACCCCTTCAGCCCCTTTCCCCTCCCCAAGGCCCGTGGACCCACTTGACGATGGACCACATTACCCAGCTTCCCCGATCCAATGGTTACGACGCGATTCTGGTGGTGGTGGATCGTTGTACCAAAATGGGTCACTTCATTCCCGCCCACACGACGGACACTGCGCCCCAGCTCGCACGCCAGTTTGTACACCATGTCTTTCGCTACCATGGCCTTCCCCGGGATCTGGTGAGTGATCGGGGACCGACCTTCACAAGCCACTTCTGGCAAGCCTTGTGTGCCGACTTGGGCATCAAGTCGAGCCTCAGCACCGCGTCCCACCCCCAGACGGACGGCCAGACTGAGCGACTCAACCAGATCCTCGAACAGTACTCCGCTGCTACCTCGACGAGCAGCAGTCCAACTGGTTCGACCCTCCCCACGGCCGAATTCGCCTACACTCGTCCTCCCACTCGAGCACCCCCAGTCCCCCTTTGTCCTCACCTATGGTTACTCTCCCCGGGGGGTGGAGCCCTCCACTTCGCCCGTGCCCGATGCTGCGCCATATTTGGAGGACTTGCGCTCGGCCCAGGCGGTGGCCCGCCGCACGCTCGCCGCGGCCCAGGACCGCTACAAGCATTAGCCGATCAGCAGCGCACCGAGGCGGCTTCCTTCACTGCTGGCCAGCCTGTCTTGGTCCGTCGGGACGGCTATGTGGCCAGCCAGCGGCCTTCTGACGGCCTCGACTATCGCTACCTCGGCCCCTTTCCCATTGTCCGCGCCGTGGGCCGCGCCGCATACCAGGTCCGCCTCCCCGACTACCTACACCTCCATGACGTGTTCCATGTGTCCCGCTTGCGAGCCTACACCCCTGGTGACGTGGTCCCTGCCCGCTTGATTGAGCCCCCGCCTCCTCTCCCCGAGTATGCTGATGATGGTGCGGTTCATCACGAGGTTGAACATGTCCTCGACTCTCGCCGCAAGGGTCGTGGTGGCCGCATTGAGTACTTTGTTCACTTCCGGGGCTATCCTGTCCACGAGCGGGAGTGGGTACCCGCTGCGGACATGTCTCATGACGCCGAGCCAGTGGTCCGTTTCCACGCCTCTCCCCCTAAGCCTGTCTCCCATGCCCGCCGACTCGCCCTCTCTCGCCTCCGTCGCCGCCCGGGAGATGAGGTCTGAAAGGGGGCAATGTCATAGTTTGGCTGATCTCGCTCCCATTCCAATTTCTTCTCGAGCGTCTCGCTCCTTCCCTGTTCCTTCCACTTCGCACCATGTCCTCTGTTCTTGCTTCTTCCCCACGAACGATTGCTACACCCCTTGGCCTAGTCCGATCCTGGTCTCCCTCGCCTTAGCCCCGACTGTGACAATTGGCAAGGGCATCTGTCGATATATAAGAGTGTGTCGATGCCGAATTAACCATACGCACTACACACCTTCACCAACACCACCGCCTCTCTCCCCACCCCCCGTCACTTCGCCGCTCTCCAATCCTACCATGACCAAAGCAATCGGTATCGATCTTGGCACCACCTACTCATGTGTTCCATTCATGAGGGCGACGGGGCCACGATCATTCGCAACAACCTTGGCTTAAAGACCACCCCCTCTTATGGGCCTTCAACGACATGGGAGGCTTATCGGTGAGGAGGCGTTCGCGCAGACTGCCATGAACCCATCCAACACCGTGTTTGATGCCAAACGACTTATCGCGCAGATTTGACGATGAGGTGGTCCAGTCTGACATGAAGCACTGGCCTTTCAAGGTGGTTGATGTGGACGGTCAGCCGGGAATTGAAGTCCAATACAAGGGCGATACGAAGATTTTCACTCCCGAGGAAATCTCGTCCATGATTCTGATCAAGATGCGCGAGACGGCCGAGGCCTACCTTGGCGGTCCTGTAAAGGATGCTGTGGTGACAGTACCTGCCTACTTCAACCTCCCAACGCCAGGCAACCAAGGACGCTGGTACCATTGCTGGGCTGAACGTCTTGCGCATTATCAACGAGCCGACAGCTGCTGCTATTGCTTACGGGTTGGACACCATGCCTGAACATAAACGCACTGTCCTCGTCTTTGACTTTGGCGGCGTACCTTTGACGTATCGTTGCTTGAGATTACAAAGGGGAAATTTGAAGTCAAGGCCATCTCCGGTGACACCATCTAGGTGGCGAAGACTTTGACACCCTCTCGTCGACCATTGTGTTGAAGAATTCAAACGCAATTTAGCAGGGACCTCACATCTAACCCTCGCGCTCTCGTCGCCTCCGTACTTGTTGCGAGCGCGCGAAGCGCAGTCTTTCGGAGGCTGAACATACCACAATCGAGATCGACTGTCTATTTGAGGGCATTGATTTATCGCCCTTATCAGCCGGTCCTCTTTGAGGAGTTGTGCAAAGACCTGTTTGCCCGTATTATTGGCCCTGTTGAGGGTGTCCTGCAAGACGCGAACGTTAACAAAAATGACGTGACTGACGTTGTCTTGGTTGGGGGGTCAACAAGGATTCCTCGAGTGCAGCGCCTTCTCACGGAGTTCTTTGACGGGCGCACACTCACTCTCGCTCAATCAACCCCGACGAGGCTGTTGCCTATGGCGCCGCCATCCAGGCTGCTATTCTCGAGGGTGCCCGACCGAGTTGAACCAGGAACTGATTCTGCTCGATGTGGTCCCTATCTTTGGGTATTGGAATAAAGGGTGGTGGGTTCAGTGCTGTGATTGAACGCAATTCAACATTGCCCACCAAGTCGTGGCGATTCTTCCAAACGTTGCCTTATAGCCAACGCCGTCAGAAGATCTCCGGCACTATTCCCGTGTACGAGGGTGAGCGGCCGCGCGCCGTTGACAACCATTTTCTGGGCGATTTCACGCTCACTGACGTCCCGACTTCTCCCCGTGGTGTGTCTTCGTTTATTGTGACGTTTGATTTGGACTCCGACTCTATTCTCAAGGTGTCGGCCGTTGAACAGAAGACGAATTCGCAGGCGATTTGACCATCACCAATAGCGGTCGCCTGTCGAGGCAGGACATTGCCCGCATGGTGTCGGAGGCGGAGAAGTACAAGAAAATGATCAAGAAGCGGAGGCACGGATTAAAGCCAGAAATGAGTTGGATTTGTACGCCTGCCGTATGCGTCGCTGGCTGGAAGAGCATGATACTGTGGGCAAGCTCCATTCAAGCGAAAGGCAGGTCCTGGAAGAGGCGATCAACCAGTCGTTTGTGTGGCAGGAACAGTGCCCAACGGAGCAGGCTTCAAAGGAGATGTATGAGGAAATGAAAAGGAACCTGCAGTCCATTGCAGATCCCATCATGCAGGAAGTTGAGCTGCGAGGCCAGAGCTCTGGATATCACCGCGCCGATCGGCATTTCTATTAGTGGTGCCCACCCTCTGTTGTACACCTGTACTATATCGATGGTCACAGGTGTTTCCTGGTGGAACCCAATACACGCCAATATTTTTTCTCGTCCTTCTCCTTTCTTTTCTTCTTTCTCTTTTCTTTTCTCTTTTTCCCCTTGCTCTTCTTCATTCTTCCTCTTCTCCCCTGGAAACTGGAAGCAAAACTAGATGAGTTCTCCTAACACCTCTGTAAGAGCGGTCGAAAAGACCCCCCTCTGTCACATATCAGGACTCTCTTCACACGATCATCGGCATCACCGAATTGTCTCGTCTTCACAGCATGATGTCCTCAAATCGACTGTTACCACACTATGCATATATACTGTCGTCTCTCGGCTATAGATAATATGATCAAGCTAATCAAGCCAGGCGAAAACGAAGCTTCACCAACTTGTGACGCCACACTGTGGTGTGGTAGCGCGGATAGCCACACAAGGGCCTGAACCTTCCGGTTCATTCCTTCCAATATTCCTCTACTGTGGAGGGCAGGAATATTCTTGAGCCTCTGTAGCCCCACGTGCAATGTGCAATACGACACCATCAACTGTCCCTGCGCTCTTGCCTTTTCTACATAGCTTCATCAGCTTCATCGGTAACCGATAACCTTTTTTTAATTTAACCATACTCTCTCTGTTGACTTGAAAAAGGGGCACAGTATAAGTATCACATGTCATGCATGTCACATCTCATGAGAACCGCGGTTAATGATTGATTTAGAGAGAGCGACACAAGGGGAGAGTGAGCCGGATTATTGTATCCGTGTAGTGAAGCTTGTGGAACGTATGTGTGGAACTTGAGACACATGCGGAGAGATGATCGATGAAGCTTGAAGCAAACTGGGGAAAACTGGTGCTACTGGTGAGAGAACGCAGCTTCCTGTGCACGGGCACGCGTTGGCTGCGTTTCTGCGCCTCCCCAACGCATTGAAGCGCGATATAAAACCCTCTTCTTACCCCCGGCCGGCAAGCGCACAGACCACACCCCTTGTGTCCATCGTGACTGCGTGTGTGTGTAACTCCTGTCTCACCATCGTTTGCTCACCCTCTTTTTGTGGTTCGGACGGAAGCGCTAATGCGTAAGCCCGAAACGCGGTCGGCACTACTCCGGATGTAAGGGCCATAATGCCTTGCCTTGACCATGTCATCACCTGCATCACCCTGGCCCCCTATACATACACTCTGTATTCTCCTGGGCAAATATGTTATGGTTGTTGGGCATGGAACTATACCCTTGTGTGGGACAAACGCTCCTTTCCAGAGATGTGTATCATGCTGCTTTTCCGAAAGCGTCAATCGTGTCAATACTCTCAGTTCTTCATTAGTAGAATTGACAACGGGACCGTCGGAGAAGAGGTTGCGCTGGCCTTCTAGTACTGGGAGGGGTTGTTCATGAGCGAAACGCTGTAGGAACACGTACCACTATTGGGCTCCTCCTCTGATAAACGTACTAAACCGATACAATAAAAACGGCAGGGGCATTGCCGTAGTCGACGATGCGCTTCTTTCCCCCCCCTTATCAACATGATCACACGGGGTGTGCGTGCTTCAAACAGAACCACTATATGACCACCACCACTTCGATTCTCCACTGGCCTATAAAGTCCGAGAGAGCATATGAAAAAGATCCCCTGGATTGTCAGAGCCTCACCCGGAGTGGAGTACACCGTGATGAGACTATGGAAGAGATGAGGAATCATTGATGCGCGTATATTGACTTACAGCAGGGAGCTGCGTGCAGTGTGGGAGTTTTGCCTCTGACAGCAATGGGTGACTGCACTGGTTTTATAATAGGATTGCCCGCTATGCATGGCGACGCCTCTATAGCAGATGGTATACGAGAGCTTGTTCTACAGGGCAAAAGGGCACTGCAGAGAGGAGCCATACAACAACCGCGAGAGAAAAGCTGTGGGAGAGCGCGAAGTGACACCAGTGAACAAAACATCGAAACTGTAGTGAGTGGTGTGTGATATCTCTAGTAACTTCCATTTCATTGGCAGACTTAAGAAGGCTGGGACAGGGGGAACGCTACGTCTAAACCTAACCGTTCATCTTGCGGGGTTACTTAGGGGCGCCACCAGGGTCAAGGAACCAGGGGGATCGCCAGGATATCAGGACCCTCCGGCTCATGCCATCCGGTCCCGTACCCTAGGAAGCGCGTATGGACACGGAGGAACGTGGTTGACATCCGAGCGAGGAACCATTTCCACTGAGACTTAGTAGCCCACTCCTCCAATCGCAACAACTTGCTCGCCGTCTTGGTGCCGTAGTATACCTCGCGTCGTCAAAACCAGGGGAAAACGTCTCTTGAGTGCGTCCCTGGTACTTGGCGTTCTTTTCTCGCATTTCTGCTTGTTCAAGCTCCGAAGCAGCTCCTTCTCCCGGCGTTCCAAGGGGTTGCGGTGCTCGCGTGCACCACCCCCGGAACGCGCTCTGCGCTGCCAGTGATCCCGTGTCGCGCAGCGTGTGGTCGACCTCCATTCTGATCCTCCCAGGCTCCGGGTCCCATCACGCGGTAGTCAGTGCGCTGTGTCCTCTGTCTCCGGCCATCCTCGTCCTCCACCATTGGTTCGTTGTGGACATGGGTTGGGAATGGAGCGTAGGAGCTGGAGAATGGGCTCCCGCACGCGTCATGCAACGCTCCAAACTTGGCCTGGGAGCGAGTGCAGTACATGATGTGCTCCAGCGAGGACATGACACCGCACTTGCACATGCTGCGCGTGGTGCGGCACAGCGTGCGGAGCTGGAGACCAACCTGGACCTGCTGTCGAGAGCCTGAGGTATGGGACGGACGGAATGGCGGAGAGCCAGTTGTGGCTCAGCGGGTTGCTGTGCTCAACCACGTGACGACCATCGGCAGCGTCCAGCTTCTGGAGCAGCTCTGTCGACTTTTCTCCCCATCTCGCGGCAGCGCTGCGTTGCTTCGTAAATGCGTTGGCCTCTGCCGTTTGCGGTCCCGAACGGTCAACATAAGTGGTAATAAGATAGTCGTTGACCTCGTTGGCCGCGGCCGGGCATGGGGCGCGATATACGAGTAAAGCGGGCTGCCGCATCCTCCAGCCGGAGAGGCAGGCTCATGAGCATGTCGAAGTGGTCGTCCTTGGCACCTTGGGGATCCTCGTCGCCCCGGATCCGTCTGAACTCCGTACAGATGAAGGCATCGATCTCGGCCAGCACTTCGTCTAGCTCTCCTTCCATCTGCATGGTGCGGAGCAGGTGGCGCAGCTTGGTCTGAGTGCTGAGCCGCCATTATATTAGTCGGCGATCGATGATTGATGGCGTGTGTATGGACATACGTTTGATGCGGCTCCGAGTATTACTCAAGCTAGTCTCAAGCTAGGGTCAAGTACCAGAACAAACAATCTTCATGGAAGAGGTGCCTGACACGCCAGCATCGATAACATTGATGATGACGTTATTGGCGGCAAATTGGCATGTATGACACAAATCCAGAAAGGCAGGCAGAGAGAGGACGACGACAAGTGCTTTGGGCGCATATTAATAGTATTCAGTGGCGTTGCGCCACAGGGGTGCACTTCCGGACTCATCGATCATCCCAGCGCACCAGGATATATAGATGCAAAGGGGTGCGCCACTGCTATATATATGTGCGTTTTGTGACAGTTACCTTTTGGGATGCATCCCTCCACAACCAACACTACGCCGTCTCCCCTCCACTCCACAAGAGCAAGTCGTACCTATCCTCGGTCGAAATGTCCTCTTCCCCCCAACCCTCCCCGCGATTGGCATCGACCTTGGAACCACCCACTCGTGCGTTTCTGTCTTTCAGAATGGCCGGGTCAAAGTCATTCCCAACGAAGTGGGAAGGAATGTCACCCCTCCTGTGTCGCCTTCAACGAGCGGGAACGGCTGATTGGTGATGCGGCCCATAATCAGATTGCGATGAACGCATCCAATACCGTGTTTGACGCCAAACGACTTATTGGCCGCAGGTTTGACGAAGAGGTGGTCCAGTCTGACATGAAGCAGTGGCCATTTAAGGTGATTGATGTGGACGGTCTGCCAGTAATCGAAGTCCAATACAAGGGCGAGACGAAGCAGCTCAAGCCCGAGGAAATTTCGTCCATGATTTTGATCAAGATGCGCGAGACGGCCGAGGCGTACCTTGGCGGGCCTGTAAAGGATGCTGTGGTGACGGTACCTGCCTACTTTAGTTACTCGCAACGCCAGGCGACCAAGGACGCTGGTACCATTGCTGGGCTCAACGTCTTGCGCGCATTATCAACGAGCCAACTGCCGCCGCCGTTGCTTACGGTTTGGACAACGAGCCTGAGGGTGAGCGCACCGTGTTTGTGTTTGACTTTGGGGGAGGACGCTTGACGTATCGGTTCTCACCCTCAACGGGACCCAATTCCGAGTCAAGGCCGTGAATGGAGACAGCCACCTCGGTGGTGAAGACTTTGACACCCGTCTCGTCGACCATTTTGCTGATCAATTCAAACGCAAGTTTAATAAGGACCTCACTTCCAACCCTCGTGCTCTTCGTCGTCTCCGCACGGCGTGCGAGAACGCGAAACGTACCCTTTCCTCCGCGACCTACGCTGCGATCGAAATCGACTCGCTGCTTGACGGCATTGACTTTGTCTCCTCTATCACCCGGCCGTTCTTTGAGGATTTGTGCGACGATCTGTTTCAGCGTGGCGTTAGCCTCCTCGAGAGCGTCCTACAAGATGCCGAGGTTGACAAAGATGACGTGACTGACGTGTCTTGGTTGGAGGGTCAACAAGGATTCCTCGTGTGCAGCACTTCCTCACTGACTTCTTTGGCGAAAGCAAAATCAGCCGCTCAATTAATGCCGACGAAGCAGTGGCTCACGGTGCCGCAATCCAGGCGTCCTTTCTGGATGAAGATGAAGAAGAGGAGCCAGTGGGAATCACGGACCTGGTTCTACTTGACGTGGTCCCTCTATCTTTGGGGATTCAATTTGGCGGTGGTCAATTTAAGTCGCTGATCGACCGCAACACGCCTCTGCCTGCCCGAGGGTCGAATGTCTTCTCGACCAGACTCGACAATCAGAGTAGCGTGCTGGTCAAAGTATACGAAGGGGAGCGACCCCGCACCGAGGACAACCATTTTCTGGGCGAATGTCTACTTCCTGACATCCCACTTGCCCCTCGTGCTTCGCATAGGGAAGTGAGGTTTGACTTGGACGCCAACTCCAATCTCACCGTGTCAGTCCCATTTTGGAAACCGACATTTCGGAGTTCTCACCATCTTGAACAGCGGCCATCTGTCGAAGGATGACATTGCGCGGATGATTTCTGATGCGGAGAAGTACAAGCAGCAGACGATGAACTCCGCCACAGCGCGATGCTGCCCCATGGAATTAGAGAAGTATGCGTATGACCTGCGCGCCTCTCTAAAAGAAAATAATAACGTGGGGCGCTGGGAGAGAAGGCGTTGGATACTGCCATCAACCAGACGCTTGAATGGGTGCAAAATTCACAACCGGATCCTGAGGTGACAACGGATATGTTCGAGGGCAAAAAAATGAGCTGGTGGCTGTTGCCAACGTCATGATGCCCACCTGAATCTCAAAGTTCAAAGATCGTGGCGCGCAAAGGTCGAAGGAGGACGGAGAGCGTGATAGAATGCCTCTACCCCGACGATGTTATCACTTGTGGTATTCTGTGGCGCATGGTGGCTAGTATGCCGGAGCTTCTGTGGACAAGGAGAGATGGACTGGGGATTAGGCACACTTTTTTCCATTATATGCAATGTTTCCTTTCTTTCTCTTTTTCCCCCCCTCCCCGCAACTTTTAAATACACACTTACCTTTTATTTTGCATCCAAATCATTGATAGAGAGCCTTTAAAGGCTTGGACAGGGAAACGCTACACCTGAACTAAGCCGTTCATCTTGCATGTGCTGCTTGGTGGTGTTTATTAATATTGACATGCACTTGTTACGACGGCCACCGCGGATTCGATCCGATATTTTCTCAGGCCTAAGTGCTATCTTGCCAGAGCTCCCCCTCCCAATCCCAACCCAAGTATAGTATGACAGTAAAGTGGACGAATCATGTCCGGGAATCCCAGCGATGACTCACCCATACCGTATCGTTGGCGAGACCACCGTCTCCCCTCGTTTGCCTTTTATTATATACTAGTTTCTGTTCTTTTTTATCCACTGTAAGCAATCTTCACCTCTTGTCTTCACCAATCCATTGTTGCATCTACATCTTCGTCAATCCATCCGGTACAAGCAATTCATCCTCTTGCTAGCTTGATCATCTTGTCTTTTCTCCTCCTTCTCGCCTATCATCAGCGTTCCACAACTTATTATTCGCTCCCCAACAAACAGATTGCCAGCCGCTCACAGTGTTCCGTGGTTTTCCTGAAAAGAATCGAATCGGAGGAGCCCTCAGTCCAAATTTTCAGTATCGTCTCCGGCCCCGCCCTCCGCTCCAAGCGCAGTACGTTTAGTGCTGTCCTCCGCTACCTCTCTCCCTGTCCCATCAGAGTGCGAACGGCTCCAGATCCGTCACTACTGCCCAACGTGCCCGTATGTACGCAACATACGGTCACACAATGAAGCCCCGGTGCTTTTATTATACGCCGAGAGGCCTCTCCTTGTCCCTCGCCCCCTTCGGATCCACCCACAAGCCCAAGCACGAACCCACCATGAGTTGTGTGAAGCTAGTGATCGATGATCCCCCGGCGGGGGGCCGGCACGTGACAGTAACGTAGCATGTGCATGGTGAGTGTGACGGATGCGTACTAGTGATGGGTGAGCAGCGATGCATGATGCAGGGCGAGTTGAAATGTGAAATGTAGTGGCCCGGCTGGCGCGCGGCTGGGCAGACATGCGTGGGCGGCGCACACGGCGGCGACACGACGGCCTGCCGCAACCACCTCTTCGCCCGGCCCATCCGACCACCAGGCAGTGGCGCTGGTGCTTCCCGGCTACAGGCGCACGCCCAGCTGCCCCCCTCTCTTGCCCGTGCTGTGCCTTGGTTCCATGGACGCCGCGCTCATGTTCAGCCTACGCCTCCTCCTCCTTGCGCTTGCGCTTGCCTCGGCCTTCCTCAGTGCCGCGCTGGCGTCTGGCCTCCCTCGTTCTGATCCCCTGGCTCAGCCTCTTCTACCCCGCCGCCCCTCCCCTCCCCTTGCTCCCCCCCCACATCTACACCACCGGCTGGCCCGGAAGCTCGCTCCCATCGCGGTCGATCCACACCACTTCCTCCTTCACCGTCGCGGCGGCGCTGAACATTCTGTCGCACTCGATGCCCGCCTCGGCGACCAGTACCGCCTCGCCGTGCAGCGCAAATTTGGCTTGAATCACCACTCTCCTTCCATGCTTGCCCCCCGGGACATTCTCGCTTCTGGCATCGATCTTACATCGGAAAACTTGGGAGCATCGTTTCTGGCCCCCGTCTCGGTCGGGACACCTCCCATCCACCTCCAAGTTATTCTCGATACGGCAGTACCGATGCCTGGCTGTTGGATGCCACCTACAACCCTTCGTCCAGCTCGAGCTATGCCCCACTTAACAGTGAGGGGACTCCGTTGCCTGCCAGTCAAGCCGGTGCAGCTGTCACCCTTGCCTATGGCGGCGGCAACGTGTCTGGTTCATTGGGCCACGACAACATCCAACTCGGCAACCAGATTGTCACGTCTCAACCGCTCGTTGTAGCCAACACTGCGTCTTCTGGCATCCTGAATGGGGGCATGCAAGGTATTCTTGGATGGCCTTCCCGTCACTATCCAAAGTCGGTGCCCAACCGTTCTGGATGGGTGCATCCTTGAACGACAAGACATTTGCGTTCCAACTGGACCGCGCTGGCTCCAGTCAGAGCAAGATCATCAATGCTACATCCTCTTCTTCCTCCTCTTCCTCCCCTGGCCCCGTCTTGACCGCTTCCAACATGACAATGACGGGTGGTACCTTCACCTTGGGGGGGACCAATACGTCCCTGTACACACCCGATGTGAACTGGTTGCCATCACGGCGACGAAATTCTGGATGGTCTCCATTTCCGGCCTTCATGCTGGGACCAAGTCGATCGGAGTACAGCGTCTGTCGAAGGCGGCGGTCGATACCGCTTCCACATTGATCGGTGGACCATCCAAGGTGGTACGTTCGTTCTACAAGGCCATTCCTTCGGCCCGAGAGGCAACGGCAGAAGGGTACTGGACCTTGCCTTGCCCATCCCAATCGGGCAATGGGACTGGGTTGCCGGATCTGTCGATTCAATTGGGCGATCGCCTGTACACCCTTCCTCCCCAATCGTGGATTGTCCCTGCGGCCGCCCCTGGTCTCGTGGATGGCGCTCCGTCCACCCCATCCACCTCGTCTTGCGTTGGTATCCTTTTCGACCTGGGCACCAACAAAAAATCGGAACCGCAGTGGATCCTCGGCTCTGACTTTCTCTCCTTGGTCTACTCTATCTTCACATACAACGATGCGTCTTCCCCAAAGGTGGGTCTCGCTCCCTTGGCCAATGACACTGAGGGCTTGATCTCCATTACCGCTGTTGCCTCGCCCGCATCCAGTTTGGCACGCCAGCTGTCTTGCAGGACATTGCCTTTGTCGCTGGGGATGGGCCTGTTGGTGCTTGTCGCCGGGCTGATCTAGTGAGCTTTTCTGCCCTGACTGGCCTGAGCTCCCCTACTCCCATCCTCCTGCACAATCCACGCCGTCCGTGTTTTGCGCCTTGTGCCTTTCCCCTTGCCCCCTGCCTCTTGCCTCTTGCCTCTTGCCTCTTGCCTCTTGCCTCTTGCCTCTTGCCGCTGGCCGCTTGCCGCTTGCCTCTTACTCGTGCCCCTTGCTGGTCCTCGTCTTTTTGTACCTGCGGATCTGGCTGGCCCAGACCCTGCACAGAGACCAGAAGGTCGCGCATACGCCCGATACCAGACACGCTTCTCCTTTCCTTTGGCTCTGCTTGTTCTCTATGCAACATACCTCTGTCTCTTCCCACTAGTCTGATGTGCGGACTAGCCAGACGTGGAACGATCGGTCGTGCGCCTGCCAGTTCTATGGCACTTGTAGCTTGGAGACGCCGAGGGAGATGTGGTGTAGTTGGGTGCAGATAGGCAGTACAGGGGGTGGGTTAGGGTTATCCTATCCCTCCAGCGTGTCCTGCTGCCAATTTCAAAGTTGCCTCCGCCCATTCCGCCTGGGCGGCGACGGGGCGAACTGAAATGTTGAAAGGAAGAGCGTGCGAAGACGATCTACGCTTCGCTCCACAAACAAGCACCTTGCTGGGCCAGCCGCTCTGCGCTTGCCACTCGGCCATCGCCACCTCTCCAGCCAGCCCCACCGCCGCGCTCACCTGCACACCTCACCGCCCCCTCTACCCCCCCCCTCCCGCCCTCCCGCCCCACGCCCTACCCCCCCACCCACCATGGCCCGGGTCAGCGGTCTGGATCGTGTTACCACGCCCCGGCCTTCCCGCTCCTCGCCCGACGACTACGAGCAACTGAACGTGATTGGTGCGGGTGCCTTCGGAAAGGTCCTGCGGGTCCGCAGAATCAGAGATGGCAAGGTGTTTGCCTGCAAGCAGATTATCCCGCCCTCCTACGCTACCAACATTGTTGCCGAAAGCATCACTGAGATCAACACTCTTCGCACCCTCAAGCACCCCAACATCATTAAGTACGTCGACTGGTACTATGATCCCAAGCGCAGGTACGTCTTCTCCCACGTTGCATTGCTTCCCCCTGTTGCAGTTGATGAAGGAGATCGAGAAACTGACCCTGTCGTGCGTCTCGAACTGGCAGAGCACATTGCATCGTCATGGAGTTGGCCGATGGCGGGGATCTTGGAACGGTGATTCACGAAGCTCAGGCCAAACGCGATGCCACAGGCGAGTACATCCCTGAAGATGTCATTTGGTCGTATATTGTCCAATTGGTCAGTGCGCTCCACGCATGCCATCACCCAGACCCCACCACCCTTCCGCCGCCCAGATTCTCCATCGCGACCTTAAGCCCCAGAACATTCTTCTCGACGCCCGGGGACGAATCAAGCTGGCCGACTTTGGGCTGAGCAAAGTGTTGGATGCCCAAAGTGTGACCACAACCTACTGTGGTACCCCAATGTACATGGCCCCCGAACAAGTCAAGGGCGAGCGGTACGACTTTAAATGCGACATTTGGGCTTTGGGATGCATCTTTTATGAACTGTGCGCCCTCAAGCCGCCTGTGCAGCCAGATTCGGTGGACAAGATTTTGCCGGCTCTGACTGGGATGCCCAGGCCGCCGATGCCCGCATGTTACTCGCCTGCACTCAAAGCGTTGATCTACCGGATGCGCAGTCTACGACGAGATGACCGTCCTTCCACCCAAGAACTGCTCGCCATGCCTGAAATCGCCATGCATTCTCGTTCGCTCGAGATGGCAGAGATGAAGGATTTGTTGGATGCCGAGCGAAGGTCAATCGAGAAGCGTGCAGGCGAATTGCGTGCCAAAGAGCGCCAACTTTCCTCGGAACATGCTAAAATTGCCCTCGAGTACGACACGATCCAGTCGCACAAACGGCCTTGTCCCAAGAGCGAGATCAGATGATGGTGCTCCAACAAGAACTGCTCAACAAGCAGGCTGAGTTGACCGCGGCCGATGCGACTTGGCGATCGGAAAAGAAACGGTTGGGAAAGCTAGCCCAAGACCTGGAGGCGCAAGCCCTGCGCCAAGCACAGGCGCAACAAGCGTTTGAACTTCGTGTCCATGAATTTGAAGAACACGAGCGGAAGCACAACGCGTGGTACGACGAAAAGCAGCGCGAATGGGAGGCCAATGCGCCCCTGGCCTTCAAGCAAATGGGCCGGGAAGAAATGCTTCGCCGCCGAGCGAGCGAGCTCGAGGAGCGGACGAAAACCCTGGAGGCCCGTGAGCGCGCCTGCCAACAACGTGAGTTAGCGATGGAAGAGCGCCTGCAAACTGCGCGTGGGGCCAGCAAACTTACCAGGCCTGACCGGCGAGCGACCACCTTTGGTCCGTTGCCCGATGCACGGCCTCTGCCCCCCTAGCTCGTCGGACCGGGACGAAGCACCAGCGGTAACGAGTCCACGCCGGTCCCGCCGGGCATCGGCCGCACCATCCTCCCGCTCTTCCTTCCCCAACCAAGAATTCCAAGAGTTGGATCTGGGCCCGCGGCGGATCACGCCCCCTGCCGCCGTGGATCCTTCAGCGTACGCCGATGCAGAGGAGGCGGAAGAGGAGTCGGTCGAAACGATTCTTCGGCGCTCGCGGCCGTCCATGCCGGACGACGATCCAGAACCTGTGGCGACCGGCTATCCTGAAGCTTCGACGCCCGCCAAGCTCGGCAAGAAGCCACGGCCGTCCAACGGGAGCATGGGAGCTCGTGGGCCCGCTGACCCTCTGCCCGCGACGGCGCCTCGGGCGATGCCCCCCGCACACCGCTGGATGACTCGGACGAGCCGATGCTGAGCATGGACAAGACACGATGGACTTATGACACGACGCAGCCGCGTGCGCTCTTACAGACCCCGCGCAAAAGTGGTGCGTTGGGTGCGGAGCTGGCGCGGGCCGCACAACGGACGACGAGCGAGGCGGACGAAGCGGCGGCGGGACGACAGCCAAACGCACCTGGGTCCCACACTCGCCCCTGCGCAGCGACTCGAGCTTGTGGGACAGCAGCACGCTGCCTTCTCCCTTCCTCTCGCGGACAAAGAAGACGGGCCCCGGGCCTTGTGGCTGCTTCCACCGAGCCCGAACTGTTCCCGCAGGCGACGCCGGCACCTCGAAGTACCCGCAGCCCGTCGCGTGCGTCGCTGGCTACGCTCCACCTGCCGCCCAACCCGACCGGCTGGCCTGATCGGCGGCGATAGTTCTCTTGTTTGCTTTCTCCGGCCCAAACGGGTCTGTATGTTGTGTGCGCCGTCGTGTACGCGCTGCGTGGCGATGTGATTTGTGGTGGGTGATTTAATGGCGATGCATGTCCCATGGTGGGGCGGGGGCTATAGGGAGCAGCAGGGAGCAGGGAGCTGGTAGCCCGACGGCCATCACGTGACGGTGGCGGTGGCGTGGGTGTGAAATGAAAGTTGCAGGCGGGGTGGGTGGCTGGCTGCTGAGGTAAGCGGCGTGGGGACCAGTCTGGGGTCGATTCAGACGGCCAACTCGACTCCGCCGACACGAAACACCTCCTTTAACCGCCGCGTCCTCCTCCCCGCCCCCTCCGCCCCGCCGCTGGGCGTCCCGCCGCTGTTGGTCGACGTCCCCATGGACATCCGCCCCGCCGGCACCGCCCTGCCCCGCCCGCCGCATCCGACGCCGCCTCCATGCCCGCTGCATTCGACCCCGCCTCCGCCTCCGCCTCCGCCCCCGCCTCCGCCCCGCCGCCCAGCTCCCCCATTGACCAGTCCACCGACGCCAGCAGCAGCGCCGTCAGCCTCACCCCCGAACGCCTCCGCATCGCTGACCTCGAGCGCAGCCTCGCCGTCGCCGTCAACATTCGCGAGGGCGCCGCCGGGCTGCTCAATGTGCTTCCGCCCGACTCGGCCGCTTTGCGGGACCAGATCCTGCAGGAGCTCTCCAACAGCCAGGCCCACATCAACTCCCTCAAGCTCGAAATCGCCCAGTTGCGTAATGCCCATGCTGACGATCGCACCAATGCCCGACCCTCCCCACTTCGGACCTTGGCTTCGCTTCGGACGCGGACCCTCCTGGCTTTGGCCCCGGGGGATGGGACGGCGGCGCCCATGCCCGTCGATTATCCCCCACCCGGTCCGACGTTGTTGGCACAGCAGACAAGGGCGGCACGGGCCTTACGGAACCCAAGAGTCATTGGCTCCTGCGCTCCCGCTCTTCCCCGCAGCTGACAGCGGCAATGGAGAGTGCACGTCACTTCCCCTTTGACACAGTTTCCAAAGCCCCCGACCAGCGTTCTCCCCTCACCCCTTCTGCCGGTGAATCGCCTCACCCTAGCGTTCCTCCCCAGTGGTCTTCCCTCAGCGCACGCGACATGACCTCCCGCCCCCCTGCGTCTACCCTCTCCCCCTCAGCCGTTTCGGCCGTTTCCGACGCGGCTGAATCTTCTCTTTCTCCCGAGGCGGCCCGGATATCCGAGTTACTGACAAGTTGGACCGCCTTGGACCGCCTCCCTCAACGGAATTGGAACGCGGACGCATTTTGAACCAGCTTGCTGCTCTGCTCCACCAGCAACCCGAGCTGCGCGACACCCTCCCGGTCGCCTCGTACGTTCAGACTGTCACAGCTCAGCTGGCCGAAGACAACGGGAAGGCCGTGCGGGCGCGTGCGTATCGTGCCTTACGTCTCTCCCTCTTGCCCCCACTCAACACGTTTGCCGAGGCTGCACAAGCGGCGGGACTGCACTGGTACATGGTCCGTACCTTCCTGCGCGAGTCTGCGTTTGCAGAGGAGCGCGAGCAGGCGCTCATGTTGGTGCGTGCGTTGGTTTCGGCCTCGCGCACAATACTAGGCGCGGGGCATGCACTCGCCCATCCGCCTCCACCTTTGGATGCCTTGGTCGACATGAGCGTTATGCGAGGCTTGGTGGCGGTGAGCTACGATGCTGAGGATCCCCTCAGCACACTCTGTGTCGAAACATTGGCCGAAGTGGCCCTGGTAGATGCCACTCACTTTATTCGCGCCGGCTCGCTCCCCGTGGTGGTCAGCGCCATTGCCGATCGCGATTTGGATGCTGCACCAGGCCTGATGCGAACCATATTGTCCCTTCTCGACTTACCTTCCTCTCGCGCGCTTATCAACCCAGGGATTGACCTAGAGGTGTGTTGCCTTCCGTTTCTTTCCCTTTGCAAGGGCTAGGGGGACACGACTAACGCAATCTTGCCTGCCCTTTTCCCCACCCAGCCTGTCCTAGCTACCTTGACTGATCCGCCAGCCAGCCTGTCCGAGTACGGCAGCGAAGAGAAACTGAAGCGGCACTCGCATATCGTTGCTACGATGCTACGTAGCTGGACGGGGTTTATGTAC
Organism: Moniliella sp. 'wahieum'; assembly: GCA_003971905.1. Lineage (NCBI taxonomy): Eukaryota > Fungi > Basidiomycota > Moniliellomycetes > Moniliellales > Moniliellaceae > Moniliella > Moniliella sp. 'wahieum'. Next base: position 163,193 of record RSEE01000006.1, on the reverse strand, counting down.
CTTTGCCTGCACGACCGCCTCGGCATCCGATCGCTTGTTTCGGCCGTCCAAGTGTACCCAGAATCAACGGGCTCCATCCTTCTTGATGAGTTTCTGTCTTTGATCCGTATGACCAGCGTCTCGTCCCAGACGATGGGCAAAGAGGGGGCTGCCTTCAAGGAAGCAGGGTCCACTGCCCCCAAAGACGAGGTGACTGGTCCGCAGAATTTACTAGACCACTATGTGGCTCTACTGCTTGAGGTGCTTATTGAAGCGGGCTTGATCGATGCTCTGATCACGCTCATCGAGAGATGAGCGGTGCGCACCAAGCGACGCTGACCTTGAGCGAGTGCTGCGGTTGGTGCACTTGTTGTTACCCCGGCCCTGTGGGCCAGCGCGCGTTTCGACCCCTTCCCCGCCTCTTTTCCCTGGGAAGTAGCATGGACATAGCCAGGCCGCGGCCGCAACGTGGCAGGCAGCACACTTTCGACGCTGGACAAGCTCAGCAGAGATGCCACGCCGGCCACGTCCCCTCCATTATCTCTTCCTAGCGGACAAGCGCCAGTCCTCTTCCGAGGGCCGAAAGTGGGAGCGCTGCAGCAGCAGGCACTATCCAGCGTGGACATGCTACCTTTCGCACCATGGTGCTCGACTCGCAGGTGGGCAATGCTCGGGACCCCAACAAGTGGAACATGGACATTCTGATTGACCTGCTAGATGGCGTGCTTGTTCGCCTCGGCGTTTTGACGAGGTGATGCACCAAGGCCGGTTTGTTCGCCGCCTCATCTCGTTTTACCACCCCAATGCACGCCGTTTCTCGACGCTACCCAAGACGCGCGCAAGTCGGTTGTGGGCGCGGCTCGGGACACAGCTGATTCGCTTGATCATGAAGCACCCGGATGGACTCAAGTTCCTCGCTGAAGATCCGCTCTTGTCCCAATTGGCGATTGTCTTGCCCAGCTCGACACGACACATCAAGCACCGTTGGCTATCAACACGATGGAGGAGCCGCTGTTTTCGCGAGCCAAGCTTGGGACAACCGTGGTAGACGGATACTTTGAGATGATTGGTGTGGTGGGGGCAACCAAGGGAGGCCTAGCGTTGCTGGAACGTTTCCGAATTTTTACGTTGCTTCACCGTTTCATCGCGGTCCCAGCCCGCGACTATCTCGTCCGCGCTGTCCTCCAACACCTCCCCTTTGAGGTGAAAGGTCACGCGCGCGTGCTGCTCAGCCATGCGCTCACAGCGGGCTCACGAGCATTGCGTCTGTTTGCCACGTCCAAACTAGCCCAGACGTTGCAGAGCATGCCGACCCATGTCACGACATGGAACCCATCCACAGCGAGCTGGATGGTCGAGCTGCTGGTGGCCCAGGTGTACGATACCAACCCAGGTATCCAAAAGCTGACGATTGAGATGCTGGGGCGAGTCTGTGATGACTCTGCGCTGCTCGAGCTGGTGATTGCGACGCAGCCTTCCTTTGAGCATCTGGGCGAGGCCGGTCGGGCACTGATGCTCAATTCCTCTCGGTCCCGTCTGGCTTTGCGTTCTTGGACGAAGAGGGCTACATCGGGGAGAATCTGGCGCTGTGGTTCCACGAGCTGAATTACCGTTACAGCCTTCAGCTCGAGATCAACTTGTCGTACGCATTGGATATTGATCGTCCTTATCCCGGTACCGCCGCCGCCGGTGTCTCTCCTCGTCCAGGGGAACCGTTAACGTCAGAGCTCGAAGCGGCGGAAGCCGTCACAGGATTTGCCCCTACCCATTTCTACGCCCAGCTAGCCCAGACGCAGCAGGGCCTCTCGGCGTTGCTTGATTCGGGCCACTTTGACGTTTTCATCTCCTTCATTCAGCAGTATGGCTTAGAGTCCCAGACCCTGTTATTCTTGCCCAGCTCAAGAGCATGTGTGGGCCGTCGTATGTGTCTTTCTTGGCCTCTCTCCCTTGATCGTGCGTGGACGCTAACTTGGTAATTGCTTGTTGTGGCGTCCTTAGGGAAATGTGGGCACCACCGAATATGGTATCAAGGAGGTCGAGTCTTGTGGTCTCTTGGGTGCGATTGTCTCCATTGCGCAGCACTCGCCTGTCATTTCGGTCCGAGGGTAAGATTTGTTCGTTTGGGAGGAATGGACACGCGTGGTTATACTAACCTCATGTTCCACCAGCGTTGCCTTTTTTGTGCTGGGGCTCTTTGCCCGCACGGCTTTGGGCAGTGAATTGCTGGCTTTGTTTGGGTGGGAAACGGTGCACACCCAGTTTTTGAGGTTCAAAGGGATCGCCATTCCTGCCGATCTGCACGCGATCGAGCTCGATTCGTGGAAGCCAAAACATGAGGTGGATCTGGACTACCTGTACCTCCGACCAGCGGAAGGGCGGACGTCAAGGAACATCCTGGACGCCTTGGCCATGATGGGAAACTCGGTGTTGGTCAACAAAGCGTCGTGCTGCGACTAGGCAAGTTACGCGCGCGCTACCCGCGCCACTTTACCTGCCCAACTCTGCGCGCTTACGTGCTGGCCTACCTGGCCACCCTTCCTTGGAAACAATCCGTTCGCCGCTTTGTGTGGGAACTGTTTGACATTCGCCTTGACCCCACCGCCCTCACTGCCATCGAAGCCGCCCGCGCTTCTATCACCTTACCCGCCGTACCCCGAGCAGATGGCGACGCGGAAGGAGGACCAGAGACCTCGCGGTTCCCAGCGGCCACTGGCGCACCTCGCAAAGCTTTCCCGCTACCCAAGAGTTTTGATATGGACGAGGATTCGGACGACGACTCGGACGATGCCGAGTCGATGGAGGATGGTGAGTTGTCCTCCAGCTCCCGGAGTGAGCTATCGGTGGGCGAGAAGGACGAGAAGGACAAAGAGGATGGGCGAGCACGGATGGCGGGCCCCGCAGGTTTCTCGGCCTCTTCGTCTCTGCAGCATTCTCTGTCGACTACCCGTGCGCTTCCGACCAAGCAGCGCGGCAAGGGGAAGGGGAGGGGGAGGGGGAGGTGCAAAGGGGAGGGCAGGGGCAGGGGCAGGCACAGGCACAGATCAGGAAGCCGCATCGGCCACCTCAGCTCTTGATTGGGGGGTTTGGACCCCCGTCCAAGACGGATGGTTGATTGCACTACCCTCTTACGAACCAACGCACGACCCTCATCAATTCGATCCCTGCATTTCTTTGCACTGCATGTTGTATGCTCATCCCCCCCTCTCCATCTCCCTGTCCCCCTCTCCCTCTTCCTCTCCCCGACTCCCAGTCTCCCCGACTCCTCCTTTCCTCCCTCCTCCCAGGATTTGGACGAAGCATCAACAAATTCTCTACGGAATCTTTGTGTGGAAAGTTGGACCGTAGCCCGTAAGCGGTAGTGCGGACATTAGGATGCATGAATATTGACGATTGAAGGCCGAACTAACGAAGAGAAGTGGTGGGCGAACTCGGGCCAGGGCGGCGCAGCAATGGCAGCACGCAGTTTCGGCTGTCAATGGATCAAGCTACTGCAAAACAATGGGAGTGTCTTCTCTCCCACCATCTCTTGGCTTAGGTGGTGTGGCAGCCGATCCGATCCCCATCGGCATGTTTCCGCCGCTCCATCTGCCAACTTACCACCCTCCCTCTCAGTCTCTCGAAGGTATGAACGTGGTCGACAAGGTCAACTCGAACGGCTCGGGCTCTAGCAAGACAAATGGAACAAATACGAATGAACAGTCGGGTGAACTATGAACAAGGACATACATGCCTTTGTCTTCGGACAATCTCCTCGCGTGTGGTAGTGGATTGGTGGATAGTGTGGGCAACTGGAGCTTTGCCGCGCACCAGCGCACCAGATTAGACCATCGTAGATGCACCAACTACGGCGGACGATGCACTCGCCAGCAGGAACACGGCCGTGGAGACAAAGCCGCCAGGAAAGGAAGGGGTGTGCGAAGCAGGATCCCACTACGGGACAAGAAGATCTTCAGGCTTCATCTACTAAGCTCATCTAGCGTCATCCCGGAACACCGTACTTACTTCTTGCCCCCCGGTGCCACAAACCCAGCCTTCTCGAGCGCATCCCGGGCGACGCGGTTAATGTGCTTGAACCGATCCGGTCCCAACAACGATCCCCCCCACCACCGCGTCACGATGACCAACACATTGTCCAGGTTCTGCCACGAGCCAGACTGCGGTGTTAGTGATTTCCCTCCCTTCCACCTGCGCCCGGACACAGCAGGGACACGTACCAGAATCGAAAGTAGATGCGCCAAGCGTCCTCCGGCGGCCGTCTCGCCATCGTCCTCAAAGTCGCGCTGCGTCGTGCCATCGGGCAAAGTCACACTATAAGCAAAGATGGCTGGGTGGGCAGCGCGTGCGACGCGTTTGTCTTGCACCACCCATTCCACCACCAACGGTACTGCTCCGCATTGTCCAACTTGCACGCATACCCGACAAACTCGGATTTGCGATCGACAATGGTCATCGAGGTTCGGAATCCCAACTGGGTCACGAGCGCTTCCAATTCCTCCTTGGTATGCACCACGCTTGGTTCGGGTTCAGGGCGGGACGGGAAAGGGTCAGCGGGTAAGCCGGCAGCGGCAGCGGCTTGAGTCCGCGCCTCCCGTTCCCGATCCAACTGTTCCGAACGAAGACGCAACTCTTCTTCCTTGTCGTTGTACCAAACCGACACAGTCTCCTTGGCCCACTCGAGCGCTTCAAACAGCATCGGTTCGCCCCTGGTCCAGGTAAGTCCGAGCGGCGGGCGGCCGACGAAGTCGGCTTGATCGCCTGCGGGTCATGCAGAAAACAACGCAACACCTGGCCAAACAGCCCGGGTCCACCACGTGCGCACCGACAAACCGATTGAGCAACTGCAGTTGCGGCGTCTGCTCCGTGTCGGGGGTAGTGGGCCGGAAGCGTGATGGAGAGGGTGCAAGTCGACTGGCTCGGGCTGTGTGTCCCCAGGCCCAGGCCGGCCGTACAACGTATCCTCCTCCCCGCAACCTCCAGCTCCATCGTCACGGCCAGGCGCAAGCGTTGTCCTGGGACATAGGCGCGCGCCAACACATCCTGTTCCTCACTGACGGACGCGCCTTGGGGTTCGGGCGTGGACCGGGTGGAGGCGCCAAGGGGGAGCACACGGATCTGCTCCGGCTGGTAAATGCTGCTCACCGCCAACAACTCGTCCGCCAACGTCGCTGCCACCTCGGCCTGCGGGCCTTGCTTCTCCTCCTCCGCTCGAAGCGTGGAGATGAGTACCTCGATGGGTGGGATGTCGCTGTCGCTGGGCACGGTCATGGGGTGGGGGCGCCAGAGAGGCCGGTGAGGTCGCAACACACCTTCGGACGGCCTCCAACGCGGCGCGAGTGGTCGGTTTTTTTAGGATGGCCCAGCCGCCGGGACCCGCCAGAGCGGCGATGAAAGATGAAACCAGTGCAATTTCACAAAAACATTTCAACGTGCCATCAACCAGTGTCATCGGTAGCTCACACATCATGATGCATGGTGCTTCGTTGATGCATGATGCTTCGTTTGACCTTGAGCTTGGCCAGCTAGTCTCTCTCGGGGCGGACAGAGGCAGCTAGTTACCCGTGCACGCCTACACATCTTGAAGAACCCCCCCCTCGGGGTGGGACCCCTCCAGTCACATCATGTCGCCAGGTCGCCCGCCTCCCCTGTGGCCTCGAAGCTCGATCCCTCCTGAGCTCGTCTTGGTCTGGGGGGAGCAAAAGACTGAGGAGACTGGTAGAGCATCCGAAGCTGGATTCCACAGAACGGGGGGGTAAACTCGCGATCAACGTTCAACCCTCAAGCACCCAGAACAACGCAATAACGCTACTACTACTACCTGATTCTCGTGCATTGCTTGACCAAATCAGTTATTTTTTTCCATAGAAGCCGCAAGGGCGGGGCGAATTGGACGGCGGGGGTTAAGCTGGTTTAAGTTGGTTAAGCCTCGCAAGCAGGACTGGAGACAACTACGACAGACGGAGGGAAAGGTTGGGGGGGCCGATGAGAGGGAGAAACAATAAGCATAACGGTGGCAGCGCCAAGCGGGATGGGTTACGTCCGATTAGGGTCGGTTAGGTTAGGTTACGACCTACGCGGCTTGGAGGCAGGCGTGAGTTTACGCGTTGGACGCTGGCTCGGTCCGACCATTGGCCTCGGACTTGACTTTGATCTTGGTAGCGGGAGCGGTGGCGGTGGCGAGGGAGGAGCGCGGCCGTTTGCCCATACCAAGGGGAGCCAGTCACTGTCTTCGTCGTCTTCTTCCTCCTTGGGCTCCTCTGGCTCCTTCTGGGCTCCTTCTTGGGCTCCTTCTTGGGCTTGGTCTTTTCAGACCCACGCGATCCACTGGCTTGTACGCCGTTGGCCCAGCGGCGCATCGTCCTCATCCTCGTCCTCGCTTTCCTGCTTAGTTGCACCTCGTGAGCTGGCAAGAGGCGCCGCAGCGCCGCATCCCCCCTCTTCAATTGCTTCTTTTGCGCCAGTTCATGACGCGCATTTTGGTTTCGGGGGGCTGACAAACTGCCATTTGGCCGACAAGGCTGACCATTGTCGTCCTCGCGGCCCATTTGAACTTCTTTTGCATCGTCATGGGAAAAACATACCCACCACCGACAGATCTTCAAGCCCAACTCCATCTTCTCTGACGCCTTGGTCGCGTCACCATTCCCGTTGCCCGTCTCTTCTTTTTTAGCTCTGCATTCGAAGCCCGTTTGGGCGCCGCCTTGCCCTTGCCGTACCCGGACGATTGAAGCTTTTGGTCCCACTCCTTGAGCCAGGCAACCGTGCACCGTGGATCAATGTAGTTGAGTTTCGACGTGCCGAGGAAACTCCTTGGTGTTTTCCTTATTGGTCCGTTCTGCCGCACCTTCTTGATCGCTTCCACCTTGGCTAAGATGCGACGGGCGACAACGGGAACGTTGATGGTCTTGGCCAAGGACTTTTGATCTTGCGCTCCTCGGCCAATTCGGCCAGGTGCGCATCCACCTTGGCCACTTCTTCGTCCAATTGAGCTTGCGACTTGAACTTGAGGTTGGCGCCTTCCAACGCCGCGTCTTCGTCCTCATCTGGCTTGACCGATTTGCGACCTTGGGACACCTTGCGCCGCTTGAGCGGTTTCGCATCCTCCTCATCCGATTCCTGCTTAGCGCCACGGGACGTGCAGAAGTGCTCTTGGCCTGCTCTGTGAGGTACTGTCGTTCACGCATGTCCCGCTCGTAGCGGGCGCGCAGACGCGCCTTTTTCTCTTCGGCCACACGTTCCTCATGCGCCTTGATGTCCGCAACCGGGATCTTGACCTCCTCGGCCACCACGTTCCACTGCTTGGCCCAATCGTGGTCCTTGGCAGGGAACTGTTTCTTGAGTTCGGCAATCGAGCCAACCGTCTTGAGCTTTTGAAGTTCCTTGTACCGCTCGTACCGAAGCGCAACGTACGTTCGTCCGACCGCTGCAACGTCTTGCTGTGCAACTGCTGCATTCACCGTCTTTTGATGGTTGCACAAGATGGCCACTTGGCGGTTGGCCTCATTGTAGGCCAACTTTAAGTTGGCCGGGTTCCATACCCGCTCGTCTGGGTTGGGCCGGGCGGCAAGCCATTCCTCCGTCTTGTTGAGCAGTGCTTGGAACGTCGTCGACGCATTGTACGTACGGAACACCTTGGCGGACAGACCGGGCATCCCGCCGTTCGATCGCTTTTGGAGCCACTTGTTGACATCAGCCGGGTCCACCACCTCAAAGATCGGATCCTCCTTGCGCTTCAAGGCAATCGTCCGGTCTTCTTGTCCTTGGCGTGGGAGCGGGCAAACATTTTAAAGTTCCGAAGACCTGGTCGGTACAGATCAACTCGTCGTCAAACTTCATGCTGTCCTTACCCAAAAACGAGAGCTTGACAATATTGGGCTCAATCAAGGTACAGTGCTCGCTCAAGAGCGAACAGGCACCATACGTGTCTGCTTCGTCCTCCTTCTTCTCGTTGCCCACACGAAGCGAGTATACATCAATCAACCAAATCACGGTCGCAATTTGCCGCTCCTTGCGCGACTTGGACGACAGCATGCGTGTATAGTTGGCCCGCAGCTTCTTGACCGACTCATCCAGACTCTGCGCCTTTTCGTACTTGGCCTTGTCCGAGCCCGTCTTGAACGTCGAGGTGGCATCGAGGAACATGTACTTGTGCGAGCCATTGATGTTCTCATTCCAAAACGCGAGCCAGGTCGCATGCTTGTCCTCAATCACGTTCTTCCACTTATGGCCCTGGGGCGGGGCAGGCGGCGGATGCTTCGGGTCGTTGAGGGTGTGGTGATAGTGATCTGTTCGGGCTGGACACGTTTCTTGATCAACCCCGTCTTGGGATGGGCGCCGCGGCCCAAAAACAGCGCTGGGCGGCTCGACCAACACGTTGCCCACGCGTTGCACTTGACCATCGACGATGCACGTCTTGATTGCCTCTTCGGCCGCCTTGCGTTCGGCCAACTCCTTTTTGCGTTGGGACGGGGCCAACATCTTTTTGCGCTCCGCCTCATCATCTTTCAGTTGCTTCCAATGTTCATACATCGGACGGAAATCGAGCTTGCTGAAACTGACAATCTTGAGGTCGGCCGAGGCACCACGGGGCGGGTACTTGGCCAAGTATTTTTTAAAGTCACTGAAAAAGTTGTTGTTAAACACGGGTTCTGCGCATGCTGCGTCTCGAGCTTGACCGCATAGAACATGGCCGCTTCCTCCGCTGCCGGCGGCAGGTCGACCGGCACCCGTCGTACAGCAATTTCACATGCGAAGGCAAAGGCTCATAGTCGGGTGGAAAACGGGGTCCGGTGTGGTACAGCGTCTCCCACTTTTGCCCCCGCGCCCCCGCGCAGCAGAGAAGATGGGCTTGGTCGATGGCGTCCCGGCTCTGTCGTCATCCAGCTCGTCCGACGAGCTCTCGCCCCCTTCTTCGTCTTCAGACGAGGAGGAGGAACCACCAAGGCTGTCGGATGAACTGTCATGCTCCGATTTGGCCGCCGATCTGGCAAGCGGTTCGTCATCTTCCTCACTCTCTTCAGCAGCTGGCTTGGGACGCCCAGAAGCGCGGCCGGCAGAGCGAGGCGGGCACTGGAATTGCTGGTCATGGTCGCCTGGTGTGGGTGAAGCGTACGAGGCCTGGTTAGTAGGGTGCAGTGGGTGGGGGCAGGCAGAACATACAAGAGGTGCATCCTCGTCGTCGTCGTCGTCGCTCTTGATGGTTGACTTGCGCCGCGGGGCCATGGTGATGAGGCGGTGTGGGTGGGAGAAGGAAGGAGGGAGGATGTGCGCGGGTGGAGAGGTGGTGGAGGGGCAGAAGCAGGGCAGAGGCGGTGCGGGCCAGGGCACAGGCAAGGGGGCGCGAGGGGGAAGTGGTGGCAAGGAAGAGCAGCGTTCCTCTGTTTGTTTGCTCGGCAAAAGCTCGGAATTTGGCCAAGTCGCCCAAAGTGGACCCAACCGCAGCTTACCTCAGCCGACGGGGTGCGAAACGCGACGCGCACACTGGCCTTTTGGCGGCCTGTCGCCGCCGCCCGCCACCGCGGTGCCGGCTCACGTAAGCGTACGTCGCATGCCCCATGTCACAGTGGCATGTCCCAACTACCAACCCACAGCGGAAGCAGCCTGGTGGATTCTGGCCGAGCTCGTAGTCCTTGGGCACAAGTCAGTGGCTTGGACCGAGGGGGAGATGAGCTATGCCCTGGCTTGGTCGGCCTGGGCGCCTCCCGGCACGATCGCATCTACCGTCCTGCCGCCGGCTGGCGTTCAGCTCTGTTGAACGAGCGCGCTGAACAGCGTAGGCAGTGCCAGAGAGATTGCAGCACTTCAATGTACCCACTTTTGGAGCATGTTCCTCCATCACGATTGTCATGTGTCAAAGTGCATCTGCCTGTTTACTCTAGTTGACAGCTCACAGCTCTATTTCCGACCAGGTTAATGGCCTAGCCGTCTCGCCCCCTGATCAATCCAGCACACAACAATTCATCCAGAGATGGGAGAGAGGAGGGGGGGAGAGGGGTCAGGTAACACAAATACTTACCCACGTAACAAAAAGACCAGACGATCGAGGAACAGCTCCGAGTGCGAAAAGTTTGTAGACAGAGCAAGGAGATCTGGGAATCAAAATCAAGCTGGAAACCTGTAGAAAGAAGCGTGTGCGAGAGAGTCGTTTACACACTCCGATCAAGGTCCTGAAAATCAACTCGTGTCAGTGTTCAGCGCTCAGCGTCAGAAAGCCATGCAAAAAATGGCAGGAGGCGGGTCAGGGTAACTATGACAAAATCTCGAGTCATCGCGTCCGACCCGTGGTAGATGGGTCGGCCTTGAGAAGAATGGGGTATTGTCATCCTCTCCGCGTAGAGGGCGCGAAACGTACCTTTTTAGATGGCTGGCACACCTGTGGCGCCTGAAGGCCCTGGAACCGTGGTAGTGGTGACAAGGGTGGACCAATCTGCACAGGGGAGGGGGATGTGGCTTCCTTCCTATGTACGTGCGTACCACCAGCGAGAACGGGAAAAAAACCCAGCCTTGGACCTCCACGCAGCGGAAGAAACCAAGGCGGAATGTAGGACCCGAGGGCTGCCTCTGATTCGGAAGTTTGACCAGTTGAAATGGGAGTGTGGAACGTGGAACGTGGAACGCGGGCGTGTGTACGCCGGTGTATGCGTGTACGCAAGAAGGTTCTGAACACAGCTTCTGGCGGCCCAGGCGGCGCTCTGGCCGGCCTCCGCTTCTCTGACAATACGCGTCCACTGGGGACAAAAAAAAAAAAAGGAACCGCGTGGCAGCTGCCCAAGGGACAGGACTAGGGTCGCGTGAGGAGCAACGTCACCGCGTCACCCGTGACCCTCAGGGCAAAGCGCGTGGGTCGCTGCGTCCCGCATCAGCACATCGACGTTGCACGTTGCGCGCTGTTGATTATCGTATCGTCCGCATCATCGTCATCGGCTTCAAGCTTCCCCAATCCACGGCGCGATCAGGCGCCTGAGGCCAAGTAAGGTACCGCGGTGGGTTTTATGTCACCGGTGACCGGTCACCGGTCACCGGTTACTATATACTGGCGGCTCAGCGCCCAGCGCCCACGGTCGCAAGAAAGGGCGACAACGCATGGCTGCTGCCGTGCTGACGGAGATGCCAGACAGGAGACCGGCGGGTGGGTGGTCGAGGGTGCACAGGCGGGCCCGGGGACAAGGCAACACAGGAAAATGCACCAGGGTGTCTGAGGAGGGTGGGCCGTCGCACGTTGGGCAGGCTAGGTTGGCGTTGACAGGGTAGGCGCGGGGCGGCTTGGGCCTGCCTGCTTGGGCTCTCGGAGGGTAGGGCGTGTGGGTAGGGTTCGGGAGTGAGAGGTGGTCACCGATGAAGACGGGCGCTGACTGAGTACTGACACGTACTGACCTTCCTAGCCATCAACGTTTTCAACGTTCAACTGAACTGTTCAACCAGGTCCCGAAGGAGCTGAGAACCATCGGGCATTTGAAGAAGCTTGATCGATGGTCGCTTGAGCAGAGGCAAAATGGGCAAACGCTGTAGAAAAAAGTTTTTCTATTGTGAGGTTGGCGTTGTTGAGGCTGTTACGTTGAACGTTCAGTGGAACCTTCTTTGAAGCCTTGAGCCTGAGGCCTGACGCTCTGCGCCTGAAAGCCGGGAGAGTGGCTGGCAGCTGCAGCAGTGCTGTAGCAGAAGCTGTCGTCGTCGCTGGGTTGTGTACATGGGGTCGGATACCATGGGCGCATGAATGAGCTGCTGGGTGCTGAGTATGCGTCTGAGTACGCTGAGTACGCGAGGACGCAGGCTGAGCTCCGTGGCTGTGGCTCAGCGCCCAGTCGGGGGGCTTGGCTGGCTTGGCCGATGCATGTGATGCGGAGATGGCGAATGCATGTGAGATGTGAGATCTCAGATTCGATCCGAGGCAGCGTGTGAGGGGCTGGGTGCTGCTGAGGCCTGCCATGCTGACAGTGCGGAGATGCGAGTAGAATGTGACGCGATTCCATTGGCTCGCGGAGTTGGCGAGGTGCTGCTGAGATCAGCGTCAGCCCAGCGGCTGAGATGGCTGAGCCTGAGAGAACAGAGAGGGGCAGGGCAGGAGTGTGGGACCCCGCAGTTGGCGACAGGGGGAGGCGCGAGGCTGGTCTGGGAGATAGTGACCAGTGGCAAGTGACTATAACTTGCTGTGACCGGTGAGCATGCGGTAGGAGTGGTGATCGTCAGCGGTGGCTCGCCACGCACTGTGTGATAGTGGCGTGCTGCCAACGGAGAGGAAGAGGAGCTGTGACACACGTGACATGTGACATGTGACAAGTGAGGCGGGGGCATCTCAAACGTTCAAGGGATGGGCGTGCGGGAGGCGTCGAAAAGGGGAACGGGACGGACGGAGAGTGGGCGGGTGTGGGATGGGCGTGCGAGCGCTCGGCTGGCTGCTGCTGGCAGGCGGCGGCTAGGAGATGTTTGGAGAAGTACGTAGCCATCCACGCCATGGCGGCCGCCGCGGCGGGCGCTGGGGCGCTGCCCCTTTGGCTGGCTGGCTGGTCCTGGCTGTGTGCCGCACGGCTGGGCAGGTGGTCTGCATCAGATGGGCAGCATCCGGGCGCTTTGCGCTGGGCTACCCAGCTGCCTCGCTTCGCCCGGACGGGGGAGACACACATTGGGGCTTCGTAGTGGGCAGGCACACCAGCAGAGACGCCGTCGTGGGCCAAGTACCAAGTACACCCGCCTCTGACACCGCCTCGTGTGACTGACTGCCCAGCTGCCGTACGCGCCTGCGTCCGCCCCCACCCGTCCTTCCCGCCTTGCGTTCCATCCCAGCACCTGCCCAGCCCCATCCCGCACGCCCTCGCCGCCCCGCCGCCTTGTCCACCTCCACCTCCACCCACCTCCACCACCTCCACCTTCGCCACCGCCACCGCCACCGCCACCGTCAACCCCCCCCACCACCTCCATCACCTCCCCCCCATGCTCTCCAGCCTCGCCCCCGGCTCCGCCCGGGCCAGCCTACGCCCCCTATCCCTCCCCTCCCTCTCACCCACCCGCACCCCACCCGCACCCTGCCCTCGCCTCCCCACGCCACGCCACGCCGCAGCTCCGCCCCGCTCCATGCTCTCCCCGCACCATCTCCACGACGGGCTGCACCCGCCCCCCCGCCCCAGCCAGGCCCCCACCCACATCCCCTCTGCCCCCTGCCCGCCCTCCCAGCCCTCCAGCCACCCCCTCCTTCCGCTCTCCTCCCTCCCCACCTCACCCGTCCCGCCTGTCTCCCCAACCGAGCATCCACGCGTCTTTACCCGCCCGCGCGCTCCAGCAAGCGTCCCTCCACGGTACGTGCCTCCCTGCTGCTGCTGCTCTGCGCTCTGCCGCTGCGCTGCTGCGCTTTGTCATGTACTGATGCTCCCACCCACAGGCCCCCCGTCCCAATGAAGACAGCACATCCGCTGCCCTCTCCCACAGCCACGGCGGCTTGGCGTCCGAGCCCGTCTCGCGCCGCCAGTCATTGCTCAAGCCACTTGCTCTTGTCACCCCTCCTGACAATGCTTCCTCCACCAAGCTCGCCGTTCCCGATTCACTCCAACCCACGTTCGCCTGGCGCCACCATCTTTGGTCTGGGCCTGGACCTGCCTCCGCACCAGGGCAAGGAGGCTCCACGCAACCTGCTTCCCGCCGCCCTTCGGCCCTCCTTGGCCCAGCCGATTTCCCTGTTCGGTTGGGTGATGAGTTGAAGCACATGTCGGTCTATCCGAGTCGTATGCCTCCTGCGTCTCGCAGGCCAGCGAAGAACCTGGTCTCCCTCTTGCCTTTGCCCCAGACCTCCGACGCTCGAGGGCGGAGTTCCCTCTGATGCGACGGAAGACGAGATGACGAGCGGCATTCGCTCCCGGGTGCCATCTTGACTCGGACGTCTACCGGCCCTGTCATTGTGTCCCACCCGGGTTCCGAGCACGCTTCTGTGCCCCTTCAATGTCCCAACTCCTACACGACTCCCCAACGACCGACGTTGCCCCCAGCTCCCTGTCTCGAGGCGCGCCGAGAATCAGAGGCCACGTCTCTTGCCCCGCCTTCGGAGTTGGATACCGGCAACAGCGACGAGGCCCAGTTGGCTCAGTCGGGTCCCTCTGGACAACGTGATCACCCCCATGCGGTTGAGACGCGAGGGAGGGAAACCAAACCACTGGTGGAAACGACCGACTATGCGTACGCTTCCCTTCCGCCAGTCAAGCTGCCAGACGGGTCTAAGCTTCAGCCCGAGGGGCATGAAAGCCCCAACTGTTCTATGGACGGCTGTTGGGGCATATGAGCCACGCAGAAGCGTTGGTCACCTTGGCTGGGTACGGTGATGCGTTCTACATTGATGCGCTTCGTACCGGGATGGAGAAGTTTGACTGTGCCAGTGACCCATTGGATATGGCGCTGCGGAAGTTCTTGCTCCAAGTCCCGCTGCCGCAGGAATCGCAGCAGATTGATCGAATGCTCGAGGCGTTCGCCATTCGGTATGCCCAGGCCAATTCAGACATCTTTACCAATCCAGGTGCGTTGACCGCCATTCCTACGTGATCGTTTTCCCCTGTATGCTAACGTGCTGGTGCCTCAGATCCCCCCTACATCCTTACCACCTCCGTCATGCTTCTGCATACTGACCACTTTAACAAGAACCTCAAGACCAAGATGACCAAGGCAGACTATGTCAGGAACACCTCGGGCATCATCCAGTCGATGCAGTCGATGGAGTTGCTAGAGTACATGTACGACAACGTGACGTGTGCCCCGTTTGTGTATGCGGACCAGGCCAAAGACAAGAAACGGTTCAAGTCCAAGGGCAACCCGTACCCGCTGCTCCTCAACGGACGATACCATGACTTGTCGGACGACTTGGCCCGCCTGTTCACGCTGCAATCCTCCATGCGCGTCATGGAAGACTACACTTCCCTCGATGCTATCAAACTTCTCCACCACTTTTGCGATGCGCCCATCATTCGTTCCGCCAGTTGGACCGGTCCTCCTTGCAATGGGCTCGCCTTCCTCCCCTGGCGGTATACACATCGGTCGCAGCCCCGGCCACCGAGGTGATCAACACCATTCGTGTCTGCAAGCTGGATGTGGTGCATGGGCGGGACGAGTCGGACAGCATCTCGGTGCGGAAACCAGTGTCGTCCAATTGGTCTTCATCCTCCTCGCGCGCTCGGCGCTGGGGGTTGTTACTTACCAGTGCCCAGCTGGTCATCTTTAAAGACGCGTCGTATGCCGATATGGTGTTGCAGCGCTTGATCAAGGCCGCTCAGGACCCCAAGAAGGCCGACGATGTCATCTCCAACTTTTGCCCGGACTATCTCGTGCCATTGTACGATGCGGTTGCGTTCTGCGACGAGGAGACACAGAAGGTGCCGAACGCATTCAAGGTACGCAGCGACAACCCCAGCACCAACGTCCAGCGTCTCTTTCTCTTCCAGACTTCGTCCTTGTCGGACCGGGACGACTGGATGGCGAAAATCAACTTTGCAGCGACAATGCGCTGGGCCGGGGTACGCAAGGTGGACGGGTTTACCAAGGGCGAATTGATTGCGCTGGCGCGTGTGCGGCGTGGCTCGACGGCTTCCGCCATCTCTGCTAGTTTGACGCCCCAAGACGCATTGGCCGAACGACGCAGCACGACGGCCAGCAGTCAGGGCAGCCAGGAGCTGACCCCCGACGGCCGAGCCAGCAGCCTTTCCGCACGCGGAATCAGTGGTGCACCAGACGCGCTACGTAGCGACTCGCAGAGCCAACGTGACTCGACAGCGCGAGAGACGCGCCTGGCCGAGCTAGAGAGCAAGTTTGAAGAGAAGATCAAGTCTGCGCGTGCGGTGCTCGAAGCGGCCGATTCGGCCTTACCTTCGTACCAGCGTACCGCGCGCCACTTTTCCGTCCTGACGCCACTGCAAAAAAGTACAAAGGAACGCCTCATGGCCGCAGCCATCGTTCTGGCCAACCAGCTGAACCAACTCTACCTCGACATGATCAAGGCCCACGTTCGTCTCGCCATCTTGCTTCGTCCTTTAGATTCTCCTCTGGTGGCCCAACGTACCTCGGTTCGCTTTGCTTCCTCTGCCTTTACTCCCTTCCCTCCCTTCGCCCAGTTTGGCCCCGACCACCTCCGCCCCCGCGACGGCGCCGCAGGCCTGCAGAACCAGTTCAGTGCGTTTTCCTTTGGGTCGCGCACGTCCTTGGTCTCCCCCACCTCTTCTGGCGTGCTTACCATGCCGACCGGACCGGACGCGCCTGGGACCAGCGCCGTGGGGGAGAGGAGGTCCGGGTCCGCCTCTGGCTCCGGCTCTGGCTCCGGCTCGTTTTCCCGTTCAGGATCCGGATCCGTCGACCCGTCCCCCTCTCCTCCTGCCCCCCTGCTCGGAGCCGGATCGATCCCGGCTCAGCCATGGGGCATGCATCGCAAATCGCGCGCGTCCTCCGTAGCTGTTGGACCGACGATGGTCGCTCTGGGTGGGTCCGGCGTAGGGGTCGAGCCTGTACCGTTTGGCTCGGCGGCTTTGTCCATTGTGCATGCCAACGCCAATGCCAATATCAATGCCAATGCCAATGCCAATGTCAATGCCAATGGGGCCGGGAGCAATTTGCCCGCGCCGGGTCCTCCAGGCTCAACAGGCTGGGAGCCCAGCCACGCCACAACTGCCAGTCTGTCACCTCGCAAACGCGCAAGTGGGGGGTCCTGGTCCACCTCGCTAACATCGCCGACGTTGGTGTCCACCGGCCCGGAGCGGCACCCCACCCTTCTTCCCCCTGACCTTGCCGCCAGAAGGCTCCAAGGCATCCAAGCTGATGGAACAATCGTTCGCTACGCTCCTGCAGGAAGATCAGCGCTACAAACTTGCCCAGCATCAGCAAAAACTTCATCTTCAACAAGTCCACTTTGCCACCCCTGTCGCCCCTCAACCGGCCGCGCAATCGGTCCCCCACCCGGTCCCGCAACCGGTCCCGCAACAGCCCCAACAGCCACCACCCCACACCCTCCCGCCCTCCCAGCCACAGGCACAACCACAGGCATCCAACCCGGTCCGATGGCGCAATCTACACCTACGCAGCTCCCACAACCAGTCGGGTACCTTGACACGCACCGGTCCACACGTAAGGGCAAAATGCGCGAGCTGCAAGTCCAAGTACCGCACCGACTTGCCAGTCGGCGTGCCGCGTCAGCTACCTCGTCCCAACATGCTGCGCCGTTGCGTCATCCCAGTGCGCTGACTTGCGCAAGACCGAACGGACTTGCCCCCGTCCCAGGTCACGACGTTTTACCGCTCTATCATGTCTCTTCCCGGCACCCCCACGCCGACGCGGTGGACGCGGTAAACCTTAGTCGATCCGTGCCTGCCGCTCGAGATGCGATGCGATGCGCTGTATGAGTACCACGCGCGCGCGTTGTGGGCTCCAATGTGACGAGCACGTGCGTACATGTACGTGATGGTTGGTTTCCCGTGGTACTTCCTACCTTGTGCTTCCTCTTTCCTCTTTCCTCTTTCCTTTTCCCCCTTGCTTCAACCTCTGATCACTGGCCTCTAAGCCCCCCCCCCCCCATCTCGTGTGCCCTACATTGTTACCCCACCTGCCCCCCCCCCCCCCCCCCCTACTCCCCACTGCACTGCGTCGTGCGCTCTTATCTATCTATTCTCTATTCTCCCGCGACTCAGCGGTGCCTAGTTTGTGCCGCACCTCCCTCAGCCTGGGCGTCTACCACATGCCAAATCTCACAGATACAGTATCGCAACCGTACCAAACCCAAACGAGATGGTTCATGACGTTCATGTTGGTCTACTGGTCTACTGGGCGCTTGCCTCCCGTTAGGTTAGATGTTCTGGTGCCACTGGACTGCCGAGTGTGGTGGGCGCAAGTGTGGTGCAGGCGGAGCGGTGCCCTGCCTCAGTACCGCCCACAGGACTGATGGGTATAGCAGGCGATCGATGCGCATTGTAAAATGCGTTCATGTCGTATGCTATTTGGCCATCAGAGGGGGTAGGGTGACTGGAGGCAGACAGACGGGTCGTGCTCGCTGGTATGGAAGAACATTACATGCATTACATTAGACCGAAGGCAGTTGCAATTCCATACGTGGCCGTACGGAAAGGGAGAGCGACGCCAGCGATGCGAGACCTTGTAGGGCACACTTATTGCATGGGCGAGAGAAAAGAGCAGCGGGGAGCACTCGAGGAGTCGAGGAAACGAGTCGATGAGTATATCCACGTCAAGCTTCAACATACAACGCTTCACGTATATTCTCCGACGCGTGCGTCCAACAGGCCCAAGACGGCAGCCGCCGAAACCGATGGGGGCAGACGGAGATGGATGATATATATGAGAGGTGAAATGCTACCTGAGAAGACCTGAGATGTGCCAAGCGGCCGAGGGGACAAGGGAGGGTGAGAGGGTGGGACGCGGCATGGAGAATGGGCATGGATGCACGCGACGAACCAGAAGCGAAAAAGGCATTTCAAATTGATGCTCGAATGAATACGACCGCATGATGCATGATGCATCATGCATGATGTTAGTATGTTTGACCGGTGACCAGTGACCATGACCAGTGACCTGCAGGACCGCGTGGCGCCAGACTCTGCTGCGTCCGATCGCCACGGTTCCGAGGCGGATGGGTGAGCCGGTGAGTAATGATCGATGATGGCACCGCCGCATTTCCCATTTCAAATTGAAAAGGCATCATGCATCATGCATCATGCATCATGAATCGATCCATTTCATTTCATTTCAATTGCAAATGCAAATGGTTGGACGTTGGACCAGGGTCGTTTTAAAATTTAACGCCACTCGACGGACTCGTCACGTGCGTCACGCGTCACCGCCGCCTACACGTGCGACCGTGGGACGCACGTGTGGTCGATGACGCTCATCACATGCATCACCTGTGTCACATACGCTCACGTCTGTCACAGGTATGTCACAACGCCACTAGCATGCGAGAGGACGCAAAGCGAACGGCAGCAGACGCACTTGGGCAGCCCCCCTCCTCGGGTAGTGCAGCAGCCAGCTGGACTGGCACGTGACGTGTGATGTGTCTGCAGCTGCATCTTGAATGCATCTCCATCTCACATCTGCGATCGAAATCGCACATCGCACATCCCACACCCTACGCCACACTGCCGCTCCAAGCTCTTCATCGTCATCGATCAACGATACGATCAACGCTCACTTGAACTTTCAACGTTCAACGCCACTCGCCGCTGGGGGCAGTGTCTAGTTACTAGGTAACGTTTTCGCACTTGGCGCACTCAGTATTCCGCATTTCCACCTCGGGGGTTTTAACAACCATGGCCGACCGAATACGAATCGATAATCGATCATCGACGCACTTATGCCCAGCACTTGTTGGCCCCTGCACCTACGTCACATGTCCCACCTGCCCATCCCCTCGCCCCCCCTGCGACCCGCCCAGGGCCAGCGTATACATATCGTGCACATGTCCAACCACCCAGCTCACGCGCTCAGCTCAGCGCTCACGCTCCACCCGATCCAGCCGCTCTTCAGCGCCTAGCACCGAAAAAATGGAGGCCCTGGCGTCAGCGCTCAGCACGCCAGCAGCAATCGATCCCACCCTTACACCAGGGTTTGCGCAGTAGCCCACCAACAGTGGGGCGCAGCCGCCGCCAGGGACGCCCGCCTTGAGCGACGGCCTGCCACTCCTCTCTTTGGCGCTCGGTGCCGCGCGGGGAACAATGGTCGTTGGCAGTAACTAGTAAGGCTTGGTGGCCCTGGTAGACAAGGCCCTGGTGGCAGTCCAGGGTTGCACGGTACAAGACGGCAGGCGTTGGACGATGGACATTGAATATTGACCGTTGGACGTTGGACGGACGCTAGACGTTGGTCACGCGTGGCGCGTGCCCAGCGCTGCCGCCTGGTGCACGTCAGCCACTGCAGCTACCGTGCCTCGGCATCGCCCCTCGCCATCCGAATCAACCGGGCCGTCGTCGAGATCGGACCCACACACGCACACGGGACCGCGTCGCAGCAGTTAGAACACCTCTTTCACACTCCCTCCTGCCCCTCTCTGTCACTTGAACCCGCTGGAACCAACTGCTCTCCTCGGCACACCGTCCATCCCCGCTCTCGTCCCACCCCGTCGACCTTTCCCTCTCCTCCTCCTCCTCCTCCCCGTCTCTTCTCTGGGGGCAGCGTCGCGTCGGCGTGTCTGCCGCCTGCTGTGCTGCCACATCCTCTCCCCCTTTCCTCCCACCCCCCCCGCTCCCGCACACCAAACATGAGCGCACATCCATCTGCCCCTCTTTGCCCCGCCTGCTCCGGGTGCGAACCCTGCCCCTGCCCATGCCCCTCCCCACGCCTCTCCGGCCCAGCCACGACCCAAGCCCTGCAACCACCGCGACGGTGGATGCCACAGCCCCCGCCACTCTCACCTTCCCTGGCCAGCATCGTCCCAACCACCCTTCTCCCCGCCACTGCACCCCTCGCCCCGATCTCCGCCCACTCCAGCGCACCTACCCTTCCTCCTCTTCCTCCTCCTCGTCTCTCGCCCACCATGGGCCATGCCCAGCCCATCCTCCCTCTCCTCCTACAGCTCCAGCGCCAGCTCCAACCCCCACTTCTTCCACACCTCCTCCTCCTCCCTCGCCACCCTCGCCACGCCCCCCTGCGCCCCGACACCAGCCACCTCACTCCCCGCTTTCACCCGCCTGCCTCCCCAGCCCAGGCATTCACCAAACTCAAAGCCCAGTCTGCCGCCCGCCGCGCCGAGGCCCACCCTCCCCCCGCCAAGCGTCTCCGCGGCACGCCCCTGCACCTCCCTCCTTTCTCCCTCGACCCTGCCCACTGCCGTCCTCCCTGGCCAATGGACGTGGGCCCAGACGTGACGACTCCTCTTCCTCCCACTTTTGTCCCCACGACCGAGCACGCAGCTGCCCCTTCCACCCTCACCCCGGGCTTCATACCTGGCCGACATCCGGTCCGACCACACCCCATGCTAATGCTAATGTCAACGCCAATGCCAACGCCAATGCCAATGCCAGCTCCATCTCCAGCTCCAGCGCCAGCGCACCAATGGATTACTTTAGCTTCCCTGGCGGCAGCCAGCCGCGCGGTGGGCCGTCCGAGGCGCCACGTCTAGCGCATACGGTTTCCCCACCCCCCGTCGGACCTACTTCGGCGCCGGCCGGCCCGGCAATTGCGCTTCCTGTCCCTCCCACGGGAGATAGCGCTCCTTCTGCTGTGGACGCCTACCCTGGCCCTACGTCCGATCCGCCCAGCCACCCACCTCCCTCGTCCGACGCTCAACCCACGCAGTCACACTGACCCCAACTCCTCCGCCCCTGCCCGCTTTTTATCGCCCCTTTGTCCCTCCCCCCTCAACGGGCCAGGGACAGGACGAAAGCCAGAGCCAGGGGCAGAGTCAGGGGCAGACCTTGCCCCCCCACCCCCATCGAGCCAGGACCCGAGCGTGTACCGCCCTTCGGCGCTGTACGATGCGCAGGGCGCCAACGCCCCGACCGTGCTATCGACGGCGGCGAGCAGTACTAGTACCTCCTATACCGATCCGCCCTCGTCGGTCCCTGTGGGCAAGCTGGCCCCGTCGTACCATGTCCAGGCCCATGCCCATAGTGGCGAACCGAGTTCTTCGGTCGGGTACGCTCTCTCATCCTTCGGCTGTCGCGCCACCTGTCCCAGCGACCCACAGCGCCATCTCGGATTCGCATTTGCCCGCGCACGCGCACGCACTCGACCGCACCCGCCTCTGCCCCCGCACAAGTACGAACACGAACATGAGCACGAACGCGAGCATAGGCACTGGGCTCCCGCCACAGCGGGACCTGCCTCGTCCCTCGTTTACCCCCCTCCCCCCCTCGGACCCCACTCCCTTGGCCCATGACGCCCCCGTGCCCCTCTATCCCCCTGAACCACGGCGATGGCAGCCGACGCCCCGCTGCACCACTACCCCCCCTCGTCGTGGCACCCGTCCCCCGCCCTTCCCTGGCCACGGGACTGAGAATGCAAATACAAATGTGAATGGGGATGGGGACGGGGACGGGAATGGGTACAGTCTGCCGATGGGCAGCTCGCCTGCCTGGGCTAACAGCACAACGGTACGTGGTGCCTGTTGACCATGCCACCTCGGAACCTCCCATGCCCATGCCCATGCAGATGCAGATGCAGATGTCCATGCACATGCACCCCGAGTCGCGCTCTTACCGCCCGCCCGCGTCCGCGGCCCTAAGCTCGCCCTTCACTCCTACTACGACGCCCTATGCAGCCCAACCTCCGCCGCAACAAGGTACGCATACCGGTTCCTTTTCCTCTCCTGTCCTGGCGGCAGCCAGCTCGTTGTTCGCTGTGCCCGCGCTGGCGCGCTTTGCTTGTCTTGTCATACTGACTTCTCCCACTCGCTTGGCATGGGATCTGGGTTGCAGCGTCTGTCCTAGGTCCCAGTGCAGACGGGTACCCTATCTTGCCTGATCCCCATGTGCCCCCCCATGTCCCCCCACACCTCCACCCGCACGCCCCGCCGCACCCGCACCCGCATGCCCACGCGCCTCCGCCTCCGCCCAACCGGCCCAAGATGGCGCCCGTGCTGATCCAAGGCAAGAAACGGTACCCGTGTGGGTGGCCCGGGTGCAGTTTGACGTTTAGCACGACGGGTCATGCGGGACGGCACTGGCGCACGACGCACGGTGCGTTGAAACGCTTCCGATGTCTGTTTGGTAACTGCCCCTCACGCTTCACGAGACAAGACAACTCGTTGGCCCATTACCGCGAAAAGCACGTGGAAGTAGCGCGCCAACGAATGGAAGAGGTACTGGCGCTTCGCTCCCACGGCCATCAGGGTCAGAGGCACGCCGAACGCGAACGTGGTCCGCATGACGTGCGAGCCCACGCCAACGCAACGGGACCGGGAACGGAACGGGAACGCGACCGAGGACGAGAACGAGCGGGCAGTGTAACTGACCTGTGTCCCGAGTTGCGCCAGCCGGCCAGCGACTTTCGTCAAGGCTATCTGGCTTTGAATGCGAAAAAGGCGATTGGCGTGTTGGACGAAAGGTTGTTGCGGCAGCAGGGGGTAGAACAGGTGATTCGCACCCTAGGCCAAGCGTACACCCGTCCTCCCCCGATCTTCATCCCGGGCTTGCCGCCCCCAGGAACGCGGCCGCCCACGCCGACGCGCCTAGACGCTGACCCAGACCTAGACCCAGACGTTGATCCAGACCTAGACCCAGACGTTGATCCAGACCTAGACCCAGACGTTGATCCAGACCAGCTAAGGTCAAAGTCAAAGACAGGGTCAGGGTCACGTCAAGTCACCGCGTCTTCGCTCGCCTCGCTTGATGCGCCCTCAGTGGGTGGCCCAATCCGCGTGAACGGCAGCTTGGCGTCGACCGTTCACCCCCCCCCCTTTGTCCCGGAGCGTGTCCAGCCAGACCGGGATCGGAATCAGGACGTGGGCGTGGGCGTGAACGTGGGCCAAGAGTGGGGCCCGGAGCAGGTACAGGTACAGGTGTGGGACCAGGACCAGGACCAGGGCCAGGTATGGTCCAACGCCCATCCCATCCCGCCCATTCCACCCTTGCGGCGCGCAGAGGACCGAGCGGTGCACGTGCCGGACCGCTCGGGCTGAGCGTTGCCCTGGCCTTCCGCCGGTTGCCTCGCTCGGCAGTTCCAGGGTACCGATAGGCGCCGGAGCGGTGGGGCGTAACCTTCACCCCACAGTTGGTGCTCGATCCAATTGTTTCGCGTGGCCAGGCCTTCCATCCTACCTACCTTAAGCCCTTGTGCATCGTGCCCCCCGCTACGATGGTCCACCAGTGTCGAGTAACGATATAATGCTGGACGCTTCAGGCCCATGCACCTTCGACCCTCTCGAACGTAATGGGCTGCAGTCAGATACGGGGAGATGGGGTGGGTGGGTACGGTGTTGTGCGCCGCTTGTTTCGCTTCAGGTCGCAAGTCTGCTTTTGTGTCTAAACCCCCCTCCCGCCCGTTTGCCATCGGTTGCGGTTACTTTGTTTACTTAAGGCCCCCCACATCGCTGGGTGACTCCAGTGTCGGTGGGCCGAGTCTCGTTCTTCGTTCTTCGTTCTTCGTTCTTCGTGCTTCGTTTTTCGTTCTTCTGCGCCGCCTGCGCGGTAACGTGTTTCCCCAAAAGAAAGAAACGGTCGGGAAGTTGTCTACTTTTTTTCAATTACTACGACCCACGCCCCCCCTGCCCACGAATCATTTCGCTCTCGCTCTCTCGCTGTGCTTCCCTGCACCTTGCTCTGCAGTTACCTCACCGGTTCAAGCAGAGGCCTGCTTGTCCACGTCCACATCCTTCTTATGTGCATGGCTCGTTCTTACTACTTCTGTTGATCGTTGATCCATCGTACCCGGGCGTCCGAGGGTTTGGGCTCCAATGTGCTCCGCCTCACGCAGGTTCCCGACCAACTCCAGGTTGAAACCCCCGTTCGGTACCCAGAGTACACCTTGTGCTCTTCTGTACACGGCCCTGCGACTCTAGCGTTCAGTGCTCAGCCTGAGCTGGCTCCCACCTACTCTGCGGATCGGATCCATGGGGTCGGATTGCGGCGTTGGGAACCGGATCGGATCTCTGATCTGGCCTGACCTGGCCTGATCGGTCTGTGCTTGTTTTGTTGGTTTGTTTTTTTTTTGATTTCTCTCTATCTCTCTTTCTCTCCTCTTTTTCTGTTTCTCTCATTCGGTTTCCGTTTCGGTTCTTCTTCTCTTCCTCTTGCTCGCTTTCTCTGCTCTTCTCTGCCTCGCTCTGTGCGCTTGTTTTTGCAACGCCCCCCTCTCCTCCCGCAGTATCCTGTTTCGCACGCTTAGTACTTAACGTTTAACGCTCTACATGTACAACAGAATTTGGCACGCTTCGTATCTCGTGTAGCACGCAACGCAACCGTAGTGATCCCTGCGCCCGCCTCTCATCGCCTTGCAGAGCGTGAACGCACTGCATTATATGTGCTCTGACAGGCTCCGCCTCGTACGTTGCAGCAATTGCCACACCGGGCGAGCGCGCAGAACGAGCACCATGCAACGTACCACCGTCGCTCGGCACCGGTGTATCCATCAGCCTCGCCCTCCACATACATCCGGCGTCCTAGTCCCCCGCCATCGACGCCCCATGCCTCCCTGCAGGTGCGAAGCAGTGAGGGGAGGCCGAAAGAGGAGGAGAGCCGAGGCACAGGCAGAAACAGATGAAGCAGAAGCAGAAGGCAAAAAGGGGCAGAGTGGGGCAGAGTGGTGTACGAGAAGCCTTCGCAACAAGGCCCGGACTGAGGAGATGCCACTGAGAACCAGAAGATAGACAACCGTATTTGCGCCCCACTTGCCCCGCTTCACCCCGATTGGTAACGGGCAAGTGCCGGCCATCTGGAAAGGGAAGGGGGGGGGGCACCAAACCAGAGCGCGCGCAGTTAGCGAACGACTGTGTAGCCACAGTGGGTGCACTGGACTTGGAGCGTTTGCGGGTCAGCGCGGCAAATCTGGCGGCCGTTGCAGTGCGGGCAGTAGGCCGGGACGTAGCTCACGCTCTCGCGACGCGTGGTGGGGCTGTTGGTCGAAGGCAGAGCAGGCGCAACAACACGAAAAGACAAAATACGGCCGAATGGGCAGTGGTGTTAGTGGGGTGCGTGCCTGCTATGGGCCAGAGGGAAGGCGAAAAGCAGTTGGGAGTAGGGGGGAACGTACGCGTAGGTCGGGTGGCAAGTGCGCATCAAGGGCGACAGAAGAGGGAAGCGGTGGTGGGGGATCTTAGATGGTCTCGAGGAGGGGGGATTGGGGGGGGGAGATGAGGC
This sequence comes from Moniliella sp. 'wahieum', assembly GCA_003971905.1. Taxonomy (NCBI): domain Eukaryota; kingdom Fungi; phylum Basidiomycota; class Moniliellomycetes; order Moniliellales; family Moniliellaceae; genus Moniliella; species Moniliella sp. 'wahieum'. Next base: position 137,463 of record RSEE01000006.1, on the reverse strand, counting down.
GCTTTTTGGACGCAACAGGGGGGTCTGTATTCTGCCTTTTCTACTCTTCTACGTTGCGATAGCATCTGCCCTACCAGGTCGTCGAGTCCCGAGGGGTACACACGACGCGCGTACTCAAGCCCAAGGAACTGCGAGCGAGAGGTGGAGTCCTGGCAGGGGGTGGAAGTCCGACGTCCCTGTCCGCCCTTCCCCGATGAAGATCAACGGAGTTGGACGGCCGCCCGGGCAGCGGGGTATATGTGCCGAAAAAAGGTTAGACGCCCACTTTTCTACGTACTTGTCATGGAGCAACATTCAAATAATCGATTTTGGCTCTTGGTTTCGTTGCGGAGTAGGTCGTTGGGAACCACGTGTTCCCACAAAGCAATAGGAGGGACGAGGAGACCTGGTGTCCGGAAGCGTCCTAAGGCCTGAGCGGGCCTTTGCCAGCCACCCAACCGCACAGGCTGAAAACAAGCCACAGGGACACCATTTATCCACATATTATCAGCCCTGATCAATCTGACTGCTGATGTGACCGGATCCCGATGCCAAGCGAGACAGCAATCAAGAACTGGGCCAATAGACGATAGGGATTGATTGCTGGTGAGCGATAGTAGAGAGTAGCGGAGAGGGAGGAGGAGGAGGGAGTGGAAGAGGGAAAACTAAGAGCTACGACTGCCGGGGCTGCTAGATAGGAGGCCAGTCAGCCAGCCACATTTCCGCCCGAGCGGAACTAGCGGAGCTAGCCGCTGGATTGAAGTGGCTGGGAGCGCCAGAGTCCGGCTATGCCTTTGGCACACCGCACTAGTGTCCCAACACTGCCACGGAGAACAAGCAACGCAACACAGAGACGCGAAAACACATTGGAGCTCTCCTACCATACAGCCTGTGATGCCTCACAGGGTACAAAAGCGGGCTGCAGACTGAGGGAGAGAGACCCCACACGCGTGTGGGGGGCACACAGAGAGGAGAGAGTCGCTCAGATGGCCTTTTATTGGGAGGTCTGTAATCCTAGTGTCGGAGGGATGTCTCGCTGTGGATATATTCGCGTATTATCAAAAAGTCACATCCGTTCTGTTGTCCAACCAAAAACCAAGAACATTAAGTCAAGTCTCTGTGGGGTGTATCTTAATTTGTGGGGAAGAGATAGGGTGACCGGTACTGAATACTGAGTTCAGTACTCAGATTGAGTACTAACGCGTGACGGGGCTCTTGTGGCGCTGTCACTTGGGAGTCTTTCACACTTCTTCGATAAGGAATTTCAGGGTTCAGATGTCAGAGATTGGAGGCGAAAAGCGTATAATCTTCGTGAACAATGTCTGATCAAAAACTAGGAGGCCCCCACCATCTATATGTTTTGGCCTGGCGCCAACTTTCAACCCAATTTAAGGACATTGCTGGCCCGTGCAGATGAGAAGAGCCTCTTTATAAAGCTGAGCATCCTATCCATCCCCGCAGCGCCCCATTCTTCATCTGCGAAACCTTTTCTTCCCTCCCTCTCCAGTTGTCGCAATATGGAAACCACCAGCATCGATTGTCCCCCCGACCTCGGCGACATTCGAAGACAAGGGCATGCCTTTTGACACACCAGATCCGAACGGTTTCTTCGACTCGGTTGAGGCCTGTTGGTTAGAGGCGTACACGCCTACTGTTCTTGGCACGGATACGCCCATCTCCTCTACTGTCTTGGTACCATTGCACCCCCAGGTACTCCGGAGTTGCGCCCTTCGCCGCTGGACGAGCTTGTGCAGGCGCCGCAGCTTGGTTCGGCCAACGGTGCCTCCCTGCCAGCAGCGAGCTGCGATCAACCAGACTCGACCCACAGGGAAGAGAAGAAGAGGCAATGGAAGAAACCAAGGGTTTACACCCAACGCGATCCCACCTGCTCCGCGAGAACATCCGTCGCGGTCTCGAAGAAGTGAGCGAACTGTTGCAACTGGGACGAGCGTATGGGGCGCGATCGCTCGGCATGGCCTCGGCCGCAGGGACAGGCGTGGACTTGGAAGTCGAGGACAATCGGTTGGACAAGGAAGAGTCGGAACCGATTCTGCACTTGGTTCAGGGAAGTGGTCCGGACCTGGAAGTGTTGGAGACGTTGGCCATTCCCCCCCGCCTGCCCGGCCGCGGTGGGGGAACGAAACGAGTGCGTGCTATCTGCTTGTTTCCACGTACACATGTCAAAGATATATGCGCATTGCATTGTGGGCTGACCCCCAGAGGATTCCACCCTATCCAGGGCCCCGGTCGTGGTCGCGGTGGCAGTGCGGGGGGAAAGGAGGGGTCCAAGGCGGCGGTCCTGTACCAAGCGGTAGATCTCCTGGTATGGCTCAAGGGCCGTAATGAGCTTTTCGAAACGCACCTCGAGGAGCTGGCTGAGGCTTTGGCCTCTTATGACTCGGGTCAACGCCAACAGGGTTAACGATCCGAGAGGAACGCATGGTTTGGATACATCGAAAGATTTGCGCTCACGCTACTGTGCTGCTTCCCCTCGAAGTTCCTTGTCTTCTCTTCGAGACATATAGAAAAACTCTTAAACGCATGATGAATCGCATGCGCCCCAAAAGGGTATAGTTGACTGTATGCGTTGAAAAGTTTTTGCAGCTGGGTTGAACCATCATTGTACTAACCTGGTATTTATCATCTGTCTCCTCCACCCCCTTCTTCCTTCCCCTGTTCATCTCTCCTTGATTGTTCTCTCTCCTCGTTTCCTATTCTCAGCACAGTTTTCAGCCACAGAAAAGCATTATCGAGCATATACTTAGTACACAGTCTCCACAGGAAAAAACCCTTTGGCTGGTTGCAGTGGGAGTCGAGTCTCCCAAAGGTTGCAGCCTTTCTCCTAGTATTTCTCCTGGCCTAAATGGGGTTACCTCCCCTCTGCTGTATATAAAACAGATGGGTTCCTTTAGTTTCATCCTGGCCGGTTTGACCCTTTGAAGCGGTTGGAGAGGACTTGTGATCGAGCACGGCACCACTGTAGAAATCACATGCCCTGCAATGTCCCCGCCGGTATATTCCTGACGGGATTCAGTCGGGTGTGGCGTAGTAGATGTACAAGTTGACGCTTACAGTCAACTACCTGGCGCTACCATCCGCGTTCGAGGGGCACGGACAAAGCACAACTCCATCGCCGGTCTTGTCCGGCTAAGTGGAGCACACTGGCTCGAAGTCCCGCACACACCTCCCATACGCACCCACGACCAGAAACCGACAAATGGTCTACGGTACAACATACATGCAATCGTTCGGCATGCGATCGCCATTGGATATTGGACTCCAGCCAATACTAGGGCACAGCCAAGCCTTCTGGCATGGAAACAGATTCCGCATTCGCCTTTGGGGCCTCAACGGTCAACTGAACGTCAACGTTCAACGTTGAACACTCAACTCCCTCGGTCGATACCTGCAAGTTGACCGACTCCATCTCGGAACTGAGACTGTGACCACTTTCGCTCGGCCGCGGCTAGCGGTCGGACTGCCGTTCGGCGTTGCGTCCTCCCCCTCGGCCTCGGAGGGAGTTACACTCATCGCACCGACGGCGGTGGAGCCAGTGGGGAGGGGGGGTGGGGGGGAGGCTGAACCAAGGGTCGTGCGGACCGGGAGAGGGGGTAGTTTGCGTGGCGGCAACGGCGGTGGCGTCAAGGACTGTGCCGGGCTCAGAGTCGGTTCGAATTCGGATTGGGAAGAGGTTTGTCCAGTGTAGGCGCAGGGGGGGCCGGCGTGCTTCGCGCGACATCCAACGTCCCCAGGACGCCATGGCGGAGGAGACGGACTGGGCGACGGTGTGGGACGAGGGCAAGCTGGTTCGGGCGCGATGCGGAGGACGGGGAGGTGGTGGTGGTGGACCGACTGGAATGGGACACGGCCGTCGAAGCGCTGGCGGTCGACAAGCGCGAGGCGGGGGTCGAGGTACGAGCTCGGGTGGCCCAACTGGTCCAGCCAGGTGCTGGTGCCGGTGCAGGCGCAGGCGCCGGCTGTGGGGGCGGAGATAGCGTTGCTTGTTCCAGAGCCAGGGCCGCTTCGGCATAGAGGGTCTTGTAGTGCACCAACTGTTCTGCCACCTCGTCTTTCTGCAGCGTAGCATGTGACACTTGCTGTGCCAGCTCCATGTGCGCCGACTGGCGGCGGGCCATGTCTTCCTCCATCTCCTTGACTTGGGCAGCGAGGTGCCAGGTAGCCTGCCGCAGCGACTCCATCTCTTGCAACGGCATCGAGGCTCGTTCCAGGGTGGTTTGAAACTCGGTCGCGTACTGGTTCAGACGAGCTACGCTCGCCCAATCTCGTGCCGCCTCGGCATCTTGCACCAGTTTGTCCACCGCAGCCAAGTCCCCTTCCCATCCCGACGACGGCGTGAGGTGGTAGGCGTCAAACATGTTGTTCTTGAGGAACAACACCGTCTCATGCGGACCCAGGTGAGTACCTGCCTTCGTTCGTACGCAGCAAGCAACGCCAAGACAAACCGAAACAGCGCATCCACGCCCTCAGCAAACACAGTGTCAGCACACGGTAGGCAACGGGGAGAGGACATGGTAGCAGAACAGCGTGATAAACCATTGCGAAGCATAGGCACTCGACTTGATTCCACTCCGGGCCAGATGGGCATACAGCTGCGGCAACTCCTCTTCCACCAGGCGAGAACATTGGTACAGCCGAAGCTTCAGACCCGGCATGCCAGATAGGAAGTGGCCACGGAGGTTGTAGGTGCGCATGAGTGCTACCAGGGTGCAAAACGCCTCGGCCTCTCATCACCAGTAACAGGGGCGCACCAGGAACTGCAAGCCCGGGCGGTAGCACACTTCTGGATCGTGCATCGCATACGCCTTGACCACCTGGAACACTTGCTGCTGGCCTTGGGCAGGATCATCAGTAGGGCAGCTCATCTGCACATCTTGCCAGGTCTCGCTGGATCGCCTCGTCCTGGTCGCTGGGTTCGGATAGGTATTCGTGGAACTTGGCCTCGAGATCCGCATCTCGACTGGCGCTCATTTCACGCCACAAGGCTCCTCGGTACTGGGAAGGATGCCCTGTTGAATAGCTTGCGCAAGGCGTTCCGGCTCGGCCATGCTACGCGCTGGTAGTCTAATCGCAGGCCAAGGTTAATACACGGAACGCACCGCCAGAAAATGATGGTTCACGTACCTCTTAGGACCATGTCCCAGAACGCCGCATCTCCTGTGCCCGGCCCTGGCTGGAGCGACAGCGGATTGGGCGACGCGTCTAGCGTCGGCGAGGTCAAATCAGGGAACATAAAGGCTGATGGCATCGAGTCGGGGCTTTGAACAAAAGTAGGTGCTCGAGTGGGATGGGGTAGGTCGGTGGATACGGAAAGAGTTGTCTCCTCCTCATCCTCGAGACCGGCGGAAAAGACCGTGTTGTGTCGTGCTTCGGGGTGGACGGTTGGCGTGCCCGGTTGCCTCGACAGGGGCTCGTCTCTATTCTCCCTGGATTGCAAATCGCCCCCCTCATCGCCAGGACTGGAGGGTAACAGTCCATGCTGGGGTGTGGGGGTTGCGGTAGTATCGCCACTTCGGGTCGGACATCATGGGACTGGGGCGCGTCGTCGACTACGTGACGCGAGTCCGATGCGGGTGTACTGGGCTTGGCAGGGATTGGTGGTGATTCCTTCCCTGGCCCATCGTACCACCGTTATGGTCCTGGTCGATAGAGAGAGTAGAGGGCGAGTGCAAGCTAGCGTGACCGGCGCTGAAAAAGCTGTTGCGAGTTGTGTCCCCATCGGAACTGACAGAGCTAGGGCGGGAGGCACCGCTCCGAAACATCGGTAATGCAGGCGCAGGGAAAGTCCGCAGTCGCACCCTGGTGGTTGCGTTGTGTGCCGAGGTGTCCGGACCGGTGGGGTGCAGAGGGCGGCCCTGGTGGCTGGGGCTGGCGGCGGGTCTAGAGACAGGAGGGGGGAGGCGGGCGAGGCTAGCGGGCACTGTCGCGGCGGGGGGCGAGGAGTACAAGGATAGCGTGGGAGATGCGGGTGGCAGCGGAGGAGGAGGCTGTTCGTGGAGCAGGTCCGAGCGCGGGGAGGGGAGGTCTTGCGGCGGCCAGCGGCGCGCGCCTGTTTGCGCAAGGAGCGTGTGCGGGGAAGGTGGGGGGCGGGGGCGGGGGTGGGGTGGTGCGGTGGTGGTGGGCAGAGAGGGTGAGGCGATGCGGGGTCATTCGCCGTGGTGGCCATGGTGGATTCAACGCGGGCTCTCCAGGAGCGGCTGGGATGGATGCGGTGGTGGTGGTGGTGAGGCCTGAGGAGGCGCCCAATCCAAGACAGATGCGGTGGAGCGAGCGGCGTTGCGCCGCCCACGGCCGCACACCAATCCGTTTCGTTTGAAATTGCAGTTTCCTCTGGGTGGCGCCAGCGCCCGCCTGTGCAAACTTTCAACCGCAGCCCCGCCCACTCCCATTCCGCTGCTGGCCGTCGTAACGCGTAACGCGCAACCCCCGCTCTGCAACTACCGACATCGTCCCCAGCGATGATCGGCCCCAGCCTCCCGCCTGGCCTGGCTTCCCAACGGCCCACCCCGGTCTGCATCGCCCTCCCAGCACTCTGATAGCAGCTCCGAGCCCGAGGTCGGCCCCTTGCCTGCACCGCCCACGCCCAGGCACCCGCGCGCCCGCCGGGATGGATGCCGCCGAGCATGCCTTTCGCCAAAAGGAAGAACGGATGCACGCCGCACGGCAGGTGTGTTTTTTCTTCCATGACTCACCTCAAACCATACGTAGTGCTAACCCCCACTCACTGTCCCCAGGCCGAGCAGGACGCAGCCAACGCGCCCCCATCTCGAGACGAATGGATGCTCACGCCGCTCCCGGGTCCCAACTTGCAGTCCGTGATCGGGAACCCGCTCAAGCTGAAGAACCGTGGATTTTCCCAGGCCGCGGGGCCAGCCGGACGGGTCCAGTCCCGCTCTGGCATTTCCTCCCAAACTGACGCAGGGACGCTTTGGACCGAGACGCCGGCCGAGCGCCAGGCGCGGGAAGCGGCCGAAGTACGGGGCGAAGTAGCGCCCTGTCCATGCCGGGTCTGACCTGGCCGCACAGTCCCAAGAGGCAAGGGAGCGTCAGCGCACCCAGCTTCTTCGTGATGAGATCTCACGGTTTGATCCTTCCGTTCGCAGTCCCTCTTGGACCAGCATCGCGAGAAGAGACGGAGCGAGGTGCAGGGGCAGCGTCAACCGCGACCGCGACCGCGACCGCAAAGACGAATCGAGCCGGCATCGCCACCGTCATCGCCATGACCACCATCGGTCCCGGGACCGGGAGGAAGAGAAAGAGAGAGGTAAGGAGAAGGATAAGGACAGGGAAGGTCGCCATTCTCGCTCTCATCGTTCTTCCCGCCATAGCGAGACGAAGGAGGAAGCCGAGCGGTCCCATCGTTCCCACCGTTCCCATCGTTCCCACCGCTCCCACCCGTCTCGCAGTGACCGCGATCGGAAACGAGACCGGTCCGCTTCTCCCCGCGCGTCCTCCTCTCAGCCACAGCCTTTTGTGTGGGACCGCGAAGCGGCCTTGGGCGCCGGGGCAAGTTGCTGGACGAGTCGGCAAAGGCGAAAAAGATTGCCGAGGCGGCCACGCTTTCAACTCGGTTTGCCGCATCGGGGTCCTCGTTTTTGTAAATGGGGTTCAACAAGCACACGTATCTCGTATCCCCTCTCTCTTCGGTCCAGTCAGATGATGGCTGGTGCTGATCGTCCAGCCTATGCTGCAGGGCGAGGCCGTGGCCCGTGGGCACACAAGGAGTGTGCACTCTGGTTTGCCTGTATATGTTGACTGCGGCTCCAATTCCTCAACGACGATCATCAGGACGAAAAGGGTGAGATGATGGGCCATCAGTACCATCAGTCTCCCTCAGGTCTCACCTCATTCTTGTCTGTTCGCCCCTCACCCGCACCAGCACCGCATTGCTGTCACCGAGGCATCAAACTCTTGCAAAGCCAGGGAAGGTTCTGCGTACTTGCTCGTTTCATCAATCATGGACCATACCCGTCATCTATTGCCCCCGCGTGTTGGGTCGATGGAGAAGTGCAGCAGGGGCAGCAGGGCACGGCCCCCGGCAGACCCCGGCACCGTGAGGTGCCTACGCGCAGATCAGCTCGGTCACCTTTTACCGTTTCGCCGAGGTCACGGGCCCTTGGCGCTCGTTGAAGTTGACATGGCAGCTTAATCGGTCACCGGCACCCCGTCATCGCGTCACATAGCATGTCACAATGGCATGTCACTCGTCGCTTGAAGCTTGAAGCTTGACTAGTGACTAGGACTAGTCACTTGAGCTTGAAGCTTGAAGCTTGAAGCTTGAAGCTTGAAGCTTGAACTTGATCGGAGCACTTAGGCATGGCTGTTCGCATGGCCTAGACAGGCAAGAGTTGGAAGGCACTGGCGGATCTCGATCAGTGCCCAGTCCCTGTTTTGATATGACCGGAGGAGAGAATGTCGAGGCTGGCGAACGGTTAGAATGAAATGGGGGTTCGGGGAGGCGCATTGGGCATTGGCTGTGTGCACTAGAAGATGAAATTGAGATGGGAGGCGGAGCATGGCAGGGCTTGGCACGCTGGAGCTTGAAGCAGGATCTAGGAACTGCTAGGGCCTCGCTCTAGTTAAGCTTAAACGTTAATGTTAAGTGCTACCCCCCCCACGTCCCAGCCGAACGTCGAACGTCGACAATCGACGTTGGACATCGAATGCCGAAGCGCAGCAGCCGAAGAACCCACAGCACCGCCCCGTGCCTGCTCCTCCGCGGCCGCCTCGGGTGCCTAGAAAGGGGGCGGGAGGAGGGCGCTGGAGGAGGACAGGCGTCGGAGATGGATCTGCCAAGCGCTTGCCCACCGGTATTCGCCAGCAACCGAGGGCTGGGCTGGGTGCCTGGGCGGCGTGACCGATGCTGATCGACACTGTCTGCATCGAATCTGAGTCTGCGCCCTCCGATCGACGCGCACACCGCCCAGCCAGTCGCCGCACTGCCCAGCACTGCCCAGCACGCACTCGCCCGCACTCGCCCACGCGCACGTGCCGATCAGCACGCCTCCAACCCCCCCCTACCGCCCCGCCCATCCCTCGCCTCGCCGCTCACCCCGCCCAGCCAGAGCGCCTGTCAGCACCCTGGCCCACGCCGCCGCTCCTGTGCCCGCCCGCCTGCGTCCCACAGCCTCGGGTAGCCAGCCGCCAATAAAAGACGCCTCCCTCGCCACCCCATCGGACCATCCCTCCCTTTTGCCTGCCCCCTCCACCTGCCCCCCCCCCCCCCCATCCATGGTCGTCCCCTCCGCCTCGTCCCCCACCCGCCCGCCGCCCGCAAGATCTGCTGGCAATCGGCGCCGGCTACTCGGCGGCCCCACCTTCAGTCATTGCCCAGCGCTGCCCTCACATCCAGGTCACCATTGTCGATGTCAACCCCACCCTCATTGCGGCGTGAACTCGGACCACCTGCCCGTCTACGAGCCTGGCCTCGACCACGTCGTCAAGAGCTGCCGCGGCCGCAACCCTTCTTCTTCTCCACCGACATTGACGCTGCCATCCGCGACGGCCGACCTCATCTTTGTCTCCGTCAACACGCCCACCAAAAAGTCCCGCGTCGGCAAAGGCTTTGCTGCCGACCTGGCCTATGTCGCCTCTACCCCCTCGCATCGCCGCCGTCGCAGAGAGCTCCAAGATCATTGTGGAAAAGTCAACGGTGCCCTGCCGCACCGCGGCCTCGATGCGTGTCATTCTCGAATCCAACTCGCGCCCGGGCCTGCAGTTTTGACATTCTGTCCAACCCCGAGTTCCTTGCCGAAGGCACCGCCATTCCGACCTCAAAATCCCGACGCGTCTTGATTGGCTCCCTGCCCAGCGAGAGCGGCACCAAGGCTGCCGCCGCCCTGGCCGAGGTGTACAACAACTGTGGTCCCCCATGCAACGTATCTACACCACTGGTCTTTGGTCCTCCGAACTCTCCAAACTCGCCGCCAACGCTCTCCTCTCGCCCAGCGCATTTCTTCCATCAACGCCATGGCCGCCATCTGTCGAGCGACCGTTGCCAACGTTGAAGAGGTTTGCTCATGCATGCGGCCTCGACGCCCGAATTTGGGCCCAAGTTCCTCAAGGCCTCGTCGGCTTTGGTGGCTCTTGTTTCCAGAAGGACATCCTCAACTTGGTTTACGTGCGTCTCCATTCTCCTATTTTCTCTTTCTTTCTTCTCCCTCCCTCCCTCTCTCTCATTCATCATTCCCTCTCTATGAGGTCTACTGACTGTTGCACACAGCTCTCAGAGAGTCTGGGTCTTCCCGAGGTAGCAGCGTACTGGGCACAAGTGGTGGAGATGAACGAGTACAGCAAGAGATCGCTTCGCCAACAAGGTCTCATCAAGACGCTGTTCACACAATTACCAACAAGAAGATTGCCGTGCTTGGATTTGCATTCAAAAAGGATACCGGCGACACGCGCGAAACGGCAGCGATCAGTATCTGCAAAGCCTTCCGCAACGAGAATGCTCATATTTCCATCTACGACCCCAGGTGTCCAGGGACCAGATCTTCCTCGACCTGACCGAGCCCGGGGTTCAGTCCGATGCGGACCTGTACGAAAAACAGGTCCACATTGCCGCCTCGGCCGAGGAGGCGTGCCAGGACGCAGAGGCAGTGGTGATCATTACCGAATGGGACGATTCCGCTCCTTGGACTGGGCCAAGATTACCAGAGTGTCAAGAAGCCAGCCTTCCTGTTTGATGGCCGCAACATTGTCAATCCGCTAGCGTTGCGCAAGCTCGGCTGGGTCGTTCACTCGGTTGGCAAGGCCCCGAAATTCAGGACCCCGTCTGGGCGTAACGGCTGCACGACCCCTGTCTCCCCCCCCCCCGTCCTTTTTCCTTCCTCCCCCTACTGTGTCTCCTACTGCGTTGAGGTTCAGGTTCAGTGTCGCGCTTTGGTGTTGTGTATGCCCTTCCCTCTTCCTCTTTTCTTCCTCCCCGCTTTCTTGTCCATCGTTTCTTTTTTTCTTTGTGTCAGGGTGTACTTATTTCGCGCTTTCCCTCGCACCACGTCTCTGCACCCGGTTTAAGATCCTTCCTCCTCGATTTGACTAATTGTATATCCTGATGCTGTTCCCATGCTTGGATGGACGTTGGGTACCTCTAACAGACTACTAGCAACCGACCACTGCGTTGCATTCGATGATAGGTATGGGGAAAGATAGACAATGAAACAAAAGGGAGTAAGAGCAGGTGCAGTGCAGGTGCAGGAACAGGAACAAAGGGGATGAGTTAGCTTACTGCTGTACATCCTGTTCGCCACTATAGCTGGGCAACTTCGTCTGGGCCTCTTCCCAGGTCAATGTGGCATCCGACAAGCCCTTGATGACCGCAATCACCTCGTCGATCGGGCCAATGAGCTGGGACGTGGTGTCGCGCTCGCGCAGCGTCATCGTACCTTTCTCCAACGACGCAAAGTCGAGGGTGCAGGCAAACGGGGTGCCGAGCTCATCGTTGCGCGAGTACCGCCGTCCAATGGTCGCATTGCTATCGTCCACCCGGCTCGCGACGCCAGCCGCACGCAACTTGCGCGTCACCTCGCGCACCAAGGGCTGGAACTCCTTGGTGGACGAAATGGGCACGATCAGCTCCTTGAACGGTGCCACGAGCGGAGGCAAACTCAGCACGCCACGCTGCGCATCCTCCTCGCGCGACCAAAACGCATGCTCGAGCAAGGCATAGAAAATCCGGCCCATGCCAAACGAAGGCTCAATCACATTCGGTACGTACGTCCGCGTGTGCTCCTTGACTGTCTTGTGCTCCACCGTGACCAAGTCCGAGCTCAACTCCCGCTCTTGGCCACCGACGGTGATCGTGGCTTGGCACGCTTGGAGGGCGTGGGCCAAGCGTTCGAGCTGGGCTTGGTCCATCTCAAGAATCTGCTCCTCCACTGCCTTGGCGTCCTTTTTGAATTTGGGACCGAGCAGTTTCTTGTTGAGAGTAGGAATGTACTTTTCGTACACCTTGGGCTCGGTCAAGAGCTGGTGCACCGAGGTCCTTCTTATGTACGAGCGTGGACCGTAAGGTCGTACGCGCTTCGGTCTGCACAGCCCACACATTCGATCCACCATACGACGTTTTGATTTCCGCGTCCCAGCAGTCGGATGCATAGTGGGCCATTTCGTTGTGCATGTGCTGGCGGAAACGGATACGGGTCGTGTCCATGCCAATCTTTTCCAGAAACTGCTGCCAGATCCGCGCAACAAGTACCCCAGCGTCTCGTTGTCGCACATGCCCTGCGCCACCGCATCGCCCACGGTAGCATAGGTAAGCTCGTCTTGCCCGCTTCTTGCGTAGCCTTGGGCAGCCACGGTAGCGTCAACTGCGCCACCTCGGCAAAGCGCGGGGATGACTCTTGTCTTCGGGATCAACAAAGTGCTCAATTTCGCCCATGACAAATTCGCGCACGCGCAGCAACCCGGCCCGCGGACTAATCTCGTTGCGGAACGACTTGCCGACGTGCGCCGACGCAAAGGGGATCCGACCATTGTTAAACTCGAGAAGGCGGGCAAAGTTGACAAGTGGCCCTGCGCCGTCTCGGGGCGGAGGTAGCCCTTTTGCGTCCCGGTCGGACCAATCTCCGTGGAAAACATGAGATTGAACTCGACGGGTTCGGTCACCTCGTTGCCCGTCTCGGGGGCACGGATGGCAAATTTGGTGATCAGCTCGCCCGTTGCGGGCCGGTGTAGTTATCAATCTGCGCCAACACGTACTCAATCTCCGCCTTGGTCTCGTCTGCCAACTTGACCGCCGTCGACTTGATCTTCTTTTTCTTGGCTGTCTTCTTGTCGTCCTTGGCGTCCGGGCATCGGCCGACTTGTCAATCGTCTTGCCCTGTTCCAACGCACGCGCTTCCGCATCGCCCTTTAACCGCGCCTCTAGCACCCCTTCAATCAAGTGGTCCGCACGGAAAATGTCCCCGTCTTCACATCCGGCACATAAAGTCGGTGAACTTCTCCACGTGGCCCGACGTCTTTAGTACCTCGTCAAGCGTCATGATGGTCGGGTCGACCTCGAGCATGTCCTCTTCCAGGATAAAGTGCTTGCGCCACTCGGAGATAATGTTGGCCTGCAACGCCGCGCCCGTCGGACCATAGTCGTACAGACCCCGAACCTACCAGAGCAAGACGGGCTGTCAGCGCTCCGCGAGGCAAAAGAAAGCAAGGAAACAAAGAAACGGAAGGAGGCGAGTGGGCAGACAGGGGGAGGCGCAGGCTGGCCAGTGAGAAGTGAGATCTGAGATCTGAGATCAGACAAGAGATGACAAGGGACACGTACCGCCGTAGATCTCAAAGGAGGGGTTGTAGAAAAAGCGCTTGGTGATCAGCCCTTCGAGCAGAGCGCGGTCCCATGGATGCGCATCCTTCTTGACCTGCGACGGAGCAGTGGTCATCGTGGCAGCCGGGTGTGGTGGGGGGGGAAGCGGGCAGCAAGAAGACGAACGTGCGTGCAATGTGCGACGTGTGATGTGTGACATGGGACTCGGCGCCCAATTCGGCGGCTGGCTGCCCCCGTTCGGCATTCGACCACAATCGCCGCGGTTCGCCTGGCAGGCCCACGTCCACATCACTCCTTCATCACCACGTGATACGCCAGGGCTGGTGGACCCACCAGTGACGTCACAGCGTGGTGCACGATGTGGCGTTGGGTCCTGCCGGCTTAAATTTTAAAGCGTAACGCCTGCCGCCTCCCGCCACTACCCTCGCAGTGGAGGGCTACGGCGGAACGGAGTATCCCACGGCGGAATTGTGGGGGTGGGAGGGGCTGCCCAGGATGGGTGCGAAGGGCGCTTTTTCTTCTCCACCAGCGAGCTTCCAGGCGCATCCTCGTGGTGCTCAACGACGGCCGCGCGGAGCTTCTGCTCTGTGCGTGGCTCGTCCCTGGCCACTGCAAGTACCTTGCAGTGGACTGCTCCCAGATGGAGCCTAGCTTGCGCTCCGTTTGAGTATGTGCTCTGGCCTACACGCCCCCAGCGGGAGCACATAATTTGGAGCGCAAACAACCAAAAACTTCACACTTCAAGTGTTGATTTCCTCTTCTTGCTTGGACATGCATCCCGCCCTTCTCCATCTCAATGCACACTTGTCTCTTCCCCCATCCCGCCTTCCGTTGCTTTGTAGACCAGTTGCAATCCCCGATTCCCAATGCCCAGCCGCCTGTTCTGGTCGATCCCAGAAGCAGAGCAACCCAGAACCCAGTAACGTAAGTCTGCGTGACATCCCCAGGGCTCAAGATACAGCACCCAACGTGTTTGGACGGCCACGACGCTTTTGAGGCTACAACTGCGGCGGAACACACACACACTCCAACTCTCCCACATTACATCTCCACAGGAGCAATTGTTACTTGGCTCAGACGTGCACAGCAACATGCACGCATGACACGCCGACCACTACGCTACCGCATCCTGCGCACGCAAAACGTAAACACGTTGGCTGCATCCACATTGAGCGGCCAGTCAGGTTCCGGCTCGTCCAGCAGCACCAGCAAGACCAAGCACAACGTTTACATTTCCCAAACTGGCGTCCATTGACTTTGTAGCACATCCAAGCAAGTCTCGCCCGTCTGCTCACGGGGGCCACCAAGATGGGTCAGCACGCTGCGTATAACGGCCAACGTTGCCTTCTCCGCACCTTCGACGACACATGGGGGTGCCAGATGCGCGGGCCGAACCGCTTGGGTTGTGTTTGAGGGTAGGTGCGGGGCCCGAGATGGCCAGTTCGAACGGGCCATCGGCATTAGTAGTTGCCCGATGCTGGACTTTGGAGAAGGGCACTCCATTCGAATAAGTTCTGTCCTGTTCCATCTGACGGACGCAGCTCCACCACGCCGGCCAATCTCCCTTCCGAACTGGCATGCGCAGATAAACGGCTGGAGCTGCTTTCACTCGTTAAGCACCCGTTTGGCTAGTCCAGCCATGGTGGACTGAAGACAGCTGGGGTCGATAACAAGGAGGGCAGAGAATGCGTCTGAAGAGAGTAAGAGCCAGCGAGGGAATAGAGGCGATGGTGGTAGTAGAGGTTTTTCTCGCTTGCTACCGAACATCGGGGCCCCTCCCTGCTCCCCCTCAGCCTCTACCGACTAGTTACTGGCGTGCACTTCCGCAACTGCACTGAGAGTACTGATTTCTGTCATGCCTTTCTCCTGCCCTTTCTTGTATCTAGAGCCCTACCAGCTCATCTCAGCCATGCCACTACTATCAGCTGGTCCTTTCGGACACTCTTGTGCGACGCAACAGAGGAATCGAGAGCAACGCGCGATGCTAATGAAGTCCTGCATGCATTCAATACGTGACGGGCAAGGGGGCACTCAAGTACTCGCCGCCGGTAACCACAAGGTCTTTGGGCAAGCTTGTAAACTTGGCATTGAACGCAGCTAATTCGCTCTGCCACGCGCCCGTGGAAACGGAGACCGAAGCACCGTTGACCAGGTCGGACAGTGGCTGCAGCGCAGCGTCGTGGTCAGGCTGGGAAAAGTAGGCAATCGAGTACCTCGACTGAGAGCCTGCAGTGGTCCTATAGGTGACTGGCAACGCGACGTGGTGGACCGTGCTTTGGTAGATACCCGCACTCCAGAATTGGATCGCGTCTCCCACCTTGCACACAATGATGCCAGGTGGGGGTGGGATGCCGGTCCACACGTCTGCGCGGCTTGGCCGCCGGCGGTATCGGTCTCGTGGTCCAGACGATCCATCTGCAGACCCCCACGTCTTTTTGGAACCAGAGTATCACCGAACCATGAGATGGGATGGTACGAAAAGGACGATTCTGCCCTACTTGAACAAGGGTGATGTCGATAATGATGTTTTGTCAGAAGGAAGCACCCACCAACGAAGAAAATTCTACCGAAAGGAGCCGCAGCTCAAATGAAGGAGCTGGGCCGTGAATCGATCGAGCTGGTTGGTAGGAGTAACTAGTAACTGTGGTTACCGGAGGTACCTCCTCTCTCGCTGATTCATGTTTTGTATGACTAATAGTGCATTATGCCAAGGACGGAACGACGCTCTCCTCGCCTGAGCTCCAGATGGGAAGCGGGCGACACGGCGTGCCTGGAGCGGGGGGGTGCTGGCTTGTGACACCTGGGTGATGCGAGGTCGGCACTGGCGTCCAAGATGGCTAGCGCGCCTACTCTATGACTTTGAGGGAGAAGAGTCCTTTTGAATAGGCAAAATGTTCTTGGCGCGGGGCTAGGACGGCGAGACGCGGGGGGGTAGTCGGGGAGAAAGGACGCGGAGAGAGGAGAGGTGTAAGTTGTGTCGCCAACTGCGGCAGGGCGGGCATAGAGGCAGGGCGAGTAGGATCGCGCCTATGATAAGGAGGCCTCAGCTAGGCTAAGCGGTAACCGGTAACCACTGCAGAGGCCTACCCTCGGGTCAGGCCGGTCAGGCCTCAGGCGGCGAGGCAGCAGACTATATAACGAGTTTATTTGCTGTGCCCCCGCGCCCTCGTATCTGCCACCCAATGGCCGCGTCCATTCCGCTCCATTCCGCCCTCCCTGTTCCCTCTCCGCATCTGTGGTTGAAACGGGCGAGGGGCACATGTCTTCCGGTGTGGGGGCCACAAGTTAAGCCTGGCTGATTAACGTGCTCAACGTGGGCTCTCCTCCGCGCCCGAGTCGCTCTTCATCGCCACAGATGGGGAGATGCCCAGCCTTTGACCTCCCTCCATGCTGGATACTCATCCGAGCTTTGGGGGACTCGGGTGAATTGAGGATGGAGGCAAGCCCGATAGGTGCCTTCTGTGTGTGGGTTGGATTGCATGAATGATGAACTGAACTCGACCTGTCTTCTCGTGAGCGTGATGATGCAGCAAGCGTTTCGACCACCGAGGTGTAGAGTTGGTCTATACGCCACCAGACCCGCTTGGGACTTGAAGTTATAACCAGGGCCAACAGAGCGGCCTTCGCTGGGAGCGAGCAGAACGGCTGTGGCTGCGCACAGTATACTATTGAGGGCTTTTGGATTTTTTTTCGTGCATTTGGGGCACCCTAACCCAGATGCTCCGAGGCCTCCCTCATCGCTCCTCGAGACGCTATAACATGTCCCTCCGCCGTTCTGTATACGACCCGCGAAGATTAGTAGGGCAACCCAGCTCTCAGTACTGGATCAAGCCGTCCACACGTTACACACAGAAGAGTGGGTTCTGGTTGGATGTGAGCGCCATATGGCGCGCGGTGGGGCGGCCGGCCGGCTCGTGCCACTGGATGATGAAACATGATGGCAGACGTGTGTCGTCGGTCGGAGGCTGTGGAACCCCGACCATCTCGCGTGCCGAGAGACGGTGGCTGCCCCCCGCCGGAGGAGGAAGAGAGAACATCGGCGGGGCGGGGGACGGGATGCGGCAGGGGCAGGATGCGGGCGGCGGGGGCGGGCGTGGGCAGGATGGGCCTGCTGGGCGTGGAATGGGGAGCAGCGGCCGTCGCAGCTCGGATAGCAGCCGCGCCCAGGCGGACAGGCACGGGGCGGCAGGCGCGGGAGAAGGTTGCAGACAGTGGCGTGGTGCGGGCAGGAGGCGCGGGCGCAGGGGCAGTGTGCAGGCCGAGGTGTGTCTGCCAGCCGCCTGGATGGGCCGCCTCCCCCGGTTTATGAAACGCTGCCACCATCGCAGCCAGCCAGCCAGCGTCGCTTGGGCTATATTATAAGCTGCCTCTTCCGCCGCCGCCTGCCCCCGCGCCTGCCCCCGCTTGTCTGTGCTCTCGTTGCGCACTGCGCCGACCGCGTCTTCTCCTTCCCCGTCGTCTTCCCCTCGCCGTCCCCTGCGTGTCCCGCTTTCCTTCTTGTTCCCCTTCTCCGTCTCCGTCCCCTTCGACGCCCCCTTTTTCTTTTCCTTTTCTTTCTGCTTCCCCTTCTGCTTCCCCTTCTGCTTCCCCTTCTGCTTCCCCTTCTTCCCTTCTGTCCCCTTCTCCGCCCCCCTCTCCTGCCCCGCCCTCTCCACCCGCACCCACATCCCCACACCCGCAGCCGCGCCCACGCACACCCCCACCATGTCTTCGCCATCCGCCGCTCCCCACGCGGCCCCCCCACCCCCCTCCTCCTCGCTCAGCATGCCCGACCACCCCTCCACTGAGCCCACGCTCATCCCCGCCCCAATCCAGCGGCTGCCCCCCCCACCGATCCAGGCGAGCCTGCTGCCCCCAGCGCCAGCATCCGCATCCGCATCCACTTCTCCCCCCCGCCGGCGCCGTCCCCTCCAGCAGCTGCCCCCACTGGCCCACCCCCTGCCGACCTCTGCCCTCTACCGCCACCACCGCCACCCCTCCTGCCTCTCTCCCGAGGGTCCTCCTCCCAACCCCACCTCGGTCCAGTGGAGCAACGGGAAACAGATTCAGCCCAACGGTGCGCCCCCCCCCCCCCTCGTCCTTCCCTTTGGCTAACCCTTCTCCTCCGCCAGACTTTATCTACCTCAGCGCCCCCTGGTTTGCAGGCCAAGGAGAGCCATATCTGATTGGACGAGTAATGGAGTTTGTCTATCTCTTGGAGCCCGATGCTACGCCAGAGGGACCCCAAAAGCCGCCGCCCGATTACCGGGTGTATGTGCGAACGAACCTGTTCCAGCGGCAGCGCGATGTGTTTACCAAGGCCACCATTGATTCGCGCCTTCTTCTGGGCACGGTCAATGAGGATCTGTTTCCGCTCGAGGCTGTGCGTGGGTTTTGCGAGGTACGCCATCGCAGCTTCATTGGCGATGGCTCGGCGCAAGATCTGGCCACCTACAAGCGGCAGGAAGACCATTTTTATTTCACTCAGCTCTTTGATCGCTACGTCCATCGCTACTACGATGTCATGCCCTCCCACCTCCTTCGCAACGCTCCGGCCGATGTCGTCAAGGTAATCCAAGACCGCTACTCGTTCATCTTCTTCGAGACGGGGCTGGAGCGCGACCTGACCCAGGCGCCAAGAACCTGCAACCAGTGCAAACAGTGGGCGTCGAGGTGCGTTTATTTAATTTCGTTCTTGCCCCCTTCCGCTTCGGGGGGGGGGGGGCGGGGGGTAATAACAGGCTACTCGTTATTACTAGTGCCTAATTATTTTGCCGCCCCCCGCCCCCTCCCCGCCCAACTTCCATCGCTGTTGCTGACCCTCCCTCTTCTTCTCGTATGCAGCTCCGACTCGGTGCGGTGCAGCAAGTGCCGCAAGTTCTGGCACATCCACTGTGCCGATCCTGCGCTCGACGCCAAGCCCCCCCGAGGCGTCTCATGGACCTGCAACGCAGACCTGCTGGGCCTGGTGCCCCCGTGGCCGAGCCTGTGAGCTCCACAGAGAAGAAGGACGAGCTGGATCCTGTCTCCTCTCCCCTTAGGAAAGCGGAAAAGGAGTCGGACGAGGCAGAGGACAAAGAGCCAGCAGTTGCCATGGACGAAACGGAGGACAAGGACACCAAGGACACCCCCCAGGAACCCGAGGAACCAGGCCCCCGTTACCCGGAACAAGCGGCACATGACCCGACTCGAGTCGGAGCGTGACAAGGCCACGCCCGACCGAGATGCGACTGGGGTCGACCGGGCTGTGCTCGACGAGTCACGCGGGGTCAAGTGTCATCGTATGTGGCCCTATCGCTACTTTGGCCAGAAAACCTACCCTCCCGATGCGCTCAATCCCGACGACCTCATCTTTCCTCCGGGCAACCAACGTATTGGAGAGACGTACCAAGCCAACGTCATCTCCTGGGAGGAGCAGCTCCAGTTTGGCCTGGGCAACCGGCCTCCCGAAGCAGACGAGCGCGGCGGGGATGCTACCGTCGCTCCCACGGGCCACATGGAGGAGGCAATGAGCACCAAAGCCGCTCCAGAAAGTACGCTTGCTGTGGTTGCGCATTCGACCGAGGACGCATACCAACGCGATGAGCCCCTTACCTCCCGGGCCACCACGCCCGTAAATGCAAAGCCTAGTGCGGCTGCCCATGCGCCCTTCCGCCCAGCTGACCTGCGTCTGTCGGAGATTGCAAACGCCAATGACAGCGCCCCAAGTTCAACCGATGGAGACGAGACGGAATCGGTACCGGGTCTGGTCCAGATGCCCCCCACTTCGGCCATGGCCCCCTCGCAGCAGTTCCGGCCCGCTACACCATCACTGTTGGGTTCCCCGGAGAAGCCGGGCTCACAAGCCACCGCCACACCGATGGCGGTGGAAGGCGATGCGGATGGAGACGCAGATGGTGATGCGGATGGCGAGGCCGATGAGGCCGATGCCGACCGAGAACCGGAGAGTGACGATGCGGAGGGAGACATGGACAATGAGGGGGGAACACCTGCCGCTGCTCCAGAGTTGGCCATGGCAGAATCTACCGCCGCTTTGTCGCCCGCACCAGCTTCTGTTCCCGCCATCCAGGTTGCTGCCGCTGCTGACGCTCACCCAGCCCCGTCCGAACCAGATGCTACCCGGTTGCCCCGCCCCCCGAACCCCCTGTTGCAAGCACCCGAGGTGGTCGGGGACGTGGAAGGGGCAGAGGGCGGGGTCGTGGCCGTGGTCGTGGTCGTGGTCGTGGCCGTGGACGGGGCCGTGGAGCGTACCGCGCGGGCGGGGAGGAGCTCGCGCGCTGCACCAGAAGCACCTTGACTTGCCTGACTTGACACCCGTGCCAGACCGTACGCCGTGGCCGGACCGGGGATCGGATGAGGTTGTGAAGCTTCTCTGGTCGCCTCAGTTGCCCGTGCCGGACAAGATCTGTATGTGGTCCTCTCATGTCTGTCTTGGCGCTTGTACTAACACCGTTTTCTTGCCCCCACTTGCAGTAACCACCTATCTGACTTTGGCCCAGCGCTCGCTCGACAAGAACAGCAGCTTGCCCCTCAAAATCTCTGATACGGACATCTTCAATCGTGCCCTCTGTCTGTTGGCCACCGCACTCAAGGACGGCTCTAATGTGGCGCGCGCGCTGAGCCTCTTCTCCGAGTCGAGGCCGGAGGACTTCCGCCTGGCAGACTGGACCGACAACGAGATGCGCATCCTCCAAACGCATGCCCGCAAAGACCTCAATCTCCCCGAGCTGAAGCGGATGATTCCATCCAAGTTTTACGGAGACTTGGTGCGCGGGTATTACCTCCAGCGCGGCCCGCGCTACTACAAGCCTGCGTGGGATGCCCGCCTCAAAGGCGACATGAAGACGGCCAACGAAATCATCCGGCCCTTCAATATGCTTGTTGCTCCCAACGCGGCCGAGTCGTACATGCGGGGGAACCAGAGCGAGTCGGACATGTTCACCTGCTCCGTGTGCCATACGCACCGCAGCCCGCGCTGGTTCCGTGGCCGTGCCGTGTGGCCCAACCCGGCACTGTGCATTGACTGTGGCTTGCACTGGCGCAAGTATGCAGCCGAGGCGTCCCAGATCGACGCCCGCACCAACGCCCACAAACGCGCCGCGCCTCAGGAGGACAGCGGCCTCGGCGTCAAGGTGCCTCGCCTGGACGACGAGGTCGCGGAAGACTCGGCCGACTCGCCGGGCCGAATTGGCCGACGCGGTCTGCGCACCCGCCGCTCTACCCGCCAGGCCGCTGCCGCGTCGCCGCCGCGGCCGCCACGCCGCCTGCTAAGCCGTCGCCCAGCAAACCATCACCCGCGGCCAAAGCCAAGAAGGAGACTCCTGTCCCACCGAGCTCACCTGCTGTCCACCGCGACGAGCCGTCGCCGGCGGCAGCGACGCCCGGCTCGCCCGAACCGTTTACCCCGTCCCCACTGGCTGTCGGCACGCCCGCTTCGCTCGGTGCCCTGCCGGATGCGGCCCATGCCAAACGCACTCGACCGCCTAGAGGCGCTCGGTCTTTCCTCACCGCCCGCCGCTCCAAGTCCACCTCTCGCTCCCGCCCAACGCCGTCGCCTCTCCCTCCGGCCTTGCCGGGCGGAGCGGCGGCAGTGCTGTCCGGACCACCGCATGCGACCGTGGCCGGCGCCCAGGGCGCGGGCACCCCTGCTGCCATCCCGCCTGCTCTGGGCCACGTGCCCCCACCGGCATCTGGCACGCCTCACCGCGTCGTGCCCGGGCGCAGCTGGGACCAAGTCTGCCCACGCCCTTGCCGCCGCTGCCGCCATGCGCCGTGTGCGCACGGCTGGAGCCCGTGGCGCAGCTAGTGCAGTGCACCCACTGTGGCCTCAGTGCGCATCCGCTCTGCTATGGCCTGGACAGCGCAGCGGTGGCCGCCGAGAGCTGGACGTGCGACATGTGTGCCAACTTGGTCCATCCAAACGAGTCGTTGGTGCCCAAGTGCATGTTGTGCGGCGTACAGCCCAGTCCCATGCTCGACAGCCAACTCCCGTACCGGTTCCCTCCTGGCTTCCCGCCTCCCGGCATGGTCCTTCCTACCCCGGCACACGGCATGCCACCGCAGGGCAGCATGCTCGTCTTCCCCCAGTACCCCATGCCTCCCTTCCCGCCGGGCCAGTTCCCTCCGCCGCCACCACCAGGTACGGTGCCGTTCCCATTGCCTGGGCCGCCGCCCCTCGTTCCCTTGAATGGTGCCATGGCCGCCGCCCCCGGGAAGCAACATGCCCCCTCTGCCTGGCTACGCGCCTTCTTCGCCCCTCCTCCGTCCGTTGCTGCCCAGCCTGGCAGGCCTCGCCCGCTACTCCGGCCCCGGCATCCGGACCGCTCAAGGCGACCGCTGTGCCGTCATCGGCCTTCCCCACCTCGCCTTCGCCGGCCATCTCGCCTGGTTCGACGACGAGTAAATCCTGGGATCGCCCTTCCTCGGCCGGTCCCACGCCGGGCCCACACCAAGGTTCACCAGGCCTGCTTGGCACGTCGGCTGCCGCTGCCTCGCCCAATCGAGAAGAACTGGAACAGCCACGCAAGTCCTGCGCCTCTGTTGCCAGGGCTGGGCCTGCGCGCTACCTGTGCGCGCGCCTTCTGGACCACCGGGTTCCGCGCCTGCTGCCCTACTCCTCCGGGGCCGGGGCACCACAAAGTGGCGGGTTCTTTGCGGCGCACATGCCTGTTATGTTCCGCCCGCCGCCGAGGCCGGATGCTGGACGTGTCAAGCCGACAGAACGAAACAACTGGGTGCACCTGGTGGTGCGCGTGTTTATGCATGGCTGTACGGTGGGCGATGTGACGCGCTACGGTCCGGTGGAAGGGGTGGGCACGCTGCCCATGTCGTCGCTACCGTGCCTTGTGCGAGATTTGCCATCGACCGACGGGCGCATGTGTCGAGTGTTCGGCCGAGGGGTGGCGTAAGTTCCATGTATCGTGTGCGTGGGCGCAGCAGGTTCGTCATCCGCCCGAACGACGCAACACCAAGCCCACGGGGTACATGCTTGGTTTTGAGATTTTGCCGCGCGCATCCGCGGCCGGGGAGGAAGGGGTCTAGGCGAAGCTGGTTCGAGAGAGGCCCTCTGCTCCTCACGGCAGCCAAGCGAAACGACAAAGGAGCAACATGAAGCGAAGGAAGAAAAGGATGCGTCAGCCAGAGAAGAAGAAGCAGGAGAAGACGAAGAAGATGGAGGTCGCTCCAAGCTCACCGGTTCAACTACGAGTCGGGGAGGGTACAAGAACTGACGTGCTGTCCGGACCACGCGATCGCCCTGCAGGACAAGCGGATTTACGCGTTGAACGACTGGATCCCGAAACGTGGCGTCCCATGTTACCATCTTTATGGCAGCCAACAGCAAAGTCCGGGTCTGCCACCGCCGTACGCTGCGCCACTACCGAGTCCCCTTCCGTTCGATGCCGACGAGTCGGACGTGGAGATGGACGAGGTGCTGGACACGGAGAAAGGATGGACGGGCGGAGCGGTGGTAGACGCTGTGCCTTGTGGACCGGCCGACTACCCGCTGCTTCGTGCGCTGGGACGGTACAGTCACATGTTCCCCCCGGGGCTGTTTACGTTGCCCGCGACGCAGGACCAGCACGTCTCTCCTGACCGGGACGCGCCTCGGTGGGGGTCCAAGCTGATGGACCAAGTGTGCTCGAATTGCGGCACGCATGCTTCGCCCCTTTGGTGGCCATCCAGCCGTCGGCCGTCAAGACCAAACGGCGCAGCCGGGGCAAGAACAGGCGGCTGCAGTCGTGCCGGAATCCGGGGTGCTGTGCAACCGGCGTTCCCGCTTGCTACTTAGTCCTTACCGCGCTGCGCGCCAAGCACAGGCGCTACGTACTACGTACCAAGTCCTCAGCCTGAGGGCTCAGCCCTCCTCGATCCTCCCTAGTCCCTCATCGACATGATCGACATCCACCTCCGCCTTGTCTCTCCTGGTTGGCTCTGCCTCCCGACGCGCTGTGTCCCCTTGTAAAGATCCTTTCTCTAGTTGCAGCTCTCTCCACCCCCGTCTGTTTCCCGTCTACCATAGCAACGAGCCACGCGTCACGTCAGAAACATTCGCATTCGCAAGCACTAGTACAACCCCCCCCCCACCCAGGCATCAACGCCCATCTAGGGCCCTAGCCAGGGGAACAGGCAAGGTGGGAGCTTAAGCCGAAGGGGCGGAGCCTGGACGGGGGGGCGTCTTGCATTGCCTCGGGGGGAGCGAGGCCGGTGAGAGTCGTCCGTGTCGGCCGGGGGCGGCGAGGTGGCCTTACGTTTCCGCGATTCGTCCGGTTCTTCGCTCCGTTCGGGCCCGGGGCGCCGACATGGCAGCGGCCATGAGGTTGCGCAAGGCTTCGTTGGTATCGCCTTCTCCAGGCACACCTTCGCCTACACCTTCGCGACGCCTACGCCTACGCCAGCGCCAGGGGCCGAGGTAGCTGAAGGCTGGGCTGCGGATCGGTCGAGCCCAATGCCGAACCAAACAAGTGCGGCAGTTCGGGTTGGCCCTCGAGGTTCAACAATTGGTTTGCGCGTCTCGGCGGATCCGCTGGGGGCGTCGTCGGTCGACGTGCGGGGCCGGGCTGGCCGAGACGGCGGGGGTTAACAGTGTCAGTTGCGCCCGTGGGCAGGCGGGGGAGAAGGAGGAGCTTGTGGTTGAAGCTGGACCTGAGCCTGGACTGGGCCTGGACATGAGCCTGGACCTCCTTGCCCTGGACAGTGCGCAGCACAGCCTCAATGGCTTCTTGCGATGTGGTTTGGCGCTGTTGGGCAAGCGTGGCCATGGTCACGCGTAGCGCATGGTTGTCCGAACGCAACTTGTTCGACAGCGACAGCAGTTCCGCCCACCGTCCTTGCATCTGCATATTCTCCTGCGTCAAGCGGGCCAGTTGAGCCGCCTGTTCTTGCAGCACCTTGAAGCGCGCATCACGTCGCATGCGGAAGTTGCGCTGGGCCACACGGTTCTGCTCGGCGCGCTTGGACGGGTCGGTGGGACGACGTTTCTTCGGTTGAGAAGGACCCGGCTGGGCATGCGCATGGGCCAGCTCCATGCTTGGGGGGTGCGAACTGCCCACCTGCCCGGACGCCGACGCGGCCGCAGCGGCAGCAGCAGCGACCGCGGCAGCTTGCGCCACGCCGTCCATCTCGTGCGAGCCCACGTAGAGTAAATCCACGCGTTCTGGTCGGCCGTTGAGGGCACAGCAGACGAATGGACCACTGAGCCTGGCTCGGCGGCCGCAGTAGGGGGGGCCCAACGAGGGGGACTGCATCTCGGGCGAGCGGGTGTGGGTCGGCACGCACGGCACGCGGCGAGGGGACCAGAGGCCGGCGCCGGAGCCGGGGCGGCGGGGGAGGCGCGGAGATCGCAGCTTGGTTGGGGTCACCGGTCTCGGGGGCGTTGTGGGGCTCGATGGGCGCGTCGGCCGGGGCAGGCAGATGCGACGCGTCGGCGTCGGCAGGCCCAGGGTGCGACGCGTCGCTGGGCTGGGCGGGGCGGCGTCGGGCGGAGGCGGGGTGCCTAGCGCGGGGCGGGGCGGCGAGGCGGCATCCCTCAGCTGCGGGGAGGCGACCGGGGGAGGCAGTGGGTCGCGGCGGGGGGGACGCGTCGAGGAGCGGAGGGGGGGAGGGGAGAGGAGGGGGGCGGGGGCGAGGAGGGGGGCGCGGGGTCGGAGGAAGGAGGAGCGGGGGGGCGGGGCGTCGGCAGCAGCGGCGGGGGCAGCGGCGGCGGTGGCGGTGGGGCGGGGTGGTGGCGGCGTGTCGGGGGGCGCGGCGGCGGCGGCGGGGGCTGGTGGCAGCGCGCGCGGACGCGTCGGGGCGGCTGGGCTGGCATGGCAGGCTGACCTAACGGGCGGAGGCGGAGGCCGGTGGACGAGCAGAGGATGGCTGAGCTGAGCATTACCAAACAGACGCCCTGCGCGCGCCCCCCGTGTGCTTACCTCAGCTAGTTCCGCCTGCCCGCGGAACACGCGTGTCCCACGCCCCCATCACATGTCACATGTCACATGTCACATGCCCCTCACCCCCTCTTAAGGCCTAGCCCCCTTGCACACACACTCACACACAGACAAAAACACACAATGCGGCCCACCCATTGATTAACGACAGCACCCCCAGCGCACTCACTGCGAATAGCCATTGTACAGCCCCAGATCCTCCCCCTTGTGCCCGTTCGAGCTGATGGCGCCGCACCCGCCGCGGCACCCCCGCCTCCGCCTTCTTCTCCTCCCCGTCGGCGTCATCAGCGTCCCCGACACCGGCAGCAGCAGCGGTTGCTCGACGCCGCGGCAGCGCCCATAGCTCACCGCCGCCAGCTGCTTCTTGAGCTTGGTGTTCTCCGAGCGCAGCAGCTCGAGGTGCTCCAGGTACTTGTGTCCACATCCCCCGTCACGTAGCGCCCGTCAAACACCGAGCAGTCAAACTGCTTCAGCTCCGGGTTCAGGCCTGCACCGCATCGATCAGGTCCTCCAGCGACTGGTAGATGACCTGGTCCGCGTGGATGTAGTCGCCCACTCGGATCGCTACGGCCATGCGCCACCAGCTCAGCGCGCGACGGCATGTCGATCCCGTATACGTTCGGGTACCGGATCGGCGGCGCGCACGATGCCATGATCACCTTCTTGGCCCCGGCATCGCGCGCCATCTGGATGATCTCCTTGGACGTTGTGCCACGCACGATCGAGTCGTCGACAACATCACATTCTTGCCGGCAAACTCGAGCGCCATTGCATTCAACTTTTTCCGCACGTTCTTCCGCCGCACATCTTGGCCCGGCATGATGAACGTCCGGCCCACATACCGGTTCTTGATAAGCCCTCGCGATACGGAAGCCGCAACTTCTGCGCCAACTGCAGCGCCGCCACACGCGACGTGTCCGTACCGGCACCACCACATCCACCGTCTCCCCCGTCGCAGCCAGGGTGCGACTCACCGTCTCCGCCAGCTTGTCGCCCATCGCCATCCGGGCACGGTAGACGCTCACTCCATCGATCACACGAGTCGGGCCGGGCAAAGTAACATACTCGAAAATTCCGGGGCAAACGAGTAGGTGTTTTTTCGCGGTTGGCTGGGGCGTCAGCACACGGCGGCTAACCTGGGAGCGGGTAATGATCACCGCCTCACCGGCTTGAGGTCCTCATAGTCCTCAAACCCAAGCGCATCGCTCACCACCGACTCGGAAGTGAAGCAAAAGTCCTTGGCCGTGTGTGCAGCTGGGCAAGCGGCGTGCCCTCAGTCGCCTCGTCGCTGCGACGGGTGCACATGCCCACCGGACGGATCCTTGGGATCACGGAAGGCAATGATGCCAAATCCAGCCAGCATGGCCACACATGCATAGCCGCCGTGCGCATCGCGCATCAGGCCCCCAATCGCATGAAAATGTCCTCCTCATTGATACGGAACTTGCCCGTTTCCTGGAGGTTGTTGGCGAGGATGTTGAGCAGCAGTTCCGAGTCCGAGTCGGTGTTGATGTGCCGGTGCGCATCGGCGTCAAGGAACTGCTGCAGCTCGGCAGTGTTGACCAGGTTGCCATTGTGCGCAAAAGTGATGCCGTACGGAGAGTTGACGTAGAACGGCTGGGCTTCGGCGTGGTTCGACGAGCCAGCGGTGGGGTAGCGGACATGGCCAATGCCCATGCTGCCCCAGGCGGCTGAGGGCCGAGGCATCAAACACGTCGCGCACCATGCCGTTGCCCTTGCATTGGAAAAAGCGGCCGCGCGGACCACAGGTCACAATGCCAGCCGCGTCCTGGCCACGGTGCTGAAGGAGCGACAGGCCCTCGTTGAGCTCGGGCGCAGCAGGCTGGTGCTGCTGCGCCAAGCAAAGCCATAATGCCACACATTGTCGGGGGAAAGGGGGAAAGGCGAGGGGGAGGTGGCAGAGAGACCAAGGGGGCGGCGACGTTGGGGGCGGCAGAAGACCAAGACCAAGACCAGTCGCCGCCACTTGCCGACCATGTGTTTTCTCTCCGGCCAGGAAAAAAAGACAGTGCCGAACTGCATGCTGCCGCCGGCGTTTTATTTTTGCAGCCACGGCGGAATGGTAAGTGCGATTACGATTACGTTTGCTACGTTTACCCCAGGGCGGCGGAACGGTGTGCGCCACGTTCCTGGGGGGTGCCAGGGTGGGCCTGGGCTAGGTACGTTCGTCGGTTCATGGCAAGCCCATATCCACCCAACACACTAGTGCACCATCCCGTATCCCTTCGAAGGGCCAATGCGATGAGGTCGACGAGAGACGCTGGCCAAACGCGCGGTGTTGGTCAAGTCATGCTACGGTTGCAATGTAAAACTGTCAGTTTAGATCGACAAGCACTGTTGTGGCCATATCATTTACAGAAAGCTTAAGCTTCAAGCTTCAAGCTTCAAGCTTCAAGCTTCAAGCTTCAAGCTTCATGCTTCAGCGCGCTCATCAACATCCGGCGGCATGTGTTGCCTATCGCGCCGAACCGCGTTTAGGGAACCAAGGGAGCCGCCAGCAGGTCAGAACCCTCTGACTCCCACCATTCGCTTCCAAACTGGATGTAATACGAGTAGTGGATATGGAAGAGCGTGCTGTAGATTAATATGTGATGAGCGATGATCGATGATCGATGATCGAAACATCTCTCGGCAATGAAACTCTCTTCAGCAAGCTCTCCTTCCACACAACCGCGAGTCCTCGAACATATTCTCAGCATTCTTGAGGACGTTGTACCCGTGTGTGTTGCGGCCAGAGGGAACAAAAATGTCCGAGTGTATCCCTGACACTTTTGCTTATGGCACTTTCTTATCGCAATCCGCTTGCACCATCGACCCCACCCCACAGCAGTCTCGATGCATCGGCTCATTTTCCCTTTGCTGCGTTCCACACAAAACCTGGCTGCGCCTCCTTGAGGGCCACCTTCCGGAACGCAACCTTGGGGCTCCCTTCGAACCCGATCCTCTTATGTTGTAGTCCACCCCCATCCCGCAGAGGCGTGTGTACGCTCCACGTGGTGCTTCCGTCGTGCTACTGCATACTGCCAGAAGACATGTAACAGCAATGCTTTTCTCGTTCATCCTGGCTTACAGCCGAAAACCTGCCCTTCTTCACTTTATTGAGAGAACCTTTTTGGTGCTTGACGGCTCCCGTTCCCATCTGAGTGTGGGTGTCTTTTTACTTTTGGTCGGCACTCATTTCTGAGGGCCATTGGCCTTGATTCCTTCCTCTGTATATAATCCGTTTTGTGTTTTCTATCCCGTATGATAGTTCTTGTTTGTATATGCCCTTCGATCTATATATTGTTCTTTCCCCGTATTAGCTGTGGTCGTGTTGTAATATCAACATCCTTTCAGCAATCCCCCTTTAACCCAAAAGTCACTTCCGCCTTTGTCCTAGTTCTCTAGCTGTCCAGCCAACCAGATTCCTCAGCCACCACACCTCTTTGTCTTCCACGATCAGTCTCTTTTCGACCGGCATCCGTTATTGCTCAGTGTTTGATCGCCGCCAACAGTCAGTCTCTTCTGTACGGATCCCGCAACACCCTTATTCGAAAGTTGAGTTGTTCCAGCAACAGGACCTGTCCTACTCTGATTTTATTTTGAGTCCACATCAACATTCCGGCAAATCGTTCAGGCTACAGGGACGCGCTTGGTTGCTCGTACCGTCGGTGATCAAGGTTACCCGAGCCAACACATCGACAATTCAAAGGCCTCACCTCGTCTCTAGCTCCGTTCAGGTCCATTATGAGCATTCAGCTCGATCAACCGTGAGTGAATTTTCCTCCATGGGGAGGCACTCCTAAACTGTGGGTCGGGCTCCAATCCGGGGCCCGCCCAGGACAATTGTGTTTGCCGCCTCGGTGATTGCGTGTGGTTGCGTATATATACCCTCGTATGCCCCCCCCCCAACCGCATTCCCACTTCTTTCTCCCTTCCGCCGTCGAGGGCGGAATAGGGGCAGGGAAGTTTGTTTTGCAATTTGAAACTGCGTGCATCGACCGTTGGCCTGGCCAGAGACATTGCTTGGACAGGCAAGGCAGGGTCCAAAGAGCCAAGAATATAACCCTACTAAATGCTGCGGCACATGGCGGAAGAAAATGGCCGCAACCCGACCCGTCCCCGCCTGGGTCCTTGGACGTGCCATCTGCTGTTTGCTTGCCGCTGACGACAAGAGGTTCCCCGTTGCCGCCAAGCTACCACACTACTCAGTGCGTCCCCCCCTCTCCTCGCCTTGGCCGGGTCGTCGTGCAATCCTCCATGCGACGGCCACGCGTGTGGTGTGCCTGTCTCCGTTCCTCGTCTGACTGACCTGTTGGCCCGCTGCCCAGCCACCATGCCTAACGTTCGTGACGTTGCTGCCGACCTGTTCATCCAGGAGTACGCCGAGCACCTCCGCCGCTCGGGCAAGATCGAGCTGCCCACCTGGGTTGACATTGTCAAGACGGGTGCCTACAAGGAGCTTGCTCCGTACGACGAGACGTGGTTCTACGTCCGCGCTGCCGCGGTTGCCCGCCACATTTACCTGCGCAAGAGCGTCGGCATTGGCGCGCTGCAGAAGTACCAGGGTGGCGCGCAGAACCGTGGGTACCGCCCCCGAAGCACGCCGACGCTTCGGGCTCGGTGCAGCGCAAGGTCGTCCAAGCTTTGGAGAGCATTGGTGTGCTGGAGAAGGACCCCAAGGGCGGCCGCCGCATCTCGCAGGATGGCATGCGTGACCTTGACCGCATTGCTGTTGCTTGCCTCGAGAAGCAGGCCGAGGAGGAGTCTGAGGAGGTCCGAGGAGGAGGAGGAGGAGGACGATGACGAGTAAACAAACAAGGAATCAAGTTGTCTCCTTGTTGCTTCCTTGGCCTACTCGCCGACTCAGCAGCGCTTGCTACCGCCGTTCCTCACCCTCACCTTCGCCCCCGTTAACCCATTCTCCATCATACCGCCCTCCCCTTCCCAAAATACGCGGTCATCTGCGCTGCCGACGTACCTTTGTGGGCACGCCTCTGTACGCGATGGTGATCTGTTGCCAATACGGACGGAGCACGTGTTTGGATCGCTGGTGCTCATCTCCCTAGGATCCCTATGCCGCTACGAGCCGAGGCGGTTTGGCACGGCTGGTATCATTCAACCCTCTATGCCGCTTGCCTCTTCCGTGTGTTGCAATAGAGTTGGTTTTGGCTCGGTGGAATCGCTCTACGACATGGGCTGTTGGATTGGTCAGTGAGCAGTGCTACGGAGGACAGACTAAGTCGACGGTTTGAGCTCGTAGTACTTCTGTTCGAAAGCCGCCCTAGTGCTCACTCTAACACAGTAGTAGGTACAGGCAGACCTGACCGGGTCAGGCTTCGGCTTGGCTGCCACTTGGGACTGCAGTTTACCTTGATGAACGGTGACTGGTGACCTAAAAATGAGGATGGATGAGAGAAAAGAAACGTATGCAGAAGGGGAAATGCAAAAGGTGCCAAGCGAAAAGCAGCATGGCAAAACTGCAGCAGATATGAACGTCGCATGAGTACAAAGAGAGAATGCCAAGGGGGAGGGAGATATGGCCCAGAACAAGAAAGACATGCGTGGTGATCGAGAGAAAAAAAAAAAAGGTGAGACGGGTATGGAAAGAACAACAGTATACAAAGGGATGCACGGGTGTGTGGGGAGGCAAAAAAACTGACCCTCTACGGGACACAGGCGTTTGCCAGCAGAACCCCCTTTTAGGCAAGGTATCCGTACCGTACATTGGCTTTGGCCACCAATGACGCCAAAGACAACCAAGAGGGACGCAGAGCGGGGCCGGAGGGGAGCGAGTCGTGAGGTGCAATGACCGACTCGTCCGAGTGGGAGGCAGGATCGTTCTCGTTCGGGTTGTTCGGATCCGTGGTAGCGAGTGCCTGGCTCCGGGCCCACTGGAGTTGCCAATTGCGCAGTTCCCAAAAGAAGAGTAGAGTGGGCTGGATGAGCACGGCAAGACGACGGGAGCGAGTGTAAGAGTACGCATCCTCCAGCGATACCCCCCGATGGGCCATGAGGTAGGCCAAGAGGACCGTCACGCTACGGCTGACGCCCGCATGGCAGTGCACCAGCACCGTACCGCCTTGCTGTATGCTTGAGTGAATGTAGTCGACGGCCGGGGCCAAGACGCCGGCCAATGGTTGGAGACCGTCGTCGGGCAGACTCGGAATTTCACACACGTCCACCAATCCCAGTGTGTAGGCGCCCCAGAGCGTGTTTGGGTCGGGCCGGTCGGCGTTGGTCACGTCATCCTGATCCTGAATGGATTGGCTCAGAGGTGACTCGCCCACGGAGAGAACATGAGTGATCCCCTGGGCACAGAGCATCCCCGGGTTGGAAGCGTGCTCCATCCCCCGAGATAAGATTGGGCAGGATGCGAGAGGCAAGCGAGCCAGTAAAGTGAGGGTGGTTGAGCCACTCCCCCTCTGTGATCACATCCTCCTCTAAAGGAGGGCACAAAAAGGATGCACTCCAAAGGTGGACACACTCCTCAGCGATTTGACCGTCCGTCAAAGAAGCCCGAGCGTGGCGATGGGAACGGTGGCGGCTGGCCAGCCTTGCCCGCCTCGTGGGAGCCAAGCCGAGACACAGACGTTCATGCAACCGTGCCTCGATGGAACGCAGAAACAGCATCTGGGCAGGTTCAAGGTGAAATTCGCGGCGAGCCTCGTTATGGGCAAAGACAATAGAGCGAGGCAGGTTGAAAGAGTGGCGATACATGAGCCAGGTAAGCATCAATACTGCTGTGCCCATGTACCCATCCTCTGAGTAAATCAGAATCTTTTTGCTCCATTGGCTGTGCGTCGGAGGCAAAACGGACGAGGCCCGCCACAGACCGGCATCTTGCTGGCTGACAAAGAAATCAGGTTCGGTCATACGGTGTAGCCACAAGACCAAATCGATCACTTTGTCCACCTCCACCGAGTCAGTGGGAGCAGAGGCGGTACAATACAGCTCACTCAAAGGACCGCCGCTCTGGCAGTAGCGTTGGCAGGATGCTGTCACTTCATCTGCTGGGACCGAGACGGCGTCATCTCTTGTCCCGCTCACCTCCCAATGGTCTTCCAAGAGCGCCTGCGTCACGTGTGCCTCCGTTTCATCCAAGTACCGAGTAGAATGGCGTAGGTGTTTCGGGCCCGCCGTACTAACGCCGTGCTCGGCACGGATGACAATCGCGTATCCAGCTTGGTTGGCCACCTGGTGCTCTCCTTCATCAGAGTACCTTTGGGGTGCATCGCCAGGACCGCCAATCTAAGAAAAGTAAACCACTGTTAGTATCCTTGTTCTCTTAACTTTCCGTTCTGGGGGGGGGGACGTACGAATACGTTAGGTGTCACTTCCGTAGCTTGCGAGAGCAAGCGCAACAGTTCGTGTTCGTCCTCGGTAAAATCGAGAGAACGATGCACCTCTCCGTTGGCGCCAATCTCGAGGAGCGAGGGAAAATGGCGCTCAAACGCATCAAATGGATCCTCAATGACAAACACATTGTACTCCATCGACGCTCCCGCTTCGCCCCACACTGAAGCGATTTCACGCCGATGAGCCTGCTGAGCTTGTGCAACCCACTGCGCAAGTTCAAGCATGCCACTGTGAAGGCCCGCAGGACAGTAGATGAAGATATCAGAGAGACGCGAGAAAAGCGTGTGCTGTCCTGCAAAATTGCGCAGGTGATGGGTAAAATCTTGCTTCAGGGGTTTAGCCATGGGAAGAAAACGGGCGGACATGCTCTGTGTGTCCGTGTAAGTGTGATCCTCGCATTTGCCGGTCTGAAAACCAGCATTCGAAGCTGACTTCCCCAATCGTTTGCCAGTGTCAGCCGGGGCATAGAGAATCCTTCGTGCATCGGAAGTATCCAATAAAAGGAATGACTTGGCTGCGGGATATATGCATCCTCTTCACCCCCGGCCAAGCCGCACGAGTGGCACACCAACTCTTGAATGTGCAGGGACAAGAAGGGAGCGCCAGAAAGAGGAGATGCCGAATCAGCTAAGGCTGTGTCGGACGCCATGTCGCACGACCACGGCTCTTGCTCCTTGCTTTCGTCCAGCTCGGCCGCTTTGGACGCGGGCGAAACGCATTCGCTTTCACTCTCCGCACTGGTCGTCGACCCCAGACTGGCGCGTTCCCCGAGCGACAACAGGCCCGAACACCGACTGAGGCTGTCAATGGACGAGGCAAGCGTACTGATGGACCCGTGCGCTCCCCACTGGGTCGGACTCGTTCGGAAACATCCCTCCTCCCCTCCCCCTCCTCTGAGAAAGGGCCAACTGGAGTGGAAGAGGTAGGGATAGGGACGTGAGGAGGTGGAAGTACGAAGATGGTGTCTTGCGGTGCGGGCATGTCGGCACGAAGAGTGACCATACCACGGAACTTGGGGGGCGCTACGCCCTGCGGGCCCGTATGCAAATGATGGGCAAGTTGGGGGGTGCACTCGTGTTGGTTTGCGCCATAGAGCCAAGGGAAGACAATGGGTCCAGGCACATCGGTTTGGTCGAACTGGGCTTGAAGGGACGCGTACTGGGCGGCGGTGATGCGGCGTACAACGAGAGAGGGCGTATTGGGGGTTGGGAGGATGGGGTACATGGCGAGGTTGGGGTGGTACAGGCCCCAGGTCCCGTCCGGATGAGGGCGCGGTTGAGGTGCATGATTGTCAGGGACGATGACAGAGGCTGGGCGGCCGAGGGGGTCGAGTGTTGACATGATGGGAACAGATGCCAGATGACGAATGGGGATGGCGGGGTGTTGGAGGGTAAGGGTACAGATACAACACTGAAAATGAAGCAAAGGACGGCGATGCAGATGCAGAGATGGATGTGGATCTGAATGCGGTTGGTGATGGTGGCAATGGCGATGGGGATGGGAGCAAGTAATAGGATAGAGGCGGGGGGGGGCGTGAAGAAAAAAGGTGGTCCAATAATCAGGGGGGATTGTGTTAGGCTGCGTGCTGTGCTGTGCTGTGTGTGTGCCGTGCTGAGGCGCTGGGTTGCCTAGGTAGGGATACAGACGGCGGGCTCGAGCGTCAATATAACAAGAAGCGCTGAGGCTGAAGGGAAGAGGAAGCGAAAAGAGGAAGGAGAGGCGTGCCCTAGCAGCTGCACAAAAGTAGTAGCCGGGATAGCGGGCGTGTCGCAAAAGAAAGGAGGCTGCTGGTGATGGTTACGACGGATGAGGACGCGTCTTTATAGCAAAACTTGATGACATTACTACCCTCGTCTGGTCGGTGGCGCTACCCATCCCCACATCCACGGGCTGATCCAGCAACTGGAGTACAATGATTAATGATTGCGAACATATGTGGACGTCGAATACAGAATGGCAGCTCTCCCCGCCCGGCCGGCCGAGCCTGCCGAGCTTCCGATCACCGATCACACTCGTTCGCCCGCCCCCCGTGGGGAATACCGTTGTGGTGCTGAGTAACTAGTAAGACTGAATACCTGAGTACTGACATGTATTACTGACATCGCACACTGGTACTAACAGCAACAAGCGCGCTTCAGAGCGGCGCGCGGTATGCAGGAGTGATGAAGTGATGGGGGTGTGGTGCCGAGGTGCTGAGGCCGAGGCCGCTGAGGCGCTCTACACTGTATGACGCTACTGGGTATGCCACTTAGTACTTAGCACTTAGCACTTAGTACTTACTGACAAGTATACTGCGTAACGGCATATGTACTGACGGTCTCAAGCCGACCCAGGGGCCAAATAAGGGCAACAATTGGAAGGCGATCATAGACTGAGGGGCCATTGTGATTTTACCGGTTATCGAATTGAACGCGAGCATATGACAGTGTCTGGGGGAGGAAATGCGGGGTCACCGGTCACCGGTCAGATCTCAGATCCAGATTCAGAATTCAGAACTCAGGCTCTCAGCCTCTCAGAACCTGCCACGGTCTCAGCGCTCAGGCTCAGCGCCGAGCTCAGCGTGCTCAGTCTCTTCTCGCGACTCTTGGCGGCAAGTGCGATGATCGATGAGCTCGATGAGCCTCATCGCTGAGCAGCTGTCGCAGGCGGCCGCATTCTTCTGAGGAACGCGTTACGCAGTCTGCATGACGTGTATGACGCATGACGCGTGACGCGTGACGTAGGATCAGCATCGAATCGAATTGAAATTGCATATTGGTGCGCCGACCGAATTCACCACCACAGTTCTCCTTATCCTCAGGCCTCGGCCTCATCCACATCCATTCCTTCCATGCCTTCCATGCCTTCCATTCGTTCAATTCCTTCCATTCATTGCGCTCCATCCCCCATCCCATGCCTGCCACACAGCACACAGCGAACTCTGGCGTGTCACCAGCACGCCTCCGCTGGCATATGCTGCTCCTGCCCCCCCCCGCAGCTGCGCTTCCAGAGTTCTCTCTGTTGCACGATCGAGTGCTGGAGTATTCTGACGGATCAGATCGATTGTCCCGTCCGACCGACACTTGCTCTCCTTCCCCCACCTCCTTCCCCATCCACATCCGCCCCCGTCGCAACCCACCCGACCCCCATCGATCCAACCCTCTGGCCAGATACTCAAAAATGTGCCAGAGCCCGGCGTCTCTATAGATAATCTGTTTGCCTTCATCCCTTCCCCCTCCCCCCTGGCATCCTCACCGACAGCTAGATCGAGATGATCGAGGATCAGCTACACGATGTCAACAGAGGCAAATGGTCGATGGTCATGAAATAGATTAATCATTTCCTATCAGCACACCATTAAGCTACAGCGCACGCGCGCACATCCCTCCGTTCCCGCGAGAGCTTTTTGTTTGTTTGCACGACGTTCTGCCGTTGTGCCCTCCCCTCCAGCCCCACCCACCACGCTGAGCTCGCTCCATCGGGCGCGCCAGCTCCAGGAGGAGGGACAGCGCCAAAGCACAAGCTGAATCCCATGTTTCTCGCCACGACGGAAACTGAGCAGCGGTGCAATCCGAACCATGATGTGCGGCGCCCGCGTGTCCCCAACCAGGCGAAAGGTATGCCCTGCCGTGTGCAGTTGCGCGCTTCCAAGGTACTTGGGTTGATAGGTGGCGGGGTAGCATCAGAGGCTGGGTGTAACGGCGCACGTTTGGCCTGCTGAGCCACCCTCGATTCGGACGGTTTGGGAATGCGGATGTAGAGGTGCGATCCGCGCTCTTGTGGGTTACTCGGGGTCACACGTTGCGCGTCAGCTTCTTTGGGCAAGGCGGCGGGCGAGCAGGGTGGCTCAATAGCCATTCCAAGTACGCTGTCACGGGGGGGTCCCGAGGTGGGACCCCCCTGTAGTTTAGGGGTATAAACCCTTGGACAGGTCAATCGGTGGCTCGTACGTTAGGTCCTGCTCCAGATCCTGGTTGAACCGAGCGGGTGTAGAGGCTAGGGAGAGACCCTCTAGTTTGGGTGGCTGCCTGCGTGCAAAGGCCGCAGTCCAGACCCTCCGAGGTAGGAGCCGTGTACGTAGGTCGTTAGACCAGCTGAAGGGGTCCAGGAGCTCCGGAGCTACTCCGTTCCTCGCGGCGTTACCACACCTGGTAAGCTATAGTTGGCGGGAACGGACAGAGTCCTAAAGAAGAGCAAGTGCTACTGATAGTAACCGCGACTTGCAGAGTGCTCGACGTAAGTCGTAAATTCGTAAACGTAAGGGTGGTAGAAGGTGGAAGGGCGAGAGAGGAACTGGTAGTCGGGGAGACCAACGGTAGTAGACAGGATGGTCGACAAGGACCACAGCTAGCAAGCCTTAGACATGGCTGCTTATATCACCACAGAAGGAACCAGGCCTCGAGTGCCTCATGACAAGTATGGACAGAATGCGGGGCACTTCCCAGAAAGGTAAAGACTAATGTACAGCCCTTGCTTCCCAAGGCGCTGACGCTGCGTAGTCGGGCGCAGCAGTAAGGGTTCTGCCAAGACTGGACGCAATAGTCACAAAGCATCGTACCGATAAGCCCATGCGACCATGGCGGGCCGCGGATGATATCCGCAGCAAGGATAAGGTGTCGACTGGCTCTCTCTCGCTAGTCTATCCGGACTGACGCGTGTTGTACTGAGATGTCTACGACATGCGGGGCTCAGCGTCCGGAGATAACCGGAGCGCCCCGTAACATACGCCGTCAGTCGCAAACTACGAGCTCGGAGGACTGGCATGATCTATGAGCGTCTCCTCCCCCGGTGAAGCCGAGGTAGAAACGTTGGTCTCGGCCTTGACTCGCGCTGGGGCCGTAACAATCGCTTCCACTGTACCTTCGAGTGCAGCACAGTCACATAGTCAATCGCCGATGGGTTGGACATCATCCATCCGTCTGCCCCTACGGTACTGTACTCCACGGCCGGCAGCACCACCAGCGTCGTCCACCCTCATCGCCCAGTTGGTTCAGCTAGGCAAACACATGAAGCAGCAGTACACTTTGTAGTGCATATTGGTCCGAGGGGAACCCCCGCGCTTCGTACGCGATCTTATGGTTCTTCTTGCCCGTAGGCACCTGGCTAGCAATACAGGATCGGGGTAAGCAACGCCTGGACGCCATGCGGGTGGGTGAGAGGACGGTACAAATTGATAAGCAGGTCGAGCAAAAAGCTCGAGTCAAGCTACTCATCAAGGTGACCTCTTCCTGTTTGGTACACACCATGTCGGTCACGATCGTGCGCGGGGGGGGGGGGGTCGACGAATATGGTAGCCTATACGGGGTCATGCCGGTATGCCTGTACTAGGGGTAGTGGTCAGAGTGACCATTCACCCCACGCTCAGCCCCCATCTTCAGTTCCCGACCAGCACGACTCTTGACTGCGAGGGAAAGCGGGACCAAACGGTTTCCGCACAGATAGTGTACCATCTGTGGCTGGCCGACTATATAGGTGAGCAGGGAAGCTTCGGCCGCGGCGCGCGCTCCTCTGCGTATATAATGCTCCCCCCGTTAGATGGACGGACGCGATGTCGCATGTCACATCGTATCACAGCCCGAACATTTCACGGTTGAAGTTGAATTGAACAGACCAATGCGGCTCATCTCTGCCTGGCTCGAGCACTCGGCCATGGCCTGCGGTCCCACGGGCCACGCGGTAGATCCGGACCGAGGAACTTGGGCTACTCTGCGTCCATGTGATCGAGTGTCATGCGGCCTCTACCACCACCCTCTCCTTTTCTGCCCCTCCTTCTCGTCCATGTCCGCCCCTCTCTCCGCCTTCCCGGACGGCATCCCCCCCCAGCACGCGCGCTTGCAAGCGAGTGTTGCCAAGGGCACGCTGGATGGCTGGGACGCTGCCTGGAAAGAAGCCTGGACGCCGTGGGACGCTGCGGGCCCCCAACCGGCTCTGACGTGGGCGTTGGCGTATCCGCCCATTCGGTCTGTGCTGCCCGCTGCGCCTGCGCCTGCCCTTGTGGCCGGGATGGGGCGGGGGTACGATACCGCCTTCTTGGCGGAGAAAGGGTACGCACCTGTTCTTGGTGTCGACATTTCCCGCACCGCTGTCGAGGCGGCGACGCAGTGGCGTGACGAAAATGTCAAGGATGCCGTGGTTCGGGATCGGATCCAACTGTATACGCAAGATTTTTTCGCCTTGGGCACTGATGCTGCTCCAGCTTCGTTGCCCTCCTCGTTTGAGTTGGCATACGACTACACGTTCCTCTGCGCGTTGCACCCGTCGATGCGAGCCGAATGGGCCAAGACTTATACCCGCGTTCTTCGTCCCGGGGGCGTGCTCTTAGCGCTCGTCTATCCCATCGATGGCGACCGCGAGGGCGGTCCTCCTTTCTCCCTCAGCCCCGCCATCTACAAGGAGCTGCTGAGCCCATCGTTTGACCTCCTTTGGGAAGGGGTGCCGCTGGAACAGTCGGACAAGCGCAAGGGAACTGGAATCGAACAGGTCCACGTCTGGAAACGAAAGTAAGGCATACCGAATCCACTGCTGGATCTATGGGACAGGATTCGTACGCCTTTGGCCAACTCTGAAGGGTAAATAAGTAGCGAATGTCATGCGAAAACAAGTAGTGGAGTAAAGTGAAAGATGTTTATGCGTGGTCTTGTCCCCTACCAAGCAGATCGGCCGTCCGACCTTCCGCTTCGCGCCGTCCATACAACGGGTGCGAATCGGACAGCCTCGATACAGATTTGACCAGGTTGGCAGATGTGTGGTCATGGTGTCGCCGTGCTTCTTGAGACGCTTCAGAGGTGGGAAGAATTTGTTACGCTCTGAGCCAAAATGCGCTGGGCTTCTTGGGCCTCCTCTGGGACCTGCTGCGTTTCATCACCAAGTTGGTTGCTCGAATCGGTCAGCTGGGCGCGGATGAGTCGCTCAAACTGGCTTCCTGGTATGTTCAGTTGCTGAAAACTGCCCATCTCTGCCACGCGGCCTTGGTCCATCAAAACAATCACATCGGCCGACTTGATTGTCGACAAGCGATGTGCAATGATCCATACCGTCGCTTGGCCGGCCTCGACAATACGTTGGATGGTGCTGTTGATTAAATGTTCCGAGTGGGTATCCAATGCCGAAGTGGCCTCGTCCATTAACAAG
Source organism: Moniliella sp. 'wahieum' (assembly GCA_003971905.1). Classification (NCBI taxonomy): domain Eukaryota; kingdom Fungi; phylum Basidiomycota; class Moniliellomycetes; order Moniliellales; family Moniliellaceae; genus Moniliella; species Moniliella sp. 'wahieum'. The sequence goes on along the minus strand of RSEE01000006.1, from coordinate 96,825 downwards.
ATCGGTGCGCCGCGAAGGAGAGAACGGGCAATGCCGATTCGTTGCCGTTGTCCGCCGGACAGTTGGCGCGCATTGGTGGCCAAACCATCGGGCAAAGCACGAATAAAGTCCATGCAATTGGCTGCCTCGGCCGCTTGCTCAATCTCCGCCTCGCTCGCGCCCGGGCGGGAATAGGCAATGTTGTCGGCAATCGTGCCCTCAAACATGACCTGCCCAAACCCACTTGGTAGTTAGTATCCTTATCACCAAACACAATCCCACCCCCCCTACCTCTCCACTGTATCAGAAGTCAAGCAAGACACGTACCGGATCTTGTCCCACCACACCAAACAGATTGCGAAGGGAATCTAACGGGTACTCCTTCACGTCGTGTCCTGCCACACCCCTCGCCTCGATCTGGATCGTAGAGGCGGAGAACGAGGGAGTGAACCGAACTTTTGCCCACTCCCGACGCACCCACCAACGCGACACTCGTGCCCGGCTGAATGGTAAGTGTAAAGTCCTGGAGGATTGCGCGATCGGGCCGGCTGGGGTAGGCAAAGTCGACATTGCGGAACTCAATGGTAGGATGGGAGCTGTTAGGCAATTCGAGTCGTTTGCCCGACTGGATGTGAGGTTGCCGCTCCATCAGGGAAAACGCGCGCACCAGCTCCCATGCCCTTCATGATGCTCTCGAAGAAGCTGGTCAGCTTGGCCAGGCCACCGCCAAGGTAAGCAGCGTACATCATCAGCGATGTTAGATCGCCCGTGGTGAGGATTCCCTTGGTAACCAACGAGCCACCATAGGCGAGCAAGGTGAGGATGGCACAGTTTCCGATAAACCCAGTGCCGGCATAAAAGTACCCGGTCGCCTTGGCTTCGGTAACCTGCAAGTTGACAATATCCTTGATTGACCGCGAGAGGTGAGCGACTTCGCGAGGCTGTGCATTGTACGCCGTGATGGTACGAAAGGCGGCGGGGGACAATCGTTCTTGGGCGACATCGGTCATTCGCCCTACTGCATCTTGGGTTTTGTGGGTGAGGCCACGAATGTAACGACCGTACCACACGGCTCCGATCGCAGCGGGGGGGATGATGCCCAACATGAGAAAGGTAATGTCGGTGGAAATCCAAAGCATCGCCGATCCTGCCGCGACGACCGTGACGGCCGCGCGCAGGCCATCGCCCACATCGCACGTCAGACTATCGCCAACGATGGACGTGTCGACGCTTAGTCGGCTCATCACGTCGCCTGCATGTTTGTCTGCCCATTCGACATCTTGCCGCAACGCCGAAGCGAAGCTCCTCTGCCGCAGATTTTGGATCAACCGAATGGCTGACATGTCCAGCAAAATGTTACTTCCGGCCTTGGATGCAGCACCAATGGCAAACGCAACTACCAACAGAGGAGCAATCTGGTTGAACGTGAGGCCCCAAAAGGCGTGGGCGTCGTCGCTGGCAAACAAATCGATCAGCCGCCCAATCACAGCCGGAACCGTGAGCGTGACACCAGAAGAGATGAGAAGTAGGAACAGTGCAAGGAAAAGGGTCCTCTTCTGCGTTGCAGCCAGTTTCCACATCTTGCTCAACGCAGGGTACGGCTCTTGGGGTTCGTTACTTGGCTTGCCTGTCGATGGCCGTAGCTGGGCGAGAATCCGACCGAGGACGCCAACACTGGTCTCCTTTTTCACCTCCTCCTTCTTCCCCGTCGCCGAATCTGGAGAAGCCCGAGTCGGAGCAGAGTCAACAGGAGCGGGGGGAGGGGAGTGCGGGTGGAGGCGAGCCTTGAGCTTAGCACAGAGACAGGTGGCCGGACCCTGAGGGGAAGGGGTCTGGGCAAGCCGAGGGCCATACGAGACGGGGGGATGTGGGAGCGGGGGGCATATGCGAGGCCACCTGCCAGCGCCCACATGTGGTGGCGGTATGCGCATGGCAGGAGATGAGAAGGAGGAGAAGGAGGAGGAGGCGGTGGCGATGGCAGAGGAGGAGGTGGATGGGGGAAAGGATTAATGATCTAGTCTGCTCGTCGGCTCAGCAATGCTGATCGATTACTGAGTACTCATTGAGTGCACCGTGTACTGAAGTACTGAGGAACGATTAAATCAATTAAAGTGTGCAATGTGCTCAGGCCGAGCCGCAGTCGGCCGCGATGGCGAGGAAGAAATTTGAGTGGAACAATCAGCCTGGCCCTCACGCAGCCTCAACGTCACAACGTCCTCAACGTCCTCAACGTCCTCAACGTCCTCAACGTCCTCAACGTCCTCAACGTCCTCAACGTCCTCAACGTCCTCAACGTCCTCAACGTCCTCAACGTCCTCAACGTCCTCAACGTCCTCAACGTCCTCAACGTCCTCAACGTCCTCAACGTCCTCAACGTCCTCAACGTCCTCAACGTCCTCAACGTCCTCAACTGAGGTCTACATTTCAAGAGCCAAGGAAAGCATCCCGCCGGCTACGGGAGACAGTGGGCTCGTAGTCTTGTCTGGGGATCTATCCCGCCCATCCACCGTCCATTCCAAGTCCACGGCCCCCGGCCAGGGCGAGCTACATGCGTTCCTCGATCCGAGCAAACAGCTGCTCCACCACCTCGGAAAACTGCGGCGGCATGCGCTGCAACGCCGCGATCAGGGTGTCGCGCTCGCGCTCGGGCACAGCATCGATGATCGCCATCAGGTCGTCCGTCTGGCCGTGGCGCAACAAGGCGATCACCACGGGCGTATAGCCACAGGCAGGCGTGCGACGCGAATGCAAGGCCCAGTTGGCCAGTCCGGTCCAGTCGCGTTGGGCGGTAAAGACATCGATGGCCAAGCGCGCCGAGCGGCGCGGTGGAACTCCCATTGTCGATCCCACTCTCTCCGCGCGCGCCGTGTCATGGGCAAGGTAGAGAATGGCCATTGTGTCGTACACACTCTTCCCTACCAAGGTAGGAATGGCTGTCGCGCTCTCACTCCGTAGCTCCCGCTCCAGCGCTGCTTGGACCGTCAGCAGTTTGCTTGCCGAGTCGGTCATACGCGCTTCCGCCTGCCGTTCCCGATCGTCCTGGAATAACGCCTTGACCTGCTTCAACAGCTCGCCCCGCTCCCGCACCGCCTCGCCTCGTGAGCTTTCCGTGTCGCTCTGGCCCAGAGGGACGCGATAGACTTGGTCGATCAACAGTAGCGCCATGGATACCCGCCGATCGTCTTGGTAGAACAGGTCCCGTAGCATATCAGGGTGCTCCGCTTGCGCATACTCCTCCAGCAGGGCCGAGGCGACAGGAAGACGGGTGACCTGGGTCGCTTCGGGTTCGGCCTGCTCCGAGACGGTTGCCAATTTGGTGACAGGGGTGGTATTGGAAAACACATGGGGCACTCCCACGTTGCCTGCTGTCAATGTGATGGCCAACAGCCCCGCCACGCTGGTCGCACGACGAACTTGGCGGAGCACATGTTGAACCAAGTCAGGATCTCCCGCATGGATCGCCACCTTGAGCGCCCCCTTGGCATCGGCCATGTCCAACAACAAGCTCACCTGTGCCACCGCCTTGGGCTCGCGACGCACCAAGGCGCGTGCCAAGCCTAACCGACCCATCTGTCCAGCCAAGCGTGCCAGATCAGCAAACGGCGCACTCGATCCCACTTGTTCCGCCGAGAAACGTGCGGCGATCGTTTCCGTCAAAGCTAGGTCGGCCGGACTGCTGCTGATGCCCCCAGCGCGGTTCGCACCCGACGTAGTAGAAGCAATGGCTGCTGCACTTGTCCCTGTCGGCGCAGCAGCGATCATGCATCGTGCCCAATGCTGCGCAGTAGCAGCAATCAAGCGAGCTGGCTCCGTCTCGTCCGGCACGGCCCGGGCCAAGGCGACTGCCAACCGATGCAGCGTCGACCGGCCAGGCGAGCCATCGTTCCCCGTGTACCAGCCCAGGGGTGGTGCCATTGCTCCCACGTTAATCCCAGGGCAACATCAGGGCGGTGAAGGGAGTTGAGCACACGCAGTTGCTGAGCAATGGACAAGAGCGCCATCGCATCATGGCCCTGGGTGGGATCCTCGTTGGTCCAATCGTGGACCCGCGCTGCGGCCGAGCGGGGCGGAGCAGAATCGACAAAAGTTTGTCCCAACTCGGCCGCACGAAGCAAACGTTTCTGCAACGAGGCGGGCCAAGCGTGCGCGGCGGCTTGCAAACACGCTTGAACCGCCTCGGGCAGCATGGATTGAATGCACGGATGGAAGAGTCGGCCCTGGTTTTGCGCTTGACACGCTCTGTGGCGATAGCCTTGGCGTCGGAGCCAACACCGAACCAGAGTTGGGCGTGGTCGTCGAAGGCGGTGAAGGTCCGTAGAAGAGCTCGCTACTCTCATAAAGCAACGCGCCCGGGTGGGTCGAACCGGGCAGGAAGATATGACAAGTGCCCTCTGCGCATACATCCTTGTGTTAGTGAAGCCGAATACAGAAAGAGCGGAAGGGCAAAAACACTTACCATCTACCATGGCTACCATGTCCATGCGATCGGGTGAGAGGACGCGGAGCCCGTCAGGTTCGGTAAAGATGTGTGGCTGCAAATGGGGAGAGAAGGAGAAAGAGGCAGTTTCACCAAAGGGACCGACCAAGAGGATTTGCGCAGTTGCTTCCAGCACAAGTGCGACTACCATGTTGCCACACCACTCAAACACTGATGCCAGCTTGTCGAAGAGCCACGTGCGCTTCTCCGGGTCCAACAATGGGCTGCTCGGCAGGATCGAGGGAAATAAGAGGGGTCAAGTCAAACTCGCTCAGTCCACGAGCCAGATCAGAAGAAAGAACTTCGACAGTCCAGTCGTTGCGAAGGAGAGAGAGAAGACTTCCTATCGGGTGATGCTCGGACGGCATGATAGGGTCCATTGGCTAACCTTAGATCGTCGCACCCGCCCACCGAGGCTGTACACGGGCGCAGAGGTGGAACTTGGGGAATACGAGCCAGAAAGGCGAAGCAAAGAAGTGCTCCATGAAGGAGAAACGAGTACATCGGGAGGTTGTTCCTCTCCAGCTGGGTTGCGTGCGATGGACCAAGACGAGATTGCGCCCTCGGACCCAGAGCTGGCACCGCGATCCGCATCGCTGCGAGGCCAGTAGGGGTAGGCCCACGCGCCAGGGGCCGGGGGGTCGTCCTTGGCTTGGCTGGGGTTTCTGTGAGGCGCCGCACCCACGTCTGGGTCGTGCAGAGCATCGACAGTCGCATCGGCCGGCAGACGCCAACCATAGAACGAGCCTGTGCTGGTGAGGAGGACGAGGGTGTTACTCGCCGCATCCAGCTGCGCATCGACCACCGACTCGCCCGCGGGCCACGCCGAGGATAAGGAGTACGACACCATGTACGTGTGCTGGGTTGCCTTGGACGTGACAGGGCGGGTGGGTGCGGGGTCGGCGCCGGGGACGGGTTCTGTGCCAGGCAGCGCATCGTCGGGCTCGGATGCGGGGGCAGGATAGAGCGGGGCCGGGGTGAAGAGGTGGTAGAGACGCACGACGCCGTCGGAGGAGGACGACGACGAGGACCTCGGTGGAGGTGAATGCGACGGCGGCGATGCGGTGGTTGGCGTCCCACGGGAGGGACTCGACGAGCTGGCCGGCGGAGGTGTAGACGCTGATCTGCATGCGCGTCGGCTGCCGGGCAGGACGGGGGCGAGGACGGACTGGTCGCGGACGAGGGCGACGAGGCCGCCGAGGGCGCATGCGCGACGCGGGTGGCGGCGAGGGTGGTGATGCTCCAGGGGAGGGTGTACTGGGTGGTCTGCGCGTAGAACACGTCCTGCATGTTGGCCCACTGCGCCGCATTCACGCCCGCGCCGCCGCGGGCGAAGGAGGCGGAGGCGGCGTCGGCGGCCATGGGGGGGGGTGGATGGCGTAGCGTAGGGGTTAACGTAAACGCTACAGGCGGCCGCCCAGATGAGGCGCGCTGGCCGGGCGGCGTGAAGTGAACATTTCAGGCGGGTGCTTCGAGTGGCAGTCGGGCCATCGGCCACACAGGGCCCTCGCCCGTGCGTAGCGTATTGGATGCTTGCCCGCATGCTCGTTGTGCCTCCGCTCGTCCACATGCCGCTCCCGGTGCTGCGCGCGTCGCTGCGCACCGCGCGCACGCCCCCCGCCCGTGTGCTGCGTCTCCATGCGCCCGCGCCCCCGCCGCCTCTCCGCCGCGCCGCCGCTCCTGCGCGCTTCCGCCCTGCCGCCCGTGCGCTGCCTCGCCACGGCCGCCTCCGCCTCCGCCCCGCCCCCGTCGCCCGCCGCTCCGTCCGCCGACGCCCCCCGCCCCCCGCTCCCAAGAGCCGAGACAGACATTGCTGTTGTCGGCGCCGGCCCCGCCGGCCTGGCCGTGGCGTGTGGCCTGGCGCACGGCCTGGTTCAGTCCAAGTCGCCCACCGGGGTGCGGATCACGGTGCTCGAGGCGTCGTCTCTCGACCCGCTCCGCCGCTTCCCTCGGCGCGTGCAGGAGGATGGAACGGACGCAGGCGAGCTCCCCTGGTCCAACCGCGTGGTCAGTGTCACGGCGGCCAACATGGCCTGGCTCGAGACGATTGGCGTGGCCCCCCACCTGGTGTGGTCCCGCATTCGCGCCCTGACCGACATGCACGTGTCCGATGCGCTCGCGCCCGCCGGGACGGAGCTGCACTTTGATGCGGCCGACTTGGCCGACGACGATCCGGCTACCTGGGCTGTGCCGGCCAAAAAGCCCACCCACGTGCTGTCCTACCTCGTTGAGATTGCCAACCTGCAGCATGCCATGCTCGCCTACCTCTCCCGCCTCGGCACCGAGAACGTGACGGTGCAGGTGCGGGACAAGACCAAGGTGGCGGACATTGTGGCGTACGACGCTGGAACGGCAAGGGTACCGCTCCCGCCCCATCCTTCGTCCCATGTCGACCAATGGCCTGTTCTCACCTTGTCTACCCACGACGCCCCAACCCAACAGCTCGCCACGCGCCTCCTTGTCGGCGCAGACAGCCCGCGCGGTCCCGTGGGCAAGTACGCGCAAATCGGCGCATTTGGTCACGCGTACAACCGCCGCGGCTTGGTCGCGACCTTGCACTGTGTGTTGCCGCCGCCACCGCCGCCTGGATTTGGTGGGGTACCTGCCGAGGACCTGGACTCGAGCCCCGCCGACCCAACGGATGCCCATGCCGGTCTGCAGGGCCACACGGCGTGGCAGCGCTTCCTGCCCAGTGGACCTATTGCCTTCCTCCCCGTACGTTTCTTTCCTCTTCTTCTTCTTGTCTTTCCCTCCTTGGCGTTTGTTCTCTCCGTTCTAGGTACTTACCCTCTGCTCGACTGTAGCTGGCCCCGGATACGGGATCAATGGTGTGGTCCTTACCCCCTCCCATCTGTGCTGCGCTGGAATGGATCAATCGCTCGACGCAAGCCACTACGCCCGTCGATCCGTTGGCCGAGCTGGTCAGCGCAGCGTTCCGCTTACCGTGGGACCTGCTGCAACCTATCCTTCAAGCCGCGGTGGTTGAGCACCGTCATGCCACTCTCCAAAACCTCCAAGGCGACGACGATAGCGATGCCGCTGCCCAGGCCGGGCGGGCAGCTGTGACGGCAATTGCTGAAGCGGTGGTGCAAGCGGGCGGATTGACTTCGCTTCCGGCCTACCCGCCGGGGGAAGCTGTGGGTTGTGCGCCACCGCCCGTGCAGAGCGTGGAAACGCGCTCGGTAGCCAGCTTCCCACTGCAAGTTCGTCATGTGGACGCGTACACGGGTGCGTCGTTGCGGTACGCGCCGTCGTCGTTGCCTGGGCCGGCGCACGAGATGCAAGCTGGGTCAGCTTCGGAGCCGAGTCTACTCCCTCAGTTGCCCTGGCCCATGCCGTCCGACCTGCTGGCCACAGCGCTGGGCATGCTCGGTGTCGCACCGGAAGCAGCGGGCAAAAATGCAGCAAGACCACGTACGGTCTTGGTGGGCGATGCGGCACATTCGACGCACCCTTTGGCGGGGCAAGGTCTCAACTTGGGCCTGGCAGATGCCCAGGCGCTCAGCACCACGCTTACTGCTGCGGTGCAGGACGGAGTGGAGGTGGGGTCCGGCACGGCGTTGGCGGCGTACCCGGCTGCGCGTTACGCTGCCAACCAAATGATGATTAGTGCGGCGGACCACCTGCATTGGTTGTTCAGTCTGGTGGTGCGCCGCCGTTGCCGCGGCACGGGATGGGCGCCGAGGCCGACCGGGTGGCCGAGGCCGAGAGTCCGGTGCGCAAGGCCGTGCTGGGCGCCGTGGGGGACGTAGTGACCTACGCCCGGGCGCAGGGATGGACTTGCTCAACGAGTTGGGTCCGGCCAAGCGCATGTTGATGCTCCATGCCGGGGCCGGGCGGGCGAGTTCGGTCCACGCCCCCCAAGCCGTAAACCGAGTGCTTGGCCTCTAGATTGGGTTTCCATCCAGTACGCGGCAAACGCAGTCAGTCACATGTCACATGTCCCACGACTCCAAAAGTTCCAATCACGGGTAACCTTGACCAACTCCCCATCTCTCCACACAACATCCACCTTCGCCCTGGCACCGAGCAGGAAGACGAGTTCTACTTGGGAATGGAGACCAGGCTATAGAAATGCATCGCGTTAGGTACGCTTCATTTGCCCTCAATGAGCACCATGGTCAGGGGAAGGACAAAAGGGGTCAAGCTCAAGATTCCTTGGCATAGAACCTGTTGTTATACCTCGTCCCTGACCATTTCCTGATTATAAAAGGGGTTGACACAGCAAGGCAGGCTCTAGCAGTGTACTGCCTGACCGTGGGTTGTGCAAGCGAAGCTCGCCGCCATCGGCCTAACTGTTGGACTTCGTAGTAGCGGCATAACCGCAACGGCATGTCATCCTGACAGCCAGCTGTGTCCCAGGCACCAGACCATATCTGACTACGCGTGAGCCCATGTCTCTCTGAGGGAGGCACCAGAGAGCAGACCTGCTCGGCAGTACATTGACTAAGTACGCGTGAGCCGAAGCGTACAGATGTCTCTCTGAGGGAGGCTCCAGAGGGCAGGCCATTCGGTTATGCAATCAACCACGATTCCGTCAGTCGTCTCTCCTATACAGCACGGTCCAATCGACCTGTGTTTCTGCCTGAGTCTTCTCCGACCACATTCCCTCCTCTATGTCTTCTAGCGTTGTTAAGTCTTCCACCCACCGGCATTGGATGGTCCTGCAGTCACGCATGCGGTTCGTTTTACCTCTCCTCGTTGGTTGCCTATAGTATCCTGGGGTCGCTCTGGTTGGAGGAGTTGTCTTTGTATTCTTCCGATATATGAGCAGTCGTGTCACAAGGCATGAGAATACCTGCCAACCCACATCAGCGACGCCGGATCGAGGATCGATCTATGGGCGGTGTTCGCGTGCCGATTGTGGCGATTGGCCAATGCTGCATGGGCCATTCCCTCGCAGCTATTATGTACGCACCTCTGTGGCTCAACGGTTCAACACGCAGGCTGAGCTCAACCTGAGTGCTCAGCGCGCTTTTTAGCTCTGTGCCCACTGTTTGTGTGTTGCCCAGGTACGAAGTAGGGGACAAAGTTGGGCGTTAGGCGCCGCACTGCGATCCAACAAGCTATACTTTTATGTTTTTCCTTCTGAGCTGTTTAACGTTGAACTCAACGTTGATTAATGATTGAACTCAGACTGAGAGCAGTGTTGGTTGCAATCGGAAAATCTCTTAGAACCGAGTAACAAAGGAGCTGAGATCGGAGATGCTCGCTGCGCAAGCCCACGCAGTACTCACTCGCTCAGTCTCTTAGATCCAGTACAAATACTCGGAACTCAGAACTCAGAACCCAGAGTGTAGCCAGAAGATGAGTTCTCAACATCAAGGTCTCAGCCTCAGCTCAGCTTTTCTCTGCGGGAAGAGTGCTGGGTAGCGGCTGGGGGCTGGGGGTTGGGGAAGACTGGGAATGGCCGTCGCTTGGACATTCGTACCAAGCGGCTGTGCTCCGCTCCCTCATTAGCCTTGTTGCCGCCCGACATCGGGCCTAAGGCCTAAGGCCCAAAGGATGCCTGAAGCTTGACGCTGTGGAAGCCAGTGACTATAGTGACTAGTGAAGTTACCGGTACATCGACGTACTCACCAGTTCAGACGTGGCGCGTGAAGTGAAGTATACCAAAAAGGACGTGCTCATGACAGTGTGACAGGTGGCGGCGGTACAACGGAGGACGAACGAAGTAGGACGAGCCCAGAGGACGCACAGGACGCCACATAGGAGCCTCCGGGCCTCAGGCTCAGGCCCGACACCGGATGACCTCGATGGCGTGTCGGAAACCGTACGGCGCAGCGATACGGATGCGACGTGACGTGGGGAAAAGGTGGGCCGCAGGGCCTTGCCCATCCACCGGCTACTAGACCCGTAGTACTCTCGTTATCGATAGCTTCACTTGGGGCCGCTCCCTGCTATAAGTTAGCGCACGATCAGCGGCATCTCGCGCCGGGCACGTATCAGCGTCAGTGCGTTTGCGTTATGCGTTACGTTGCATTGCAAGGTTCGTTGGGGCGCATGGCGGGCGTGTAGAAGCCAGAACGCACGTATTACAGGAAAACGAGCACATGGGTAATGCACACGAAGAAGGCAAAGCCTTTAAAGATGAAGAGAAAAAGAAAGGGGCGATTGATACGGGTCAAATGTGTGGGCAAATGGGCAATGCACCGGTAATACAATACAGCAAAACTTACGCGGGGTTGAGGGGGGGGGGGGGGGGGGAGGGAGACTGGTGCGAGGAGGGTGAGGGGAGGAGGGTAAAACAGGTTGAACAATTAGCTTTGACGGTAGCAACACCACAAAGCAGTCCCCTAAAATGGCACGAGAACAACGTAGTACGCAATGCATGCAAGTGTGAGAGGGGAGAGGGTATAAAAAAATGGAAAGGAACCACTTAGTGGCGACGGTGGTGACGGCCTGTGGTGGTGGGCGGTGCCGACTGGTTTGCTCCGGGCTGTCCTCCCTCGGTGGGTTAGTCAGGGTGGACATGCCCGCGGTGCGGGCTTGCAGTACGCCGACGCCGCTCCGGGGCGGGAAAGGATGCGCGAGGAAGCAGAGCGGTGACGTGGCGGGACGAACGACGGCGAGCGCGGTCGGTCGAGGCGACCGAATCCGAGCCCATGGGCAACGGACTCATGGGATCAACAGCATGTCGGCAGCACATCCAGGGGGGGGACCCTGACTCTGCGGCTTTTGCGGAAGTCCCAATCCTTGCTAGCCGCCGTGCCAGGGTAGAGGCTTTCAAAGTACAACGACGGCGTTCTTCTTCCTCTTCCGTCGGGGCCAACGACGAGGTGGCCGTCGAAACGGAGGCCGTGCCAGCGAGCCAGCCGAGGCAACGAAGAAGACCGGATGCGTTCCATGGGCGTGGACCAAACTTATCCGTCTCGGTCTTATCAGATGCGATCGAGGCTTGGTCTTGGCACGCAAGATGTGCGCTTGGGTGTGCGAGCGGGCGGCAACTGAGCGTGCTGGCCGGTATGTGCCGCATGAACCGAGAGAGCGTGCATTCGCAAATCCGAACGCAGAGCTGATTTGCTGCCTCGTTCCGCACGGGCCGCCTGAAGTAGCGTGTTGAGTTGCACGCGCCCGAGCGCGCACATGGGACTCGACGTACGGCTCCCAGTTGGGCTCTACCAACTTGATCCTCCGCCCCGTGCTGGAGGACCCTTGTTGAGAGTCATTGATCGTCATCGACTCTGCTCCGAAGGCGGTACGTGTCGCTGTTGCCTAGGCCCGGGCTGCCGCCGGACCTGGAACTGCCCCCCATCGAGCGCCGAAGAATGGAAGCTGGCGCAGAGGAACGCCGGGCCGAGGGAGGTACCGACGAAGGGGCCAAGAGTTCGTCGAGAGGAAGGGCCCCTTGGAAGCATCGGTTCCCAAGGCGTGAGCAAGGGCGGACGGAAGTGCATGCGCGTGACGGCACCGTTCATGGGCACAGTCATCGGGGCATTTGACAGCGACGTGGTCGGGTCGGTGGAAGTGATCGAGACGACTTCCGGCGCAGGGTAGTCCCTGCGCCCTCCGTGGGCGAGTCGTCGGATGAATCTGGGTCCAAGTCCGACGGGTCAAGCAGTATCGTGCCATCCGCACTAATCTCGCCCCGGGCCAAGCGGCGGTCCAGCTGAGCCTGGGCCTGGAGGGCCATGTGGGCTAGTTTGCGTGCGAAAGCATCTTGGGATTCTTCGTGCTCCTCACGCGGCGCGGGGGTTTCCGCGACCGCAGCATTTCGCGCGAGTCGTCATCATCATCCATCTCTTCGAGCTCATCCTCCGGTGAAGAATCGAACGACAAACCCAAGGCGCTCTCGGAGGCAGCCATGCGTCCGCTTTCCGGCGTGAGTCCATACCCACTGTGGTGATGGTGATGGTGGTGAATGTAGACTCCGTCGCGAGAACGATGGAGCGAAGTAAATGTTGCAAGCTCATCGACTCATCTAATGAGCTGGCCGCGCGGAAGCGTTGGCGGCGGCTGGAGTGGGACACTGTCTCCGAGCTGGAGATGCTCTCGCCATCGATGCTGGGGTGATGGCCATGGCCAAAAGCGGGCGTATCCGCATTGTCAAGCTTGGCCAACGTCTGATGAATGATTCCCAACAATTGGGAAAGAACAGGCCAGCCAGGCGGACCAGTAAAACGACAATGGAGGAGATAATGCGGAGGAGTAACAATGTGAATGGGACTACTGTGTTGACCAAAGCGCGCAGGCTGCCCACGCCATTGCGCTCGGCAGCCGAGTTGGAGATATCCGACCATCGAATGTCGACAGAGGAGTAGAGTGGGCGAGATTTGGGGGGATACATCGGGGCCGGAGACCGGGCCACCTGTTCGTAAGGAGGTAGCAGGGCCTCGTCGGGTGTCGAGGACAGCCGATCGGCCGGGGCAGGGTGGAAGTCAGTATGAATGGGGGCCATGTTGAGGCAGCTGTGCCACAAAGTGAGAGAGTCAGAACATCAGGGCGCAGCACGGAGGTGGAGGGCTAGGACATACAGCAGCGAGAGCTATGCAGGATCCAAAGGTCGCCCTAAAGAGAGGCGTTCATGCCAGGCGGTGGGAGAGCAGGAAGAATAGACGAGCGGGTGGGGGGGGGGGGGCAAGAAGGTGGCGGCGGGCCGAATAAAAATAAAAAATACGGTTGGGGGCGCGGCGCGCGGAGGCCGATTTGGTTGGGAAAGGGTGATGGGGCGCGGAGGCCGAGGGGGTGATCGTGTTGGGAGGGGGCTGATGAGGCGATGGGGCGCAATGGGGCGATTGGGCGCTGGCTGGGCGAGTCGGAGGGGGCAGGAATGCGCCGAGGGGTGGCGGTGGTGGCGGTGGTGGTGGTGGTGGCGATGGACGCAGCACCAGTGGGTGTGGGTGGACAGATAGCAGCCGTGGGGACGGGGGGGGGAGAGACGGGCGGTTATAAGCAGCCAGTTCCTCAGCCCGCTGGACGCCAGCGTCGCGCGGAAGACTGGCGCCGTGGCGGACGCCATGCGGGGAACAAGACGCACGGCAGCACGCAGGAGGGGCATGGCGCCAGTGTCTGGCCGGGCGCGGCTGTCCCTGCCCCAAGAAAACGACACGGAGCAAACCAACAGGGGCGCTGTGCCGGGGGGGCGGCGCCGAGGGGCTGACACGGGCGCGGTGGGGGCGCACTATCCCCGCAGGGCGTGGCGCGGCGCCAGTGGGATTGCGGCGGCGCAGTCACTTGTGCGGGTGCGGCCTGCCTTTCACTTTTCTCCCCGCACCCCACTCGCCCCGCCCTGGCCCCGCCCTTGCCACCTTGCCACTTTCCCCCTTGCCACCACCGATTATCCGACGGTCGCCCCCCGCCGCCGCCTCGTGGTCCATGTGCTTTGGCTATCAGCCTCAGCTGGGCGCCCACATGTCACACGTGCCCCTCTCCGTCTCAGGGGGAGAGATCTGATTTCTGAATTCTGATTCGTCAACAGAGCCTGCCCGAATACTGAAAACCACCTTTTCTCCATCCTTTCCTTTCGCCCACCCCCGTCTTCTCTTGCGAGTGGTTGGACCCGCGCCTACCCCACTACGTAGCAGACGCAGTGCCCCGCCTAGGAACTAGTACGCCACCCGACCCTCATCGCGCAAGAGAAGCATGGGAGGTCCCATGCAACCCTCGGACAGTGGATCGCGTTGCTCATTACTGGCATGCGGAATAACCCTCACAGTGCGTCTTTCCCTGTGGGGTTGTTCGTGCCTTGAATAGATTAATCGACAAAAAAAGGACTTTTTTTAGGCTCACATGTCTCTCCACCCACACCAGCCCCATCCGTGGACATGTAACGTACACAGGTTGGCACGCCATTGGTTTGCAATGTGGGTGCGAAGTGCTGTCAGAGCAAATACCGGATGAGCCGCAGAGCGGACCTGGAGGGCGACTGATGTCCCTGTGCTTAAAAGTGCGCCAACCTCAGAAGGCGCTGGTGTGGCGGTGAGAGGAACTTAATTCAACGTCTTCAACAAGTGTAAAGGTATCCCTCACCTCTTATCGACGGTCCGTTCTTGCATATGTGCATTCCATGGCACATATGCTCTCTCTGTCCACATCCAGTGACTTTCATTACTACGAGGAGTCCGCATTTTAGGCATCCTTTTTCCACCTCATGGCATCACACACGCATCGCTTAAAAGGCCCCACACGCGATGCAAAGGTGAAATGCTGGCCGCTGACCATCAACGTGTGGGTGACAAAACCGCAACAACTGCACTGGGCAAACTGAGTATGTCCGTCGCACTACTGTCAACGTATACCCACAGCATACTCATTTACATCAATTTGCCGGATATGCGATAAGCATAGGACCAGTCTGTTGATGGCCTTCCCCATTTATCGCATCACGCGAAGCACACAACGCAGAGACCTGCGGGGCGGGACTACTGAATCACTCGCAGTAGTGCAGCCTGTTGATGGGTTTTCACTTCTTTTTCACTCTGGCAGCCAGGTGGGTGCCCTTTCGAATTCTTATAGAGCCCTTATAGCCTCACTGTGTCTCATACTGCACGTAATGCGTGACGGACGACCATCCCCGCACCCCTTTTCTCCCTCCGCCTCACTAAGGCTATTTCCAGTCAATATACACATCGTTACAGTTTCCTCATCGCACTGGTACCATGGTGCATGTGTCTGGACGCTATGTGTACTGCGGTGCAATGGACTCCGCCCCCAACACGTCAGTGAGAAAAAAAAAAGGAATGAGGCTTTTGGCGATGTGGACTCTGGGGACCTAAAATGTGATGGTTTTTGTCTGATTCGCGACTTCAGTAGAACAAAACAAAAGGACAGGAACATTGGCGACGCTGCGGTATCGGTGGCGTGGTGGAGCAGCATGGAGACTGAGATCGCTCATGGACTGGGTCAGGAATATGATCCAAGGACCGAGATGAGTATCAGGTGAGAGCCTATCATCGTCAGAGCAGAGGTGGTAGGGGAAACCTGTCCGGGCAATATATTGTCTTCGCCACAGAGGGGCCACAACAGAGAAAAGCCATCACCTCTGGTTCGTCTCAATTCCCGGACACTTGCTACTGTGGCAAACGAGGAGCCGATCTGAGAAATATTCACTAGGTTCACTTATGTGGCTTGTGACATGTGAGTGCAGAGTGCAGTAGAACCCAGATGCGGTCCGTTTCGGATCGACCCTTCCAGGAGGGCGTCGAAGGTGGCGGAGGCGGAATTGGCCGGAGGGCCAGAAGAATGTTTTCAACGGGGGGATGACATCACTGGGAGGCGATGCTAAATGAACACTGGCGCCGTGGCCGGGGGGAGACGACAATTTGAAACGAGCTGCGCAGAAACGTTCTATGGCTTTCTCCGCCATGCGACGCCTTCCGGGCTGCCGAAATAAAACGCACCTTCCTCCAGGCCGATTCTTCTTTGCCACCACCACCTGTCCGTCGTTGCTGTCGTCCCCATGCTTGCTCGACTCTTCGCCAGGCTGCGCTCCCCTCGGCCCGCCTTCTCGCCGCTCGCTCCGTCACGGCGGCTGCTCCGCTCAATGCTGCCCGCCTTGGTGCGGTCCGCTTCAACTCGACCGGTAGCAAGGTCAACGGCCCTGTTATCGGTATCGACCTGGGCAGTGCGTATCTTCCTCCTTGTTACACCGAAGTGATGCTAACCCTCCTATTGACCTACAGCTACCAACTCGTGTGTCTCCATCATGGAGGGCCAGCAAGCCCGTGTGATTGAGAACGAGGAGGTGGCCGTACCACCCCTTCGGTCGTTGCGTTCACCAAGAACAACGAACGCCTGGTCGGTGTGCCTGCCAAGCGCCAGGCCGTCGTGAACCCCGAGGCTACTCTGTTTGCCACCAAGCGTTTGATTGGTCGCAAGTTCAAGGACGCCGAGGTGCAGAAGGACATTAAGAACGTCCCTACAAGATTGTCGCCCACTCCAACGGCGACGCTTGGCTCGAGGTACGCGGCCAGAACTACTCGCCCCAGCAAATTGGTGCGTTTGTTGTCGGTAAGCGCGGGAGACTGCCGCTGCTTACCTCGGCAACCCGTCAAGCACGCTGTCATTACTGTCCCTGCCTACTTCAATGACTCGCAACGCCAGGCCACCAAGGACGCTGGTACCATTGCCGGCCTCGACGTTCTGCGTGTGATTAATGAGCCTACTGCCGCTGCCCTCGCCTACGGTCTTGACAAGGACCAGGCGGCTACGATTGCTGTGTTCGACTTGGGTGGTGGTACGTTCGACGTGTCGATTCTCGAGATGCAGAACGGCGTGTTTGAGGTCAAGTCGACCAACGGTGACACCCACCTGGGTGGTGAGGACTTTGACATTGTGCTTGTTGAGCACCTTGTCCAGGAATTCCAGAAGGAGTCTGGCATTGACCTGTCGGGCGACCGCATGGCCATCCAGCGTATCCGCGAGGCTGCCGAGAAGGCCAAGATTGAGCTTCTCGTCGGCCCCGTCGACGAGATCTCGCTTCCCTACATTACTGCCGACGCCAGTGGCCCCAAGCACATCAACCAGAAGCTCACCCGCACCCAACTCGAGGTGCTGGTTGGCAAGCTGGTCGAGCGCACGGTTGAGCCTTGCAAGAAGGCCCTCGCCGACGCTGGCGCCAAGCCTTCTGACATTGACGCTGTCATCATGGTTGGTGGTATGAGCCGTATGCCCAAGGTTCTTTCTACCGTCAAGGACATTTTCAAGCGTGACCCGAGCAAGGGCGTCAACCCCGACGAGGCTGTTGCCATTGGCGCTTCATCCAGGGTGGTGTGCTTTCGGGCCAAGTGACCGACATTCTCCTCCTCGACGTGACCCCTCTGTCGCTCGGTATCAACACTCTTGGCGGCGTCTTCACCCGTCTGATCAACCGCAACACTACCATCCCGACCAAGAAGTCGCAGACGTTCTCGACTGCGGCCGATGGCCAGACGCTGTGGAGATCCAGGTGTACCAAGGCGAGCGTGAGCTGGTCAAGGACAACAAGCTCCTTGGCAACTTCAACCTGGTGGTCCGCCCGCGCCCGTGGCGTGCCTCAAATCGAGGTGACGTTTGACATTGACGCCGACGGTATCCTCTCCGTCAGCGCCAAGGACAAGGCTACCGGCAAGGACGCCAACATTACCGTGGCTGCTTCTCGGGTCTGTCGGACTCTGAAATTGAGAACATGGTTCAGGATGCCGAGAAGCACGCTGAAGCCGACAAGGCGCGCAAGGAGTTGATCGAGGAGGCGAACCGCGCCCAGGGTGTGTGCGCCGAGACCTCCAAGGCTCTTGGCGAGTTCGCCGACCAGCTGCCTCAGGAGGAGAAGGACAAGCTCAACGAGCTTATCAAGAGAGACGGAGGAGCTGGCAGCCAAGGCCCAAAATGGTGACTCGGACATCACCCCGGACCAGGTGCGGGAACAGATCAACGAGACCCAGCAGGCGTCGCTCGGCCTCTTCAAGCAGATCTACGAGAAGCGCAACGCCGAGAGCCAGCAGCAGGCTAGCGAGGGCGCCGAGAAAGAAGGAGTAAGCCTCAAGCGGTACAGTTTGTTTGATCTTCTCTTCCCTGTTGCCCCCCCCCACCTCTCCTGTCCCTGGTGTCTCTCTCGACGTTGGGCGTCTTAATCTCTGTGGTGAACCCCACCTTGTACAACTAGCCAAAATTCCCCCTCCTTCGTCGCCGTCTGTTCGACAGGATGTGTCCATTTCATGCACCCTTTCTGACGCTCTCCGAGCAAATGCATTCCACACCACTCTGCGATTCTCATCTTTGTACGAGGAGCGGTTGAACTTCAACCTCTCGGAATGCAACATGTGTAGGCAGACAGATGTTTGGTACTAAACGTGTAGCCATGAAGCGCATCTCAGAATTCGCCTGAGGATACTGGTTCCTTGTAATGCACGCAAGGAGGCCAAAATGCAGCTACTGTCACATGTCACATGTCATCCCGTTGTAGTCGGACGCCTGTTCCGCTACAGGGCGGAACGGGTCACGTGTCGCATGCCCAAGTGTCCCGCCTAGGAGCCCCCGACAAAGATGGCCACTAGTCGCTGGTAACGCCGTCGAACGTCAACGTTGACCGTTATCACCCCCAGCCTTCTTGTGCAGGCCGTCCCCATCCTGTTGCCACCCCGTGGCCCTATCGCAACACCCCCCCGTCTTTTGCACCCCCTCACCATGCCGGACAGCACTTCGGCACCGCAACGAACCGGAGAGAGAACGGGGGCATGGGGCAGAGAGCGTGGACTGGGGCGCGGACATGGGCATGGGCATGGCGCGGTGGTGGACGCGGACGCGGACGCGGACGTGGTCATGGACCCAGGGGAGGCAGACCCGGTGTGACCACGGCGCACATGGGATTGGGCCAGGGTTGTGGTATGTATACTCGCCGTTCATCTTGCTGGGTGCGCTGACCCGGTTCTTGTTGGTTCTCTATCCCCTGCCCCCTCGTCTCATGATGCATGATGCATGGAACAGCAACATGTGATGCCGGAAGACCTACAGATCCCTCCTCCTCCCCGTACGTACCTATCATTGAGGAGGAAATGAGGAAATGAGGAAATGAGGAAATGAGCACAAGGCCAACAGTCATACTGACCCGACGGTTCATGACAGGAACCTACCTCAGCCCTCTCTTTGAGCAAGACCCATGGCTGGCTTGCCCGTCGTCCCCTTTGACCCTTCCTCGCTCACCCACCCAGGATGTGGTTCCAGTGCGTCCGTCACGGCCGCCCTTGGGCGACCCCGGACGCAGCGACAGATGCGCCCGAATCGTCGGCAGCCTCTGTCCCTATGGATGGGATGGAGGTGGCGGAGGGGGAATCGGTCACCTCGCATGCGCATGAGACGCAGATGCCGAGCTCGGCATACGCATGGGCACGGTGAACGAAGAAGCGCTGGGCGCGGACGATGATGATGACGATATACTCTGAGCGTGTGTTTCCTGCGTGCGGAAAAGTGGAATGGATGAGGATGCACGCGTGTGGTGTGCGCTGGGAGCTAGCGGGGGTGGGGTGGGGATGGACGAGCAAAACGAGGCTGGCGGAGGGGAGATAGATCCACTGGGTACTCACCCAGAGGACGGTGTTGGGTGTTCTGTCCTGTGTCGGGTGCGTCCTGAGACGGAGTTCCGACGGCAGACGCGATGGGCGGCGGGGCGGGGAGGGGCGCTAGGGTTAGGCGCGTTTGGCCGGCTGCTGTCCCAACGCAGCGGGTGGGGAAGCGCCCAGCACTGGCGCCGTGCCCAGAGCACGTGCTGACGCGCGGGGGCGGGACACTGCCCCTGTGCGCGGGGGGCTGCTCGCATGGCCCAGTAGGTGTGGAGCAGCGACGACGGCGGGAGGCTATTGGTGCGCTCTCTGGCCCACCTCGCCCCTCTGCCTCCCCCCATCAGCACCGCCGTCCCCCTCGCCCTTGCCCTTTCTCTGCCCTTGCCTCCATCGCCCCCTCCTTCCCGCCCCCTCATCCCCACTCCACCCGTGTTCGTCGTGCTCGCCATGTCCAGCATTGACTCTTACCGGCACCCGCCGCCTCGCGCGAGCCGACCCGCACCAAGCTGTCGGGGTATGTTGGGTTTGCTAACCTGCCCAACCAGGTTCACCGCAAAAGCGTCAGGAAAGGGTTCACCTTCACCTGCATGGTCGTCGGCGAGAGTGGCCTGGGCAAGTCGACGCTGGTCAACACGCTCTTCAACACAGCCTTGTACCAGGCCAAAGCCGTGCCTCCGCCCGGTGCCGAAAGGCCGTCGACGGTCGCCATCGAGTCCATCAGCGCCGACATTGAGGAGAATGGGGTCCGGCTGCGTCTGAATGTGGTTGATACGCCCGGGTTTGGCGATTATGTCAACAACGAAGGTGCTTGGAAACCGATCTTGGACAACATTGAGCAGCGCTTCGATACTTATCTGGAGCAGGAGAACCGGGTGAACCGGACTATGCTCCAAGACAATCGGGTGCACGCGTGTCTCTATTTTGTTCAGCCTACCGGTCACTCTCTCCGTCCTATTGACATCGAGTTCATGCGGCGCCTCCACACCAAGGTCAACCTTATCCCCGTCATTGCCAAGTCCGATACCCTGATCGACGAGGAAATCGCCGCGTTCAAACAGCGCATCCTCGCCGACATTGCTTACCACCAAATCGATATTTTCCATGCCCCCATCTACGACAATGACGATGAGGAGACGTATGCTGAAAATGCAGAGATTGCTGTACGTGTCAAGGGTTGCACTGTTGTCCCAGTGGGGTATTGTCGTACTGACGGATATCGGATTGACGGATTGACGGACTGACGGATTGACGTATCGCTGTGCTGTATTGATGTTCTCTGCTATCCTCCCTCTCGCAGCGCCAGATTCCCTTTGCCGTGGTGGGTCCAACATGGAAGTGGACACGTCCGATGGTCGGCGCGTGCGAGGCCGTGCGTACCCTTGGGGCGTGATTGAGGTGGACAATGAGGAGCACTGTGACTTTGTCAAGCTGCGACAAATGTTGATCCGGACGCACATGGAAGAACTTAAAGAACACACCAACAACAATCTCTATGAAAAGTACCGTACCGAGAAGATGTTGGCCATGGGTGTGGTCCAAGACCAGTCAGTGTTCAATGAGATCAACCCGGCCGCCAAGTTGGCCGAGGAACGAGGCCTGCACGAAGCCAAGCTGGCCAATATGGAGAACGAGATGAAACTCGTCTTCCAACAAAAGGTCGCAGAAAAGGAGGCCAAGCTCAAACAATCCGAAGAAGAACTCTACTCCCGCCACCGTCAAATGAAAGAACACTCGAACGCCAGCAAGCCGACCTGGTCGACCGCAAACGACGAATCGAGATGGGCCGGCCATTGACCCCTGAAAAGCAAAGGCAAAACAAAAAGAAGGGGTTCTTGCGTACCTAAAGGTGGCCGGTAAGCCGGTGAGGTTTCTACTTTTCTACCGTCTATGCTCTGCGCTCTGCGCCGGACCACGGTCCCTCCCTCCCATGGGTCTTAGAAATCTTCTTTGCGCCTTTCTTTTCCCTGCCTTTGCATTGAAGTGCTTCTCTCTGCCCTCCCATCTCCCACCCCCTCCGATCCGGACATGGGGTTTTCTGTCTCTTCTCTCCCGCCCTCGCGTCTTCCCTTCTCTAGTCGCCAGAGTTGGTCCCAGGGTCCTCGTAAATACGTTGTCGTCACAAGCTGGCAATGCCCCCTCGCACAAAAAAAACACTGCGCGGTCGAGGTGGGCAGAAACGAGAGGGACTGTGTGTGTCGAGGGCCAGCTTGACAGGTAGCAAAATGCCAGTGTGCCAGGCTTGATAGATGTGTAGGAGAGAAGAATGACAAAACAGGTGGTCCGTTATGAGCAGGACAGGAATGAACGGAGGAAACAAGGGAAACAAGGACTGTACGCATGCCCAACAAGGAAGAGGAGAAGAGGAGAAGAGAGGAATAGGGGAAGAGGAACGTTGCACGAAAACAAGGTAGTGTCAATACTGGTTGAGCAATTGCATGCTAATGCGCTGATGCTGATTCTTGGCCTGCTCAGCACGGTCGCGAGCCTCCTGGAGTAAAGGTCCTTCAAACGAGAGAAGCGGTTGCGATCCTCGCATCTCAGCTTTCTTCGTCGGTCCGTCTCAGTCAACTCTTCTTGGGCTTAGGCTTGGCCGTCTCGAGCACAGCAGGCGTCGATTGGGTAGCCATCAACGCAGGACGCTGCACCGCGTCCAACCCCCCATTAGGCCCGTACCCGTACACACTTTGCCGCGGCGTCATCGTCTCCCCCATCGCGCCCACTCCCGCCTTGGCTGGTACAGCGCCCGCGCTCGCACCCGCGCCCGCACCGCCACCCGAACCAAACAGCACACTTGCCGTGGCGTCGGCGTCGGGCCGGTCAAAGCCATTTGTGCCGGCGCGCCGTACATGGATGCCCGTGGCGTAGGCTGTGGCGCACCGGGCATAGCAAACGACATGGTCGACATGCGGTTGACCATCTTCGTCTTCTTCTCCCGTTCGCCAGGTCCGGGCGACGGCGCCGCGGCCAGAGCGTCAGAGCGCTCCGGGGAACGGCCGTCCGGGCGAGAAAGAGGGTTGTGGTCAAAGCTCTTGCTAGCGCGAGGAGTGGCGGTAGGAGGTGGCAAGCTGACAGCGCTTTGCCTCCAGCGCGATCGGCCTTAAGACTCTTCTTCTTGTCCTTGTCCTTATCCTTGTCCTTGTCAGACGTTTTGGTCGATACCTCCAACGCTTTGGCCGCCCGTTCCCTCTCTTCCTGCGCCTGCGCCACTTTTTGCCGCTCAATCTGCAGCAACCGCGTTTTCTCCATGTTCACCTTGGCGCCAGCCTGCATCGCCGCAAGTCGCTCTTTGTGCCGGTCCTCCAGCTGCGCAATCGTCTTGCCACGCTCCTTTTTCATTGGACCCATTGCACCGGGCATAAAACCTGGAGGCGTCATCATGCCCCCCATCATACCCGGCGCCATCATGCCACCAGGCGTCATCATACCGCCAGGTGTCATCATACCACCCGTGTCATCATTCCTCCAGGTGTCATCATGCCCCCCGGGGTTCATACCCCCAGGGGTCATCATGCCTCCAGGCGTCATCATCCCACCCGGCGTGGCGTATCCCCCGGGGCACCATACACACTCGGTGTGCCCCCGGGAAAGGGGTGGTGGCACCTCCGCTGCCCTTGGCGGGATGGCGAGGTGTTGCAGTACCGGGGGTATGTGAGTGACGACGTGGGGTGGCTGCGCCAGATGCAGCGGCAGCAGCAGCTGCTGCTGCTGCACGGCGGGCATCCCGTTCTTGACCGCGCTGCTGGGCCCGACGGGGCACTCCGGACCAAGGATTGTCCTCCTCGGCCTGGTAGTGGGGCCGGAACTTTTCCAGCGGGCTCGTTCCTCGTCAGCGGTCATGGTGGCGTACTCGTCTTGTTCCCCCGACGACGCAGGTCCGCGTCCATCTTTTTCAGTGCCGTCTCATCGGGATACAGTGCCAAACGACCTGCCTCGCGCGACTTGGCCTTGGCTTCCTCCACACTGTCCGAGGCAAGAAGGTACTTCTTCATTTCCCGCCCCACCTGCCCTTCCGAGGGGAAAGGAGTGTAGTTGTCGCCCTTGAACCAGTCCTTGTGCGGGCGGTCTAGCTGCGGAGGGATGGCCAACGGGGTATGATGTTGGTCCGTCGAGGGCGCAGGCGTGGTGTCGGTAGAGTCCAGCACTCCATCTTCCCCTTCAGCCTCAGAGGCGGTGGGAAGAGGAGCAAGATGGGTATAGCCTCGGGAGGGAGGCTGGAAGACGTGGGTGCCAGGCCCCGCTGTTGGGTAATGAACGTAGGCATGGGGACTGGCGCAGCGGGGGCGACCTGGGCACCGGAAGTAGTGCCAATGGGGGGTTGAGAAGGGGCTGCCCCAACAGGTGGAAGAACAGTCGCATTGTTCCCTGCCGCACCTCCGGGTCCCGTCGAAGGGGGTGAGAAGAGCGGAGTGGGTTCAGCAAGTGTGCGCGTTACACCCGGAGTAAAGACAGAAATTCGCCAGGGGTGCGAGGCTGCTTCAAGAGCGCCCGCAAGGGAGGGCGGATCGCTCATCGTGCGCTCCCCTCTTCCTTGAACGGGCGGCGAACTCATGTCAGACAACCGGGGCCCGGACATGAGCGACTCCAAGTCCTCGCTTGTCCGCCGCAACTGAGCAATGTTCTGCGCAGAGATGCAATTTCCGCTTGAAGCTCTTCCGAGTTGTTCGATGGAGCCGGTCGGAGTGGGGAGGAAAAAGAACCCTGCGCACTGCCGCTCCGACTGCGCTCCATGACGGATCCGGCGGAGCGAGGGGGGCGATCTTGGACCGGCTCGGTGGATAACGGGCGCCCAAAGTCAAGAGCAGGCAGACTGCTTCCTGAGGTAAAGGTGGAGGCCCGGCGGCCCGGATCCCAGCGCGACTGGTAATCACTACTCGCACCATTACTCTGTGTCCGTCCTCGGACATAGTCAAGAAAGGCCGAGTTGCGTCGCGATCCAGATCGGGACGTGGCGGCCCCGGGGGTACCGCTTCGAGAAGTACCTACCCCGGCCACATTCCCGCTAGGGATCAGCGCAGAGGGATGGCGCACTGGTGACCCGTTGGGGTTGAAAGAAGGGGACGACAAACGGGCTGGCGACACAGGTGCGCGGGGCACCACCGTCCCCGGAACAAGCTCGCCTGGATTGAACATGCTGGCGCGGTGATTTGGTGCACCCGGAGGAGGAGTATGGGCTTGATCGGTGGCGCGAGCGAAGGCAGGGAAGGGGGTGGAGTGGGAGAGAGAGCCTCTGGCAGGGCTGCTGGGCGGGAAGCTGGGCATGGGCGCGGGCGGGGCCGCGGGCAGGGACGGCAAGGAGGTGGGGTAGAGGTCGGGCGAGGCAGCCGGCAGAGCCGAGCCAGGGATGGGGAGGGTGTCGGCGGGAGAAAAGGGCGGTGGGGCGGCCGAGTCGCTTTCGAGGCGTTTGGCGTAGCGGGCCTCGTACTTTTTCAGGTCGCGTTCGGCGCTCTTGGCGATGGCGCGGCTGGCCTTGTCGGCCTGGCGACGGGTCTTGCGGTCGAGACGGGCATCCTTGGCATCGTCGTCGTCGGCGTTGCTGGGGCCGTCGCCGCTCTTGAAGAGGCTCCAGCCCATGGGCGAGAGGGGCAGGAGGAGGAGGAGGAGGAGGTGGTGGTGGTGGGACGGCAGGGGGTGGGGTCGGAGGTGGGCGTCCTGTGACAGAGCAGGCGAACTCACCCAGCTAGCTTGAATGCACCGCCGATCGGCAGGGCGAGGCAGGTGGCGGACACTGGCGCCGTGCGTTTGTGCTGAGCAGTGCGGCGCCGTGCTGGGCCCGCTGCTCCACTCTGCACGCACGGCGCCAGTGTTGCGCTTTCGCTGCCAGGTTTCGGGCCCACAGCGGAATGCGCGCGGCGGCGGAATCGCATTCCAACGCCACGCCCCCCCGCCTGGCGAACCCCGCCGGCCGAGCGCACCGACGGACGGAGCACCGGCGACGCCACCATGGCTGCTGCTCCCGCGCCCTCGGATGCGCGGCCGTCCGAATGGGCGGTCGAGGTGGAGGGCCTGACCTTCTACATCGCCCCCGTCTCCCCCGAGCCGGCCCTCACCAACTGCACCATCCACCTCCCCCGCGGCGCCCGCTGCCTCCTGCTGGGCCCCAACGGCGCAGGCAAGAGCACGCTGCTGCGCCTGCTGGCCGGCAAGCGCATGTGCAAGGAAGGTGCGATCCACACCTTTGGCCTCAACCCCTTCTACGCGACTCCCAAGGAGATTGTTTCCTTCCTCGGCACCGAGTGGGCCTCGAACCGCATTGTGGTCGAGTCGGACATTGTCGTGAGCGAGTTCCTTCACTCGGTTGGCGGCTGGCGCTACCCGGAACGCCGTGACCATCTCCTCGACTTGCTCGACATTGATACCACTTGGCACATGAACTCGATTTCCGATGGAGAGCGGAGGCGTGTGCAGCTCTGCATGGGTCTCATGGCTCCCTTTGATTTGTTGTTGCTCGACGAGGTGACGGTGGACCTGGACGTGCAGGTGCGACAGGACTTGCTCGACTTTCTCGTGCTCGAGACCAAGCAGCGCAACGCGACCATTGTCTGTACGTTTTTTTTCTCCCCTTTGCTCATACGCACTCCTCTGACCTTACGCCTCCTTTATCTGTCGGCTCTGCCTCCCCGCCCTCACACAGACGCAACTCACATTTTTGATGGTCTCTCCTCCTTCCCAACGCATGTCGTGCACATGCGGTTGGGCGAGACGGTGCCGCCAAACGGACTACTTTGGCCGCCTACGAAGGAGAGCAGGGCTGTTGCCTGCGGGAGTGGATGTGCCGGACGATATGACGAAAGATCCTTCCCTCCTCTTCCGCATCGCGCTCGCTTGGCTTCGCGAAGACAAGACCCTACGCCTGGCCCACGAACGCGAGCATCACGGCAAACTGCGGCGCGGAGCTCAGTTGTATGCTGACCAAACTGAAGGATCCAAATTCTTTGGAATGTATGACTACGGCAAGGAGGTGGTGCGCTGATGAGGGAGTGGGGAGGGCCATGACTTGCACGATGCGCCTCTTCCACAGAGGGTAATCAACGGACACGATGCAACACTGCCTGCGCCTTACTAATTGGTCTTGAGGGATGGACCCGGACGCAAAACCATCCCTATCCTCTCTTTTCCTAGGAGTTCAACAACCCCTAACCAAATGCCAATGATGTGAACCCATATGAAAGAGTATATCGTGCACAAGTGCAGCTGACAGAACCTCCCACGAAAAAACGACCCCGCACACCAGAATGCGGCTCAATCCAAGTCCAGATCACCCTCTTCGTCGTCAGCGCTAGGCTCCTCTGACGTCTCAGGCGCCGGCTCTGGGGCGGGAAGAATTTCAGGTTCAGGCCACGGGCGGTAGGCAAGCCATTCGGTCCCTTGTGCTTTCGGCGCCGAGAGGGCACCACCACCCAGCAATCCGCTCATCATATCGGCAGCATGTTGCCTCCTTTGGCCGGGGGTGCGTCCAAGTAGAGCGAAGGAAGAGCATTGAGGTTCTGCACCCACATCAACAGGTTAGCATACCTTTTTATTCAATGTCCTGACTACCATCCCAAGCACACGGTACGTACCGTCGCCACAAGTTCGTCCACTTGGACTGCAATGCCTTCCTTTTGGTACTGGCGGACCAAGACGGCGTAGGAGTTCTTGAGTGCAACGGGGAGCACACCCGCCTTGCCCCCTGCATGCGAAGCGAAAGCTGGGCCTTCGCCCTTGTAGACGTAGGCAGTGTCGATCAGTCCCAACAGCATCTGGACAAAGTTAACATCCGCATTGCCCGTCAGCCAAAGAGGCTGTTTGTACGAAGTCGCTGCACCAGGGAGCAAGGGGGGTGCCAAGCGAGGGGGAGGTGTGACGCCAGGAGGAGGCACAAAGGTCTTGGGGTTGGGTGTGACAGGCAGGAGGAAGTTGCTTGCCTCTGGCTTGGCGACCAAGGTATGCAAGAACGTGTCCAAGTAGGCCAAGGCAGCAGCCACCTGGCCCTCCACAAGCAAAATCAGTGTACCACGCAGCGCAAACCGGCCGGCCTCAATACGGACGCTGGCCTCTTTGCTAGGAGGATTGCTGTGGTCCTTGTACGTCTCGGTTGTCTTGGCAGCATGGGCCAGGAGCCAATCCACCTGCATCTGGCCAAGCAGCACTGCTGGGCTGACCTCGTCCTCAGCTACCGACGGCAACGACGCCGGATTGGGAAGTGCGGCAATCAGGTGTCCCTCGGATGCACGGAAGTCGCCGGCCGACCAGAGGAACTGGCCAATCTGCCCACGCAGCCGGCGCGCTGCAGCACCATGCTCAGCGGGCTGCGCTTCGGCCCACTTGACGATCGCCTGCAGCAGCTTCTGGCGCCACCAGTCGTCTTGCGTTTCGCGAAGGATGTGGACGACATGCTCGGTGCGCGTAGGGTCGACAGGCATGTGTTGCTGCGCATACACATCCACCATGTACACGGCCAAATCCACCCCACTCGCCTGCTCGCCCGCCTTGAGCTGGGCCACCGAGCCATCATACAGCGCCTGGGTCGCCTTGTCGTAGTTCTTCTTGGCGAGCAGACGCACCACTTTGGCGCGGAGCCGCTGGTGTGCGTCGTAGCCGGACGTGGGAAGCGACATGGAGGGCAGAGCGCAGGCAAGGCAAGATGGTGGCGCAGCAAAGCAAACCAGGGCAGACGAGGCAACCTGGTTCCGGCGCCCTTGCCCGTGGGCCCGCCGGCCCAGGCAGCCAGCCAGTAGTTCCACGTCGGCGCCGGCGAGACGGGCGCGCTGCTGACATCAGCAGGCATGGTCTGCTCCACGGTGCTTTTCAATTTCACATTTCCTTGGCTGGATCTGAAATGTGAAATTGGAAGGGCAGCGGCCGCTAGGTGGCCGACGGGGACACAGTGCGGGTTGCTTGGGAGCACTCGGGGATGCTGTGGGAGACAGCCTGATCTGCGACGCAGCCTTCCGACACGGCGAGAAGGCACCAAGTGGTGAGCCATCCGTCTTCAAGTAACGTCTTACGGGCAGGAGACAGGCAGCAGAGGAGGCAGATGGAGCCAGTCAGGGGTGCACAGAGCCTGAGATCTGGGAGGCGAGCGGAACGCTTCCGATCGGCCAGGCGAGCGCCACCAAACAACTGGAGGGGGGGTGGAGGGGAATCCTATAGCACTCCCTATATTACCTTGCCAATGGGCGGTGCCGGACCGCTGAGCGGCTGAGCGGTGGGCGCAGGTGACGTGGTGACGACCAAGCTGGCTTGCTGTGATGCATGTGATGCGTGTAATGCGTGCCGAAACTGGCCAAGGTCGGTCGATTCTGCTGCCGTTCCGGGGATACGGGTGAGTGCTTGGCAGAGCACACCAGGCACACCCAGCGCGCAGCTCGAGGCAGGACGCTGAGCTCCACTTGCCGAGTTGCGCCTCCAGCAACACCATCGGCCGCAGGGGGCGGCGTGTGTGGTGGAGGACGGCCTCGGGGCTCGTAGCTGTTCCTGCGCTCAGCGATCGCATCGACTCATCAAATTAACAGCAACGCCCAAACTTTGGCCGCGAGGGCACCCAGGCCACACTGGCGCCACGCGGCGCGCGGGCGCTAGGGTTGGCTCTGGCCCGTGCGCGAGGGAGACTGGGCAGGTGCCTGCGGGTGGTGCGGGTGCAGGGTGCGGGCACAGGCGCACTGTGGGCTGCGCGGGTTATGTCGTCACCCACGCACGGCGGGCCAAGAAACGCAGGCCAAGAAAGACGCCCAACCAAGGCTGGCCCCAGGCGGCCCCCAGGCGGCCCCCCGGCAGGCTTTTGCGGGCACACATCCTCACCCCTACACCCCACCTTCTCTCGCCGCCCTCCGCCACCTCCTGCTCGCACCATGGCCCCTGCCCTGCGCGCCGATGGCACCCCCGACACCCGCTTTGGCGCCGACGTCGTGGGCGTCAACGGCATGACCCTCGCCCATGTCCTCGGCAACATCGAGCGCCAGTTCACCCTCACCCGCAGCCACCTCCTCGCCATTGCCGACCACTTTAGCGACCTGATGGACTATGGCCTCAACCACAACAATGCCGCCATGTCCATGATCCCCACCTTTGTCACCGGCCTCCCCGACGGCTCCGAGACGGGCACCTACCTGGCCATGGACCTCGGTGGCACCAACCTGCGCGTCTGCGCCATCACCCTCGAGGGTCACGGTAAGGTCAGCGTCAAGCAGGAAAAGTACAAGGTCCAGGACAGTCTCAAGACGGGCCCTGTGGCCAACCTGTTTGCCTACATGGCCGAGTCGGTCGATGTCTTCCTCAATGACTATGGCACGGACGTGGACGTGGGCGACGAGCACTTGTCCCTTGGATTTACCTTCTCCTTCCCCGTCGAGCAAAAGTCCATCAACTCGGGCACACTCATCTCCTGAGCAAGGGCTTCAACTGCCCGACGCCGTGGGCAAGGATATGGTCCAGCTGCTGCAATCGCGGTCGGAAAGCGTCACTTGAAAGTCAAGGTTGAGCCTTGATCAACGACACGACCGGCACGTTTGCTCACGTCGCGTACCCAGGGCGGCTCGTTACTGGGTGCCATCTTTGGCACGGGAACCAACGGCGCCTATCTCGAGTCGATCGATGCGATTGGCAAGATCGAGGTGCGTCCTGCCGAAGGTGCCCAAGGCCCACCCACATGATATTTCAATACAGAGTGGGGGAGCTTGACAATGCGCGTCAAGCGTTGCCCGTGACGCAGTACGACAACAAGGTCGATCGGACGGCCATCCGGCAACGTCATCATATTTTCGAAAGATGATCAGTGGCATGTACCTTGGCGAAGTGTTCCGCTCGGTACTGGTCAACATGATTGACCAATTGCTGCTGTTTGATGGCTTTGCGGCCGATAGCCTCAACAACAAGTACCAGTTGGAAAACCTACATCATGTCGGGCATCGAGGCGGACATGATTCGGGCTTGGCCTCGAACGACCCAAGAACAAGACACGCGAAATCTTTGATCCACCAACTGGGCGTGCGGCGGAAAAGTACGTTCACCCGCAGGATGTGGAAACGGTGCGGCGGGTGTGTCGATGGGGGGGACACGCGCCGCTCGCCTCTCAGCCACGGCCATCGCAGCAACCGTCATTCACACGGGCAATGCCCAACCCATTGCTGGTTCACGCAGCAGCCACAAAAGCCGCTGCCAAAGCCCAATGTCCACGGGCCCTCTCAACGTAGGCGCGGACGGATCCCTGGTCGAACTGTACCCCCACTTCCGTGCGAGGATCCACGAGGCGCTGGTGGAAATTTTGGGCCAAGAGAGCGTCGCGGTCAAGATTGAATTGGCCAAGGATGGGTCAGGTGTTGGAGCAGCGCTCTCGGCGCTGGCAGCCAAGAAGCAGCGCCAGCTTCGGCCACAATGTGTGTGCCAAGTAGATGGAACGGCATTCGGTAGGTGTAGTGTCGAGAGACCTAACAAAAAGGGCCAAGGGACCGGTCGTTTCCACGAGGCCATCTGTCCTCCCCTCCTCCCTCCCCCTCCCCCCCCATCTCTGTCTCTGTGCAGGCTGATGGTTCACAACGAATCTTACATCTCATGTATCGTCACTATAGTCACTGCCATCGATCCGCTGTGCAAAGCCCAGCCCCATTGTCCCAGGGAACTCGCTGGGTCGCTGGGCGCAATGCATCTAGATGGGCGGCGTGTTAGTGAGCTATTAGTATAGACGTGGGGCGTAGCCGATCCTACCAACTACGAGCTGCTAGACCTAAGATCTGTAACCAAGTCACAATGAGCCACTTGTTACATGTTACGCGTCGTTGTGCGTTACGCGTTACGTCCGTATCGATCCAAAATCAACATCCATCGACATACACATGTCACATCCGCCTTGGTCTCTGTCGGTCGCTTGCCCGCCACTCCACCTGCTTCGTACGTCAAGAAATGCAGCATGCGCCCGGCACCACACTCCAATCGGACGCTTCGCCCGGCGTGATGGGCAGATCGAGATCCTGCTCGTCCGGCGGCGCAGGTGGAGCCGGCGCAGGAAGAGGCGGCGTGGGGGAAGCACCTGCCCCCCCAACATTCCTCGCATTCCTCGACGACACGTGCACCGAACCGACACTACGCTGACCGTCGGACCGCCGAGGGAATCGCGCGGCGTCCCTGACCGGTCCGCGTACGGCGCGCACGCGTATGGTACTGCACCCGAGCGCGACACAGGTGTCGTGTATACTGAGTGGTTTCTTGTCGCGCGCTCATCTCCAGCCCTCGCATCCGGGTACCATGTTCCAGTACACGCGTCCACGACTGGTTGTTCGTCACGGCTACCCGGCTCGTGTCTGACTCGTGCAGATCTGCCTGGTGCGCCAACAGTGTCTGGTGCGCCGGTAATGACCAAATCGATCGAGTGTCGCCACGGGCACTTCATCTCCCTCTTCCCGCCTTTGTCGTCACCCTGTTCGTATCCTTCCTCACCTTCCTCCTCCGTATCTTCTTCGCCATCTTGGTCCTCGCCATAGTCATCCTGTGCTCCCTCCCTTCCCCTTCCCCTTCCCTTCTTCTTCTGCCTCTTCCTCTTCCTCTTGCGTTTCTTCTTGTTCGCTCTGCCCTTCTTCTTCTTCTTCTTCTCCCCCCTGCTCAACTGGGGTTCCCAGTCGCGCCTGCCAAAGCGCAGCAAGAAACACGCCCCAGCCTGCGCGGCCGACGAAGACGATCCTGAGCGCAGGGGAGGACGAGCAGGAGGGAGCGTAGATCTCGGTACGCGGGCTAGTGACGATGTACGCAATACGCGCTCAGGTACCACACTTTCCCGCCCCCCCTCGTAACTGGCAGTGGCATAAGCCTTGCCTGTCCGAGCTCGACGGGGCGCGTGCGCAGGCGCAACAGGTCTTGGGTACGGGGAAGACGAGGTGAATCGACCATGTGAAGCAGGGGTTCTACCCTAGCTTCCACATTGGCTTCCACTTGGCTTCCGCATTGGCTTCCACCTTGGCTTCCACTTTGGCTTCCACCTCCGCTTCCACCTCCGCTTCCACGCTGCGTGGACGGGAGGACAACGTCGAACTCCCTTCTTCCTGGTGGCCCAGGTGCTCTGACCTGTACGACGAGCAACGTCACCGCGGCGACTGGTAGCGGTGCGCCCTGGGCCAAGCGACCGCGTGTGCTGGTGCTCGAGAAAGCGCGCGGCCGTCTGACGACCGGCGCCACTAGCACCAACGTGCAACGCTACGAGTGCAGGCGAGGCAGCTACCAAGCGGGCCACGCCTTCATCCGTCAGGCCGATGGCCTTGGTGAGCCGCAGGTGGGTCAGGCGGGTGCTGTTTACAGGGGGGAGGCGGAGGCGAAAGGAGTGTGGAAGCGGGCTTGTCCTGGGATGTAGCCTGGGGCGGGGAGGGGTAGGGTGGGTATTCCAAGTATGGCGTTGGGCATGGTAATATGCCAGCTGGGGCGCGTTTGCCAGCTGATCCAATACACCATCTTCCATCGCATCGTTACCGTCGAGACTGAGTCGTTCGAGCAAGGGAAGCGTCTTGAACAGCCGTTTGAGCCCAGCTGACTTGAGGGGTGAATAGACGTGGTCTCCACCATTGCGCCGTCGAAGGGGTGTAGCGTGCCTGGTACCCCCGTGTAACTCAGATCGAGCACAGTCAGCAGCGGCACACTCCCCGCCAACTGGGCCAAGCCGGAATCGGTCAGGTAGAGACAATTGGCCAGACCAAGACGACGGAGAGACGTCAATCGTTTGCCCGTGTACGGGAGAGGAATCGGCCAGACGCCCTGCACCTTTAATTGGTCCAAGTGGGAGGGGGAGAAAGAGTGCGGTGGGGTAGGTGGTGAAACGGTCCAGTTGCCCTTCCGGGCCCAAGCCTTCCTGGTCTGCGACTAGCTCCCGTAACCCTTCGTTCGTGAGATCCGTGTGGTTGAGGTCTAGTGCCTCGAGCGTAGGTGCGGCGCAGCACAATCGCTTCATCGCATGGGCGTGAAGCCGCGACGAGTGGCCGCCTTTAGGGTCCGCAGATTGGGAAGCAACGCGATGGCTTGTACAATCCCCAGAGCATCCAGGGCAAAATCCGAATCGGCCACATCCTCCTCCGTTGCGATGTGCGGAGCGTATGCCCCGTTGTACATTGGTGGCCGCGGTGAGAGGGACGTGGAAATGTGCGAACGAAACCGAGCTGGGTCCTGCGCAATAAGAGCAAGATGTCTCCGCAGATCCGCTTGCTCCATCTCCCATGCACTCAGCCCCCCACCTACCACGTCCACGCTCTGGCCCGAGACGTCCAAGTACTCGATTCCTCTGGCCGTACGGGCAAGTGTCAAGAGAGCATGCAACGACAGACCGGGAACGTTCACCGCTCGCACCACCTTGAGCGAAGGCATCGCCCCAAACCCCAATTGAAGGGCCGCTGATGTTACCACCATGCAGAAGGAGATGTCCAGTTCGGTCAGCAGCTGCCCCGGATCGACAGAGAGGACAGGATGACGGCACAGGTACCGTCGCTTTCACCAAGTGAAGAAAGAGCCCGTCACTGGCTCCTATCACGCCAGACAGATCCAGGTGTGGTCACACCGCGCATCAGACCATCTGCGTTGGTGCCACATCATTGTAGGACCATCGCGTCCCAGGGTCCCGGTGCGTCTCGGAGGAGGACCAAAGGTCCGAAGAATCGGTCCAACTGGCCCGGATCGGCACTCGGGATAGAGCGCATGGCGGATGAAAGTAATGCATCGCTCGAAACGGAAGCGAGGCAACGTGAAGCCGAGCGCCGGCGCCGACGCAGCGTGCTTCGTGTCGTGTCCTGCCAAGCGTCCTAGCCGCGCCTGCGCAGCTTGCGCACAGGTAGCCCAGCTAGGACTGACCTGAGAAATCGATCGAGCTCGCCAGGACATCGCTCCAGCCGATCCACCATCGTACGCGCGCGGTACATCGTACCCTTCCATCGCAGACAGGGGGGCGCTGGGTCGTGCCACAGCAGCTCTTTCCCCAGCATCACCATCACGTCGACGAGCACATCGGGGGGAGATCCGCGAGAGAGGTGGGTGGGCGGGGGGACGGCAATGGTGCCCAGTCGGGCGACACCTGTGTGTCGAGGTCGAGTGGCCGGGCGTGGGAGTGGGCACGGCGGGGGGGGGGAGAGGAGGCGGAGCGAGGGCGATGTGTGTGGGCTGGACGAGCGCGGGCGGCGGACAGGCGGCGGGGGGACATGGCGGAGGAGGAGTGGGGTGTGGGGAGTGGGCAGAAGAGAGAAGGGAGCGGGGTGTGTGCGGGACGCAGACGAGCATGGCGAAGCGGGCGGTGGTTGGGCCACCCGGCCGATGATAATAATCCACGCAAACCACCAAATCATCATCCAAGGGCGGCGATAAGACAGCGAGAGCCACTGGGCGCGTGCCTGTGCTCGCGCAAATACTCATCTAATCCCCTCAACGCACCGTTCGCACCAAAAATTAATACTTTGCTTAGGCCGACCATCACCCAAAAATGAGTGCACACCACATGAGGTTAACTCAGCGTAGGTATTTTATATATAGAATGCATTCGAAGATCGCTGGGAAGCGACTACACGGCAACCACGGGTAGGCGCGACGTAGGACGGAAGCAGTAACGTAGTAGAGCAGTGAGAGCTACACAGCAGGTGACATTAGTGTGAGACTGAGAGCGCGCACTATAGGGAAAAGCTGGCCAAATCAGCAGCAGCACAGAGTTAGCGAGAGACATAGAAGACTACGGGACAGGCGATCAAGTCTACTAGTGAGGGCAAGCGGGATAAAGTCGGAATGTACCCCCGGGTGGGGTGAACAAGGTCAGGAACAGTGTCGGCATATATAACAGAAAGGTCGTCCGACGGCGGAACAGGTCAGATGAGTCGAGGCGAACAAAAGGCGAGACGACAACCGTGGGATTCCGTGCGTGCAGCAGCTGGGCAAACAGAGTGTGAGTGGCAGGACAACTTCAAGCGCGAAGGACAGGGGACGTACGATGGCAAGGCAGACCAGCCAAGCGAGAGGACCACAGGGGAGGCAAACCATGTAAGCGAGACAGCCAACGTGAGAGACGGACAAGGTGGATCGAAGGCGAGCCAAACGGGGCATGCGCCCATGCGACCCACAAGGTCAGCGTGGGTCAGCAGAAGCGAGGAATGGGGATGAAGCGGGCACGTACACGATGGCGCTGCGGACCAGATGAAACGAGGACAAGATGGCCCGCGAGGGGGGTCCGTGTAGGGGGTCAGCAACAGAGCGCTGACGGGCAAGAGAACGCGTACGACAGAAGCAATACAGGAGTACTCTGGGCTGGCTGCAGAGATGGATACCAATTGCTGCGGGCACAATGAGAGGGACGGTGGTGAGGAGACAGGACGCAACCATGGAGGAGCAGGAGATTAAAAGGAGGCACGGGTGCGGCGCGCAGCCGACTAACTAAGAGTGATAGCAAGTGTTGGCTCTCTCAGTGCGAAGCGCCAGAGAGCAGACCAGCTCGGCAGTACATGGACTTGAGGATCAGCTGGAAGTCCCCCGCACTGAGCACCAATGCGCTGAGCAAAGACGTGTGACCCAGAGGATTGCAACAAACGGTGTCATGTACCTGTGGGACAAGCGCGCCAAGAAGAAGATACCTACCGTGGTCGCTGTCGGAGGAGGGGGCAACAGCGCGACGACTCTTCGGACAGTGACACTGTGATTGATGCGAGAACCACATGGACATGCATTGTGCGATGAGGATGAATATACTAGTTTTGGTGTCAGTTCTGTCTGGCAGTCATCAGTAGCCAGGCCATAGGGTGGTGCGCATCCTGGACCCATCAGCCCGAATCTCTCGAGACGTGAGATGGGGCCATGGGCGGTGCTAGTTTGATATCAGACTAGTATGCGCATCTCTAGATTGCGTCCGAACCATTGACAGAGCGTAGGACAGGGGAAACGCTACGTCTAAACCGAACCGTTCATCTTGCGGGGGTTACTTGCACCAAGGTTAAGGAGCCCGGGGGATCGCCAGGATATCAGGATGACCCTCTGGTTCTCGTCATCCGGTCCCGTACCATAGGATGAAGCGCGTGTGGACACGGATGAACATGATTGACATCCGAGCGAGGAACCATTTCCATTGAGAGTCTTAGTAGCCAAATCCTT
The DNA here is from genome assembly GCA_003971905.1 of Moniliella sp. 'wahieum'. Classification (NCBI taxonomy): domain Eukaryota; kingdom Fungi; phylum Basidiomycota; class Moniliellomycetes; order Moniliellales; family Moniliellaceae; genus Moniliella; species Moniliella sp. 'wahieum'. The sequence continues at coordinate 60,327 of RSEE01000006.1, read as the reverse complement.
CCAATGCGCAAACATACGGTTAGGATGAGGGTCGACGGCGGCAACGGCATCACAGTGCCATCATATGTGGCGATGACAACCTGCCGGTCGGTTGTGGAAGTTGCCGTCAACGTCATCAACCATCAACACTAATTTAGTACAGTGTGTGAAAACGTGAAATGACCAACGCGTATACTAGCATCCTCAGTCGTACTTACTTCTCTAGCACGGGGCCTACGGCCTGCCGTCTGTGCGGATTGGGCTCGGCAGGACAGTTCGGCGTCCGGGTGACAAAGAACGATTGTTCGACGGGGAAGTCGTGTGACTGGCTGATACTTAGGAGTCACCAACTCTCTACGCCGCCTGGGGTTCCTCTAACGACCATCTTTCACCGTTCAATCCTATTAGCGGGATCCCTGCACCTCCCCCCCCCCAACCTACGTTACCTTTTCCTACTTCCTCATGCAGAGGCGTCCCATTCCCCACTTTACGCTTTACGAGAGGGGAAGAAGATATACAGAAGAGATGAGATGTTATATATCATAGTGGGTGATGGAGACAGGAGCGAGGGGGGAAGAGAGAAGATCATCGATCAGATCAACAGAGGGGGAAACGAAACAGCAGGTGTGCCTGCCTATCTTGCCATACTGAACGAGAAGAGGAGGATGAAAGATGAAAGATGGAAGAGGACCCAGAAACAGTTGTACCTAGTAGTTACCAGTACTCATCTTCCACCGCCGGTGCGTTTTTCTTCTGGACCGACTGCTGGGCACGGTACATCTCCGCCACCTGTTCGGCCGAGGTGGCCTGCTCTGCGCTCTTATCGTCCCGCAGCCGAATGAAGCGCGGAAGCGGAGTGAGACTCCGCGCTTCTCACCTTGAATCAGGCCGCGCGCAGCGGCATACACAGGCGATAAGGATAAGTCGGCCGTCAAGACTTCAAATACCGTCTTGGGCTCAAAAATCACATCGGGTTTCGCATCGCCCAGGATATAGTAGCCTTTGCTCCCACTCACTTCCGTCGGCTTTAACACGTCGTACAGTTGGCTCAACCGTTCTTCGGAAAACCCCGTGCCAATCTTACAGATCGCTTGCCACACTTCGTCGTCCGGGTCGTAGCAGGCCAAGAGGAACGCACCGTACACGCTCGTCCGCTTGCCCTTGCCATAAAACGCACCAATCACGACCAAGTCCAGACTGTCGCCCACACCCGACACTGCATCCCCAACCAACAACAGGTTAGTTTCGGCCTTGCTACACACACGCACACAAGTAACAAAGCGGGTCGGATACGCACAGTAGTCTTTCTTAAGCTTGAGCCAGTTGGTAGAACGTTGGGATGGCTTGTAGTGCGACTCGGGGCCCTTGAGCGTCTTGACCATCAGACCCTCGCAGCTGTCCCGGATGCTTTGGTCTAGGAAGGCTTGGATTTCCGCGGTGGAGGTACAGTCTTGGGCCGTGGCAAAGTCAAATTCGTTGGGGACAGCATGGAAGTTTTGGTGCAACAGGACTCGACGTTGCGCCAATTCCTTGCCCAGCAAAGCTTCGCCGTTGAGGTAGAGCAGGTCAAACGCAAACAATTTCACCCGTACCTTGATGTCTTCCACCTTGACATCCTTGCGTTTGCGCCGCGCAAGTTCTTGGAACGGGAGGATGTGGCCGGGTTTGGTCACCGTCCCTTCGGCATCGGTTTCAGGCATGTTCCATGCCACCGCCTCACAATCCAACACAAAGCTCGTCACCTGTTGGCCCGGCACGGTAATCTTGGGAATGACCGGGATCAAGTCGGGGTACTTGACACTCATGTCTTCACTGTTACGACTAAAGATGCGCATTGAGCCATCGGGCAAGAGGTGGACTTGAGCACGCTCACCATCGTACTTGTACTCGCACGTAAACTCACTGTCTTCAAACTTGTCCAGTACCTCGCCAATGGCCTTGGTGGGTTTGGCCAGCATGGGCTTGAGCGGCACCCCGGGCGTCAACTTGCAGTGCGCCGATAAGTTTTGTACGCCGCCGGTACTGTCCGGGTCGCGGATCGCCGCCAAAAGCGCAGGCACGATCAAGTCGTACGAAGGCAATTGACTGTACACCTCACGTACCTCCGCCACGCCTCTTTCCACTGCCGGAACCAACGAATCAACGTCCAACTCGCTCTTGTCCCCACCCGCTTGCACCAGCGCTTGCTCATACACCGCCGCTTGGCCCAGCGCGGTAATCACACTCTTTTCTGCCAACCCAATCCGCAGCTTGCCCTCCAACATGCGGATCAAGTACTTGGCCTCGTCCCCCTGGCACGCCGACAAGAGGCGCGTGATGATGCCCATCTTGCGGTCTTGGCTCTTGCTGCCGGTCATGTTGGCCAGCTCGTGCAGCTGGGCAAATACAGTGGGCACAGTCAGCGCCGAGGAACGGAACATGGTCGGTTGCCGTTTGCGCGACAGGACGGCGACCGAACCGAGGTCGCCAAGTTGCGTGAGCTCGGTCTTGATCTTTTCAGTTCGCGGCCGGTCGAGGTACCAATGGCTTTGATCAGGATGCTCTCACCGACACCGAGCTCGGTGCCCTCGTACTCGGGCGCAATGCGGTTGATGCAGAGGTACACGACCTTGATCAGGTCGTCGGGGCTCTCCTCGATGACTTGGCGGAAGAGCTGGGAGAGGATCTGCAGAATCTCAAGCCGCTTCGTCGTCGCTTCGATGGCGGCAAACGTGGCGGCCAGCGCAGAGAAGGGGAAGGGCTTGGCCTGGCGCGCGGCGGCCGGGGCGGCCGAGGCGGCCGAGGCGGCCGAGGCGTCGGTGGTCAGGAACATGTTGGCGCTGGGGGGGCGGGGGGACGGGTCAGACATGCTGCATGGGGCGGGGAAGCGAACGGGACGAGACGTACACCTGGACATTTTCCTGGGCGGGCTTGGCGGTCGGGGAGGAGGAGCGGGAGCGCTTGGAGGCGGGGGAGGCGGAGCGGGGGCGCTTGGAGGCGGAGGCGGCGTCGGCGGCGGGCGGGGAGGCGGAGCGCTTGGCGGCGGCGGCGGCGGGGGGGCCGGAGAAGAAGGAGCGGAGGGACGGCTGGGACGGCTGGGAGGGCTGGGAGGGCTGCTCGGCGGGCGTGCGGAAGAAGGCGGCGAGGCCGGGCTGGGCGCGTGGGGGCATGGCGGGCATGGCGGGGAGCGCACACGCGAGGCGGAGCAGACGCGTCGCCGGCGGCATGGCGGCGACGTGGCGGAACACTCGCACGCTGCGGGCAGCTGGGGCGGCCGGAGCATGCAACCCTAGCGCAACCCTAGCGCAACCCTATAGCCTGCAGCCCTGCGGGTACTCATCACCACACCATATCACATTCACATGCACATCACCCCCCCCCTTAGAATAGCCGCCGCCGCTTGCCCAGCCCCGGGGCGCCCGACGCACCGCCCGGCGGATAATGCCCCGGCCGCTCGCGCTTCTCCTTCCAGCGGCGGTTGGCCTCCAGCAGATGCTCCGGCTGGATCGCCCCCTCGTCCCCGCGCTCCCGCATCACCCGCCGCGCCGACTCGGTGATCTCGCCCACAAACACCTTCCCCATCCCCGCCACCACCTGCAGCACGCTGTCCGGCGCCGACTGGGCCAGCGTGTGGTTCACCACCTGCCCCCCCCCAACCGCCCCATGCGTCAGCGCGTGTCTGTCTCTCGCCATCGTCCCAGTCTTCCCCCCCCGCCCGCACAAACGTACCTTGCGCACCGACCCCTTCGACAGCCGCGACCGTCGGTAGGCCTCGTGCCGCGAGTACTGCTCGGGCGTAAACGCATCCATCAGCAGCCGCATCACCTTCTTGCGCTCCATGTCAATCGACTTTTGCAGTGAAAACTCGTCTTCTTCCAACAGCTGGTCCTCTGGGTCTGGATCTGCGTCCGCGTCTGCGTCCGCATCCGCTTCCGCCTCGCCTTCCTCCTCCCCACCCTCCTGGCCCTCGCGACCAGCAGGCACCATGGATCCCTCCGGTACCACCGACCCGTCTGCACCACCGGTGTCCAGCTCCGCATCCGAGTCCCCCTCGTTCGGCACCGCACTTTCGCTCCGTAGTGCACGCGGACGCGCCGAACCAGCACGGCTCGGGCCCCCCGTACTCGCTCGCCCGCCTCGGCCGCGGCCACGTGGCCTGCCGCGTCCCGCAGGGGGGGGGAGCCAGCCGCACTGGCGCGTGACGATCGTGGTCGTCCAGCGCCGCTGGCACCGCTGCGCCGTCCTTTGCCGCGCGGCGCGGGGCCCGCGTCGGAGCCGGGGCTGAAGGCGCGCTGGGGCGAGTAGGCCTGCGGCGGCGAGCCCGGGTGGTAGATGGGCGAGCCGGGCGACATGGGCGATCCAGAGCGTTGCATCGGCACAGGTGGAGGTGCTGAGGCTCGGCAAGGAGAGCGAGGGGGGTGGGCGGCTTGTTGGTCGCCTGTTGCCACGCGTTGGTCTGGGGGGTGTAGCCTGCGGCCTGGGCTGGCCGGCACGGGGGTGGGCGCGGCGGAAATTATTAATTACGCCCCGGGGCGGAATGGCGGGGCAGGCAAGAATGGCGACGTTTAGGTAGCTGGCTTTGCGACAAGAGCAACCTACCCAAGGTCCTGCCCCCCCCCCGCCTCCTCCCTCCACGCCTGCCATGTCCGTCTTCCGCTCCTTCCAGCCGGCCAAGGGCGACGTGTCGTCCTCCACGGCGGTCAAGTCGTCGGTCCAGCGCTCGATCCGCACCAAGCTGCTCCAGCAGTACCCCGACACGCTCGGCGCCGACGAGGGCGTGCTGCTGGAACAGATCTGGCCCAAGAAGGAACCCATCACACTCGTCAAGTTTAGTCGCGAACACGTCTCCATCCTCGTGCTCAACAAGCAGCCCCTCTTCTTCCAACACTTCGATGGCCCTTACTACCCTGAGCTTCACCTTCTCCACAAGTGTGCGTCCCCCCCCCCACCTCCGCTGCGACCTAATGGAGCATCTCTCTTCCCTCCCCATTCCTCGCTGTGCTTGACCTTACCGCTGACCCTGCCCCGTGGTATGCTAGACCCGTTCCTCATGCCCTCGGTCCAAGTCGACAGGGGTGCCATTCGCTTCGTCTTGGGCGGCGCCAATGTCATGGCACCGGGACTCTTGACGGCCGGAGGCAAGTTGCCCGACAAGGAGCACGCCCTTGCCGCCGACACGGCCATTGCGATCTTTGCCCAGGACAAGCAACTGCCATTGGCGGTCGGGTTGCTGCGGCAAGGTACCGAGGAGATTAAGGAAAAGCGCAAGGGGAGCGTGATTGATAACTTGCACACGATTGGCGGTACGTTTTTCTTCCATTCCATTCCATTTCTTTTCTTTTCTCTTGTCGGTCTTTTCGTTCAGTTTTTTTCTTTCGTGTGAGAACGACGGCGTTGGCGTGCGTCCAACAGGCAGGAGACATTGTACTAATTCCTTTCGTTCTCTACCTCCAGACGACTTGTGGAAAGTCACGGCATCGGGCGGGTTTTAGCGTGTGCCATTTCGTTCGGGTCAGCTGATCTGTTCGCCCTGCCCCCTGTTCGTCCGAGGACCCGGGGAGAGCGTCAGGACAGGCCCTCTTCATGAATCCTCTCTCTGTCATTGATCATCCTGCAGAACTACAACACCCACGCTGTCTCATTGCATAGGGGATGGGGGAGGGAGACAAAGTAACGGAGTGGTGCGATGGTAGTGTACAGTGAGCTGACGGCCCAGGATCAAGCAGAGGCAGGCGTGGGCTGCTTCCACTCGGCAAACGCCTTTTGTGCGCGCAGGCGCAACGCCGCCAAGCTATCCACCGCCGGGCGCACATCCAAATTAAACACCGCCTCATCTTCCTCGGGGTTGTCCGACGGCGCCTCGTAGTAATCAATCACATAGCGCACCTGTTCGCCGGGGCCGTCGGATCCGGCGGGCGCAGGACGCTGGATGACCCAATCGTGTCGATCAAATGGCGGCTCGGTATTGTACCTCGACGGCAGAAGCCACCCGAGCCATTGGTAGTACCGCGCTTTGGGACTCAACGTACCCGGCCGTCCTGTAAAGCGAGTCAAGGCCAATTGCGACGGATCGCTGCCGGCCAACTTTTCCCACTCGACCACCTCTTGCCACGCTCGCTCATTCAAAAAGTTGTGAATCAACACCATCATTTCCACATGCTCCTCGGGCGTCTCCCATCCTTTCCGCACAAGCGCATTGTAAAATTGCTGCGCGGACGGGTACTCCCAGTTGGCATCTTGCTCTCCCTCCTGTTTCTTGCCATGGTCCACAGGGCATTGTCCCGCAGCCGAAGGAGGGTCGTACGGTGACGCTCCAACCGCAGGAGATGTACGCGAACGCGGAATGGACGACACGACACGTTCAGTCGAAAGATGCACCGCTTGGTGCGCCGCACGGTCCTGACTCAGCGTAGGCATATTGTTCCGCGGGTCCAACTTGCTCTCGGACATGTACTTTTCGCGCTGCTCATGCGGCACGGGGCACGCCGAAGCTCCCTCGGCCGGAGGCCCCCCATGCTGCCCGTCGCAGCCGTCGCAGCGGCAAACGCGGACCGATGCGGGGACGCGGGAGCCGACGCAGCACCAGCACCAGGTCCCGCCGCGGCCGAATCAGGCTTGTGCATCGGACAGCCGGGGGGCGGTGGGGTAGCGCCGTCGGCGGCGTGAGCGTGGCTGGCATGGCGGTGCGCACTGCCCGCGGCCTGGGCCGCTGCGCTTTTGCGTTCTTGCCGGGCCTTGTGGCGCGCGTCCAGGTCGCGCGCGAGGCGGATGCGGGCAAAGTCGCCCGGGGTGGGCTGGATGCCGCTCTGGGCGCGGTGGTAGAGCAGCGCGGCAACGGTCTTGGAGTTGTTGTCGGTGTGGAAGACGGACATGGCCAGGTGGGGGTTGATGGAGGATGGATGGATGGATGGATGGATGGATGGATGGATGGATGGATGGATGGATGGATGGATGGATGGATGGATGGATGGATGGATGGATGGATGGGTGGGTGGCTGCGATTGGGATCGGGAAGGCTGCTGCTGACAAAGGAACCCACAAAAAAAACCCAGCCGAAGACAGCACGCCTTGGGCGCAGCAGGTTGCAATGTTCAGCACGTCACGTGGTTGGACTAGGCCACGTGACCCGGTGTTGGTTGTTGATTGGTTCGGGCAGCCACGACGCGTCGCTCTCCGTCCCGCCTCGTTCCTCCTCCTGGCCACCACTCCTCTGCCCACGATGCGCATCGAGGAGCTGATCATCGACGGCTTCAAGTCCTACCCCGTCCGCACCCACGTCAGCGGCTTCGACCCCAGCTTCAATGCCATCACCGGCCTCAACGGCAGCGGCAAGTCCAACATCCTCGACGCCATCTGCTTTGTCCTCGGCATCACCAACCTCACCGCCGTGCGCGCCAGCAACCTCCAAGACCTCATCTACAAGCGCGGCCAGGCCGGCGTCACCAAGGCCAGCGTCACCATCGTCTTTGACAACTCGGACCGCGCCACCTCCCCCGTCTCGTTTGAGAACTTGGCCCAGATCACCGTCACGCGCCAAATCGCCATGGGCGGCATTAGCAAGTACTTGATCAACGGCCACAAGGCCACCCTCCAGGCCGTCCAGAATATGTTCCAGTCCGTCCAGCTCAACATTAACAATCCCAACTTTCTCATCATGCAGGGCAAAATCACCAAGGTGCTCAATATGAAGCCCCCCGAGGTGCTCAGTCTTATTGAGGAAGCGGCTGGCACGCGCATGTTTGAGGACCGCAAGGAAAAGGCGCTCCGGACCATGTCCAAAAAGGACCAGAAGATTCGCGAGATGCATGCTGTACGTCCCCCCCCCCTTCCCCTTTTCCGATCTGATGGTGCGGGTGGGGTTTGGGGCCTGGGTCGGCTGGAGCTAACCATGTGCTATCCAGTTGCTCGACGAGGAGATCACCCCCAAGCTCGACAAGCTGCGACAAGAAAAACATAGTTTTCTCGAGTACCAAAAGATGACGTCTGAGCTCGAACGGCTCACCCGGCTCGCCAAGGCGTGGGAGTGGGTAACCCACCGCAAACGCTTGACCGAACGACAAGCGGCCCTGACCGCCAAGCAGGCCGAGCGCGAGGCCCTGCACGACGAACACGCCCGTCTTCGTAAGCAGATTGCCAGTCTGGAAACTGAGCTGGCCAAGATCGAGCGTCAAAGGGAGAAGGAGGCGCACCAAAGTGGCAAGCTCACCACCTTGGTCGAGCAGAACAAGGCACATGCCCACGAATTGGCCAAACTCCAAACCAGTCGTGACTTTAAACGGGCTGCGGTCAAGGAAGAACAGGCTCGTGCGACCGCGGTGGAAAAGGCTTGGTCGAGCTTCGCAAGACGCTCGCCACCAACCAATCGGAACATGAGGAACTTACGCGCCACTACTCTACGCTCCGCACCGAACACGATAAGGCACTCAACCAACTTGCTAAGGACGAAGAGTTGCTGCAGACCTTGACCACTGGCATGTCCTCGGCCCAGGGCAAGGCTGCCAACCAAGGCGGGTACATGGGGCTGATTGCCGATGCGCGCGCGCGGGAAGCTCAAGCTGCGAGCGAGATGCAACAACATCAAATGAAGGCACAACATTTGGCGCGTGAAGTAGCCACCAAACAACAGGCTCTCAAGAAAGCTACCAAGGAACAGGCTGAGATTCAACGTACCCTCGCCCAGGCCCAAAAGGAAGTAGAGGCCTTGGCACACCAGCTGCAAGCCAGTGGCGTCGATCCTACGACCAAAGCGCAGCTACAGGAAGAACGCAACCGCGTTCGCGCGCAAGTCAGTCAATTGGCCGAACAACGCGAAAGCTTGGCTTCCCGCTTGTCTGCTTTGGACTTTTCCTACACCGATCCCACACCCAACTTTGATCGGTCCAAGGTCAAAGGCCTGGTCGCCCACTTGGTTCACCTCGACCCTGAAAAGGCCAAGTATGCCACCGCGTTGGAGGTCTGTGCGGGCGGGCGACTGTACAATGTGGTGGTGGTGGAGGACGAGAAGGTAGGCAGTGCATTGCTGAGCAAAGGGCAGCTGCGTAAGCGCGTGACCCTCATCCCCCTCAACAAGATCCAAGCGTTTGTTGCTTCCGCTCAAAAAGTGGGCGCGGCCCAGAAATTGGCACCGGGCAAAGTGGATTTGGCCTTGTCGTTGGTGGGATCGGACCGGGAGGTGGCCAAGGCGCTCGAGTACGTGTTTGGCGCGACACTGATCTGCGCCGATGCAGCGACGGCCAAACAGGTCACATTTGATCATGCCGTTCGCCTCAAGAGCGTAACCTTAGACGGTGACGTGTACGACCCAGCGGGCACCTTGTCCGGAGGAAGCAAACCCTCCACCGCCGGTATCTTGCTCAAAGCCCAACAACTCAATGCCGCCTCGCGCGCCTTGGCTGACGCTCAACGCCACTTGGCCCAGATCGAACTCCAACTAAGCCAGGCCGAACAGGCCTTGGCTCAGACTGGCGGCGCGATGCGCGAACATCAGCGCAAAACCCACGCCGTGGCATTGCTCCAAGACCAATTGGATACCTGCACGGCCACTCGTCTGGAAACCGAGCTGGCCCAAGCCAAGCAGACCCAAGAACAGCTCAGCGCCGCAACGGAACAAGCCAAAGCGGCCCAGGCTCAGGCTCAAACTGACCTCGCTCACTTTCAACAACAGCTCGATGAGTTTGGCGCCGACAAGGAGGGCAAGATTGTCGAGTTGCGCAGCACGATTCAACGTCACAAACGTCGGATCGAGGGCGCTCGCGAAGAAGTCAAGACCCAAGCCAACTTGGTCCGCACGCGCACACTCCAATTGGAGCAGGTGGTGGCCGATGTCGCTGCGGCGGAACAACAGGTGGCCCAACAAGCTGACGCTGTGGCCAAGGCCCAGGCCGAGGTGGACGAACACGATGCGCGCATGGCCCAGGTCCAGGCGACCGTGGCTGAAGTCGAAAAGGCTGTGGCGGAGGAACGCGCGGCCGTGTCGGCGTACGACCAGGAATTCGCTTCGTTCCGCGATGCGGTAAGGGACAAACGACAGGCCGTGGCAGATGGCGAGTTGGCACTCAAGCAGCTGGACCATGAACTGGACAATTTACAGGCGGATTTGACGAGTAGTACCAAGCACTTGGATACGCTGCGCAAACAGTTTGCTTGGCTCGCTACGGACGAACATTTATTTGGTGTCCAGGCCGGACCTTACGACTTTGCCGCGACCAATATGAAGACGGTGTTGGCTGAGTGTGCGACGTTGGAGGAACGTCAGCGCGGCTTGTCACGGAAAGTCAACCCGTCCGTGATGAGTACGATCGATAGTGTGGAGAAAAAGGAGACGGCACTCAAACGCATGGTCTCCCAAATCTCCGCGACAAGGCAAAGATCAACGAGACGATCGTCGAACTGGACCGGTACAAGAAAGATGCATTGGAAAAAACGTGGCGCAAAGTGAATGGTGACTTTGGCGAGATCTTTGCGGAATTGTTACCGGGTAACTACGCCAAGTTGCAGCCGCCCGAGGGACAAGAGTTGGTGCAAGGCTTGGAAGTCAAGGTGCAACTGGGCTCGGTGTGGAAACAGTCCTTGACCGAGTTGTCGGGAGGACAACGATCGTTGATTGCCTTGTCACTCATCATGAGCTTGCTCCAGTTCAAACCAGCTCCAATGTACATTCTCGATGAGATTGATGCGGCACTCGACTTGAGTCATACCCAACATATTGGCCAACTATTCAAACACCGTTTCCGCGGTTCTCAGTTCATCGTCGCTCCCTCAAAGAAGGCTTGTTTACCAATGCCAACGTGCTCTTCCGCGCACGCTTCCGCGATGGCACATCCGTCGTCGAACGTGTTGTCCAGTCGAACGCAGCTAAAGCCCGATCCCTCCCCCCTCCCGCTGCGTCCTCAGGCAAGGAAAATATCCCCACCGCCTCGGTCACGCGGCGAACACGGGCGTAAGCTCCGTGTACGGGTACAAGAGTACAAGAGTACAAGAGTACAAGAGTACAAGAGTACAAGAGTACAAGAGTACAAGAGTACAAGAGTACAAGAGTACGCAGCCGGTTTCGGTTGGCTTTTCCTCCGCGGCTGATGTTCTGATCTTATTTGGGCCTCGTTTCTATGGCCTACTCACGCGCCCAATAGGCCTACCTCGGTTCGTGCGCGCAGTTTCGTCTTCGGTTGTGGGGAACGCTACATGATGGTTTGGTAGTTGGTATACTTTTATTTCTTTTTTGGTCTCCTTGTCGTTCTCGGTGTCATTCATTCTACGTCCTAGGCTGGGGTACCGGTCTAAGATCTAAAGGGAGGCTTTTGTCGTAGCGTACGCGGGGGTGAGGAGGGAGGGGTAAATCGTCAGACGGTCGTTATGCATTATGGTGCGTGAGATCTGAGGGGTGGCTCGGCCCAGGGTAGAGGGCGACAGCTGTGGGTTTGTGCGGGGGGAGAGTCGGAGGAACGGACCCGAAATGGTAGGCACAAGGCACACACAGTAGAAGACCACAAGGAAAGAAGGGTGTCCGGCACGGAGGACAGTGCTTGCATTGCGCATTGACAAGGGGAAAGAGGACAAGATGAGAGACAACTCAAGGACAGAATGAAATGAAAAGCAAGGACGAGTGAAGTGGGGGGGAAACAGGATGGGAGATGAGAGGTGAGATCGATGAGATCGGAGAGAGAGAAAAGAAAAAGAAAAAGCAAACAAAGTCAAGACGACGGACTGCGTTGATGCGTTGATGCGGTGATGCGGTTTAGGCCGTGGCACTTCCGTTGATGTGGCGGAGGGGGATGGTCCCAGTAAATCTTCTGGGCGTATTCGCGGATAGGGGAAGAGATGAATCTTCAATCTCCTCCACCCGTCCCGCCGCCACCTTGAGCACATTCTCATTCACCGACCACGAACCCAGAATGTCCACGTGGTCCCCGGTCGTCGTGCCACCACGCAGGTCCAGCGTGTTGGGCTGGTGCTTGACTTCGTGCACGATCACCTTGATCCAGCCGGGTTGTACCGCTTCCGTTTCCATCCTTCCACCGCCATCGCACCCAGCGAAAGCAGCGAAACTGTCCCGTCGCCTTCGCCCATACGGCACCCAGCCCGCGTGCCCAGTCCTCCATCCGTGCCAAGCGTATGCACCGAACTGTCGATCCACGCTGACCGAGCGGTAGGGAACGCTTGCTGCGTCGAGTTGCCTTCCGTCCCGTTCGGACCAGGACACGTCTCGCACTCCCCTTCCAACTCCACATTGTCATCCACCTCACCTTGCGTCTCGAATGGCCCATGCTCGATCCAGTACGCCCGCTCGGTCGGCTTGCCCTCGCCATACAGACACACCAACTTCATCGATGGCGCATACGGCAGCGCCACTTCCAATGGGTTGGTCCATGTCCGTGGATCGTTCGCTCCATTCCAGGCAATCTTGTCCGCATCGTACTCAATCCCGTTGCTGTAGTTGTAATACACACTTTCTTGGTACCACGAAGGCGCATGGGACAAGAGGAACGGCAAGGCATCTTGCGCGCTAATGTTGCGCTCCACCGCATACGGTCCCAACGCTTCTTGATCCTCCTTGGACAGCGGTGGGCTGGCACGAAAGTTGTACAACATGCCAAACGTCTCGTCCTTTGGAGGCGACGGGTCTTGCGTCACGTTTTCTGCTTTCCATTCGCCGCCACCGACGGCGGTGCTGTTGGGCAACGAGATGAGCGGATCGTCCGGCGCACCCTCCGGACCACCCCATACCGCCGCCCCACCTTTCAACAGCATCGACGACGACCCGGACCAGGAACGCATCAAGTCCACCCGCTCTTGCCGTGAAAAGAACTTTTCCAAAATGTACGCCGCTGGCGGTGGCAACTCCACCGTGTCCCGCATCTCGCCCGTAAACAGCGCCGCCATGGCTTTCGGCACACCCAACCATGTCCCAGCAATCGAAACGAACGATTCAATGTGCTCCTCGACCCACTGCGGTCCGCCGTTGCCAAATTTCGGTCCAGACGCTTCAACCCACTTGAGAAGTAGAGCATCACCGTCGTGCCCATACTGTGACTGACCAGCACTGTCTTCAACCCGAGATCACGCTTGTTGGTCTCAATGTGCCGCTTGAGACGCGTAAAGTACCGGTCACGCTCTTCCAGGTTGACCATGCTCAGGCGCCAGTCATACCCAGCTAGAAAGAGGTTGCCAGGATCGTACCCGATCGCAGCTAGGTTCTGGTAGATGCGCTGCCAAATCCAGTAGCCGGTAATAAAGTAATCGGCGGCATCCAACCCCTGCGCCGCTCGTACACGGAATCCGGCAGGATCGAGACCGGTTTGCTCGTCTAACCGCATCTGGTTCACCCACCCTTCCTTGTCAAACACAATTGCGCGCATCATGGTCGCTGTGCCCCATAAGCCGTTTGGGAAATTGCTCTGCTCGGCTTCCCCGTCGACCAGCTTTCCAACCCGGTACTGATGGATGCCCGGTACGAGCACGACGGGGTGGTGTGCTCGGTAGCCCTCCTTGGCCAGGGCCATGCCGGTGGAAAAGTCGTTGCTGCGCAACCACTCTTTGGGCGCAGCAAACAGTCGATCCCCAATATCCGTCAAGTCGTTCGACCCAAACTGGCTGAGCGAGATTTTCTTGAGATCAATCCCAAACTGGTCCTGCACCACCGACAGCGCCGTCTGCATTTGCGCGTCCATGCCGTGCGAACCAAAAGACATGAGCGCAGCACCGAGCAGGATGCCGACGCTGAACAGTACCCGGTGGTGCGGCTGCGCGGTGCAAGACGCGTAAGGAACGGCAGCTGGTCCAGATCAAGGTCATTGAGCTTGCTCCCGGCGCATCGACAGAGTACGTGTACTTGCTCTTGCCCTTGGACGAGCGGTGCGACTGGCGGCGGTGGAGGACGATGCGCTGCGGAGGTCGTCGTCGTTGTCGTTGTCGTTGTCGTCGTCGTTGTCGTTGTCGTTGTCGTTGGCCTTGTCGGCGGTGCTGGGGCTGGCGTTGGTGGGGGTGGGCTCGGACTCGGACTCGGAGTCGGAGGCAGCGGCCTTGCGGGGCCGGCGGCGGCGGGGGTGGGCGGCGGCCAGGGGGGGACGAGGGACAAGCGAGCGAACACACGAGCGAATGCGCTCAGCGTGGGCGGAAGAGCGGGCGGGCGGAATGGGCGCAACCAGGTGCTTAGGGTTAATGTCCATGTCACAGCGGAATGCCCTGCGGAAATGCGATTTGACATTTGCCCCACACTTGGCCCGCTGAGTCGGATGTGCGCAGTCGCTGGTCACGTGCGCCGCCGGGCGTGGGAGCGCAGGTCTCTTCCCTAAGGCTTAACCCTTAACCCTCAGGCTGAGGACTCTGCCTGCTCGCCCCCCACCGCCCTGCGCCGACGCCCATGGTGGTCCCCCCGCCCCTCGGCGGTGCTCAGCGTGTTTGGGCCCGGCGGCGTCTTCCTTGCCTCGGCCACTGCCCCCGCCACCATCTCTGCCACTGCCCCTGATACCGCCCATGATACCGTCCCTGCGTCGTCCCCCCCCGACACGCCCCAAGTCGTGCCCGGCACGGCCGGCGCCGTGTTCCTCGCCCCCCCGCACCACTACCCGCACGCCGCCGACGACGTGGGCTTCCTCGACAGATCGAGGCGGTGCGACAGGCGATGGCCAACGGCGTGCATCCCCAACTCATCGCCCAGGGCTCCAGTGGCTCCTACTTGGCCCGCGCACGCGTCCCTCTCCCCGCCGACGCGGCCCAGGAGGACGACGAGATGGTCTGGACCACCTTGCCCGTCGGCGTGTTCAAGCCACAAGACGAAGAGCCGTACGGCGAAATGAACCCGAAACGTCAAGTGCTAGGCAAGTACCTGTGGTGGGCCATGGGCCGCGCTTGCCTGTGCCCTCGTTTAGTTACTTGAGCGAAGTCGGCGCCTCTCGCCTCGACGACCACTTGGGCCTCGGCATCGTGCCCCCCACCCAACTCGTCAGCTTGGCCAGCCCGGCATTTTGTTACTCCCTCCACGACCGCCAGGCCCAAGCGGAGGGAAACCGTTGCCCAGCAAATGGGGCAGTTACCAGCGCTTTCTCCATGGATACCAGACCTTGAGTCAGTTCCTCCGCCAAACATCCTTGGCCCGGCAAGGCCGCTGAGCTCCAACGCGATTTGGACCGCGAACACGCGCCCACGATCGCGCTCGACGCGAAGGCCAAGCCCACGCGGAACAAGAACATGAACGTGAACATGAACATGAACATGAACATGAACATGAACATGAACAAGAACAAGAACGAGAACACAAACGTGATTCAAGTGACCAGGCCGACTTGCTACCCCCGCCACCCACGACTGTGCCTTTACCTCCTGCTTCTCAGCATGTCCCTATCCACTCTCTCCCCTCGGTCCCCACGTCGGACACGTTTGTATGGACGCCAGCGCTGATGCAGAGTTTCCGGTTGCAGATGGAACAGTTGGTGGTGCTGGATTATTTGATGCGCAACACCGATCGTGGCTTGGACAATGCGATGGTGCGCTGTGTGCGCTCGGAAAGTTCAGGCGAATGGGAAATGAAAATTGGCGCTATTGACTCGTCCTTGTCCTTCCCGCATTCGCACCCAAAGGGAATGCGCGAGTACCCATTTGGATGGCTTTGGTTACCGGCCGATATGGTCGCACATCCTTTCTCACCTCAACTACGCCAACGCTTGTTGCCCCGCTTGGTGGACCCCGTGTGGTGGCACGAACTCGCAGCTAGCTTGCGCTCCCTCTTCTCTACCGACCCGGGCTTTGACGAACAACGATTCCAAGACCAAATGGCCGTGATCAAGGGCCAGGGATGCAATTTGATCGAAAGCTTGCGCTGCCCAACGGACGGTACGTGCCTTCTCCTCGAAGTATCCAGCCCAGCCCCAACGCCGCAGAGCACACAAAGCCCCAGGGGGAAAAAGAAAAGAAAAAGAGAGGGCAAGACGGGCATGGGCGGGGTGATGTGTATATATGTGTGTGTGTATGTGCTGAGCGCTGACATTGCCTGACGTGTGGTAGGCGCATTTGAGTTGTGTGCGCGCGCCGAAGAAATTGGTCGTGACGGATTCGGCCGAGATGACTGCGAATGAGTTGTGGCGTTGGTGTGCCGGCAGGGTGGAGCAGCAGTTGTGGGATCAACAGGATGCGAATGCGGATGCGAATGCGGTTGCGGTTGCGGATGCGGTTGCGGAGGCGGATGCGGATACGGAGGCAGCTTCCAACGTCCAGGTCAATGACTCTGTTCCCGTTCCCGTTCCCGTTTCCGTTCCCGATCCCGTTCTCGTGCCCGGGACGGATCTGCCTGATGCTGCCACCCCACCACGCGGTGGAAGGACAAACCTTGATGGGGAAGGTGACCATGACAAAGGCCAAGGTCAAGACAAAGATCAAGACCAAGATCAAGATCAAGATCAAGACCAAGGTCAAGGTCAAGATCAAGACAAAGATCAACACCAAGAAGACCCAGCCCCAGATCAGAGCCAGAGCCAGACTCACACCAAGACTCAGTGCAAGCCCAAGCGCCAGCCCAAGGTACAGTGCCCGCGACAAGCAGAGCGAGCCAAGGGGGGAGCCCAACGGAGGCGCTGCTGCTGCGTCGGCTGCTACCGCGTCGGCTGCTACCACGTCGGCGGCGGTACCGGTGCGCTGGCTGGCATCGACGGCGGTGGTGCTGCAGGCCGACTTGGCAGCGGCGGTGATTGAGCAAGCGCAGCGGTCGCTGCATCCGGCGGCGTCGGCAGAGCAGGCAGGGGCAGCGGAGGGCGACGTGCGGGCGATGGGCTTGCCGGTGGCGGAGGAGGAGGAAGGCGCGGGACAGGTGGTGGAGCGGAGCGGGGGTGGTGGCGGATGGGTCGCGGGGGCTAATCTGGTGGTACTAAGGATAAGCATAAACTGCACCAGAGCTGTAGCGTTGGTATTGGTGTGTATTTCGTAGGCTGTGTGGCGCTGGCCCATATAGGGTGTGGATGGGTGGCTAGGGTTTTGTTGCCTCCATCTCGTCCACAGCACCTTCTAACTCCCCTCCGCCTCGGCCGGCATGCCTGGCGTCGAGGCCCCCTGGTGCCGACGAGCGCCTCGCCGCCCGCCTCGCTGCGCTCCAGCTTGGCGCCCCACCACCGCCACCGCCACCGCCACCGCCACCGCCACCGCCACCACCCGCCTCCTCTCCGCCCCGCCGCCCGCGCAGCACCGCCACCCACCGCACGGCCACCACCACCGCACTGCGCTCAGCACGCGCACCGGGCCGCTCCACCCGGCTCTGCAGACCGACCTCGTGGGGCCCGCGTCCCTTGTCCCGCGCCAACGCCGTCCGGCACGGCGCTCGCCCACTTCTGCCTCCACCTCTCCTCCTGCAGCTGGAGGGAGCTTGTTCCCCCCCGGGCGCGGCACGTGGGCCAGCGACCGTCGAGGCCCAGTTGATCCCTCGCTTGCATGGCGTTCGCCACGCCCACTTGGCCCATCACAACCAATCCATTTACTCGGCCTTTCAGTTTTCTCATCCTTACCCCCCATGCGCGTTTCGGCCCAGCCTCCCGCAGCGCCCTTGCCCCCCCCACGCGCAAGGTCCCTGTGGATGCGCCGGACAAGGCGGACAAGGTGGACAAGGCGGACAAGGTGGACAAGGCGCTGCCCCGCCACCGTTGGATACCCTGCCACCTCCGTCCCCTGCTCTCACGCGGGCGGGGCACTTGCTTCCCCCCATGGAGATGCAGAGGAGGAAGCAGCCGCAGGGGCAGAACGAGAAGCAGTGGGCGAAGCAGTGGGAGCGGGAGGGAGAGGGGAGAGGGTCAAGGCGAGGAAGAAGGTAGACGAGGCAAATGGGACGAAGGACCAATCCCGCCCACCTTACCCCCTTTCCACCCCCCTCACCGACGTGCGACAAGCGGGACGAAATGGTCCGCGTTGCTCACCCCCAATCCATTCGCCCTCGTCCTCCTCCTGCTGCAACTGCTGCTGCTGCTGCTGCACATCCTCTTCCCCTTCCTCCCCTTCCTCCCCTCCTTCGGGCGCATACGAATCCGCCCACGAACTTAGCCCCCCCCTTGCACACCTATACCCATGCGCATACCCAATCTCTACCCCACCCGCCACCGCAAGCCCAACCGCCACGCAACCGCAAACGCAAGCGCAAGCGCACGTCCGTGGTCCCTCCCCATCCGAACCTTACTCCACCGCACCTCATCATCTCACCCTTTCGCCCTCCTGACCCAGCCGCTCCCTTCCTCTGCACCTTGGCACCACCCTCACCCTCCTTCTCCACCACATTTCCCCGCAACCGCCCCACCACCGGCACCACCGCTACACCCACCCGCCGACCCACCCGAGCCCGTTGCGCACCCACCTAGACCGCCGCAGGTGCAGGCCCACGCGCAGGGACAACAACGTGGGTATGACGGTTACGCACCGTTGCATGCCCAAGCCCAAGCCCAAGCCCAAGCCCAAGCCCAAGCCCAAGCCCAAGCCCAAGCCCAACCCAAGCCCAAGCCCAAGCTCAAGCCCAAGCCCAAGCTCAAGCCCAAGCCCAAGCTCAATCCCAAGCTCAAGCTCAATCCCAAGCCCACATGGTAGAACAGCAGCGACGGGCACGGTACGAGGCCGATCGGGTAGCGCAAGCGTTGGTGCGAACGCCGGCCGAGTGGGAACGGTGGGTACCTGCTCCGGGCGTACTGGGTCCCGCTCCCACCCACAACACTCAACTTGATTCCCGTGGTCTGAGTGACCAACGTACCCAAGCCCATCCCACGGGCCCCGTGACTTGCCCGCCGCGCCGCAGTTCGGCTCGGCGCCCCAGGGGGTCCGCCGGGCGCCGGACCAGGCCAAAGAACGCCCAGATCGGGTGGTTAAGGAACGGGCGGACAGGTTGGCCAAGCAGGAGGCTGACCGGCTGGCCAAGGAGCAGGCGGACCGGTTGGCCAAGCAGGAGGCTGATCGGCTGGCCAAGGAGCAGGCGGATTGGCTAGCTAAGGAACGGACGGACCGGTTGGCCAAAGAGAGGGGGGGTTGGCTAAGGAACGCGCGGACCAGTTGATAAAAGAACGGTCCGACCAGTTGGCCAAACAGGAGGCTGACCGGCTGGCCAAGGAGCAGGTGGACCGGTTGGCCAAAGAACGTGCGGATCGGTTAGCTAAGGAACGGGCGGAACGACTGGCCAAAGAGGAGGCTGATCGGCTCGCCAAAGAGAAGGAGGAAAGGTTGGCCAAAGAACGTGCGGAACGGCTGGCCAAAGAGGAGGCTGATCGGTTAGCCAAACAAGAGGCTGATCGGCTGGCCAAAGAACGAGCGGACCGATTGGCCAAGCAGGAGGCGGACCGGCTGGCCAAACAGGAGGCTGATCGGCTGGCCAAAAAAGGGAGGCACGGTTGGCAAAAGAACGTGCGGACCGGTTGGCCAAGCAGGAGGCGGACCGGCTGGCCAAACAGGAGGCTGATCGGTTAGCCAAACAAGAGGCTGATCGGTTGGCGAAAGAAAGGGAGGAACGTTTAGTCAAGGAACGGGAGGAACGGCTGGCCAAGGAACAGGCGGTCCGGTTGGCCAACGAACAAGAACAGACTCAGGCGCAGCGAATTGCCAAGCAGCGGGCCGAGACGTTGGCGAAAGAGCAAGCGGCACGTTTGGCTCAGGAACAAGGTGATCGCGTGGCTCACGAGCAGCCGCCCCCGCGCGACGCAGAAGCTCGACAGCGAGCCGAGCGAGCGAGCCGGGCGCAACGCCAAGAACTGGAACGTGCCCAGCAAGAGCGCCTCGCCAAGAAACGCCAACTTGACGCCCAGAGAATCGAGCGAGAACGACGTGCTGCTGTGGCAGACCAAGGTATGGCAGCGCAGCAGATGGACCATCAGGCGCGTAGGGTACCAAGGCCCGAGCCTCCAGCCTCCGTGGAACGCAACGTGGGCACCACGGAGCCTACGCCGCGTGGTCCTGCTCTCGCGGCCTACGCTTCGGGACCCGAACGGGAACCTCCTTCTCTTTTCACCTTGGGCTTGGCGAGCTTGGGTAGCTCGTCGCCGTTGAGTGAGCCGCCTTCGGACGGTGACTCGGCCGTCGCCTCAGTCGGCACGGATGCGTTGTCGCGTGCACCGAGCGTGATGTACATTGGCTCCCGTCGGGCGCCCTTGTCCTCCGTCCGACGAGCACCCAGTGTCATTGCCCTACCCGCACCGGCTCGACCGACCCCCGCTTCAGCGTCCCGTGCTCGCCAGCACCCGCATCGAGCAGGCCCTCCCTCTGGTTTGCCAGCGCAGCGCACTGTCGTGCCTGCCCCCCCTCCTGCCGTCCCACCTGCCCCCACCCTCCCTCCTCCTGCGCTGCCTGCCACGGGTCTTACCACCACCACACCTGCACCCACACCTGCACCCGCACCCACACCTGCACCTATGCCTCTGTCACTGCTCCGCCCGTCACCGTCGCCATCGCCTTCTCCGCCTCGTCGGGCGGCTGGGCCAGGACGCAGTCCACTCCGCAAAGTTCCCGACGGATCCCGGACTGTCAAGTGCCGCTGTGCCGGGGTGAGAAGGATGGCACGCGTTGCTCGCGCACGGTTACGGTGTGCGGCCGTTACGGCCCTTACGGCACAAGGATACCGTCCTGTCCTACTTTCGTCCGGGGTCGGATGTGTGCGTAGTAAGTGACTCGTCGGACGAGGCGACGGAGGAAGGAGAAGAAGATGAGGAGGAGGAAGAGGAGGAAGAAGAGGAGGTGGGAGAGCAAACGAATGGGCACGGGGGAAGGAAAAACAAAAACAAAAACAAAAGAGTGCCAAGACATCGTGCGAACGCGGACGAAAGTATTGGTTTGGCCAGCCCAGCTCGGCCCGAGTTTTGCTTTCAACACATTACCGAGATCAACCGTTCCTCGGGCTTTGCTCTGCCGGACGGAACACTGTTTTCGTTTGGCGACTACTTTACTACCTCTCCTCCCGCCCCACCGGGTACAGGCACAGGCACAGGCACAGGAACAGGCACAGGGACTGGGATTGGGACCGGTACAGGGACCGGTACAGAGGCCGAGGCGGGGAGAGCACGTACGCCGGCCCGACCAGCCCCGGCACATGTCAGTCCCGCCGCCAGCGGCCAAGTTGCGAGCGATCCTGTCGCGTCCGGTGCGCGCGGCCGACGCAGCGTCCGAGGGATTCCTCTACTTGTTCCGGCTCGAGGGGGCAGTGGGACAGAGACGCTGCTCAAGGTGGGCAGGGCAGGGAACGTGTACAAACGCATCGCGCAGTGGCGGGACCAATGCGCATCGCACGAACCGTTTCTGCTGGGTTTGTTCCCGTCGACAGGGACGACGGCGGCGGCAGTGGCGGGAAGCGCGCTGCCAGGGCTCGGCGGGCTGGAGCGCGGCGCGCGCGGAGTGCGTCTGTCGCACCTGTGGGAGTACCTGGTGCACACGGAGCTGGACGAGTATGCGCAGCGGGTGCGCTCGGCGTGCGCCGACTGCGGGCGCGTGCACCGCGAGGTGTTTGCCTTTGGCCGCGCGGAGGGCGAGGACCCCCAGCAGCTCGCCACGGCGGCCATTGTGCGCTGGCTCGATGCGGTGCGCCGGATGGGTGGGAGTGTAGCCTAACGCACTTAGTACACCCTCCACACTCTGTATAGATCTACGCTCTGTATAGATCCACCCTCTGCATAGATCTACACTTGAGTCGGAATATATGTGACTTGCGTCTGATATACGATACACGTGACGCACCGTAGGGTTCGGCTAGGGTTGGGCGCTGCTGACGTCAGCCGCAGTTGCCCCCCAGCGCGTCGCGTTCCTCGCTCCCCGCTTCCTAGCGCCTCCATCGCTGCTGCGGGCATGTCGGAGCTCAACGTCAGCGGCGCGCCCGACGAGGGCTTCCTCCACGACCACGCCTACAAGACCCGCCTCGCCGCCCTCCTCCCGCCGCTCCGCTCCGCCCTCGCCGCCTCCGCCCTCCCCATCCCCACCGCCACCGCCCAGCTCGCCGCCAGCGACCTCGCCGACCTCGCCTACCGCCTCCAGCTCTTCCAGCACCAGCGCCTCGGCCACGATGCCAAGCGCCCCGCCAACCCACGCGGCAAGCGCCGCGCCCACCCCGTCCGCATCCCCGCCGACTTCTTCCTCACCACCGTCTCCGCCGCCCGCCCCGCCACGCCCATCGGCCCCGACGCGCCCCTCCGCCACGTGCTCCAGCACGCCCTCCTCTACCTCCAGAGCCACCGCAGACACGGCTGGGCCGACATGGCCGACGACGCCGCTGTCCCCTTTTACTGCGGCCTGGTCCAGGCCGTGCGCCAGGCCTCGTCCAGCACGACATCCTCCGCACCCCGCGCATCGCCGCCTCGGGCGACTGGACCGGCGCTCAGATCGACCATTACAAGGCCCTGGCCGACCAGCTCGAAGGTACGTTTTCTCCCTCTCTTTTCTCGCCTCTCCTTCCTCCTCTCCTCTGGCTTGACCCCGGACGGACCCGGAGCAAATGGACTGACCAACGCGGCGTGCCTCTGTTCTGCTTGCTCGTCTGCAGCCACCTGGGTTGCCTCGGAAAGCGAAGCCACCCATCTCCTCTTCCACCCGGACCCGAGCGAAGCCAGCGGGCCCCAAGAAGAATATTTCCGCTCCGTAGCCAAACGGGGCAAGAAAACCTTGATTCACGTATGGTATCGGCCCAACTCGTACGATACCTGGTTGCCCGCCTCGCCCACCCGCCCTTTCGCCCCGCCCGACGAACCGGAACAAGCACGCGACGTGGACACCCACCCGTGGCTCATCAGTGCTCGTTGGCTCGACGATGGAGTCGCCTATAACGAGTGGATGAACGAGGAGGATTACGAAAAGGAGGACAATGATGAGGAACCCTCTGTGGATGCGCATCCGGCCCCGGCCGAATCTCCAACTGAGCCGACTCAGGCGAAGGCTCCTGTCGCGTCCACCACCAAGTCCAAGTCCAAGACCAGGTCCAAGGCCAAGGCCAGGGCCCAATCTCATGCTCACTCCAAGTCCGAACCTGAAACCACATCGTCCGAGCCGGCGCCTACGCCTGCCCCTGCGCCTGAGCCTGTGCCCGAAGCCGAGCCGGAACCCGCGCCCGAACCGGAACCCGAACCGGAACCCGCTCCAGCTGCTACCGCCACACCTACTGCCCCTGCTGCCCCCGAGAAAAAGAAGACCCGCATCTCCATCAACTTGAAGCGCCGTGCGCGTGAACCCACGTCCGAAGTGGAGGAACCCACCGTGGGCGTCATCCCGGCCACTGCCGTCAATCTCTCTGCCTCGGCCATCCCTGGCAAGCGCAGCGAGCAGGATCCTTACCCCGATGGCGTGCTGGGCAACATTCCCCCTGTTCCCGAGCCTGAGGGGGAGGTGAGTGCGGAGCGGGGCGAGGCGGACGTGGTGATGGGTGAAGCTTTCGTCTCGTCTGCCAAGTCCGGCGGAGATAAAGATGCGGATGCGGACCCAGCCAAGACCGATGGGACGACGGATCTGAAGAAGGACAAGGACGCAGAACCGACCGATGATACGGCAGCGCTGGAGGCGGCGGTGCAGCAGGCGTTTCTGCAACAGGCACAACAGGTCGCACAACAGTACCTCCTCGCCGTCCAGACCCAGAGGTGATCGTGCCTTCCTACTCGAAATGGTTTGACCTGGCCAAGGTTCACCCGCTGGAAAAACGCGCACTGCCCGAATTCTTCCTCCCCGTCCCGAGCCGGACCAAAAATCCGGGCGTGTACAAGACCTACCGCGACTTTATGGTGCACACCTTCCGACTCAACCCGAGCGAGTACCTTACCTTTACCGCTTGTCGGCGCAACCTCGCAGGCGATGTGGCGGCCATGAGCCGCGTCCATGCCTTTCTCGAACAATGGGGGTTGATCAATTACCAGATTGATCCGGATACCAAGGCATCGGCATTGGTGCCTCCGTTAACAGGCCACTTTGACGTGACGCTCGATGCTCCAGGTACCGTGCGCGCACGTCGCCCCCCCCCCCAACGGACAAGGCAAGCAGGATACGCAGGGATCTGATCCCACCCTACCTGACCCGCGACTTCCACCGCGCGCACCAGCGAGTCCCACCGTGTGCTCCAACAGGCACTGTACCGCTCCACCGCCCTCGTCCCAGCCGCCCAACCTGACGCTTCCACTGCCACTGCCACTGCCGCTCACGCCAACTCGACCGACACCGAACCCCAACTGGAACTGGAACCCAAATGGTGTGCCACCTGCGGCACCGACTGTACCGCCGAACGATACCAGGCAGTCAATGTCTCCTTCACGCTGTGTCCAGGATGCTACCAGCAAGGGAAGTTCCCACCCGCCTTGTTCTCCGGCAACTTTATCCGTATCGCCCCACCTCCCGCTTCTACGGCACCTACGGCAGGCACCACGTCCGACTCCGCTGGCTGGACCCAGCACGAAATTCTTCGTCTGCTCGAAGGCTTGGAGATGTACCAAGACGATTGGGGCGCCGTCGCAACCCACGTCGAATCCAAATCGCGCGAAGCGTGTTTGCTCAAATTCCTCTCTTTGCCCATTGAAGATGCTCACTTGGCCCCGATCGCGCTGATGGCCTCCCGTTCGCATCAGCCGCTAACCCGGTCATGAGCTTGGTACGCTTCCTCGCCACAGCTGTCTCCCGGCCGTCGCGGCGTCCGCGGCTCAGGCTGCCTTGGGCCAGTTGACCGATGGCGTGCGTCTGGACCAACTCGGACACAGTCTGGGACAGGGTCTGGAACTGGAAAAGGGACTGGGAGAGGGACAAGGCCAAGGCCAAAGTCAAACCAAAACCAAAACGAAAACCAAAATGAGGTTGGTGCGCTCTGATCCGCTGCCTACCCACCCGGACCCAATGCAGCTCGACTCGCTCGAGACCCAGAAGGACACCTCGATGGATATGGACGTTGAGAAGCGCACCCAACCGACCAGTGAGACCCAACCGCAGCCGCACACGGTCCCGTCGGAGACGGACAAACTTGCCGAAACAGAGACCAAGATGGACACCGAGCAGACGGAGCAAACGGAACAGACGGGAAGGGGACCTGACGAGGAGACGCACAAGGCCGCTGAGACAGCGCAGGAAGAGGTACCGGCAGCAGCGCTGCATACGCTCCAAACCCAGCAGCGTAAACGGAAACGTGCCCTGGCCGAGACGGGGACGGAAACGGAGACGTCCCCCGACCGGCCCGGTCGCTTTGCAGTCGGACGACGATCGGAGAAAGAAAGGCAGAGCAAGAGCGAGAGCGAGAGCGAGAACCAAAGCCAAAGCCAGAACCAGAACCAGAGTAAGACCAACCACGTTTGCCCCCACGGCGGTGCAGCGCGCGGCGGCGATCGCACTGGGTGCGGCGGCAGCCAAGGCCCACGTGCTCGCGTCGTTGGAAGAGAGGGAATGTCAGCGCTTAGTGGCGCGGATCGTGGAGGCTCAAATGCGCAAGATGGAACTCAAGATGACCCAATTTGAGCGGTTGGAACGGCTACTCGAAGCGGAACAGACTCGGCTCGAGCACTACCGTTCTGACCTTGCTCATGATCGCGATTCTGTCCAACGACAACTCAAGGATGTCACGGAATTGTTGGCTACCGCGGCGGCTGATCCGTCACTCGTCCCCCCGGCCCGCGTCGATGCTGTAGCTAGTTCCGCTGCGTATGGCGTCCCTCAGCCAGGGACTGTCCACCCTCATCCGGCTCCTAGTTTCCCCCCTAACGGCGCGTTCCAACGTATCTAGTGTCCCCCCTGGGCTCACGGTACGGTGCACGGTGCGCTGTGGTCCGTCCTCCCGTTCTCAGGGGCTGGGGAGGATGGAGGATGCAGAGAGGAGAGAGGTGGGCGAATGGGATTTTTTCTTGATTTGGTCACTGTGACATGTAATGCCCCCCGTGGGCCATGTAACGTGCGACGGGCGACGGGCGACAAACGGTCGGTATCGTTGTTGCTGCTTGATGCAGGGCATGTATGGTGCATGGTGAGTACTCAGACTGAGTATGAGTATGAGTATGAGTATGAGTAGCCTACGTGTCAGCGGTGGTAGAGTGTAGAGTCAGCTGGGTAGTACGATTCAGAGTCCTTCCCTCGCCACTTCGATCGGTAGTACTGAGTACTATATGATGATAGTAGAGGTTAGGCCGAGGCACAGAGAGTCAACCAGCCCCCCCGCCCCCCACTTTGCCAGGCAGTGCAATGCAATGCGCAATGCGGCGAGCCGGGTCGAGGGTCCAAGCGAAATGGAGAGTGGTGCAAGTGGGCGAGTAGTATATAGGCAAGGGGTAGCAAGAATACAATTCACAATGTCATAAGGTCATCCGTCCCCTCGCGCCATCTCGGTCCGAGGTGGTGCCGTCCACATTCCAATCGCACTATGCTTGGGACACGGAACCAAACAGGTGAGGCTAGGCGGGTTCCACTCAGGGCTAGGACGAGGAATCGGAATCGGTCGGTGGACCTCCACCCTCCCATCTCGGTCCCGATTGAGGTCGAGCACACAGGTCAAGCAGGTCGAGCAAGTGAAGCAAGTGGAGTAAGTCAAGAATGAGGGACGCCATTCCGGGTGTTGGATGAACTGCTGGTCTCATCATCGCCTGCCTCTCCTTTGGCCTTGTCGCGCTCCTTAGGGCCGTGGTAGTGTAACAATCTATGGGGCTAGCTATCTAGGGCTGCATCACCAATAGTCACAACGGGAATACGAATAGAGTACATGCGCAAGGACACAGCTGCCCACAACGTTGGTTGGTTATACCTACGCACCGAACCGGACGGCCACGATGGATGGGAGTCAGTATACGGACTACTGGAAGGAGCTGTGGGGGGGAGGCGGCAAAAGAGCGTCCCAAACACAAAGGGGGGGAGAGAAGGAGACGGAGCCCAAACACGTATACGTACAGAAACAATCTCCTTTTCCAGTGCCAACACTTCGCGCGTGAACAGTTCGCGCCGTTTCTTGGCAGCTGCTACTTTGGCCCGCAACATCTGCACCTCCCTCTCGGCCGCGACCGAGGCGGCCGTCTTGACGGGCGCACGGCGCGCGGGGGGCGGGGGGTCCAACTTGATTCCCGCCTCGTCGAGTTGGGATTGAAGTTGCATGGTCTGCAGGACGGAAGTGGGGGGGGGCGTTGGTGAGTAAAATGGAGCAACAGAGGGGGGGAGAAAGGGGAAGGGGAAAAGGAAATGGGAAATAGGACGGAGGAAGACAAGGGGGGGATAGAGAATGGAGGGAGAAGGGAGAACGGACCTTGTTGCGGAGCGTCTTCATCTGTCGTTCCTCCCGCTCGAGACTCTCCTTGGCCTTCTCGTAAGCTGGAGGATCTGGGGCTGGATCTCGGAGCTGAGGTGGTCGCGTGCCTTGGCCAGTTCGGACACGCTGACCAGATCAAAGTGGCGCTGGTTGGCCAAGACGCGCTTGAGCGGGGCAAATCGGCCGTCGCCTCGGCCACCGCGCCATTGGCCAGCTCGAGGTGCTGGCACGACACCGACACGGCCTCGACGCATTTCTCAATGTTGGCCAGCATGCCGGCCTCGAGGGGTTGAGCGACATGGGGGGAGGGGGGGTGGCGGTGGTGGGGGTGGGCAGGCCGCCCGTGTTGGCGCGCAGCGACGCGTGGGCGGGGCGTGGGCGCGCAGTCACGTGGGGCATGCAAGTTTCAACAGGCACGTGACGCAGGATGGATAAAATGACGCAAGGGGTTATATCTGAGAGGGAAACTGCAACTGCGACACGATACTATGCCCCCCCCGACAGACAGCGCCGCTGGCCAATGCGTTGTAGAAGCGCCCCCCGGCTGTGTCCGCCGCCCATCCGACCCCGCGCCGCCGCGCTCACCTCCGCTTCAGCGACGCAAACCGCGCTTCCAGATCCGCCAGCGCATCGTCTTCCTGAGTCTTTTCGATGCTGGCTTGGCCGGCCGCGCGGCCGCGGCCGCTGCCGGTCGCGCGCCGCCTCTCTGCACCGGCCACCGGCTTGGCCTTGCTGTCGCCCTCCTGCGGCCCACCCGCATCAGCGCCGTGCTCGCCTTCCTTGTCCTTGTCCTTGTCCTTGTCCTGTCCTGTCCTTGTCTTGCCTTCGCCAGAGCTCTTGCTCTCCTCCTTGCCCTTGTCCCCCTCGTCTTCCAGGTACAGCGGAGGAGGCGGGGTCGGGTCGGGGGGCAGGTGGGTCGGGTCGTAAAGGCGACATTGTATGCACTGCAAATCTCCGCAATGTAGGCATCAACCAAGACCGGGTCCGGGGCTGGGTGGCGAAGCGCACCTTGTTCAGGATGCGGGCCGGCACAAGCTTTTCGTCGCCCTCGATCGCGGCCAAGGCCCAGTCTCGGGGCAAGCGCAGCGACAGCGCCTCGCGCAGCTGGTGCAGCTCGCGCAGCTCGTCTGTGGCGAGGCATACAGCACCGAAGCCCAAGGCATCGGCCAAGGCAGCATCGGGATCAGCGACATGCGTCGCATTCAGCATGTTGTCCAGCAGGGCAAAGGGCCAGCAGCGTATCGGTATACAACTCGAGCAGCTCGAGCAGCTCGATGTGCACGTCGGTATTGATCAGCGCCTCGGTACGCACCGCGCTGCCTCGAGCTTGCCTTCTCGACGAGCGCGGCCAGCGCCTTGCGGTCGGCCTTCTGCATCGCCTCGAGCTTGGCCTGGAGGGCGCGGGTGCGCTCGGAGGCGAGGCGGAGCTGGACCTTGCCGCGCGCGGCGCTCCAGGGGGGGCGCGGGACATGGGGGGGTGGGGGGGTGCACGCGGTGGAGGCGTGGGGGTCACTCGAGGGAGGGCGACTGATGGTACTGATGGGCCGACGTACGTAATGAGGGGGCGATGGCACGCCCCATCACGTGACGGGGGTTGTGCGTTGTCGGCTGGTCAGGGAAGACTCGGCGCTCTGCTCGCCGCCTCCAACACCTCGATGGCCGCCGCGTAGGCCTTATAACCGCCCCACACCACCGCCACCGCCACCACCGCATCGCCACCGCCACCGCCGCGCGCACGCCCACCATGCGCACCCTTCGCCCATCCCCGCCTCCCCGACCCCTCCGCCCACGCGCCTGCTCGCCCCGCCCCCCGCCCCCCCACCCCTCCTCCCTCCATCCGACCACGACACGACGACGACACCCCCCCCGCTCTCTCTCTGGCGCACCCCAACCTTTCGTTTGCGCCCCCCCCCCATCACCCCCCCAGTCGATGCCCCCCTTTGGCACCGGCCTGCGCGGGCGCTCGGCCGCAGAGAACGCCAGCTGTACTGCGCAATGCTGCCATCAACGTCGCCCTCATCCTGGCCTGGTGTGCGTCCCCTCTGTGCTCCCTCCCCTGGGCCTTTCTTCATGCTTCTTACTCTGTACTCGTTGGCCTGTCCCTCGGTCGGCCTGCCTTGCCTTTGCCTTGCCTTTGCCAGATATCTTCTCGACACTGATCAGCG
Source organism: Moniliella sp. 'wahieum' (assembly GCA_003971905.1). Classification (NCBI taxonomy): domain Eukaryota; kingdom Fungi; phylum Basidiomycota; class Moniliellomycetes; order Moniliellales; family Moniliellaceae; genus Moniliella; species Moniliella sp. 'wahieum'. The sequence continues at coordinate 31,035 of RSEE01000006.1, read as the reverse complement.
TGTACAACAAGTGGATGTTCTCCCCCAACTACTACAACTTCTCCTTCCCGCTTTTTGTCACCTCGATGCACATGGTGCTCCAGTTCGTTCTGTCTGGCCTGCTGCTCGCCAGCTGCTGGGGTGACGCTATCGTGCCCCGCAACCCCGACACGGGCAAGAGGTTACGGCCCTCGTTCCCCGACTGGGCTACCAAGGTCGCCCCCGCGCCCTTGCTACCGCACTCGACATTGGTCTGTCTAATCTTAGTCTCAAGACCATTACCTTGACCTTTTACAGTACGTCCTCCTCCCCTCTCTCTTTTCCCTTCCTTTCTCTCTCTCGCTCTCTCTCTCGCTCTATGTGTGTGCGTAGACTGGATCGTCTACTAACGCCCACCCGCTTGCTTGCTCGGTGCTACCGGATCAGCCATGTGCAAGTCCTCCAACCTTGCGTTCGTGCTTCTCTTTGCCTTTCTCTTCCGACTGAAGTGATCAGCTGGCGCCTGATTGGCGTGATTGCAATCATCACCGCGGGCGTGATCATGATGGTCGCGGCCGAGACCAAGTTTGTGCTAGTGGGCGCGGTGGAGGTGTTGACGGCAAGCAGCATGGGTGGATTGCGCTGGCCTTGACCCAACTTTTGCTCGATAAGCGTGGTATGGGCCTTTCGCATCCCGTTGGCACCATCTTTTGGCTTCACCCATCATGGCCGCCGGCTTGATCGTAGTCAGCTTGGCCCTCGAATCTTGGCACTCCATCCTTTCCTGCCAATGGCCACTTTGGCTCGCTGGGCCAAGCCATACGCACCTTGGGCATGATCGCCTTCCCGGGCCTCTTGGCCTTTGCCATGAACATGTCCGAGTACACGCTGATCCAACGCACTAGCGTCGTCACCCTCTCCGTTGCGGGGATCTTTAAAGAAGTCGTCACCGTCATCGTGGCCAGCACCTTGTTTGGCGACGAGTTGACCCCCATCAACGTCACGGGCCTTTGCATCACCTTGGTCGGGATCGGATTGTACAACTGGCTGCGCTACCGGATCGTCATGGGCCTTACGCCGTCCGGACAACCAGAACAAGCTCGGTCGGGCGCGACGAGCATGGACATGGATATGGGATGGATATGGATATGGGCATGGGCATCAGCATGCGCCAACGTCACTCGGCCTACACGCAGGTTCCTACGGGCGAAGAACCAGGAGGACATACGATTTCGACGAGGATGCCCACGAGGTGTTTGATGCGGACCAAGAGCAAGATGACGCACGCCGTCGGTCCAGCTCGGGATCGGGATCGGGATCCGACTCGGTATCAGGTTCAGTATCTGGCTCGAGATCTTCCGCTTCTGCTGCCCACCCTGCTTCCCACCTGCCTCGGTCCCTGCCTTTGTCCGACGCGGACAACGAGCCCAAGTAATTGCATCTGAGATCTGAATACTGAATGAGCGCTCAAGCTGAGCTCGACTCGCTCGACTCCGACTCGCTCTGCCTCACTTGCGACTCGCTCTGCCTCACTTGGAGTCCCTCGTCTGCGTTGCGAGTAGCAGAGTATGTTTGCACAGGAACCGGCAGTCAACTCTACTAGATTCACGTAGGACCCGCTCCTCTGGCTTGGTATTCCCTGTCAGCACTCAGCACTTAGATCCGCCCGTGGGAGGACACCGATTTGCTCTGTCCCCGGCCCGACAGCGATCCAGGCCGCGCACTTGCGTGGGATGCTACTGCTGCTGCTGCTGTTGCCCGGGATATCGTGCCCAGGCGGGGCGGCTGGGCGGGACCTGTCGACTTGGCAGTGGGCTTGGCAGTGGGCTTCGCAACGGATGTGGGAATGGGTGTGGTAGTGGGTGTGGTAGTATGTGTGGTAGTGGACACGGCGGCAGAGGTAGGAAGGACGCGCGACGGCGGTTTGAAAGCAGCTGGGCCCGACCGAGCTGGTGCGCGTCGTGAGGCACCCGTAGGCCGGGCCAGCCTCGCCCCAAGCCGCTCGCGCGACCGGTGCTGCCCTGCGCAGCAATCAACTGCGGCAGCGGCGTGGCTCGAGGTGTGGCTCGAGGTGTGGGCAAGGGTAAGGAAAAGGGCGTTGTCGTGGGCGCCCCGTTTCGCGCTTGGGTCGCAAAACCCGAGGCCCTGGTTGGAGGTGCAGGCACAGCACCCGATGGGGAGAAGAGGTAGGAGAGCGGGAGCAGGCGCGCGATAAGAAGCCAGGTAAAGAGGCGGCATAGCCTTGAGATTGAGAAACGGGGTCAGGCGAGCTACGGTAGCCCTGAGAAGCAGACAGCGTACCGGACCAGGCCGGTTGGTAGCCCATCTGAGAGCCCATCTGGGAGCCCATCCGGGAGCCCATCCGGGAGCCCATCCGGGAGCCCATCCTTGGCGTTCCCGCGTCCGTGCCGGCCTGCGCGGCCGAGGGCAGCACAAGGCTCACGGGCTGGACGCGCTCCGCTCTCGTCGTGGACCGACGCACACAGTGAGACCCTGGACACGCTGGACAAACCTTTGGGAAACCAAGATGCCAAGATGGGGTTAGGTGCTGGGTTCGAAGCGCTCCACGGGGCACTTGCTTCGAGCAGAGGGAGGGGGGAGGGGGAGATGGGGGGGGGGTACGTACTCTTTCTTACAGGCTGTCGGGCCTCCATGGTGGGAACAGGGCGGTTCAAGTGGTGGCGCATGCCTCGATCTGGCGTACAACCGGTCTGGCTCCAACGCCACCACGGCCTTCACTTTGGGATGGACAAAGTCGACGGACGAGCCGGGGGACCAACGCGGGTTGCGCGCAGCAGCCCGTCAGGCCATTCACGCTCGTCGGTTGCCCTGCGTACGGGTATTGGCACAGGTGATAAACAGCAGCGCCTCGGCCCGCGTCAAGGCGACAAACAAGAGCCGCGTTTCTTCCTCCAGGCAGCCGCTCCAGCGCGAGGGAAACACGCCTTCCTCGCACCCAGCGACAAACACCACAGGCCATTCGAGCCCCTTGGCACCGTGGCAGCTTGACACGGTCACACACGATACCTTTTCGTCCGCCCCGTTCTGCGAGCTCAGGCTGGCCATCGAAACGAACTCGCCTAGCTTGTCCATCGACCCGCCTGGCGCATCGGGATCGCGCGTTTCCTCCCGATCCCGATCCCCATCCCCCTCCCGACCTCGGGATGAGGCGGGGGAGCCCAGACGGGTGCGGGGCTGCTTGGGAGCGGTAGGCGTACTAGTCCCTGTTTCGTCACGAGGCCGTTTCAGACCGAAAATTGATGAAACGCGTCGTGCGGGCCCGATGGGTCCTTGAGCGTGGGCGGAGCATCCCTTCCACGTCCATCGTGTCCAGCCACATGTCGAGCATAGTGGCCATATCCGTCTTGCCCGGATCAGGGGCGAGTGGGCCGCGCGATGGAGCTGACAACCTCGCTTGGTCAGACACGTGGGAAGCTGGAACTGAAAGAAGCTCCTCCTCCTCCTGATGTCCTTCCCGATCCCGATCCTGATCCTGCTCCTGCCCCTGCCCCTTCATTTGTTCTTCCTCTTCCTCTTGGTCATTCTCCTTGCTCTCCCTCTCGGTCGCTTTTGGATCCCATCCAGCTCTGCGGCAATCGTGATGAGTTCCAACACGTTTTCCATCCGACTCGTTCGCTCCTCCCTTCCAATCTCTCCAACTTGACATCGTAGTGGCTGGTCTGGATGATCCACTTGAGCACCAACGCCAGCGGCCGTCCTGCCCGCACCATCTTTCGAGCTCGGATGATGATCGAAGCAAACCCTGTCAAGGCTGTCAAGCGCTCCGGTTTCAGCACGTGCGTATCGGGCGCAACCTGTCCCAACGCCACTTTTTCCGCATAGACCATGGGTGCCTCCCCCTTGCTTTGAGCAAGAGCGACAAAGTCCCGGACAAAGGCTGGGCCGAGCTTGCGCGAAGGAACGTTGATGACGCGTTCCAACGATGGGGTGAACAAGGGGTTGTAGACGAGATGTAGGTACGAGACCAAATCCATCACTTCTTGTCGCTGGAAAAAGGCTACCGTGCCCAACAACCGGACGGGAATGTGCGCTTCGGCAAATGCCGTCTCAAAGGACCGAGAGAGCGCATTGGAACGAACCAAGATTGCAACATCATTGTATCGGATCAACCCGCCCGACTCGCTTACCATCTCATTAATCTGCTGCGCGGTCCAGCGAGCTTCGTCTTGCGCCGAGTCAAACGCCAGGATGGTCGGAGGCGGACCGGTAGGGTGGACGGCCACCAAAGTTTTGGCCACTGGCCGCGTCGGGTCTTGTTCAATCACAAATTGAGCCAATTGCAGAATGCTGCCGGCGGAACGGTAGGATTCTTCAAGCAAGATGGTCGCCACCGCCTTGGTCCCATCCGGTCCGGTCGGCTCGCCATAGAGCGCATGCATCTTCTCTAGGTTGCTGCGGTCCGCCGCGCGCCATTCGTAGATACTTTGGTCCGGGTCGCCTACCACGGTAAGAGACCGACGTTGGCAAGCCAGCAACGTGACCAAATCCAGCTGCCCCGCCGACGTGTCTTGAAACTCATCCACCAGCACCTCCGTCACATCCGCCACCACCTCTGGGTGCGCCTCCAACAGCTCAATCCCACGGAAAATCAAATCGTCAAAGTCCAGCGCGCCTAGCGCGGCAAGCCGCGCATCGTATTGCTCGTACACCCATGCTGCCAGCTCGGCATTGAGGTCACGCGCCCGCAGCGCGTCCTGCTGCACCTCGGCCACGGTTTTTTTAAACGTCTTCCATTTGGATATTTGCTTGCGCAGCTGGACCGGCTTGAGGGCTTTGGACTGGGAAGAGCCGACGGCAACGTCGCCGCTGGCTTCCTCGTCGGACACCGTTTCGTCGGGGAGAGGAGATCGCGAGGAGGCTGTCAGGGCAGAGAAACGGGCGTGGGGATGAGCGAGGATGTGGGTGACGAGCTTCCGCGCCTCGTTCTCGTCAATCACAAGAAAGTTGGCGGTGGCAAGCGTGGGATGGAGACGGGCGTAGCGGCGCAAAAGGCGGAGACAGATACTGTGAAAGGTGCCCATGCGGAGCTGGTTGGTGCGCGCAGAGCCCAGCAGCCGCTCCAGACGGCTGCGCATCTCCTGCGCCGCACGATTAGTGAATGTGACAACGTAGATGCTGGCTGGGTCAATGCGCCGCACCGCAACGAGAAAGGCAACGCGGGCAGTCAGCGTGCGCGTCTTGCCGCTCCCAGGGCCAGCGAGGATCTGGAGAGACTGGCCGGCGGGGAAGGTGACGGCGGCGCGCTGCTGCGACGAGAGCGGGACGGCATGGAAGAAGTGCTGGGCTGAGCAGCCGTCGGCCAGGAGCGCGTCGGCCATCGCGCACACACCGACCAACCAGCCACACAGGCGGGACGAGGTGGAAGAGGATCGACGTCGTGTACGAAATCCGGCGCACTCTGCCCGACGCGACGCCGCCAGCCCACGTGACCCGCCCAGGCACGTGACCCGCGCTTGGATGACGGCATCCACTCGGGAGCGCTGCCGGGCCTCTGCCAATAAACCGTTCTGGGCCTCTCTGGTCTGCTGGACCAGCGGTTAACAAATGCACCCTTTTGTTGGGACGCAGCCAGAATCAGAAGATGGAGGCAAAAGGCGCTCTCCCCTCCAAACCGCTGGGTGCAGCAGATCCCCGTCCGTCTCTAACACTCGCTCCTGAGTATCCATTGCACGCAACCATTGAACCACGACCCCAAAAGCGTGCCTTGTTGGTTGGCTGATGAGGCTGAGGATCTCCTCGGGCGAGACGGGAACGAACGGCGGGGGTTCTGTACTGATGTACTGAGTACTGAGTACTGATCGCTGATCCTTCTGTTGGTTATTATATTTTGCCAGCCATGCAGGAAGCAATACTGGCGTTGCGCCAGTGCTGGGCCACTCGTATGGGGTTGCATGGGAGGGCTGGCCTGTTCTAGGGTTAACCTGCGGGGAGAGGGGCGCAGTGCGGGAGCCATGGGTTATTGCGGGGTTGGTTGGATTGGCCCACCTCTTGTTAGTCCCCAGCGCAAGGAGGAGCGACGGATGTGGGATGATTAAGAGGGTGAATCTAGTGAATATTGATGGTGATGACGTTGGTGGGGGTGGGGGGAGGACTGCCATTCCCACCCCTTGTGGCTGCGTGGTGGGTGCGGGGGTGGCTGCGGGCCGCCTGGTGGCCCAGCCAGTCGCCCCATGCGACGCAATAAAGCCGCACTACGGCGGGTGGTTCGAGCGCATCTCCGAGTCGTCTCTCCACGCCTCCGGTTGGCCACGCGACTCGCGCCATGCCTTCTTCCCTCTGCGCACGGCCCGCCCCACCCCACCCTCTGCCTCCCCCCACCCCACAGCCCCCCCGGCGCCCGCCCTGCAGATATAACCCCCCTCGCCGTCGCTCTTCCCCGTCTCCAGCCCTGCTCCCCCCCCCCACCCATGAGCATCACCACCTCCAACCCCTTTGCCGTGCTCGACCTCCCCCCACCGTCGCCCCACGCAAGCCCCGCCCGCCGCCCGCTTTCTTCCACACCCCCCAGTTCCCCCGACACCTCCTTTGCCGCCGCCGGCAATGTGCCCCGCCCCACTGCCCCGCTCCGCTCGTCGCACCGTACGTGGCCTTCTGTCCCATACTCCCCGCTTCTCTTTCCTTCTACTATACCTCCTCCTTGGCGCCCCATCCACGCGTAGTAGCTAACCCCCAGACCGGCCCTTACGTCTTGCCTCCCCAGGCCAAGCGCATACCCAACCCCGGCTCCATCACAATGGCCGCCGCATGGATCGGCACAGCATGACGGCCCACCGCGACACAGCCAAGACGGTGGCCCAAGGCTGGGGCGGCGCCGATGCCAGTCGCGAGTGGCTGGACGAACACATGGCTACGGAAGATGCAGAGCACGAGCACGGCATGCGCCTCCCTCCACGGATGCTGTTCCCCCTCTGCCTCGACAGCTACCCCCGCTGCTGCTGCCCACTGCCGGGCTGGCGGCGGCTCGCCCGTCGCAGAAGAGAATGCTTACGCTGGAAGAGTATAGGCAAGCCATGGCGGCCAACAAGAAACAACAGTGGGCTTGTCGGTCCTCTGCACGCCACGCCGCCTTCGCACCGTCCCGCCTCCTCCGGCCGAGGCCAAGCCCCTCCCCGCACACGATGAGTTGGCTTACTTCCCACCCGTTGTTCCCCCCGGCCCCAACAATCTCACCGTCGTCAGTCGCACCACAAGAAGGACCCTAAACCGCTTCTCGATACGACGCCTTCTCTTTGCCCCGCCGGCTCGCCCGCCCCGCGCCACGTCGGTCTAACCAATTAACCTCTCTTTCCTCCCCCTCCAAATCCCCTTTTACCTCGCTGACCCCGCCCTATTGTTCCGAACGTTACTGCCAATTGCTACCGCTGACATGAGAGGTGCCGGGTCCTTCGTGACTTGGTCCCTCGCAGTTGGCGGGTGCGTTTGTACTAGATGAATCGATGCTGTTTGTATGGATATGGATATGTTTGTGGGCGCGCGTGTACATTGCGGTAGCCTTTTCCAGCCCCTTTCCCCCGCGGGCGCTGGCAGCAGAGAAACAACAAAAACCAAAACCGAAACCGAAGGCCTAGCGCGACCCAAGCTGCCACTACATACATACAAACGCAAACATACCCAGGTGAATTGAGTGCGGACTAGTGACTAGTGACTAGTGACTGAGCTTTCAGAGCGGACGGGCAAAGGCGAGAGACGAGAGGAAAAGCAGAACGAGTGGGGACAATGACAATGCGGAAAGACGCTGTGAGCGAGATACGGATGAGGCGGACAAGAGGGGGATAAAAGAGAGAGAAAGAAAAAAAAGCGAGTGGGGGAAAATAAAGACTGGACGCAGGCGGGTGTGGGATCTCTCGGGTATTAGCAGTCAGAGGGTCCCACGTGATGCACGAACAGGGCACAGCAGTCAGTCCCAGCCCAAGCCCATACCCAAGACAAGCAAGGACAGAGAGAACAGGACCAGCCAAGGCTCGACAGGGTAGGACAGGCGAATAGGCTACGAGACGAAACGGTCCGTTGGCACATGTGCACACCATGCCTACCTCGAACGCTCCTTCATACCGGCGGCAGAGCAAGAGCAAACAAAAGGCGGCAAGGATATGGCAGGCAGGGTTGCTTAGGCGCTGTCCCCGTCGCACTAGCCGCGGCCAACGTCGTCTGGCCCGACTGGCTCGGACTCTCACTCGACGGCGGCGAGACGCCAGGTGCTGTCGCAGGCTCTGCCGGCGCCGGCGCCGTCGTCGCAGTTGCCGTCGTTGTAGCAGCGGGCGACTTGGTGTCCGGGGCAGCACGCAAACGAAGGATGGGTCCGGGCGCCATTGCCCGCAATCCCACAAAACTCAGTCAGTTGGCTCCAGTAGGTGGGCGCGTCAAAGACAAGTGGTACCGACCCCCAGCCCACTCCGAGTCCAATTGCTCGGCAGGAACGGCATCGGTCATGGGGATGTTGAATTGAATTTTCTCCTTTGTGACCGGATCGAGTAGCGGACGGATGGCCGTGTAGAACATGTTGACTGGAAAGGGTAATGGTAATGGTAAGGAGGGTTAAGAGGAGGGGGGGGGGGAGAAGAAGGGGTGTTAGTGGATTGGCTCCAAGGGGTTCTATCGGTTCTATCCCTCCTCCGCACCCTCCGCCTCGATCATCCCCGCAGGTTATGAGGAGGAAGGGGGGCGGAGGGAGATGGAAAGGGAAAGAATAAAGGAAAGAAAGGAATACTGGTACGCACTAAACCAAGGTACGTTGGAAATGCAGGCGCGACCCAAGCGCTCGCAGTAATGTTCCTGCAAGATGTGCAACACTTTGAGACTGGTGCTCCATGACGGATTGCTCTGCTGCGTAGCACTCTTGTAGTCAATGATGCAACATTTCTCTGGCCTTCGGGCATCAGGTCTGGCGTGCGCAGCAAACAGGGCAGGGCAGCCAGTGTCAGTCGAGGAATCCAGGACAGGTGGGGGGGCGTCACACACCACAATGCAGGAAGCAGAAAGACAAGATGAAGGGGTAAGGGACACGTACCAATCAACCGCTCCAAGTTCCATACGAGGAAGCGGATTTGACGATCGGACGTCGGGGTGTTTTCCCGTCCGGACGAAGATAGAGGATGGGTCGGCAGTCGCGATCAAAGCCAGTGACAATCGACTTGCCCGTGACGGATTCCGGGTAGACTTCGTCGGGAGGGATAATCTCAGGCTGGTACGAACGACGCCAGGTGAGCGTCGCAAGCAGGCGTTTGCGCGCATGGGGCAAATGGTGCTTGGCCGCACGGTAAAAGCGGCTGCACGTGCCTGGGTCAGCGAGCCAGGCAGCCTCGTACACGCGGTAGGCTGGATCGGTATGGCTGGTGTGGTCGGGTGCGGGTCGTGGTCCGGGTGGTCGGAGGCGTACCACCCATGCGCATGGAGCTCTTGGCCATACGCACGCAGCTCCGCCACCTCGGCCTCTTGCTTGGGCGTCAAGGCGGGCAGGACCGGGGGCGTGCAGCCGGACGCAGGGCGGAGGAGGACGTTGCTGGTGGCGGGGGGGGCGCCGCAGCGGGCTTCTCGGGCGGGGCATCGACGTGGGCGTCGCGCCCAGCAGCGCGGCGGAGAAGGTTCATGGCGAGGAGGGGAGGTGGTGGGTAACACGTGAAGACGGCGAGGACGGCGTTGCAAGGCCGTCGCAAGGCCTTCTCTAAGGCCCGCGCGCGGGTGGAACCAAACCAAAAAGCGGCGCACCGCACCAGTGACGACGGACGCGTGACGCGGGTGACGCGTGACGAGTGCGGAGCCAGCGCGCGGCTCCGCGGAGCAGCGCGGCTCTTGGCTTTGCTTTTTTGGCTTTGCTTTGGCCTTGGCTCTGCTCTTGGCGGCCTCTCGGCGCGCACCGGCGCTCCCCGGAACGCGGCGCTAGGGTTCGCCCCCCCTACGCCCGAGTATGTCCGACGCGGTCTATGTCCGCCGTCCCGCGTCTCGTCCACCCGGCTCGTGGGCGTTTTTTTGGTAGTGGCAAGCAGGACGAGTAACCACTGCAGCTCTTGGAGTCCGCGGAGTCTCTCTCGGGGGCGGATGAGATCTCAGTCTGAGAGGCTACGACGCCAAAAAAATCATTATCGCCCCGTCGCAACAGTGGGCCGGCTGCGACATGTGACAGCGACAGGCGGGCACGTGGCATGTGTGTGTGGCTGCCAAAAGGACAGAGAGGCGCGGGACGGCGACTTAGGAGTGCTCAGGCCCAGGGACCCTACAAGACGAGCTGCAAAGCAAGCAGCTCTGAAGGCAAAGCAGTGGGAGCCACAGGTCTTTGAACAACGTCTGAAGCGAAGGAGACAGTCTGACGGGAGAGGGAGAAGGGAGAGGGAGCGCGAGCAAGGGGTCCGCAGCCTGCGGAGCCAAATTCTTCCTCCCGACTAATCTAAGTGAGCGTCACTAGGCCAAACCAACTTGAGGACCGCGTGGAGGGGAGCCACTCCTGCTCACCCTCTCACGCCACTGGTATAACTCGTCCATGTCCCACACTTGCCTGATGCAGGCCTGATGATAAGGGCCCCTTCGCCTTCCACAGCGTATTTGTACTTACATCATACAAAAAATGACCACTATCCCGAGTTCGATAACCAAGCTGATCAACAGCATTTTGAAGAACTCATTTCATGAGATCCATTCGCACAACAAATGCAAGCATCGCCGGTCGTGGAGGGGACCGCCATCATTGCAGGGAGGGGGGATTGGAGGTATAAATATCTTGAAGGATTCGTTGTAGAATCACAGCAGTTCTCGTGCTTGGGCCTGGGAGGTAGATCCGAGCGGGGCTAGAACACGGCGAAGCCTACCCGACTCTAAAGTACTGATGAAGGAGGATATATTGACGGATGCAATTCTATTGAAGGAAATATTAAGGAGAGGGAGGGAGGGTCCGGGTAGCAGAAAGTGTGGAGCATGCCTATCACGCTGGATGCCGGGTTTGGGCGTTGCCTTCACATACAGGGCCTTGGCTTGTTGTGTCCCAGTAATAAGGCCAATAAGGAGAGACGCAGACCTAAGCTCGCCAATGAAATGGACGTGATTTAGAGATGCGTCCATTTCATTGACAGAGCTTAAGGCTGGGACAGGGGAACGCTACGTCTAAAAAAATACCTTCAAAATGTCGGAGGAGTAATTTGCCGTGAGTGAGGCAATTCTATCAGCGCGCTGCAGGTCAGTGACGTCGTCGATGTCACCACCCTGAACGTCAGATATGTCCTCGATGTCATCCCCTCTACGGAAGCTACTGAAGTAGACTGAGGCCTGAGGTTTGATTGAAGTAGTTCATCGCGACGGCCGCCAAAGTAAGATGGATCATCGATCATCGATCATCGTCTGCCTGGCACATGTCACTGTCACCCGTCACACAATACCCATCTCATGTTGTGCATGTCATCTCCATTCTAAAACTGGCAGGAGGGGGGGCTTTTCGACCGCACTTAGTTGTTAGGAGAACAGTGGGTTCCAGCTTCGAGATTGAAGAGAAAGAGAGGGAGAAGAGAAGAAGAGAGAAAAGGGAAGGAGAAAAGGAAGAGAAAAAGTGGCATATGTTGGGTTCCACCGCAACAACTTGTGACCATCGCTGTAGTACACGTGGACAACAGAGGGTGCTCACCACTAAGAGCTGTGACTGGCGCGGGGATTTCCAGGGCTTCCGATCCGCCGCTCAAATTCTGCACGATCAGGCCTGCAATGGTCTGCAGGTTTCTTTTCTTTTCTTCAATCATCTCCTTTGAAGCCGTCGTTGAGTACTCGTCTTTCCAGTCAAACGTCTGATTGATTACCGCTTCCAGTACCTCCCTTTCATTCGGCTTGAGATTGTCCGCAGTTTCATGTTAAACGCAGCCAGCGGCGCATTTGGCAGGCGTACGAATCCAGCTCACTTAAGGCATTAATCCGTGCCACTGCTTCGTGATCATCGCTTTGTACTGCTCGGCTTCCGACACATGCGCCCAATGTCCTGCTTCGACAGGCGGCCACTATGAGTGATGGTAATCGTTTGGGATTGTTCGTCTTCATGTCAACAGCCGACACCGTGAGAAGGAGTTGGAGTCCAAGTCAAAAGTCACATTAACCGTAGTAGTGTCACCAGGGGACGCAGGCGGGATATCAGTTAGACTGAACTCACCAGAAAATGGTTCTTCTCGGCTAGGGGCCGCTCTCCCTCGTACACGGCAATTCTGACAGTAGTCTGATCGTCATAAATCGTTCTGAAGCATTTCACCTCCTTGGTGGGCACCGTTGAATTGCGTTTGATGATGACATCAAACACACCACCGTATGTGCCAAACCCAAAGACAGTGGGACTATATCGTGCAGAGCCGGCTGCTGGTTCAAGTCGGTAGTGTCATCCGCAAGCATAGCAGCCCGGATGCGGCGCCATAGGCAACAGCCTCGTCGGGGTTGATTGAGCGACTGAGTTCGCGCCCGTCAAAGAACTCCGTGAGCAGGCGCTGCACTCGAGGAATCCTTGTTGACCCCCCAACCAAGACAATGTCAGTCACGTCATTTTTGTTAACGTTCGCGTCCTGTAGGACGCCCTCGACAGGGCGAATCATACGGGAAAACAGGTCGTTGCACAACTCCTCGAAGAGAGATCGGCTGATAGGGGCGATAAAATCAATACCCTGAAATAGAGAGTCGATCTCGATTGTGGTATGTTCAGCCTCGGAAAGAGTGCGCTTCGCGCGCTCGCAAAAAGTACGGAGACGGCAAAGAGCGCGAAGGTCAGGTGTGATGTCCTTGTTTTCCTTGCGCTTGAATTCGGCCGCAAAATGCTCGAGGAGACGGGTGTCAAAGTCTTCGCCGCCGAGATGGGTGTCACCGGAGACGGCCTTGGCTTTAAATCTCCCCATTGTAACCTCAAGCAACGATACGTCAAACGTACCGCCACCCAAGTCAAAGACGAGGACAGTGCGTTTACGCTCAGTCGTTGTGTCCAACCCGTAAGCCATGGCAGCAGCAGTGGGCTCATTGACAATGCCCAAGATGTTGAGCCCGGCAATGGTACCAGCGTCTTTGGTAGCCTGGCGTTGGGAGGTGTTGAAGTAGGCAGGTACTGTCACTACAGCGTCCTTTACAGGCCCGCCAAGGTACGCCTCGGCCGTCTCGCGCATCTTGGACAAAACCATGGACGAGATTTCCTCGGGAGTGAACGTCTTCGTATCGCCCTTGTATTGGACTTGAATTCCCGCCTGACCGTCCACATCAACCACCTTGAAAGGCCAGTACTTTATGTCACACTGTGGACAATCTCATCGTCGAATCTACGGCCGATAAGTCGTTTGGCGTCAAACACGGTATTGGATGCGTTCATGCCAGTCTGCCAGACCGCCTCATCACCAATAAGCCTCCCCATGTCGTTGAAGGCCACATACGAGGGGGTGGTGTTATCGTCGTGGCTGTTGCGAATGATCGTGACCCCGTCCTCACCCTCAAAACAGCGACACATGAGTAGGTGGTGCCAAGATCGATCCCGATTGCTTTGGTCATGGTAGGTGAGGGGGCGGAGAAGTGCTGGGCGGGGAGGTGCTGGTGGGGAAGGGGGTGGTGTGGTGAATGTGGTGCGAGTGCGTATGGTTAATTCGGCATGGACATTCTCTTATAATCGACAGATGCCAATCAGTATAGAGTCGCTGTGTGCCGTATAAGACTTGCATATTTTAAGTTTCTCTCGCTGGCTGCGCTGAGTGGGCGCTACCTGTTAGTATGGGCTACCGTCTTGGGGGGCTTTCAGTAGCGCCTGCATCAGTGTAGTACTGCGGCACTGTCGATTTCCCCTCTGTGCCTCTCAACGCCCCTTTCCAAAATCCAAAAGCGACATTTGCCTCTCATCGATCGGACATCAGTGTGTACGCATAATAGCACATGTATATAGCACACAGCGGATCGATTTCCGTCTGCTTTCACCAGGTCTTCAGCGCATAAGCCTCTGCCGAATCTCTTCACCGTCCGCTCAAGCTTGACATGCTTAAATCTCGTCGATTAGCCTCAGTGTTGGAGTGCCGACTAACATGCGCTCCGTAATTTGGTGACAATCAAGCTTGCATGCATGTGGACCTAAGAGGTATCGATCGATAACCGAAGATAAGCCCGTGACACTCACTGCGTCGTATTTCTGTGGCAATCAGTACTAGCGCAGTACGGCTGTAGTCCGTGGTCCTAAAGGACTACCAGTGGGCGAAGGTTGACGCAGGAGAAGACAGCGTATAGGACACAGGTCTTGTCACTGTGAACAACTCCAACTCTCTTGTAGGATCGCAGCGGGATCCGTTCAGAAGATCGGAGACTGAAAGGAACGTAGAAGGCATCCGTGGACAATCTCGCAATGAGAACGAAAGGCCCGTGGATCAGAAAACTGGACGCCACGATTCGGCAGCTCATCCACTTACTAGTAGAGCTCACTTCTGCGACGTTCAAGGCCAAAGACCAAATATGGAAGCAGGATAAAATCAGTAGTCTTCAAAGTCCACGTACGGGGATCTCCTCAGCGTCCTCAGCCGTACGGAAGGGATTCTATCTTGGCCGCACACTCTATGTAGGCTAATCCATGCAACAATAGTCGCCTGTTGCCCAAGTGAATTAGCGGCCGCCGCATGGCTACCCAACTATCAGGATTTTCCTTTGCGATGATATAGTCGCCCCGCATTGTTTACCTTACCTTTAGTACCGGGCGGCAATCGTCTCCTCTGTTTATCCTGTTCTTCCTTCTTCCTCGATTGCGTTGCTTCCTTTTTACTAGTTCCTCTCTGTTAACAATGTCGGATGCGTGGGTTTCCCCAACACGGTCCATTGACGTCTCCCCTCTTGCCAGTTGCTCCTCTGCTTCCCGTCCTGGTCCTCCAGTTCCCGTCTTCACCTCTCCGTCCCTCACAGACAACCCAGTTCGCGTGTGCTCCAGAGGTGCTACACCGAAGTCCAGCTCGTTCAGTTGCGGTGATCTCGTCTCCAGCCACGCCGCCCCCACTGGCCCCATTTCAGCTCCAATTCGGCAGGGTCGTTGGCCAGAGCATCGACCACGCCGGCAACCATTTCGGTCCGCACATGTCCTGGTTATTACAATGTAAAAGAGGCGTTGTCCCTCTACTATTTTCGAATAACCGTCAGGACCCATTCATCTTTGAGACGCGGTCCCACTTTAGCACCCACTGAGGATACCATTTCCCATTCTTTGCCAACCATCCCGCTGCATCATATGGAAGCGTATGTGGTCGTTCATAGTCATGAAGTGTTCGTCCGGAGCACGGCGACGGAGGTTGCTGAGGTGGGGGGCGGTTTGTCGTCCTGGAAGGGGACACGTTCCCCTTGCGTATTCATCACCGAGTTCTACCCTCAGGGCCAATTATGACTGGACGATTTTGATGGGCGGGGGGTGGCGTTCTGGTGCTGCATTGTCGGCATCATGCTGTGTGGTTGCTGCCAGCAGGTGCGGCATTTGGCTCGTCCCGCGGGGCTGGTCGGGCATTGGCGAGGCGAGCAGCGATTTCTTCGCCAATGGCCCTGATTTCCTCTTTGGTTCGAAGCTTGGTCTGACGCGGGCCCACCCTCGATCGCCGTACGGGAAGAGTAAGGCGAAATGCAAGGGATCATAGAGAGAGTTTAGTGCGTTGACGTAGACAATTCCTGTAGCATCTTTGTTCTGCAGAACAGCACGTGTTGCCAACTCGGCGCCATCGTTATCATCCTTCATACCGGGCATACTGATCATGAATTGCGCCCTGCGGTGACCAACACTCCCGCATTGTGGTGTCGCTATTCCTCCTGTCCCGGGTAGATAGTACTAAGGTGTTCTACAACTTTTGTAGGCCGTGTGTTCATGTAGGAAGCTACAATAGCATGGTCAGTATCAGCACCATGGAAGGATAAGAAGTGCGGAAGGAGAAAATCAAGCCATTTGCTGATTCCAGCCGAGGTATAGCTTGTATTCATCGATCTCACACAATAATATTATGACAGCATCCCGGCCAACATTGGTTCACATACTGTGTTTGCCATCACAAAATGTTCGTTCTAGAACCATACCCAAACCCTCAAGACTATATATTCTTCCCAGCAAAGCGATCCACCTACGGACAATCAAATAAGAGCGGATGCTGAAATTACTGTCGACGACTGCTTATATTGAGACGGCATGCGCTTTCAGATAGTCACAGATGGTCGACGCGTTTATTTGTGTCGAAGCATGCCTCTGTCGGAACTGACATTGGTCTGCACCTGTGTCGGCTGGGCCTACCGTGACTACGTGACAATCCCTTTGATTGGTAACCTTTTTGAAGAGGTGAATGGGTGGCGCATGAAACCGATCACAAAAGGTTGGCCGAAGGATGACCGGGCTACCAATTCATTCCAGTACTTTGCTGACGAAAAAGTTGCAAGGGGGCGTAACACAACCAGAAATGTGGGGAACGGCAGACCTGATGATCAGGGAGCTGCCGCTTGAGGTTTATGTTCAAAGGAAACGCATCAAGGGCGGCCAATTTATAAGTGAGGATTGGAAAGTACTACTAAACAACAAAGTACGAGAGATGACTTAGAGATCTCCCGCACTGCCCTCAACGTAGTTGTGGATCTACATTGCCTGGGCAAGAGTTAAGCTTGCAGGATTAGCACCTTATTCGGTAAATATGCGGCCGCTGTCTCCCTTGTCCATCCCTACGGACGTTCATCGAACGCTTGTGCAGAAGTGTGACGAATATCCTCACTGAGCCAGTACTGAGCCAGTACAATACGATATGATTCCATAACCATGAGTCATCCTGTCCTGTAAAGAAGATAAGCATCGCTTGGTGGATTGAATACGGACGATAACATTGGCCTATGAATGAGGCCATACAGTCGGGGCCCCGGCGAAGGGGACCTAACCCTAACCCTCACTGGGGATGAAGGTGGTAAAGTCATAACATTCACTGTGTAGCTCCCAAGAGCAATGCTCTCATCCGCAGGTAGGAAGTAAAAGAAGAAAATAATAACACTACTGCTGCAGTGCCAGTGCCACTGGTCGCATGTCACCAGTGTAGCACGCAATTCATCCATACGACAGAAATCATCATACCGCCGGGCTTTAAGTGATGATGTATGTATTTGGCTCAGATGATCGATGACATGTGGCGGAGGGCGTTCAGTAGTAACATAAATCTTCCTACGCATTACCCCGGCGGTAGTGGATTTTAGCAAGCATCGTTACACATCCGTACATTCGCACCATTAGTTCCAGAAGCCCTTGCATACCGTTCGTAGGTCTATCATGAACATAATAATGGTTAAGCAGTCAGTAAGGGCTGGATTATCTATACAAATCTTTACAAAGAAGAAGCCATGACATCAGTTCATGATACGAGTGGGCCACGATTATGGGTTGGCAAGGGTTGCTACACTCACAGTGTTGATGGACGTATCCTACGCTATTATCCTAAATGCTGGGTTAGATTTAAGCACTCCGAGGGGAACCATCCCCCAGCAGACGACGGCGCAGCGACGTAGTCAGCTTTCTGTAGCAAGAATGTGTGTGCTCTCCTGTCAAATTCCTTAAGTTCCATGGGGTTGCTAGGTATCACAGTGTGGCCAGACTAACAGAAATGCCGGTAACGTTTCATGAAAGCGCAAGCACAATAAAGGATCGGGGCGCAGGGAGAGATCAAGGCAGTGTGAAAGTGCGAGGGGGCACAACTCGCGTACCACAACAAGGCCGGCCTGTACCGACGAATCCAAAGCTAACAGAAGATTTGGAGTGAATTTAGTACAAGATCAAGGCATGATTGTATATGAGGTAGGATGTTGACATCAATGTGTGTCAAATACCTGTGCGAAGTAACTTGCCAAAGTACAATAGAGGAGCAGGTGAGTCACAGGAAATGGATAAGAACACATTTTAGGCGACAGGTGAACAAAAGCGCTGATGGTGGGAATTATATGTCAGCCGCTTGATTATGCAAATTGTCAGAACCAACCGAATCCGTGCTTTGCTGACATGGTCGGCGGTATTGATGTAGACAATGTGGAGCAAACGGTTCAAGGAACGCGAAGAAAGTGCAAAATTGAGATCGAACATAGCAAATGAAATAGACATGGGGCGAAAAGGCCTGATAAGTACAGTGAAGATAAGTAACAGTAATACAAAACCTTTTATTTAGGGGCATTTAGTTTGAGTTCGAGACTGAGCTCTCAGACAAAGTGAAGGGGAATGAAGAGGAAGAGAAGAAAGAATACGGGGAGAGAGAGAGGCAGGGTGAATAGATAAGGTGATTAAGGACAATCAACGTAGCGACAAGATAGTCGCGAAGGATATCTAACTCCTGTGTCACCAAGTAGAACAACTTACATATGGCTCACAGCCAACGCGAAAAAAGAATCCTCTTTTGTGGATGCTCCTTAGGCGTCGGCTACAACTCGTTAAAATCGAAAATGGCTCGGTAATCGCGGCTAAGATTCCGGAGGTCCCGGTTGCGCTATTGTAGCGCGGGAAGCCCAGACGAGGAAAAGTCAGTGGGCGACGGGTGGAGAGAGAAAGGTGAGCTGGACGAAGAAAGACGTAGGATTGCAATGGTACCCGATCGATAAAGCACTGCATCCGGATGAACTGCCCTTCTGCTGGGTCCCCATGTTGTGTGTTCCCGCACCAGGACAAACGAGGGTGTTGTCTGCTACTGATGAGTAGTAGTAAATGTAATACCAATAGTAACCCAGGAAGAGCGAGCATAGGAGGATCAGATACGTCCTCCATGGGCACGTCAACGACGTTTTCTGACGTTAAAGGGGGTGACGTCGGCGACATCACCGACCTGCAGGGGGATGACATCGAGGACATATTTGACGTTCAGGGTGGTGACATCGACGACGTCACTGACCTGCAGCGCGCTGACAGAATTGCCTCACCCGCGGCAAATTACTCCTCTGACATTTTTGAAGGTATTTTATATCATAAACATAAATGATGTCTTTTCGTCATCAGCTGTGTACGATGATGATGGCTAGGAAAAGGATAAAGTTGATAAAACGATGAAGACGACGAAAGGAAAACACAATTATTGCCCTCTACCAGGAAAGAGAGCATGAATCAATAGCGGGCTATACGGATAGGATACGTGAGGAATAAGTACCGCAATCAAGAAATAACGAAGGGATCAAGAGGCCATTGGTACCGTGGGATCTCACAAAGGAACATCGACCAATTGATGAAAACTTTTCGCACTCTCAACCAAGAACGGGAACAGTCAGAACAATAAAAGGCTCACGTAAAGTATAGGTTCTCTGCCTTCAGTCACAGGAATGAGAGAGAAACGTATATCAAGGGAGGGCTTTGATATATGCACAGATCGGGAAACTAACCCCGAATTTTGGTCGCTCAACTCAGAGAGAACTAGCAAGGGTTCACGACCACAAGTATAAATCATTCAATCTCTATACTGCAACCATATCATTGCCAGAGCTTAAGGCTGGGAAAAGAACGCTGCGACTAAACCAACCTGTTCATGCGGCGTATGCCGCCTGTTAGCGCCAACCCAGCTTAAGGAACCAGGGAATTGCCAGGAGATTTGGACCTTCTGGTGCCCGCCATTCCTTCCCATCGAGGAAACGTGTGTGGATACGGATGAACGCGGTAGATATTCGAGCGGTGAACCATATCCACATTGAGTGTCAGTAGTCAAATCCTTTCAGTGCCCAAGCATCTAGTTGCTCACTGTCTTGGTGGCGCAATTTGATCCTCTTGCGTCGTCAAAACACGGTTCCTGCGTGCGTCCCTACTACTGGTACCTGGTGTTCTTGTCGCTTTCTGCTTGCTCCAACAGACGATGCAGCTCCTTCTCCCGGCATTCCAAAGGCGTCGCGGTGCTCTAATGTACCACCTTCAGGTACGTGGCCTGCGCCTCCTGCGTTCCGGAGTCGCACAGCGTGTGGTCCACCTCCATTCCTGAGCCTCCGATTGCGCCAGGCCCCTTCATGCGTAGTCGTCAGTGAGTATTGCCTTCATCCCGCCCCTTGTCTCATCCTCTTCCTTCACAGTGGGCCCGTTGGGACGTGGGTGTTGGGGATGGAGCACACGAGCTGGATAATGGCTCCGGCACTGCCTCATGCATTGCACCAAACTCGGCCTGTCTGCAGGTGCAAGCCATGATGTGCCCAAGCGAGGACATGACCCCGCACTTGCACATGCTGCACGTGGAGCGGTACAGCGTGCCCAGCCGGAGACCAACCTAAAACTGCTTACCGGTGAGCCAAACGAACGGGGCGGATGGAATGGAAGAGAGCCAAGTGTGACTGAGCGGGTTGCTGGGCTCAACCACATGGCGACCATTGGCATCGTCCAGCTTCTGGAGCGGCTCTTGCCGGGTCTTCTTCCACATCGCCCGGCAGGCTGGCGTTGTTCGTAAATGCATTTGCCGGGCCGTGTGAGCTCCCGAGATCGGTCAACAAAAGTGGTATTAAGATAGTGGTTGACCTCGTTGGCAGCACGTGCGTGGGCGCAATATATACTAATAAAGCGGACTGCCGAATCCTCCCATCCGGAGAGGCAGGCTCATGAGCGTGCCGAAGTGTTCGTCCTTGACACGGTGGAGGTCCTCTCGTCGCCCCGGATCCGCGTCTGAACGCGGTACAGATGAAAGCATCAATCTCGACCAGCACGGCCACAGTACATCTTCCAGCTCACCTTCCATCTGTATAGCGCGGAGGTGGCGCAACTTGGTCTGAGTACTGTACCGCCATAGTAAGAGGCGTCCTTGACTGGTGCTGCCATCAAACTTGGGCATGTTCTGCCTCAGGTTGGCCAGTTGGTCCCGGAGCCACGATCGATGGCACTGGTCTTATTAGTACCCCTCCCACACAAGAAGTGCCCAGGACCTGCAGCCCATCCTCCCGAATCTGGTCCCGGTCCCGCTCGACGCACTTGCACAGGTTGGGTGTGAGGCCTGACGCGTTGTCTTCCAAAGTCTCTGCAGCTCGGCTGGTAATGCCTGTGGCTCTATAGTCCGAAAATCACAAGTCGTCCAGGTACTTCGCGACAAGATTGATGACAACACAGTTATACTAGAGTAGCCTTTTTGATTTTAATGCAGAGAGCTGGAGAGGTGTCATTTGTTGCACGAGTAAGGAGAAGCTGTTTGCGAACTAGTTGGGGTCGAAGACACTGCCTTGAACACTCGATGTGTGTAGCCTACGAGCAACGTAGCTCCATGTCACTTGACCACGATGGATGTTTTTTTGAGATTCGACAACAACCGGGATGTTCTGATATCAAGGGACAGACAGGGACAGAATGTTTCCTTTCCTTCTCTCCTTATGATAGTGTCCAGAGCAGGGAGATAAACGCAATCTCTTTAGGCGGACAGACATGGTCCATGCCATGTGTGGACGTCATAGCCCGTTTGTTGTAGTCTGATAGCTTTCCGAAAGGTTTGCCTCTGTTGCCAACCAAAGAGGAGTCCAAATTGACTCTGGGATGTGAGAGAAGCACCCTGGATTTATCGTACTGGGCGGTCCTTAGCAGGCCACAAAGCACTGAGAAGGGTTTTGTCTTTCCAGAGCACGACGGTGGGGCGTGGGATTGGTGGCGAAGCAGAAGCGGTTGATGCGATTCTGATTGGCAGCAAACGAGAGAGGGCGGATGTGGTGTTGATGTAAAGGAGATATAAAGAGAGGATCGGGGATGCAAAGCCGGTGGTTTGACAGCACGCTGGCAGGCTGTGTGGAAGATGTGATGATGATATATATGATAACTTGCCTACATATATGTTGACGACGTGACCACCAACAAGCGCGGGGCTAAAACCGCCCTGTGCCCGGCGCGCGCAGCACCCCTCTTTCCCCTCTTTCCGTGCTTTTGTGTTATGTCTCGTTGCCAGCCACTGGCCATGTTCTGTCGGTTCGTGCTACTTGAAACCTCTGTCAGGCCCACCAAGGCCCCCCCTAGACCGAATATTGACCCCCATCATCATGCATCTACAAATCTACCAACCCCAACCCCAACCCCAACCCCAACTGGGCGCCACCCAACTTGCAATCAAGAAAACAAAACGCATTGCACTTGTCCACAGATCGAGCCGATCCAGGGTGAAAGAAAACACAAACCAAAAAAAGGGAAGGGGGAAAAGAGGCCAGAGGAGAGGGAGGTGTGGGGGGGGGGGGCAATTGTCCAGTCGTTCGTTCCCTCAGCTCTCCTTCCATTGTCCAGGCACAGGACAAGAACGCTACGCTTCGTTCCGACCGAACGGTCTCGCGACGCCGACTGGGCCAGGAGCAGGGACGCGTCGGGGTCGAGAACAGACTGCAGCGAGACCGACCAACGCAAGTCGCCCAATCGCAGCCCTACTCCAACCCCACCCAACCCCAAGCTCAACTTGTACTCCTACTCCTACTCCCAACCTTGGAGGTATCCTCTGGCGGGACGGGGCGGGCCAAGAGGATAGTACCGGATTTCAAGTCGTCCAAGCGAATCGAGACTTCTTCCACCTTCTTCTTGCCCGTACCACGGCGCGCACTTTCCGTTTGCGGTCTTCGAATTCGATGCAGATGCCGACCAGGGGGTCAGCGGCCGAGCCCAAGTGAAGGTGGTAGTTGGCCAACCCTTTGCGGCCGGCCAAGGAGGCGCCACGACAGACCACCACGTCGCCGGCGCGAGGGTCGTCAGCATGTTCCGTGGTAGCCTGGCCCGCTTGGACCAGGACGGCGCACCGAATGTGGAGCCGACGGGAGGGAGCAAGGCAGGGTTGGGAGCAAAGCATGCGTCAAGCAGTGCGCGCGACGATCCATCCCCAATCGCTTTAACGTTTTTGCCCGTGGCCAACGAGGCGGCTGTCGCGGCCAACACGGCACCCGTCTTGCCGGCCCACAAGCGCAGTTGCTCTGTCGTAGCCGCAGGCGGCGCAGGCACATGCACCTGCGTCAACTCGGTCCCTTCCTCCGTCGTGGCATTCTCTTCAAACACCACCGTCACCACTGCCATTTTCAAACGTTAGTCATCAATCTCATCCAACCCCCAAACCCAACCAGAGGAAGAAACAAGGCCAAAAGGGAAACTAGTGTGTACGTACCGGTCTGGAAATAATCTTCGTACAAGATGCGCACTTGGATCTGGTGGATCGTTTCGCCCTGGCTCGTTTCGGTCGAGGACTGGGTGCGCACCAGTACATCTTTCCGGCCTACCATGGTAGGTGGCAACTGAAGTGGCGACGAACGCCACCAGCGCGTGGTGGGCATCAAGTCCAAATCGCGGGCTCCGCCCAAGCGCGAAAAGCGCTGGACACACTGGCTTGCCGTTGTGCGTTGGCAGCGGTGGGTGAGACAGTGGGTGCGACAGCCGTGGGCGAAGCACTAGCTGTAGGCGCAAGCGGATGCAGAGGCGCCGACGCGCTCACGCCCATCCCGGCCGATCCGAGGGACGGGTAGCCAGCATCTGACTCGTCCGGATGGGATCCCACGCTGCTCGTCCGTCGCGTCGGGGGCGGCGGCGTACGTGCCGGGGCAAAGGGCACCGAAGGCTTGCCTCCTGGTGGAGGCGGCGGCGGCGCATGCACGGGGGGCAAGGTGGGCTTGCGCTCGAGGCTCGTGCGCTGGTCCAGGCTGGTGCGACGGTCGAGGCTCGTGCGCCGGTCAGCGCCAAGCGAACCAGAGGAGATGGAGACACGCTTGGCAGGTGGCGGGGGCGGCGGATGGGCCGGGGCAGGCGAGCCCGTGTATCCCCGCGGCACAGGCGGGGGCGTGCCCGTGTACCCACGCGGCACGGGCGGGGGCGAGGCGGGCATCGGAGGCGGCCCCGACGGCGGGCGACGCGGGGGCGGGCGCGTGGGCGCGCTGGAAGAAGGCGAGCGAGCAAGGCTGGGAGCCGGGGGCGCTTTCGTCGGGGAGGCGGCGGGGGGCACGCTGTCCTCGCTTGAGCGTCCCTCGGCGGCATACTGCAGCGCGGCCGTCGCGTTGGCTGCCCAGTCGTCCAAGGGCGCCTCGACGGGCGAGTGGGCGTGCAGCGGGGCAGCTTCCAGCTGAGCTCGTGGTTCGTCCTGGCGCTGCTCCGACTCATGCGGGTCGTCGGGCTCATGCGCTTCGTCGACGTGCGAGCGGGGCGCAAAGCCCGGGATGGCCACGCCCCCCAAGGGTACTCCACGCCGCCGAGGCGGCACGTCCGCCGGCTCTCCGTCGCCGCTGCCGCTGCCGCGCCTTCCTCAGCCTGTTGCTGGGCCTCCTGTTGGATCTCCTGCGCGACCACGTCCCTCTGCCGCGGGGGCATCGGGGCGCCCATCCCACCAACGGGAACGGCGCTCCGCCAATCTTATGCCCGCCCAAGCGTGCCATTCGTTCCGCCAAGCGCGCACGGCGGTCCCGCTCTTCTTGCTGCTCTTGTTCCTCTGGCGTAACTTCGTGCGGCTCCTGCACTTGGTCCGGTTCATGGGAAGGGAACAAGGCAGCCGGTTGAGCCGGCTGTTGGGTAGTGGTGGCAGCAGTAGGGGGCTCAACGTGGTCAAACTCCTCCGCCGGAGAGGGCTCCGCCATCCGTGGCTTGGGCGCGCGAATGGCCGGGGCGGGTGGCTGAGGTGCGGGAACGGTAGGAGAGGGCAAGGTAGGTGGCACCGGGCAGCATGAGGAGGCGGGATGGGTGTACGTGCTGTCACGGCCGACATTGGTTCCGCTTCCGTTGGCGTTGCATCACCTTGTTCTTGCTCCTGCTCCTGCTCCTGCGCCTGCTCCTCCTCATGCTCGTCCGTGCTCGTGGCAAACTGGCTTCCTCCTCCTGGGCTTCGGGTTCCAACTGGCGGGAAGGGACGGGCGGTGGATGGACAGGTGCGACGGGCGCCGGCCCGCCAAGAACTGGTCCAGAGCCAACTGATTCTGGGCCATCTCGTCCGGACCCAGCGGCATGGTCCAAGCACTGTTGACCGAATCGCGACGATCAAACGAGGGGGGCAACAAAGACCCCGTCTCGTCCTGCGCCGCCGACGTTGCATCGTCCGAGCGCGCCACAGTGGGAGGGGGACCAGTAAGGTGGGCTGGTCTGCACCGGGCGTAGCACCAGAAGCACCAGGAGCAGCAGCAGGAGCAGCAGGAGCAGCAGCAGGTTTGCCAGCTGGGACAGTTGGGGCTGGAGCGACAGGCACAGCGCCCCCGTGTCCTGCGTGGGGGCATGAGCAGGCTCGTGGGTGGTTGCCGTGCGACGCGGGGGCGCAACGCGGCGTGGAGGAGCTGGACGCCCCCCAGCCGGGGCAGGAGCAGCGGGCACGGATGCAGCGGGTTTATTGTGGTTCACTGGGACCGGAGGGGGAGGTGCACTTGTTACTACCCCCCCCTCGTCGTCCTCGTCGTCAAACAGACCCGGTTCGTCCGTTGTCTCTTCGTGTTGGGCAAGACCAGCAGCCGGAGCCGGAGCCGGAGCAGGTGGAGCAGGGGTAGCAGGGACCGCTGGAGCCGCTGGAGCCGGGGCACCAAACATGTTCATCCCGCCTCCCGCTTGGAGACGACGCAAGATGGCAGCTTTGCGCGTCGCTTCATCCTGCTCTTCCTGTGGTGGTTCTTCAGAATCTGCCTCCTTCTTCTCTTCTGCTTCTCCTTCTCCCCCTCCTCGTCGTCCGAGGGGAACACCTCTTCCTCCGTCGTGCCCTCGTCGGCCTGCGGCGGCGGCGGCTTGGACGCGGCCGGGGCACCAAACAGCGGTGGCGGCGGTGCGCCAATTTCATCCCGCCCGTGGTCTGGAGACGACGCAGAATGGCGGCTTTACGCTCGGCCGCCGCGGCCGCTTCGGCTTCAGCTTGCTTTTGCTCTTCCGTCGCTCGGCAGGTGGGTCGGCCTCGTGGTCCGCAGCAGGAGAGCCGTCGTCGTGCTCCGCATCGGCCTCGGTCTCGTGCTCGTGCTCGTGCTCGTGCTCGTGCGTGGGATCGTGCCCTTGATCGGGGGCAGCGGGTGCGGGCGGATTCCGGGTCGTCCGACGTGGGCTTAGGTGCAGCCGGAACCGCCGAGCTGCCCGTTCCAATGCCCGCCAACGCTGCCGCGCGACGATCCGAGGTCAAGCGACCGGGTTTGGGCGCAAGAGGTGGCGGAGCGCGGGTAGTCGACGAAGTAGGCTCGTCGCCTGCGCCACACGTTGCAGGGCCGCCATGCGTTCCTTGAGCGACATCTTGATGGACGACTTGGCATCGGCTGCACTAAATCCCCGGGTCCTTCCGATCCCGTCGACGCGCCCTGTGCACCCGACTCGCCGGACCCACCCGACCCCGCCTCGGCCGGAGCTGGACTAGGGGCGCGCGCAGCTACTGGCGCAGGAGCGGTTGTAGAGCTTACCGAGCTCGCGTGGGCCGGAGTGGAGCTAGGTGGGCGAAAGGCGGTACCAGGGGTGGGGAGGCGGCTGGATGGGCTTGTCGCCCGCAGTGGGTGGGGGGCGACGCCAGCCTGCACCCGTGCGGTGAAGGGCGGCGGAGCCGGCGCTTCGCTGGGTTTGTTGAACGCGGCAATCCGGTCCGCAGCGCATTGCTTTTCTTGGGCACTGCAGGGGGCGGATGTTTGTGCGCGGCCGGGGCCGGGGGAAGAGTGGAGGCGGGGGCGGCAGCGGGAGCAGAAACGGCAGCGGGCGCGGGAGCGGAAACGGCCGCAGGAGCCAGAGCCGAAGTGGACGAAGCAGGCGCCGGTGCAGCAGGCGCTTCCTCCGAGGCCGAGGGTGCCGCCGTCGATCCAAGGGGCTGGAAGCGCAGCGGGAGCAAGAGGGGTGGGGGCTGCGCAGAAGGTCCTGCCCCTACGCCTGCACCTGCACCTGCACCTGCTTCCACTTCTGAGTCCAGTTCCTGTTTCGACGTTGGTTCCGGTGCCGGTGCCGGTGGCGGTGCCGGTTCTGGGTGGCTCGGGGCGACGGGCTGGGAAGAAGGCAACGATGCCGCAGCCGGGGGAGAAGAGCGCGCGGGGGGGGGGCGACCGGTGCCGGCGTAGGGTCCAGCACGGGGTCGGGATGCGGTGCAGACACCGGTACCGGCACCGACACGGCTTCGGCCTCGGGGGACTGGGGCGCAGGTTGCGGTGGGGGTTGGAGGGTAGGGTCAGGTTGGACTTGCGATGGGAGTTGCGGTAGCGCGTGGGTGTCAGGGCCATGGTCAGGGTCGGGGTCGGGGTGAGGCTGCTGCTCCGGGGGCAAAAAAGTGACAAAGCCACCGGGGAAAGTGCCGTGGCGGGTGTGGTCCAAGCTTCTCTCGACAAACCATTCGTCATCGTCATCGTCGTCGTCATCGGCGGGAGTGTCGTCGGTGGGCGGGGCGCGGGCCAGGACACGGACCGTCTCGCCTTGGCAAAGGTAAGGTCGCCACGGTGGGGGCTCTTGTACTTGACGGCGGCGACGGCGAGGAGCGGGAGGGGGAGGGGAGGGGGGGCATGGTGGTGGTGGTGGTGGTGGTGGGGATGGGGGTGGGGATGGGGTGTGGTGGAGGTGGTGGTGGGGATGGGGGTGGTGGTGAGGTGGTGGTGGTGGTGGCGGTGCGCGTAGAGGTGGAGGGGAGGGGGGGCGCAGGCGCCCAGCCAACCCTAGTGGGGGGCTGTGGCTGCGCGGACGTGGCCTGGAGCGCACATGGGTGATGCATGGGTGATGCGTGATGCGGCCAGAGACACAGGCGTGGTGCGGGCGGGCACTGCGCTCGGGCCACGCGGGGATGGCACAGGGCAGTGCCGACGCGCGGGCTGGCGCAGTGGCTGGCCCCGTGGCGGCTGTCATGCGCAGCACGCCTCCCGCACAGCGCCACTGCGTGCGTGGGATGACGTCACCGCATGCGCCTGCGCGTGCGGTGCGCGTGTTGTCAGCTGGCTTATGTCGGTCTTTCTTCCCGTCGTGGGCGCACCCTGGTCCTCCTGGCCGACGTCGATGCGAGAAGCGAGATGGCACGAGAGCAAGCACGGTGGGCTGGTCGGGGTGAAACTCGGGCTGGCAGAAGAGACGCATGGCGGGGCTGCGATCTGCTCGAGAGACTGCGGCTGATGGTGCCAAATGGCTCATTCAATTGGCGGTTTGGCCCTCGTAGATCTCGTAGATCGTATTCAGCAGTGGGGACCATCACACAGACACGATTGGTTGCCAACAGCATGTCAGCGTTTAACGATCAACGTGGTTGGGTGACCTGCCTCTGCTCTACTGCTCTGCAGAGTGGTCCGACTCTCTCCTGTGCACTATCGTCCCTATCAGGCTGAGGGCAGGGCGGATCTCTGGTAGTAGTCATATATCATTCCCAAGAACATCTTTTCTCTCATCTGCAGTTGCTCATTCCAACCATGCCAACATGATCAACGCGGTTGACCAAACAAGTAGGAACCATGCACAAGGCAAGGAGTGTCACGGGGCACTTGCTGGCTTCCCAGGCGGAGACCTTGCCTGCCCATCGGAGACAATAAACTCTCAGTACTCAGTACTCAGGTACTCCCGGAGGACTGGACGCATTTGAGTCCAAAGTCCAAGGAACACTGGAACACTAGCGTGAACATAGAAGCGTCGCCGCTGAGCTTTGCTGTTCGTTTGGCAGTAGCCGAACGAGAAAGCGGGAGTCCCGATGGGCGAAGGAGGGCAAGCGAGCTGAGCGCTAATGGGGAAAAGCGCTTCTTGATGTAGAGTGGAGTTCGCCTAGAAGAAGGATGAAGAAGAACGAGAAGGGTGTGGGCGGCTTGGGCAATCACAATTGGATCGAAGAACAGCAGGTTTTATAGAGAAGGAGGGACAAAGGGAAAGACCAACAAACAGAGGTCTCCAGCGAAAAGGGGAAACGAGTCAAAGGAAACAACTAACTGTGAGGACCAAGCACGAGAGGCACGAGGTAAGAGAGACGAGACGAGAGTCAAAAAGGGCAAAGCGGACCCGAGACGAGAAACGAGGCGAGAACCCGAGTCGAAACCATCAGTGTAGTAGTGTTTTGGATTTTAGATGAGCGCGAGCGAAGAGTAGACGATTGGTGTGGGTTTCGTAGATAGGCACAGAGAATTCGGCCCACGGTAGCGAAAGATGGAGAAAGTTGAGTAGTGATAGAGGAAGCGAAGTCGAGAAGCGAGAGCAACAAGAACTAGTAAGTGGAGTGTTGGCTGTGCAACTAAAGCTCCGTGAAGAAGAAACGAGAACTCCACTGGTAGTAGTTGTGCTGTAGAAGTAGCCGGGTATAGCATAGCAGTAGTAATAGCCTGTGCTTCACGACGGATAACAGGTCGTAGGGCACGTACTCCGCACCTAGTCCTGATCTGCATGTTCTTACGTCACACTAACAAACACCATCTCATCTCATCCCATCTCGCCTCACCTCACCTCACCACCACTCGGAGTCTACATACGCCTACCGCTCGCTCCCCGACCCACAAACCACCCACCCACCCAACCAAGCACATAAACAAACAAAACAAAACAAATAGAAAACAAATGACGAAAGCAACACGAATACATCTTGAAGCTCGCAGCTTCTTGCTCGCAGCTCATCGCCTGCGCAGGCGAGGGGGGCACCTGGCTCTCCCGCCCGTCGCGAACCCATACACATCACCCACAAACACAAACACAAACCAAAGCCAAGCCAAAACAGATACAGATACGATACAGGGCCCAAAGGTAGAGCAGAGCATAGGTAGGGACGGACGGACGGACGGGTGGACGGACGGACAAAACGTACGGTGGAAGGGAGGGAACGAATGAGGTACGGACGGACGGAGGCGGACGAATGGACGCAAGACGCGCATCAAGTGACCATAGGCTCCGGCTCGGGCTCGGGGTCTGGCTGCTGCTGCGTCTCCTGCTGCGGGTGAGGCACGGTGCAGGTGCGGGGTCGGGGTCGCTCGCGGGTGCGCTGGGCGCCGAGGTCGTGGCAGCAGTAGCAGTAGCAGTGGGAGCAGTTGGGAGTGGGAGTGGGAGTGGCATCGCCCGTGGCAGTGGGAATGGAAGTAGGATCAAGGTGCGGGGGAGTACCACCCACCGTGGTGGTAAGTTTAGCTTCTTGTTGGTGCACTTCCCCTTCTCCTTCTCCTTCTCCTTCTCCTTCTCCTTCTCCTGGCGTTTGGGTTTGGGTTTGGGTTTGGGTTTGGGTTTTACTTTCCCCCCCCGTGGGTTGGGTTTGGGTTTGAGTTGGGATTGTAGCGTCGCCCTCCTCGCCTTCTTCAACCTCAAGTTCTTCTCTTCCTCCTCCTCCCCTCAGCATGACCCTCAGAGCACCTTGCGACACGGGACGTTTACCCACCTGCGCCCCCGCTCTCCCTCCGGCTGCGCCCCCTGCGCCTCGCCTTGCGCCTGCGCAGCAGCCAGTGCGACAGGCGGGTGGGACTTTTGTGCCGCCGCAAATTATCTGTACCGAGAACGAGCGTAAACATCCCGGCACAGTGCAGAGGTACGGTTTTTCCCCCGTGTGCACGTGGTGGTGAATCTTAAGTGACGAAGGGCGGGTGAAACGTTTGCCGCACCACTGACACTCGTACTTGGGCGCTGTGGTTCGACTGCTTCCCCCTGATGCACCTGTGCCGCCACCACCACCACCTGCTCCAGGGCCGCTTCCGCTGGCTGCAGCTGCGGGATCAGCCAAGGGCACGCCCATTCCATTCCCATGGGATGAGCGCGGGCAAAAGTACAGGAGCGTGTGGCTCCGGTCCGGGGGGTAGGCATACGCGTAAGGTGTACGTCGGTCCAGGATCGTGACGGAAATGGCCCCTGAGCCTGTACTTGTCCCTGACCCTGGCCTTGCCTTGACCCTGGCCTGGGGGTGGGGCGACGGTACCAGACCCAGGGGGCATCATTGAGCTCCGCCGTGGGTTGTGTGGTGCGTGCGGGGGCATGGTCAGTCCGATAGGCGGGCCGAGCGCGGGCACGTATGAGGGTTGAGCTTCGATCCACGAGGGCGGAGGGGGAGGGGGTAGACTGTCCCCCCTGGGTGTGCGTGCGGGTGAGGGTGTGCGTGAGGGTGAGGGGGGTAGCCGTGCGGCGGAGGGTAGGAAGGGTACGAAGGGTAAGAAGAAGCAGCGGCAGAAGGTGGTCCGTGGGAAGGAGATGGGTCAGGTCCAGGTCCAGGTCCAGATCCTGGGTGAGGGTAAGGGATGTACATTCCACCACTGGGTGGGATAGGCATACCCATGGGCGGCATACCCATGCCCATTCCCATCCCC